>JANUYF010000001.1:246202350-247612350 GCA_026167975.1 Phrynosoma blainvillii | reverse complement strand
TGCAGGGTACTGTGCTAAGTAAGTAAAATGTTTAATTCCCCCCCCCCCCTTTCCTGGCAGAAATGAATACAGGAATGCGGCTATTTCTTGCATTAGATGTGCACTGCAGATGTCCCTACATTATAGCAGAGATGCATAAGAATGAATGCTTGAAGCTCTGTTTTTCAACATTTGAGATAAGAAATGGCAGATATTAGCATGAAAATTCCCCAGAGAGCCATTGTGGCATTTGAGTATTGGACTTTGATTCTGGAGAGCAGGGTTGGAGTCCCAGATTGGCCATGAACTTTGAAGCTTCTTTCAAAGTTCATCCAGGAATGTCTTTTCCTTCACCGGTCTCTGCTTTCTGTATGATTTCTACTTTCAAGGCCAAACTTATATATTGGTGCTTCTTTATAACATGCTGGCAAGCTTATCTGTTTTAACCTTTTCACTTTGTTTTGCATATTCAGTAAGGGATTCTATGGGCAGCTGGTGTTCACCTTGCCTCTTGTAGGCAGGCACATACAACTACAGTTGGATAGAACTGAATTTCATTCTTTCCTAAATCAAGCTTTATTACAATATTTACTGCAGACATAATGGTTTAACCCAGCACTGGAAATTTGTATTTTTTTCACCCCTCCTTTACCATTCTCCCAATGCTGATGATGATATAGAAACTTTTGGCCAGCCAGAGGACAAGAAAGAAAAGGGTGGTTGTAAAAAGACTGGTTTCTGTTCTTGACTAATGGCTTCTAAAACCTACCCAATTTTGTTGCAGAGGGGAAAAAAACACCAAAGAATTTTAAAGCTGTGTTGAACTTGAGCAGAATAATTGTTCATCTGTATCAGGACTGGGTAAAGTGCACCCCTCCAAAATAATTTTCAGGCCCACCATTGTTCTTTCTGTGACAAGGTATGCTGAATTTGAGCATAAGAATTATTTATTTGAATTGGGTGGACAAAGTACAACCCTCAATATGTTGTTGGACTATAGCTCCCATCTGCTGGAGGAAACTTACACAATGGTGAAGGTTGCAGTCCAACAACTTTTGTAGGGCCACTCTTGTTAGAGTGGAAGGATGTGAGATATTACTATTGGAAGAAAGGCCTGTCAGAGTTTTTACCAGTCATACAAGAGGTGCCCATGGAGGCAAATTGCTTGAATCCCGTGCAGAAACGGGATTTAAAAATCCAAACAACCCCCACAAAAGCAGGTTGTTTTTCAGACATGTTTTTTTAAAGGAGAAATAATGCGACATTAACCCAAATGGAAAGTCGCCAAAACCTGCTCCTTTTTACTTTTGGAAGTAAAAAGAATGTTTTTTGGTTTTTTTGTGTGACTTTCTGTTCCGATTAATGTCATGTTATTTCTTCTTTACGCCAACATCATGTGAAAAACAACCCACTTTTGCGGGTTATTTCAACTTTCTCTTCGAGATAACCCAAACGTCATGGGGAAAGCAACCCAGTTGTTTTCAGTTTAAATCCAGTTTCTGCATGGGATCCATCCCATGTAATAAACTCCTTAGGATGGTGAATTTGAAAGAACCAAGTAGTAGGCAGAAAAATAAGTTTAGAATCCTCAACAGGAGGAACATTTATTAAAGAAACACATTCTTGGATAGGAGTAGCCCGATCCTTTCTAAACTAATTTAAAAGAGAAAAGACTGGGAGGGAGACAGGTTACACCATGTCCTCCCTCATCAAAGAGCAGACAGGGAGAGAGTGGAGGGGTTCAGTCCGTACTTTTTCTTTTACAAGAGGCCAGTCATTTTATTAACCCTGACTCAACCAGAAAAACATTTTGGTGTTGTTTTTGTTGTTGTTGTTACTTGCCCTTAAGTGGGCCCTGACTCATGGCGATCCTGTGGGTGAGACACCTCCAAGCCCCCCTATCCTCCACTGCTCTGTTAGGTCTTGTAGAAATTCTTAACTATTTAGATGTCTTTATTGTCTAGTTGAATTTATGTATTTCTTCTGTAGTTATTATTTTTATTTTCTTTATGTTCAGCATTAAGCCTGCCTTTGCACTTTCATCTTTCACCTTCTTTAGTATGTGATGCCAGTATAATTAAAGGCAAAATATTGAACAGTGAACAACAAAAGAGGTAATCTAAAGTCTTATTCCTAGTTATTGCATCCTTGCTTTATAAATCTCATAAATTATTTTATAATTGGTTTTCAATTTAAGCTTGTTATCACCAGGTTCAGGACAGAATGAGAGATGGTGAACCTGGAAATTATTTTGAATTTCAGTTAACAGATGCTCAGATAGAATTTAGACCCCAAGTTAGGGTATCCAAGATTATTCCGGTGTGGTTAAATAGTGTAAAAGAAATTAAAATACAAGAATTTACATTTTTCATCCTTTAAAAATGAGGTCTTAAGTAGAATAAAAAGAAGTACAAATTATGGGGTGGGGGTGGAATGTTGAACTGATAAGAAGGCAAATTAAAAATAAGTCCATTGCTAAAAATATTAAGATAGGCAGTAGCAGTATATCAGAAACCAGACAGGCAGGCCATTAGAATACAGAGATGTGAAAGGAGTAATGACAGAGGAAATTACAGAAAATCTCAATGAATTTTTCTTACCTTTTTTTCAGTGTCAAAAATGTTCCTACTGTGACTTGGGAATGGGAACCCAAAAGTAATTTGGTCCAATTGTTGGATATTTCCCGTGCCTCAGCCATTTTTTCTTTTGAGGAGTAGAATACAAAATCAAATGGGAATAATTGGCGGTATATAAATAAAATTTATTATTATTATTATTATTAAATGTTAATTGCTTAGTGAATTTACACAGCATACACCTAAATGTTAATACATCTATTTATTTTATTACCCCACCTTTCTCCTACAATTGGATTCAAGGCAGATTGAATAAAGGATTGAAATATTATAACATTAGTCATTAGTAATACAAAGCTGTAATTTTAACTATGGCATGTATCTTCATCAGAAGATTGAAAAGCAGTTAGTCTTATTACCAGTTTTTAAAGAAAAGATCTGGAGTACGCCAGGAAATTATTCTAATGAGTATTTTGGGGTTCTGGGAGGATTATGGCTGTATTCCCCCAGCTGGAAATACTGTCCAGATGGCCCTCCTCAACCACTAAATGGCTGTGTGTGTATGTGTATACATATTTGTATATAGGTACGGTAAAGTAGCTTTATGTGAAGGGCATGGTGTGTGTGTGCACTTTATGCCAGGTGCTGCTGAATACCTGCTTGCACAACAAACTTAAATTCATATGCTCTTGTGACCCCAGGATGTGCAAGCATATGCTCCCAACAAAATTCCTTTAATTTTGTACTTCTCTGTAAAATCTTTTAACAGAGTCCTTCATCATATAATGAAAGAACTTTGTAGTTATGTGACAAGAAAGTTGGTAAGAGTCTCTTAGGGGGGAAGCAGACGGGCAGCTGTGGGCCGCCCTGGGAAGCTGCGCCGTGGGGCCGAGGTATCCCCACACCTCGGCCCCGCGGCGCAGCTTTGCCGCCCCTGGAAGGAGCGCTAAATTAGCGCTCCTTCCACAAGTCACCGAAGGTGCGCCGCAAAAGGCTGCTGGCGCACCTTCGGCGACTCTTCCGTGTATGGACGCTGCAGCAGGAGGTCATCCTCAGAGCACCGGCTGCTCCAAGGACGACTATATTAGTGTTTAATGAGCAAAATAGTAGAGAATAGTAGGAAGTGGGGAGGTATCACAATAGAGGAAAGTAAAATGTAGGGTCTCATAACAGACCATGTTGGTACTTGATTTGTAAATAATTTAGATATGGCAGTGAAGTGACCAATATTTCAAAAAGCAATAAATAATCAGAGGAATGGCAAAGAACTCTAAACCAGAGGTATGGGCACAAAATGATGAATATATTCTGGGAAATTATGTGTAAAATGAAACACTTTGGGGCAAGTAATAGGGTCTAAACTGGCAGTGAAAGATCTGCTTGTGATGGTTTGTTAATTGCCTTCAAGTTGACTTTGACTTATAGTGACCTTATGAATGAAAGACCTCCAAATCTCCTTATCACCAACCATCCTGCTTAGCTCTTGCAGACTCTGCTATGGCTTCCTTTATGGTTAGCTTGATGGTTAGTTTAGTGAAAACAATTTTGTGTATTGTATTTGGGGAAAAGGACAACATCCATGCTGAAGGGGGAAGGGAACATTAGAAAGGGGTCTGTTGGTCTTGTATTATCCTTAAATAAACCAGTGGTGTGGCCACATTGGAATTCTGAATACAGTTATTCCATCTCTCCCCTTTTAAAGGACATTTTACAGCTGAAAAAGTAGTAGGAAATGGATGACTAGAAAGATCAAGCATTTCCTCTATGAGTTCATGTGTTTGGAATATTAGTTTAGGAAAAAGATATTAAATAATCACACAGGAACTAAATCCTACAGTGAGTCATTTGATGGGTTTTATCTTAATAAAGTTTTGCAAAAGTTTATTCCTTGTTTAAAATGCTATGTCTCAGCAGTGGGGAATGTATGCCCCTTCATTTCCCATCAGCCCCCCATTGCCTATGCTGTCTAAGGCTGATGGGAATTGAATTCCAGCAACCTATATGACATCTCTTTTATCTGTCAATACTCAATCAGTTTGAAATAAATGCTTTTAAGGGAGAGACACAAACAATTAAGAAAATCCAACACTTTTGCTTAGAGTTCTGACAAATAGTGCTTTCAGTATTTTTAGCTTTCCTATTCCTATTCTAATGTAGCTATTCTGCCATTACGCTAGTACTTTTAAAAAATAAAAATATGTACAGTTGGCCCTCTATATCCACAGATTATTTATCCATGGGTTCAATCATCCACAGCTTGAAAATATTTAAAAAAATATAAATTCCAATAAGCAAACCTTGTTTTTTGCCATTTTATATAGGGGACATCATTTTACTGTCCCATTTTATTTAATGAGAGTTGAGTATCCACAGATTTTGTTATCCACAGGGGATCCTGGAACCAAATCCCAGAGAATACCAAGGGCCCGCTGTAATTGGAAACAGGCAGCTGAAGGGAAGAATGTATGGTACAGGTTAAAAAATATATGCAGTATTCATAGGCAAAGAGAATATTTTTCTCCTCCTAGCACTGTTGTTTATCTACTGAAATGGACACCGGATCAGGGATAGCAAAATGATCATACTACTTCACTGAAATTGCATCTTATGGAATATACTGGTACAAGATGTGATGATGACCATTTGCTGCTTAAAGGATACAAAAGTACTTGGTTATTAGATACTTAGAAGGATGGTAGATCACCGTGGTGGATAAGTGACTCTTAGGCAGGATGGCATATGAAACTTCCATGTTTAGAACAGAGCTTGGCAAGATTACCTTTTCTGGATGGCATTTCTGAGGATCTCCAGGTCCTTGTGGCCAAATCTCCCAGTCCTTGTGGCCAGTGGCCATGCTGGTTGGGGAATTGTGAGGGTTGCTTCCAAAAACCTAACTTTATTGATTCCAGGGTGCATCTCTTGCCGTGTCTGCATGGCTGCCCCAACCCCAGCCTGATGCCGTCCTGACACCGTGCGCACTTGCACATGGCGCATGGCTTCAGGACACGCTGCGGCGAAAGGGCGTGGAAGAGCCGTGACGCCGGCTCTTAGGGCGGCCTTTTGCCGCCCCTAAAAGGAGCAGCATTTTGCCACTCTTTTAGGGGCGGCAAAAGGAAGGATCGGGGCAGCAGCGTGGGTTTGCCCTGCAGGTTCTAGAGCAAACATTAAAAAAACTGGACTCCAGATTTTGAGGAAGACATGAAAATGGCTTGTGTGCGGTCCCAGAGGGTGCTGTAGGATGCCAGAGGAATCTTAGTAGTTGCCCATCCTGTCAATAAGCTACTACATGTCAAAAAAAATTATTTTGTGTTTTTGCAGTTATTGTAGCAGTAAAATTTATGCCCAACATTATTACAATGTTGCACTGCTAATGAAACGATTATTTTTCTCTGTGTGACCAAGAGACAAAAGTCTTTTGATTCAAGATTTGAAGATGGAGAGAGCGAGAGAGAAAGCACAAGCATTCCAACATCTTTCCACACATCTGAAGATGATACTGTGAGAATTACACAACATTATATACACAAAGCACTTTGAACCCTCTCAAATGCTGTATATATGTGAGGTATTATTAAGTAAAATATTCAGAACCTCTGTACTTAATGATGCTTGCAGGTACTCAGAGCCATTCATTGCTTAGCTGTGAATATTTGATCCCAAATTTGGCATATGAGTGGAATTTCTGAGATATGTGAAGATCTAGACAATACATATTTTTATTACTTCTTCCATAGATTTGACTCTTGATAAATGTGAAGAAAGGAGAGGGAAATCCAACTAAGGGCCTGAACAGACTGCCAGAAATAATCCAGCTTGAGGCCACTTTAATTGCGTTAGGGAATCATGGGAACTGTAGTTTATTGTGGCACCAGAGCTCTCTTACAGAGAAAGATCAATGTCTCAGCAAAAACTACAAGTCCCATGATTCCCTAGCATTGAGCCAGGGCAGTTAAAGTAGTCTCAAGCTGCATTATTTCTGGCAGTCTGTTCAGGCCCTAAATTTCTTTTATCTCTTCTCACCTTGGTGAGAGTAGAATTAGAGTATGTCCTGTAACATGATATCTGACTTCACCTTCATATGAAACGTGGCTGGATATCTGGTTTTAGAAGTGGTCTTTGTGTGAACTTATTGGCAATTTAAACCTATTTAAAGAATGCTTCACTATCAGAAACTGAAGATAAGGTTGATTGAAGTCAGAATGGAATGCTAAACCCTGTTGAAGGTGGGAGATTAGTGCAATAAAGAAGTAAGGATATTATAAATCTTGCATAAAGAAAAAGAAATTGCAGGGTAACCTAGTCCAGTCATGGAGAAAACATGAATTCTTTTGCTATTGTAAAATATAAAATATAATGTGTGAGTTGTATTCTTTTGGGGGGGGGGTAGGAAAAATGGGCATATGTCTTTCACAGGCACCATGAAACCAAGAATATTTGTTTATATTTATCAATGAAAATGTACCTTGAACAAGCTTTTGTTTCACCAGGTTCACAAGCCTTTGTTCCTTGGAAGGCTCTATGTCACATTCAAACAATACAGGAACCCTCTTCTTTGCATAAGCCTGTTGGTAATCTATGGCTTTTATTCTACCTCAGATAGGTTTCTGTGCTGTGGCAGTTCATCTTGACAGAAATAACAGTAACACTGGTATATCTGTCAGAGACGGCTGAACCTGTGAAAATACTGCATAGTAATGTCACTTACACAAAAGGTGATAGGAGTTCAAGCTGAACATTTGAAATATGCTATGTAGTTTTCAGTTATTACTCATCCTTTGGGAAGGAGAAGGAGAACTGTTTAATGGGACTTATATTTTAGTCCAGCTTATTTTCCCTATGTTATAAAGTTCAGCTTACTGCATAGGATGCAATTTGTTGTTTATTGTTGTGTGCCTTCAAGTTGTTTCTGATTTATGGGGACCCTTAGGCAAACCTATCATGGAAGAATTTTCTTGGCAAGATTTGTTCAGAAGAGGTTTGCCACTGTCTTCCCCTGAGGCTGAGAATGTGTGACTTGCCCAGGATCACCGAGTGGGTTTTGTGGCCAAGCTGGGAATCGAACCCTGGTCTCCAGAGCTATAGTCCAGCACCCCACTGTCTCTCTCTAGCATGCAATATCCATCTTCTTTCTCTTATGTTTTGTTTACTAGTTGTTCTTGTACACTTTTTGCCAGTTGGGTGGAATATTCTGTTTCTACCAGTTTAATACAGTTGTGGCCTATTCTTTCACATTCTAGCCTCTCTGGCCTTCATTCATGCTGTTAAAAAAATGGAGGCCAAAGTAGTTCACACATGACAGAAGCCCCCATTCAAGTGTCTACACAGCTCTTACAAAATTTCTGGCCCAGTAGAATTCATACAAAGTTTTCTGTAAATCAGAGCTACTATGTAGGCAGTCCACCAGTGTATGTTGCCCTTGCAATTTGCATGATTTTGACAGAGTGAACAAGTACTACTCTGATTATACAAAACATGGTAGTAGCACACTGAAGATGCATCTACATGGTAAAAATAATGCAGTTTGACACACGTGCCATGGCTCCATCCTACAAAATCCTGGGATCTGTAGTTTTGTGAGGCACCAGCACTCTTTGGCAGAGAGGGCTGAAGACCTTGTAATACTACAAGTCCCATGATTCCATAGGATGGAGCTACAGTACTTAAAGTGGTGTCAAACTGCATTATTTCTACAGTGTAGATGCACCCCTGCTCATGCAATGGAGGAGGAAAAAGTGTGACTATGAGCTTGACATGGTCATAAGTACCCAAGATGCTCACTCAGCCACAGGCAAGTATTTGTGTGTGTGTGTGGGGGGGGCTGTTTTCAAAAATTGTTCAGATATTGAAGCTGCTACTTGTCTCTGGGGATATTATCATGGTAGCAGTGCTTTGAAGTTTGCAGTGGCTTCCTACTGTCTTCCAATTTAAGCTGCTAGTCATCTTGAACTTCAGATACCCATGATACCTCCTCTTTCCCTCTCATGCTGTCTCACGCTATTAGTGTCTTTTTTGTTTGCAGAGTGTGCTTTATATGTGTCAGGTCCGTCAGTGGTTGCGTTTACTGACCAGTTGGTTATTTTAGAACTTTCACTTCCTCTTGGTTTTAGGCTGCCATTTGCATTTCCTAGCCATGTTACTCTTTCCCCTCTCCCTCCTCTTCCTCCTCCTCCTCCCCACCACCACCGTTGCTATTTTCCTCTTGGCTCTTGGGTTTGTGGAGTGGATATGGGATGGGAGGTGGGGAGAACAGAAGGACCACTTTTAATAACATTGTGTTTCCAATGGCAATGTGCTCTAGTTCTCTGTGAAATATCACCTAAGGCATTCTTTTTTTTGCTTGCCTTTTGGTAAGTGTAGTATTTTAGAACTGTCATCTAGTTTTGGGTTTCTTAAACTGAGGGATCAGCAATCCCCCTCTCCCCAGGTGTGATAGGGAGTAGTAGCACATTTATGCCCATTGCCTACAATTGCTTATTTCTTTCCTGGAAACTCTCCATGTTCCAGCACCCAGTAGCTCATAGACTGGCACTGGTTCAGTGACCACCACTTTCAGTAGCATTTACCTAGTCTGAACCCTCAGCTAAGGATTGTTAATAGATGACTTCTAAGTCTGTTCCACTGTTAAATAGCTCTTACTTTCTAGTGAAGAGTGTAGGGTATTATGAATTTTAAAAGGATTCTGGCGGGCTTCATATCAGTATGTGTGTATGTGTCTCCAAGTTGCCTGTTGACTTATGGGGGACTCCATGAATTTCATAGAGTTTTCTTAGACAAGGGATACTCAGCACTGACTTTGCCAGCTTCCTCCTCTGAAACAGAGCCCACAGCACCTGGTATTCATTGGTACTCCCCATCCAGGTACTCACCAGATTTGACCCAGCTTGTCTTCCAAGATCAGACAGGATTGGTAACTTTGCCGTTGTTGTGTGCCTTCAAGTCGTTTCCAATTTATGATGACCCTAAAGTGACCCTATCATGGCTTATCTTGGCAAGATTTGTTCAGAGGGGCTGTGCTTTTGCCTTCCTCTGAGGCTGAGAGAGTACGACTTGCCTAAGGTTACCCAGTCAGTTTCTGTGGCTGAATAAGGACTTGAACCCTGGTCTCCAGAGTCCCAACGCTCAAACCACTGCACTACACTGACTCTCTTTAAAGTTTATCAACATGGAGACCCAAAAACACTGCTTAGAGTTTTTTCCTAAGACATCTGGTTGGCCTCTGGGAAGGAGCTAGATGGACCTTTAGGTTGTTCATCTTACATTCTTACATAACTTTCTTTTGTTTTGCTATGATTTCTTTGCAGATTATACTAGTTGCCCCAAGCCTATATGGTAAAAGATATAAAATAAATGCATTAGCTGTGCTGTCCCAGGAAACTACTTTTGCATTTTTGTTGATCTTCTCTGTAGTTTGTTTTATCCATCCAGTTTTTCCTCCCTGCCTTCCTCCCCATTATCAGTGTTGAACTGGTTATTTTTTTTATCAGCTCATTCAAAGTAAAAAAAATGCAGTGTGGATCTTAAAAGGTTGTAAGAAGGAAAACAAGCACTAGCTTTAAAAATGTGCTGGAAGATGAAATCCTAAACACAATCAGTTTGGAAGAGAATTGCAGTGAAATTATTGGCAGTGACATCTAATACAGTATGCTGGCTGGGGTCCAAACTGTGCACACAGAACTATGGGCAGCCCAGGGTATTATTATTATTATTATTATTATTATTATTATTGCTCTTCTTCTTGGAAAAATAATCTACCATGCCATGCCATGATCTACCACTGAGGCCTTCCCCTCCCCAAAATTTCAAAAGAGGGTTGCCATGTGGCAGGTTAGGCACATTTTTAGTCATTACTATCTCTCAGTATTAGGAAGAAATTGCACTGATGGTACTGTCAACATCTTGGAACTGAACCAAAGCACTTTGATTTTCTTTTACTTATTTTTTGCTTGTAAGATTTTTTTCAATGTTATGCTTTATATTACATTTTGTGTCTTTAAGATGTGTTTTATGACTTTGCCCATCACCTATTGGGCATTACGGAAAATTACCCGTTGCCTCTTTTTTCATCATTGGTTTTTGGGCAAATTGCTTCCAAATGAAGAAGCATATATTTAGAAGTATTTGTGCAGATGTCTACTCAGAAAGAAATCCTAAAGAATTCAAAAGGCTTACTCTGAGGTAGATTTATATAAGATTGCAGCCTAAATAAATGACATCTTTATTCACGCTCAGATAAAATGACTTTTAACACATTTCACAGATTTCAGTATAAAACCTTGATCATTAAAAATAAATTTAACAAATTCTCACCCAATTATGGAATTAATTTGTCTTGCATACAATAATACTTTCGTGCTATTAATAGAATACAGTAAATTGCTTGCATTAGAACTGTGGAGTCATTTAAGGAAGCAAGAAATGCTTTTTTCCTGGGCTAAAGAGAATCCTGTGGAAGAGCTTTAAAAGTTCTTTGAACCGATGTTCCATTCTTGGTCTTTTATAAATTATTATTTTGATCTTTGTCTTTGGGAATAAGAATATCTTGACTGTCATAAGCAATATGGTCAGTTATCCTCATGTTGTAGAACAGTTGCTGTTTAAACTTACATCAAAAGCTACTATGGCAACTAGGATTCTTGGGCAGTAATTCCTGTTTCCTTGGTACAAAATCTCTTAACTTGATCCTGGATTGTTTGTTAATTTCACCTCCCCCCATTTATTTTTTGTTTATTAATGGGTCTTTATGGATAAGCCCCTGTCTCCAAGAGGTATTTATTTCACAGTCTAAAGTGGAAGCAGGGATAAGAGAGGAGAGGAAACCCAAGGTAAGAAGGCCTTAATGTAAGGAAATCCAGATGTAAATACAATCAGTCCTCCACCATCTATGGCTTGAAAATATTCCAAGGCCCCTCCCCCTCGCAAACCTTGATTTTGCCATTTTATATAAGTTTTCATTTTACTACTATGAAATTTTTTGTACCAAGGAAACAAGAATTACTTCATTTTACTATGTAATTTTATATAATGATACCTGAGCATCCATGGATTTTAGTGTCCATGATGTGTGTGTATGTGTGTTCTGGGACCAAACGTATTTTCTAACATGATACTAAGGGCCCACTATACTTAACTCAGGTTACTTTTGCAAACAAGGTTTAATGGATTTGAAAGTGAGCACTGTGTATTTTGCATGCTCAGATAATTTTACACATTGGATGCAGTAAGGGTAAATGAGCAGAGCTATATTAAGACTCAGGAATGGGGGGGTATATTGAGGATAGTCATGTTAGAAAAGAGGTTGTTGTATATAGGTGTGTGCCAGCTGTATCCATTTCTGGGGGAGATAATCTAGTCACAGTTGCTCATAGATGGAATACAGTCTACATCAGTGTTTCCCCAACTTTGGTCCTCGAGGTGTTTTGAACTTCAGTTCACAGAAGCAGTAATCAGTTTGGCCAACAATCAGGAATTCTGGGAGCTGAAGTCCAAAAAATATGGAGAGTCAAAGTTTGGGAACCACTGCTGTACACAGAGTTTCCCTTTAAGTCCAAGGGCATAGTGAGGGCATAGCACCAGTCTTAAAACATCCCCACTGGCTTCTCTTTCATATTGGATTGGCACCAGGATGCCTGAAAGACCAACTGTTCATGTTCAAGTCTTCCTGAAGCCTTTGTATATTTTGTATATCCTGACACCCAATTATTTGTTCCACCTCTTAGACATGTGAAGGTAGTGGGAGTCATGACAGGGTCTATTATGTAGCTAGAGCCAGCATGGTGTAGTGGTTTGAGCATTGGACTACGACTCTGAAGATCAGGGTTCAATTCCCTGCTCTTGCATAAAAACCCACTGGGTGACTGTGGGCAAGTCACACTCTCTCAGCCTCTGAGGATGGCAATGGCAAACCCTGACTAAAGAAACTTGCAAAGAAAACCCTATGATAGGTTTGCCTTAGGGTTACCATAAGTAAAAAATAACTTGGAGGCACACAACAATAACATCATCAACAACAAAAACTATTATGTAGCAGCACTTTGGTTCTGGAATTCACTCCCAGGAAACTTTTCTTGCTTCCCTTGCTGTAGGCCTTTAGATTGTGCGCGGGGAGAGGGAGTTACTTTGCTCTCAGTGACTAATGCTGCTCCTTGATTTTAGTCCATTTCCCTGTTTTAAGGCAATGTTTATCGTATGAACAAAGGGTAGACACATAGAAGATTTTTCAACTATTGTACAGGGAGAAGTGACACAAATTTGTAATGGATCATTCCTAGCTTTTAATACATACCTTCCAACGTGGTGTAAAAGAATGAGGTATTACTCCTTCCATCTGCCAGATGTGGTCATTGTGATAACTGCATTTGTGAAGCACTGACAAATGGGACCTCAGGTTTTTTTTTTGAGGGGGGGGGGAGGAATACACAGCAGTATATAACATGTGTGTGTCCCCCCCCTCCATCCTTTGATTCCACACTGCAGTTTGCAATAGCACTGGCAGTCTTATATGAGCAAAACACTTTAATTCTGCTTGCTCTCCCCTAACATCTTTAGAGGAGCATATATGAGGGAATCTGTGGCCCATACTATGAGTTTCATTTTTTCTCTCTTAATAATCTGGAGAGGGAACCTATTGCCCATACTATGAGTTTCATGGTTGAAAAGATTTGAACCTATGCCTCATGTTTTTCTAGGTACTATCCTTTAAATTGTAAAGAATAATAGTAAAAAAGGATATCTACACAATGGAGGTGCTATACTGCCTTGATGGAAGATGCCTGAAGATGACAGAAACAATGCATAATCCCTATACTTTTATTGCAAGGGGTGGGTGAGGATGATTGTGTAAGGAAGCCCTGTGCTTCTTGATTATTCATGATCATTTCATAAGAATTATGATCCACAATTGCCTCAGATAATACACATTTTTCTATACATTTACAGTGAGCTTTGAAACTAGACATCATAGTTCATGTTTTCTTTTGAATTACTGTATTTTTTACAAATGAAAGCCCATCTCATAAAGATTGTACATTAGAAGTAAAGCCAATGAATTGTCTTAGCCCTTTCTGAAAAGCTTATTGGATGTTTGCCCTCTTCTTTACACATGCCTCTATATTTGTCTCCATTGATTATTCTTCCATGAAAAATTTAATGTACAATGCTTCAGAAAGAAAATAGTGTTTCCACAAATCAGCCTGCTTTCATGTAAATATCAATGTTGGACTCTAAATATTTTATCAGACATATATTATTTATTATAGTGAATGTTGCTTTTAAGTTTCATGGGCAGTGTCTGAATTAATTTGACAGTAGATTCCTCATATATAAAAAAATTCTGAAACAGAAAAGGGGATGTCAGGAACTGGCAATTTTAGAAGTCCTGCTTTGTGCAAGTATACACTATACTTCTCCCTGATTATGAATAGCACGATATGAGAAGATGTGTTAAGTGATATTCACATCCAGTAAATTGCCAATTCATGTGCATATACCATGCATGGTATAAACATACAATCAGTTCTGGTTGTAAATTGTGTGTGGAAATACATTTGGTGTCTTTTTCCTTTTGCACCAGGGCTATATCTGCTGTAGCCCATGTGAACTTGAAACTGAACAGAAAGGGAGAAGTTGGAGTGCCTTATGCCTTGTTGTTTATTTCATCTTTAATCGTTCCTGTATAGTGTGTTATCTTCTGTTTTCCTCTGGTAACAGTTATGGCTGCTTCATATCATGCCCCATATCATGGTTCTGTCCACACAGAGAGCCAGTTGTTGGTAGGACCCAGTCATATTTTTGGTTTGAGTGTTACTACACTCTTTAGTGTCAACAGATGGCCACTTCTCCCAAGGGACCTCTTAAAATGGCAACTATATGGTGATCATCTGTTTCTGTTGAAATATGATTATAAAGAGTGCTGGCTGAGGCATACACACAGTACCAAAACCTAGGGGTTTTCAGCCAGCACTGCAGCTTTTTAGAGAATAAAAGTGGACAGGGGGCAATCTCATACTTTGAATTGGTTTGTAAATAGCTCTCAACTTTGGTTGAGAATTTTATCCTGTTCTCTTTCCTACCCTCTGACTTTCATATCAAAGCTTGGCTTGCAAGTCTCATTTTTATACATATGCACACATGCTATTTTTACTAATGTAAGATATTTGAATATGACCTTTAAGGCTGAAAGTTATAGATATACGAAGCATCCTTACTCTAGTTGGTCCCTGTAGCTGTGGCAGTGAATATTTAGGACCCCAAGGCAGATGTCTTTCCCAGCTCTGCTACATAACATTTTTTAAACCAGAGGTGCCAGGCTTGGATTAAAGTATATGCTTTGTCACTGAATAATAGCTCTTCCCCTTTTGCCTTCAAAGAGTCATATTGCATACAGATGTATGTGTCTAAGGGTCTTTACAGACTGCCAGAAATAGTGCAACTTGAGTCCACTTTAACTGCCTTGTCTCAGTTAGGGAATCATGGGAACTGTAGTTTATTGTGGCACCAGAGCCCTCTGGCAGAGAAGGCCCAATGTCCCAGAACAAATACAATTCCCATGATTCCCAGGCACTGATCCAGGACAGTTAAAGTGGCCTCAAGCTGCACTATTTCTGCAGTCTGTAAAGGCCCTAAGAGAGTCTGAACATCTGCTTTCCCTAGAGAAGCATTAAGAGTACTCATGCATATATGTTCTCTTTTGTGGTACAATGTTAAGAATGGCAAGCATGGGGCTTATCTTAAACACCCACCCACACCCACAATACACAACAGAAATCCCAAAGTAATGTTGTGTCTAGATCATTTTATTTTGTTGAAAATAAATACAGTTAAGGTGCCATTACTTTGCCCATGCTCCTGGGCAACTGCAGTCCACTGGTGGATGGCTGTGCTCTTTCCAATGAACATAGATCAGGCTGCTTCTTGCTGGGAATCTTGGAAGAAGTGCTGGATTAGGCTGGACATTGAGCTGATTCAGCATGACAATTCTTACATTCTTGCACAGGGGTACATACTCGGAATCACACAGACGTTATTTATGCCATACTTGTTCAGAGATCTTGAATATGCACATTGCTCTTGTAACTTAAAATGCATCAAGGAACCTTGGGAACTGTAATAGGAGAGGCAAGGGGAGATAAATCACCCAAGACCTGGTGTAGTGCATTTTATTTACTGTTAGGGGTTGTTGCATCTGGCTTCTCGGTATATCTCTGCTACTTTATTTCTACTGTAAACTTTTCCTTATGTTATAAACACAAATGCAGGTTATATTTCTATTTTGGAAATTAGAGGAGTTTAATTGGCTGTAATTGGTGACTAGAAGTAAAAAAAATCCTTTATGATTGAGTGCTGAGTATGTATTGAGTACATGTCAAAATGTTCAAGATGTTTGTTTATATGTTGTGCGCACATGGGCCAGAATCCTATTGAAGGATTCCATTGTGTCTATGCCAGTGTAAATGGTGGTGGTAGGAGGGGGGAAAAGGCTGTGGGTGATGGGGGCTGTGGAAGAAGTAAAATATCGGATATGTGAGTTGCTCAGGGCTGACACATTTTGCCTACCTTTGCTCACCACTCCTATATGACCCTGGAAGAAGTGAAAACCATTAGCTTTGTGGCCATATTCTTGTTTAGCTCTTGACATGCTTCTAAATTGTTCTTTTCCCCTTGCAGAGGATATGTTGAACAAAGAAATTATCCATTGTAATGGCTTAGGTGAAAATATTTAAGAAGCTATAGTCTATCAATTTAATCCATATCTAAACACAATCTAGAGAGCCAGTTTAGTATAGTGGTTTGAGTGTTGAACTATGGCTAGAATCCCTGCTCACCCATGGAAACACACTGGCTGATCTTAAGCAAGACGTACTTTCTCAGCCTCAGGGCAAGGCAATTGCAAACGTCCCCCAAACAAATCTTGAGAAGAAAACCCTTAGGTTCACCATAAATTGGAAACGGCTTGAAGGCACACAACAACAACAATAACAAGAGCAACAACAACAGCAATATCAAGCATAGGTCAGAAAAAACAGTGCTTATTTCGCTGTGGTCTAATAGTCGCTATTCAAGTGCAGTTTGCATGGATTGGAAGTAGACCACGTGTGTGCACACATATGTAAGTGTGTGTATAAATGCAGATATACTGCAGCACCATTTTGAAAACTTTCAACACATAAATCTACATCTTCAGGGTCTATAGAAAAGACATATTGAGGGGCATAGCCTGCTACCTATTTTTCTACCTTACCTATCTTAAAACATTTAGCACAGGAGCAGGCAATTAAATAGGCCAAAATAACCTGAAAGTACCAGATCCTGTATGATCTTGGAAACTAAGCAGGCTGCTACTTGGATGGGAGATTGCTGATTAATGCCCAGTGCCGTAGGCTATATTTCAGAGGAAGGAGCTAGCAAAACCACCTCTGAGTATTCTTTGCCTAAGTAAACCCTCTAAAATTTATGGGGTCTAATGATATACCAGCTGAATGCAAAAATACACTGTTTTCCAAGTAAGATGTGGGTGATTATCTGGACCTATTCAGTTAGGCCTCAGTTTTATTTTATTTTATTTTATTTTATTTTATTTTTTTGCACTAAAACAAGATTGGCATAGACCTATGCCAGGAGGAGGGCCACTCAGTAGTTTTCAGTGCCATCAGTCATGTAGATGTTTCTGAACTGTCCATCTAGACCACTGTTTGCAATTGGGAGCTGTATAATCATTTCAGGGAGTGCTTTTTGAAGCCATTCCTGTGCCCTATGGAAAGCATGATGTTGTATCCTCTGTGCCTTTATTGTGTCTCCTATTCTGTTTCTCTTCTACATAAAACTCATGAATGATAGCAACTGTGGATTTAGAATGAGGTGTTGTTTGTATGCCATGACATCCAGCTGTGCACCTCCTTGTCATCAAAATCACCCAAAGCTGTGAAAGTGCTGAACTGGTTCCTTTTATCAGTGATGTATTGAGTGGGAGCCATGAAGAGATGGCAGTCAATCGGACAAGACCAAGGAGCTGTTAATGGGTCATTCATTTGATGGGAAGTGGTATTCATCCTGATCTGGATAGAACTGTGCTTCTTGTTTCTTTGTGGTGCCCTGAATAGGAAACAGCCTCCCCAGGGAGACTTGATTGGTGCTGTGTTGATATATTTTCTTCCTGTTTTTATTTGCTGTGGCATAACAGTTCCTTTACATTGAGGAATATGTGGTCCTCCAAATATTTCGGGCCTGTAGCTCCCTTCAACTCAAGCCAATTGAATCAATGGGGAGGGTGGGTGAGAGTTACAGCCCAATAACATCTGGTTTGAACACACATTTCCCCAGCACTGTTTAGATCCTTACCTTTTTAGTTTATAATGTTTTTAACTGCTCTGATGTGTTTTCATTTTGCCTGAATGCTGATTTTAATGGCAGAGGGAGTGCATGAGATCTCCTCATGAGCCTGATCTAACCCCTCACTGCTAATCTCATGGCTGGACATACAATACAAGAGAAGAACATGCTGACATACACTGGGCTTGCTGGATTTAACCAGTCCCACCCACCAAAAAAACTTTCTGGACCCACACCTACTTCTCTATAAACTGCAGTCCATTTGTGCTAAAGAATATCCAGATTTCCCACTCATACCTGGAGTAAATTCCCACTTTCCCCCCTCCAGATTAAAGGTCTGAGGTGCTGAAAAGGCCAAGATCCAACCCAGTCATCCCATACCTCATTTGGACAGCTCACAGTGAAGAGGAGGTGAGACTATTTTCTTTGGCCCATGTAGACAAGCTCTAAGAGAGCCAGTGTGGCATAGTGGTTTGAGTGCTGGGTTATAACTCTGGAGGCCAGGGTTTGATTCCCCCACTTGGCCTTGAACCATGGAGTGACCATGGGCAAGTCACATACTCTCAGCCGCAGAGGAAGGCAATGGCAAACCTCTGAATCAATCTTGCCAAGAAGACCCCATGACAGGTTCCCCTTAGGTTCTCCATAAGTCAGAAACAACTTGAAGGCACACAACAACAACAACAAAGACAAGCTCTGAGTGAGGGGAATTACACCCTGAATTTAAACCACACTCCTCACTGGAATTTTGTGCTGGTCTGTCTGTCTGGTAATCAGGCAGAGATCTAACACACAAAGTATAATGACAGGAAGTTAAGACAAGATTCCCAGGAGTTCAAAATCTTTAGCTCTCTTTATTTCCTAACCGACAGCAAACTAACAGAACTCAATCCCACCCCGCTGCAAAAATTGATCAGCTTTTAAAGGTAATAGCTTCTAATTGCTTGACAGGATATTACAAACAGTGACATGACCATTCAAAAGTCCTTTCTGCTTTCTAGGAATTGGTCCTAGATGACAGTAGAAGCTTGCACAAATGATGTCTCTCTGTGTGTGGGTGCCTTCAAGTTGACTGTTAACTTTTGGTTTACCCTAATCCAGGAGCTGTGTTCAGATATTTGTTTTTTCAAAAATGAGACAGATTTATTGTTGTTTCAGCTGGTATTAAGGTGTTGCTTTTATTTGCAAATCCTTCAAACATTATTGTGAAAAAATAACTCTTAAAATATTTAAGGTGGGTAGTATTGTGTTCTCTGCTCAAACCATCTGTTAGAAAGAAATTCCTTTCCTGTGTGCCTCGGCTTCAGGCAGAGGATTGTTGGAGAATTGAGCGCATGGAGATTCAGGTGCTCAGTGCCTCTCCAGCTAAACAGGGATATTGCCAAACCCCTGGATTGGTTCATATCATTCAATATGTCAGGCTTGGGATCTAGCAGTAAGCAGCATACTAAATAGATGAGTTTAGTATTGATAATATTATATTCTATATAATAATAATAATAATAATAATAATAATAATAAAATTTATTTGTACCCCGCCCCTCTGCATAGCAATTGGGACGGCTTCCAACACAATAATACAATACAATAAAATCAACCCTAAATCCCAACCCTTCCAACCCTTAAAGGATTATTAAACAACATCAAGTAACTGTTTAAAAACACATTATCAAACAATATGCTAATTACAGTAAATTTTAGCAGCAGAATGTATCATCGCGGCAAGGATGGGCATTGTCCTGGTCATGATCCAATATTTAAAGGCTGAACAAAGATATTTTGCTTCTGGGGCGGGGGGGAGGACACGATCCGCCCCATCTCAATCTTTTCCCATACAGAAGCTAGCTAGACTGCCAATCCATTTTTACTCTTCATTAGTGTCTTCACTAAACTTGAGTAGTCAGTAGCCTGGTGCAGGTCAGCCCAAACAGATTGTGAACAGAATGAAATGGTTGGAGACTCTGGAAGAATAGCAGGGAGATGGAGCTGCCACTTGATCATATGCCTGCAACAGTTGCTTCTTTCTGCTTAATGATAAAGCTTTGCTGTCAGGATTTCTGACTGCATTTCTCATGTTGTAATTGATGAAAACATCTTAAAAAGTGAAGTGGGACAACCTTTTAGATATATGAGACTCATGATGTGACTTGTAGGCTCTTTCAGAAGGGTCTCCATGTAGTGTGAACCTACCTTGCACTTGATAAATATTGAAGAATAGCAGTAATTGAGGGGGGTTGCAGACTGCCAGAAATAGTGCAAATTGAGTCCACTTTTAGGGTTAGGGTTAGGGAATCATGGGAACTGTATTTTATTGTAGCACCAGAGTTCTCTGACAGAGAAGGCTCAATGTCTCAGAAAAAACCAATTCCCATGATTCCCTAGCACTAACCCTAACCCTTAAAGTGGACTCAATTTGCACTATTTCTGGCAGTCTGCAACCCCCTTGAGTCCACTTGCTTTTACCCATAATTTCTGATTTTTTTTATTTTTTTTAAAGTAATTGTTATCAGCCTTGATACTTTCTCAGGTGAAATAAAAATATGTGACTATGTGCTCTAAGTTACGAATTAAATTAATTTGAAACATGAGTAGAATGTAGACCATATCTACTAACCAGGACCCGCACATTGTTTCACTGAGTAGTGCTTTTCTCATGGCCTATTTTTTGCTTTTGTCTTGTTCTTTGTTTTTGTAATGGGGAGAAGGAAGCCTTGACAATCCTGGCTCCTGCTCTTGATTTAAAGTAGGAAATATGTAGTATAGTTCAAACCAGTCCCATGAATCCAAGATTTACAATCACACTTCAATGAATGTGTAATTGGTTCATAACATATCTTTCCTCAAATGTTTATTATGATGTGAAAGGCAATGTAACACATATAGCACACTTGAATGTGAGTATTATTTTTTGAAAGACACATTATTTCAAAAACTTCCCTGTACCAATTAGTGCTTGTGTTTCTGACTTGACAAATGATCTGATTATGTTTGACTGGAAAGGCTCTCAGCTGAATATCTGAACAGTGGGACTATCTCCTTCAGGTTTTGTAACTCATTCTAGAGCAGGGGTCGGCAACCTACGGCCCCCGGCCGGTTCTGGCCCAGGACTCCGGACTTACCGGCCCAGGAGGACCCCTGCCACCGCCGCCGCCGCCCGTTTTCGTCGATGTGTGACCGCGCGTGCAGTGGTCGCGGCGCCAGCAGCACACCCGGCCCCTGGGAGGACGCCTGCCGCCGCCGAGGGAAGCCTCCCCGGGGGGGACTCTCAGTGGCAAGGGGCTTCCAGGAGGCCCGTTGCCGCCAAGGGAAGCCTCCCCGCGCGCACCCTCGGTGGCGATGGGCTTCCAGGAGGCCTGTCGCCACCGAGGGAAGCCTCCCTGCGCAGACCCTCGGTGGCGATGGGCTTCCAGGAGGCCCGTCGCCACCGAGGGAAGCCTCCCGGGGGGACCCTCGGTGGCGATGGGCTTCCAGGAGGCCCGTCGCCACCGAGGGAAGCCTCCCCGCGTGCACTCTCCACCGACGCGTGCGACCCCCGTACATGCGGCCGCCGTCACGCCATGCACAGCGGCGGCATGTGCGGGGGTTGCGCGCGTCAGTGGAGGGTCAGATGGAGCCACCCCCCCCCCCTTGGCCCAGCCGAGACCTGGGCTACGGGTTACCGGCCCAGGTCTCAAAAAGGTTGCCTGTCCCTGTTCTGGAGAATCCTTTTACAGGTTGTAGAAATATTAATTCCATTTGCTGTGTCGTAAATTAAAATGAGGTAGGGAAAGCAAAGCAGCGCCTTGCTTAGAACCAAGCTGAGCAATTCTTTTGTACATGCTAGTAGTAAAGCTTATTTTTTAACCTAGTGATTTTCACATATCACCTTTCGGAATACAGAAATGAAGTGTGCTTTGTAGATGTAGTATGTCTTAGACATAATGTGGATTTATTCTGTTTTAGTTACTTCTCTACATTTGTGTATGTTCTTAAGCCCACACCATCAATTAACTT
This sequence comes from Phrynosoma blainvillii, assembly GCA_026167975.1. Lineage (NCBI taxonomy): Eukaryota > Metazoa > Chordata > Lepidosauria > Squamata > Phrynosomatidae > Phrynosoma > Phrynosoma blainvillii. The sequence goes on along the minus strand of JANUYF010000001.1, from coordinate 247,590,478 downwards.
GCTGGGATGCATTGACTGCATAGAGCATTAGCTATCTTGTTGGTGACCCTTCATGATAACTATCCCTGCTGGGTTAATACAATGTGAAGCTCTAATATCCCCAGAAGAACTGATTTCTTTGTTATAGGTCAGCACCCCTTTCATAGCTGTAATAAGACCGAGTAGAAAATAGCATGTTCTGCAAGAGTGAAATGTGGAAAATTATGGTTGTGCATTCAGCTAAGACCAAACAAATCACCTAGTGTGTGTGTGTGTGTTGGGGGGGTTTCACAGCTGGTTAGTATGCAAGATGAAAATATATGTTAGAGGCAGCCTCTGGAAAAATAAATCTTAAGCATATGCCTGACATTTTCCAAATGATGATTTTTAAAAATAAAGATTCCTATGCTGATTTATGTCACTTTCAAGGAGGAGGTGGGATAAATGGGTTAAATAAATGTTACATGCAGATATTTATATTAAGTATTTCTTTGTCTGGCTGCTCTATGGGGAAAAGCAGTTTCAGTAGAGATTTGATGCAGAAATGAGACATTCTTCACTCTTCCCTATTTGCCATTTTCTATGGCAGCCCCTCACCCCAGAGCCTCATATTCCTCTGTGTTTACAGACATATTGTTGCTCTCACAAATAGAAGAAAAGAAGCAGCTTGTATGGCAGGGTGGATTGTGTGGGTGCACTAATAAAGTATAATTTTTTAATTTAGTTAATAGTTTAATTTGGTTTTAATGTTGACCTTTTGTATGTTTTTAATTGTAATATTTTAAATATTTAAGCCACTTTGAGTCCCAGTCTTGGAAAAAAGTTAATAATCTTGGCTGGCATCCTGTTGGCTAGTTCTAATTAAAGTTGACCCATTCAATCAACGGTTGATTGGTAAGTCAAAAAGTCGATAAATCCCATTTATTCAGTGGGTTTATTCTTATCAGGACTAATAACAGGATTTTGGCCAATAATAGTAATGTGGAAAATATAGAAATTGTGAAATAGTTCTCCTTTTCTCACCTGTGACCACCTCCAACTCAAACCGTCCTCTAATCGGGTTTATCGACACTGTAGAAATAATGCTGTAAGTGCTGTAGCTCTATCTTGTGGAATCCTGGAATTTGTAGTTTTACCAAGCCTTTAGCCATTTCTACCAAAGAGTTGTGGTGCCTCATAAAACTACAGTTCCTAGGATTCCCCAGGATGGAGCCATGACAGTTAAAGTGTCCTCAAACTGCATTATTTCTACAGTGTAGATGACCTCCCCTCCAGATGTAGTAGTTATTGCAATTTTTAAAAATGCACTTGTGGGTAGTAAGTCCTGCTGAGTTCAGCAGGGCTCACCCTGCACTGAGCACCAGACAGAAAGCTTGGGCTATTTTCCTCTCCTGGATCCATTTCTCTCTAGTGTCTGTGGCCATTTAAAGATTTTGTTTTGTTTTGTTTGGCTGACTGATTTTTTAAAAAGATCTTAGCAGTATTTTATGGAATGGTGAGACAATTTATTGTTTTAGCTAATCCAGCTAATTGAAAAATGTTACATCTCACAACAGACCCCCACAATGAGTGACTTGTGTTTTTTTGGTCTTTTGGTTTTTAAAGGAGCACAGCCTGTTATTATTGAAAAGCAATAAGTAATTGTTTGTATCTAGAGTCAGCAAGTAGCGGTTCATAGTTACCACTGCTTGCAAGACAATATTAACAAAGCACAGCTCGTTTGGCAAACATCCCAAAATAAAATTTGTCAAAAAGCAACATGACATAACCTCTTTATTTAAAAGATAATCTTTCTGTTCCTAGAATGTTTCTTTCAAATGTGTGGTGCAACATTTCACTGTCCTTATTCTTTACTTTGGAATACACAAAAAGTTTGGAAACATGGAGGTCATGTACTCCATGCTAAATTCCACAAACTCCTTGTGAGTTGCTGGGAAAAAGGGGAACTGCCATCAGATCTCCGAGATGCAGTCATCATCACCCTGTACAAGAAAAAAGGAGCAAAATCCGATTGCTCAAACTATCGAGGTATAACACTGCTCTCTATTGCTGGAAAAATCCTTGCAAGGATACTCCTGAACAGATTAGTTCCTGCTATTGCAGAAGAACTCCTTCCTGAAAGCCAGTGTGGCTTCAGAGCCAATAGGAGTACTACAGATATGGTATTTGCCCTTAGACAACTCAAGAGAAATGTAGAGAGCAGAACAAGGGACTCTATGGGGGGAAGCAGACGAGGGCGTCCAGGATGCCCTGGGCCGGCGTGCCGTGGGGCCGCAGCCTCCGCACCTCGGCGCACCGGCGGTGTCCCTGGAAGGAGCGCTAAATCAGCGCTCCTTCCTCAAGACAGCGAAAGTGCGCCCTAAAAGCGGCGGGCGCACTTTCGCTGTCTTTTCCGCCGTGGCGCGTCCGGTTGCCGCGGCGTGAGGTCATCCCGGAGGGCCGGCCATGCGGAGGGCCGGCGACTCCGAGGGCGACCTCAGGGAGAGGAAGGGGCGCCGCTCATGCGGCTGCCCCTCCTCTTCCAAGCCTCCAAGACGACTCTATTAGTCATCTGCCGAGGCCCTAAGTAACATTTGTTGACCTCACCAAAGCCTTCGACACTGTGAGTAGAAAAGGTCTATGGCAGATCCTGGAAAGACTAGGATGCCCCCCCCAAATTCCTCAAAATGATTATCTTGCTACATGAGGGCCAGCATGGTCAAGTCAAATACTGCGATGCTCTTTCAGAGCCCTTTCTAATAACTAATGGAGTGAAGCAAGGTTGTGTTCTTGCTCCAACTTTATTTACAATCTTCTTCAGCATGATGCTCCAAAGGGCTGCAGCAGAGCTCGAAGAAGAAGTCGGCATCTATATACGTTACTGTTTTGATGGTAGCTTGTTTAACTTAAGCCATCTGAGGGCTCGCACCAAGACTGTAAACTATCTAGTCCGTGAGCTGCTCTTCGCTGACGATGCTGCCCTTGTTGCCCACACAGAAGGAGCTCTGCAGCGCCTAACATCCTGCTTTGCAACAGCTGCAGAGCTGTTTGGGCTGGAAGTCAACCTGAAGAAAACAGAAGTTCTCTACCAGCCTGCACCACAGGACAAACACCACGATCCCCACATCGCTGTAGGTAAATCTGTGCTTAAGTCCGTTCAGCAGTTCACCTACCTGGGAAGCATCATCTCCTCAGACGCCAAGATTGACAAAGAGATCGACCACAGATTAGCAAAGGCATATAGCGCATTTGGAAGACTTTACAAAAGAGTCTGGAGTAACAAACACCTGAGGCGGAGCACAAAAATCAGTGTGTATAGAGCCATTGTACTGTCTATTCTCCTTTATGGGTCTGAAACATGGGTCACCTATCGCCAACACTTACGACTCCTTGAACGCTTTCATCAGCGCTGTATACGCACAATCCTAAATATACACTGGACTGACTATGTGACGAATGTTGCTGTCTTTGAGCAAGCAGGGATCACCAGCATTGAGGCCATGCTATTGAAAACGCAGCTGCACTGGGCAGGGCACGTTTCTAGGATGGAGGACCATCGCCTCCCAAAAATAGTACTCCATGGTGAACTTGCCACGGATCAGCGTAAGAGGGGTACTCCAAAAAAGCGATACAAGGACTCCCTGAAACAACATCTCAGGCTCGGCCAAATTGATCACCAACAATGGTCCACCCTGGCCTCACATCGGGAGGCATGGAGACGCACTATCCACAATGCTGCAGCCTTATTTGAGAAGTCATGCCGAACAAGTCTCGAAGAGAAATGACAACGCAGAAAGAATCACTATCCGGAAACATCACCCAAGGAGATCTTCTGCTGTGCTTTCTGCAACCGGACTTGTTTATCTCGGATTGGCCTTTTTAGTCATCAGCACGCTTGCAAAAAGTGTGGGATGAGTCCTTCCTGAATCTTCGTTTGCGAAGAAAAGCCAGAGATTCTTTATTTTTAGTATTTCCACAAATTCACTGATATCAAGTGTCTTATTTACTGACTGTTCTCTGACAGTGCCAAATTCTGCAATATAAATATTATTAAGGATGAGATTATGATTATGTGGGAGTAAGTACCACTGAACCCAGCAGGACTTCTGAGTAAACATGTAGAATTGCACTGTAACAATTCTTTGGGTCTTACTGTTAATAAGTGGCATAGGAATTTAGTTTTAACCTCTAATAGACATTTAAAACATTGCCCCATGTGTCAGATTCAATTGAGATTTAAATCCTACAATTAGTTTTTTTGTTTGTTTGTTTTTAAATGTGCCCCCAGTGAGGGATTTTGTATTGGTCCACTCTTAGTATTCTTTGCCTAAGAAAACCCTGTGATATTCATGGGGTCACCATAAGTCAACAGGGAATGTGAAGGTACACACACACATAGACACCATCTGTTCCTCCTGGCCCAGTCTGCCCACTCTGGGATCTAACTTGGCTCTGGATGTATTTATCCCCCCCCCCAATAAAAACCCTAAGATTCATTATCTACATTTTGGAATATGATGACCTACGGTAGCTTTTTTCCCCTTTTGATACATACTGGCAAAATGACAAATTGTGGCCAACTGAATCTATGTAATTCACATTTCTTTTGGACTACAGGATTCTCATCCATTGTGCAAATAATATGTGGAGGAAACAACTGCTAAAAAATAATAATAAACTACATTCTTACACTTTTAAAAAATGCCTGAACAAGCCAAAGCACCACGTTTTTGCTAACACTGAGTGATTTTTCAGTACTGGGAAACTGAAGATTTTTAAGCTCCTGTTGTAGAGTGTGTTGTTAAATATAATTCAGATGTATGTATTGAGGAGGAGGAGAAGAAGCTTGTTTCAATTTAAAGTCTATATTTATCCATGCATTGTTGTGACATCCTCATTGTCTTGTTTATGGCCAAGTGTATTACTTGTTCTGAATGTGGCGCATTAAATATCACCTACCTGCCTCAAGGAAAAATTTGTAGAGCAGAGAGAATAATGGATATTGACAGAGTAACATGTCTTCATATATTCTTGCTTGCTGGAGCAAGGTGCAAAGGTTATGTCATTTTACCAGAATTAAAGAAGTAATTGAACCATTAGCTAGCAAGGGATTTTGAAAGCTTAGAATGAATGGCTGCAAGGCTGGAAGCATGTTTTCCAGGTTTCCAGTGGACTCTGTAGAATCATGTGTCTGTTAATGTAGATATATGCACAAAAACACACTAGATAGCTCATAAATAAATGCAAAAATCTTGGAAACTTCATTTCTCGAAAAGATTTTTAAACATCAATTGGTTCAAAACTGGGGGTGGGTGGGGGTTATTTTGTTGTTATTTTCTTTGCTGCCTTTTTTGACGGACAAGCAACCTAAAAATATTTTAACAAATTACAACATAAGTTTTTCTCTTTTACGTGCTTTTCAGTAGCATAGCTACTGATAGCAGGAAACAAACAAACAATAAAATAAAATAAAATGTATTATCTTGTTTATAAACTTGCTGATGATACATGATGCTGGTACTGCCAGAAAATGCCTGGTTTTTCAGCACTGAGTAAAAAGAAAAGGGGAACATGCCTGCGTCAGACTGAAAGGGTTAATTATAGCATAAATAATCTGTAATGTATCAACAATCCTTGTCCAAAATAATATGCTTTGCAGCAAGTCTGTCAGTCTTCCATTCTCATTCACTTTTTACCAGGAGAACACATTGTGCCAATCCAGAATTATTCATCCTGACTCCCTTCTCTCCCACACAGATGGAAGGTCTGATCCAGTGGAGGTTTTCCAGTGGTGAAGTAGAAAATGAGACAGCTTTTGCTCCCCACTCCATGTGCTCTTGAGGGTCTCTCTGTAATCTTTAGGAGATGGCATTGAGGGTTTTGTGGGAGTGGTGAATCTGTGAAGAAGACCTCTTACACCCACATACATGTGCTTCCAGCCAGCTGGGAACATGCTAAGTAAAACTTTGAGTGTTCTTGCTTATGAAACAAAATGTGTTCTGTGTGATTGTTGTGGTGAAAATCTGTCAAATGTATGAAACTGTAAGAGTTAAATCACAGCTTCACATCTATCTATCTATCTATCTATCTATTTAAAAAACAGTCTTCCACTGTTTTAAAGACTCAATCCCTGAAATTTTCATCTCCTCTTTAAATGTAACACAATAAGGACCGACGCAGACTGGCACTTTAGACCGGCCTGGGGTTGGGGCGGGGCGACACTGGAGCGTGTCCAAAGGAGGGCAACTAAAATGGTGAAGGGTCTAGAAACTAAGCCCTATGAGGAACGACTTAGGGAGCTGGGAATGTTTAACCTGGAGAAGAGAAGGCTGAGAGGTGATATGATAGCCGTGTTTAAATATTTGAAGGGATGTCATATCAAGGAGGGAACGAGCTTGTTTTCTGCTGCTCCAGAGACTAGGACCCAAAACAATGGGTGTAAGCTCCAGGAAAAGAGATTCCACCTCAACATTAGGAGGAACTTCCTGACAGTAAGATTTCTTTGACACTGGAAGACACTCCCTCGGAGGATGGAGGAGTTTCCTTCTTTGGAGGTCTTTAAGCAGAGGCTGGATGGCCATCTGTTGGGGATGCTTTGATTGGGAGTTCCTGCATGGCAGGGGGTTGGACTGGATGGCCCTTGTGGTCTCTTCCAACTCTATGATTCTATGATTCTATGACACTGCGCCAAAGAGGCACAAAAGATACATGGTGGCAGCTCTAAAGACTTTTTTTGCCACCCCCAAAAAAGAGTGGCATTTGCCCGCTCTTTTGGGGGTGGCAAAAATGTGGTTGCCGCTGCCCCGATCCAGCGCTCCCAGGGTGGCACAGAGTCAGCCCTATGTCTGTCTCTTGGGGGTTCCACATGAAACAGTCTCCTATTTTGAGTTTACCCTTTAGCACCCTTTGTCAATCTTTCTTTCTTTCTTTCCTTTCAGCTTGAAAAAAATAAGAAAATTAAACTTTCTCCTTTCAATATGGTAGCATTCCCCTTTTGTGTCTTCTGGATTCTGCTTTGATCTTCATGTAGGCCTTTAAATATTGCCATTTAAAGTAGGCTAGAATTCTCAGGTGACAATCTGGAGAGAACCAACCTTCCTTGTCCAAGTATTTGCTAGTGAGCACATATCATGCAAGTGATCTAGCCTGTTTGAAGCAGCTACTTGTACCATAATAAAATGCTCAGATGATTACAACTTTAGAAGTTGCAATGAGTGGCATGTTCCCGGGCAAGTAAGTTTGAGTGGTAGATTTTCTTTGGGGGAAAATGTTGCCAGGGGAAATCTCTGGCTTTTTCTAAACAAACCAGGGACAGGTTCTCATAGTGTGTGCCCAGGGTGAAGTGCTCTTGAATGATGATCTTGTATGAAAACAGAGAGAAGCAAACAGATTTCTCTCTTTTCTGTAAATTAATAGCATTCCATAAAGCATGGGATCTGCAAGATCAGCAGTTTTAAATTTGGCTCCTGAATTGTACAAAGTAATCCTCTCCAATCCATTGCTTCCCAGATGCCCTGAACAATAGGTTCCATTATCCCCATCCAGAATGACCAGTGAGATTTGCTTAAAGATTCTGTTTAGTTGCAAAATTACATTTTTTTTTCTATAACATTGGCCATTTAGACTGCTTGCTTATTTGACAAATATATGATGCTCAGAATGAGAAACTGGAGTTAAACTGGTTCATCTTGTGTGTCAGTGCACCAGTTAGAGGAGATGTGTTGTGAAATGGAGAGATTCATGCAGGTTCTTCCATAGCAAAGGAATCAGCAGCTTTGTAGTATATGAACTCTAGAATTCCAACAAATCATTCCATTGAATAAGGGAAGCCCACCCCCATCAAAACAGAGATTCACTATTATAAAAAGCCTATATTTGAATACAATTAATATTATAATCTCCTGATTTCCCCCCCCCCAAACTTTCTCTTATTCAGGATCTATGTTTACATTGAAGGTGCAAGTCAATGACATAATCAGTCATCAATATCTACGGCAAGCCGTTGTGGAAATCTTTGTCAACTACACAAAAACTAATTCTACATTCACTGGAAATAATGGAGCAGTATTGATACGAGTTCCTTATCAGCTAGGACTGAGCTTAACTATTGTCTCTTATAAAGATGGTTATATGCTAACGCCTCTGCCTTGGAAGACTGGGCGAATGCCAAGTAAGTAAGCCTATTTTAAAGTTCAATGCTCTTGAACTTTTTTCCCTTGGATAATCCATCTGATTGTGATCAAATGAATGCTACTTAATAAAGTCACCCAAAGTAGGTCATGCCTGGATGTGACTGTAAAGGTAAATGTTGCTGTCGTGGAACACATATAAAATATATCCAAATGAATCCATTAAATTAATTTTAATAATTGAAGTTCTTCGCTGAATATATGCAGGTTATGTTGAAGGATGAAAACCTGTTCAGCATTCAGAAAAGCTGAAAGGAGGGTGGGTGACATATTATCTCAGATCATGGGTTTCCAAATAAATCAGGAGAGTTACAATTCTTTTTCTGGATTTTTGCTTGGAAATTTTGTGTTTGTATCTTTTCTATTATTTTGCTAACTGTTGTGTATTTTTTGAAAAATAAAAACTATTTATGCTTCTTTTCTGCTATGGGTTGGAATTCTGTTGCTTAATCCCAGCTACAATAGACTAATTCAATCAATCAATTGCTGAATGGTGAAGCAACATAACTAAATGCAGTTATTTCAATGGCTTTGTTCTAGTCAAGAGAAACAATAGGATTTGGGGCATGATTTTTACAAAAAAGCAACTCAGCTTTTCATAAAGAGAACAGCTTGGAAGTTTCCCCTGCCATGATGAAATAAATCTTTGAACGAATGCATTCTCATGAAAATATCTGTAAAGTTTTGTTCATTTTTGCATAATGGCCCAGTTTAGACACAACACTATACATGTGCTAGCCTGGTGCCCTCATTATGTTTTAGACTTGAGCCCCCATCAGCTCCAGCCAATGTGGTTAATGCAAGAAGTTGGGGAAATGTAGTTCAAAACATCTGAAGGGCATAAGTTTGAAAATTCAGCACCTGTGTATTGTTTATATGATCAACAGTAAATGTCATGGTCACTTCCTTCACCATTTATGAGATCAGAAGCATCCAACTCTGGCTTTAAACTAGTCAGAGTTTATATCTGAATGGGAAAACTCTGTTTCATTTAAATTAGGACTTGCAAGGTATCCTAAACCCTGGTTAGATTAGACATTGGCTAGATTGTGAATTATCTGAGCAAACCACTTTATTGGGAAGTGGAATTAAACAGTAGTAATTTTAAAGCAGGGAGAAAAAGGATTTTCAGCCTGCTAAACTCTGAAATAACTTTTTAAAAAAATTAAAGATACACATAATAATTTTACTACGAATAATAATATATCAGAGGTATAGTCTACTGTAGAAAATAGTGTGTCACATTTTGGTGATATTTTAATATCCATGAAATATTTTAAAAAGATTCCTTAAAATGTATAGCGTGAATAGAATAATTGTATAGGGATTCTGCATTTAGTTCATTTGAAGATTGTTTTAAGATATCAAAGGGACTCTACGCTTAATCCAAATCAATACTGTAACTACCCCTGGTCCTGGGCGGGGTTGCGTCCACCTCTACACAACATTTCCATGCTCCCAAGTGGTACGCTACATGTCGACATGCCCTCAAACACCAAACTTTATTAACAACTCTCCTCTAGTCCCCTCTTCCAACAGAAAAGGGGTTGACTTCACCCTGTAAGGAACAACAAACTCACCCAGCACTTCAGAGACTTAACATAAATTATGGGAGATTCTTCAGAGTCCAAAATGGTCTTGTTCTTCAGCTTCAGTGGGGATTGTAGGCCTTCTCTGAAAGCTCCCACTCTGACTTTTCCACAAACCAGCACCCTCTTCCTCAGACGCTGGAGTTGTGTAGCCACAGCATGGACTTGGGGTAGAGGGGTCTATAACTCACCTCTCTGAACCCTCCCCCCCGTGCGTGTCTCTCCGCCTCTTCCCCGGTCCTTCCCCAAGTCGACCCGGCCACCTCTCCCTGCCTGAGCACTCTCTCCTCTCTCTCTTCTGTCTCTCTTCCGGTCAACATCCCTCCCCCCCCCCCGCAAGACCTCCTTCTTTCCAGCCAGCTCCCTCCCTTTCTTCAACCTCTTTTAAACTACCTGCTTCACCTGGCCCTCTCTCTCGTGTCTACCTCTGCCAGTTTTTTTGCCTTCCTCTGCTGGCAGTGCCCAGTCTCTTCCCACAAGGCCTGCTGTTCTTCCATCCCATATCTCCTGGGTATTCTGGGCATTGTCTGGGGCTGTTGGTGTACACCCGTCTATTTCTCACCCCATCTCACAAATAACGATCAATTATTTTCTCAGATAAAACAGTTCCTTTTTTTCTCTGTTGTGCTTTAAATTTTACCATTCTCCAGAACTCTTATTTTTCCACCAGATTTCTTTTGCCTATGTAGTAATATATTTCTTTTGTCTCCTACAGTATATTCATCAGTCACACTTTCACTGTTCCCCCAAAGCCAGGCAAATATATGGCTGTTTGATGATACAATTTTAATTACTGGGAAACTTTCTGGTAAGTAGTAGCAGCAAATAATCAGTAACAAAAGGTTATAAAGCATTTTACATATAAAGCTTTTTCCTGTTAGTGGATGCATCAGCAGATACAAAGCATGCCGTCCTCCTTGGCTCTTTCAAAATACTTGAAAAACCATATCAAACTATGCATCATTGAACCCAAAGATGCAAAAACTGACCCTGTTTTGAGTGCCTACATAAACAGAGGAAAGTTCAGAGAGCAGGCGATGCAAAGCAGTTGTTACTAGTGGTTGTTGTTTTTTCCATGCTGATTATAGCACTGGGAACAGGTTGGAATGGTGACTTCAAAAATTAATGCTTTTCTATGTACCAGAGTTTTTTTTAAAAGAAATTTAAATTATCAATTGAAATGATGACTTATATCATGGAGAGAAAACTGTGATGTAAATCACATTCTTAAATTATGTTTCTTCCAATACATCTTCACTTGTGTTTGAAAAGGTGGGTTTAGTGTGGTATTTTGGCCATTGTGGAGTTGATAGAAAATTTTAACCACCACAACAATAAAAAAGTGAGCTGCAGTAGTGTAAATCTGACTTACACAATCATAATTCACCAACTGAATGCCAGATTACCTATATCAAGCTGAAGATACTCGCCATTACATTAGGAATGATGAAAAGTAAATAAATCACTTACACAAGCATAAAAAAACTGTATAAGTCAATACTTCATGTATGTTATTTATGTTCCATAGATTCAGTGAGTCAGCTTTAGTTAGAACCTACAATTGGAATTAGGCCACAGTTTTATTAAACTAATTCTTAAGTGTTGCATAATCACTTTACACAACCTATCCTGATGCCTATCCTTGAAAAATGTGTACTTATATAGGAACCCTTTGTTTATATGTGAACTCGAACAGTTTTCCAGTCCACAATAGACACAGACTACCCTAGGCCATATGGATAAGAGGGTAATGAAAACAGGGCACCCAGAGACCTTGTTCATGAATTTCACTCCATGAACCCACACCTGCTTTTTATGTATGAACATATTTTTTAAACTTTCTGATTTCATTTTTTAAAATCTGAACAGTAAACAAATGTACACTGTACTAGCCTGTCTCCAAGTAGATCTTATTATCCACCCAGTAGGGATGTAATTCTTCCCTAGTTTGCTTCTTAAGACTGTAACTGGTCTTAATAATTATTTTCAAAAGAGTTAAGAGAGAAGTTTAGGCCCAATTGCTACTCTCAGTTTTTTAAATAAGTGAGAACTTGGCAAGTCAGCACTTAAGGGGTTCCAGCTAGTACTTGCAATTGGGTGTTAGGATTTTTATTTTTGATATTATAAAAATCAATTTAAATAAAATTTAAATAAAATTGAAGAATTAAATTTGGGGAAAATCAGTGTCTAATTTTTTAAAAACTTAATTTTTTTAAAAAAATGGATTTTAAAATTTGTTTGTATACACATTGCAACATACTGTTTTCTTGTTAGTTTAATTCTGAAAGAAAGATTATTGTGCTGATTTAAGTGAGAAAATGTTATGCATTCTGCCCTCTGTTTTCGTGGGGGATCCATTCCAGACTCCCCCCCCCTACGAAAATGGAGATTCGCAAATATTCACATCCCAATGGGGGAGTGCCCCATTGATTTTGATGGAGGTCGCCCCTCCGTGAATATGCAAAACTGTGAACTTAAGTCTGCGAGAACAGAGGGGCAACTGTATTGTGCTGCTTCAGTTCAGCAGTGCTACAAAATGTGTGGTTACTAGAGCTGGTTATGTCCTGATCTGTTCATCCTCTTAATTCACTCACACACACACAGTGACTTTATTTTCTAGTTGTTTTGTTTTCTAGATCCATGGAAATAGGGGGAAAGCCTCTACTTTATCAGTACAGATGGGGCCAATACCTCAGACCAGTGGGACCTCAGTACCACTAGGGGGCTTATAATATAGTGTCTACCTCACCTATTCCCCCCCTTCTTTATCTCCTCTCTTGCCTTCTACAACCTGGAAATGCATAGCCTGTTACCACAAGCCATAGACCACCTCAGGGAGATTGGAGCAACAGAGCCAGTCCCTCTGGAGGAGAGGTTCACACATTGCTACTCTGTCTTCTTTTTTGTACCAAAAAAAAAGGGGGGGGCAAAAGTGGAGGGTCATACTAGATCTTAAGACTTCCTCCTCTCCAAGAGAAGATTCAGGATGGAGATGCTTCACACCTCGCCCTCAGCTGGTGGACCACCAAGGCCCTGGAGAAAGGGAGGCCATCCCTTCACCACCCCCAGGAGTCTAGGTCACCGCAGATGCCAGCTTTCAGAGGTTGGGCACCACATCTGCTAGCTATACAGCCTATGGCAAATGGTCCGAGGAGGAGGCTGCTCACAGCATCAACTGGCTGGTGCTGAGAGCAGCCCAGCCTGCCTGGTCCTCCAGATCTTCCACCTAACCAAAGCGAGGTGATTCTCCTCAGAACTGACAACAGAACTACAAAGGCCCACATAAACACACAGGGAAGATCCAGATCATACTTCCTGATGGCAAAGGCAGATTTTCTGTTATCTTGGACATAGCAGCACCTTTTGTTCCTAGAAGTGGAGCACTTAAAGGGCCCCCTGAATGCAAAAATGGACTGGCTCAAACAGACAGATTTGAAAAGAAACACAGTTCTCAAAGCAGTTGTAGGCTCAAATGGAAAAACAAAACTCTATTGCCTCTTATTGTTTCGGATCTCACTCAACTCATGGCCATGGGGTTGTGTGGCCTAATTGTTCATCTACCTAGTCACTCCCTATACGACACTCCAAAGCAAAAATGTAGACCTCATGACTTCAGCCGCATCACTTTCCTTCCCCTACATGCTTTTTTTATCATCTTTATCTCATGAAGGAGCCTGTGAGATTTGAAAGTTACTGTAATGTGTTTTGGTTGGTCTAATAAAGATGTCACCAGATAATGTACTTTGTATCTCTCTTCTTGATTGATGCTAACCACAATAACCAAGTTTTTGGTTTAGATTTCTTTGAAATTCAAATTAAGGTAGGAATCCTGATCACTATCCTGAACTAGTTAACAAGTGGAAGGCAAGACTTCCTTTTAGAAATTAGTACAAGAATCTGTGGCCAACCACTGTTCTTTTAAACTTGGTTAAGTAAAGGTGTTAATGATGTGAATTGAGCATTAATAAATTGCTGATTTGCCAATCTTCCTCTCTTGCAGATGCCAAATCTCAGCCAAGTGTTCAGTTTCCAAAATATCTAATTAAACTTCCTGTCACCCACCATATCACAAACGTGACAGCCTACTTGACAGTGCCACACCAATTTTTGAAAGTGGACCATTTTCTCTATACAACAGGAATTCTTTTAAATAAGTCAGGTATGTTAATTTACCACCATCTTCTGAAAGTGTCTTTGTTCTGACTTCACATACCCTTTACATGCAGTTGCAGTGCATCTCCTTACTCTGGAGATCTGGAAATGTAATAGTGAAGATGAGTGCTGAGAGATCCCTTGTTATTATATTCCATGGCACTGTATGATATCAGTACATCCTGTGGAAAACACATTCCACACTGATGTTGTTGATTTTGATATTGATGATTTTGCTGTGTGCCTTGAAGCAGTTTCTGACTTATTGTGATCCTAAAGTAAATATATCACAGGGTTTCCTTGGCAAGATTTATTCGGAGGGGCTTGCTATTCCTTCCTCTGAAGCTGGGAGAGTGACTTGCCCAGGATCACCCAGTGGGTCTCCATGACTGACCAGGGATTCAAGTCCTAATCTCTTGGAGATCAACACACAAGCCACTATAATCATGTTGGATCCACACAGAGAGCTATAACATTTCCTGAAATTTTTAAGCCATAGGGAGGGGGTATTTTTTCCCTAGAAAAAGATGTACATTTTGGGGAAAACTGAAGAAAATTGTGATATTAATACCCCTTACAGTCAATTTATTCCTTAAGGAACATAAAATATATTAAAACTGATTTGGCATAAAATACCATGTTTGAGATATTAAATGTACAGTTAATTCAGACAGTAATTACAAATGGAATTCTATTTTTTAAAAAATAAAAATAAAATAAAAATGGATATACAAGGTCCTGAACTTTAAAGAACACCTGAATTGCAAATAATTTGTTTGGTTTTGCAGATTTGTAAGGATCAAGCAAAAAACATTTTTAAAAACCCATCAGTATTAGCAAAGAAAGAAAAGTGTTTTGTCTCTTTTAGGCCTCTCCAGATAGCCAGATGATATAAAGCAGGGGTAGGCAACCTAAGGCCTGGGGGCCGGATGCGGCCCCCCGAGGCATTTGGACCGGACCCAGGCTGGTCCTGCCACCACCACCGCCCCCCCCCCGCTGCCCCCGCCGCCGCCCGCCATGATGATATTGATTATTGTTGTTATTACTTGTTCTTGGGGTTTTCTTGGCAAAATCTCCACAGGGGTTTTGCCATGGCTTTTCTGGGGCTGAAAGAGTGTGCATGCATATTTTTTAATTTTTTAAATTAATTAATTTATGGTGCTCCCCCCCCCAGTTGTCTGAGGGACAGCAACCCGGCCCCCGGCTCAAAAAGGTTGCCTACCCCTGATATAAAGGTTTGAGTGTTGGACTATGAGGCTGGATAACAGAGGTCAAATCCCCACTTGGCAATGAAACCCACTGGTGACTCTGGGCAAGTCATATTTTCTCAGATGACAATTGCAACCCCCTTTGCAGAAAATTGCCCCCCCCAAAAAAAACTCCCAAAAAAAACCTGGGGATAGGGTCAAAACAACTTGAAAGCACACAACAATAACAACAACAACAACATGTCTAGCAGCCATATGTATTCATTCATATAAAAAGAATTGTGAAAAAGAAAGTAAGACCAGGAACTGTAATGATCTGATCCTGTACATAGTCTTAGGTAAAAATCTTCCTCTTTTATAATTTAGAAATGATTTTGAGGCAGTAAATATGTGGGAGGGCCAGCATGGTGTAATAGTTTAGGTGTAGGACTAGGACAATGGAAGACCAGGATTTGAATTCCAGCTTGACAATGGAAACCCACTGGGTGACCTTGGACAAGTCACACTCTCTCAGCCTCAGAAGATGGGGAAATTTGCCAAGAAAACCCTACGATAGAGGTTTGCCTTAGGATCTCCATAAATCTGAAACAACTTGAGGGCACACAAAACAACAAAATATGTGAGCACTAATTTCACTGCGGTTTTTTGCATTTCTTCATTCAGTTTCTTTAGGGGGGATGCAGATGGGTGGCCCTGAGCCACCCTGGGAAGTGGAGGATTGGGGCTGAGGCTGCCCTACACCTCAGACCCAATCCTTCCTCTTGCTGGCCCTGAAAGGAGTGGCAAAATGCCGCTCCTTTCAGAGCCGGCAAATAGGGCATTCTAAGAGCCGCCACAAGGCTCTTCTGTGCTCCTTCTGGCGCAGCGCATCAAGACGTCCTCGGCGTGGGGTTGGGGTGCCCAGCGTGCGGCTGCCCCTCCCCATCCCTGCCCCCAGGCCGGCCCTTTGAGCCGGTCTGTAGAGGCCCTTTAGGTAACTCTGCATACCCAAATGTCTGGTGTATAGCTAAGTCATACAATTTTTCTAATGCTGGATTGTCTTGATGTGGAGATGTCAGTAGGGAAGACATCTGAGGAAGAACGACTGAGACCAGGAGAAGGATTAGTGGAACTGAGAGATCCTTAAGATCTCCAGCCTCATATGTGGAAATATGTTTCTTCATCTAGGGAACAGGCCTCTCTGTTGCCTTCTATGTCTTTAATAACATAATCTCATGATTTCCTTTTGTTTGGCTATAAGTCTGTTGTACAAATACTTAAACATTCAAGCACCCCAAATAAAGGATGTTAAGAAGGAGAAATAATGCTAATGTAGAAAACTCTGTTTTAAATCAATGCTGCACTCATAAAAAATTAAAGCCTTTCTCCCATGTTTAAAATCACTCTGCATGCCAGTTTCCAAAGAATTATGAATTCATTAATTAATGAGTAGTAGTCATATGTTCACTAAATATGTATTCATGTTGTCTATTAGAATGGTTTATCTAGGTTTGCTTAAATGTGACTGACCAATTTTTTCCTCTCTCCCATGGACAAGAAAGCATTTGAACATACTGAGACATATATGAATGATGTATGTGTACACCTTTTGCATTTGAAAAATGAGCCAACAAAGCAGCTTTCTATTTTCTCCTAGACTCCCCTGAAATCTCTCTGATGTGTTCTGTTACATTATTTATGTATTCTTGAGAAAACAGGTTCTATCCTAGGGGCAGGTAGAAACTAATTGATACAAGATATTTGACAGTTTTCTTATGACCCACAGCTAATTGTCTGAAAATCCTATGAAGGATTTGGATTCTTCATAATTTTGTTTCTCTCTTTTCCTTGGTAGTTTCTCTCTTTTTCTCTTTCTCTTTGTCACGTTCTCTCTCTCTCTCTCTCTCTCTCTCTCTGCTAGCTGTACAAGAATTAGCTATTTGCACAGGTGTTGCAAGCTTCTAGAAAAATAGCGAAACAAATGCTACAATATGCAGCATAGCAGCATAAATCTGGATAATTTTCACAGCATTTTTAAATGAAATGCAAACATTTGTATTTTTGTAGAGAAAGCCTGGAATATTTCTAAAAAAATTAATAGGCTTAGTTCATAGTTACTGTGTATTTCATTTCATTTATATCCCATCTTTCTCAAGGGCCAGGATGTAAGGTAACTTAGGGCCTAAGCAGACTGCCAGAAATAGTGCACATTAAATTGAGGCACTGCCCTGGCTCAGTGCTAGGGAATCATGGGAACTGTAATTTATTGTGGCACCAGAGCTCTCTGACAGAGAAGGCTCAATGTCCCAGAAAAAAATACAATTCCCATGATTCCCTAGCACTGAGCCAGGGCAGTGCCTCAATTTAATGTGCACTATTTCTGGCAGTCTGCTTAGGCCTTTAATTTTAAAATTAAAAGTCCTAGCCATGTTAATCTGGAGAATCAGTATGCAAAGGGATCTTGCAGCATCGTTGAGACTAAATGAAAAAAAGAAGTTGGTAGCATGAGCTTTTGTAGACTTAAGTCTACTTCCAAATGCAGCTGAGAAAACAGGCTCAAGTCTAAGAAAGCTCATGCTACCAACCTCTGTCTTTCTCAAAGGTGCTGCAAGATTCCTTTTCATATGAATTTTAAAAGTTCCTATAAAATGTGCCTGACTGTAGGGGATGGTGATCATCTCCATTACTAAGCCAAAGAGCCAGCATTGTCTGAAGGTGACTCCATGGCCATGTGGTCAGCGTGATTGAATGGAACGCTGTTACCTTCCCGCCAAAGTGGTATCTATTTATCTATTTGCACTTTTGCATGATTTCAAACTGCTAGTTTGGCAGAAGCTGGGACTAGTGATGGGAGCTCACTCCGTCATGTGGCACTTAGGTCTCAAACTGCCATTTTGCCAACCTTGCAATCATCAGAGTTGACGTCTTAAGCAACAGTAGTTTAAGCACCAAACAAAGCAGCTTAATGTGTAAAACATTCTAAGGAATAATGGAGTTTCCACCTCCTTCATGCCCAGCACATGGGGGAGGGATATAATTTGGAGGGAAACCAGCTGTGGGATTAGGTTTAAGCCCCTTCTCCCCCAAGGTGTGAGAAATCAGGCCAATCCAGATCAGGTCCCTCACACACCTGCTAACAAGTAAATAGAAAAATATAGATGCATGCTGCATGACACATATAACATTGCCTTTTTAATAGTGCATGCAATTTAATGTATGCAGTTTAACTAGCTTGCGGTGTAGCCCTGCGTAACATGCCTGCTGAATTAATTTCTGTATCTTGTTCACTGTGTTGCTGATTATGAACTTACCCTACGATGTGTGTTAAAATACAAGTACAGGAATACAGATGCCATGTTAATTTCTGTGCATGGATTTTGTATACTATTTGTACAGTTTTATCCAGTCAAATATATACTTTTTAATTGCATATGGGAGGGGGCTGTCCTTTAGAGCATTTAGTATTGCATTAACTACACTAATAGTCTGACTCACTTCTGTAAGGCAGTGTCCTATTCTCCTACATACATATGTACTATTTTTTAAAAAAATAAATACAATACTTTTGGATTTTTAATTTTGCTGTTACTTTCTGTAACATTTAATGATTAACAAGTTGCATTTAAGGTACTTGTTTTGATGCTTTTGATCACCATCTAGTGGTTTATTTTTGTATTTTTGCTGTCGCTACTCATGACTATTGAAATTGAACTTGTGTAGAGACATGCTAACAGAGTTATTTTCATGGTGCTGGTATGGTGGTTTTTGCCCCAGCCCCGTTCCATTCTTTGTTGTAATGTGGCTATGAGAAAGAATGCTGTTCAATCATACCTGTTAGAAGATGTTCTCCAGATGTTTTGAACTACAGTTTCCATCATCCATGCTAACTGGGGAGGATGGGGTTATAATCAACATTCTTGGGGGTGGTGCCAAATCAAGGAAAGTGTTGTTTTGTGGATATAGGTTGAATCTCCCTTATTTGAAATGTTTCAAAATCCAAAATTGTTCACATGGGTGGCTGAGATAGTAATACATTTACTTTCTGATAGTTCAGTGTGCACAAACTTTGTTTCATGCACAAAATTGTTTAAAATATTATGTATAAAATATGTGTATAAGCTGTATACGAAACATAAAAGTCATATTTAGACTTGGGTCCCTCTTGCAGGATATCTCATTATGTATATGCAAATATTCCAAAAATGTGAAAAACTCCAAAATCCAAAACACTTCTGGTCCCAAGCATTTCAAATAAGGGAGACTCAACCAGCATGTTAATTCTGGTGCTGAAGAAGGCTTGTGTATGTTTTAATAAACAGTTATGAAATTGTAGAGTTTTGCTGTGGAGATTACAAGGTAGAAGTACACTGCATTTTTTTAAAAAAAGAACCACATGCATTGATGTCTAAATGCATCTGTCATTTACCACTTAAATTGCAAATAAAATAAAATAAAATAAAATAAAATAAAAGCAGGCAATTGGCAATAAGTATTCATATCTGTGCAAAAAGCTTTTGTCTCCATTTTGGGAAAAGTAATGGGATTTTCCCTGGTTTAGTTTGAAAACTTATAAAATACAGTTTGACTGTAGCCCACAGGAGGATGGAAGAAATATATTTATGAATTGTGGTAGCAAGAGTGCTGTCAGGCTATTCCAGAAATATTATGTCTGCATGTCATATATGCTTCTGATGTTCAATCATTATTACTTTTACTAAAACCAAAAAATATTATTTTCTTTTAAAAATGTATTTTTAGGTTTCAAGAGTATTGAATTATCCCCTCTTGCTGCAATATGTGTAAAGCTATTTTCAGCTGGGAAAGAACTAAATGTGGATGGACCCATTCATATTATTTTGCCTCTTCTGCCTACGAGTGCTGCAAAAGCAGGGGATCCTATCCCAGCATGGACCTTTGACATGAAAAATGGTAAGTGTTCTGTCCTGTATTATTACAAAAGGCAGTGATGCACGGTCACATTAAGATTTCCTTTTAGCAGTTAGTCTGGCTCTGCAGATATGGAATTTTTCAGGTTAGCTAGGTGATTACTGACTAGCTCTCTATCAATCTTGAGTTGCAATCCAGACCTCTTGCCAATGTCTCTGCTGCTGCATGGGAGCACACAGTGCTCTTTTTTGGGGGAAACTGAATCAAAATAAGAGTTGAGTAGTTCTGCCTTTTCATTGTGTTCTGTTAGCATTTTGCTTTCCATATTAAACAGGGGCCTCATTGTCTCCTTGGTCATTGTCTTGCCTTGAATGTACTTGAAAAACCCTAAGGCAAGAACTAAGAAAAAACAGAAGGCTGAGCAAAATGGAGTTTGCCCTGATTCTGCTAAGAAGATGATACAGACATCAGTGGGCTGTATATTCTGTGTTGTGATATTTATGGTGTGAGTTAAAGTGCTTTGCCCTTCTAAAGCAAAGTGTTGTGTGGTTTGTTTGTTTTTTCTCCCCAGGTGCTTGGGTAAATCATGGCGTAGGCATGGTAAAAGATGCAGGTGATCATCTAGTATGGACTTACACGGCTCCAAGTTTGGGCTATTGGATAGCAGCTCCACTGCCTGGAGCTAGAGGTATGCTATGGAATCACAAAATTATTTTGAATGTGCCTTAGTTGCTGTTGTTTTTAGGGAATTTATTTCATGTAATGTGTAGGTCAAAATAATGACCACCATGGACCTTCACAAGTTCAACCTAGACAATGAAGAAATAGAAATAGTAAAAGAATTCCCATACCTAGGATCAAACATTGATAGAAATGGGGACTGCAGTCAGGAAATCAGAAGAAGATTAAGAATGGGAAGGGTGGCTATGAAAGAACTAGAAAAGATTCTAAAATGCAAAGATATACAACTCAGAACAAAAGTGAGAATCATACAAATCATTATATTCCCATTTACCATGTATGGATGTGAGAGCTGGACAGTTAAGAAAGATGATAGGAAGAAAATCAATTCCTTTGAGATGTGATGCTGGAGAAGAGTGCTGAGGATCCCATGGACAGCCAAAAAGACAAACAAATGGGTCCTAGAGCAGATCAAGCCGGAAACCTCTCTGGAAGCCATGATGACCAAAATGAGGCTGTCGTACTTTGGACACATCATGACAAGGGAGGACTCATTAGAAAAGACAGTAATGCTGAGACAGGTGGAGGGAAGTAGAAAGAGAGGAAGGGCACATGCCAGATGGATGGACTCTATTAAGGAGGTCACGGGTATTAAGGGGTTGCAGGATTTAAGCAGAGCAGTGGAGGACAGGGGTCTTGGAGATATCTCATTGATAGGGCTGCCATGAGTCGAGATCAACAGCAACAACAAATGTGTAGGTCAGGATTGGGAAGAATAGCTCACTCTCACCTTTCATTGGGATTACAGCCTCAGTTTCCTGCTCCTTTTTGGTCTTTTAAAATGCAAGGTTTCTGTTGCATAATAAAATGGAGTCTCACAGCATTTCACCTTTTTTGGAATTTGATTTGCAGTAATTTTGGTGTGTAGGCAGGATTAGGTACTAAAATCATAGGAAGACTGGCATGAATTGCTTGGACCTGTTGCATATCATTAAGAGACACATAGACAACATGGCATCCCCCAATTGTTTTGAACTATCACCCCCCTCATTCTTGGTCATTGGATAGAGTTACCACAGCTGATGATAGTAGTAGCCCAACATATCTAGAAGTTACCAAGTTTCTTATGTCTGTAGTATCAAACAATTTCCGTTAACAGAGCTGATATAAACTATGAACATCCTCTCCATCTATATATGCCATTGTAATTTCACTTGATGTGGGCCATGCAGCACTCTTTCTGAAATATCCAAAAACAGAAGCCCACCCAAGGAGTTATTGAAATGACATAGGTAATCAAGGGAGTAGGACCATGCTGTAAAGCTGTTTCCCCAATATTATGCACATGTTGTCTTTCTCTTCTTAGTGTCATCATGTATTACAAGAATATCTCTGAGAAGGCCTGTACATGTACACCTGTGGACATGTAGGCCTATGGATAGTCCAAACTTACTTTTTAGGACTATTCATGCTGCACACATGCATGCCAAGATTGGAGGTGGGGGTAACATGGGCAACATCAGAGAGCAAGTCAGTTTCGTATGGCTTCATTTGTGTGTTCACTGAAGAGCTTGCAAGAATGGCTAAACAGGATTAAAATGCAATGGATGAACAAAGTCAGATAAGAAGTCACTGCATATTTTTGTTATGCATGTAAGAGAGAGATGGGAACATGGTGATTTCTTGTGCAATAACATACTTTGTACTCCTCTCTCCTCCCCACACATAATGAAAAATATAGACTCCATCATCACCCAGGATATATCTGCATACCACACAGTGTTCCTCACAGCCATATTGGGAGGCACCATTGTTATTATCATTGGGTTCTTTGCTGTTCTTCTTTGCTACTGCAGGTAAGGTGGTACTGATGTGATTTATGGCAGAAGTAATAGAATGCGCTTGGCTCCAAATGACTTTTTACTCAGTTTTGTTTTTGTTTTTTGGAAGGTATTTAAACATATGTACAATATGTGTGTATCTGTGTTGTGTACCCTCTGCAAATTTTTGACTTATAACAACCCTAAAGCAAAGCTATCATGGAGTTTTATTGGCAAGATTTGTTCAGAAGATGTTTGTCATTACCCTCCTCTAAGGCTGAAAGCATGTGTCTTTCCCAGGGTCACCCAGTAGGTTTCATAGGGAATTGAAACCTGGTCTCCAGAGTCATAGTCCAACAATCAAACACTACATCATGCTAACTCACAAGGTATTTAAACACATGTAGAAGGATGACACTATTGGGGACTATGAGTCATGATGACTATATGTTACCCAGAGTTAGAAAAGCTTACTTTTAAAAACTATGCTGGTTGACCAGCCAGCATGGGCAATAGCTATACTGCCTAGGGGAGTCTAGAATCCAAACAGTAACTTTCCCAAACTCTAATACAGGGGTAGGCAACCTTTCCCCTTTAAGGGCCGAGGGACTTCAGCTCCCAGAAGCCTCAGCCATGTTGACCAATAGTCCCATGTTGGCCAATAACTCTGGGGTTTCTGGGATCTGAAGTCCCTCGGCCCTTCAAGGGGAAAGGTTGCCTACCCCTGCTCTAATATTACCTCCAGCATCATAGGAACAATACTTCTCAATACCAGTTGCAGAAAAACAATAGCAAGAGAGTGCTGTTGGGATCATGTTTTTCTTGTGAGCTATTCATTGGACATCTGATGGACCATAGCAAGAAATAGGGTGGTGGACCAGATATCATCCTGCTCAGCTCATGTTATACTTAATAGTTCTAAATCTAAATCTTTCTTTTATGTTTAATATATTAAGGTATCTGGGAAATGAGCAAAAGAAATATATGAAGATATTTATCTCAGCTACCCCCTGTCTCTCTCACACACATCATTTGGTAAAATCCCAAACAAAACAGATGCTTTATATAGCTATGATGAACACAAATAGCTTACATTTTGTTTGTTTGTTTATTGGACTTAGATCCTGATTTTCTCCAAAAATGGGATTAATTTTATTATTTTTGCTCTGTAGTGAGGATTTGGGGTGATATATATGGTGTACCTTCAGCATTCTTTGTATTTTCTTTCCCTTCTTTCTTAGGGATAAGTGTGGTCACTCAAGAAGAAGAAGGAAAAATACAACTAAACTGGATATCTTAAGAAAGGACCAGACAACATCCACATCTCACATAAACCACCTTGGGATTGCAAAGGTGTCACTGAAACTAGAGGACAAATCTCAGTTGTATTCATCCAGAACAGCATCTTACAGCCCTCAGAGAGGGATATCAGCAGAAGCAGGGGAGAAAAAAGCCAATGACAGTTTTAAAATCTACACAGAAGATTCTTCGTACCAGTCATCCAGCAAGAATACTAATTGTAGGACCTCACCCCAGTCCTTGGAACCTGCTATGGCAGTGAGGCATTTACAGCCAACCAAGCACGCCAGTGGAAGTATTTCACCTTCTAGGGACATGCAAGAACAGAGCCAATATCTCCCAATGAATGAGGAATTGTATGGGCTTTCGGTCCTCCCAGAACAATTAATGCATATTTATAGTCAGCCTATTGCCATCCTTCAGACTGCTGATCTTTTCCACCCCCAAGAGCAGTTGCATGCTCCCAAGTCAGCTACTTTGCCAAGGAAAGGACAATTAATCTATAGCCCAATGATGGAGCCCATGAGTCGAGAAGGTTACACTCAGACATTACCCAAAATGCCAGTGCATTCTCACCTACAAGTGCCAACTTCCAGAGATGAAACAGCTGCATTAGA
Organism: Phrynosoma blainvillii; assembly: GCA_026167975.1. Taxonomy (NCBI): domain Eukaryota; kingdom Metazoa; phylum Chordata; class Lepidosauria; order Squamata; family Phrynosomatidae; genus Phrynosoma; species Phrynosoma blainvillii. The sequence goes on along the minus strand of JANUYF010000001.1, from coordinate 247,566,099 downwards.
TAGGCAACAAGGCCTGTCTCCTCAAGCTACAAATTGGGGGCGTTACACAAATAGCTTACTGGAATCGGTTTCTGTCCCAGGAACATTAAATGAAGCTGTGGTGATGACACCGTTTTCATCAGAGCTTCAAGGAATTTCAGAGCAAACCTTACTGGAACTTTCAAAAGGAAAACAGTCTCCACACCCCAGAGCATGGTTTGTGTCGCTGGATGGCAAACCAATAGCTCAAGTGAGGCATTCGTTCATTGATCTCAAGAAGGGCAGGAAGACAGAGAGTAATGATACTAGCTTGGACTCTGGAGTGGATATGAATGAACATAATCTCAGTCGGAAACTGGAGAGAGAGAAAACTTTCATTAAAAGCATGCAGCATTCCAAGATTCTTTACCTGGAAGACTTGGATCTGAGTAGCAGTGAAAGCGGGACTACAGTTTGCACGCCTGAGGATCAGACTGTGAAGCATATACCAGATGGAGGGAGTGATCCAGGCACAGGACAGAAAATAGAAGAGATGCCCAAGAAGAAGGACACGGCGGAAGAAGAGCCTGAGGCCAGCCCTCCTCCTGCTAAGAAACAGGGAAGGCCACCACTGACTAAGAGAGACAGCAAAAACAATATCTGGAAGAAGAGAGAGGATAAGCCACTGATTCCAATAAACTAAATCTACAGCTCTGTGTGTCTTTTGGTCTGTATGGTATCCTGTGAACTTTCTTCCACTCTTTGATTCTAGTTTGTACACTTGCAGTGTTCACTTTAAAAGGGCCAACCAAAATTGGATAAAATAAACTTTCTTATAAAGGGCAGAACAAATTACACCTTTTAGGGATTTTATTGGAAACCAGCTCTTGTTGCTCTTGGCAATTATTTTGAGCAGGGCTTTTTTTAAATGAAAGAAGGAAAGAAAGAAAAGGTTTTTTTCTGGGATAACATCTATGGGCAACATGTCTATCCTCTAGAAGAAGCCAGAGTATATCCTTCCTTACATTTGGGAAAGAGGAAGCGCTACTGAAACTATGTAACATTATCAAGGGGAAGAATATACAGGAGATATTAAGAACTTTAAAAAAGATTTTTACAACCATATGTTGCTTGATGAAAATGTCAGGATGTGTAACGAGATGGAAGCTGCCATTTTTCACCTGAAATGAAAATTCTTCTTTGTTATCTTGTATAACATCCTCCTGTCTCATTCTCTGTGTATCATTCAGGAGTAGGGGGGGGGGAGTCAGGGACTTGTTACACAGATAATGTTATTAAATGTGCAGGTGTCCGCTTTTCATGTGCTGTTCCAGTATGTATTGAGCCAAATTGTGCTCCACTTTTAGGAGAATTAGATTTGCACTGATGCAGTTAGGGCAGACCTGGCCCTCCATGTCCAAGATATATATTATTTGTAAATGTGGCCAAAAGGATGGCATTGTAGAAAACATTTCCCCTGGGAACAATGCCTTGTACTACTTCATAGCCTTAAAAGAAAAGAGTTATACTGAAGCAATTTGAACATGTGCCTCCTTTTTTTGTTAGCTTTGGCACTCATCTTAGGTCCATTGTTGCTTATGAAATGTTCCATTGGAAATCTGTTAGACATAACTGTGATCTGAGTAAATGTAGCCATATCCAAAAGTTACTTTTTGAATGGCCAAGTTGGCCTCGTGGGGCTAATTTTATAGTGTGCTGTTTTCCTAATCTGGTGTTAAACCCGTTCCAAGGGTAAAGTGAAGGTAAAGGGCCATTGTTCAGGAGTAAGGCATATAAACTGCACACATAAGATCCCAGTTTGAGTCTTTGACAGCTTCTAGTAAGGCTTGGGAAGATCTTGATCTGAATCCTTGAAAAGTCGCAGCCAGTCAGTTCAGAGAAGTCTTTCTCAGCCTTGTGTCTTCAAGACTGCAACTTCTGTTCTGTCCAGCTAGCATGGGGGATTATGGGATTTGTGGTCAGCTGTATCTGAGGAACCAGATTTGGCACAATGTCAGACCTGATGGACCACTGGTTTGACTGGCTGAAGTCCTCTCCCTGTAAATGGGTGTTCCTTATGGTTAAGAACAGGCTCTACAGAGAACTCATCTTGAGCTGGTCTGGTCTGGTCTGGTCTGTCTCTGACGCCACAATCCTAAATACACTTAGCTGGATTTCAGAGGCGACTGCTGCTTCATCATTAGTTTGGCAAAGATTGAGACCTAAAGGTCCAAACAGACTAACCTAAGATCAGGAGCTGCAGCATATTTCTCCCCTGCCATTCATACCTTTGCAGTGTAAATGACAATGGTGTCAGTAATATGAATGGTGGTAGTGTTTAACTTCCCATTTTCAGATGGGCTGTATTTTTTTTTAAATATATATATATATATATATATATAGCATAGAACAAAGTTGGAGAAAATACGCCCTTCCAGATGTTGCTGAACTCCTGCACCCAACATACCTCACCTTTGACCAGGCTGTCTGGGAGTGATAGGAACTGGGTTCAGTAACACCCAAAGGATTACAGTTTCTCCAGTCCTGGCACTGAACTTCATTCTCTTTCATTTGGTGCCTTTCAGCATTTGAAAAATTACTCAAGGAAGACAGAGGTGGAGGCTGTGAGTACAATTGTGAAATTGCAGGGACTAAGGGATTCACACTCTGTATGGCCAGCTTTTGCTAAAAATGGCATGCAACTCTGGGAATAGGTTTGTTCTAAGTCCACTCCTGCAAACAAGATGGTACGTTTTCTACAAATCATGACAAAAGTATGCTTCCCCAGCTGGATTACCATTCAAATCGTGTATGTCTGTATGCACCCTGTGTGTGTCCTGATCTAATTTGTGCACTATGAATATGTTCAGGGACTACCTATTGGCACTTCTGAATTATGAGATAGGTAAGCTGTGAGTTTGGCCTATAGGACAACAGCCATTCTTGGAGTAAAAATTATTGTAGAGTTGAAAACAGTTACCAAAAGAAATGCTTGCATGAAATGAAACTAAATATGTATCTATATATACATGAAAGTCCATAAAGGCACATCTACAATTTTAAATGTTCATTTAGTCATTGATGGCTTTGGCTAACAGAAAAAAATAGATATACCTAAGAGAAGTATTTTGCTCTTGCTGAAATATTTCACAGCATTTAAAAGTTTACAATATAATTAAGACGGCATGGACAGTAATTTCTAAGTACATCTTATTGAATCTGATTATATTGATTCTGTGGTCTCTTTTCAGAAGAATTATCTAGAATCAAGGCAACATTAAAAGCATCCTTTATAGCAGGTATGAGCCCCAAAATATCCTGGGCCAGGTCTTTATAAAAAAAAAATAGGAAGTGGACATGAAAGTCACCTCCTGTTGTTAAAAAGTCCTGTTCTGGGTCTAAAATAATCCATTGGAGTGGGGGCAAAAACATGACAAAAATGTGTCCTGCTACCTAGAAGGCATTAGGGGCATTTTGAAACAAAAGGGGGCAGAGGTGGGTGGCAGCCATCCAAAGTCTCTTGGTGGCCTAAAGGACCCTCCTGGCCTCCCAAAGTTGCCCACCCTTGCTATATGAACTGAAGCATTTGCCATGCTGCTTTTGCTTCCAGCCAGGTTATAATCTTAGATTCTTAGTTTCGTTTATTTGAGGTCATTTAAAAGTTGCCAGCCCATGTACATAATCCTGGCTGTAAGCCTCATTGAACATTTAGATCTCACTTTTGAGCAAATATGCAGAGGGTTTGCTCTCAATTACCATTGTTTTTCAAGTTAAAACTATTTTGTCATACTGTGATGTTTAAATGGAGTCATAAAAATGGGGCACTGTGGTGTGCAGTCCCAAATGTCCAGGATGCAGAGATTGCCTCTTTTCACTTTTTAAAAACATTTTTTTCCTGATTGCTTTTTTTTTAAAGCTCATTGACAACTATTATTATTTTTTATTCAAAATGTGTATTGTATTTTGAGGAGGTTATCAGGAAAACAGTAAAAACTAGTGAAGATTTGAAATGTGTCTTCATGACATAGCTACTATTTATAGCAGTTTAATAAAATTGTCTGAAAAAACAACAAACATTTTCTGTTAGCCAAAAAGGATTGCTATGAAACAGTGAATAATTGTTTCTTGGTGGGAGAGGGAACATATATATTTGTTTCATGCTTGGAATATTGCATGTAAGTAATATTTAAAATTCCATTTACTGTTCACTTTTTTAAAAAGAAAAACAACACAAAATAACATGTTTAATTCAAAGAAGATTTTCCTGTCAAGAGGGAAAAATATTCTGGTGGACTTCCTGCTTACATGCAGTCCCTCAGGAATAAACTGGAGTGGAAGGCAGTGCTCTTGCAGAGAACTGTTTCTGTGCTTGGCTTATTCTTATTCAGCCAAGACAATAATACAAGTCAAAAGCAAGTACAGTATGGACGTTATCACACGTGAGCCAGAAAGCGAAAATAAAAGTGGAAATGAGGCATTACGAAAATAAACCGAAAATAAACTTGTTTCCGCAAACGTCATTACCTTAATTGCGAATTTACAGCAAGTGCAAAGAACGTCCACACAGAAGTGAAAATATCCCGTAAATGTAGTAGAAATGAGCCTCTTGCACATGCGCAGATAGAGGAATGCTCGCGGGAACCATGGGTAATGACGGGGAAATGCTCCCCAATATGTATTTGGCGATCACATTTGCGGTAAATGCGAATCACCCTCATTGCGCAATTGCATTTCCTGAAGAAACCGAAATTCAAAAGATCTCGGATCTTTCCACTTTCTGTCGGGGTTCTGTTGGGGTTCTGTGTGACGTCGTGTGAAAACACGGGCCAATAATCCGGTATCGTTCAGGATTTCGTGTGGATTTTGTTTGGATTGGGCCCCGTGTGATAACGTCCTATGTTTAATGCATGTACTTAAGGAGCATTACATTGGTTTGGAAAAAGTGGGCAAGAAAAAGTGGCTCTTCCCTGGGTTTTCTGAAAGTGGGCTGAAACCCCATTGTCCACATGGCTGCTCCCAAGGCAGGCTGAAAACCCATGGGCAGTCTGCCCCACATGGCACCAAGCTCTGCTGTGCAGTTATATTTTTGGTTGCCTCCCCACCATGTATGTGCACCATCACACAAACACACCCCATGCAACCTCCAGTTACTCTCCCTCTTCCCACCAACATGCCATTCCATTGGACACCTTCCCATATGTGTGATGCACCACTTGTACAGTGCATCGATGCATCAGTGTGTGAGCGATACATTGGCAAAGCATGATCATGGAGGCTCCCCCATACGTGCCCCTTTCACCCCATGCCCCCTTGTCTAACTGTCTGGTTTGTGCATGTTATAATTACATCCATTGCATTATCGGCAATCACATTTTTGCTTTGCTGCAGTCCTGTACTGGTGCCAAGCTGTTCAGATTCTGGTGCAATGTTGCACATTTTCTGCCCTGAGTTGGAGTATCCCAGCTTCTTTTTGCTCCATTTTTTAGCCCTGGAGTGCGGCTTCCCTTTGCTTTCCACCCGGTTTCACCTCGTGCGTTGTCTAAACACCCCACTTTCAAAGTGGTTAGAAGCCACTTCATTTGGTCAGTGCAGACTACCCCTTAGTCTAGATGAGAATTCTTTTTTAGGGTCTGGGACAGCATTAAATAACTGCATAGAAAGAGGAAGTTCATAACCCATTTCCCAACTCTTGAGTTTGATCTTATAGTGCTAGCATACCCAAAGGTTTCCTGTTGGATTATGCAAAGCTAATTTATACATTTAAAGTGCATTATGCATTCCATGCATATTTAGCTAGAGAGCAGAGTTTGGAAAGTTACTTTTAAAAATGGCTGTAATGACATGTGACCTAAAGCATCATTCCCCCACTGCTCAGTTGTAAACGATTATAGTATGTTCTCATATGAATTTGTCTTAAAAAGTAACTGTCCAAGCCCTGCTTCACAGTAATTCTTAATTGGGTATACTAGGAGGAATTTAGCAAGACCAACCCTTGGAAGGGCACCTTAGGTCTGCAGGAAGTGTTTGATCCAGTTTAGAGCTTTTCCTGTAGCCAAATAAGACAGGAAGTCGTTTTTGCAAATTCTCTCCCCCTCCCCCTGGAAAAGGGGATGTGGAAGGATAAGGTTTGGCACGGAGTTGCCTCTTTTTGTTTTGTTTTGTTTTGTTTTTGTTAACAGGAGCATTTGGAGCAGAACTCTGCTCAGGGACATTTTGGCCAGCAGAATAAAACTTTGGATACAATCCATTGGGATTCAATGCTGAGTAAAATCTACAGTTGCACTATTCCAATTATACTGTACTGCTGTAGGCTACAGTTGTAAAGTTCTAGGTGGGAATAATCACATATGAGGATAGTTCCCTTTCTGTACAGCAAAAAAACCCTCTCTGTACAGCAAAAATAACAGAGCAGAAAGGTTAAGCTGAACATTTTGTCTTTTCCATACTAGTCTTCTACATAAGTGCAGCCTGCTGGTGCAATCCTGAAAGACCTTTGCCATTTAATTGCTGAACATGCAGAAATGAGCTGCCATTCATTGACTCTGGAGTATGCAGAGAAGATTAATATTTCAAGCTCATCCTAAGCACAGTTTTGAGGGATGAAACACAGTGACTTAAGCAGAATTTAATGTTAGGATTGCAGCCTTGGAAAATGATAGTTTCCCCTCCAAATTGTACGACATTTTCAAATTAATTGTTTTCAGTTGCACTGAACATTTTAAACATTAGGACTACTCAAATATTTTTTCAACGAAGGAAACTCTTGCATTTAAACTTTGGAGTTTTATACTTTTAAGGGTATTAAAAGCATTATTGATGGCAAGCGGCTGAAACCATCCCAATACTTTATATCCCATCATTTCCTAACCGATGTTTCTGAAATAATTTCAATTTTACAATTTTGAAATTTTATACCAAAAAAGTTTTACAAATTGAAAGTTTGAAATCACTTTGCAGAGTTGAAGGATTTGTCAACTGTTTATATATTTTCCACTTGGTGACACACTACCCTCAGTGTAACTTTAAAGCACAACCATTTATTGTACATCAGCAAATACAGAATCTTTGTACAAAAAAAGAGTATTTTTACATGTTAGTGGTTTGATTCTGAAGTCTTTCTCTTCTGTGCATGTTAACAGTGCAGTCCTATATGTGTACTGAAGGAAGTTCTGTTCAGGCCAATGAGACTTACTTCCCCCATAAGTGCATAGGACTGTAGCTCAAGATCACAAACTGTATAAGACCCCAGTTCTGAAAGCTGTACTTGTTGGGAAATGCATCTAGAGCTAGCCACTACTGGAGCTGTGTTGCAGGCATTGAAAGCTCCAGTACCTGGTAACATCTAGTGCAGAGGTTCTCAACCTTGGATCCTCCAACTGTTTTGTACTTCAGCTCCCAGAAGCCTCTGCCAGAAAGGGCAATGATGGCAGGTTCTGGGATATTATTATTATTATTATTATTATTATTATTATTATTATTTCATCTCCCAGAACCTGTCATCATTGGCCATGCTGGCAGAGGCAGCGGCAGTGGCAGCTGCTCTCTCCTCCTCCTCGTCCTCCTTTTCTGTAGAAGGGCACCTGCCTGTACCATGTGGCACTTATTTTCAACTGTTTCTGCTTAGCAGTAATAGCCTGATCCTTGTGTGTACATGTGTCCACCCTCACACATGATCAGCCATTCATGATGGTACTAAGAACAGGAGGAGTAAGGCAACGCTGCTGCTTTCAACGTTAAGAAACACGATGCCTCTTAAAACTAGCTCACATCCAAGTGATCGCAAGACAGTACGGGTCAATGTTTGTTAGTGTTAAGCTGTAAATATGGGTAACAAAACACACCATTGTCACACACTAGGAATTCTGTTTTAATTTTCATTTCAATTTTCTGAGATTTTGTACCCCTCTCCCTTTAAAAAAAATGTTTCTACATTTTTCTATTCAGTCTGGGGTGGCTTTTCATGTTTGTGTAACTACTGTAGTACTAATGGATCTATTGCTATAGTGTTATCTTCAGATTTATAAGATGTTAAAAGAGCTGATGAATATAATAAAAGTAATTTTAAAAACTTAATTGGTTTCTATGATTCCTGAACCTTTCATTAATGAATTCCTAGACTGCTGTACCTCATTGTGCTTTGTTTAGTGCTAGGCTGTCATGTGGAATGAAAATAGGATTTGGTTAGTTAACACTATACACAAATGCATGCTTACACAGACATACCACTGAGTTCATTGGGGTTTCTTCCAAGCATGCATGGATAAGACTGCAAGCCTCAGCTATTCATATTTGTAATGTCGTTTATAGATCAGAAGCCCACCCTTGAATCTATTCTACAGGCCCATAGTTGATCATTTCTTTACTGATATTACAAGAAAGGACTTTAGTTTCCTTGGAATTCAGGAATAGAACAAGTTGTTTTTCTGATCAAATGAATGCAAATGTCTGAATGTGCCAGTACTTCTTGATGATGGAATTGTTGGATAAGGACCCCCGTCCGTGCAGTGGTTAAATGCCAATACTGCAGCCACTCACAGCCACAAGGTTGTGAGTTTGAGTCCAGCCAAGGGCTCCAGGGTCAACTCAGCCTGCCATCCTTCCATAGGTCATTAAAATAAGTATCCAGCTTGTCGGGGGCAATTAGCTTACATGTTGTAAACCGCTAGAGATTGCTTAGTTCAGTATGAAGCGGTATAGAAATGTAGCTGCTATTGCTAGCTGCTGGATTCTCTCCACAACACACACTCTACTTCAAATTAAAATCTACAGTGCAGATGCTGGTAACCATTAATGTATCCTGGCTGTAGTTTTCCTACCATGTACAAGCAGAAAAGCCTGACATTTTCACATGCCTGCAGCATGACTAACTCTGGATCTGTGTCCACACATTGCAATGGAGGAACGTGGCAATGTGAATTGACCCTCAAATATTAGTGGATCTTATTTGCTTTTAAAGAAGATGGCATGCATACATTTTCCCATGTCAATGCTGGAACAGTCTCCATACTGCACTGAACTATTTTTCTTCTTATTCTTTTGAACATCTCAAATATATTCACCTGAAATTGTTCTGGCTTACATTACATGTGATTCTAGACTGCATCAGTAGGAATATAGTGTCTGGATCGAGGGAAGTAATAGTGCCACTCTATCCTGCTTTGGTCAGGCCTCACCTGGAATATTGGGTCCAGCTATGGACACAATTCAAGAAGGATGTTGAGAAGCTGGAGCATGTCCAGAGGAGGGTGAGCAAAATCAAATGTCCAAGGCAATTCATGCCTTGTGAGGAGTGACTTAGGGAGCCGGGTGTGTTTAGCCTGGAGAAGAGATGGTTAAGGGGTGATATGCTAGCCCTGTTTAAATATATGAAGGGATGTCATAATGAGGAGGAATCAAGCTTGTTTTCTGTTGCTCCAGAGAATAGGACACAGACTCAAGCTCCAGGAAAAGATTCCACCTCAACATTAGGAAGAACTTCCTGACAGTAAGAGCTGTCCAACAGTGGAACACACTCCCTTGGAGGGTGATGGAGTCTCCTTTGCACGTTTTTAAACAGACTGGATGCCCATCTGTCGGAAATGCCGGGGTTGGACTGGATGGCCCTTGGGGTCTCTTCCAACTCTGTGATTCTGATTCTATACATAGGTTATACTGTTGAATGTCTGCTCCTCAGAATGAACTACAATGTATTGATAAAATAAAGAATCCGGTTTTGATAGCTGCAGTACGTGTGACAGCAGCCACAAGTGAAGGGCTTGTGCATGTAAGGATTTCATACATAATACCTTTTCGTGTAAACATACTTCACTAATCATTCAAGCAATTTGTGACCCAGGTAGATATATTACTGCTAACTCTTCAAATGAAAGCACCAACTCATGTCCATCTGTTAACATGATAAAATAAATAAAGGGCCAGGGACTTACACTGCTTGCATTGATACTGGCCATTACAAGGGCTTTGATGTTATGTTTGTATGTTTATTAGTTATTGCATGTCCCAAAAATCGTCATGTGCAGACTTTTTGTTTTCTGTAGAAGGAAATACATGTATTGCATGTGTGGCAGTCCCCTCATGAGAAAAAGGGAGGAACCTCACAACTGTGCAAGCAAGCTGTTGCATGTCACCATATGGCCTTGGCAATTGCATGCAGATTTCAACAATATTTCACTTCTTGTCTTCAGTATCTGACTACCCAGGAGCACAGAGTCTTAATAAGAAAAGGCAAACGCCAGTGCTCACTAGATGAATAGGAGAGCCCAGGACTCACTTAATAACATTAGGCAGTTAATCAAATGTGAAATGAGATTTGTATGCGATAATCCAATTTTGGCTGCAATGAAAATAAATTATCATAAAGCTGAAAAAGCACAGGGGTCAGTCAGCCTCCTGAAACAGTTGCTTCTACTTTTTAACTGTCGGCCCTCAAAAATCGTGATACCACCAACAGTACAGCCCTTGTGGGTCAGGCACAACACAGCACTGGTCAGAATAGAGTATTGGTAGTTCTTCAGTAGGTCTCATTCAGAAAACCCAGATTATTAACTGCTGCAGGAACACTTCCACAGAGTTTATCACAGTCAGTTCTACAGAACAATGTGGGGATATTTTGTCCCAAGGGAAGAATTCCCACACATGGTGTTTCAATCCCCCATATACCAATGCATTTGGCTGCTTATAACACACTAGATTCTAGTTCTCTTTTTAGAATTTCTTTTCCCTTAGTGATTTGAAATCTCTTGTAATTTGAACCCTGTAATATTGTTCAGTTTATACACCATTTGCTATTCATTGCTTGTAGCTGTTAAGGTATTGTCAACACAGATGGAGGTTTCTATTGGCACTTACCTGTAGTCTCTCTGCTGGTTCATTCTCAGACAACCATCCATAATTAAAATAAAATACATATCTTTTCAGTGCCATTATGTCTAATCTATAAATTACAATAGCTACTTCTTTTTTGTCAGATAAAATTTTAATTCTTTTTCTTTTTACTTCGGTGAACAGAGAAGATTTGATTTTTATCAAGTGATTTTACATCTATTTAGAGACTACATTTATGGATACAAACATATGCAAATTTAAAGATGCACATTAAGTTCCACGTATATTTATTTTAAATGAACATTGCCCAATAATTGCTGCAATAATAAATCAGCTGTGTATGAAACAAGATAATAAATATGGCAAGTCTGACTTCCTTTCTCAAGAATGTTATCTAGCAGCTCCTCTACTTACAGCATTCTTACAAGTTTGCACAAGAATCTCATCTGCCACAATTCAAGGTGAAGGGATTAAAAATACCATCTTTCATTATGCAATTACAGGTTATGAGAAGCTCTCTACATCTTTGTATAAAACATTTTGGTTATTTATGTTAGAATTATTAGTGAATTTGCTTGCAATGCACGTTTTGATTATTACTTAGTACAAGACAATACTGCTGAAATAATGGTTCTGACTCAATATAACACAGATGAGAATCTTTTAAAAAGGATGATCAGCTGCACTGGAATGGCACTGAGTGGGATGAATCCAGTTCCATTTCCCATCCCTGAACAGCTTCTATATGAGATTTCAGAATTTTACAAAGGGATAGCTGTCTGCACCTCTAGTTGCTGAATCAGGCTGGGAAAGTACAGCAGCCATCTGAGTATATGATTTTCTGTCTAACCTAGGACATGCGCTGCAGAAGCAGGATAAGGGTAAATGTGTATCTTCAAAGTCACTTTTTAAAAAATAACCATACATATTAATGGAAACATTAAACTTACATTTCAGATGAGTATCATGACATAATTTGCTATAAGGTGAAATACAAACTTAAAATAAGTTAAAGGTACTAATAGTGGAAGTTTTTAAATGTTGAGAAAAATATACTATTTTGTGTGAACCTACTGAACCAAAGCCTGCATCCTGATCCTGCTTAACATTTACTCATAAGTACATCCAGTTGAGGCTTACTTTCAAGTAAATGTGTAAAGCATCACAATCTTAATGTGAATTCCCATTTAAAGATAAACTTCTTAAGGCACTGGCAACAGGGTTCAGTGTAGCTGTAGGCTTTGGCATAAGAGTCAAACCCTTAGCATATCTAGAAAACTTCAGATTTCTGGCCTTTTGAATGCTATTCAGGCTAGGACCAGAGTGTCTTGTAGGAATGTAGCTGAACCCATTCAGTGATAAATTCTGGTCCAATTCTGTTTGGCTTTTCTTCTTGTTACAAGAGCCTTGAAGGTTAGCCTGCATCTTCTTAAGCATAGACCTCATCGGCTTGGAAAGCAAACCAGTGCCTGGTATGAAAAGTTCCTGCTCATTCTGCTTCACAATGTTATTTTTTCCTTGAGATGCCAACAATTTTGGTTTATCTTTGATTGGTATATTATCCCGCGCTAATGGATTATAGACTATGTGTCCATCAATAGGGCAGGCATTTTCTTTGTACAACCAATTGTCGATGCATTTCCTGTGGAACTGAGAAAAACACACATAAATAAAGGATAGTATCTTGGTAACTTTTTTTTTTACTCAAAAGATACTAATTTCTCCACTGAATCAACTCTTAATCAAGTCTTATGGGTACAAATCCAACAAACTATTTGCAGAGGCCAGATTATCTTTCAACGTTGCAAAACAATCAGGCATAACATAAATGGTTCCCCACTGGAATAATAATGATCCAAATCTACTTATCTCAGGAGCATCAGGCCCCCACACACTAATTTACTGTGGAAAATGCATTAGCTCAAATGGGATTGACTGCTTTGAATCAATACACTTAATAGTCATGAAGCTCTTAACTCAGATAACTTCCATGAGTGAACTGATGCTTTCCAAAATCTGCTAAACTCCATGTGATCTTTTGGTTTACAGGACAATTGTTTTCTGTTTCTTTCTTTCCTTTCTCTTAAAAAAGGAAAACCAAGAAAGAATTCTCAAAACTTAGCTGGCTATTCTCATAGAAAGTATAGATTTGTATAAATATAATTTGGAAGGAAAACCCTGTTGGTTAAAGTTTGGGCAATGTTAAGTTACATTAGTTTACAAATCGAATTTATAGCTTTTACTTAGTCCAACCATTGGCCTGGTTCATCAGGCACTGCCTACAGGTCACCAGGGCCTTTATGGTACAGATATTTCCCAGCCCTGCTGCTTGAGATCCATTAATGTGTATCCTGCCTTTCATCTGCTGTTAAACTGAGCTTACAACCTGTATGGAAGCTGTTAACCCACAGATAAGTTAGAAATCTATTTCAGGTGGAAGCAAAAGAAAAATATTTGAAAACACATTGAAATAAGTTGCAAAATTCTGTTTCATTTCTACTCTTGGGGAATGAGCTTCTGTGGTAACAAATGCTAATGCAGACTGCTTTAATATTTGCCAATCATTTTCTAGTAGGCAAAATCAAGTAGGGAACATAGGAGACAATCCACCAGTGGGATAAACCAGAATTTTGTGACCTTGCAAATAAGTGATCAGGAGTTAGGCGTACACCGTCCTCTCCATAGCTAAATTAATGGGGTGAAACAGACAGGCCAAATGAAGTGGCTTCTGGATGCTTTGGAGGCATGCTGATTAAATGATGCATGGCTCCAAAGCAGGGGTAGGCAACCTTTCCCCTTTAAAGGCCGAGGGACTTCAGCTCCCAGAAGCCTCAGCCATGTTGGCCAATAGACCCATGTTGGCCAATAGCTCCTGGGATTCTGGGAGCTGAAGTCCCTTGGCCCTTAAAGGGGAAAGGTTGCCTACCCCTGCTCCAAAGTGTTCGGAAGCCACGCCGAAGCCATGCTCTGGTCCTTGGGACCAGAGCAAAAAGGAGCTGGGATAATCCGACTCCTGTGGCACCGGTCAGCCCCTGCCTTGGGAATGGGCTGTGCAGACAGCAGGGTTCTGACACACTTTGGCTGGAGCAGACTTGGGCCACTCTTTCATGCCTATCTGTTCTGGGCCAATGTCTATAGAGTTCATAGCTGCATTGAGTCCCATCTGGGAGAAAGGTGGGATATAAAATCAAATAAACAAATCAAATAAATAAACAAATAAATAGTGTAATGCTGTCCAAATGCAAAATGTCAGCCAAACAACTATGCTATGACAGTTGTCAGCTTTTAAACTGCATCCCACATATAATCACTTGATTTTTTACACAACCTGACTAAACACTTGGTGACTCACAGTTGAATGTGTAAACTGTCTTTGCAGATCAATGAATGATCTGTACAAAGAGGATTTGGGAAAGAGTAGAAATGCAGTTGCTCAGACAGACATTTTATTTACCTTGTGGTTACATGGCAAGAATCTTGTAAGTTGACCAAGGCAAAATATCTTCAAACAGAGTCTACACTGCAAACCTGGATCAAGTAAACTGCTACATTTCCTAACCAGCACAGTAGGTAATGAGTTTATTATTTGTACTGGCGTGCAACTTAATCTGAAAAGCAAATAACAAATTCAACTGCATTAGTTAATCTGTTCTTTTATCTTCTTTCTTTCTTTTTCTTTGGACTTATTTCTAAGACTATTTTTATACCCCAAGTAAAAGTGTTTAAAATCTGAAGGTAAGGCTTGTGTATTTCTTACACATCCCATGGTCTTATAGACATTAATATGACACCAATCAAAGAAGTATCCATATTTGTTTTGTGCAGCATAAAAAGAAGGGGGGGGGGAGAAGAAAAGAGGGGGATTAAAAAAGAAAAAGAAAGGTTTCTATTTTCTCCTCCTCCCTTTATTTTATGATATCAACCAGTATGAGTAATTGTATGCCAGTTCTTATTTCAGTAAAACCATAGGTTTGAGTGACATTTCTTTAAATATAAATAAATACAATTCCATATACATACCTTAAAATATTACACTGACAGCAAACGATATGGAACACAGTTTATTATTCCCCTCCCAAAAACTATTTAGGATTTCCCATCTCAGGAATATTGTTTTAATTAAAATGAACTCAAATAAGATTTCGCTAAATCTTACATTTCATTAGACATCTCTGAATTAACGCTCTGCAGATTTTCTTCTGAAGTCGATAGTTTTATTGTAGGGTCAAGTAACCTCCATATTTGATTCCTTTTCTATAGAACAGCAAAAAATTAATTAAAAACTAAACAACTGCTGGAATTGCTTTAAGAGTATTATCAGCAAATGCTTTTTCAAACACACACAGGCAATTGAAAAATAAATTAATTTTAGAATATTTACATGAAAAATAAACCAATCAAAACTTATAAAATCTCCAAAAATATGGGGTGAGAAAAGTGGGGCCTTCCAGACACTGATAGACTGCAACTTCCACCAGATGTCACCAGCATAACCAATGGTAAGGAATCCTGGAAGTTGCAGCCTTGTGCCTAGAGTAGATACTCTGTATCAAGCCTAAACCTGGAAGAATAAAGATAATAAGAGTACACCCGATTAGATGCAAATTTACTTACAGCCATCACAGTGATCCTTCAAAGTTACACTGTCCTGTGCATGACTGTGAGGATGGCAAGTATTAAGGCAGTATCCAATCTGTTCAGGCAACAGATGACTATCAACAGTTGGAGTTGGCTCCAAAAAGACTCCTTTTGGGTTTCAATATTCTTTCACTGGCAAAAGTAGCATGCAAATCTCTAGGGATATTTATATGTTGTTGTTGTGTGCCTTCAAGTTATTTCCAATTTATGGCGACCCTAAGGCAAACCTATCATGGGGTTTTCTTGGCACATTTCTTCAGAGGGGGTTTGTCATTACCATCCTTTGAGGCCGAGAGAGTGTGACTTGCCCAAGGTCACCCAGTGTGTTTACATGGCTGAACTGGGATTCGAACACTGGTCTCCAGAGTCCTTGTCTGGTGTTCAAACCACTACACCATGTTGGCTCTATAAAACACAAGTTTGTGCTATAGTACAAACTGTTATCGGCAGTTAGAACTGCAAGAGCAAAAAGGAAGAGTAAATCCTACCAAGCTTTCTGCAAATGAAATATTCCTGAGGTTTGAAAGACACCTCACTTCACATTAGCCTTATGATCAGCGTCAAAGTAAGGGAGAGAGACAATCTTTTATATCTGAGATAAATCAAATTCATCTAAGTGCTTTTTAAAGGATTTTGGAGATGTTTCTCCCAATAGACACCCTGCATGAAATACAGTCATCAGCTTCACGATCACATCAAGTTAACAAGATAGTAAACCTGTAACAAAGGGATCGAAAAGGTAAGTCACATTGCATAGGATAGTTAACAGATTAAAGGTGAGAGATCCGGCCAGCTTTGCCTGCTGTATAGCCCATCCCTTTGTGCAGGGCTCTGAAAGGTGTGTGTGTGTGTGTGTGTGTGTGTGTGCATCTATCTATCTATCTATCTATCTATCTATCTTTGAGGAGATATATATGTCATACACACCACACAGGAATTTGCCAGGCATACTATCTGGAGGTTTTTGGAAGCTACTGCATAAAAAGTAACTTTCCCAAATCCTGTCTATATGGAAATTTACTCAAAGGTGCTGTCAAAAAACTTACTCCATAGTAAATTTGCTTAGAGTTGCCCAACATTCTCTGTGCCCCTCCTGCATAGTAAAGTCTACACAAGACAATACAAAAGCTATCACAGATTTTTCTACAAAAATTCACATAAATCCATCTGATAGGATGAGTTAACAGACTCTTGCATTAATATTTTCTTGTTTAACTCTTGGATTAAGATATATTTTAACAAGCTGGGTGACAGCAATACTGTACCTCTCTGAAAGCAAATGTATGTGAAGAATGATAAAAACTCCTGAAACATCTGTCACACAGGTGGTAATCACTACATTCAGTACACCTTGAAAACAAAACATAATAATGGTCAGTTGTTTCCTAAATTTCCTCTCTCTCATACAGGCTTGTTAAAAATTCTGTTTTATGACAAACATTTTAAATACTCTGGCTGACTGATTTAAGATTTATCTTCAGTTTAATACAGAACACTCTACTTAGATCCTAACTGCATACGCCATATTAATTAGCAGGCGAAAGGTTGTATATTGCTTTAATGCTTTTTTAATACCATCAATAAAACACTGTACACTCAGCATAAGCAAGTATGTGCAGCTCTCAGAACTACAGGATCTCACTTCCCTTTTATCATAGTTCTCAAAACCAATTAATTCTGAAAGCACATGTTTCAAGATTCATTTAATTCAAACTTGTCTGTCATGGGAAACAGAGTTGGGCAGGCAAAATGAAAAGATGCTGACTTGTATGGAATGTTAGAATTAAAACCTATACTCAACACTAGGGTACTAACTAGGTGCTCCTCGAGAGTAGGAGACAATAGCTTGGCTTTGTTTATATGGAAGGAGGAAAGCCATACAAAAATCACTCTCTTCAAATGAACACTAGGTGGAGCAACAGTCTCCTGCTAGCATTTTAAAATGTTAAACAAAAATAATGACCACAGAAGAAATACACAAATTCAATCTAGACAATGAGGAAATTGAAGTAGTTAAAGAATTCCCATATCTAGGATCAAACATTGACCAGAATGGAGACTGCAGTCAAGAAATAAGAAGAAGACTAGGAATGGGAAGGGCAGCCATGAAAGAACTGGAAAAGATACTGAAGAGCAAAGATATACAACTGATCACTAAAGTCAGAACCGTCCAGGCCATTGTATTCCCAATTACCGTATACAGATGCGAGAGCTGGACAGTGAAGGAAGCAGACAGAAAGAAAATCAACTTATTTGAAATGTGGCACTGGAGAAGAGTGCTTGGGATACCATGGACAGCCAAGAAGACAAACAAATGAGTTCTTGAACAGATCACACCAGGGCTGTCCTTGGAAGCAAAGATGATCAAGTTGAGACTATCGTACTTTGGCCACATAAAGAGAAGGCATGGATCACTAGAAAAAACAATAATGCTAGGAAAGGTAGAGGGCAGAAGAAAGAGAGGAAGACCACAGACCAGATGGACAGACTCAGTCAGGGGGGTTATAGGCAAGGGCTGCAGGATCTGGGCAAGGCAGTGGAGGATAGGGATTCTTGGAGATGGTTCACCAGCTAACAACAACTATTTTTCATTAGCTGGGGAATGAGGTAGGGTGGGAATGCTGTTTGATTTAGGCTTTTGTCAATCACTTTCCACTGCAAGAGATCTAAAGAGGAAGCAGGTAGTATCAACCAGAACATTAATTCTAAAACTCCATGCTGTTAGGATTATTCAATTAAAAAAAACACACAGTTATATAAAACAGTTATTATGGTAAGCATTTGCTGTACTGGATTCTATTATCCAAGCTACATACTCACAAGTAAATGGGGATGTTCTTATTGCTTTTAGTTAAGACAGCTTCTTGTTGTGTGCCTTCAAGTCATTTCTGATTTATGGTAGATAATCCTAAAGCCATATCATGGGGTTTTCTTGGCAAGATTTGTTCAGAGGAGGTTTGTCTTTGCCTTCTTCTGAGGCTAAGAGAGTGTGACTTGCCCAAGGTCACCCGGTGCGTTTCCATGGCCCAGTGGGGATTCAAATCCTCGTCTCCAGAGTTGTAATCTAATGCTTAAACCACTAGATTACACTGGCTCAACCATATGCATATTTATTTACTATGCAGCAGGTCCCACTGTGTTCAATGAGTCTTACTCCCTAATTTATGGAGTGCCATCTGAACTACAACCACCAGAATAAATAACAAAATATTTTAATAAACATAAACAAATCTAAAGTTTGATTAGGCAATTAACTGAATGGAACAAGATTAATCATAAAATTAACTGACATGGAACAAGATTATTTATCTGTATGTATTAAATTTGTTTAGGCTGCACTCTTAAGGTCCCTGGGCTAGCATGCCAAGGATCATGGGGAAGGCTGGATCTGCCCCTCTGAGGTTAGAAAGCAATTCAACCCTGGAAGAGATGCTCCAATGCTGGATTTTCCACCTTGCCCTCTCAGAAACGACTGTGATCCTCATTCCTTTGACATCAGACCTTCAACATCAGAGAAAGGACTCACTTCCAGAGCAATCAGATATGTAAAGCAAGAACCAAGATGGCTGATGTCATCATCAGGGGGGAGAGAAGTCAGGCCAGCTCCATCAGGCCTAGCCTGAAAAGAAGGCAGCCCTCCCTCCATCCACCATCAACTGGAGGAGAGAAGGCAGAATGCGTGCTGTCTTAATCTTATTATGTTTATTTCAATATTGTATTTATTTTATGTTTGTAAGCCTCCTTGATTGCTTAGGCAAAAGGCGGGATACAAGAAATAAATCATTATCATTATCATTAATACTGACTCTAGCTCTCTCTGAAAAAGCCCTTAGGACTGTCCCTGTTAATTTTTGATTTAAGGTTATTAAAAATATCAGATAACTATAAGAAAAGAACAGTTTTAAAACATTTACTTGTAGCACTTTCCCTCTATAGGGCATATTCTGCAGTTATTGCAAGGGATTCCAAGATGTTTGTCAAGACGTGTTTTTTCTGCTGTCGTCACAAGTCTTTTACAGTTTCTGAATTCTTCCAAGATAAGCTTCAATGGTGCAAAATGTTCCCTGCACAGAGGGCACTTCACCAAAGAGTCTTTCTCCAATTCCTTCTGATGATCAGTCCAGATCTTCATACAAACTATGTGTACATTGTTGCCACAACCGTATCTGTGGAAAATCATCAATTATATTCTCACTAGTTTCCAGGGAAATTAATAAACAAAATGCTCTGTAAAGGTATAAAAGTTGATTTATACACTTGTGTCTATGACTATATCTAGTAGTCCAAAACCACAACAAGGAAAAGCCTTTCAGCCTAGTCTACACCTCTTTAGCAAACAGACATCTCTATTCAATACCAGTTATCAGATACAAAAGCA
The DNA here is from genome assembly GCA_026167975.1 of Phrynosoma blainvillii. NCBI lineage: Eukaryota > Metazoa > Chordata > Lepidosauria > Squamata > Phrynosomatidae > Phrynosoma > Phrynosoma blainvillii. The sequence goes on along the minus strand of JANUYF010000001.1, from coordinate 247,546,301 downwards.
AACACAGTGCAACTTTAACTCATCCACAATTAGGCCAACTAGTTCAAGCAGGCACATGAAGAGGAGAGGGGAATACTGCAGCTCTGAGGTGACAAGTCTGGAAAGCGACAGAGGCTCATGATGCAATTCTGTAGTCTGACTATCCAGAATTCATAATCTTGTGAGAGTCTCATCTGAAGAGCATCTTTTACTGCCTTACTGACTGAATGTCACTTTAGGAACGCAGAATGTATTATGCCTAATATGGTTTTGCATATAATTATAAGTCTTGGAATATTTAAAGTACATTGTTTTCAGTAAATAATTACAAAAGGAGTCTTTTTATGCCCGCCTAGTCCCCGCTTTTTTCCCCTTGTCCTCTGTCCACCTCTAAGTTGTTATACCCAAGCTGTGCAGCGACCGTTGCTGCGGGTAAATGGGCTATTTTGTTGGCCTCCATATGGAGACCAGAAGGCTGTGCACTGGGCCAAGCAGTGTAATATGACAAGGGCAACGACTGGACCTATTTAAGGCAACGACTGGACCTCGGAGAGTAGTGGAGTCTCCTTCCTTGGAGGTCTTTAAGCAGAGGCTGGATGGCCATCTGTCAGGGATGCTTTGATTGGGAGTTCCTGCATGGCAGGGGGTTGGACTGGATGGCCCTTGTGGTCTCTTCCAACTCTATGATTCTATGATTCTATGATTCTAAGGCTGGCCACCCTTGCACATTTTTCTGGAAAGTTTCTGGTGATCTACGTTGTTAACTGAGGTAAACTTGTATTTTCTCTTTTAGTTTTCCGTAGTACCAAACAGACATAAAAGATTCCCATAAAAAGGAAACTGAGACCAAGAAATCCAGTTATCAGCTCCTGTACATAATCTTACATTAGTATCTTCCTGTAACATAGCTTTTAGGAATAATTTTGGGGGAGTAAACATATGAACATCTTGGCTAAAACATTTTATTTATCATTGTAAGAAACGGTATCCCAGAATTCTTCCCTTCTCCCTCATTTCCTTTCTGACATGGCAGACGCTGCCAGCAGCATAGCCTCATGCATCACAGGATCAGGCAATCCCACCACCCGAGAAAGGTAGTGCCATCTGTGGGACCATAGACCATATTACTGCCTCCCCTCAATATATCTGTATTTGCCCCAAGGCACAAAATATTCATATCTGTAAGGATACTAAAAACACATATCTCACAGGCTTTTATATTCTGGCAACTTTGGGGCAAAATAGAAGGGCATCCAGGAGCAGCCAGATTACTCTAGGGTTGTGGCAAACACACACCATGGCCGTAAGGGCGCCTCCTGCATGGCCCCAAATGGACTGCAGCAAGGAGCGGAAAACATCCGCTCCTTTGGGGGCAGCTTCCAGGCATTCGGGGGGGGGGGGGTGTCATCTGAACACCACACCCCTGGAGCACCCAGAAGCCATTCATCTGCCCATCTGTTTCGGGCGTTGGTTAAGCAAAACACTCTCATTGACTTCTATAAATAAGAGATTTATTTTATAAAAAAAGAGATCAAATGGCTGAAACCCTATAGTTAAGGGCAGTTTATGAGTATGTTTAATTTGGACAATCCATATGGAAAGAAAGAACTCCTGGTATAAACAGCATAGAACAGTAAATTAAGCAGAAAAGCTCAGACCTCTACCAAGTTGTTAAGCTTGGGCAATTTATGGTCCTGCCTTTTCCACTAAATTGACTTTTATAAACCAGCAAGGTAACTTACCTGCAGTAAGTGACAGGAAGCATTTTCTTGAGTAATGTCTCTTGGCAAATAGGGCACACATCTTCATTATCAATTTCTTTTTGTTTAATGTATCCATCAGAAGCTGTCTGTGACTCCTCATTGAAACTCACAGTTATTCTTGGTTGGGAAGTGATTTGTCGATGCTGAAGTACATAGTTGATCTCTCTCTCTCCAAGACCCACCTGTAAAGCATCTATAGACAAATACAAAATTGAAAATGTTTGATAAAACGTCATTATATATGGTCTCTCATTGACTTTGCAATCTATGTGGTAACCCAAACCATGATATTTGGGAAGCAAAGCTGAGCACACTCGGAGAATATGGCTTTGGATTAAGGAGACATGACCCAATTTTGGAAATATTATCTGTGTGTCTGTGACACATATTACAAGCCAATAACAAAAATATAACTTAATCCAGATTGATGCTGTATTCCAGGTGTAGGGAAAGGTGCAGCAGCCTGTAGCCTGTATGGAGCCACTCACACTGTTTTTGTGACCCTCCACACCACCAGAACAATAAAAAAAAACCTTTTCTCTGATCCCCCCCCCACCCCCGGCCATGGAATATAGAACTGGAAGACCTAAAGATGGTAGCGTACACACTGGTAACCTCAAGGCTGGACTTTTGCAATGTTCTGTGCATTGGGCTACATCTGTACCAAGTTCAGAAAATTCAATTAATTCAGATCACTGGTACAACTAAGACTGATCATATTATCGTATATACTCGATATAAGTCAACCTCATGGGTTGGGACCAAAATTATGGATTTTGATATGATCCATGAATAAGTCGAGGGTAAAACTGAGGAGCAGGTAACAAAGAATCTAAAGGATGAAGCAAAGGAAAACAATGCTAAAGAATTTACAAAATTCTGACAGAGATAACTGTATTTACACTGAAGACTGAATGGATGAGAGAGTAGAGCAGGATCAGTACTTTCAGAACAGATTACGTTCTTGCCTTTCTCCAGGGGATGGTTTCTTTTTTAAATAAGAATTAAAGTACAGTACTTACACTGACACATGGATAAGTCGACTCTGGTATTTTGGGCCAAGTTTTTAAACTAAAATTTGTAGACTTATACATGAGTATATACAGAACACCATTATTAAAATCACTCCATTAACTGCCTGTTAGTTTCCAGGCAAGCTGCAAAGTATCAGATATTACCTTTTAAGCCCTACATGGTTTGGGTCCATGTTACCTACAGGATCACCTCCTCCCATATAATCTGCCCCGTACGCTCAGGTCCTCTGGCAGACATTTCCTCCAGTCAGCCAGGACTAGGCTGGTAACTGTCACCAAGAGAACATTTTTATCCATCACCCCTATATTGTAGAACGACCTGCTGGGAGAGATTCAGTGGCTAAATGTGCTGTTTGAATTAAAAACAGTATTAAAGACTTACCTCTTCCAGCAGGCCTACCCAGTTGATTTTAAAATATGAATTTTAAACTGGGATATTTTAATTTTATGCAGGATAGTTTTAATGTGTCTTGTGTTTTATGTGTTTTAATCTATGTTGTACCCCAACCTCAAGTCTTGAGGACAGGCAGCTAATACTACTACTACTAATCATAATAATAATAACAGTAATAACAATAACAATAATATCATGCTTCATTTATGGTCCAAGAGGGGCTTTTCCCCAGTGAGAAGTAATATGGAAGTTGACCCAGGTAAAAGGCATCTTCTGGACTTAAATGGCCCAGAGGACCTAGAAAATGGTAAAATGGCTTCTCACCCACTCGGGCCAATGGGTGGGGGACAAAATTCCCAAACATTTCTGGAAGGATGCAGTAGGGGATCTGCCCTCTAAGGTCCTCTTGGAGGCCAATATTGCTCCCTCATCTCCAACAGTTGCCCATCTCTGCCAGCAACTGTCCCAAAAATGATCTTGTAGGAGAAAAACTGTGGTATCATATTAGCACTTCATGTACTTAACCACAACTTAGAAACAGAAATGTGAAACTGTCTGGTACTTACATTCATGGTTTCTTGGAAGTTTGAATTTTTTTAATAATAACCTGAAAGTGAAACAGCAAAAGTGCTATGACAATACAGTTACAGCTTGATGCTGAATTTTGATTTGTAGAACAGCAAGCACAACTATTATTGTTATACAAATATAAAATGCTTGCATTTATAATAAAAAACCTCATTTTCTCTTAAAATGAATTCATCCATTTGTACCAGATTTATTTTGATATAACTATGACTTGCTGTTATGACCTTTTCGTTTTCTGCCTGTCAACTAATAGTAACAACCATACAAAAAACAAACAAACAAACCCACCCCACCCTCCACAAAAACTTAATATTTAGCAAATGGACAGAGCTTTTGGGTATTCAGAGTTTTTCATATCTTGCTATAATGCTTACAATAAGCCTCTAAGGCAAATGTATATTATTACACCTTATACTGTATTGTGGGATGTAATGCATAGAGGGAGCATCTTACCTAAGGATCATGGAAGAGTCAAGACTCAAATAGGAATTTTCTAAATTTGAGCTATTTTGTTGGCCTTCAACTGGTGGCTTGGAAGAGAAACATACTAGTTTTTAACCTAAACTAAAATGAATTGCAACTACTTACTCTTATAGAATAATATGGTAGTAAATTAAAATGGTGCTTGGCTAACGTATGTTTGTGCTAAAGATGGGGCCCTCATTTTGAAAAGTGTGAAGACTTCTACACTATGCTGTACCAGCTCTGTTAATGAAAAGTCACTCTCATGAGTTTGGTGCAACATATCCACTTATAGATGGCAGAAGGTGTATACTGAATGTTAAATTTTCAAAAGAGTAAGCACAACTATTTTTCAACCTGAGACTTTTCCATTCTCTTCCCCATATCACACTGGCTGTCTTCTCATCCCTTCACTGAACTCCTCTTATCCCTTTTACTTTTTATTCCTCCTCTTAAATCTTTGGATCCTGTTTCTTTTCCTATGCCCTCCCCCCCCCCCCCCATTCTCCAGCCCTGCTGCAGTATTAGAATAACTACTTTACTTAAAAAAACCAAAAACTGAAGAACTGTGTGCCTACAAGATTGCAGAATAAAATAAACTGTATCAAGTCTAGAATAATGTTGACATGGCTTCATGCTAAAAATCAGTTTACCAGCAAATATGTTTACAGAGGTCCTTCTCCTTCACAAATGTTGAGCAGTTGCACAAGTGAGGGTTCCCCAGGGAAACCTTTTAGCAAAGCAACAGAAAACAATTTTTAAAATTATTTGACATTGCAAATAAAGACAAACAAAGAATAAAATAGAGGCATATATGTAGCTAGACTTGTCACTAAAAGCCTTTCTATTCTTCCTATAGTTGATTTATACACCACTTTAAAAAATACTGTATTCTCCGGAGTATAAAATGACTTTTTAATCCAGGAAAATCTGGGTTAAAGTCAGGGGTTGTCTTATACGCTAGGTATAAGGAGGAGGAGGAGGACAGAGGTGGAAGCCTTGGGAGAGGAGGATGACGAGAGGAACCCTAAGGCGATCCTCTCCTTGGGTTTTCTTGGCAAGACTGGTTCAGAGGAGGTTTGCCATTGCCTTCCTCTGAGGCTGAGAGTGTGTGACTTGTCCAAGTTCACCCAGTGGGTTTCATGGCAGAGTGGGGAATCAAACCCAGGTCTCCAGAGTGGTAGTCCAACACTCAGACCACTATACCATGCTGGCTCCTATTCCCATGTACTACCTATGAAATGATTGCAGACTTTTTTGTTGTTTTTGTGTGTCGTCCAGTCCTTTCCGACTTATGGCGACCCCAAGGCAACCTTATCATGGGGTTTTCTTGGCATGTTTCTTCAAATGGGGGTTGCCATTACCATCCTCTGAGGCTGAGAGTGTGTGACATGCCTAGGGTCACTTACTTGGCCGCAAATTGTACATACCCCAGAATGCATCACCTAGTATATTGGCAGTCCTTCCCCCCAACACTTTCTCATTTCCCCCCAACCATCTCATAGCTGGGAGATGGAAATAATTTTTAAAGCAGCATTTAAATCTGGATTATTTTTTAAAAAGTAAGGTCCAAAACACACTGCAGAAATAAATGCTAGGGAACACGGGAGCTGTAGTTTGTTGTGTTTATTAGTGACAGTTTTCCTGCTAAGTACCTGCATGTCATAAGTATTTGAATTAAAATTACCATATTGAAATAAATCTGATTTTTTAAATTTTTTATTTGGTGTGCATTGGAAGAGGGATGGTCTTATATGGTGAGTATATCCCAAACTCTATATTTTAACTGGAAAAGTTGGGGGTCATCTTATATGCCCAGTTGTCTTATACGCCGGAAAATATGGTACCTCCAGTTCCAGAACTTGGAAGTGGCAACAAATAGCTCATTGTTTATAATTAATTCATGTCCTCAGTACAAAAAAGAAAGGGTATATAGTAATTACTTTACACAACTGCAAAATGAAGGATAAGCTTACTCATTTTGTGATATAGTAAAAAACACTATTATAGTGTTTGTATTTTTAAATAGGAAAATAAAGTGTTGCCTTTTTTTAAAAAAACCCTGAAAGTAGAACGGTAACAGTTTGGGAGAGTCTTGGAACTACTGTATAACTAACTGCTTTTTAAAAGTAAGTTTCCAAGTTCTGTCCTGTCACAAAAATATCTTTGCATGTATACCATCAGAATAAATGCTGCCAGCATCAATCACTTGCTGTGGAAGAACAGAAAAAGCGGTGGGATAGTTTCAGTTAGCATCAGAATGAACTATACTGAAAGACTAATGCAGAATGCACATGCAGACTTGATTTAACAAAAATCACCAGCACACTTTAAATGCTGAACCTGTTCTACTTTAACACAAGCAAATATATATCATATATCAACTTCTTATGTATAAATCCCCCCTTTTAGGTATAGAGGCAATCCTAAGCATGCCCTTCAACTGTCCTGATTTGGCAGGGACAGTCCTGGTTAATCCTGTTATACCACTTTTCCATATGCTTTTCAAATGTCCTAGTTTCTTTCTTCTCTCCTCCCCAGTTAACTTGTACCCAGTTAAATCAGCAAGGGGGGGGGGGGGGGGAGATGAGAGAGGAAGCACTATCTCGCCCTTCCCAGAAGGCTCAGACAAAAGCAAATTGCTGCTGCCTCTCCTAGCTTGTGTGAGTTCTTCCTTATTAATATCTTTGGCCATCTTGATCATACTCTGATTTTGCCTGGCCCCAAGTTTCCCTGGTTTTGTCGGTGAAATGTTAAGAGCTCGTGCCTTAAGTCAGGGATAGGTAATCTTTTTGAGCCGGGGGCCGGGTTGCTGTCCCTCAGACAATCGGGGGGGGGGGGGGGGGGGGGGCAAAGCACCCAAAATAAATAAATAAATAATAAATAAATAAAAATAATTTTTTAAAAAATATATATGCATGCACACTCTCTCAGCCCCAGAAAAGCCATGATGGCAAAACCCCTGTGGAGATTTTGCCAAGAAAACCCCAAGAACAAGTAATAACAATAATCAATATCATTATGGCCGGGGGCGGCGGCGGCGGCAGGACCGGCCTGGGGCCGGTCCAAAGGCCTCGGGGGGGGCCACATCCTGCCCCCGGGCCTTAGGTTGCCTACCCCTGCCTTAACTAGTGTCAGAGCCATAACTCCCAGATAAAAAACGGTGCTGTTTATGCTCTGGCTTTTGTTCTAACAAAGGAAAAGGAAAAGGTTGGTTGTGCAACCATCTATCTTTTCCTTGCAAGCATTACATCTTATAATATTTAATTATGTTACTTGTTACTTTGTAGCTGAGCTTTTATCTAACACTTGAAAAGCTTCAAAAGGAGGCTTGAGTTCATCAAAGTGCTGGGAAACCAGATGACTAATGGAAAAAATGAAATGCTATTTTTATTTTATGAGCTCTTTACACTTGTACTTGAGACTCCTGATTCATGACTAGACACAGGATTTGTGGCTTTGCCTCTCTGTGGGTATGGATGATGGAAGGGCTGATATTTTGTCTAAGGGGAAGAGACAACATGGACTTGTCCATATGGTCAAATCCATGGGGAAATAATAAGAGTTTCTAGAACAGTTTATATAGGACAGCTGCAGCTTGGGCCTGCAGGAGAGGGCTCTGAAATGTTCAGCTTTACTATAAAGGGCAAGATAGTATTTTATGTTCAAGTATGTTCAAGTAGCCGCTTTTTTTTCCTAAGGAAATAGCTGCCTGTCACACAAGGCTACATAAAGTTGATAGACATGTAAATTTTGTGTGGACAGATGAGAGGCTAATTTTGGAGAGTGATTGTTAAGTGACAGAACCCATAGATCTGATTGTGGCTTGAGGAGGAACTGGGTGAAAAGGAGTTCTGGGAAAGAAAAGCTCTACAGAGAGATGCTGTTTTAAATGAACGGCTGGCTTCTGGGGAGAAGAATTGGTGTAGAAGGGAAAGGGATGAATCAGAGGAGAAATTGAGAAAGACAGTAATGTGGCATTATAGAAAGTAGTACCCCAATTCTATACATGTTTACTCAGATGTAAATCCAGTTGTATTCCATGGAGCTTAGTCCTATATAGATGTGAAGAGCATAGCATCTATCTATAAAACATCTCTCTCTCTCTCTCTCTCTCTCACACACACTCTTTCTCTCTCACACATAGACAGAGTCTATGGTTCTTCCTTGATTCCACTGAAATATAAATGTAAAATCTACCCCCGTTTAATAGGACACCTGCATTACAAATGTGTCCTTTTCACTGAGGACAATCACAGCTTCACAAAACAGCATGGGAAGCTGAAGGCTTCTTCGTACTTCACAAAAAAAGTACACAACCCTTCAATTTATACACTATACCATTAACTTTCAGAGGGTGCTGTACTCCAAATGACTTGGATTATTACCACCCACCAAACCTAGGAAGCATGATCAGGGATTATGGAAGCTGCACTCCAAAATATCTGGGATTGCCTGCTCTTGCCCCCTTCATCATAAATCTTAAAATGACTAAGAAGATGGAAACCCTGGCAGAACTGACCATAAATTTGCCCTAACCCTTGTCCAGTACAAGAGGTCTGTTCCCCATAGAGGTCACAGCAGCCACAGTGAAGATAACACAGTCCTGTTGCCAGTATTTTTGTTTAAAGTGATATTCTGTGGCAAAGAGATGAAGAATACACAAGTGACAGGATGAAAGTAAATTTTCCTACTCTAAATGCATGGTATGAGGTCACTACTTTACTTTTCTTAAGCATCCAGGCTTTTTAAAGACATTTAGGTTAAAACTGTCCAGGTAAGGGGACGCAGTGGCTCAAGTGGTTAAGACGCTGACTCTGTTGATTGCAAGATTGGCAGGTTGGCAGTTCAAGGCCCAGGTGCTGCATGATGGGTGAGCTCCCATCACTAGTCCCAGCTTCTGCCAACCTAGCAGTTCGAAAGCATGCAAATGCAAGTAGATAAATAGGTACCACTTTGGTGGGAAGGTAAACAGTGTTCTGTGCAGTCATGCTGGCCACAGGATCAGAGTAGTCTCTGATAATGCTTGCTCTTCAGCTTAGTAACGGAGATGGGCACCGTCCCCTCTGGTCGGACACAACTTGACAACCTTATCAACGGGAAATACCTTTACCTACCTGACCACATCACAAGGATGAGGGAAGAGTGCTTTCCTCAACACACTTAACTTCCCTGATGAGGGGAGTGTGTGGTGTAGTTAGAAGAAGAGTTCCACTATGAAACTTGCTGGCTGACTTTCGGCCAGTCATGCTTCCTAACAACCTCACAGGGTTACTGTGTATATAAAACTAGGCCTCTGTTTAAAGACCGCCAAAGAAGGAGACGCCACTCCGAGGGAGTGCATTCCACTGTTGAACAGCTCTTAATGTCAGAAAGTTCCTTCTAATGTTGAGGTGGAATCTCTTTTCCTGTAGTTTGAATCCATTGCTCTGGGTCCTAGTCTCTGGAGCAACAGGAAACAAGCTAGCGTCTTCCTCAACAGGACATCCTTTCAAATATTTAAACAGGGCTATCATATCACCTCTTAACTGTCTCTTCTCCAGGCTAAACATACCCAGCTCCCTAAGTCGTTCCTCATAGGACATGGTTTCCAGACCCTTCGCCATTTTAGTTGCCCTCTTCTGGACACGCTCGTTTCTCCACATCTTTTTTGAATTGTGGTGCCCAGAACTGGACACAGTATTCCAGGTGAGGCCTGACCAAAGCAGAATAGAGTGGCACTGTTACTTCCCTTTATCTAGATACTATACCTCTATTAATGCAGCCTAAAATCGCACTGGCCTTTTTAGCTGCTGCATCACACTGTTGACTGCCTCACGCTCTCCTTGTTTGGAGATCTTCAGCAGAGGGTAGAGGGGCATCTCTCAGTAGTGATCTAGTTGTGTATTCTTGCTTGAGAGGTCAGACTAGATGGCCCTTGTGCCCCTTTCAGATCAAGGCAAGTAATAGTGCCACTGTATTCTGCTTTGATCAGGTTTTCAAGTCATGTCCAACCATAGGGGGTGGCGCTCATCTCCGTTACTAAGCCAAAGAGCCGGTGTTGTCAGAGACTACTCTGTAATCATATGGCCTTCCCACCAAAGTTGTACCTGTTTATTTACTTGCATGTGCATGCTTTCAAACTGCTAGGCTGGCAGAAGCTGGGACTAGTGACAGGAGCTCACCCCATCATGCGGCACCTGGGCCTCAAACTGCCAACCTGCCGATCTTGCAATCAACATCTTAACCACTTGAGCCACAACAAACTACAACTCCCATAATCCCACAGCACTGAGCCATGGCAGTAAAAAGTGGTGTTAAACTGCGTTATTCCTGGAGTGTGGATGCAGCCTCTGCCTGAGAAGAGAGAGGCCCTGGCAGGGAGAGAGATGGCATGGAAATCCAGGGCGCTTCAGAAGCAAGGGGTCTGTCAGCTGGTTAGAAAGGACCCCACCTTCTGTTGCCGCTGCTGCTTTCTAACCTCCTCGCCTTCCCTCCCGCCTACCCTGTGCCCCGCGGCCGGCCGCTGCCGCTCCCCGTCCTCCTCCCCGTCCTCCTCCTGCAGGACGAAAGCGGTGGGCCCCAGTTCCCTCAGGATGCGCATGGTGCTGCGCAGCGCTTGGTCCTGCCGCCAGCTCAGCGCCGCGCTGGCTGAGGAGCGCCGCCGCGACATGGCCGCCACCGCCACCCGGCATCCAGCCCCACCGTTCCTTTTCAAATTCCGCCGGTTGAGGCTAGGCTCCAGCCGCGCCGCGCGCCGGTGGTTCCCATGGAGACGGGAGCAGCGCCGCATGCGCGCGCGTCCCGCCCCTTCTCAAAAGGCGTTCTCTTTCCATCTGCTCCCTCCGCTTGAAATGAGAGAAAGAAAGAAAGAGGCGTTAGAGGGGGGAGGGGAAGTTGCCGTGGAAACGGCGCGCGTTTGTGCACGTGCCGCTTGGCTCAGCCCCCCGCCGCTGCGAAGTTTGCATTAGTGGCATGAGAGGAGTGTGGCTCGCTCAGGTTGTGTCTGCACTGCAGAAATAGTCCACTTTCATATCACTCTTAACTGCCATGCCTCAGTGCTATGGAATGTTGGGAACTGTAGCGTTGTGAGACCTTGAGCCTTCTCTTAGCTTCAAAAAGCACACTGCTGAAATAATCCAGTTTGAAACTGCTTTAACTGCCCTGGCTCAATGCTAGGAAATTCTGGGAAGTGTAGTTTTGAGAGACATTGAGCATTCTCTGTCAGAGAGCTCTGGTTCCACAATAAACTAAATTTCCCAGGATTGCCTAGCATTGAGCCAGGGCAGTTAATGCGGTCTTGAAGTGGATTATTTCTGCAGTGTGTTTTGGACCTTGGAGAGCTCTGGTGCCACAACAACAAACTACAAATCCCAGGATTCCACAGCATTGAGCCTTGAAATTATACATATATATATATATATATATATATATATATATATATTACGCATGCACACGCACACTGTATGAGCTTGGAAAACTTTCACTGAGTGCAAAGGGGTTGAAAACAGCTAGAGAATCCCCCCCCCCCCCGAGCATGGGAAACTTAAATTTCCAAACAAATATTCTTATTTGCTAGATTTTTAAAACTATTGTTTGACTGACAGGTTCTGAGAAAATGTGCTTGATGCTTAGTGTGTCATTCCCACCCCTTTTATATTACTGGGAGAGCCGACATGGTTTGTGATCTGAATATTGAACTATGACTCCAGAGACCAGGGTTCGATTCCCAGCTCAGCCATGAAACCCACTGGGTGACCTTGGAAGTTACACTCTCTCAGCCTCGGGAAGGCAATGACAAACCTCTGAAGAAACCTTGACAACCTTAGGGGCGCCATGAGTCAGAAACAACTTGAAGGCACACAACAACAGCAGCAGCAGCAACTACTTGGGTCCTGAAATTGTAGGGCATGGGAGGTGCTTGGTCTGGCAACTTTAACTAAACTGGCATCAAATTGTGCAATATAGTTATAGTTTATTTATTTATTTCACTTCTGTGCCGCCATTCTCCCAAGGGACCCAAGGAGGCTCACAAGACAAAACGTTAATAAAACTTCATAAAAATTTATAAACAATTAAAATTATCTAGTCAAAACAGTATAAAATCCATAAAAACTCACTAAGGGCCTTTATAGACTGCCAGAAATAATGCAACTTGAGTCCACTTTAACTGCCTTAGCTCAGTGCTAGGGAATCATGGGAACTAGTTTATTGTGGCACCAGAGCTCTCTGACAGAAAAGGCTCAATGTCTCAGAAAAACTACAATTCCCATGATTCCCTAGCAATGAGCCAGGACAGTTAAAGCGGACTCAAGTTGCATTATTTCTGGCAGTCTGTAAAGGCCCAAAGTTAAAAACATCACTAAAATGCACACCCCGTATAAAATCACCCTGTCCTGATTATATATGTTAAATACTTTTAATTAATATAGTTTTCATGCTTAATATAGTTTAATATAGTTTGTTTGGTCATGACTGGGGAATGGTTGTGCCATGTAGCCCTTCTCTTCCAATTTCCATTGAGGTACTAAGCTAGAAACTGTATTTCTGAACCAAATCTACATGGTTAAATTTACTGTTAAACACAGGAACATGCCATCCCTATTCTTGGCAGTATTAATAAACATTTCCAACTAATTTGAGAGATCCCAGCTCTAAAAGTGTTCTGCGGAGGAGATTTTCCCTGCCGTCAGCATCTTCTCAGTTTTCTTAAAGCAATCACCTTTTGACAGTGTGGCAAACAATGTTGAACGTGAATTACAGTGTTTTCATTGCTGAGTTCATTTTTCTCTCATCTTTGGGGTAAACATTCATACATAATACACGTCCCTTTGGGAACTTGTTTTGCATTGCAATCAGCGCTTCATTTTGTGTACTGAGTGCCTCATTTGGGTTTCTCCTATGTCATGAGACTGTTGTTTTCAGCTACGCAAAAGGACCACGTGGACAAGTTAGTAGAGTTTGGTCCAAAACACACTGCAGAAATAATCCAGTTTGAGGCTGCTTTAACTGCCCTGGATCAATGGCAGGGAATTCTGGGAACTGTACTTTTGGGAGACACTTAGCGTTCTCTGTCAGAGAGCTCTGGTGCCACCACAAACTACAGTTCCCAGAATCCTCCAGCACTGAGCCAGGGCAGTTAAAGTGGTCTCAAACTGGATTATTTCTGCAGTGTATTTTGGGTCTTAAGGCCTTTGCAGACTGCCAGAAATAGTGCAAATTGAGTCCACTTTAAGGGTTAGGCTTAGGGTTAGGGAATCATAGGAATTGTAGTTTATTGTGGCACCAGAGCTCTCTGACAGAGAAGGCTCAATGTCTCAGAAAAAAAAACCACAATTCCCATGATTCCCTAGCACTAACCCTAACCCTTAAAGTAGACTCAATTTGCACTATTTCTGGCAGTCTGCAAAGGCTCGGATTAGGGGTACAGGACCTCCCTGAAAGTGGAAAATCCACTAATAGAAAAACATTAACTTTTTTAACCTGAGAGAACACCTCTCTAGGAATCTCTAGACCCGCCAGCGCAATTCACCAGAGGTTGACCATAGAGTGGCCCTGGAGGACTTACAAATAGCTAGAGAAATGTTCTCTCTAGGACTCTCCAGGAATCTGGCAGAAGGTGACCATAGAGTCATGCTGGAGGACCTAGAGATTCCTACAGAGAACATCTTGTTCAAATACACAGATAATAAAGATAATAAAAATAGCTGCCTTGAGTCCCTATGCCAGAAGGAAGGTGGGATATAAATAAATATCACCATCATCATCATCAAAACTGCAAAAGACAAAGCTGCAAATGTGGAGGGCTAACTGTATACTTGACTATAAGTTGTTCTCATGTATAAGTCGAGGGCAAGTTATGGGGCTAAAATTATGGATTTTGACATGACCCGTGAATAAGTCGAGGGTAAAATTTAGGGGCATGTAGCAAAGGATGTAAACTAAAGGATCATGCAAAGCAAACAATGCCAAAGAACTTACAAACTTCCAGCAGGCATAACTATTTGTGCTTACACTAAAGGCTGGATGGATGAGAGAGTCTTTTAAACTCAGTGTAAAAGTACGGCACTTACATTGAGCCGTGCTTGAGATGACTTCAGAAGGACCTAGATTAGAGGAACATATAATAATAAGTAAATATTGCCTCCTGTATGGAAAACTATCTGTAATGTGAATGGTATGACTGGGCATTATTTGTGGATGTCAGCACTAGTATGCTGTGGGTGATGTATGCGCACATAACTCAAAGTGGATGGCATGCATGTCTTTTTTGGGATGGTGCTCAAAGAGCCAAACACTTGTGTACCTCCACAAAACCTCTCCACAAGGGAGCTATCAAGTTGTGGGGTTGTAGTGAATCTTCATCCATTCACTGTCTATATGGGGAAGTGGAGTGATTGTCAGCAGAGCAAAAAGCTGCCATCTCATTTGCAACTGCAGCAGAAGGGAAGAAAAATAAGCAAATATTTCTTCCCCTCGCAGCTGAGATGGATGGCTTCTTGCCCTGACTCAAAATTCACACCTCAAAGTACAGGAGAGAGATTTTGTTAAGAGGTTTTTCAGAAAGATTGGCGATTTGTAAAAACGCTAACAATTCTTGTGCAATTTACCTCTGTGTTCTACTGTTTGTATGGTTTTTTGTAATTTTACATGGTGTTTTTTTAGCAAGTTGATTTTAATGGTCTTTTAAATTTTTATTGTCACGTCTTAAAATGGTTTTATTTGTGAATCGCCATGGGTCCCTTTCTGGGAGAAAGGTGGCATAGAAATGAAATGAAATGAAAAAATACGGTTTGTATTTAATTTCACTAAAATTACATTCCTCTAGTCCATGTTTCAGGAGCTTCTAATCTGAATTTGTATTTTTGGTTGACTGATTAAATTAGATATTTCCATTTATCTTCACGGGGGGGGGGGGTGTCCAAAAGCCCAAACTACCCATTTAACCACATAATCTATTATTTAAAGATGCCTTGAGTTCCACTGAGCAATACATCACTAAAAAAAGAGAAAATAAATTACTTAAGATTAAAACAATGTGCATCTGCACAGAAATGCCTGTGCAGATGTGTCTCATCCTGTTCAAATGTTTTCTGTTCTTTTCCAGTTTCCATTGAAGTACCAAGCTACGCTTCCAGTAATTTAAGTTTTATGAGGCCACTTAAAGAGGAAATGGTGAAAGTGACTAGAGATTATGTAGAGAACTAAGTAAAAATAGAATCCTATCCCATTGTCATATTATTATCAGAAGCATGCCTCCTGAGAAAAGGATGGAAGTGTACTATTTATAAGGTTTGCATCCATTTACAGCCACTTTTATTCAGGACAGGGAGAGTACACAGTAATTCAGACATTTTACAGGGCTGATCCAAACATTCTCTACACTATTTTTTTCAACTAATTCTTTTTCATCCCAAGGGTTTGCCTCCTTTTGAGAAAGAGGCCATCAAGTGTTCTTCGTGTGTTTGATGTTTCTGAGGGTGCATCTGCACTGCAGAAACAATCTGTTTGACCCCATTTTAATTCAGATCCTACGGAATCCTGGGATTTATAGTTTTGTGAGGCACCAGCACTCTTTGGCAGAGAAGGCTAGACTTTGTAAAACTGCAAATCCCAGGATTCCATAGGATGGAGCTACAACACTTAAAGTGGTGCCAAACTGCATTATTGTTTACAGTGTAGATGTACTCTAAGTTAAGGAGCCTGTTGTCTGCAGGTGTAGGAGCCTAACTCTGGTATTTATTTTCTGTGGCCAATGTCTTCGTTTGGAATAGCCTGAGGACCGCTAAGAAATTCATTTAGCCTTTGTCAGAATCAGCCATTTTCTTCTAAGTGCCAAGTAAAATTAAAATGAAGACGTTGCTGCTGGTGGTGGCAGTGCTGCTATTGGTGGTGGTGATTATTTTGCCAGGGATCATATGCTTTCCGGAGACTGAAAGCAAGGATGTGGGCTTTAATATGGAACATATATGCTGGATGTGATGGGCTGCCCGTCCTTAGTCAAACCCCACAGAGCTCACCCTCATGACATCCCTTGGTAGGACTCCCACCTAGAGCATCTCCGTGACTGGATCATTGCATAACAGACAACTATTCAACAGGCAGAGCTTCCCACATCATTGCATCTCCATGTTGGCGAAATTCTGTACCCTTGTCAGTTGTATGTGTGTGCACACATTTTTCCCTCTTGATTTCCCCAGGTGCCCTGGGAATGTGCAGAAATTTGGCTCTGCTTTTGCAGTCCTTGAGAATGCAATGGAGAAGTACTGAGGCAGTGCTCTATGACGGTTTGTACCATTTGATAAATTGTAAAGTGCTAGATCCCAAATCTCAATCGCCCATGGGAGGATTCCAATCCAGTAGAGGAATCTCAAAGGCACAATGGAGGAGATGGTGATCTTTGTTCACACACACAACAGAGTCAGTCTGCCATGACTGTTCCAGGTGTGTGTGTGCGTGTGTGTGTAAGAATTGTCAAGGATTGTCATCTCCCTTTCTTCTGGCAAGAACTTTCCCAGCAGGATGCTTGGGGAATACTCTTTCTATTTTCTATGGCTGCCTGTCCGCTGCCATCATTTGGAATGGCCTGAGGGCAGCTAAGAAATTCATTGAACCTGTGATGGAAGCAGCCATTTTCTTCCGAGTGCCAAGTAAAATTAAAATGAAGATGTTGCTGGTGGTGGTGGTAGTGCTGCTACTGGTGGTGATGATTATTTTGCCAAGGATCACAGGCTTGTAGGAAAGTAGGAAAGAAGCTGAATGTACCCGAAATACTAGAAATTCCAGTTTCGAATATGTTTAACATCTAGATATTCCTTTTCCTAGCAGTTTGTTTGGTTTCCCCCGTCTTTCTTTCTATTACAGTGGTACCTCGACATACGAGTTTAATTCGTTCTGTAACCTTGCTCGTATGTCAAATTGCTCGTATCTCAAAGCATCTCAATTTTCCCCATTGAAATTAATTGAAATGTAGTGTGCGGTGTAGTGTGCGATTCCTCGTATCTCAAATCTTGCTCTCATCTCAAAGCAAAATATCGCTCACTCGGCGGCTCGTATCTCAAAACACTCGTATATCAGGGCACTCGTATGTCGAGGTACCACTGTACTTATTATTGTCTTTCATCTGGCCTTGTATAATGAATAAAAGGCAGACTTTCTTTCTTTCTTTCTTTCTTTCTTTCTTTCTTTCCTTCCTCCCTCCCTCTTCCTTTCTGTTGTTCATAATAGAGATTAGCAGCATCTTCTTTACCTGTATCCAGAAGAAAATTCTGCTAATTTAAATGGATTGCAAAATGTTTGACCTTCTAAAATGCTTTATAACATTTTGGAACTAGTGAAAAATAATTACTGAAACAATTTATCCTGCAACCATATGGTGAAACATGTCCATGTCATACAACTCATCACGAAAGAAAATATAAAACTGCGCACAATGTGCTAGGTAAAATATTTGTCTTGCTGTTTTTCTTCAGCAGACATGCTGTAGAGTGCATTGCTGAGACTCAAGTGTACAAAAGTGCTCATCTAATGCCATTATAAACATATTGTTACTGGCATAAGGGGGGAAAAAACTTTTCCTAGACAGGCCCAGCCTTCGTTGTCAGTTTCCTTCAGCAATATCTGGAGAGAATCAGATAAAACTATGCAGCTTTCCTTAGGTCAGAGGGCACTGTCTTATTTTTTTCGGCAGCCAACAGCAAAGGCAGACATATGTTATCACCATCACACAGGAAACTATGTGCTGGCTTGTATTCAACAAAACACAAATACAGGAAGAGTGTCAGGTTGGTTAAAAACTAAAGACAATTTGCCAAAATGTATTTACACTGTCTTGTAAATCCTGATAGCTAGGGCACCAGCCTATCCACGTTTGGTGCTGGTACATGAGAAAATTGTTGGTCTACTCAGATATTCTCAATGAATTTGGCTAACACTGTTCTAAGTGTTTGCAGTTACATTGGGAATACTCTAAATTTAATGTGGTTATGAAATTTTGAGTTTGATTGTTCTTTAACACATAGCGAGGGAAATTAGATGAAAAACTTGATGAGATTATTATTGTTGTTGTTATTTTAAAAACTTGCTTATTTCTCACCTCCTGCCATGCTGAAATCAGTTTGTTATAGTAAAGTTTGTGCCCCCCCCCCCCATTATATGGAAGGTGCTTCAACAAACTCAAAGGTAGATTAGTTCCTTAGGGCACAGTTAATCCTCTTAGCTCAGAGCATTGGTTCATAGATTTTTCATCTGTTTTATGACAATTCACAGGAGTCTTTTTGTATTCCTCTGTTCACTCAGCTATACCCTAAAATAATAGATTTGTTGCTGTTCTTTGCAGTGTTCTGCTTCTGTGATCCCATCAGTTATTCTTCTTCTTGGTGGATGTAGTGAATGTTAACAGGAACCAGGCTGATGATGTTCTCTGTTAAGAGCAAGAAAGTTTGTGTTCATATCTCTGACATAGTAAATATGGACACAAGGCCTAAGCAGACTGCCAGAAATAGTGCACATTAAATTGAGGCACTGCCCTGGCTCAGTGCTAGGGAATCATGGGAACTGTATTTTTTTCTGGGACATTGAGCCTTCTCTGTGAGAGAGCTCTGCTGCCACAATAAATTACAGTTCCCATGATTCCCTAGCACTGAGCCAGGGCAGTGCCTCAATATAATGTGCACTATTTCTGGCAGTCTGCTTAGGCCAACATTTCACCTGGAAAAGATTGTGAAACATTAGGAATACGCTGATTGATTGATTGTTATTGTTGTTGTTGTGTTTCATTAAATAATTTCTGATTTATGGCGGGTGACTCTAAGGCAAAACCATCACGGGGTTTTCTTGACAAGTTTTGTTAAGAGGATGTTTGCCTTTCCTTTTGCCTTCCTCTGAGACGGAGAGTGTGGCTTGCCCTGTGCAGAAAAGGCTATATTCCATTTCTTCAAAGGCTCAGTAAATTTCAAATTTATTATTTTTTTAAAAAAGTAAATTTCATTTAAAAAAAAATGATAGAAGATCCTTTTTAACTTCCTTCTCTGGACATTAGGGCTTCCTTTCTGCCAGAGATGACTCTCATGGTGCTTCCAGAAAGAGCTTCTAAGAGTTACTTTTTGGGCTACAATTTCCAAAAACCTACAGCCAACATAGCCAATGATTATGGCTCAGGAATCTAGTACTTGTAAGCAGACAGAAGTAACTTTCCTGAACTTTTTCCCCATACAGAGCTCCAAGTATTATCAATCAAGTTAATGCTATAAACACAAGCTGTTTATAGCCGCTATAGACACAAGCTATAAACACAAGTTGAAGACAGCATTATCTGGACCTCTTGTAAATGTTGTAATCAGGAGGTCTTGTGAAAATCTGAAAGCACCCATATAATCTGCATTAAATTTCCAAGCCTCAGCAACAAAACATGTGAAGTTGTGATAAATCATCCTGAGCATGTGCAGAGCATCTTGTGACCATTGAGTAAAAACAGAAAGATGCCACACATCTACAATTAGGAGACTGGGATTCCCTAATGCAGAGATGGGGAAACATGTTACTTTTCAGCTGTTACTGGACTGCAACTGAATCATCCATTAGATTCCATTCCACAGAACCTCACTCTGCTCCTTTGCAACGCCAGGTCGGTCAAAAATAAGACTCATATCATCCATGATCTCCTCATGGATGAGGATGCTGACCTGGCTTGCTTCACAGAGACCTGGCTGGGAGAGGACAGCGCTGTCATATGGGCGCAGACACCCCCAGCCGGGTACACTGTAAGTGAGCAGGTGAGGGGAAGTGGGCGGGAGGGCGGAGTGGCTCTGGTTCATAAGACCAACCTAACCTTGACTAGGATACCTGTCCGGAACACAGGCCACTTCGAGTACATGTACCTGAGCCTGAAGACCAGGGATAGTTTGGGGATTCTGCTAGTCTACTGACCACCCCGTTGTCTAGCAGACTCCCTAACCGAGCTGACACAGCTGGTCTCTGAGCTGCTGTTGAAGACCCCCAGACTTTTAGTTTTGGGGGACTTCAACATCCCGCTTGAGACCAGCCTAACAGGCGCGGTTTGGGAGTTCATGGAGACCATGACAAACATGGGCCTATCCCAACTGTTCAACGGGCCCACACATTGTGCAGGTCATACACTCGATGCGGTCTTCAGTACGGAACAGGAATATCCATGGGCGGAGGTGATAAATACCTCCGCATTGTCATGGACAGATCATTTCCTGGTCAAGATGGAACTCAGAGCCAATATCTGCCCCGCCGGGGGTGGTCCGCCCTCGAAGGCTAATGGAGCCAGTCGGATTCCAGAAAGCCTTAGAGGGTTTATTGGTTGGGAATGCCGGTGATCCTGTCAAAGCTCTGGTTAATACCTGGAACACTGACCTTACCAGGGCTATCGACACAATCGCTCCCAAGCGCCCTTGCCAATCCGCTTCAAACCGCAGGCCTTGGTATACGCCAGAGCTCAGGAGGATGAAGCGGGTTGGACAATGGCTAGAGCGCAGGTGGCGGAAGACTTGACTCTTATCTGACAGAACTTGCCATAGGAATTTTCTTCGTTTCTATTGGGAGGCAATACGTGCAGCGAAGAGAGCTTTCTCCTCTGCACGTATTGCATCTGCAGAGTCCCGTCCAGTGGAGCTGTTTGGGGTGGAGAGGGAGATGACACAGGTGCCCCCTGCGCCAAATCCCTTACTTAATCCTGTGACAGCCTGCTGTGACACGTTTAACAATTACTTTGCAGATAAAATCTCTCAGATAAGAGCCGACTTAGATGCCACTGGTGAAACAGAGTCTATAGGCGAGGCGTCCAGTGACTCCGCTGATGTAGTTATACTGGATCAGCTCCAATCTGTGAGTACCGACGACGTGGACAAGCTGCTTGGTAAGGTGAGGAAGACAACCTGCCCTCTTGACCCTTGCCCATCATGGCTGGCCGTCCGGGGGGGGGGGGAATGCATTGATGAGATTCCTCACGGATATCATCAATGCATCCTTCAGGGAAGGATATGTTCTATCCTGTCTGAAGGAAGCGGCTGTTAGGCCGCTTCTGAAAAAACCTTCCCTAGACCCCCTGGATATGAGAAACTATAGGCCTGTGTCATTGCTGCTATTTTTGAGCAAGGTGATCGAGAGGGCGGTTGCTCTTCAGCTCCAAGCTGTCTTGGATGAAGCCGATTATCTAGACCCATTTCAAACCGGCTTCAGGACAGGCTTTGGGGTTGAGACTGCCATGGTTGCCTTGACTGACGATCTATGTCTGAGCATCGACAGGGGTAGTGTGACCCTGTTGGTGCTCTTAGACCTCTCAGCGGCCTTCAATACAATAGATCAGGGGTAGGCAACCTAAGGCCCGAGGGCTGGATGCAGCCCCCTGAGGCCTTTGGACCGGCCCCAGGCCGGTCCTGCCGCCACCTGCCATGATGATATTGATTATTGTTATTACTTGTTCTTGGGGTTTTCTTGGCAAAATGTCCACAGGGGTTTTGGCATGGCTTTTCTGTGGCTGCGAGAGTGTGCATGCATATTTTTAATTTTTTTTAATTTTTTAATTTTTATTTTATTTTTTGTGCTTCGGCCCCCCAATTGTCTGAGAGACAGCAACCCGGCCCCCGGCTCAAAAAGGTTGCCTACCCCTGCAATAGATCATGGCATCCTCTTGGACCACCTGAAGGGGTTAGGTATCAGGGGCACTGCTTTGCAGTGGTTCTGGTCCTTCCTCTTGGGCACGTCCCAGTGGGTGCTGCTCGGGGACTGTAGCTCCAGTAAGAGGAACCTCACTTGTGGGGTCCCTCAGGGGGCTATTTTGTCCCCGATGTTATTTAACATCTATATGAAGCCGCTGGGTGAGATTATATGGAGTTATGGTGCTGGGTGTTATCAGTACGCTGACACCCAAATCTATTTCTCCGTGTCTCTTTCGGCAGCCTTGAATTCCAATGGCATCTCCTCTCTCAATGAATGTCTTTGAGCAGTAATGGGCTGGATGAGGAAAAACAGATTGAAACTGAATCCAGACAAGACGGAGGTGCTCACGGTAGCTGCCCCGAAACCAAGAATTGGGTTGCAACCTCCAGTCCTAGATGGGGTCACACTCTCCTCCAGTGACTGTGTTCGCAGTCTGGGGGTGCTCCTTGACTCGTCGCTCCTGATGACAAATCAGGTAAATGCGACCGTCAGAAGTGCCTGTTATCAGCTTCGGCTGATACTCTAGCTGCGCCCTTTTCTGGAAGTAAAGGATTTCGAGACAGTTGTGCACATGCTGGTAACGTCACACCTAGACTTCTGTAATGTGCTCTACATGGGGCTACCCTTGTGCTTGGTTCGGAAGCTCCAGCTGGTCCAAAACATGGCAGCCAGGCTTATTTCTGGAACATCTAGGAGGGACCATATCACTCCGGTTTTGAGGTCTCTCCACTGGCTGCCTATCAGCTTCCGGGCCCAGTACAAGGTGTTGGTTATTACCTTTAAAGCCCTAAATGGCTTGGGTCCAAGCTATCTTAGGGACTACCTCCTTCCATACAATCCTCCCCGCGCTCTCCGGTCCTCTGGGAGGAATTTGCTGCAACCTCAAAAATCAAGGCTTGCGGCTACCTCCCAGAGGGCTTTTTCTGTTGTCGCACCCAAACTCTGGAATGACCTGCCGGACGAGATCCATCAGTTGACATCACTAGACAGCTTTAAAAAAGCTGTCAAGACGGATCTCTTCCGGCAGGCCTTTCCAGATTAATTATCCCAGCCTAGGGTTCCTTGAATCCTGCGTTCCTCTCGTGGCCCCATCAGTTGTTGATGGATGAGGAACGCAGTAAAGGTTGATCAGGGTACTGTAACCTGTTTTTAATATGCTTTATTGTAATATGTTTTATATCGTTTACATTAAATTGTATGTTTATTGTTATTAACTATGTCTTATTTAATACTGTTTTAAGGGGGGTGGGTCGGTTTGGGGATATGTTGTATGGGTTTTATTGTAAGCTGCTTAGATTGTTTGTCAATAAGCTTGATATAAATTATTATTATTATTATCCATTACCAAGGATCATCAGCCCTACCATGGGTAGGTCCGATGGGAGTTGCAGTCAAACAACATTTGAAAGCTCATACTTTTACCCACTCTGGAAACTGGGACATCTCAGTAACACTCTTGAATGTGTATTCGTCTTACTTTTACTCGCTAAAATTTAAGCTACTTACTATGGATATAACCAGGTCCTGAATTCTGTTCCTAAAGCTTCAATATAAGTTATATGTTATACATCTGTACATCTCAATCCATATTCTGATACTGAAATAAATAATATTAGTTCGGCAAAATTGTACATGTTTTATATACACATGTTATGTACTTGTTTATGTACATGTATGTGTTATATATACATGTTCTTATTTTATATGCTATATGTTTGTACGTGTTACATGTTATATGTTCAAGTGAATCTTGAAAATAATATTTTTGTATATCCCTTTGTTCTAAATGCATATGTAGGGATATTGTGGAAAGTAATGACAACCCCCCCTTAAAACAAATAAAAAACTCCAAAATAAAATCAATTTTTCTCTCCCACCCTCTTCTTCTTCTGTGTTGGCAGTGGTATCACTAGAATTGGCATCACCTGGTGCAATAACTCATGATATCACTCTCACCATTGACCTCCTTCCATATCTAATCATACAGAATCCTTAGTAATGTTTTTGTTGTAATGTTACTCATAAATAGTAATTCCCATATATCACTGAATATAATGGCAATGGTTGCAATGTAAACTACTAGCAAAATTAAAATTATACCTTTAAATTACAATATGCACAGCTTAAATGCATTTACATGTACATTGTTTCATGTGGTAAAAGTGAAACTTTGGTAAGATGTCATGTTTTTAAAGAAAATTATAAAAGTATATATATATATATATATATATATATATATATATATATAATTGCTTCTTTAGATGCAGACCTAGATGTGAAAGCTCATGCTACAATGTCTTTCTCATAGCCTCAAAGGTGCTACAAGGGATCTCTTTGCATGCTGCCCACAGCATAGCTTCATTCTCATTTAAAATACTAAATATGGAGAGATTTTAAATGTGAGGGGTTTCCTACCATTTCCAGTTATTTCTGATAACACACTAAAAATAGCAACAAGACAGCTGCCCATTGTCTAATTATGTGTCTATCCAAAGCCTAGAAAGATACTTTTTCAAAGTAATTAGTTGTGATCATAGTTCCATGGTCACCCAAATTAGTAACCATTGTAGTTACAATTTTAAAAAGTAACACTTTGCCATTTCCCAAAAGCAACTAAATGATTACTCTAGTTACCTTAAAAACACATCTGAATGCCACTGGCTTAGGGTACAGATTATATTCTCCTTCTGTCCAGCTCACTGTATCTTCAATGCCTAGAACTTGAACCATGTGCTATTCCTGTTGTGTGCTTTCAGGTTGTTTCCAACTTATGACAAATCTAAGGAGAAACTATCGTGGGGATTTCTTGGCAAGATTTGTTCAGAGGAGGTTTGCCGTTGCCTTCTCCCAAGGCTGAGAGCATGTGCCTTGTTCAAGATCATCCAGTGAGTTTCCATGGCCGAGCAGAAAAATGTTGTAGCAACAACAAACAAAATGCAAGCCTACATTAATAATTTTGGCTGCACGCACACACAACAGGTCTTATATGATTTCTTTTTCTAAAAAAGGTACAATACAGTTTCTATGGCAACTAATAACTCTTTGCAATACATTGAACAACAATACAAAATATGAGAGACTCTCATAAACAAGACTGAAAACATATCCATCAGCCCCAAACCAACACTCTTCACCATAAGGCCTCTAGGCAGGAAAGGTTAACACATAGCGAGGGAAATCAGATGAAAAACTTGTTGAGATTATTATTGCTGTTGTTATTTTAAAAACTTGCTGATTTTCCACCTCCTGTCATGCTTTTTAAGGGGGGTGGGGTGGGGTTTCTTGGGGAGTTTCTTAATCTGTATTTTTGGTGTAATTTTTAATTGTTTAAGCCACCCCAATTGTTTGACAGAGGGGCGGGGTATAAATAAATTATTATTATTATTATTATTATTATTTCTGAAACAGATGCATACTGAAATAAAAATACTCCTGCACAGCTACATCCTTCACTGAGGAAGGGTAACAGGGATTCTGGGGGGTTGCAGACTGCCAGAAATAGTGCAAATTGAGTCCACTTTTAGGGTTAGGGAACCATGGGAACTGTATTTTATTGTGGCACCAGAGCTCTCTGACAGAGAAGGCTCAATGTCTCAGAAAACAACAACAACAATTCCCATGATTCCCTAGCACTAACCCTAACCCTAAAAGTGGACTCAATTTGCACTATTTCTGGCAGTCTGCAACCCCGCTCTGTTCATTAGATTGAGTCCCCTTTCCTTCCAGCACTGTTACTAGCCTTGTCGAAGGCCTAACTATCATCTATCAGATAGGATTTCCTAGTGTCCAGTGTGGATATAGAAGGAAAGATACGTGGAAATCTGTTTCTCTTCTTGTACCAGGGCACATGCCTGATATAATCAATACCTAAATAGTAGCCTAAATACCTTGAAGGCACAAGATCCTTGCTTGATCCTGAATGCTAAACAGGGTCTTCGGATGGGGAACAGCCAAGGAGTATCAGGTGCTGCAGGAAGTCAATGACAAACCACCTCTGAGCATTTCTTGCCTAAGAAAACCCTATGAAATCTAGGGGAGGGTGTCACCCTAAGTCATTGACAGGTAACTTGAAGGTGCATATGCACACATTTTTTGCTGTTGTATGCCTTCAATTAATTTCATGACCATGGTGACCTAAGGTGAAACTGTTTTTAAGAGCTTTTTATCTTTTAAAATTTATCTTTTTTTAAATTGTATTTTATTCTTTTAACTTGAGTGTGAATTGCTTTAATACTCTATATAGTTTAATGCTATTTTAATATTTACTTTTTGTATGTTTTTAATTGCATCATTCTTTTAAATTGTGAGCTGCTTTATTATTATTATTATTATTATTATTTGTTCATATGTATGAAATTCCATAATTGTAGTACAAAAAAAATCAAGATTTCCAGCTTATTATAAAGATATCTTCTTATATATATATATATATATATATATATACAAAGTTTTCCATAGCTGTATGATTATCCAAAAGAGAGAGAGAGAGAGAAAAAACAAACCCCAAAAAGAAGCCAAAACCAACACAGCCGTGTTACTTAAATCAAGTCTATAGTGTTTTACTTTTATAACATAAATCTTAGGGTTTTGTTTAGACTAGTCAATTTCTAACTTTTTTCTTGTCCTTTCCCATTTCTTGAAATTGTGAGCTGCTTTGAGGCTCATTTTTTAGGGGGAAAGTGAGATACAAATTAATATAACAACAGCAACAACCTAGCCAGCGTGGTGTGGTGTTTTGACCATTGGACTATGACTCTGGAGACCAAGGTTCAAATCCCAGCTCAGCCATGCAAATCACTGAGTGACCCTGGGCAAGTCATATTCTCTCAGCTTCAAAGGATGGCAATGGCAACCCCCCTCTGAAGAAACATGCCATGAAAGCACCACCTTAAGGTCGCCATGAGTTGGAAATGACTTGAAGGCACAGAACAACAACAATCAGAGGACTTTCTTGACAAGATTTGTTTAAAGGCGGTCTGTCTTTGCCTCCCTTTGAGACTGAGGCAAAGCGCCCAAATCCCTTGGAGAAACGGGGTTTAAATCCCAAGAATATCCCGCAAAAGTGGGATTGTTTTCAGATGACATCAGGCTAATTGAGCATTAATGTGACATTAACCCGTGCAGAAAGTGAGCAAACTCATGCCACTTTCAGGATTTTTCAACTTTCTGCATGGGTTAATGTCGCGTTAATTAGCCTGACATCGTCTGAAAACAATATCCCCAGATTTAAATCCCGTTTATCCATGAGATTTGGGCACTTCCCACCCATGTGATAAACTCCAATATGACTTGCCTAAAGTCACTCCATGGCACACGTAGCCCAGATCTTTTATCTCTTCTCCTGCAGTGGGATAAATGACTGACAATTAGATACATGGCTGACAATTGTGAATTGATGTGAATTCTGTTGCAGATCATCAGTCACAAGAGGGAGACAGAGATCTTTGTAATATATAAATATCAAAAGCAGAAGAGCTACAGCACTTTCTAACCCCTATGTTAGACTAACTATTATGACAGTCATAACAAATCTGGATGCTTCCCAGGGCAGTTTCTGTTATTTTAAAATGTTTAATTATTTCTAAGTTGCCTTGTGTGTATGTTGTAGGACAAACAGGGAGCCGAAAAGAATTATTAAGAAAATAATGGGCACAAATACATAAAATGTTGTATAGAGCATTTATTTCTGTATACAAATATAATATGTATAATTTATTGTGTTTTTATTAGATCTTCTTAAATTATCTTAAATAAATTATCTTGGAAGCCACCTTGCATCCCATCTCTGTGACAAAAGCAGGATATCTATCCATCCATCCCAATGAAACCCTTTAGCCAGAATGTACTGGATCCATTTCCCTGCTCCAGCATATATCTTTGTGAATATATATATATATACACACATATATATATATATGAGATTCAGAACTGACAGGAAGAGGCACTTCTTTAAGCAATGCATATTCAAACTATGGAATTTTGTACCACAGGATGTGCTGATAGCTGCCAGCATAGATGGCTTTAGAAGAGGATCAGGTTAAAATGATTAATGGATAATTTTATTATAGTGCATTCTCCAACTGTCCTGATTTGGCAAGGACAGTCCTGATTTATCCTCTGTTGCCCCACTTTTTCAGCTGCTTTAAAAATGTCCGAGTTTCTCTCTCTCCCTCCCACTTTCCCCCTTTGTCCTCAGCTTACTTCAGTTGCTACAAACTGAGCTCAAAGTGCAAAAGTAGTTTGCACTCAGTTAACTCAGCAGCAAGGAGGGGAGAGGAAAAGTATAACCTAACCTTTCCTTTCCCAGTAGGTTCAGGCAAAAGCAAACAGCTGCAGCCTATCCTGCTGAAGAAACAATCCACCTTGCAGAAACAACCCAGTTTGACACCAGTTTAACTGTCATGGCTCCATCCTATGGCATTCTGGGATTTGTAGTTTGTTGTGGCACCAGAGCTCTTTGACAGAGAAGACTAATATCTCATAAAACTACAATTCCCAGAATTCCATAGCATTGACCCACTTAAAGCAGTGTCAAACTGGATTATTTCTGCAGTGGAGATGCAGGTCTGATCCTGTTCAGGAAAGAATATAATTCTTGTCCAAGACAGTTTCAGGTGAGAATTGGCCTCATTTTGTGTTTTTGACTTCATAAGCTGGGACTGGTTCAGTCTTGATGACTCTGCTTGCACTTGGGTACTGAATATTGGGCCCTCCTGATGGAAGTGCTGTAAAGACGATGGGGATAATCTATGCGAAGTGAACTTTGGGGATCATTTGTTTCCAAGTGTTTCTGTTTGTAGAATCAGAATAAGGAAGATTCTTCTTTTCTCTTTGCAGCCTGACAACCAACCCTTCCCCGCTGTTTTGGAGTGGTATAGAGGGTTGCATCCTCTCTCTCCCTCTTTCTTTTTCTCTGTATGTTTGAACGTTATCACACGGGGAGTTGTGGGGAGAAAGTGGAAATAAACCGGACGAGCAGAAGACTTTAATTTATGGGATTTGTCCCGTTCCGCCTCGTCTGATAACTAAATTCGAATTTAAAAGGGGGTTAATTCGAACAAAAACCTGATCTTTTCAAATCCTCAAAAATCCCGAAAATGAAAAGATCAGGTTTTCGTTCGAATTAACCCCCTTTTAAATTCAAATTTAGTTATCAGATGAGGCGGAACGGGACAAATCCCGTAAATTAAAGACTTCCGCTCGTGCCCGTTTATTTCCACTTTCTCCCCACAACTCCCAGTGTGATAACGTCTTTTGTAAAGAGAGTTTGGTTATGTTGGCAGTTGGCCACTACCATAATGTTGGATGTAGACTCTGGCATTATTACTTTACATTACAGAAGTCTGAAAAGCTACAGTTTTCTTTTTGAGCACATTGCTTCACATTTGTGAGATTGGTTTCCTTTGGAGGAGAACAGAGTGGAGACCATTAGTAAATTCACCTTCTTTGGAGGCCTCTAAACAGAGATGGATGGCCATCTCTCAGGAGTATCCACACTGCAGAGGTAAAGCAATTTGACACCACTTTAACTTCCATGACTCAATGCTATAGAATTCTGAGATTTGTAGTTTGGTGAGATATTTAGCCTTCCTTGTCAGAGAGCTCTGGTGCGCCACCAAACTACAATTCCCAGAATTCCCTAGCATTGAGCCATGGTAGTTAAAGTGGTATCAAACTGCTTTATTTCTGTAGTGTGGCAGCAGCATTAGTTATGGATTTCTGTATGGCAGGTGGCTGGACTAGGTGGCTTTTTGCAATCCCAACTTTGTGATACATGATTTTTCTTTTTGAAGGGGAGGGGATCTGTTTATCTAGAAATCTGCGGGTTGATAAGGAACTGCAAGCAAGCACTAGCAACAAACAAAAGCAGGAGGCTATCTGGTAGTTTGATGCAAGAATCACGGCAGCTGTTCCCTTCCTTCCTCCACATTCTAAGTAACAAGCTCTTGGCATGCCAGCCCTGAATGCTTCCACAAGCTTTAGTTACTGAGCAATAAACACAGCCAGAACCAAACATTGAATGTGCCAACAGCCATGCCATCTGCAGCCCAGGTTATTTCAGGAAGGCCGTTACATTCCCTCAACTGGATGTTCAAAACAGGTTTCAAGAGGCCCCTTACTTCGTCAGAGGATTCTTCCCCAGGAAAAAAGTTCCCATTTATTTTAATTAGGAACTTGCTTCCAAGCAGAGGTGCAGGTAGGCCATTTTACACCCTTTCTTGCTTTAATAGTCTTTACTGAGGTTGGGTGTTGGTTAGACAACCATGCATATTTATTTCAGTTATTAAGCATACAACCTATACTACTTTTCTTCCCCATCCCCACCACTCCCATAGCCTCCAACATTTCACAGATGGAAACTGGGACATGCATGGTCAAATATCGCCAGAGTGTGGTCAAGATTGTGAAAGTTATTTATTAGGAAGAACATGCAATTTGACTTCGCAGACTGCCAGAAATAGTGCAAATTGAGTCCACTTTAACTGTCCTGGCTCAGTGCTAGGGAATCATGGGAATTGTATGTTTTTCTGAGACATTGAGCCTTCTGTCAGAGAGCTCTGGTGCCACAATAAACTACAGTTCCCATGATTCCCTAGCACTGAGTCAGGGCAGTTAAAGTGGACTCAAGTTGCACTATTCCTGGCAGTCTGCAACATGAGTATCTCTAACCATCTCTAAGCCTTGCTGCCTTTGCAGACTGCCAGAAATAGTGCACATTAAATTGAGGCACTGCCCTGGCTCAGTGCTAGGGAATCATGGGAACTGTAATTTATTGTGGCACAAGAGCTCTCTGACAGAGAAGGCTCAATGTCCCAGAAAAAAATACAATTCCCATGACTCCCTAGCACTGAGCCAGGGCAGTGCCTCAATTTAATGTGCACTATTTCTGGCAGTCTGCAAAGGCCTTTGGTTACCGTCTGACTATAACATCCCTTCAGATATGAAAAATAAAAAGGAAGCTGACACATTCAACAGCAGTCCTTATTGAAATGGCCACTTATAGATTGCCAACCCCCAAAGGGAATAAGGAAAAAGGAAAATTGTCCACTAAAAAGAAGATAAAGAAACAAAAGGAAAAGACAAGAGAGGACTCTGATTTAGATAAAACAGCATATGCTAAGGTATATGTCCAGAGGCAACCTTAGAAGGAATTTCTGTAATGTAAACAGATTTAAAATATTGATGAGGAACACTGTGACCTTAGTCTACTGTCTGGGTGCTTAATGTGGATGAACAAGGTCAAGGTCCTGCTCTCTGTTCCCATAGTTATTTCTCTTTGTTTAACTCACAGTTGGACTGCATTGCCTTTTGGAGAGACAAGGCCTTCCAAAAGAGGACCGGGAACTCTGTCGGGTCATCAAACAGAAGACCCTCTTTTATAAAAGAAAACACACGGCCACCCTACCCTCAGTTGATCACCACAAGATGTGTGCATCAGCCCAGATAGAGGCACCAGGCTTGCTTATTTCTGCCAGTCTTACCTGCTGCTCTCTTGGCTGTCATTGGCCTTTCTCCAGGCTGTGGACCCTTGATTTTGGCTCCAGGTTGCACTATTACTACTAGCTTGTGACTTTGTATGGGTTTCCAGATTGAGAGCCTTTACAGACTGCCAGAAATAGTGCAACTTGCCACTTTAACTGTCCTGGCTCAGTGTTAAGAAATCATGGGAACTGTAGTTTATTGTGGCATCAGAGCTCTCTGACAGAGAAGGCTCAGTGTCCCAGAAAAAAAAAAATACAATTCCCATGATTCCCTAGTACTGAGCCAGGACAGTTAAAGTGGCCTCAAGTTGCACTATTTCTGGCAGTCTGTAAAGTTCCAGTCTGCTCTGTAGATTATTGTGAAAACAGCTAACCGTTTCTTTCAGTAATCTTTTTTCACCCTTATCTGTTGTGTTCAACTATTTTCTGCTCAGAAATATTTCTAGGGCTGTTTGTTTTTAAAGATTAGATCCAAGGAAGTAGGCACACTATTTGAGAAAAAAATAGTTGGTTAGCAAGGTGATGGACAACCCATTTCCAGCAGATGGTATGCAACATTACACTACATTAGGAGTAGGATAGCCCAAATCAAACATGTACCCACTTCTGTGCATGGTGGCTTATTTACTGTTGCAGGGAAGGATTTTACCCCCTATCCAAACTGTGCACCATGTCACATCCTGTCAGGGCTTGGAAAAAGAAATTAGAACTAAAATTCTCAGAATCTCCCAGGAGTTCTAGTCCTTGGAAAGTAGCCTTTGCAAGTTTTATCCCCCATTAATAAAAAAATAATAAATTTCTATGAACAATATTACAATTCATTACAAAACCCACAAATTTCAATTGGTCTGTTGAATCAGGAATAAGGTGGTTTCAAGTGCATTTTCAAATCCAGGTGTAAAGTTAATCCCTTGAGCTAAAAATCTGTTAGTCCAATTTTTCCCCCTAGACATTTCACAAAAGTTGAATCCAAGTCCTTTATTAATGATATCTCTCCACAAGATTGCTTCTTTCAAGGTACATCTTGCATTGCAGTTGAATTAATAAATAACATGAGTGGAAACCACCCACCCAACCCTGTCAAAATCATCTGCTTCTTTTTCTCTTCTGTTGTATTTCATTTGACAGGTTAATTCTATGAAAGGGTAATTGCCATTCCCTGATCAGCCACCATTAGGACTGCAAGGTGAAAAACAGGACATGGTTCCTATACCTTTAATAGTTGTGTGGAAGAGAGGATTTCAGCAGATGGCACCTGCATGGCAAACAACACTTGCTGAAATCCCCACTGCTACTCAACTATTAAAGGCACAAGAGCCCTATCCTACCTTTTTTAGATGGCTGCCCCCAGACTGCTGCCACACTGCAGAAATAAAGTAGTTTGACAGCACTCTAACTTCCAAGGCTTAATACTATGGAATTCTGGGATTTGTAGTTTGGTGCAATTTGCAAGTTCCAGAGTTGCCAGAGTAAAAACTGAAAAAGGCTTCAGCACCTTTCACGGTAATATAAAACAGGGAATTTTAGCAGGGGTTGCTTCTTAGGCAACCAGGTAACCAGCAATACCTACTGAAATTTCCTCTTATCCATCCATCCATCCATCATCACTTTGTTTATCTCTGCCTTTCTCTCAGACTAGAACTGAAGGTGGATTACAACCATTAAAAAAATACAGGAGCCACCTCCAATTTTCACTCTGGCAACTATACTAACTACTCTCCCCATGGCTTAATTGTCTGATTGTCATTGGGGATAAGACATTAACAATTTGCATCCAGAAAATGTTACCATTTAGACAATTAAGCCACACATCCCATACATTCCTCCTCTTAGGCCCTATTCAGATTTTGTTGCTTGTAGTGCAAATATCCAAATAATCTCACTAACACACTACAGGTATTTATCATTGCCCTAAATCTAACTGATAGGACCTTATCAAACGCTGGCCACGAAGCAAAGAAAAAGTGAAGACTAACCGAAGTAGGAATAAATTCGGTTCCATAGCGAAACGAAGGGAATATCGCCCTTTTGGCCATTTCGCAATTAATACCAAGGCTCCCTTCTCTCCCGTCACAAAAAGCCGGGAGGAAAGGCAGCCATGGGAACCGGGGAGGAGGAGGAGGGCTGGAGGACTGGAGAAGGGAAGGCAGCCCATGGAGAGAGAGAGATCGCCTCCCTCTTCCCTCTTCCCTCTTCCCTCTTCCTCTTCTTTCCAATCCGGTTTGCCTTTTGCCAAGGCAATCCCTTCCCCTCGCTGGGATTTTCGCCCTGCCCACCAATTCGCAATGAATGCGAAGGCTCCCTAGGTACTTCCTCTACAAACCGAATGTCAAAATCTCCCTACTCCTTACGGATTAGCTCCGTATTCTGCCGAGTTCTGGGGCAGCGTCATGTGTAAACACGGGGGAACAATACGGATTAGCTCCGTGTTCTGGGGCAGCGTCGTGTGTAAACACGGGGGAATAATATGTATTAGCTGTGGATGCCCTTTGGATTAGCTCTGCTTCAGACCCCATGTGATAAGGGCCATAGTCTCAACTAGACAAAAACAGTTTTAAATGAGAATTTGGTAAAACCATTTTTAAAAATCAGAACCACATCTGTGCACTTTTCTGCAAGTTCTGTTGCTCACATGTCAGCGCTCGAATAAAGATGTAGTTGATGATGGGAATGCTTTTGAGGCACATTCAAAGCATGCAGAGTTTTATCCTGGTTTATCCCATGTCTGTTCACATCAGTTATTCACACAGTCAACAATGTGAATCTTTTAGGAAAAGTTGGGGGTTATTTAGGGCCTTTGCAGACTGCCACAAATAGTGCAAATTGAGTCCACTTTAAGGGTTAGGGTTAGGGAATCATGGGAACTGTAATTTATTGTGGCACCAGAGCTCTCTGACAGAGAAGGCTCAATGTCTCAGAAAAAAACAAAACAATTCCCATGATTCCCTCACCCTAACCCTAACCCTTAAAGTGGACTCAATTTGCACTATTTCTGGCATTCTGCAAAGGCCCTCAGGGCCTAAGCAGACTGCCAGAAATAGTGCACATTAAATTGAGGCACTGTCCTGGCTTAGTGCTAGGGAATCATGGGAACTGTATTTTTTTCTGGGACATTGAGACTTCTCTGTCAGAGAGCTCTGGTGCCACAATAAATTACAGTTCCCATGATTCCCTAGCACTGAGCCAGGACAGTGCCTCAATTTAATGTGCACTATTTCTGGCAGTCTGCTTAGGCCATTAGACAGTGAAAATAATCCCAGTAGAATGTGAGTTGAATCTTTGTTGTTCACATGCATTTTGAATACATCCGATTAAGTTTTTTTTTGGGGGGGGGAGGGGCTGCTAAAAAATCCATTTAACCCAGAATAATCGATCTTGGGTTTTTCCCCAGGTTTTCCTAAAAGATTTGTATTGTTGGCTGTATGAATAACCAATGCAAACAGACCCAGTGTAAACTGGGATAAAACTCTGCATGCCTTGAACATGCTTTGAATAAATTCACATCATCACCTCCATCTTTATCTGAGTGCTGACACGTGTGAGCAACAGAACTCACAGAGATGCACATAGATGTGGTTCTGATAAAAAAAAATGGTGTGAACAACAAAACTGGAATGCATTAATGAGACTATTCAGATAATCGTGCTAAACAGCCAAACATCAGAAAAACCGTCGAGATTGATTTCCCCAAGTTAAACAGTTTTTTTGGCAGCACCCCCCCCCAACTTAATTGGATGCATTGGAAATGCATGTGAACAACAAAGATTTAACCCATATTCTACTGGGATTATATTCACCATCTGAATAACTCTTCAGTGTAAACTTTCTTAAGGTCTAGCAACTGTTGTCTATAAAAAGTCACCTTTTAAAGCTCTGCATCTCATTTTGTCCCTAAATTTTGTTTAAATTCTTGCCCTGAATCCAGTTCCTAGTTCTAAGCAAAATTGACCTACTGAATTAATGGAATTTACACACATTTTTGTTTTACCAAATTCTCATTTAAAACTGTTTTTGTCTAGTTGAGACTATCAGTTGGATTTAGGGCAATGATAAATACCCTCAAGCTAAAACTGGTATGCGCAAGAAGAGAGGTGAAAAATTGTGCACAGAAGCCCTGTGTCTATTTGTGGGGAAATATAAGCCTCCCTGTCCCTTTGGTTCTAGGAAGCATTTATTCATGTCTCTTTGAAGTGCTCTTTCTTAAGCCCTTAACTCTCACACAAGGAACCTTCCAGAGAATGTGGGAAGGCAAGGGCAGTGGGGGTTGCTCAGTCCCTTGTGTTTGTTATATTTTCATCATTTTTATATTCCCCTCAGTTGGCTTGCTTGGGAGCTCGAGTTCTTTCAAAATGAACTCAGCAATTAGGACTAGCTGAAATGCAATACACACATGGCAGTTATCCCATGTGTATAAATCTTTATATAGACTCCTTGAAGTTCTCTTCCAACTAAGTGGCCTCAGTTTCACTTTAGGATATGCATCCTAAAGAGTTTCTCTGATTTGCTGAAGGAACCACAGTTCAGTAGCAGAACAGAGCTTATAACAGTCATGATTTTGGACACCAACTCCAAGATTCCCCCAGCCCAGTGGGTCCCAACCTTTGGTCCTCCATCTTTTTCCATCTTCAGATCCCAGAAGCACCAGCCAACTTGCCCAACATCAGGAATTATGGGGACTGAAGTGCAAAACATCTGGAGGACCAAAAACTGGGAACCACAGCCCTAGCCAATGTTCATGATGGCTGGCTAGCCACGGATTCTGCATCCATGGATTCAACATCCATGACTTGAAAAAATTTAAAAAATAAAATCCAAACAGCAAGCCTTGATTTTACTATTTTATATAAGGGACACAATTTTACTACACCAGTTGTATATATTGGGACTTCAGTATCCACAGATTTTGGTATCCATGGGGGGTCCTGGAACCAAACCCCAGCAGATATCAAGGGCCCACTGTAGTTTATTTTTTAAAGGCAACTTCCCCAACCTCTGATCAGTACATACCTTGCATGCAGATACCACCTGGATCCCTGACATCTTGCACTCAAATGTTCCTTGAGCTCAAAGGAACTTCTGCCCGAGACCCTAGAGAATCACTGCCAAGATTATCTACTCTGGCTAACAGCTGGATGAACCAATGGTTTGTCTTGATATAAAACAGCTTCTTATAGTCTCATAATTCAGATACCTACCCATCCTGACAATGGTTAAAGAGCAGCAGGGCCAGTCTCACCAATATATCAAACGGTGGGTGGTGGGGACACAGGGCATTGTATAAATTCTGGATGAAGCCATCTCTGTGTTGTATCATGCTGCCTTCAGCTGAAGTGGAAGATGTTTTCCTCCCACCAACGCTGAAGTAAGGATCAGTTACTAGTCCAACTTCTGTATGTGGAAATAGGCATCATCTTATCCTTTGCCTTATGTGACAAAATGTCATGGACTGGTACAATACATGGATACCAGAGAGTATCATACCTAGAGGAATACATTCTTTAGATCCTGCACAAAGAGGTCCATAGGAACATACAGCCCATTTCTGTGTCACACATTAGGTATATGATCATTTGGCCAGTAGCAGTAGTTGTAGGCAACAAGTGACCCAAGCAAATCCATCATGGGAACAGTGGCAACTATGAGGAGGGATAGAAAACGAATTAGCCAGACTTTGATTAAAGAGGTTCACAGCAAAGAGGATGGGACAAGAATAGAACAGAACAAGGGAGGTAAATCTGGAACTGAGTCTTTTGTATTGATTATGATTTTTATATCCCATGAGTTGGACATTAACTGATATGTCCTCAGTGGAAAGCAAATGTAGGTGTAGCACAAACATTTAAAAGTGCACTGTTCTTGGTGGTTTAAGGCATTTGTCATGTGCTAGAAATGACACCCAGTCTGTTCTCTTGACAATATTGTTTTTGGGAGAACAGTGATCCTGGTGCTGACTTTGAGAAAAAGATACCCCAATTTTATGAGTTACAGCACACTTTGGACTTTTCTCTGGGAATGCTGAACAGAGGTCACCCTAAGTTATGTCACATCCCTGCACTCTTTGGCTTTTCCCACACTCCTTTCTTTTCCCACACTAAAGTACACACTATAGCTTTTTCTTATTCACGAAGGAATCTACTGTTTTGGATTAAGTTAGTCTGCCTGCATTTTTGTTGCCATGGACAGAATTTCCTTCACTACTCAGTTTGGAAAGTTTACCCTCTCTGATATACACTTTTAGGTTCATTTGGAACCATGGTGCAACCAGTTTTGGGCAGTCTTGTAGCACGTTCAGAGAAAATCCTGGAATATTGGAACATCAGTTTTTGGGAATGGTATTTTGAGCAGGAGAGCATAAGTACTTAGTACCCTGCTGAGGGGTACTTTCTGAATGAGTGATACAGATGATTCAATCCAATGCTTATCACAGGTATTGTCTTCACAGTGTGATATAGCAGTGGTTTTTAAATAATCTGCCATTAGGAAACATATCAACATTGCCTTGTCCATTGAAAAATTCCCTAGCATCTGCCAAGCACAAGGTCATATTTAAGTCATGCAGAATACTCCTGGCCAAGCCTCTGAGGTCTCCTCATTTCTCCACATGAACTAGATGTGCACCTTGCCACACACCTCATTCCTTCATATTGAAGAAGAACTTAAGTTATAATGGGCAATTTGGCCTTCAGAGTAGCTTCTTCTCTATGACAGATTTCCCTGGTGATGAATGATTTTTAAAATAAATCAGGGGTCCCATTGAATGCAACTATAAAATCATAGTGACAGGGTGTTATTAGTGATGAGAGGGCACTTCAGAAATACAGAGTATAGAAGGTATTTCTCCAGGTTAAAAACCCAAAGAGGCCCCTAGAATTTGGTCCCGGATTTTTCTAAGTTTTTGATCTTGTCTGAAATGAACTCACTGAGTGCATTCCCTTTCAGAAATTTTCCTGGCAGTGGACATACTTTTGGCTAGTAATGAAGGCTTATTGATCCAATTAGGACCCATAGGAAATGTAATTCCCATAGTTCTCGATGTTCTGGATGCTGTGGGGTATACTGTGCAAACTTGGATCTGTGGGATTTGTTGTTGTTATTTACAGTCTACTTGACTTTGACTTATGGCAACCCTATGAATTTGGGATTTCAGAGTCTGCCCTGCTCAGGTATTGCAAACTCAGGGTTATTCCTTCCTTGAATGATTCAATCTACATGTAATTCAAAAGTGGTTTGGTGGTGTATTGCTATCATGGTTTTGAATCCCATGCTGGAAGACAGGCAGGATATTTTTTTAAAAAAACAACAACTTGGAAGTTCAGGTTTAGTTAAGATGGTATATGGTGGGGAGGATATCTCCCTATAGCCACATGGCCAGAAGGAGGAGGATATCCTCTCCACCATATACCATCTTAACTAAAGACTGAAACAACATGTAACATCTCCAATTGTTTTTCTCCTGTTTGGTTTTAACATCCTGTCTGATAAAGAAACCCATGGAGCTTTGAAAGCTTGCAACAAGTATATTGTGCATTTTGGTTGGCCAATAAAGGTATCACTGATGGATTTTTGTTTGAATGTGCTAAACGATACTGCATTGTAGCTGCAACAGGGGAACCAGGAAGAATAGCCTGTGGACTGGGAACTTCAACCAAGGTAAAACAATTTTTTTTCTTCTTAAATTTGGACTGAATTCACATGTTTTACCTCTACATCCACCAAAATATTCTTGATGCAAAAACATGGAGACTTCTTGAGCAATCCATTGTTCTCTGTCACAAAGAGGCCTGTGGCCTCACTGGAATGGAGACATACTGGATTGCAAAAGGGGGGTCCCAGTTGAGATGCAGATGGATTTTAAATTTCCTGGACTTTGCAAATCTCCTTATAGCTACATGGCCAGAAGGAGGAGGAGCCTGCCTGCAAAAGATATCCTCCCCACCATATACCATCTTAACTAAAGACTGAAACAACATGTAGGCATCTGACTAACATCTCCAATTGTTTTTCTCCTGTTTGGTTTCTAACATCTTGCCTAATGAAGAGGCCCATGGATCTTTGAAAGCTTGCAACAGGTATATAGTGCATTTTGGTTAGACAATAAAAGTATCACTGATAGACTTTTATTTTATTTACAGTTACTGTATTTTTGCATCCAGGAAGGATCAGTCAATAGAATATCTGGGGTTGGCACTAGAGAGGATACGCTTTATTAAACAGGGCAAGATGATATTATTATAATGATAGATGATGGCTGTATAAATAAGAAGATATTTTAGTATTTGTATCATTATAATGGAATAGCTATTTTAAAATTATAAAAAATACATTTCTGATTTCTAGACCAAATATCAAGAATTTTAATCTTCATAGAATTAATGGAAGAATTATATGCCCTTGGATTTTTGCTGCTTTCAAGAACAGCTGCCAATATATAGTGTCTTGAGGTCACAATATTCCCATCACAAACTCTCAACTGAACTTCAGCTGTTCAAATAATACACTTTTGCTTATAGTTCTCCTGCTGTGAGGATACTTTATGATCCTAAAGAAACAAGTGTTGTATAGCAAGCTAACAATACCTCAAACACAACTTTTTTTGGCAAAATTTTCCAGTTGCTTGTAGTTTGTGTGCTCATAGCCCTCCTGCTGAGATATCTCATGATCCTAGAAACAAGTCTCATATAGCAAACTAGCACTAGTTCAGATGCAAAACTCTTTTTCAGGCAGTTTTCCAACTGCTTGTAGTTTGTGTGATTGCTTTTAACAAAAGTTATTCTTCCTCAAGCACCAATAGAAATCTTCCATGAGAACCTTATCAGAGCTTGGAAAAGTTACTTTTGGTGGCAGGAATCCTTTTGGAGCATTACCAAGCTGTATCTCCTGGAGTTGTACTACTTTAGATATTGTGCAAAGCG
Organism: Phrynosoma blainvillii; assembly: GCA_026167975.1. Taxonomy (NCBI): domain Eukaryota; kingdom Metazoa; phylum Chordata; class Lepidosauria; order Squamata; family Phrynosomatidae; genus Phrynosoma; species Phrynosoma blainvillii. The sequence goes on along the minus strand of JANUYF010000001.1, from coordinate 247,506,023 downwards.
ATACTGTAGCACCGTTGAGACTGAGAAAAAGAAGTTTGTAGCATAAGTTTTCATAGACAAAGGGCCATTGCAGATCAGCCCAAAGGGCTGACCTGAGGGTAGAGTTGGGGCAGGGCAGCCACATGCCACACGCCAGCCACCCCACCTTTACCCAACGGCGTCCTGACGCCACGCGGCCGTACGCACAGTGAGTGGCATCAGGATGCCTTTCTGATGCAGCGTTTAAATACACTGTACCAAAAGGGTACTGAAGAGCCGTGGCGCTGTATCATAGGGAGGCCTTTGGCCACCCCTAAAAGGAGTGGCATTTTACCGCTCTTTTCGGGGCAGCAAAAGGGAGGATTGGGACTGCGGTGTGGGGTTGCCGTGGCTCCAATCTGCTGCTTTCTGGGGCAGCTCTGTGCCTCCCCAAATGGCCGGTCTGCATCGGCCCAAAGTCTGCTTTATTAGATGAACTAGACTCAGGCATTGTCTGCTAAGGCCAAAAGGCCCATTCTCCTCCTCTGCCCCCCCCCCCCCGGCCATTTTGGCATCGTCATATTCAGTTGACACATAGCCCAAACTCCAGTTCTGGTGTAGGCAGTCTGGATGATATCCAGGGCCAGGGATTAACACATTTAAAAAGCAATTTAAAAATTACCTGTTGCTCTGGATATCTGGGAAGATCTGGATATCTGGATATCTGGGAAGATCCAGATGGATGCCTGGTGCATCCATCACCACCTCAGGCCACTCATTCTGAGGTCAGATCAAGGTGCCCAGAATGTGATTATCACTGGGCACCTCGTTCTGACCTCAGAAGACCCATGGCAGTAGAGGACATACTGGGCAGCTTAGTGGATACTCTGGCCTGCTCCTGGAGTATCCTAGCCTCCCAGTTAGTCTCAAAGCTGCTACAATACCCCTTTGCATACCAATCCATACTGATCCAAATCCAGACAATGACAATGATGATGATGAGTGAAATATAATATCAAAATCAACATACATATCTGTATGTAATATCAATGTGCTAGTAACAACCAACTGTGTTGGTTATTCCCCAGTGCTGTGAGACAATTTCACAAAGTCCTATTTTAACTCATCATGGAGATGACCCTGGATTTTCAAAGTCTGTTTCAGTGAAGCATAGTACTGGCAGGTACTAAGGGGGGTTGCAGACTGCCAGAAATAGTGCAAATTGACTCCACTTCTAGGGTTAGGGTTAGGGCTAGGGAATCATGCGAACTGTGGCACCAGAGCTCTCTGACAGAGAAGGCTCAATGTCTCAGAAAAAACCCAATTCCCGTGATTCCCTAGCACTAACCCTAACCCTAAAAGTGGACTCAATTTGCACTATTTCTGGTAGTCTGCAACCCCCCTAAGTCACTTTGAGTCATGGGCCCCTTTCAGAGCAGATAATTATAGTACTACAATTATCCTGGCAATATCTCATGGAATCTGGGAATTTAATGAGGTATCTTTAGAATCCTCAGCCTAAGAATTCTCCTCTGATGTCTCTCACCAAACTACAAAAACCAGGCTTCTGCAGCATGGAGCTATGTCAGTTCAGGTAGAGTTATAGTACAATAATTCTGTCACATGAAGTGACCCTTGATTTATTTTTGTGTGGTGGTGGGAGGGAAGATATAAATAAAGTTTTAATAAAGAACCACCACCACCACCACCAATGAATCCACCAAGCTGCTAAATCTCCTCCAATACAGAAGTAGAACATGTCTGCTGTTCAAGGACCAGCCTAACTAAGCACAGAGAAAATCATTTCCAAAAAGCGAGCCAAATGGTGATGAATGAACCTCAACAGCTGTGAATAGAATAGTTGTGTTCTGCATTGGAATGGAATCCAAAGAGTGATATCCTATGCATTCTGGAACCTTTCACCCACTGAAATCAAATTCAGCCCATGTGAAAAAAAATTGCCTTGTTCTCATGTGGGTTCTCACCCAATGAGAATTTATTATAGGTGGTGCAAAAGTAATTGTTCAGACCCCTCAAACTCCCTTAAAGATCATTCTGTCAGAAAAGATCCAAGATGGACAAGTCCACAATTCCAGGATAGCTAAATGGTCTCTGCAATTGCTCGATAAAGATGTAGGCTACCACAGGCAAGCAAGTGAACCATCTGCTCCATACAGCTTAATAGTCACAGGATCGGCTCATGAGTGTCCACTGCCCCCAATTTCTGAAGACAAATGGCCAGAAAAGCAGGAGAATCCCCTCCAAGAAGCTCTTTCACAAGTGTTTGTGTGTTGGTTTTGTGATGGCTCATCATCTTTCCTGGAGGGAACCTGCTTAATGGGATACAGTGCAGTCCATGTGAATGATGCTCACATGCTTCAAGGAATAGTTCATTCTCACTCTAGCCAAGCTGCTGGGGTAGAAGCACTTTGTGTGGTGCTGGAATTTGAGAACCCTGATGTTCCCTTTGCCATCTACACGGATTCCCAATGGACAGTAAATGCAGCCACAGATTGCCTTCCCATTTGGATAGCAAGGGGATGGAAAACTAATGATGACAAACCAGTAGTACACGCAGAAAAGTGGCAGATAGTGGCATAGTAGTTATAAGAAAGAATGGCTCCCACCCGGGTTTCCTTTGTCAAGAGCCGCCAGAAGGGAAATAGTGAAGAGGTTCTGTGGAATAATGGGGCAGACATGTTAGCCAAGGAGGCTGCTTTGGCCCCCGAACCAGAAGCCCCTGTAGAGCCCATCAATGTCAAGCCCAAAGAACCCTTGATACCTCCTACCTTGAAGCTTATAGAAGCTGGAAAAGATCCCACTGGAAAATACAATATAGAACAGAAGGAAGGAGTCAGGTGGGCTGTAGATGAAGAAAGGGATTTGAATTGGATTGTTCCACAAGAGATCCAGGGGGATCTGATTCAGTTTGTCCATGAGCTGGGACACCAGGGAAAATAATCCACTTTTGAGAAGGTCAGAGAAATGGGATGGTGGCCTCAGATGCACCAAGAGGTTGAACAAGGAGCAGACAACTGCTTGTCCCACACTACGGTGAATGCAGATCATAGTGGCCCTAAGGCCCTGATCTGACACCAGCGTATTGGTGGTCCATGGGCTCGGCTTCAGATGGACTTCCTTGGTTCCCTACTGACCACTCCACATCGGAACAAGTATTGTCTCACTATCATTGACCCTTTTAGGAAATGGATCAAAGTTTTCCCCACTAAGGACAACGCAGCCCTTACCACTGCTAGAATTTTGTTTAACCCTGTTCTGAGTTGGTACAGGTTACCACGTACATTAGACCATGATTCTGGGATCTACTTCTCCAGAGAAGTGATGCAAGAAGACAAGCCTCGTCTTGTGTAAGTATCACCACTAGTTCAGCCTCCAGCTATTCCCAGCTAACTCCTGATGTCCTGAGTCCTTGATATGTGTGCGTGAGTGAAAGTGAATTGCTGTGCGATTTCCTCCCTTAATAAACGAAACACTTCATTTAGAAACTTTTGCCTCTGAAATTGCTTAAATCTCTTTTCCCTTAGTACACATAAGGGAAATGACCCCAAGGGCTATTGTAGCTGGCCCATTAATTAATTGAGCTAATTAAAATTCCCCTAGAGAAAGACCCTTGTGTGGTGCACACTACTGCCACCTTCCTACTTTTACACTTTAATTCTAGCTAGCTGTACTTTGGGAACTTGTTATTCCCACTTCTACCACCTAATAGTGTCAGGGACTCACACTGCCTTTTTAGTGTAGAATAACAAAATATTGGTAGCATGTTTTATGTCTAAGACAGAGGCCAAGTGATGTTGGAATAAAAAAGAAAAGAAAAGTTTATTTTACATCAACATGCAATAAAGGTAACTTGTTTCAGGACTTGCTATTATAATCTTTCTTAGTTACAGACTTATAACATATGTTACAAATTCAATCACAGTACCTCAGCCCCTCTGGCTGATAATATCTAAATGGAGAGAACACCACAGTAACTCTCTCTCTTCCAGAGTTCTGCATGTGTTTACAGTTTACCCTTTCTAAACTCTACCTCCCTAAAATTCAGTTCCCTCAGAAACACCTTAAACACAACCCTCTCACTGGCTTAACTTTCCCAACAACCCTTCTACCCCCAAATCATCTTCTTCTCTCTCACTGTCAGCCTGGGCTTTTATACTACTCCCAGCAGAACTCCCATTGGCTGGCTCTCAGCTGTCTTCTCATTGGCCAGCTGGACCTCTGTTCACCACACCTTGGCTACAGCTTCTTGGAACAATCACTTGAAAAATGAAGTACAACCACTGGCTGGTATAGGATTGCAGATGGACTAGCATTGTATCACTTCAATATATTAGTAACTGATTATGTGGAACGCTGCCTTTTTAGAAATGTAAAAATTGCCACAGAAAAGTAGAAAGGTGAAAAATGTTCAGATCTGCATCATTGAGTGAAACTATGGTTAGGCATTCATTATAGTTTACAAAATCCTGTACAGATATTAATGCCAATTTACCCACTAGCAAAGCTGCACTATGTAAGACACCAACAAAGTAGCAGCTGTACTCTAGAGGGCTAGCGACCAAACATAAGTTGCACATATGGTGCTTGACCCCAGTTGATCAATTCATCATATGCATGAAACCCAGTAAGGTCTAATCTGGCTATAGCTCTTCTTTCTTTTGCTTTGTTGTAACTGAGTAACCCAGTGTTTCTGCCAGATATAACATTAAGCAAAAGACGGTTGGACTTTTATCTGAAATAAGTATGTTGTCTTTTTCTTACATGTAAGCTATATTATTACTTCTATCAACTGTGTGCTGCCCACAAACCACTGAGAACAACAGTAAAGCTACTTTTTTGTTTAAGTGATGGTAGATCACAACCACTCCTTAGTCCTAATTTTTCCTACTTAAAAGAAGATTCTGAGAGATAGATTTTGTATTCAGATATTTTCCTTCCATATGTAATTAAATCTGTTGTTGTTGTGTGTCTTCAAGTCATTTCCAACTTATGGCGACCCTATGGAGACATACTTTGAGGTGGCGGTGATGATCATGAGGGAAAAGTATCTGTTTGAGTTTGGATTTCTCCTCCCTGCATTTCTTCCGGTTGCTTCCATGTTTTCTGTGAAGATAATATACATGATTTTGCCTTTCCGGACATTAAAAGGACTATTTTATGTAAGCAAAGATGGCAGGAAGGTTGCACTTGATTACATGCATACAATTTGTATGCTATAAAAGCAAAGGTAGCAAAAGGAATTGGTGATGGTAAGCAGCAGCAGCACCACCAGATATTTATTTATGTATTAAATTTGCATATCCCCCACCTTTCTACCAAAAATGGCATTCATGCTAACATTAATTTTTAAAAAAAGAAATCTAAAATGAAAAAGAATCCATATAAAAATGTCTCTCTATAAATCTATCTATCTATAAAAATTAAATGTCACACAAATACTGCTGGATTCATTTTCACCAAATTTAGAAGATGTTTTTGGGATGGCATGACTTAAAATATAGTCTATGTGGCATATACAAATTTCATTCAAGAGAAAGACAAACATTCTTAGATTATTTCCTTCATTCCCTTGTTAATGTCTCCTTGAGACATTTCCATTCTCTGATCTTTCTCAAGTAATTCCCATGGAGAACCTTATTCCCCAGCATCATCAGTCTAGTTCATTGCAAGAATATATAGTTAATTGTTTGCTAAAATATATGACTTGTGTGTGTTTTTTTAAAGGAAAAGGGACAAAAAGCCCAAAATAATCAGATATTGTTGTTTGGGAAAAATAAAAAGATTAGAGATGCTGACTGATGTGAGATTTTAAAGTTCAGATGTTGGATATGCTTATATAAGTCCTATCTTCCTTCCTACCATACAAAGTTTGTGAGAAAAGCTTTTGTGAATCTATTTTTGCCATTTACTTACTGGTGCATTATCCTTGCCAGTGGGAACACCCTTTTTGTATGTGGGAAATGAATATCCTTCTTCACAGACTTTTGAGCACCCTGATATTATCTCTGTAATCTACTGAACAAAGGCTTTATTTCTGCTATTCTTTTCTTTTCTTTTCTCTTTCTTTCTTTCTTTCTTTCTTTCTTTAATCAAGCTAAGATAAAGAGTGGATATATAATGTCCATCTGGTAGTTTTTGGTTTGTTTGTTTTTGCTTATTCTATCATGCCCATGTGTGTGTGTGTGTGTGTGTGTGTGTGTTTTATTAATGCTTCAATCTTATATGCACACATATGTGGGAATAAAGGGCATTGAACTGAGTGGGCCTTACTTTTAAGTAGACATGCACAATTTTGCACTGAAGGGAAAGGAAGGCAAATGATTTTACATTTTAAAATGTTTTTTATTATCATGTTTTAACTTTATCTTGCTTTAGCTGTCTTATATGCTGCCTTGTGTCTCATGCTGGGGAAAAGACAGGATGAAAAATATAAAAATAAAATAAGACAAGAATGAAAGACATGGGAGAGCTAATTATAGTCCTTTCCATACTTGGATGTAGTACAAACTAGTAGTTCAAAATACATGCATTCTCCCAGTTGTGATTTGTGTTTACATTTTTAAATGAGAAACACAGCTGAGAAGAAGCATAGCAATGGGACTTGATGGTTGTCTTTCTTTGTACTTTGCTTGGAAAATGCATGGTTTATACATGCATGTATCAAAACTACATCCATTTGACCACAAAATAATATTGTAAGAATGCATCAATCACAATGGATGAGATAAAAAATTGTTTCTTTCAGCTATGGAAGAGAAAATGATATTGAAGGGAATGATTATGCTAATAGGCCTATTTGCAAAATTTCAGTAGAAGCAACAAAGTATGTATATATGCCTCCTATGTGAGTGACATGTTTCCTCCATAAGCCCTCAAATGGATGCACAAGTTTTGTTCATAGACATTGTTAGCAGCTGTTTCTGGAAAGGCACCTGCACAGTCCAGCATCACTGTAGGAACTGCCACAGTTGTTTTTGTGTACTAGACAGGGCCAGCTCTACCATTAGACAGACCGAGTCGATTGCCTCAGATTTGGGATGACATAAACGGGTAAAAAATTGTTCATTATTTAACTGTACATTATTGTTATTGTCAGAGATGTGATGTGGTGTGGTGCTTGTAAGGTTCTCCATGTCATGTGCCAAAAGGATTTGCCTCATTTTGATATGATGCACCTTGACTTGCGTGGGGTGGGATCAGTACAGGAATACCTTACCCACATTATAATAATAAATAATAATATAATAATAAATTTTTATTTGTAGCCCGCCCCTCTGCAAGGCAATCGGGGCAGGGGACAACAACATTTAAAACAAAATAGCGTTAAAACATTCCCTCTCCTCATAATCCCTTCCTCCCCCCACCCCATCCCCTTAAAATAAGATTAAACCATGGAATAATTAAAATACTGTATTAAATTAAATTAATAAATTAAAAACAAAATTTAACAGAGGAGTCAGACAAATGGGGGCCCCTTTATGGGCCGACAATTATTCCGGAAAGGCCTGCCGAAAGAGATCCGTCTTTACTGCTTTCTTGAAAGCAGCAAGAGTGGTAGTAAGACGGATCTCGTCCGGCAGGCCATTCCAGAGTCTGGGAGCGGTTGCAGAGAAGGCCCTCTGGGAGGTCTGGGACAGCCTAGTTTTTATTGGCTGTAGCAGATTCCTCCCAGAGGACCGCAGGGCGTGGGGGGGATCATATAGGGAGAGACGGTCCCTAAGATAAGATGGGCCCAAGCCATGTAGGGCTTTAAAGGTCAAAACCAACACCTTGTACTGTGCCCGGAAAATAATTGGCAGCCAGTGGAGGGATTTAAGCACTGGAGTTATGTGCTCCCTCCTTGATGTTCCTGTAATTAGCCTGGCTGCCATATTCTGTACCAGTTGAAGTTTCCGGGTTAGGCACAATGGTAGCCCCATTTAGAGTGCATTGCAGAAATCCAGGCGTGAGGTTACCAGGGCATGTACCACAGCTTCCAGGTCCCTTCTGTCCAGATAAGGGCACAGCTGGCGTATCAGCTGAAGCTGACAACAGGCGCTCCTGACCACCGTATTCACCTGACTAGTCATGTGAAGCGATGAATCTAGAAGCACCCCCCAGACTGCGAACACAGTCCTTAGAGGAGAGTGTAACTCCATCCAGGACTGGAGACTGTATTCCCAAATCTGGTTTCAGGCCTGTGACTGCAAGTACCTCCGTTTTGTCTGGATTCAACTTCAATCTGTTTTTCCTCATCCAACCCATTACCGCTCTGCATGATGTTTGCTTCATTAGTGTCTGCATTCCATCACATACATAGTTGTGTTGAGGAAATAAGCAGAGTTTTCTTGTTTGTCTAAACTGCCTCTTTGCCTTGATCATTTTGTGAAGCGCCCAATATTCTCTAACCATCTCTAGCCAGAGTCTTTTGCCTAGGATGAATCAGACATAAGGACTTGCAGATAACTTTACTAGTTCCAATCTGGCAGCACATATTTATTATTTCCCCTATAAAATATTAATTCTTGTATTTTTAACAGCAACAAATAATTTATTGCCCACTTGAAGCATTTTCCTACTTGGAAATTAAGTATAGCTTTTACAGAAGGACCATTCTCATATATATATTTTGAAATATGTTTAATGTTCTTACTGACTCCTGTCCACAATATAGTTGTATTTTCACTCTGGCAAACACATCAAAAGCAAAAACATATTCTAGAAATTTTGTTTATTTGAGTTTTTTCTCTTCCTATTGGTTCGTGTCTATCCCCCCCCCTCCAAACTGACAAATTACATGTCCCATGATGGAACATCTGAAAAATTACCTCTGCATCCTGGTGGCCATTTTACACAGCTGCATGATGTTTGCTTCATTCTGTATTACCATCTTTTCCCTTTGCCACTTTTTATTTTACTGTCAGGCAAACATTTCACTGTTCCTCCTTTTCAGGTTATATTGAAGAAAGCATGTTTTACCACACATCTTCTTAACAGCTAGCTTGCTCAACCAAGCTATCTCACCCAGAGGTTTTCCAGCTGATTTCCTCTCACCTCTGATGCAAAACATTAGTCATTTGTTGCTGGGAATTCACTCTTCTCCACCCTATAAATTTGTTTTACCAGTCACTCCCTGTTCTCAAGAATCTTGGATGGTATTGCTCTGTGAACAGGGCTGGAGACCTTTAACTGAGAATTCCCACCCGTCATCAAGAGCAATAATGACAGTTATCATTATTGTTATTTAATTATTAGATACCACAGTATAACTAAGACATACCAAAGGTTAACTTTAAAATGTAACAACAGAAAAAAATCAAAACATACAATTAAAGATAATAAAAAGCAGTTAAAAACAATACAATTAAAAACAGTAGAGTAGAGCACCCTATTAAGAGCCCTTTCTTTAAAATCATGTAGTTCTCTAAAAGGTCATCAGAGGAAATATTTCTTTACCTACTAACAAAGCAACAGCAGTGAGGAGGTTATTCTATCTGCCTTATATTTTATAGGTCATAATTAGTACTTTGAATTCTGAACAGAAACAGACAGGAGCTCTTGGAGCAAGGGAGTCTGACTGCAGCTCTTTGTACCAACTGCGCTTTCCAAACACACTTCAAAGGCAGTAACCCAAAGGGAATGTAACTGAAGAGAAAGCAACCCTTTGCTTTCCATTCTGAATACTTATGTAGATTGTGTGGTGTTCTCTAATCATATTATTGTCATTTGCCTTTTTACTTGTTTATTTGATGCCACCAGTGTGCATGGTGGTTTACAGAGTACATAAAGGAGACCTTGAGGGGCTTAGAATCTAAAACGAAATCCAGATGAAACAATAGAGGAAGGAGGGAAGTGGAGGGCAAGGCAAAGAGAGGAAAGATAAAATGAAATGATATGTTTTATATATGTTAAAAGAGGTGTCTCACATTTGATGAAAGACACCAGTTTGTCATAGCATGTAATTGTCCTCAGTTGTGTAGCTTGCATTTAGCGTGCTTTGCTTGGTCACTGGAAGGTAAATCTCCCTTAGTGTTCAGGTCTGATTGCTGAAGTACATACTTCTAAGGAGAATCTGTTGAAAATGAGAAAATGTGTCAATTGGAAAAAATACACATGTATAATATGGCCTGAAGTTATTCAGTTACATGTATTTAGGAATATTTAAAGCAGGGCATGAGTATATAGTTGGCATCGGCAATTGCTAACCTACATATATGTGTTACAATGAAATAAAAAGATTGAAAGATTACTTTATTTTGGCAAAAAGATGGACTGATGTGTATTTAAAAGAAAGGCAATATTCCAATAAATCTCTTTAGGAAAATATTTTGGAACTACTTTCTTCATTTTAGGATTCTCAAAGGATATTGTTGTGTGTGTGCACATGCATCTTAAAATTGTCCAATAACTGACAACAGAGTACTTATCACTGTTGTGTGTCCTTCTCACTTTAATATTGTTCAGTGCAGTGGCATCATTAGGGGTGTGTGGGAGGTGTGGATTGCAGCGGGAGACACTCAACAAGAGGGGGTGGCACCTGGCGAGTGGCCTCCATCCCTAGTGCATGCTTCAGGGAGGTGTGGTTCAGGGAGGGAGAGGGCCTGGCACAGCCCCTGTCCCTGACTTATGTGGCTTTACTTGTGAAGTAAAAGCCATGCAGGACAGGAAGGATGAGGGCCCAGTGCACCCCCCTTTCTGCTTCACCAGCTTTACTCATGAGTAAAGCCATGTAGGACAGGGAGTTGGGCACAGGCCTTTTGGCTCCACCCCTGAAGCCCACCTCAAAGCCCTGTCTCCCACACTAGGTGACACCCCCATGTGGGACACCACTAGCTCAGTGGTATGGAATTCTGGGAATTGCAGTTTGGTGGGGCACCAGAGTGCCCTGACAGGGAAGACTAAATATCTCCCAAGCTACAAATCCCAGAATTCCATTGCATTGAGCCATGGCAGTGAAAGTAGTATCAAATTGCATTAATTCTGCAGTGTAGATTGAGCCAAAGATAATATATAGAGAAGGCAGGAGAACTTGAACATCTATCTTTGAACAAATACCCCTTCAGGACTGAGTAATGGCTTCTTAGACATCAAGTGCAAGATCCAAAAAAAGAAAAAAAAAAGGTGCAAGGTCTTGATGCAGAAATTATAGGAAACGCTGGGGTGAGACAGACGGGCAGGAAAAGGTGGTTTAAAGCTGCCTTTTCCGAAAGCCGTAGCAACCGTACTGCTGGCCCCAAGGATGAGGCGAAGGCGGACGGAGCAACTGCATGGGGTGGGAGCGAATGCAGCTTTTCTGAAGCCGTATTCAAGCCCCACCAACTGCGCCGCTGGCACTGAGGATGCTGTGAAAGCTGATGGAGGGTGGGAGTGACTGCTGCTTTGAGTTGTGGTGCTGCTTAATTTTTTTTTGTTCTGTCAGGTGCATGTGCATGAGCTCAGAAACAAAGAAGTACTCACTGCAATGTTAATAACTATGTTGGCATTGCTGTGCACCTGCGCACTGTCAAAGGCAATAACATCATGGATGCCACATTGGCACTCACCCTGAAATGCATGGCCAGAGGAGCCAGCACAGTGATGTTCCCACTGAGCAGAGCAACAGACACAGAGATGGACGATATTGATGACACAGAGGAAACTGAGATAGCTGCTAGAGTGAGTGTCACAGTCATTCTGCAGTGTACTGCTGCCACTGCCATCCTGATGCCAGTGGAGAGACACCTGCACTACTGTTGGAGGTACCTCAGAAGCACTGACCAGTGAGATGGGCTCATCACATCCATCTGGTCCAAATGAGCAATGGAGGGCATTCTTCTGAATGCCCCGTGCCCTCTTCCACAGGCTAGTGGAAATACTGTGTCTTGAACTGCAAGGTCATGAGAAAAGCCATCCTTGTGGAGAAGCGGGTCGCCATGGCCATCTGGGCACTCGCCCAGAAAGAAAACTACAAGCAGACTGGGGAGCAGTTTGGGGTTGGTGCTACCACTGCAGGGGAAGTGTTGGTGGTGGTCGCCCTGGCCATGGAGAAGGTACTGCTCTCACAGACCATGTACCTCAGACGCCCATCAGGTAAGGAAAGTCTCACACCCTTGTCCTTATCCTCAGCATCACTGTAAGCCTGCACTGTCCCTGTAATTATTGGCTGTACATTCTGCCATTATTTGTTTACAAAGGGGAATGACTGGGAGTGCCCTCCCTGTGTACCTGCGCAGGCATGCCAGAGTTGCCATTAATCCCCCACTTCCCCTCCTCTTGTCACCTGGCGATCATAGACAGCTTCGCTGAGCTCGGTTTTCCCCAAGTAGTGGGTGCCATAGACAGGTGCCACTGTCAGATTGTGCCAATTGTGGAGGCTGTAAGGGAGGCCCTGGTAGACTTCTTTGTTACTGGGAGGATCTGAAGTATCCCCTTTCCTCCATCTGTGATCCTAGGGCACTAGTGTACTGTGACATGATAAGCAGCTCAATAAACATTTCCTATCATCCACAGTCTGTGTATGGCTATCATTCATGTTCTTATGCAGCCATTCCTAACCATAAGCCTCGGGGACACACACACACACACACACACACTAACAAAAGGGCATGGAGGGGTCAGGTGGCACCAGTTTTCCTGGCCACTGACAGATACAGTGCATCAAGGCCAAGTGACTCTCTTACAATGTATCCAGTCCCTGAAATTCAGCCTTCCCTAATGACCCATTTGATAGTAACAATTGTTAGCCCAGAGGGCAATAATTGGGGCCCCGATTCAAACTTGTCCCGTGAAGGGCTCCACTGACTAGGAGCCAGGTAAGGCCATCTGCCCTCAGGCACAACTGCACATAAATGCCCTTGTGGCCCTTCAAAGCCCTCCAGGGTGATTATGGTAGCCAGAAGGAGCGTGCCCATCAGGACTGTCTACTGGTCCAATGAGGAGGTGGACATTCTCCTGTATTCTCCTTGATGCCCTCACCGACCATGCACCTGTGACAAGGATGTGACTAACACCAATTGCCCTAACTGGGGATATTTCAACCAGGCCTCCATTGCCCTTCATTGCCAGGGCTTTGAGAGGACCCTCAAGCAGTGTCGGACAAAGTTCAAGGCACTGAAGGGGGTCTTCTTTGAAGCCCTAGAAGACTCTGGGGAGCACCCCCCAGTTAGGAAGCAGGAAGCCTTTTATGACCAGCTGCATGACCTCTGAGTGAGGACAGGCCGCCCATGTTGGGAGGATTGTTGTCTGATAGGTAAGTGCCAGGCCCCTGCCATATTCCCCAATTCCTATCCTCCATCACCATTGTCTATGACAGACAAAACTCCTTTTCTCTAATTCCTCTCTTGTTCTTATTTTTGGGTTTGAGAGGGAGTGTATTTTTAATAAGTCTTTATAAGTGATTTGAAAAACTAGAGCAGAAATAAAAGGCGATTATGGCAAACTAGATAAAAAAATTGATAAGCTGGCAGAAGACCTAACCTCTATAAACACTGACTTTGTTCATCTTCAGAAAAATGCAAAAGAAACAGAGAAGATGGTGGAAGTGTTAAAGAATAAGCAGGAGAAGGATGAGACTTTGATACTTTTAGCTGAACTACAATATAGAGAACAATGTATTAAATTCAGAGGCGTTTCCTGAATTACCAAATGAGAACTTATTTGAAAGATTAACACTCTTCTTGGCTAATTTTCTACAGATACCCACAGAGAAAGTGAAGGGGGAGATAGATAGAACATTTTGTTTGAACTCTATGTCAGCGAAAGAGTGTAATTTACCTAGAGATGTAGTAATCTACTGGATTAGAACATGGATGAGAGATCTAGTACTACAACAAAGTTATAAAGACAAACTAATAATTGATGATAAAGTGATAAAGATTTATAAAGACACTCCTAAACAGATTCTGAGGAAAATATAGTATTTTTTAATTTCTGTTTTTTCCACTTTCACGGAGGCCTGGCCCCACACCCCAGCAAATGGGGAGGGACCACTGTACTTGGATGTAGCTACAGAAAATGTTATGGAGTCTGGCAAATGTCCTGTTTTTCCATTAAAACTAGTGCTTGTCATGGCTAAAAATATAAATAGTGATCCAGTACAAAACCAGAAATAAATATAAACACATCTATTAAAACTGAATTAAAACATTTAATTTTAAAAAATCAATAAGAAAAAAATCTGCAGTGTTGATTAAATTCAAATGCACCTCAGTAATTGTCAGCTTAAAACCAAAAGCCTGTCTGATTTTTTTTAAAAAAATGTATTTTTGGAAATTTCTCATGCTCTATGCTGGATTACAATGGCTGTTTTAAGATTGTTTTTTTCTTGTTCCAGTTTCATGCTTTCTTAATTGCATACTGATCTTTAGAAAGGTGTGAGAGGTTCAGTGTATTACTAATAGCTGGTATCTGTGAACATGAATCCCTATACAGCCAAATCAGAACCAGGGAGAAAAGATATCAGTTGGTTTTTGGAAAACCAGAGTATGCAGAAGAACAAGCAAAACCTTTAGAGGGAAATCCATAAGGAGACTCCAAATGATTCAATGAGGAGTCAGCTTTATTAGTAAACTATGGCTGATAGTTGGACAGGGATGGGAAAACAAGAGGGATAAATGGAATGTCATGAATAGGGGTGGGAATTGTGTGGCCCTCCAGATGTTGGATTGCCACTCCCAGCAGCCCCAGGCAGCATAGGTAATGATGGCAAATGCTAATGAGTTTCAGTACAACAGCATCTGATTCCCATCCCTGATCTTGGAAGAGGGCGTAGCTCAGGGGTAGGCAACCTAAGGCCCGGGGGCTGGATGCGGTCCCCCGAGGCCTTTGGACCAGCCCCAGGCCAGTCCTGCCGCCGCTGCTGCTGCCCCCTGCTGCCCCCCACCATGATGATATTGATTATTGTTGTTATTACTTGTTCTTGGGGTTTTCTTGGCAAAATCTCCACAGGGGTTTTGCCATGGCTTTTCTGGGGCTGAGAGAGTGTGCATGCATATTTTTTAATTTTTTTTTGGTGTGTTTCAGCCCCCCAATTGTCTGAGGGACAGCAACCCGGCCCCTGGCTCAAAAAGGTTGCCTACCCCTGGCATAGCTGATTGGGTGTCTTATATCCTGAATGTTGCAAGATGCTGCAAACCCAATTTATTTAATTCTGTTACTTTCTCCCCCACACATGTTAAAGAATTATTAGGGAGTCAGTAGGCTTCATTTATCTATTTATTTAGCAACACAGTTTCCAGCTGGGTTTGCAGATGAGTCTTGTGTCTGACCATGGAGATACATGTGTCACCTCCTCACATTATTAAAAGTATAAACTAAATGCTAGTAGGTGCAGGTTCACATCATTTTTGTTAATTGTTACATAGTGCCCTTGTTCTAGCAAATTATATTCTATGAATGTTAATGGCTAGGTTTTCTGAAAATGACCACAAATTAGCATTGTTTTTCTGATTTACAAAGGAAATCACTTTTTTAAAAAGGCCACAATAAAGAAAAGATGTGACTTACTGTAAGGGGTAGCAGAGGTTATATATCAGAAATACCACACCATGATGATTTAAATGTCAGTTGTCTTGAAGTTCATAACTTGATTGCATTTTATAGCTATCTGATGGCCAATAAAAAAGCAATCAGTATTGTCTCAAATTTGAGAGTTAATTCCACTTTGTAGCAATTCTTTTTAAAATACCCAGAGTCCCTTTGTTTATTGTACTGAAGGATACTAATTCCAAAGTTCTACCGGGATGTGACCCTTCCATCAGTTATTTGGCTTTTCTAATAATTCACACTGTCCAGTTATTTAAACGGATTTTATTTATTATTCTTCCCCACCCCAAGTTTATTATTTTAAAGGCCACTGCATACTTTGAAAGAGTGATTATTACCTCTGTTATTACATTATAAATGGATAGAGGATTGTAGCTTCCCAACCTAACATTGTCCTTTTTAAATGTCAGGTAATGAGTATTAAAGTACTATATTCAACAGGAACCATTAAGCAGGAAACAGAAAGCATGTTGCTCTTTAAGACTGTGGATTAGATTCTGTTATCTCACACCAAGAGAAAGGCTGCCTTGTACTTTACATTACTGTGCTGCTGAAGAAAAGCAAGCTAAATCCACTTTCCGGTACTTAAATCTCTACATACATAAATGTAGATGATAAGTTACAACAAGTAAATTTGCACATACAAATAGGTCTTTAGGTTGGCTTTGGGCCCACATGCAGCCCAGCAGCTACACTTTTTCTACCCCTGCTTTATAATACTTGAATGTCCTCCTATTCATGAAGGAGGCCTAAAATATAGACAAATGCTACACTTCCGACTGACACAAAACCTTTGGCACATGTACCCCTTATGTAGAGCTGGAGCTAATCCATATCCTCTTTTGGGGATCTTGAATTTGTTTTCACTATTTCTCACAAGTTCAAAATGCCAAGGTATGATTCATTTGACTGTAAAAGACAAAAACAGATATATACAAAATACTAATATACAGGGCTGCTGCAAGGTCATAAAATAGCATGACCAAAAATGTATGCATCTTTAATTTTGCAACACTGAAGAAATAATGCAGTTTGATACCACTTTAAGTGCTGTGGCTCCATCCCATGGAATTTGTAGTTTTACATAGACTTTAGTCTTCTCTGTCAAAGAGTACTAGTGTGCCACAAAACTACAAATCCTGGAATTCTTTGGGATGAAGCCATGGCAGTTAAAGTGGTGTGAAACTGCACTCTTTCTATGGTGGAGAAATTTGCCTGAAGCTCACATTGTCATTATGTGCTGTGAATCTACACCACTTCAAATTCAATATTGTTTGATTCAAAATAGATTATATAAGTCTGTTTAGTTTAGTCTATGATTCTAAACCTCACCTGCACAATGTGGCAGTAGGAAGGGGCCGAAATTAAAATAGGCTATGCTTCATTGGGCTGCAGATATGTTTTAAGTAAAAATTAATTAATTAATTAATAATAGTTAATATTATTAATATTAATTCCATCCTCCTCCTCCTCTGCCCAGCCCTCTCCTCAGGAAAAAGCTGAGTTGTTCTCCTCCTAAGGAGAAGGCCGAGCAACAGAGGAGCTAAATGGGGTGAGCGTCTGCCCCTCTTCCTCCTCCACTGCCCTCAGGAGAAAGTTAGGCAGAAGAGGTGCCTTGCAGGGTGAGTGTTTGCCCATCCTCCTCCTATACCTGACCTTCTTCTCGGGAGAAAGCCCAGCAGCGGAAGAGTCTTGCAGGGTGAGTGTTTGCCTGTCTTCCACCTCTGCTGCCACCACCAGGCCTTTTCCTCAGGAGAAAGCCAGATAGCAAAGGAGGCTAGCAGGACAAATGTTTGCCTGTCCTTCTCCTCCTTCTCCCAGCCTTCTCCTCAGGAGAAAGCTGAGCAGCAGAGAAGCTTTGTAGGGCAAGCGTCCGCCCTTCTTCCTCCTCCTCCACATGGCCCTTTCCTCAGGAGAAGGCTGAGCAGCAGAGGAGATTTGAAGTTGTTCCACATCTTTGTGGGCCACCCAGAATCCTCTGGCGGACTGCATGTGGCCCCTGGGTCATATGTTGTGCAGGTCTGCTCTAAACAGTCTAGAATACATCTAGATTGACAGTTTTCAGGGAAAGGGGGTAAGGAACATGAGGACATAGAAGTCACATGATGAAGTCACTTTGAGCTAAGCAGGCTGTGTTCGGTCAGCATCTGGGTCAGAAACCTCCTGAGACTATTACGTGCTTTGGACTTCACCATGGAAGAGAGCTGAACTGTATAAATATAATAAATAAAATACAATAGAAGAGGAATCTATGATATTGTACCAATTCACTACCTGATAGTATTGGTAAGTCATCATTTGCTTCAGAATCAGCTAACACAAAACAATTCAGTCTGCTTGAATATACAGTAGTAAGTAGATATAATTACATTACAACCAGTGGACAGCAATTTAAGGAATATTTGTGTGCTAGAAATCACAGCTACAAAGGGCAGTAGGACCAGGTCAATAGAACAGCATTGTTGGTCTGCAGACAGAAATATACTTCCTCAGAAGTAGGTTCCCTTGAACTGGGTTGTGCTGAATTTCAGGTAAATATATTTAGAACTGAGACAGCAATAGGAAAAGAACATGGAGTGAGTTCATATCTATTGTAACTTGCAGGAATGGGAAAACCACCAGCATAATACTTGCACAGACCAAATGCTCTGAAATGGCACATTCTCAGAAATATAAAGTTCTTCGTTACTGTAATCAGACTCAGAGGAAAGGAGAAAAAATGTTATGCAGTACTTCCTGTGATTGTTAATGCCCCAAACAGAATCCACAACGAATGCTTTTTCATTCTCATCTTAAAATAGTCACACCACTTGCACAGTTTCAACATGGTGGAGGATTTTTTTTAAAAAGAGAAAAATAGTTGACATGATTGGGTGACCCCCCCAAAAAAATCATTAAAAATGCTTTCACAACCCAATGTAGTGTAGTATCATTGTAAAATGTAAAGGTAAAGGTAAAGATATTCTCTGTTGACAAGATTGTCAAGTCGTGTCTCACCGTAGGGGCAGTGCTGATCTCCATTACTAAGCCAAAGAGCCAGCGTTGTCAGAGACTACACTGTGATCATGTGGCCAGCAGGATTGCACAGAACACGGTTTGCCTTCCCACCAAAGTGGTATCTATTTATCTACTTGCATTTGCATGCTTTTGAACTGCTAGGTTGGCAGAAGCTGGGACTAGTGACAGCAGCTCACCCCATCATGTGGCATTTGGGTCTCAAACTGTCAGCCTGCTGATCTTGCAATCAACAAAGTCAGCATCTTAACCACTTGAGCCACCATGTCCCTCCTTATTAAAGGCTGATAACTATTGCTGTTCATATAGTGCATTCTTAATATTTTATTTGCTTGTTATCTTTTTTGTCTCAAGTTGCCTAATGAAATGCCATGGTTCTTTGCCCCCCCCCCCCCCCGTCTTTGTGTTGCACCATGGAAATATGAACTATTAAGGATGAAAATTACTACAAGCAATCCCCAAACTTAATCACTGCTTGTGATGAAGCAGTTGAGCCATTGTCACAATGTCTTTGTTGAAGACTACATTGCTGCTCCTATGCTGTGGAAGTCTCTCTGCCGGTGCCCCCATCTCTTTTCTCCTTCTGCCAGAAGACAAATAGCTCTTTATTTAGACAGGCTTTTGGTCATTAGCTGGATGCTTCAAAAAGAATTTTAATTGGGAGTGTGGGGATTTTATCCACATTGTTATATTTTAAATGCATTTTAAATGTCTTGAATTAATGCTGTTTTTAATATAATAGGTTTTTAACTCTTTAAAAAAATATTTTGAATATTTTAGCTGTATTTTGTTTTAATGTGTTGTTAGCTGTCATGCCTAGCCTGGCTGAGGACTCAGGTTCAAGTTGAGCTAGAGCCTGAAGCTGAATCTGGCCCTAGTTTTGCCATGCCAACTCCAGCAGAATCTGTGCCCCCCAGGAGGCTCAGCAGCCAAGTCTCCCAGCAGCAGAGCCTTCAGGCATGGAGGAGGGAGAATTGACTGTACCTACCTTCAACCAATGAGGAGCAGAAAGGGAGGGCCTCTGGCGCTCAAGGAGGCTTTATGAAAAACGCTGAGCAATCAACAACAGCTGAATATCTATGGTCTGGTAATATAAACAGGTGCTGGATGCCCACATAGTTGTCAGAGATTATCTGAGCTTCCTAGTGAAAGCACGCTTGATCCTGACTCTCCTTGTCTTTTTGGCTGAAAACCTTGATGCTCGGAGTGCTGGTTTGCCTCGTCTCTTTGGACTCCTTTATCTTGGATTGCCTACATGACTCATTTCTCTCTGGAACCTTGGAGTTTGGTTGTACCCTTGGTTTGTTGCTACAAGATTTTGCTTTATGACTATTTATTGCTACAAGATTTTGCTTTATGACTATATGTGTGCTTTATGACTATTTGTGTGCTTTATGACTATTTGTGTGACTGCCTTAGCTCTGCACACTGTTTTGTTTTGTGTTGCTCTTACTATGGCTATCAGCATACCTGGCCGCTTTCCTGGACATTAGCCTCCTTGGGTCCCATATGGGGACAAAAAATGACATTTAAAACAAACAAACAAACAAACAAACACCTCTTCTCTCCAATGATAATCAGAATCATCAAGAGAAGGAAGAAAACTCTTACTTCTTCTGAAGAACTGGATCTAGATGTGAGCGTGTGGAGGGAAGAGAATGTGTGCATGTAGATATGTATGTAGAACCTTCCAGGCACCGAAACAACACTACATGCAACCACCTGAAAATTTGCCTACCTCGGGTATAGTGTAGGTGGCATACACTGTAACAATGGATAGCTTTCAAAGTTGGGGATCCTGCAGTAACATATTTACAAGTAACCTGGGGTTAGACACTTGCATCTTTTGGGGACATTGTAAAGGAGGTATATAATAACTCTTTGTACAATCTTCTCCCCCAACAGGCGGCTTCCAAGATAAGTGCCATAGATGTCACTTCCATGGCCATTTACTGCTGGGTGGAGAGGTGTTCAGGCAGCACGGAGAAGAGAACTGATATTTTTCTCCTGGATTTCCAGTAACTCACTGGAAATTTGACACAGCAGTTTTTCTCTCTCAAGGATTGATGTGCAAGTGGGTGTTGCCAGGGTGCATCCTGTCCTCACTTCCTTTCTCCACCAGTGAATGACCAGGAGAGTTCACCCAGGAACCTGCCTACCAGGGTCAAGAGGGACATGGAATGGCACAGGCTAAGCATTACTTTCTGTTCACACAGTGTAAGATTCTGGCCAAAGAGAAAATGGGGAGGGGGAAGGGGGAACAGAAAAGACTACCAAAGCTAAGAGATATAAGGGAGAGAAAAACTCCTCCCTTTCTCCCTGAGACATCTGAAAGGTCAAAAACAACATCCTGTCAAACAAACACTTATTCAAAAAGTATTTTTTTATTTTTTTTTATTTTCAGTCAGTAAATCACAAGATTTATAACATAATATACCTTACCTTTTAGCCTAAATATAAATAACGATCATTCCTATAATTGTTGACCATCTCTTATTTGATTTTTAACTCCATTATCTTTTTATAACAAATTTCATTAAATATACCGTACAACCTCTCATTCTTCCAATCCTGTTCAAAATGTTTAATACACAACACTTCCCAAATACCTCTGGTATCCAGCCCCTTTTATTATTTATATCTTTAATAATACATTGATGTCATATTTTATATTTGGTTTTATACTGAGAAAACTGTTTTTTGGCCAAAGCTCAGATCTAGAAGTTTTGTTTTAGCATTGAAGTTCATTTTCCCCAAGCTCCTGGGATTTGGTTTGATTTGAAATATTAAGTTTTTATTTGCCTATTTGGTCCCATGGTATTTAAATGGTGTAACAAGACTTACTATTGGCCCTATTGTTGGCTGGGTGGAGTGGGGCCCCTTTGGCTCTGCTTTGGGCAGCAAAATGCCTTGAGCTGGTGTTAATCATCAGCAAGTGTCAGCTACTCTTCTTCAATCTCCACGTATGTCTCTTGAGCTTTGTCCAAAAATATGTACAACTAAAAAGTAAACATTTCAAATTTAAGTGGAGCTTGTGGACCCAAACATGCCCATATGAATTCTAGTGAGCTGTGCACAAAAGACCTTGAAGATGACAAATGTGCTGTTGATATGCATCTCTGTATGACCCTTTTGTTGATAGTGGTTTTCTCTATCTGGAGATCATTTTTGGAAATGATTTGTGAAGTCAAATCTTGGTCACGTATTTAAGTCAGACATAGCTGGATAACACTTGCTATCTTCTCTCTTGCATGGCTAATTAAATTTAAGAAACATGTGGGTAAAGTGAAAATGATGACTCTTGTGCTGAAGGAGAAAAACCCTGCTGAGCCAGCTCCCAAAGGTTAGAAACTCCATTAATGTGTGCCAAATCCATAGCAGTAAAAATTATCTGCTGGTAATGGCTTCCTCAAAGAAGAAAATACATTAGGACAAGTGTGGAACCAGTCAATGTGAATATATGTCTATATATCTATATCTGAGAAAACTGTAAGTTTTACAACAGGGGTAGGGAACTGTTTTCAGCACAAGGAGTGGATTTCAAAGAAGTGTGATACTGAATGTTTTCAAACTGGTGTGTTCCTGTTTGCTTCACTAATATGATTATTGCAATAAAACAAACTGCTGTGCTAAAGTCCCCAGTACAGTGGCTTAGTAGTTAAGACATCAGTTCTGATTATCAGAAGATCAAAAGTTTGACAGTTTGGGACCTGAGTGCTGAATGATGAGTGAACTCCTGTCACTAGTCCTAGCTTCTGCCAACCTAGCATTTCGAAAGCATGCAAATGTAAGTACATAGATAGG
Source organism: Phrynosoma blainvillii (assembly GCA_026167975.1). Taxonomy (NCBI): domain Eukaryota; kingdom Metazoa; phylum Chordata; class Lepidosauria; order Squamata; family Phrynosomatidae; genus Phrynosoma; species Phrynosoma blainvillii. The sequence continues at coordinate 247,483,724 of JANUYF010000001.1, read as the reverse complement.
TACCACTTTGGTGGGAAGGTAACAGCATTCAGTACAGTCATGCTGGCCATGTGACCACTGGATTAATCTTTGGACAACACTGGCTCTTAGGCTTAGTAACGATAATGAGCACTGCCCCCTACAGTCAGTTATGATTAGACATTCATGTCAAGGGACTAACTTTACCTTTACTACAATACTGTCAACTCTGACTAGCAGCAATGATTCTTTAGGATTTTAGACACATATTTTTCCCTACTCCTATCTGGAGATCATAGATATTATAGTTTTTTGTTGCTGCTGCTGCTGTTGTATTGCATTTATTTATTTCCCACTTCCCCCCAAAATTGGGACTCAAATCTACTTACAATTAAAAAAAATACAATTGAAACCATACAAATGCTATTTAAAACATAGCTATCATTTCACCTTTTAACCTTCTCTTCTTCAGGCTAAACATTCCCAGCTCCCTGAGAGGCTCCTCATAGGGCATGGTTACCAGAACTTTTACCATTTCAGTCCTCTGGACACATTCCATTTTGTCAATATCCTTCTTGAAGTGTGGTGCCCAGAACTGGGCATAGGATTCAAGGTGAAGTCTGACCAAAGCAGAATAAAGTGGTACTATTACTTCCCTCAGTCTAGAACAGGGGTAGGCAACCAAAGGCCCGGGGGCTGGATGTGGCCCCCTGAGGCCTTTGGACTGGCCCCAGGCCGATCCTGCCACTGCCACCACAGCCCCCCGCCGCCACCCGCCATGATATTGATTATTGTTGTTATTACTTGTTCTTGGGGTTTTCTTGGCAAAATCTCCACAAGGGGTTTGCCATGGCTTTTCTGGGGCTGAGAGAGTGTGCATGCATATTTTTTTTAAACATTTTTAATTTTTATTTATTTATTTATTTTTGGTGCTTCGGCCCGTCAATTGTCTGAGGGACAGCAAACCAGCCCCCAGCTCAAAAAGGTTGCCTACCCCTGGTCTAGACACTATACTCCCATTGATGCAGCCTAGAATCACATTGGCTTTTCTAGCTGCTGCATCACACTGCTGATTCATGTTCAGCTTGTGATCTGCTCAGACTCAGATTCCTTTTTCATGCACAGCTGTCAAGCCAGATGTCACCTATCCTATATCTGTGCATTTCACAAACTACTATAACACGAGGCAGTAAATCAGAATTAAAGTGAGGTAATAGTATATTTGGCCAGTACTTAATCACATGACATTGTGTCTATCCTGTTGCTGCTTTGCATTTCATTTGTTTCTGTAGTGCACTTTTCCGTTGATGGGGAAAACCCATCAATGGTTCCTAATATTGCTGCTACACCATTAGCCATCCTGGTGTGTTTGGTCCCTTCTACAGCAGTAACAATATGATGGCAGCCTTGTGGCATGAGGGAACTTGATTCTCCTCCTCTTCCTTCTCCCTATCACTATTCTCAAGCAGGGCATGGTTGTTTTTACTCCATGCCTTTTGGGTTTTTTAAATTTTTACTATGATTGCATAAATACAGAAAAACAATAAAATAAATATAATTTTATTGTTATCCCATAATTATGAAATTGTGCAAAAATCAAAATAAAAAATCAAAAGGCACAATGCACTGAGCAGAATTGAAAGATATAGCTGTATTAGTCTGTAGAATCAGTATGTAGAGAGCTTTTGTAGCACCTTTGAGACTCAGGGGCTCAGGGGCATTGCAGACTGGCCTAAAGGGCCAGCCTGGGGGTGGAGTTGGGCTGGGGCAGCTGTACACTAGCTGCCCCAACCCCAGCCTGATGCCATCCTCATGTCACACGCCATGTGCATGGCGTGCAGCATCAGGATGCCCTCCTGGAGCAGCGTGTAGACATACTGTGCTGAAAGGGCACAGAAGAGCCGCAGTGCCGGCTCTTAGGGTGGCCTTTTGCTGCACCTAAAAGGGGCGGCAAAAGGGAGGATCAAGGCTACAGCATGCGGTTGCCACAGCCCCCAATCCGCTGCTAGCAGGGGAGGCCCAGAGCCGCCCGTCTGCATAGCCCCTAACTGAAAGAAAGAAGTTGGCAGCATGAGCTTTCGTAGACTTCAATCTACTTCCTCAGATGCTTTTGGTGGAGTGGAAGCCAGGGACAGACATATATATGCCCTTGGTGTGTGAGAATGTCAATTCAAATGCAAAATCCTTTGTGTATGGAAATGGAAATCCAAAATCCTTTGTGTATCTTCAACTCCAAGCTGTCTTGGATGAAACCGATTATCTAGACCCATTTCAAACTGGCTTCAGGACAGGCTTTGGGGTTGATACTGCCATGGTTGCCTTGACCGACGATCTGCGTCTGGGCATCAACAGGGATAGTGTGACCCTGTTGGTGCTCCTAGACCTCTCAGCGGCTTTTGATACAATAGATCAGGGGTAGGCAACCTTTCCCCTTTAAGGGCCGAGGGACTTCAGCTCCCAGAAGCCTCAGCCATGTTGACCAATAGTCCCATGTTGGCCAATGGCTCCTGGGATTCTGGGAGCTGAAGTCCCTCGGCCCTTAAAGGGGAAAGGTTGCCTACCCCTGCGATAGATCATGGCATCATCTTGGACCGCCTGAGGGAGTTAGGTATCGGAGGCACTGCTTTGCAGTGGTTCCGGTCCTTCCTGTCGGGTAGGTTTCAGAGGGTGCTGCTTGGGGACAGTAGCTCCAGTAAAAGGGAGCTCACCTGTGGGGTCCCACAGGGTGCTATTCTGTACCCGATGTTATTTAACATCTATATGAAGCTGCTGGGTGAGATTATACGGGGTTATGGAGCTGGGTCCTATCAGTATGCTGATGACACCCAGATCTATTTCTCCGTGTCTCGTTTGTCGGCCTCGAATTCCAATGGCATCTCTTCTCTCAATGAATGTCTTCGGGCAGTAATGGGCTGGATGAGGAAAAACAGATTGAAACTGAATCCAGACAAGACGGAGGTGCTCACGGTAGCGGCCCCGAAACCAAGAATTGGGTTGCAACCTCCAGTCCTGGACGGGGTCACACTCTCCTCCAGTGACTGTGTTCGCAGTCTGGGGGTGCTCCTTGACTTGTTGCTCCTGATGACTAATCAGGTAAATGCAACAGTCAGGAGTGCCTGTTATCAGCTTTGGCTGATACTCCAGCTGCGCCCTTTTCTGGAAGTAAGGGATCTCGAGACTGTTGTGCATGCGCTGGTAACCTCACGGCTTGATTTCTGCAATGCACTCTACATGGGGCTACCCTTGTGTTTGGTTTGGAAACTAGAGCTAGTACAGAATATGGCAGGCAGATAAGTGTCTGGAACATCCAGGAGGGACCATATTATCCCGGTTTTGAGGTCCCTCCACTGGCTGCCTATCAGCTTCCGGGCCCAGTACAAGGTGTTGGTTATCACTTTTAAAGCCCTAAATGGCTTGGGTCCAAACTATCTCAGGGACCGCCTTTTCCCTTATAATCCTCCCCGCACACTCCGGTCCTCTGGGAGGAATTTGCTGCAGCCACAAAAAACTAAGCTTGCGGCTACCTCCCAGAGGGCTTTTTCGGCTGTCGTCCACAAACTATGGAATGGCCTGCCGGATGAGATCCGTCAATTGACATCTTTGGACAGCTTTAAAAAGGCAAGCCTTTCTGGGATAGATAATCCCAGCCTCAGGAACCCCTCCCTTAAGATGGTTCTAGGGCCTCATCTGTTAATTGAGTACTGCCATCACTCACTGGGAATGGTTTTTAAATTATTGTTGTGTTGTATGTTGTAGTTTTAACTTGGACTGATTTAATAATGTTTTAAGGGGGGAGAGGGTATCTGATTTGTTTGTACTATGTAATATTTTATTGTTGTTAGCCACCCCGATTGATCTCAAAAGGGTGGGATATAAATTATTATTATTATTATTATTATTATTATTATTAAAGTAGCAAGTCCAGCTTTAACAATGGTCTTTTGTGGACAAAGACATAGCCATTGGGTATGGAAATGAGGTGGCAAGACCAGTTTGTCCTTTGAAACTAGCCTGTAGGTGGGGAGAATAGATGAGTGTAGGATGCTTCAGTGAGGATGGGGTCAGATAGTGTTGAAATGTGTGTAGTGAGCCACGAAGACATTGTCCCTGTTCAATCCATTGCTGAGGTACTGCAGTTTATGGATGAATTCCAATTCTGCTGTTTCTCTTTCCAATCTACCTTTGTAGTTCTTTTGTTCAAGGACCACAGTTCTGAAGTCTAAGATGGAATGAGGCCAAACTGGTCTTGCCACCTCATTCCCATACCCAATAGTTATGTCTTTGTCCACAAAGGACCATTATTAAAACTGGACTTGCTACTTCATTTCCATACACAAAGGATTTTGCATTTGAATTGACATTCTTACACACCAAGGGCATATATGTCTGTCCCTGGCTTCCACTCCACCAAAAGCATCTGAGGAAGTAGAGTGAAGTCTACAAAAGCTCATACTGCCAACTTCTTTCTTTCAGTTAGTGCCTTTGCAGACTACCAGAAATAGTGCACATTAAATTGAGGCACTGCCCTGGCTCAATGCTAGGGAGTCATGGGAACTGTATTTTTTTCTGGGACATTGAGCCTTCTCTGTCAGAGAGCTCTGGTGCCACAATAAATTACAGTTCCCATGATTCCCTAGCACTGAGCCAGGGCAGTGTCTCAATTTAATGTGCACTATTTCTGGCAGTCTGCAAAGGCCCTTAATCTCAAAGGTGCTACAAGATCTCTCTACATGCACTGAGTAGTGCATACATAGGTGGGAAAGTGGGGTTGTTGGTTCCAAGATTTTGCCACTTGAGGCTTTAATCTGCAGCCAGGGCTTCACCACAAAGTTCTTCTCTTGCAGTGCAATCCAGTATTGCTCAATTTTTTCTTTTGCCATCAAGCTCTTCAGGATGTCCTTTGTGGTGTCAAATATAGTTAAATGTAGTAGAATAAAATCCAAAGTCTTCTCATAAACCCCCTAGTAAATATCTATTCAGCGCAGATTCAATTTCCTCACTTCACAGATAATTACTTTCCAAAAGCCTAGCGTATAAACATAAGTATCTATAGTGGCGGTGAGCATTATCTGCATTGTCAGGTCAAAAGATTATTATTACTTAATCATAATTATTCTGATCATGTCCATCAAAATGATGAGGTATCCATCTTAGTGGCCAACTAGCTTGCCAGAAAAATAAAGATTGTTAAATAGCCATTGATTATTATGATTATATCCATTATCATGCAAAAGTATCCATCTCAGTTGCCAGACCTGAGCTAGTTCAAAAGGTTATGATTGCTAAATAACCTTTAATCAGACTTCATCGTTCACCATGTACCAGGTTATATTTGGGAAAGAAGGATATTTTATGCTTCTGCTTTGTATGTCAAGTTCATCTTCCCCTGCTTTATTTTGTTATTTTATGTTATTTATTATTCTATACATTTCTTAGAAAGTGGCTAATAAATTACCTTAAAACAATGTCTGTGCATAATAAAATAGGGCATCACTTGTCCATATTAAGCCACAGCAACTGAAACCGATAAATTGATTCCCATCAAACCTTAGTAGACAGACACTTCCTCAGGCACAGTGATTGCTGTAGTGTTGAATTCTGAGAGAATACAAGTATCTTTCCGCTTTGAAATTCCTAGCAAATTCATAATGGGGGCTCATTCCCACTATGGTTTAAAGCAAATTACTGATCACTGTATACATGCCTCATCCCCATGGAAACGGTTTCAGGTGCGACTACGATCATTCGGAATCACTTGGAAGTGAGACAAATGCAAAAAAACCAAACAAATGCTCTTTCCAAACACTAGTTTTTTGGCAGTTCTTTTTTTAAAAAAATAAATTTTATTACATAAGATACATACATCCATATATACCATCAAACATATATACAACCATCTATCTTTTTATCCTCATTTTTGAGCTCTTGATTATAAATTGAGCATATCGCTAATTATATTCTCCCTTTTCTTGGCATTTTTAGCCATACATACATTTATTTAAACTTTGATAATTTGTTACTAATAAGACTGAGCATCCTCCTCCCATCACCGATTCATAACTAAAAACTATTAATATGTATCTGCTAACCTCTAACAAACATATTTACATTAACCATTATAATGTAGTAGTATTTATCTATTCCAAATTCTTTTCTAGTTTGAACCTTCTAATTTTCAGTATCTTTAGACCATCTCTCCTTACAATATTGTGCCAGTCTTTCCCAATCTTTTCCCCAACCCTCTTTGTACGTATTATTCACACACATCATCAATTTATCTAACTTCATCATTTCTGTACATTTAACTAACAAGTCATCTACAGTCGGAATATTTTTCTCCTTCCATTTCTGCACATATGTTATTCTAGCTGCTGTAATTAAGTAGACAATGAATTTCAAATGCTTCCTGTCATTTTCTCCATCTATTATATTCAGTAGAAAATATTCTGGGGCGATCCTGACAGCTATTTGTATTATAGCTTGTAAGATTTTGTGAATTTCTTTCCAGTATTTCGCTGCCATCAGACATGTCCACCATAAGTGGTATAGCGATCTTTCGTTCTTTTCACATTTCCAACATTTACCCATCTCATGACCTCTGATCTTTGCCAATTTGTTAGGTGTAAGATACCACCTGTGAAGCACTTTATAGACATTCTCTCTTAGATCCATGCATAGTGTATATTTCAAATCTTGCCCCCAAGCTCTTTCCCATCTGTTTAATTGCACCTGATATCCAAAGCTTTGCAACCATTTTATCATACAGTCCTTCACTACTTCTGTTTCTAAATCTATTTTCAACAGCGGCTTATATAGTTTTGCTATGGTACCTTTTGATTGTTCTAGCAGAATCTCATCTAATTCATTTCTATTTCTATTGAAACCTTGTAATTTGAGGTCCATTTTAAATCTCTCACTCAGCTGACAATATGTAAACCAATGACAGACATTTCTTATTTCTTTTATTTCATCATTCGATTTCAGTCTCGGAATATTCCTTTCCCAGTGTAATATTTCTTGATATTTTAAACAGTACTTTAATTGTGTTTTATATCCCATCATCCAAGCCTCTTATGGTGACAGCCAGGTGGGTAGCTCCCTATTTATTGTATTTTTAACTTTTGTCCATACTCTTAGTAAAGCCCTTATCACTAGGTGGTCATTGAATTCTTTATTAACCTCTGCTCTCTTATACCATAAATAGCCATGCCATCCATATGTTTTGTTAAATCCTTCTAAATTTAGCATCTTATAATCTTTAAAATTTACCCAAATATGGATCCACTCAAGGGCACAAGAGTAATAATATAACTTCAAATCCGGTACTCCAATCCTCCTCTTTCTTTTGCATCTTTTAAGATTTTCCATTTTATTCTTGGCTTTTTCCCTGTCTAAATGAACTTTGAAATTTTCCCCTCCCATTTTTTGAACTGTTTATCATTCATCAAAATCAGTAGATTTTGAAATAAAAACATTACTTTAGGTAAAATAGTCATTTTGACCACTGTGATTCTTCCCATGAATGATAAATTTAAAAATTTCCATTTTAACAAGCCTTTTTTGATCTCCTTCCATAAAGATTCATAGTTGCTATCATATAGGTTGGAGTTCTTCTTAGAAAGTATAATGCCCAAATACTTAACTTTTTTTACAGATTTGGAAGCCTGATTTCTCCTGTAATTCAATATTCTTCTTTTTAGACATATTCAAAGTTAAAATATTAGATTTAGTTTTCTTAATTTTGAAACCTGCCAGTCCTCCGAATTCTTGAATTAATTTCATTAGATAGCTGATCTTCTCATTTAGCTCTTCTAAGATGACTACTGTATCATCAGCATATGCTCTTATCTTGTATTTATAGCCTTTAATTTGAGCTTCTTTAATTTGATCATCTTCCCTTATCTGATTAATTAAGATTTCTAGGATCAGGATAAATAATAAGGGTGATAGTGGACACCCTAGTCTTGTTCCTTTTGTAATTTGATAGTGCTTACATCTTTCCCCATTTACTATCACTCGTGCCAGCTGGGTTCTATATATTGCTTGAGTCCATCTTAAAAACGTGTCTCCAAAGTCCATTGATTTCAGTGTATATGTCATGAAGTCCCAATTCACTGCATCAAATGCCTTCTCTGTTTTGGCAGTTCTTTTGAAAAGAAGCAATTCAGAAGTGTGTTCAACAAGTGTGAGTGATGACTCTGAATTGCATCCTGCCAGAGTTACACTCACTAGGAGCTGGCTTTGGTTGCTTTGGGAAAGTTGTCTCTCCACTGTCCTCCTCCACCACCACCCCCAGCAGGAAACCGTGGACCCCACTGACTAAAATGTTCACCCACAGTCGCCTCAGCTATGGGGCAGTGTAACCTCATTAGCTCCACTGAGGACTTCGCCAACCAGGTGGGAGCCGCAGGAAGGGTGGCTGAAGTGTGGGACCCTCTTTCCCTCCCTCAGGGGCTCAGCTGGTGCCAGATGGATGGCCCTGGGAGCCTCACTGCTGAACTCAGCCTGGGCTGGATGCTGCTTCCCTCCCTCCCATCATGACTGCTTCTGCCTCCGCCTCTGCCTTGGGATGCCTCCAGATTCCAGCTGTGTAGCATCGGGGCCCCAGAGAGTGCCAGGGGGTTGCCTTTTCTCCCTCTCCGAGCCTCCCCCATCTTCCCTGACCATTCCTTGCCCCCCTCCCCAGGTCCCCCAAAGCTGTGGCACAAAGGAACTAGTGGGAACTACATAGTCTAAGGTCAAAATTTGTTTCCATAGTGAAAACTAAGTATTGGCCTCAATCGATTCAGCCACCCAGTGTCAACACGATTTGCAAAATGGTGTAAATGTAAGTGGGAATGTGCAGGAATTCCATTCCTCTCACCACTTACAATAATGATTCCGGCATGTACTGGATGGCCCTTCTGATCACTTCAAACTTTTATTATTCTATGAACTCTGTGGCTGACATGTCAAATGTCTAAAATGAGACAGTGGAGGCAAATAAGACATTATTTTGGTCAACATCACTGTCACATAATAGTAAGGTTGCCAGATTGGATCCATAACATGGCTACTGTAACTTTAATGCTTAACAGATCTTTGAGCAAGATGAGATACAGTATAGCTCCATCAGGAGGGACAGCGGTGTTTGTCCTCCCTCAGTTTCTAAAACCCAGCGTCCAGCTCTCTATTACCAGCATAGTTGTTTCCCCATTGGTGGAGTGAGGAGGTGTGTGGAGGAATGACCAGTTATATTCTTGTTGAAGGACATTTCCTACCACCCTGTTTTCCTCTGGCAAGGCTGTAGCCATGTTGGAAGGGGATGGCTGGGGCTTAGAAAGTGAAGTTGGACTAGTACTTTTATCCTCCTTGATGGAGCTTTGCAGTACTTTGTGTCACTGCAAGATCTGTTGAGGATAAAAGTTACAGGATCCCCAGTTCAGATCCAGTCTGGCAACCATACATAATAGACATAACAAAGATTCCTCACTAATCTTCATTCATACTTGCTTTTTGACCACTATAATGACCTTGCTTTCCCTGGGACATCTTAGGGGCTCTACAGATGGCCCCTAAGGGGTGGCTCCATGCCATCCCTAGGAGCTCTGAATCGGGGCCACGGCAACCACATGCCACGGCCCAGATCCAACACTGTGCCACTTCAAAAAGAGCTGGAAAATGCTGCTTCTTTTTGGAGCAGCAAAAAGCCACCTTTGCTGCTGAGGCAGCAGCTTTTTTGCACTCCTTTGGTGCAGTGTGTCTGTATGCTGGGGCATGCAGCATGACAGCGGCATTAGGGTAGAGTCAGGGCAGTCGGCATGTGGTTGCCACGTCCTGACTCTGCCCCCAGGCTGGCCCTTTTGGCCAGTCTATACAGGGCATTAGTTGCCTTATTGCATGACAAAACCATGCCATCATGTGGTTTCTAATACCTTTTATTATGCTTTGGAGGCTACATACAAGATATTTGGTCTTTCCCCTTTGGCCTACCTCCCACTCTTTTCATGGTAAAGACCCCCTTTATCATCAGTGTGGCCACCTGGGTAGCTTCCAGAGTGGAGGATTAAATCTTAGTGAAACTGAACACAGACTGATGGTAATGTGTCTCATGATCTGACTGCTGGACACAGTTGGAAGACTTTGGGGTATGTCTTTCTTGAAATTAAGCTGTTCTAGGATCTGGTTCTCAGGTTCAGCCTCAAAGATGATATTCTTGCTACTGGTACATGACCTTGTGGAAGCTTTCCTTGGATTAGGCCCTTCTGGTTAAGTGCCCTCAAGATCTGGTTCCAGGAGTCAGTGAAGGCCCAGTGAGGGATTGCAAACACTGTTCTTGCCCAAAAGCCCATTTGAGATAGGTCAGACCCTAGGAGTCCCCCCTTTGATGTTTGCTAGTAGTGGTTGGGCACTAAGATGGCACTAGGTTTAGACTTGGGAGGGATAATTCACAGCACTGGTATAGTTGTCCTGTTTTCATGGAGGGTAAGGTAAGATTCCTCTTTTTTTTAGCTTTTGGGCTTGTACCTGACTCCAAGGGGCTACCTGGCTGCCTCCTTTGAGATTCCTCCCCAGTCCTGCTGCTTCTGAAGCCTTTATCTCTCCCTGCCCTCTTTCCCTTAGCAATTGTGTCACAGTGTTGGCAACCTGTTTGATGGCAGCCACATTGCACTCTTCTCTGCAACTGAAAGGGGTGGAGAAACTGTGGTGATCTATTGTATCCTGTTACAGTCTCTCATGCCACCAGATCTCTAGGCATTGCTCAGCCTGTTTCATTACCTAATGTAAACCAAGGGTGATCACAGAATAACAGTATCACCAGAGAGGGCTCTTGAAAGTGACTGTATCAATGGTACTTATCTCACTATTCCATAGTGAGACCAGGGTCTTAACCAAATCTTCAGCCCTATCTGTTTGAAAATCACTCAGACCATTCAGAAATATTTTTGATTACAAAAATGTCCATTGGATGAATATCCTAATTGGTCCCCCAATCCAGCAAGTAGCTCCACTACTATCAAACTGGACTTCACAAGGAAACATTCCTATATCTTATTACTTTGGATTTTTTTTTATTTTTTTCAGTTTGTATCCAGCCTACTATCCAACCTGAAGTCTCAAGCACTTTCTTGGCTAAGATTGAACTGAACATTAGCACAGTGAAAAGCGCTTCTGGCACAGTAATAATGCTGGCTCATTGCTGCAGGTCATCACACACACAGAGCTTGGTAGGAGACAAAAGGATTTCCACTTGCACAATGAAGTCTGTGAGAGCAGTGAAAAAGAAATCAAATTGCTTGCTACACTACAGCTGTTGACTCAGTACAATCCTGTCCCTTAACCTCCCCTACCTTTTGCCTCTAAAGCATCATAGGAACCCTTGTCCTACATTATTTTGCTGCTCAAAACCAAGGACAAGATATCCACTGCCCCATCTAGAAGCTAACTGTACTGGCCATTGAATTTTACTTCAATACTGGCAAAATGATTGCTTCCCCACCTACTGCTGGGAACAGTAGGCTTGTTTAATGGGTTGCATGATGGCCTGTGTGGCACAGATCACTCTTATGTTCCAACAGACAGGAAAGACCATCAGCTGCTGCTCACCTCCCTCTACTACCACCCATGGGCATCTACTACCCAAGGCCATTGTCTCATTCTACCTAATGGGAGGCTTGACCCTGCTCATAGGACTTTTACTAGTGAGAGAATAAAGATCCAATGTGAAGTTATCAACACATTTCTGTGATAAATGGAACATTTGTATGCATGTGTACTTTTAAATGAGGTTTGTGTTTTGTTCACTCTTAAGTCAATGGCAGTATACTGCTAAAATGCCCAGTGGCAGGTTTTGTCTCTGATCTTTTTGTATGTGAATCATAGGGCTTAGTAAAGATGAGATGGCAGAGTCAGGGGGGGTTGCAGACTGCCAGAAATAGTGCAAATTGAATCCACTTTTAGGGTTAGGGTTAGTGCTAGGGAATCATGGGAATTGTTTTTTCCCCCCTGAGACATTGAGCCTTCTCTGTCAGAGAGCTCTGGTGCCACAATAAACTACAGTTCCCATGATTCCCTAACCCTAACCCTAACAGTGGACTCAATTTGCACTATTTCTGGCAGTCTGCAACCCTCCTCAGTGTTATCTGTCATAACCCCTGTTGAATCCAATTACATTCAAGGCAGGTTTCAAGTGTTGAGTGGTCTTATGTTTCATACAACCACCTTAATATAGATTTTGATATTTATGTACAGATGTCTAAATGAAATATTGTTTCAGATGGTAACTGGGGAGAGATCAGATCTAGGTCACCAATTGGCTGTCATTAATGCAAACAAATATTGTAATAAATAAATAAATAAATTGGAAAACTCATTTTCATTTTTTAAAATGTCTGATAGTTACTTATTTTTACACAGCTCTGTGTTTGTGCAGCCTTGTCTCTGACAATGAAATTTGTGGCTTTTGATATCTAATAATCAATATGAACTATACTCTCTCAGAACTGTAATAAAGCACTTTTACTGGCTATTGAGAGATAAAAGTGGACTTAATAAGGTCACCATTTTTGTGTTGACAGAAATGAGGATAGACAAGGGCTGTCATCTGTATATGCTGATATATTTTCTTTGACCAGAACTCTCAGAATCCTCAAGGTGGCAAAACCATTGGATGTATGGCTAGGGTATTGTGAGATCTGTAGTCCAGAAAAAAGGAACGACAACATTCCTTTCCCAAGCTTTATTAGAATGTGAATAAAAAAATACAGGATAGCAGGGAAGACTGACCAGGTGACCTGTGTAGCCACTAAGCTCCTTCTGCTTAGTGGTCACTTAGGCAGAAAAATTGAAGCCAGATTGCTTCTGGCTTTCCGTTGTTGTTGTTGTTGTTGTTGTTGTTGTTGTTGTTGTGTGCCTTCAATTCCTTTCCATCTTATGGTGACCCTAAGGTGACCCTATCATGAGTTTTTCTGAGGCTGAGAGTGTTTGACTTGCCCAAGATCACCCAGTGGGTTTCCATGGCCAAGTGGGGAATCAAACCCTTATCTCCAGAGTTGTAGTGCAATGCTGAAACCAATACACCATGCTGAATTAATAGAATTCTCTTGTTAGAGTTCCTAAAATTGAACTTGGCTTAGATTGGCCCTTCAAATAGAGGGAGACTTACAACAAATAGAGGACTGTCCTCTGTAAAATAAGACACATGGCCATCCTGCTGTTGAAACATGAAGCATACAGTTCAGAAATTCATCACCACCACCATCCTCAGTCTTGTTTTTTACATTTTACTTCCCTCTGTTTCTAGATGATGCTATCTGCTTGAACTTAAGCATCATACTCATATAACTTTCTTCATTTTACTGAGTGCTTTTGTGCCATTAAATGGCTGTCTTTAATATATAAAATTAAAGTGTCACAGAGTCCTGTATAGACTATATAACTCCCACCTTGCAATCATAGAGCAAATGCCATTATAGTTGCTAGCAGACAATGATTTCAAATGTGAACCGGGGGGGGGGGGGAGGAGAGAATCTATTTGGTTACCATCTTGCATTTTAAGATTTGTGTCAATTCAGGTAATCAAGTTACTATGCAAGGCTGATAAATATAAGTTTCTAATAGAATAATTCCAAGGTTAAGTTGATTAAAGAGGAACTTGAAGGCTGAGTTGCCTTTAAGGAGGCAACATACATTTAATTCACCATGCCTGAATACATGTTAATACCTGCTGAACTGGATGAAGGGTGGGTTCACAGCAGAGGTATGTTTACAGTGGAGTGCCTGTAATGTTGAATTTCTGATAGCATCAGTTCAATTTGAAGCATTATCAACTTTCAACTGCAAACAATGGGGGAACAAATACTCTACCAGGGCCTCCTATGCTACATATGCCCTTAAGGGATGGCTGTTTAGAAATTAGTTGGGCAAACAGTTTTAGACCAGAATCTTGTACAGGAGATACAGATGCAAAGCATGCTAGTTATGGAACTATGCAGTGGATATTGCCCTGACCCTCATCAATTGCCACTTATGAGGAAGCAGCTGCTGTAGTTGATGGGGGCCTGTTTCCCTCTCATTTAGGGCCTTTACAGACTGCCAGAAATAATGCAGCTTGAGGCCACTTTAACTGTCCTGGCTCAGTGCTAGGGAATCATGGGAATTGTTTTTTTTTTCCCCTGGGACATTGAGCCTTCTCTGTCAGAGAGCTCTGGTGCCACAATAAATTACAGTTCTCCTTAGCACTGAGCCAGGGTGGTTAAAGTGGCCTCAAGCTGCATTATTTCTAGCAGTCTGTAACAAGCCGACTGATAGTTCTTTGACCAATGTGGCAGCCAAAAGAAGGGTCCCTGTTGCAATTCTCCCTCTTGCCAGAGATTGTTCATGTGAGGGGTAGGTGGCACTGTCAGGCAGATACTTTCTGCTCAAAAGGGGAACAACAGACCCCCCCACCACCAATTGATTGCAGGGGCTGATGCCCAGTAAGTGTGTGTGGGTTTTATGTGCCTTCAAGTTGTTTCTGACTTATGGTGATCCTAAGGTGACCTTATTGTGGGGTTTTCTTGGCAAGATTTGTTCAGAGGAGGCTTGCCATTGCCTTTCCCTGAGGCTGAGAGCATGTGATTTGCCCAAGATAAGTAGGGAATGGTAAATAGATGCTACATATGGATTATGAATATGTAAGGATAATGAATGAGTAATTCTCAGTTGTGCATTTGTAACTGTCATAGAAAATTCAGTTCTGGTAGATTTTAAGTGCTGTGATTCTCATTTAAATTGGGACAAATTTTATTTCCAATTCATGTGGCTGGGTTGCCATTGAACACTTTGGAATCAGTTAAGTATCTAAAATTTAAAGGAGTTTATTTAATGCTATGGCGGTTATTAAATGCATCAGACATGTAGCCATGATGTTGTGGCTATGATTTGAGATCCCTCAAACCCACCCTTAAAATCCAGGCAGCTGCACTGGGGGATGGAATTCTGTGGCACTAGTGAGCAGAGTGCTGGAAGAAGAAGAAGTATGCAGCCCCCATTCCAACCACTCAACCATAATGCAACAAACAAGCAGAAACAGGGAAACTGGGGTCCTGTCACAGGTCCTCATCACATCATCACTTTCTGGTGGAAGCAGGATGGATGTCATTCTTCAGTGCCATTGTTGCCAATCCCACAGAACTCTGTCCCTCGATATGGCTGCCTAGATTTTAAGATGGGTTTTGGGGGCATTTACAATTATGGTAATAATGCAAATCATCAATTACAAGATTGTAAGCCCAGACATCATAGCTTTATGTCAAGATCCCAGCCCATGTCTTTTTCTTATGTCAAGATAGGATTGTAAACGCATTGGGCAGAACATGACTTTTAAATGTGTTTTATAAAGCACCCATGGTTATGGGAGGGCATTCACAAATAAATGTTATTGCATTCTTGCATATATAGAGCAAGATTCAATGGGTTATTCTGCTGATGCAACAGATTCCATAAGCCCAGCTGGGTGTGTGTATGTGTGGCACCCCCCCCCCACTTCATGCACCTCCCCCATGCACCTTCCAAATCTGCTCCAGAAGTCTGGGAAATCTTCTGGCTCTGTTTTCAAGATGGCACAGAGGGCTGCCAGGAGAAGATGAGGTTAAGAAAGTTCTGTCATGTTGATGGCTGACTAGTAGCATGACTCCAAATTTAGGCCTTAGCATCCCCTTATGTTTTTGATGTAGCCACGTTCCTTTGACCATCCCAAGGGTCTCATTAAAGAAGTCCTGCATCTTTTCAGCTCACATCTTCTGTGCCTGTACCTGTAAGAGCTGTTCCAGAGATCCCTCCTGGGCTTTATTTATTATTAATAATGTCACACAACAGGTTTGTATACACCTCCCACCAGAAAGGTTTTGCTTTTTCTCTTCTTGTTGTTTCATGTCTTCAAGTTGTTTCCAACTTATGGAGACCTTATCATGGAGTTTCCTTGATGGGGTTTCCTTGACAAGATTTGTTCAGGGGAGGTTTGCTGTTTCCTTCCCTTGAGGCTGAGAGCATGTGACTTGCTCAAGGTCACCCTGTGGGTTACAGTGCTGATCAGGGAATCAAACCCTTGTCTCCAGTTGTAGCCCAATACTCAAATCTTCTCTAGGTGGAATAAAATATTTGATGGGCCATGCCATCCCTCCCTTTTGTGGTCTTTCTCTCTTCCCTTTCTCTTAATTACTTTTGGTACAACATCGCAAATCTAAATCCCCAGGTTCATTTCCATTCTTAAGGGAGAAACAACTGAAGATCTTTAAGGGAAAAACAAAAAACCTAACAATTCAGTATTCTTTCACTTATTACTCTGCTTAGTTTCCCTGCACACTTCTCTCTCCCTCTCCCTTCCCCATACCCCCCCCCACATATAGCTGTGATACCAGCTTAGCTAAAGAGTTGTAAAGAATCATATAATGCATTTGTCATTTTCAACTAAGCTTCTTCAAAGGGGTTATAGATATAGATAGGCCTCCTGGGTCTTACAGATAAATAAACAAACTTAAGTACATGAGCAGATGTAAAAACAAAGTGACTGTATTGTAGGCAGTACTAACTTAAAAGCTTGGTAACATAATCCATGTGTTTCATTTAGAGATCCCAATACGGAAAACATGGCAGGAACACCCACTCCCCTACAGCTCCAACTTTGCCAGGGGAGTAATATGGATACAGGAAAAAGAGACTTGCAAAATGACATATTGCAGTGCTTGCTAGATTTTTTTATTTCAAACTCCAGATGGAGGAATGAATGCTCTTTTTGGATGGGAGGCCCAGGAACACCAAAAAGCCACTTACCTTGTCCATAAAAAGTAGTATATCAAGGAGAAAGGTAGGGTAAAACTATTTTTTCTACATTAACTTTTCTGTGCAGAGAACATTTGGAAAGTATCTGTCATGAGCATGCAGGTATTTGTTGTTGTGTACCTTCACATCGTTTCTGTCTTATGGTGATCCTAAGGCGAATCTATCATGGGGTTTTCTTGGCAAGTTTTGTTCAGAGGACGTTTGCCATTGTCTTCCCCTAAGGCTGAGAGCATGTGGCTTTCCCAAGGTCACCCAGTGGTTTTCATGGAAATCGAACCCTGATCTTAAGTCATAATCCAACACTCAAACCACTTTAGCTTGCAGGTATACTGAGAGTCAGTGTGACATAACAGTATGCCAAGCTGGCTCTAAGTATACTTGAAACTTAAAGTAATAATAATAATAATGTTTATTTGTATCCAGCTTATTGCCAGACAATCCAAGCGGCTTACAATAAAACCCGTATAACATATCTCCAAAAAGAAAAACCAACCTCTACTGTGTTCCTCATCCATCAACAACTGATGGGGCCACGAGAGGAACACAGGAGTCAAGGAACCCAAGGCCGGGATGATTAGTCTGGGAAGGCCTGCCGAAAAAGATCCGTCTGGACAGCTTTTTTAAAGCTGTCCAGTGATGTCAACTGACGGATCTCGTCCAGCAGGCCGTTCCAGAGTTTGGGGGCGACAACAGAAAAAGCCCTCTGGGAGGTCACCGCAAGCCTAGATTTTTGAGGCTGCAGCAAATTCCTCCCAGAAGACCGGAGAGCACAGGGAGGATTGTATGGAAGGAGGTGATCCCTGAGATAGCTTGGACCCAAGCCATTTAGGGCTTTAAAGGTGATAACCAACACCTTGTACTGGGCCTGGAAGCTAATAGGCAGCCAGTGGAGGGACCTCAAAACCGGAGTGATGTGGTCCCTCCTAGATGTTCCAGAAATAAGCCTGGCTGTCATGTTTTGAACCAACTGAAGCTTCCGGACCAAGCATAAGGGTAGCCCCATGTACAGCGCATTACAGAAGTCGAGGCGTGAGGTTACCAGTGCATGCACAACGGTCTCGAGATCCCTTACTTCCAGAAAAGGGCGCAGCTGGCGTATCAGCCAAAGCTGATAACAAGCGCTCCTGACTGTCGCATTTACCTGATTTGTCATCAGGAGCGACGAGTCAAGGAGCACCCCCAGACTGCGAACACAGTCACTGGAGGAGAGTGCGACCCCATCCAGGACTGGAGGTTGCAACCTAATTCTTGGTTTCGGGGCCGCTACCGTGAGCACCTCCGTCTTGTCTGGATTCAGTTTCAATCTGTTTTTCCTCATCCAGCCCATTACCGCCCAAAGACATTCATTGAGAGAGGAGATGCCATTGGAATTCGAGGCCGATGAACGAGACACAGAAAAATAGATTTGGGTGTCATCAACATACTGATAACACCCAGCACCATAACTCCGTATGATCTCACCCAGCGGCTTCATATAGATGTTAAATAACATTGGGGACAAAATAGCCCCCTGAGGGACCCCACAAGTGAGTTCCCTCTTACTGGAGCTACTGTCTCTAAGCAGCACCCTCTGGGACCTACCCGAGAGGAAGGACCAGAACTACTGCAAAGCAGTGCCCCCGATACCTAACCCCTTCAGGCGGTCCAAGAGGATGCCGTGATCTATTGTATCAAAAGCCGCTGAGAGGTCTAAGAGCACCAACAGGGTCACACTACCCCTGTGGATGCTCAGACGCAGATCGTTGGTCAAGGCAACCATGGCAGTCTCTACTCTAAAGCCTGTCCTAACGCCGGTTTGAAATGGGTCTAGATAATCGGTTTCTTCCAAGACAGCTTGGAGCTGAAGTGCAACCGCCCTCTCGATTACCTTGCTCAAAAATGGCAGCAACGACACAGGCCTATAATTTCTCATATCCAGGGGGTCTAGGGAAGGTTTTTTCAGAAGCGGGCTAACAGCTGCTTCCTTCAAACAAGATGGAACATATCCTTCCCTGAAGGATGCATAGATGATATCCGTGAGGAACCTCAACAATGCATCCTCCCCCAGACGGCCAGCCATGATGGGCAAGGGTTGAGAGGGCAGGTCGTCTTCCTCAGCTTACCAAGCAGCTTGTCCACATCCTCGGTACTCACAGATTGAAGCTGATCCAGTATAACTACATCGACGGAGTCGCTGGACGTCTCCCCTATAGACTCCGTTTCAACAGTGGCATCTAAGTCGGCTCTTATCTGAGAGATTTTATCTGCAAAGTAGTTGTTAAACGCATCACAGCAGGCTGTCACAGGGTTAAGTAAGGGGTTTGGCGCAGGAGGCACCTGCGTCATCTCCCTCACCACCCTAAACAGCTCTGCTGGACGGGACTCTGCAGATGCAATACGTGCAGAGGAGAAAGCTCTCTTTGCTGCATGTATTGCCTCCCGATAGGAATGAAGAAAATTCCTATGGCGAGTTCTGTCAGATAAGAGTTGAGTCTTCCGCCACTTGCGCTCTAGCCGTTTCCAACCTGCTTCATCCTCCTAAGCTCTGGCGTATACCAAGGCCTACGGTTGAGAGCGGGATGGCAAGGGCGCTTGGGAGCGATCGTGTCAATAGCCCTGGTAAGGTTGGTGTTCCAAGTATTAACCAGAGCTTCGACAGGATCACCAGCATTCCCAACCATTAAACCCTCTAAGGCTTTCTGGAATCGCACTGGCTCCATTAGCCTTCGAGGGCGGACCATCCGAATGGGTCCACCACCCCCGGTGGGGCAGATACTGGCTCTAAGTTCCATCTTGACCAGGAAGTGATCCGTCCATGACAATGCGGAGGTACTTACCACCTCCGCCCACGGATATTCCTGTTCTGTACTAAAGACCGCATCGAGTGTATGACCTGCACAATGTGTGGGCCCATTGACCAATTGGGATAGGCCCATGTTTGTCATGGTCTCCATGAACTAGTAGTACCCTCCACCAATATGTCAAGCATGTGATTCTACCGATGGTGTGTTTTAGTTTTTCATTACAGATGTTCTACGAATGTCCCCTCATACCTTTACCAGAAATAGTGAATTAGGGTCTATTTATTATTTCATAATTATGAAATATTTCATAATGATGGAGTGAGCTCCTGTCACTAGTCCCAGCTTCTGCCAACCTAGCAGTTCAAAAGAATGCAAATGAAAGTAGATAAATAGGTACTACTTCAGTGGGAAGTTAAACAGTTTTCTGTGCAATCATGCTGGCCACATGACCACAGAGTAGTCTCCGAAAACGTTGGCTCTTTGGCTTAGTAACGGAGATAAGCACTTCCCCCTACGGTCGGACACGACTTGACAACCTTGCCAATAGGGAATATCTTTACCTTTAATTATGAAATAATGTACACTCTTATATACTGATTAGTGGTATGGGCAGGATAGGTTTATTGGTGTGAGGAGGTAATTTCTCTCTGGCTGGGAGAGGATAGCAGTGTGACCTAGGTTAAGGCTCTCCCAGCCGGATATACTGTCAAGGAGCAAGTTAGGGAAAGTGGGCAGGGGGGGAGTTGCCTTGGTCCATAAAAGCACTATCACTTTAACCGGGAGACCTATCAGAAAATGAAGCAGATTGAGGGTATTTAATTGACCCTGAAGGCGAGGGACAGTCTGGGGATTCTGTTACTGTCCACCCCATTGCTTAACAGACTCCCTGGCTGAGCTGACACAGCTGGTCTCAGAGCTGGTGTTGGAGTCTCCCAGGCTTCTTGTTCTGGGGGACCTCAACATCCCCTTCGAGTCTGGCTCATTAGATCTAAAAGGTGCAGCTCAGAAGTTCATGACTTCCATGACAGCCATGGGCCTGTCCCAACTAGTCTTGGGTCCAACACATTGTGCTGGTAATACACTCGATGTGGTCTTTAGTATGGATCAGGAATATCCATGGTCTGAGGTAATCCAGACTTCTGCCCTGTCATGGACAGATCATTTCCTGGTCAAGGTGGGACTGAAGGCTACTACTCATATTCCTCTCGGGGGTGGAGGACCCATTAAAATGGTCTGCCCTCGAAGACTGATGGAACCCAAAAGGTTCCAGGAAACCTTGGAGGGTTTTACAGTTGGGAACGATGGCAATTCTATTGAAGCCTTGGTTGATACTTGGAATAACAACCTTACCAGGGCTATAGACATTATCGCTCCTGAGCGTCCTTTTCAACCTGCTTCAAATAAAAAACCTTGGTACACAGGAAATCTTCACCAAATGAAGCGGGCTGTACAATGACTAGTGCGCTGCTGGCAGAAACATTGATGTTTATCTGACAAGACACGTCATAGGATCATGTTGGATTCTTATTGAGTGGCAATAGATGCAGCAAAGATTTCTTTCTATGCTGCACGTATTGCATCTGCAAAGTCTCGTCCAGCAGAGCTGTTTAGGGTGGTTAAAGAATTAACTCAACTACCTCCCACCCTGAACCCGTTATTGGAACCAACTAAAGCCTGCTGTGATGCTTTTAATTACTTTTTTGTAGATAAAATCTCTCAGATAAGGGTCGATCTGGATGTGGGCATTATAACAGAGCCAATAAGAGAGATGTCCAGAGATTCTGTGGACTGTGTTAAACTGGATCATTTTGAATTTGTTAATATCGATGAAGTGGACAAGCTTCTTGGAAGTGTAAGGAGGACGACATGCCCTCTTGATCCTTGCCCATTATGGTTGACCATCCAGGGAGGTGATGCAGTAAAAATATTATTACAACTTATAATTAATGCATCCCTCAGGGAGAAGGAATTTCCATCTAGTTTGAAACTAGTGGTGGTTAAACCACTCTTGAAAAAAACCCTCCCTTGATCCCCTGGTGAAAAATAATTACAGGCCAGTCTCCCTTTTACCATTCTTGGGTAAGGTGATCGAGAGGGCAGTTGCCTTCCAGCTCCAAGCTGTCTTGGAAGAAGCCAATTATCTGGACCCATTTCAAACTGGCTTCAGGGTGGGATAGGGAGTTGAGACTGCCATAGTTGCATTAGTTGATGATCTCCATCTGGGCATCGACAGGGGAAGTGTGACCTTGTTGGTGTTCTTGGACATTTCAGTGGCACTTGATACCATAGACCATGGTATCCTTCTGGAACGCCTGGGGGAGTTAGGTATTGGGGGCACTGCGCTTCAGTGTCTCCGGTCCTACCTCTCGGGCAGATTCCAGATGGTGATGCTGGGGGAATAGTAGCTCTTCTAAAAGAGAGCTGACATCTGGTGTCTCTCAGGGTGCCATTCTATCCCCCATGCTGTTTAACATTAAATGAAGCCGCTGGGTGAGATCATCCAGAGACATGGGGCGTGGTGTTATCAGTACGCTGATGACACCCAACTCTATTTCTCTACGTCTCCGACCGTTGCAGTAACTAAGGATGGCATCACTCCTCTGGACACCTGTCTTGAGTCGGTAATGGGCTGGATGAAGGAAAACAAACTCAAGCTTAATCCAGAGAAAACAGAGGTACTCGCGATAGGTACCCGAAGTCCGGGAAGGGAGCTTTATCAACCAGTCCTGGACGGGGTCACATTTTCCCTAAAGGACAACATACACAGTTTGGGAGTACTCCTGGACTCATCTCTACAGCTGTCATCTCAAGTGGATGCAATGGCCAGGAGTGCTTGGTATCAACTTCAGTTGATCCACCAGCTGCGTCCCTACCTGGACTGAAAGGACCTTGAAGCAGTAGTAGTTGCCCTGGTAATCTCTCGTTTGGATTTCTGTAATGCGCTCCACATGGGGCTACCTCTGTACCAAGTTCGGAAGCTTCAATTGGTTCAAAATGCGGCAGCCAGACTGGTCACCAGAACATCTAGGTCAGACCATATAACACCTGTTTTAAAATTTCTTCATTGGCTGATGATTAGCTTCTGGGCGAAGTACAAAGTGTTGGCTATTACCTTTAAAGCCCTACATGGCTTGGGCCCGAGTTACTTGAAGGAACACCTTTCCCCACACAATCCGCCCCACAGTCCCAGAACATCTGGGAAGAACTTATTAGAGCATTATAAAACTAGATTGAGTTCCACTTCCCAAAGATCGTTCACGGCCGCAGCCCCCAAGTTATGGAATAGCTTACCAGAAGAGATCCGTTTTATCACTACTTTAGATGCCTTTAAGAAGGCACTTAAGACGGACCTCTTCCATTGGGCCTATCCATCTGATCTCTCTAGCGAATCTCTATACTACTACTTTAAAACCGGCTTTTGGGGTACTGATGACAACCGATTCATTTATTTTAGTTTATTCTTGTTTATTTTATTTTATTTGTCCTATTTCATTGATTTTATTTATTCTCTGATTGTATTCATTTTACTGATTGTATTTTGTGCACTATTGCATATTTTATTGTATAATCCCGCTTCGATCCATAGGGAGAGGTGGGAAATATAAATACAAACTATTTATTATTATTATTATTATTATTATTATTATTTATACAAATGATCCGTATTTTAAGTCTCCTGTGTGCTTTTGTTTGATTTTTTTCCAAAAAGGAAAACACATTCATATCCCATTGCTTCATTTAAAAAAAGATAAAATTACATAAACACACATGGCAATTAATGCCTGCCTTCCTTCCTTCCTTCCTTCCTTGCTTCCTTCCTTCCTTCCTTGCTTCCTTCCTTCCTTTCTTTCATATGTGTTTATGTTTCATTTTTTAAAAATGGCTGGCACCCTGTTCAGTAGTTATGAGATTATAAACCAGATGTATGATCTTGTAACTTTTTGGTTGTCCCATGATCAGGAGAGCATTGAAGATGTCATTTCCCGGTGCCTTAATCTGGAGTAGAAACCAGACTTCCAGTTGCAGAATGGCTTAATGACATCTCTTTCATGGCAGGGTGATCAAATGTCCTAACCACAAAGTAGGACAAGGCACCACAAAATGTACAACCTTCATGAAAAGTATAGGACATTACAAAATAAAAGCTAAAAAAGCTAGTATAAATATAAATCCATGCTTTTTAGTCATGCCCAAAATGGAGGACATTTTGGAATTCCTCCTGGATAGAAGGTTGAAATGTAGGTCATGTCCTGGAAAAGGAGGAGAGCACCCTGTTTCATGGGTTATCAAATAAACCTTTTATCAAGTAAACTATTATAAAGTAAACCCTTAAAGTTGGAATATATATATATATTTATGGCAAATACTTTACAAGTAGAAAGTTTAAAAGAGTGGGCCTGGTTTGTTTTGAGAAAATGGAATTGTTTTGGCTGGAAGAGGCTGTTCTTAGGAGTTTATCACACGGGGAAAATCCCGTGCGGAAACGGGGCTTTAAATTAAACAAAACCCGCAAAAGTGGGTGTTTTTTTCAGATGATGTCACTGTTAAAAGGAGGTTAATCTGAACGGAAATTAGACAAAAACTGCTTCTTTTACTTTTGGAAGATCCCGAAAGTAAAAAGCAGCAGTTTTTGTCTAATTTCCGTTCAGATTAACCCCCTTTTAACTGTGCTGGAGTTTATCACATGGGGAAATCCCATTGATAAATTGCTTCCTCTTTTGCAGTTTTTTTCCAACTTAAAGCAGCTTTTCTGCACGGGGCTCCCCATGTGATAAACTCCATAGAAAACAGCCTGAGTAACATGAAAGGTTCATTATTGGGCTGTGCCACTGTTACATCAGAGATTATCAGTTGGGAAGTTGCACAATTGCATTGAAGATTTTCAGACGCATCACGGTTATCAAGGACTTAACCCATGAAGATCCAGGAATGTTCCAGCAACAAACCATTCATGGGGAAGTCCTGGGAATGGTTTGTTGCTGGAGCATTGCTGGTTCTTCATGGAGAAGTCCTGGAGAAGTGAGACATTGTCTGAAAATCTTCAGCGCAATCAGGTGACTTTGCCTCCACCTGATAATCTCCACCATATCTGAGGAGTTGCTGTAGTGAGAAAGGTTAATTCTTTGCATACCAAAATGTGGTTTAATTGAAGAAGATAAAGATGCAACCCTGGGAAGAGGATCCTGATTCAGGATTATGGCAAGAGTTTTGGCAGGAACTTAAATTGATGATCAATAACTTTAAGAATTATACAACAAGATTTAGACTGAAAAATGGATTGGACGAGAAGACCAACAATGGAGAAACAGAATTTTCAGAGAAGAAAGTGGATAAAACAAAGAGTCCAGGAATGGAAGACCAATGGGGAATATTGGGGAATCAGTTTGGAATATGAGGAGAAAATCATAGATGGAGATGTATGGCTGGAGCACAGGGTTTTTGAAGGCCCAGAGGTGATCCTGGAGGAGAATGTGGATGACATCTGAAATGATGCAAAATGGAAGAATGGAGAAGAT
This sequence comes from Phrynosoma blainvillii, assembly GCA_026167975.1. Taxonomy (NCBI): domain Eukaryota; kingdom Metazoa; phylum Chordata; class Lepidosauria; order Squamata; family Phrynosomatidae; genus Phrynosoma; species Phrynosoma blainvillii. The sequence goes on along the minus strand of JANUYF010000001.1, from coordinate 247,458,667 downwards.
GGGGGAACATAGGGAAGGATTGAGAGGGATGATAAGATTAAGGATTTCTTAGGAAAATTTTTCTTTCCCCTCAGGCATTGTAGCATGGCATAGTGGTTTGAGTGTTGGAGTATAACTCTAGAGCAGGGACCGGCAACCTACAGCCCCCAGGCCGGTTCCGGCCCGGGTCGCCGGACTTACCGGCCCAGGCAGACCCCTGCCGCTGCGCGTTTTCCTGTCCGTACGGCCGTGCACACCGCACCCACCATTTTGATTTTCAAAATGGCAGCCGTGATGCGTTTGCGCATGTGCAGGAGTACTGCGCATGCGCAAACAAGTCACGGCTGCCATTTTGGAAATCAAAATGGTGAACGCGAGTGGTGGCCACCATTTTGTTCTCCAAAATGGCAGCCGTGACTCGCTTGCGCATGCGCAGTACTCCTGCACATGCGCAAACGCATTGTGTGGAAATCAAAATGGCGGGCGCGACATGCGCCATGGCGGTGGCGGCAGCGCCGGCACGCACGGGGGGTCGTGCGCGGTATTGGAGGGTGCGCGCCACCATTCCCCCCCCCTCGGCCCAGCGGAGACCTGGACTTCGGGGGACCGGCCCACGTCTCCAAAAGGTTGCCTACCCCTGCTCTAGAGACTCTAGAGTTCAAATTCCTGCTGAGCCATGAAACCTGCTGCATGATCTTGGGCAAGTCACACTCTCTCAGCCTCAAAAGAAGGCAATGGCAACCTGTCATTGAAGAAAATTTCCTTGAAAACTCCTAATAGGCTCATTAGAATTAGAAACAACTTGAAGGCACACAACAAATAATTGTGTGATCAGATGAAAGCTGCTCACTTTGTTCAACAGAAGAGATTTGGTAAAATATTGAGGAGTAGAATTCAAGTAGAATAGATGTAAATGAAGGCTGACTTTGTTGGATTAAATATGTTAATACGGTTTTTGTTATATGATGATGTTTTAAGATTTCCATATTGGGTTCATTATTTGTGGTTGATTTTGGTAAAGGAATAGGTCATAATACAAATTCTGTTTATTTAAGAAATTATTTACAAAGGTTACTAAGAGTGATCTATATGGTTTTGAGGGTTTAAATATCTAAAAGAAATAAGAATTTGAGTGGGGATATATATAAAAAGCAAAAGGAAAACCAATCAATCAAAACAAAAAATAACAATTTAAAAGGAGATAAGATTCATAGTGAAAGTAAAGGAGTGGAGTTAATTTTATTTTTGTTTTTGTTCAGTTAAGAGGCATAGGTGATGTTGTGTCAGACAAATGGTAAGAGGGAAATTGGGAAAGGTTTATTTGAGGAGCTTAATAGAAGTGTTTAGAGGTCTGTAGAATCAGTATGTAGAGAGATCTTGTAGCACCTTTGAAAGTAACTAAAGAAAGAAATAGGCAGCATAAGCTTTCATAGACAAATGCATCTGAGGAACTAGACTTAAGTCTACGAAAGCTCATGCTGCCAATTTCTTTCTTTAGTTAATCTCAAAACTTCTACAAGATCTTGCTACATACTGTTTAACTTTCTGTTAGGGATTATATCTGCGGCGCTCCGGACCAGGGCGTCCCCTTAGTTTGGAAAGAATAATATTTACAACATATAGAAAGGAGGTTGAAGGGGGGTTTTGCATGAGAGAGGTAATGATGGATTAGTACCATTTAATAACTGCTGAAGCGCAGATTGAAAGTCACTTTTATCTTTCCCAGCTTTTATCTTTCCCAGCTTTCTTTCTTCCTTTTTCTATATTTGTTTGCTTCTGATTTTTCCTTGTGTTCCCCCCCCCTTAATTTTCTCTTTGTAGATTAGATACTGTTGTTATTCTGTTTTTGTTTATTTGGAAAACTCTCTCTATATATGTGTATATAGAGGGAAAGACAGACAGACAGTCATGGAGTGGAAACCCTATGGTTGGAGCTGGCTGAAAAGGTAGTTTTGGGGGGGATGGCATTGTCAGATGTAGCTACAATAATGGCGCTTTGCCATTATGGCCCAGCATGGTATAGTGGTTTGAGCATTGGACTAGGACACTGGGAGACCAGGGTTCAAATCCTAGCTTTGCCATGAAATCCACTAGGTGGAATCTTGGGCAAATCACAATCTCTCAGCCTCAGAGGATGGTAATGGCAAACCCTCTCTGAACAAATCTTGCCAAGAAAATCCTTTGATAGGTTCGCCTTAGGGTCATCCTAAATCGGAAATGACCTGAAGGCACACAACAACAACGAAGTTACATTTAATGATTTAGGATCTCACCCACCATCTTTCATACTAGTGAAAACTAAAAAACAAAACAAAAACAAAACAAAACCTAAACAAGAACAAAGAAAAAAATCCTGAAAAAGCGTAATAACAACAGGAAAATACAGTTGGTAATTCATGCACAGCCTGACACCATTATCATACAAATTATTCCAGAATTAAAACACTTGTGGAGTTTCCAACCAAAAGAAAAGAGAGGGTGCTGTCCTTAATTTCTCCCTTTTGGACAGAAGTTTGTTACTTTAAAAATGTTTTGCTGTATTGCCATAGAATATTCTTCTTGTTTTTGTGGATAGTACCTGAGTGTTTTTTTTAATCACATGTTAAACTGCAATTTGCCCTCTCTCACTCGTCATAAGCCTGAAGAAAAAATTAAATTTCACCAAAATTGATGGCACCTACCACTAAGATTAGAGAAAAAGGAACTTTTCTAGTTTCAATCTCCATGCAAGGAAGCAATAGTTTTATTTCAGCGCCTAACAATAGATATTTGAGCTTGATTATGTTTCATTCACATATGCAAACCTCAGCAGACACTTGCCCAGAGAAGTAATGAATATATTATAGATAATACTGAGTTGGACAATAGCTGCTCTTAACAGGATGACAAAGGCATAATTTCATTGCTCATTTTAATCTTATTACTATTCTGTTTAAAAGACTGCCTAAATCATGCAACCTAACACTGCAGTTCCAGAAAGATTAAAAAACAAGTAAGGTACTATGATGATGATGGTGATAACATGGATAACATGTTCATAGTTTTGAACATGAAATAAGAAACAAGCAATTCCTTTTTGTATTAACTGAGTAGTTCTAACTTGCTTTCTATCTCAATGTATTTCTCTTAATTAACTTGGGCTAGCATCCTGTTAGTGACATTGTACGATTTTATCCCATCAATTATGGAGATTTCCACTCAGGCAATCCCACCAGTACCACCAACTGTGGGGAGGGGGTCCTCTCACTTAATCCCATCACTGTGGTTGTATGTGTGGTTTCTCCCTTTAACCCACCAAATGTGAAGAGTCCCATGGTGCTCACTGCAACTGCCAAGAGTGAGGGCTTTCCCTGATCCTCACCCCTGCCACAATGTAATCTTCCCGTTCCACCTGTTGATACTAACTGTGGGTACTTATGAGGATTTATGCAATGTGTATCCTCAATGGACACCACCGCTCTATAGTCAATGCTACCACCAAATACCTTGTCTGAATCCAAGCTCTCAGATACATAGCTTTTCTAGAGACTAAAAATATATAAAGACTAAAACAAATTATTTATTTAGAGAAGTTAAATGTAATACAGCAGATTAATTATTTATAACATTTAAAACACCACACATAAACACACACACACATGCACTCTTACCCCTCAAGCTAACTCATACCAACCATACCAATGCCCACATCAAAGGTTCCACTCTAGTCTAACCCAAACCCTTGTCTAACTGAACTCCCAGTTCTCATTCCCCAGCCTCATGCAAATCTCTTCAAACATCCCACCAATCAGCATTCATTCCAACCTTCCATTCTCTCATCTCTCCTAACATTTCCTTATGGTCAATCAATCAATCAAACAATCAAACATTTTCCAATGCCAATGCATGACATCACAAACATATGCAAGTGTAAGTCCACTTCATGTTTGTGTCATTTTTTTTTTATCATTGTAATGGATTATATTCTCTTCCACATTAAAGTTCTCCAGAATCCACTGAGGGAGGAAGGGATTGGTGATGTGTCTGGTTATGTTCCAAAACAATCACTAAATCAAACATAGAACATAGCCAGATGTGTCTCTGAACCCTCCACTCTCTTCTAGCAATGAAATGGCTGTGTTGGGAAAGTTGGCATAGACAAATGCTGGCAAGAGGGGAACCACAGTGGAGTTCTACCTGTGGAACCCTTATGCTTTGCTCAACAATGTATGATCTCACCCTCAGCGTGCTTACTTTATTGGAAAATAGGAAAGTTCTTTAATCAGACAAATAGTCTAAAGTGTTTAATCCACATTCGTTTGTTGCTGTGTGCCTTCAAGTCATTTCAGACTTATGGTGAGCCTAAGGTGAACTATCATGGGGTTTTCTTGACAAGATTTGTTCAGAGGGGGTTTGCCACTGTCTTCCCCTGAGGCTGAGAGCATGTGACTTGCCTAAGGTCACCCAAGGGTTCTGTGGCTGAGCTAGGAATCAAATCCTGGTCTCCAGAGTCAAAATCCAAACCATTATGCTACACACGTATTCTGTTCCTCTGTTCTTCCAAACCACTTCCTACCAGGAACAACATCTTCCAGTAGCTATGTCACCAGGATAGTAAGAGGAACCAGACCTTTTTGTATCAGGGAAAAAATGCAACAGGATTAGGGAAAAACACAATATTTGCTAGAAATACTATAGGGTCAAACTGGAACAGAAATGATTGAACTTCAGTAGTTGATATGGGTACAATAGAGGTAAGGTCATATACACACTGATCTTGGATGAGGGTATTTTTGGAGCTTATCACACACCCAAAAGAGGCATCTTACCTCTTCCGGGTTCAATCCTTGATCAGGGATACACCTGGATGTTATCACACATAATTCGCCACTAATTCTGTCACGATGCTGTCGGCCGCATCCAGCCTGGATCCAAGGAGTGCTCAGCCGGCCAATTTTTAAAGTTGGAAAACTTTTGACACAGACTGGATGCAGCCAGTGGCATCACAGCAGAATCAGTGGCAAATTATGTGTGATAATATCTGGGTGTATCCCGGATTGAGGATTGAACCTGGAAGAGGTAAGATGCCTCTTTCGGGTGTGTGATAAGCTCCTTTATCAATATCTTGCAAAGGACCCTCATCACTGAAATATTTGTCTTGACAAGTCAGCAATAAGACTTCAATGATTATTCTGAAAATAGCTTTGTTTGCAAAATGCATAGCTTCCCCACTCCCTAAAGCAGTCTATGCAAAAGGAGACTTGCTCTGCTGAACTAGTATGATTCCCCTTGCCCTTCTGTTTACAGCCATTGGCTTCACATGAAACCATGCAAAAACTACACTGCATGTTTGATGGGCTTTCATATATCATAACTGGGTTTACCAAATCTCCTCCCCCTGCCCTTACTGTCTCTCAAGTGAAACAATGTTTGTCCAACACAATACTCATGAACCCAGTTATTGGCATGGTGAGGTTTTGGCAAGCTTTTAGGGAGCAGTGCCTTTCCACACAACAGGCTGCACCCCAAATCCTCAACATTTTATCTCATGTTGAAACTTGTGATGGCTGAGAATCTCAGTTGGCACAAGATTTCTAAGGAGAAATCTTATGCAACTCACACTGTGGGATGTGGGACAGGTTTGTATAGGTCGTTTTCCTTCATGACCCTGCCTCAGTTCAGGCAGGCAGGCAGGCAATGATTCCCACGCTTTCTCTCTAATTCTGGGTTAACTCAAGAGTAAGTTGATTGTCTTTCTGAAGGCTGAGAAGGATTTTTTAAAAATGTACTTAACAATGTTATAGCCAAATGTTTCACTCGGGGATAGGCAATTATGCAGGGCTGCTGTTATTGTTAGGTTCCTCCAAGTCATATCTGACTTATGGTGACTGGAAAGTGAATCTACCATGGGGTTTTCTTGGCATGATTTGTTCAGAAGAAGTTTGTCATTGCCTTCCCCTGAGGATGAGAGTGTGTGACTTGCCCAAGGTCACCCAGTGGGTTTCCATGGCTGAGCAGGGATTCAAATTCTGGTCTCCAGAGTTGTAGTCTAATGCTCAAACCACTACTGGCTACTCACCAGTTTTCACCCCCCCACAGTCCCTGAAGGAACAAATTGTGCATCTCTGACAAAGCAGAAGTGGCATCATGCCACTTCTTGTTCTGTATTTGCCTAAATCTCTGTGCTTTTTAAAAGGGGGATTAGTGTTTTGGGTTTTATCAGAGCAGGAAACCTATTCTCTGATGACAATTAAGAAGACAGCTTCCATCTGTATGGTGAGTGACAGAAGATGAAGCTGAGGATGAAACCCTGAAAAAAAAGAAAAAAAGAAAAAGATAATCCATTCTATCCAAAGCAGTTTTCTGAACTCATAATTAGTGCCACCACAACAAACATCTGGTTGAATTCTTTTCTTCTTTCCAATTGTTCACCCAAAAGTTAATTATTTGAAGAAGGTAAAAAGATAAATATGGGAGATCATTAACATATGTCAAGTCATGAAGATCTATGTCATCTAAAATTTTCATTGTTTGCTGTGGCATATGACTTTTCACTAGTTCTTTTTCATCAGTATAAGAATATATATACATTTTGGCTCCATATGACAAAGCTGAAAGATATAGTGAAAACAGATGATTTCATTTTGATACATGGAGAGAAGTCATATAAATAATTTCAGGTTATGTACTTTGATCTCCAAATAAGACCCAGGGCAATTTTCTTGTTTTAAAAAGAAACAAACAGTAAATCCAAATGTTTGGTTGCGCATCTGAAATGGATGATGTTTCTCATATACATCATGATTCATACTGTCCTTCTTATGTATTTAAAGCATAAATCAGTGGAGAAAAATGTCCCGATGGCAGTTTGCTTATGCTTTTCTGTCTAGCATTGTTCATAAACAAACTACATTTTTTTTCAAGAAATATGAACTTAACTTTTATAAACCTGGCTTAGTGTTGATTGATGATTGAGCGTGAGAAACACATGGGAGCAGAGAATAAAATTCCCCCTTGGCAGGCATTTGGTGGCCAAAGATGAAGCCTTCTGTGCATCTTCAGAAATCAAAGTATAACTAGCCAGAGGAAATTATTTCACATATGTACACACATCCCTTTAGATCAGGAATGAGCAAGTGAAGTAGATCAGGGAGCCATTTTCTGCCCTGGTACCCTCTGCAGGGTACATGGTCTTCCCCAAATACCCTCCACTGGACGTTGCTGAAACTCTACTTCTCATTTTGAAAAACAGGGCCAGAATCTTATAAGTCAAACTGGCACCATCACAACTCACTTTTTTGGTTATTGTTGAGACTGAAATTCTTTATTAACTACACAACAACAAAAATGTCCCAACCCTTTAAGTAATGCAACCCCTCCATGGCCATTTCTGCCTCATTTCCATGTCAAAGGAAGGATGTCTTCTACAGCCCCTCCCCCCCAAGTTGTTCTTATATTTATGTGCTGTAATACTGAGAGCCACTGTGGTATAGTAGTATGAGCATTGGTCTATGACTCTGTAGACCAGGGTTCAAATCCTGGCTTGGCCATGAAAACCCACTGGATGACCTTGGGCAAGTCGCACTCTCTCAGCCTCAGAGAAAGGCAAAGACAAACACCCTTTGAACAAACCTTGATAAGAAAAGCTCCTGATAGGTTTGCATTAGGGTCACCATAAATCAGAAATGACTTGAAGGCACATAACATACACAATAATGTAGTAGTGAGGAGAGTATTGAAAAGCACGTTTAAAGCAGAAAACAGGAAGGAGACAAGCTCCATGTGCAGTCACAAAATTTAAGGCAGCTTACAATGAAAAAGAAACCCAAACCCAAAACAATAAACATTAAATTAGGGTTAAACTAGGAAAATGATTTGAAACTACACTTAAAATGATAAAATACTATTTAAAATATAAAACTCTCTACAACAACTCTGTCTAAAACAAGACAACAGCCATCAGCCCATTCTTTAAAAACTTTCTGTTTTAAAAGCCTGACAGAATAGAAAGGTCTTTGCCTGGCGATAGGAGGACAGCAGAAAGAAGGCCATTCTGGCTTCCTTTGGGAGGGAATGCCAGAGTCTTGGGGCAGCCACAGAGAAGACACTTTCTCACTTGTGACATTGGTGGAACTGAAAGAAGGGCCTCTCCTGATAATCTCAGGGCCCAGGCAGGTTCATATAGGGAGACATAGGGGCTGAACAGACTGCCCCTAAGGCAACTGTACACCACAGCCCTGATCTGGCCTTTCCACGGTGCAAAAAGAAGCTGCATAAAGGATGCCTTGCCACCACTGTGGCAACTTTTCTGCACTCCTTTGGCATAGCGTGTGTGGACGCTGCACCAAGGGAGCACCCTGACACCTCCTGCCATGTGGTGGGGCACGCAGTGTGAAGGTGGCAGGAGGCCAGAGTCGGGGCAGCCAGCATGCAGTTGCCATGTCCCCACTGTGCCCCCAGGCTGGCTCTTTATGCTGGTCTGTTCAGCCTGTCAGTCTGCCAGATAGGCTGCACCTAAGTCATACAGGGCTTTATAGGTCACAGCCAGAATCATGCCCAGAAAAAAACACTGGCAGCTAGTGGAGAGATTTTGACAAGGGATTTATATGATCTCTGTAAACTACCTTGGTTAACACTGTGGCTGGAGCTATTTGAACCATCTGAAGTTTCCCAACAGTCTTCAAATTCAACTGCATGTAGTGCATATTACAGTAGTGCAAACAGGATGTAACAAAGGCATGTACCATTGTGGCCAGTTCCAGCATCTCAAGATACAGGTGAAGTTGGCACACAAGCTTTAAATGTTCAAAAACACTCCTAGCCACTGCAGAAACCTGGGTCTCCAGGTTCAAAGCTGAGCCCAGGAGTACCCCCAAACAGAGCCTGCAGGTTAAATCCTTGTTCGCTGATCTGCCTTTTGACTGACCAGGAGCACCACTATCTTGTCTGGATTAAATTTCAGTTGGTTTTCCCTCATCCCAATACATCCATCCATTCCCTGTAGATGCCTGTTGCTGGATTTGTCTCCATGGATCCCCCCAATAATACTAAAATAGCTGTGCTGTCTAACTTACTCACTTAACAGGTGAGTTTGGGGAGGCAGCAACAGGAGGTGTAGTAACATATCATAGCTATGTGCCCTGATGCAGGATTCCAGTCCAAGTATTTTTTTGGGGGGAGGGGGGTTGTTGTATGATTGCAACCTATTTAAAGGTTGAATGACAACTCCTTCAAAGAGAAACACTTCCCTTTAGAGGAGGGGGAAAATAGAATGACCCAAGATGTTTGTAGGAGTCACAGGCTACATAAAGAACCTGTAGTGGTCACATATTGCACTTTGCTAGCCCTTTCTCTAAATCAATATTTTAAAAGCAATTCACATTGTCAGATCCATACTCACCATTAATAACATTGTTGTTTGTTGTTAACTGCCTTCTCGTCAATCTTGACCCATGGCGACCCTATGAATGAGACATCTCCAGGCCCCGATGTCCTCTCCTGCTCTGCCCAACTCCTGCAAACTCATATTCATGGTCTCTTTAATAAAGTCCATCCATCTAGCATGTGGTCTTCCTCTCTTTCTACTTCCCTCCACCTTTCCTAACATTATTGTCTTTTCCAACGATTCATGCCTTCTCATGATATGTCCAAAGTACGACAATCTAAGTCTCATCATCTTGGCTTCTAGGGATATTTCTGGCTTGATCTGCTCTAGGACTGATTTGCTTGTCCTTTTGGCTGTTCATGGAATCCTCAGCAGTCTTCTCCAGCACCACACCTCAAATGAGTTGATTTTCCTCCTATCTTCTCTCTTAACTGTTCAGCTCTCACATCTATACATGGTGGATTATATTATTTTGAACCAGCATGGTTTAGAGGTTTAAGTGCTGGACTACAATCCTGGAAACCATGGTTTGAATCTCTGCTCAGCCATGGAAACCCATTGGGTGACCTTGGGCAAGTCACACTAACTCAGCTTTAGAGAAAGGCAAATACAAATACCCTCCAAACAAATCTTGATAAGAAAAGCCCCGAGAGGTTTGCCTTAGGGTAGCCAAAAATTGGAAATTACTTGAAGGCACACAACAACAATGATATTCTTCAATTCACACAAAAAAGAACAATAAGAGTTGCCCGGGAAATCTATTTTAACTATTATATATGTACAGATCTATGTTAAATATTTTCCGTTTTATTCAATATATTAAGGCACACAGTTAATTAAGGTAGTAAGGTGTTAAGGAAAATGCAACATGGGAATACAGTAATAGAAATAAAATATGTATGTGATAGTCACAGTGACTAAGCAGGAACAATCATGAAGCTACACAGGTGAAAAGGATAATGTAATTTGGAAGCCTTGAGAGCCAAGGACAAAGTTATAGAGTGTATATTGAAAACACCTGTTATAGATTGCAAACACCTGAGATTCATTAAGTAGTCAAGGTAAAATGATGAAATACTTGGGTTGGTCTTAAGTATGGGATGATCCATGTAAACCAATCAAAATGAATGTACACGCCCACTGGGTGGAAACTGACTAGTGGGTGGTGACTAACAATGGCTATAAGTGCAATGTTTGCCAATGCATATTGTGGAGTAGTTTTGGAGATATTGTGAAGTGTAGAGATTGTGATTTGTAGGGCATATAGTATTTATATATAGTAGAATAAAGTAGATCTTTTATATAAGACTACTGAGTTGTCTGGTGTGTTGAGGGAAGATACAAGAACCAGAAGAATCCTGGAGAGGTTTGGAGACATCTCAGGAAGAAGAGTGAGAAGGCTTGGAGAGTTTGTCAGGGTCTTCAGCCTATTCTCTGAAACTCTGCTGCTTGGGAAAGAAGCATCAACCACTGATCAAAGCTGGTCAGCTCTGCTGCATAACAAGGTGGTGAGTTAGAGCCAGAGGTGTAGAGCTACAACTCCCATCATCCCTGACATAAGGTACACAAATATAATACACAGAAGAACTGTACATGGCAGGGTGGACTGGATGGCCCTTGTGGTCTCTTCCAACTCTATGATTCTATGATTCTAAGGTTTTGTTAAATAGTATTACCTATGGTAAGAATCACAAACTACTCATTTCAAAAATAAAAGTAAAGCTAAAGAAGAGAACAAAACCAGTCATCATACCAAAATATGATTTAAACAACATTTACATAGAATTCATTGACAATATAAGGAACAGATTTGCAGTACTAAGTATAATAGATCATGAACCGGAAGAGCTTTGGTCTGAAGCCAGGGACATAATAAAAGAAGAATGCATAAAGACACTTCCAACAGACAAAAGGAAAATGAAGAACCCATGGATGATAGATAAAACACTACAAGCAATAAAGGAAAGAAGAGAAACAAAACAAAAAGGAGATAGGATTAAACTATGAAACATGAACACAACAGTACAATGACTAGTGCACAAAGCTAAGGAAAATTATTACAATGACAAATGTAGAGAAATAGAAGACAACAACAAAAAGGGAAGAACAAGAGACCTATTCCACAAGATTTGAGAACTCAAGGGAAAGTTCAAATAAAGGACTGGGATGCTCTACGACAATAGAAATAACATAATTCAAGACCAGGAAGGAATAAAAAGATGATGGATGCAATACACAGAAGAACTATACAAAAGAGATGACAAAATGAATCACACATGGAGTGAAGAGCTATATGAAGATGAACCTCAAATTCTAAAAACTGAGGTGAAAGTGGCAATAAAAGAAATGGCAAAAAACAAGACTCCAGGAATAGATAATATACCAATAGAACTGTTGCAATCCACACTGACAGAGTCAACTCTAGTGCTAACCAAGATATGTCAACAGATATAGAAAACAAAACGATGGCCAACAGATTGGAAGCAATCAATATACATCCCCATCCACAAAAAAGGAGACAAGAGCTGCAGCAACTGTAGGACTATAGCACTAATCTCCCATGCAAGCAAAATTATGCTCAAAATACTGCAACATAGACTCCAACCACACATGGAGGGAAAAATCCCAGAGGTCCAAACAGGTGTTGGGAAACCAAGACCTAATTTTGGGGAATTTATAATTAGCTCAAATGAGAGGGAAGCGCCCAACTTTGCTTTTAAGATCTTATCCAATTGTCTACGGGAGACATAAGGATTCTGGCTAGGGAAGACACTGAAATGGGCCAAACTCCAATTAAAGTCTAAAATATTTATTTGACAAAATAGGCAAGCATCCAAATGCAGCACACACACACACACACACACACACACTCGAAGATAAGCGGGAAAGAGCGAGGGGGGGGGGAGGCAAAGGGAAACCAGGTTAGAGGGAGATATACTCACACCCGAGAGACTCCTCTGGGCTTCTGGCGGCGAATGAGGATGAGTTCCGTGGAAGGGGCATGACCAGCAAGAGAGGGGGTCGCAGGAACTATCTCAGAGCACAGACCGACAGAGACTCAGCACACACTTCCAAGGTAGCACGAGGTCTGCTAAAATCCAGGGGTTCTTATAAGGAAATTCTGCCTCTTGGCCATGAGTTAAACAATAGGTGGACAAAAGCTTGATGGGTTTACTATTGTTTACTTAAGTCTGGGCATAGTCTAAACAATGCATTTGGTTTCAAAATTATCAAGGAAAGGAAGCTAGAGAAAAGGGGTGCAATCAAATCTGATCACTGTCCCATTAGGTGTGAGACTAAAACAAACAAACACCATTAGGTATCTTTTCCAACATAATGGGATATTCCCAAGGGCAACTCCCCAAACCTGCCTGTCCAGGAAATTTCTAGTGGTCTTAAGCAATTTCAGCTTGCTTACCTGACCTCACATCTAGGGGATTATGGCTGCCATCTCCCAAGGGTCAGGCTGGGGTCATAGGGAACTCCACATGGCTAAAATATATATGAAAAATGGAGGAGGTTCACTAATACAGGGTTCAGGAAAGGAAGAGGCACCAGGGATCACATTGCAAATATATGATGGCTAATAGAGTGTAGCAGGGAGTTCCAAAAGAAAATCAGCATGTGCTTTATAGACTATAGCAAAGCCTTTGACTGCATAGATCATGAAAGGCTATGGAAAGTCCTTAAAGATATGGGAGTGGCAACACATCTGATAGTCCTAATGAGGAATCTGTACTCAGGACAAGAGGCTACTGTCAGAACAGAACACAGAGAAACAGAATGGTTTCCAATTGGCAAAGGAGTCAGACAAGGCTGCATCCTATCACCCTACCTATTCAACTTATATGCAAAACATATTGTAAGGAAAGCAGGCTTGGACATGGAAGAGGGAGGAGTGAAAATAGGAGGAAGAAATATCAACAATCTGAGGTATGCTGATGGCACCATAATACTAGCTGAAAACCTCACAGACCTGGAACACCTACTAATGAATATCAGAGCAGAAAGTGCAAAAGCAGGCTTACCGTTGAACATAAAGAAAACAAAAATAATGATCACAGAGTACTTACATACATTCAAACTATACAATGAGGAAATAAAAATAGTAAAAGAGTTCTCATATCTGGGATCAAACATTGATCAGAACAGGGACTGAAGCCAGGAAATCAGAAGAAGATTAAGAATGGGGAGGGTGGCTATGAAAGAACTAGAAAAGATCCTAAAATGCAAAGACACACAACTCAGCACAAAAGTCAGAATCATACAAACCATTTTATTCCCTATTACCATGTATGGATGTGAGAGCTGGACAGTCAAGAAAGAAGATAGGAGGGAAATCAATGCATTTGAGATAATGTGGTGCTGGAGAAGAGTGCTGAGGATTCCATGGACAGCAAAAGGACAAACAAATGGGTCCTAGAGCAGATCAGTCCAGAGATCAAGCCGTAGAAGCCAAGATGACAAGACTGATAAACTTATTGCACGGCACTTAAGGAACGGGAATAGAAGGGAACGGAACAGGGCAAAAACGCATTTTACTGCATGGGAGAATGCCACTGATGCCACCAGGAGTCCTTCAAAAATCGGCTGCCAGGAATGGCTGAGGAATGCCTTGGGGACTCCCGGTGGCATCAGTAGCATTCTCCTGTTCAGTAAAATGTGTTTTTGCTCCGTTCCATTCCCTTCTGTTCCGTTCTGTTCCCATTCTTACAAGTGCTGTGCAATAAGTTTATCAGACTGTCATACTTTGGACACATCATGAGAAGGTATGAATAGTTGAAAAAGACAATAATGTTAGGAAAGGTGGAGGGAAATAGAAAGAGAGGAAGGCCACATGCTAGATGGATGGGCTTCATTAAAGAGACCATGAATATGAGTTTGCAGGAGCTGGCCAGAGCAGTAGAGGACAGGGGGGGACCTGGAGATGCCTCATCCATAGGATCGCCATGGGTCAAGATCGACATGAAAGCAGGTAAGAGCAATCTTAAGAACAAAATGTTAAGAAGCTTGAGTACAGTGTGCCCTTCTGGTTTGATTCTGGGGATTTGATTCTGGGACCCTGTGTGGATACAAAAAAATGTGGATGATCATGCCCCATATTATTAAGTTGCAGTAACATGAACACACACACTTCAGCATGTCTGTATTCATGTCACCACCATTTAATAATGTGGAGTGTGACAATCTGTGCGTGGTTGAATTCATAGATCCAGAGCCTGTGGATCCAGAGGGCCTACTGTAGGCACCCTTGTTCTGCCACTGCCTTGCATAGCAGAGGTGCTGTAGCAAGAAAACAACAACACCTAAATAAAACATAAGAACATTCTGTGATCTTCTTACTTTTTCATGGCTTGACTGTTGTTATCTCTATGTCTATTAAGGTCCCAGTCAATGACATATGTGTTGCCGCACTGAAGTGGTAACTTTTCAATTTGTTATTATTTGCTGTCAAGTCAGTTTCAACTTTTGGTGACCCTAGGAATCAATGAGAGAAATCCACAAGCCCTGCTCAGATCTTGCAAACGCAGGACCTTGATTGAATCAATCCATCAGTAGTTTGTTGCACTGTGGTTTCCCTTTTTTCCTACTGCTTTCCAAATGACTGAGCATTGTCATCAATTAAGCAAATGTTGAATTTGTTTTAATTGTTAAATATAATTTCAAAATAGGAGTAGGCAATAGGAGTAGGCTCAGGCGCCAGTTTTCTGCCCAGGACTTTCTGAAGGCTGAATGGATTACTGAAAATGTGAACCAAGCAAAACAAAAGATAAACAGAAGTGATCAGATGGCCACTTCTGGTTTTGAAAAACAAAGGTTTTTAAAAATGTCAAGCAGTGCACTTACTTAGAATGCGAACCACTTCTCTTGAAAGTTTCATTTTGTATTTTTTTTCTTGCCAGAAAAAGGGCAGTTGAAGGACTGCATGTGGGCAGCCTTGGGAGTGCATGTGACTTTAAGGGTACACTTTCTCCATCAATTTTATAATATTTAATTTTTTTTCTGTCTTAAATTTTAAATTACTCTGAGTTGTTTTAAATGTATTGTATCTCTAGAGCAGGGGTAGGCAACCTAAGGCCCGGGGGCTGGATGCGGCCCCCTGAGGCCTTTGGACCGGCCCTAGGCTGGTCCTGCCACCACTGCCGCCGCCATCCCCCACCGCCGCTGCCGCCCGCCATGATGATATTGATTATTGTTGTTATCACTTGTTCTTGGGTTTTTCTTGGCAAAATCTCCACAGGGGTTTTGCCATGGCTTTTCTGGGGCTGAGAGAGTGTGCATGCATATTTTTAATATTTTTTAATTTTTAAAATTTATTTATTTATTTATTTATTTATGGTGCTTCGGCCCCCCAATTGTCTGAGGGACCGCAACCCGGCCCCCAGCTCAAAAAGGTTGCCTACCCCTGCTCTAGAGCAAGCTGGGATATTATGATGCTAGCCACCGGATAGAAATGGCTAGAATCTCATTAATGATTTACAACTGCATAAGTCTAACTTACATCATGACAAGTCATATTTTTGTCTTTTTCATAGGTTAGAATTCTCTTTTGACCATGGCAATGACCAAAAGCTCTCCTTAAAACACACCATGTTAGCTGAGTAGCCCTGGCCTTCAACATGAACATTTCTGGATTGGCAGAGAGTAGAGAAATAAGAAAACACATCCAATTATTTTCCTGTAGCTGGGTGCAGTGCAAGGACATCATCTGTAGCGATGTCCAAAGGATCCTGGAGGTCCCTGCCTGTGCTTGTTGTAGCACATCCAAATAAAGGGAATTTGCTGGATATATCACCACTCACCCCCTCATTCTATGAAATTCCAGAAAAGGCTGTGTGGCTTATAAGGTGGTTTTTTTTGGGAATGATAGCATCAGCAGATGTAGCTACAGACAAGTAGCTGTGGACGTTTTCACACCACCCTCCTAAAGCCGGCTGGAGCCATTCTGGAATGGGTCGTGCCGCCGATTCCGGAATGGCTCAGCCGCAGAAAGGCTAATTCCTGTTGGACAGCCGGAATTACCTTTCCGCCGCTGAAGCTGGAGTTAGCGTTGGTTCGGCTGGAGTGACGCCAGACTTAGGGCTCCGTGCGTTTGAACACACGGAGCGAAAAGCCGGACGGACGCAGGGATGACACCGGAAGGGGCAGGGTTTGCCGCCGCCGCGTGCCTCTGAACAACCGGGAAATGGAGCCGGAGTGAGGCCGGAGAGAGGTAGGATTGCCTCCTCAAAAAGGCCCGTGTGAAAACGTCCTGTGTGAGTCATGTATGTCTCCCAATGCAGGATCTCACCCAAATATCTTTAAAAATGAATGAATGAAGGAATAAATGAGCAGCCTGACTTTCCCTTTCTGCATCTGCAGGCAGCAGTCTTATTTTAGGGGAAATAATACACACTGTTTGACACATTTGTTCCCCACCATTTTGCTGCTACTCCACACCTTCCTTCCAAGTCTGCTACCAGAGGCAACTGCTTTACTCTGCTTAATGGCAGGGTTATCAATGATTGAATGTGTTTATGTGTCATGTGTAGTTTTATTCTAACTCTGTGGCTGGGGACAGGGGAGTATTACACAAGATTAGTAGAAAGAAACCTTTTCATTAGCACTCTTGCTTTGGGAACAGTGATTCTAAGCAGATTAAAGTTTCCCTCCAGGTATATCAGAAAAAGCCCTTCGTACCTTAATGATATATATATTCAATTTCCTTCAAAAGCCTGATGCTGTTTCCCAGAATTCATGCTCTGATCTCTCTCCTTCCCTTCCTCTCTCTGAGACTCAGATTGGTGAGATAAAGTCACAAAGATTCATTTCCTTCTCCTCTCCCCAGTTATTAGCACCATCTTAATGTGACCTTGAGAAAAATGATAAAGAAAAATAGTGTTGCTTACCTTAATAGTTATTCCTTGCTTCCATAGTCACACAGCTGTCTCTTGTTTAAAAACTATGAAATGGAACAAGCTGGTGAAAGGAAATCTCATCTAATTAAGACTAGTCAAATGAATTGTATATTCTAACTTTATTTCAGTGAACTCTGCAAGAGTAATGATTCTTATGTCTTTTAAAGAAGAATATACTTTTCCCCTCTCTTATTGTAGTGGCAAGTTGTTAATATTATTTTTTCTCTTTTTCTCTGAAGATGCTAGCCACAGATGCTGGCGAAACGTCAGAAAGAAACTCTTCTAGAACATGGCCACACAGCCCGAAAAAAACCCACAAAAAAACTACCGGTATGTTAATATTATTATTTAGACCTGCTATGTAGCTCCCTTCAAACATCAGTCAAATATTTGACAGTAGTTAATTATGAACATTATGTGATCAAAAGCCCAGGACCCTCTGGAGTTCGGTTGAGGACTCATTGTAAGCCCCTTGAGGAGATCTATAAGGGACTGCTGCTTGCTGTTTTGGTGCACATTGCTTGGTTAATTGGTCATTGTTGTTTTAGATTAATTGCTGCTTAATTGCAGTGATTTTAAATGTATTGATTTAATAATTTTTTAAGGGGGGGGGAAGAGGGATATTGGTTGTTGTTTTAAATGATTGTAATTTTATAATTTACTGTTCACCGCCCAGATTGGTTATCCACTAGGGCGGTATATAAATAAACTATATTATTATTATTATTATTATAAAAGGGATCTGACCCACAATTTTTGTTCCTTTTCTGCCCATTTGTTATTACTTACCAGCACATATTATTACTTTTTACATTTATATCTCACATTTTCTTTTTTGAAAATAAAGCCTACAAAAAATTGAAGCAGCAAATAGAAAAACTAGAGTATACAAATTGGAGGTGGCCATAGCTGAGTGGTAAAGCACAAGCACAAATAACAGGGTTTAATATCTCTTCCACACTATAAAATTATAGCACTTTGATTTCACTTTAACTGCCATGGCTACATCCTATGGAATCTCAGGATTTGTAGTTTCATGAGGTATTTAGGATTTTCTACCAGAGATTTCCTTTAGCTGTATATATTTGAATATTTTCAAGCTATGGATGCTTGAATCCATGGATAAAGACTTCATGGATACAGAGGGCTGACTGTATATATTTGGTTGTGATTCATATTGAGTTGTCTTCACCCAAAGCATTAAGATCTCTCTCACACTATATTATGAACCTACTCTAAATACTATGGTAGTCTGTCAAATGGAAGTTCATAGTGTAGCGTGAGAGAGATCTGAATGCTTTGGGTGAAGGCAACTCAATATAAATAATAACAAAATACAGTAGATTTTTGTTATTCATTGGGGTTTGGTTCCAGGACCCCATGTGGATAACAAAATCTGTGGATGCTCAAGTTGCATTCAAAACAGTGGCATAGCAAAATAGAAAATCAAGATTTGGTATTTGGAATTTATACATTTTTGGAATATTTTTAAGCCATGGATGCTTAAATCTGTGGATAAAAACACCTGTAGATAAAGAAGGCGGCCTGTACATACAGTCAGTTTCCCATATACATGGATTCTTTATCCATGGATTCAAGCATCCACAGCTTGAAAATATTCAAACAAAATGTATTAATTCCAAAAAAGCTGTTCAGTCCCATTCTGTGGTCTCTGAGCTGGACACTCCAATATAAAATTCATTATGCCAGGCTCCTTTTAATTTTTACAGTGGTCCTGTATAATATTTCATTCTGAACTCTAGAGATTGAAACATGCTCACCTAGTGAGTATCGCAGAAAAGAGGAGGACTCAATCTAGTTCTCGACAATTCTAGTCCAACATACTACTCTCACCTTCAAAATGTCATACTTGACTGGGAATGAGGAGTACTGCAGTCCAATACATCTGGATGGCATCAAGTTTAGAATCTCTACTTCAACACACTGGCGTACCATTGAGCAAATGTATAAACAGGACCTAAATACACTGAAGGCACCAGATACCTTCTCTTATTAGAAGCTAAGCAGGGTCAACTTTGGTTACTACTTGGAAATACCAGGTGTTGTAGGCTACATGTCAGAGGAAGAAACTGGAAATACAACCTCTGGGTATTTTTTTGCCTAGGAAAACCCTATAAAATTCATGGGATCACCATTAATTGGCAGGTGACTTGAAAGCACATGCACACATACATGCAATAGACATGCATGTAATTGTTTGATGTTTATGGTTGTGGCACTCTTCCCACAATTGTAAATGGCCCTTGAACCCCACCTAAAACTCCAGGAAGCTGCTCAGAGTGATGGAGGTCTATTCTGCTGGAGATTGGGATGCAGCTGGATAAAGTTACTAGCCCTCTTCCACCATCCATTTAGCAGGTGGGGGCTGAAAATGTCACCCTGGCATATCCCATTTACTGGCAGAAATTCAGAGCAGATGCTGACTGTTAAATTAGGTTTGGGAAGTTGGATCAGGAGACAATACATAGTTAAATACTGTTGACTACATCTGTGATGTAGGATATTAGCCACTCACTCTATTTCTTAATGTAGCTCTTAAAGTTTCTATGGAGTTATACTGATAGGCAAAAAGAGGTGCTTTCAGACTAAGGGGGGAAGCAGACGAGGGCGTCCAGGACGCCCTGGGCCGGCGCGCCGCGGGGCCGCAGCCTCCGCACCTCGGCGCACCGGCGGCGTCCCTGGAAGGAGCGCTAAATCAGCGCTCCTTCCTCAAGACAGCGAAAGTGCGCCCTAAAAGCGGCGGGCGCACTTTCGCTGTCTTTTCCGCCGCGGCGCGTCCAGTTGCCGCGGCGTGAGGTCATCCTCGGAGCGCCGGCCGTGCGGAGGGCCGGCGACTCCGAGGGCGACCTCAGGGAGAGGAAGGGGCGCCGCTCGTGCGGCTGCTCCTCCTCTTCCAAGCCTCCAAGATGACTCTATTAGTCGTCTGCCGAGGCCCTAACTTAGAGGCATGGTTTTTAGATGATGCACACCTAAAAGCTGGCAGGAAAGCGCCCTCTAGGCGTTATATGCCGGGAAAAGCTGCTTCAAAAAGGAGCAGCTTTTTTTCTGTTTCTTCCAGAAAGATGCACACCTTTGCATGTGTGTATGTATGCAGCAACACCAGCGCATCATAAAAATGGTGTCAGATTTAAAACAGCTGTATAAATGCACCGCTGCATGTGTGGCAGAAAGTGAGTTGGCAATCCAGAACATGCACCCTATGTTGCAGGCTTTAATTTAAAGCGCCCTATCCTTCCAGGTGTGGATGCACCACTGCAGGTGTGCTCTAATATTAGAACCCTAACCCTAACCCCAATTGTAACCCTATGCATGCACCCTAGCAACCATTTTCTATTATGACAATACATGCATTCTGTCGCATGTACGCTTGCTGTCAGCATGCACAGTAGTTTTCATGGAAGAGGCTTTTGTGACCTCTTCCATGCTGGTGTGCAGGTGTGCATAAGACCTGCACACCACTTCCTGGCATGACTGGGGGGGCTCCTGGAGTAATGTTTGTCTGTATGTCCTGTTGACCATGTCCCTTTCATGACCACCAGCTACATGTATTAAGTCCACACAAACCTCCCTTGCATGTACCTCTCCCCTCCACCCTGACCTGTGTGGGACATGTTTTATGGAGGACGACGGAATAGGTGTCTTTTCAGTTGACAAACTTGTTCCTTCACCCCAAGGGTGGCACAATCAGACAGTGGCACCTGTCTACAGCACCCACTACTTAGGGGAAGCCGAGGTCAGTGAATCCTTGGCGCAGGTGCGCAGGGATGCGGAACATCAGTCACCTTTGTACAGACAAAATGACAGACTGTGGGGGGATGCAGACCAGGGCGTCGGGGACGCCCTGGTCCAGAATGCCGCGGGACCGCGGCAGCCAGACCGCGGCACTCCTGCGGTGACCCTAAAAGGAGTGGCAAATTGCCGCTCCTTTTACAAGACAGGGAAAGTGCGCCCTAAACACGTAGGGCACACTTTCCCTGACTTATCCTCCGCAGCGCGTCCGGTCGCTGCGGAGGGAGGTCATCCCCGGAGCGCCGTCCGTCCGGAGGGCCGGAAGCTCCGAGGACGACCTCAGGAAGAGGAAGGGACGCCGCGCATGCGGCTGCCCCTCCTCTTCCGGGTCTCGGAGATGGCCCTATTAGCCGTCTGCCGAGGCCCTGTATGCCACCTTATGACATATTCTATGCAGGTGTGCAGGGATGCCGAACTTCAGTCACTTTTGTACACAGAGAGTGACAGACTGTATAGCAGCCTATGACATGTCCAATGCACGTGCACATGTGTATGAGAGAACAAACAAATAAATAAATAAGTAAATTAAAGCAGCTGCTGCCTGCCCATGCAGTTGCTCTGTCTCCCTTTGTGGCATCCCTGGGGCCGGTGGTGCGTTTGGCAGGGCTTCAATACTGCCTCAGAAAAGCTGCATTGACTCCCCCCAGTGAGGTTGCTCCATCCCCATTGAGGGCATCCTCGGGGCAGGTGGTGTGGTTGCTGCAGTTTAGGGAAAAGGCAGCTTCATGTCACCTTTTTGTGCCCGTCTGTACAGCCCCTATGTTTCCCGTAAGCACAATGAGTTTTTGTACATACCGTTATCTTAGCACTTCAACTACAGGGCTTTGAAAAGACTTGGACAAGCTCATTTTTAATGATTTTTGTAACTTAAGTCCTTTATTGCAATGACAGTCTTATGAAAAGTATGGAATATTACATTAGGCTAGGGTATTTGTACTGTTAATGCTATCCATTGGGATTCTAACTGCATCAGGAATGGGCTTGACAGGATATTAAAACGCTAAGGGCAGTTGTTCTTTAGTACCTTGCTTCTACTCTTATAATAGCATAATGAAATTCACCATCAAAACAGGATTACAGGAGATTAAATGGTAATCATTGTCTAATTCTCAGACCATGGTTTCTGGTGTTAGTTACACATTTCCAGTCATTTCATGACAAAGAATAATTCAGTCTGAAAAAAGGCAATGTGTCCCCATGCTTTCTGACCTGAACTTGCAAAAGTAACTTTTCAAGCTCTGTTTCTATGTAGTTTCATGAGACTTATGGTTTTGATCCCAAACCAGGACTCTCTAATGAAAGGAAAATTAATTCCAATGAAATTAAATTAATTCCAATGAAATTGTTATTTTTTGATCATTGATTATTCTTATCCCATAACTGTGGATGATGGAATTTATAGTCTCAAACCACTGGAGAATACCAGATTGGGAAAAGCTGAGCGTTATCACTTCACTGAAACTTCCATTTCTAATTAATCAGCATGGTTAACCTTTAGGCTATGAGTAAGGTTCTACAGAGAAATATCCAGCCAAAAGTTATACACTACTTAAGAAGACATAATACTTTCATGTCAGTGGAGTGAAGCTCTGATGATCTGGACCTTGCCAGTTCTGATGTATCATTTGCTACAGTTAAATTGCAACTGGCCAAATTCTGTTGAGAGTGGCAAGAGATCTTCTGTATCATTTCCCTTTACCTGAAGCCAGTGGTTGCATCTGAACTGCAGAAACAATGCAGTTTGACACCGCTGAAGGGCCTTTGCAGACTGCCAGAAATAGTGCAAATTGAGTCCACTTTAAATTGAGGCACTGCCCTGGCTCAGTGCTAGGGAATTATGGGAACTGTAATTTATTGTGGCACCAGAGCTCTCTGACAGAGAAGGCTCAATGTCTTAGAAAAAAAATACAATTCCCATGATTCCCTAGCACTGAGCCAGGGCAGTGCCTCAATTTATAGTGGACTCAATTTGCACTATTTCTGGCAGTCTGCAAAGGCCCTTAGTTTCCATGGCTCAATGGAATGGAATAATGGAATTTGTAGTTTGTTGTGGCACCAGAGCTCTCTGACAGGGAAGGCTAATTAGCACACAAAACTACAAACCCCAGAATTCCACAGCATTGAGCCATGGCAGTTAAAGCACTGTCAAACTGCATTATTTCTGCAGTGTATGCAGCTGGTGTATCACTCTACCTAACAATTATAGTCTGCCTTCCCTATATCTGGAATGTGCTATGTCCTGTAGCATGAGTACATGTACATGCCTGAGTCATCGTTGTCATCATCATCATCATCCATAGTTTTAAAACATCTGTAATATCAGGAAGCTGAGTCATAGCTAAGCCTTATTCCTCAGAGATTCTAGATTTTAATAGGCGGGGATCTCAATTTATGTTAAGTGTGGAGAAGACTTCCATCATGTGACTCCTTATCTGCAATCTGAAGTGTGTGTGTGTATGTGTGCATGTGCTTTCAAGTTGTCTGTTGATTTATAGTGACCCCATAAATTTCACAGGGTTTTCTTTTGCAAGGAATCCTCAGAGGTGGTTTTGACAGTTCTTTCCTCTGAAATGTAGCGCACAGCACCTGGTGGTCTCCTATCCAAATACTAACTAGGGCTGACTCTGTTTAGTTTCCAAGATCAGATGAGATCTGGTGCCTTTAGGGTATTTAGGCATAGTCTCAACCCAGAAATATGTATATGGCAGGCCCTTGGTATCCAATGGGGTTTGGTTCCAGGACTCTCCATGGATACCAAAATCTGTGGATAAGTCCCATCAAATACAATGGCATAGTAAAATTGTGTCCCCTATACATAATGGCAAAACCAAGCTTTGTTTTTTAGAATGTATATATACATACATTAATATTTTCAAAGTGTGGATGAATCTGTGGATAAAGAATTAATGGATACGGATACATCTGAGGAAGTAGACTTAAGTCTATGAAAGCTTATGCTGCCAACTGCTTTCTTTCAGTTAGTCTCAAAGGTGCTGCAAGGTCTCTCTGCATACTGTATTTAACTGTTTGTGTGGTTTTTCTGGCATTTTCCCAGTGTCTTGGGGGTATGCGTTGTGCGTACACCATGCCCCCAAGCAACTGGGAAAATGCTGCAATTTGCCAGTCTGTTTTTCCCCTAAGTCATTTCCTCTCAACCAAATCAAATACACTGTATTTCATGGAAATGGTAATTTTCTCAGTCAGCCACTTTGTGTTCATTCATCATTACTTACAGAATAGACCCTGGGAGATCAAGTAATTGCAATCAAAAAGTCTCCCAATACATTAACATGTTTTCACAAAGATTTCATCATGCAGACTAAGCTGAATAGAGATGCATCCAGTAGCAGATCCAGAACTGAATGTATTGCTAGAGTGGATACCTGTGGTCACTAGGTGCTTCCATGTCAGACATATTTGAAGGAACTGTCCAAGTTGCTGAACTCTGTCTTCTAAATTATTTCGGCATCTCGCTAGCTCCCTCAAATTCCAAAATAAATCTTGAAGCAGATACATTGCCACACTGGCATGAAGCTGGCATTTGCCACTGGGGTATATCTTTAGGAGCTGGTCAAGATGTATGGCTTGTGGCAGATGCTACTTTTAAAAATCTTTATGGCATGATGACTTGACAAGCTTGATGTGTTGAATATTGCCTCCTCTTCACAACATCCCATGTGTGGCAAGGCAAAGAAAGACTGTTTATGAGTCCTCCTGACTTTGAGTAGTTATACTGAAGTCATATTTGTCCCTTTCTAATGCACTGTGCCTGTGGTAGAAATTATAATTGTGGCCTAAAGCATGATTGAATATGAATGAGCTTGTAAATCATAGTCAAGCTTTTTTAGAATTACCTCTAGAAAATTTAGCCACTCCAAACGTTTGTGGAAGGTTCCTGTTAGCCTTCTTAGGGAAGGCTCTCCATGGTTCCTCAGGGAGTTCTCCCCGCCCCTCCAGCTCACACAAGAAAGTCACAATGCTTTTTATTGTTATTATTAATAATGTTGGTCATAATAATGTTGTGACATCAGTGCCAGAACTTCACTCTGTGCCTTGCTTCAGATGGCACAAAGGGGCCAAGTGCATGCATCCATTGACCTTGCTTTTTCATGCATTGACATTCCACAAGCATAACGTGCAAACACCTTTCATCATATTGAGTCAGGTAAATATCAGCTAGGAATGGGTGGATATGGGTGCCTAGGTTTTTAAATGCTTTAATGCTGGCACTTGGTTGGGTAATTATATTTCTAATGGGATCCAAATCCTGTTAGTGCCCCATATTGGCAGCTGCTCTATTTCTATTATTATTATTATTATTATTATTGCACCATACACGGCACTTTACAAAGTCATACCATACAGAAAAAACCCTGCCAATGGGCCTTTGCAGACTGCCAGAAATAGTGCAAATTGAGTCCACTTTTAGGGTTAGGGTTAGTGCTAGGGAATCATGGGAATTGTTTTTTCCCCCTGAGACATTGAGCCTTCTCTGTCAGAGAGCTCTGGTGCCACAATAAAATACAGTTCCCATGATTCCCTAACTCTAACCTAACCCTTAACGTGGACTCAATTTGCTCTATTTCTAGCAGTCTGCAAAGGCCCAATGTTGTACAATCTAAGATAAAAAAACCCAGCAAAATATAAATTAACAACTTATCATTAAAATAACTCTAAGAGAATAGACTATAAAACAATAAACACTAATACACAGTACCTAAGTGTCAGAAATCAGGTTGTAAGCAGGAGAGCTTCCCTAAACAAAATCATCTTTAGCTTGGACTTAAAATTGGCCACTGTGATAATCTCCATGGTTAAAATCTTATGCATATTTTCATAGCAGCAATCCTGACTGAAATAAAAAGGACTGACTTTTGAGAAAGCATATTTATTATCATGTTAAATAATACTTTAAACACAAACACACTGTCTTGCCTGGATATTGTAAAGTTATTAATACTGAGCCTCAGAATCATCCTTACCAGATGGCAGGCTGCTTATTTCAGGGACATGGCCTTTAACAAGTTTAGCTTAAGTTTGTTTCCAGCACTAATAGGCCCTAAAGTTGTTTCCAAATTGCAGGTTTCGCATTATTGAATTTTAGAGGCACGCAATGTCTACACTCATTCTTCTACAAATTGTTCTCATGCAGGTTCATTTTTAAAGATGGAGAGAATGAGTTGGATCCAAACTTGGACTTAAAGTAGATACAGTGAAATGAGCTAGACTTTATGTCTAACTTGTCCCCTTGATTTTACTAGGTCTTCCCCAAGATAACCAAGTCAGTATCTAACCCAAAATAATCACATATTTACTAATGTCCAGAATTTCTACTTTTAATCTTTATTAATTTCAAAATTTACAATTAAAACAAAACAAAACATTGCAGGAGTAATATGTGAACAACCTGATGTAGGAACCAGATTGACCTCCCACCACACTAGTCTGAGGGGCAAAGGAACATCAGGGGCTGGAACTCTACATACAATAAGTCTCCACTTCCCACTCCCGCCCTCCAGTCATAACACTGCTTTAGCTTTCTGTCTCCAAGGAGAAATAATTTTTGGCTTGTGCTTGCAGGAATGGCTCCTCTAAACCACAGGTTGAGTTGCACACCCACTTCAAGTGGCTCTTTTTGGTCTGACTGGAATGGCAGGCATTTCATGAAGAGCAATCCTCACTCTTCTTTCTAGCTTGGGTGGAGTTCATGGGAGGGAAGCTCTGTGAGTTGGATTTAACCTGCAAAGTGAGGGTCACTATTTCTGATTTAAAGGCTGCAGGATTCAACCATCTGTGGCTTGAAAATATTCCAAAAAGTTATAAAATCCAAAAAGCAAACCTTGATTTTACTATTTTATATAAGGGACACCATTTCACTATGCCATTATATTTAATGGGACTTGAGCATCCACGGATATTGATATCCACAGTGGGTCTTGGAACCAAACTCCAGTGGATGCCAAGGGCCCACTGTACATCCATGTAAACTTGGAGTAAAGAAAAGATTTGTTCAGCATGGCTTTTGCATCGGCACAAAGGACTCAAACGCATTGTTATGGGTAAAACAATGTAGGCCACAACTTTATTTGTACAGGGTCAAAACCAATTAACCATTATTCAAGGAATATCAGTAAACATTTATTTCAAATATTATTTTGGCGCATGCGTATCTGCGATTAAGCAACTCACCATTGTTTTAAACCATCTTATTCTCGCATGCGCCAAGTTAAAACGTTCTTATATAACCCTTAACAATTCTAACCCCCCTCCCCCAACCGGATATGATGTCATAATATAACTACTTCTCAAATGACGTCATTAAATTTCCCTATTACGTCATTCAATTTAATTACACCCAATGACATCATGTATTAATCAACTTTATTCAACTCATATGCCTATTACATTCCAGATTAACCTATTTCCATCCCTGAGAGGGAGGGGTCCCTGCCCGCCGAATATACCACAATTACCAGTTACATATGACCCATAATCTAGTTGCGACTAAATTTCTGATAACCATTATTTCCAAACAATCAACATAATTATATGCTGTCCAGCAAATACCGAATAATATTAATAACATGTAAGCAGTTATATTCCGCACCCTAACAACGTTATTTGTTCTCAGGGAGGGCGAAAAACCCAAATAGGCTTATCTGGGAAAATTCCCTCCCGGCCCCCGCAGGCGACCAGCCGAAGCCTGAGAGTAAATAACCTGTACCATTAAAGGGTGGGTGGGATGGGTTGCTCGCTTGCTTGCTTGAACAAAATGGCTGCTGCCCACGAGGCAGTCCAGGCTTATATAGCCTGTCCAAGTCTCGTTTTTTAATCTCGCGAGACCCGAAATCTCGCGAGATTGTTGAGTTCCCGTTTACTTCAATTGGCTGAGGGGGCCGGAAGAGGCGGGTCTTGCGGGCCTCTCAGCCAATCAAATGCGTTGAGGCCCAATTTTGGCCGACGCAAATTCCAGCCCCTCCCGACGCGTCGGGGAGGCTTCGTTCTGTTAATTCTATTGACTCATGATATTTTTAGTTAGTTGATATTGCTTAAGTCTATTGATATCTTTGGTTATTTGGATGTTAGTTAATTTTATTGATTCATGATATCTTTTTAAGGTTAATCTACATGTAACAATATGGTACAAATGAATTGTAGATTCCCCTGATAAAGAAGAATAACTGAACAATAAATAGTGTTTAGTTATTATTTTTAGATGGTCCAAAACACACTGGAGAAATAATCCAGTTTGAGACAGTACTGGCTCAATGTTAGGGAATTCTGGGAATTGTAGTTTTGTGAGACACTTAGACTTCTCTGTCAAAGAGCTCTGATGCCACAATAAATTACAATTCCCAGGATTCCCTAGCACTGAGCCAGGGCAGTTAACGTGGTCTCAGACTGGATTATTTCTGCAGTGTGTTTTGTACCTATAAAACAACAATCATGCCTTCTGAACTCACCCTTTGTATCCTCCCTGTTACTGATTCACCCTATTTTTCTTCTCACTCTGTTCCCATTCTTTCATTGTGTGTGTAAGAGGGGATGCTGATGAAAGGTCGAATATCCTCCTATTCATATTTTCTATAGGGCATCCTGAAAGAAAAACAGAATAAAGGCTACAATCTTGCACGTGGTTAGGTTGCCAAAGACTATAAAAGTTGAGATTTATGTCTTCCTCATTACACTAAGTGTTACCCTCTTATTGATGGTGCTATATTCCCACCATTACTAAGTGCTAATGTCTTATTGATGAGTATTAAGAAGCAAATGGAACTGAAATACATTTAAAATTCAAGGCAATAGTAAGACCATTATTGAAAACTCATAAAAATATATGAAACATAATCAATTGGCTGCCCGAGGGTTGATTTTAGAGGTTCTTTCCCCATCTCCTGTTCTAATAAATGTTCATTTGTAAACAACATAGTGTAGAAAAGTCAACTCCCCTTCCATTATGTTTGGAACGCAATGAAATAAACTGGGAATTTTGCAAGCCTCAAAGTACTGAGACAGAATAACAAAATAATTTTTTGTGGGTTTTTTGGACTGTGTGGCCATATTCTAGAAGAGTTTCTTTCTGACATTTCACCAGCATCCATTTTCTGCTGCTCCAGAGACTAGGACCCGGAACAATGGGTGCAAGCTCCAGGAAAAGAGATTCCACCTCAACATTAGGGGGAACTTCCTGACAGTAAGGGTGATTCAACAGTGGAAGACACTCCCTCGGAGTGTGGTGGAGTCTCCTTCCTTGCAGAGGCTGGATGGCCATCTGTCGGGGATGCTTTGATTGGGAGTTCCTGCATGGCAGGGGGTTGGACTGGATGGCCCTTGTGGTCTCTTCCAACTCTATAATTCTATGATTCTATGATTCTATGATTCTAGAAGAACCTTAAAGTATTAAGTTCCAGTTCATTAGCTCCCGCTTACTAAAATTTCCCCTGTTGTGGCAAAATTCAGTATCTTCAAATCCAGGAAACAGGTGGCCATGCAGCAAACTACAACAGCTGAATAGGGCTTCTTAGGGCCGATGCAGATGGCCCAAAAGGGGTGGCACAGACCTGTCCCTGGTAGCAGCAGATCAGGAGCAGCGGATTGGGGCCATGGCAACTACATGCCTTTTTGCCACCCTTAGAGCCGCAGCCAGGCCTCACCCTTTTGGCACAGCCCTGCCCCAGCCTTTGT
This sequence comes from Phrynosoma blainvillii, assembly GCA_026167975.1. Classification (NCBI taxonomy): domain Eukaryota; kingdom Metazoa; phylum Chordata; class Lepidosauria; order Squamata; family Phrynosomatidae; genus Phrynosoma; species Phrynosoma blainvillii. Next base: position 247,428,931 of record JANUYF010000001.1, on the reverse strand, counting down.
GCCAGTCTGCATCGGGCCTTACTTACTCTTATGCTCCTCACAGCATCTTTTCTACAGGTAATACATGGGTAAAAAACAAATTTGTAATGTTTCAATTAGTATAACCTTCCCAAAACTGGAATTCATCCCCATCCATTTGGGTATAGTTAAACCACCAGCTTCTGCAGAAACTTGTCTGAGAAATGCAGTTTAAATGTGTGTGTATGTATTATTTTCACCTTGGGTATCTGTACCAAGAACAAAGCAGTGGGCACTATGAGTTATTTTTCTGTTGCATCAGTACTTGTTAGGCATGTTCCAAAATTATTCCCCTCACCATGTGGGAATTGAGACGCAGAGACTCATTAAATCTCTCCAGCGATCCCACACAGTTAGAAAGACAATTAGAAAGAGGGCACTGTGTGCATTTGACCTCTGTCTGCTTAGTAGAAACTGGAGGTCTCTTGCTGCTAGCCTCAGTCCAGCTTCAGCCAGAGGCCTCACTCAGTCAGAGTCTCTAGGGATAGCAGCTGTCCTTAGCTTTGTGTCAGATCAATTTCTCAGAGCCAGAATGTTGCCTCCCCTTCACACACAAAACAAGGAGAAACACAAGTTATTTTGTTTCACATCATTTTCTCCCTGTCTTGATTAATTTCTCAAATGGGAGGAGGAAGAGCCTAATTAATGACAGGCCCAAACTGGAACAGAACAAATGCACTTGAAGAAAAGCAATTGTTTCACGCATTTATGGAGACAATTGCAAATCATGCTGCCAGCTATGGAGAGACAATAATAAAAGATGCTGCCAGTTATGAGATACAGGGACCATTTTAAAAAAAATCCGACTCAAGTCTATGTTGATTATCTCCATTGGGACTAGCTTTATCCAAAACAGGGAAAGGGAGTTCAGAAACACCAGATGTTTCTTTGGGTTTGCATTCAACTTTTTTCAGGCCAGGGGTTGCACTGTCAGACTTTAGTTGAGGCACAGCCTGGGCTCCAAGTTAGTCCAGAAGGAGTTCTGGGAGCAGACAAATGGTAGGATTCTATCCATCATGTTGACATTTCAACTCCAGCAGTCCAAATTTCTGGGTCAAAGATCCCTATAGAATAAACATACACCAGTAGGAAACAAATGATTCCATTGTTCTAATACCCTGATCCTGAAAAGAGTGGCTTGGGTCCAGCTTTAGGCTGGAGGAACATCCATACCAAGTAGGCTCTTTATTGAAGTAATGGATGAACTTCTCTATGCAGTGCCATTCAATGCATGTGCTTCTATTGGAGTTTATGTCCAATAAGCCAGCATAGGATGGTAGCTGCCAAGGCCCATCAGCATCAGAAAGAAGCAAAGGGTGAAGCAATCAAGAGATAGTGGTTAGCTCTTTAAAATGATAAATAGCCATTATTTATACACACAGAAGACACAACTCTAGATTAGATACTCTAATCTAGCTAGATGGGTTTTAAGACCTGGTTAAAAATAACAAATAAAGTACAGTTGGCCTTTGGTATCCACTGCGGTTTGGTTCCAGGACCTCCTCATGGATACCAAAATCTGTGGATGCACAAGTTCCATTATATACAATAGGATATAAAATGGTAAAATCAGAGTTTGCTTTTTGGATTTTTTGTGGGGAGGGGATATTTTCAACCTGTGGATTGTTGAATCCATGGATGCAGAATGCGTCAGTATGGATGGCTGAGTGTTTTAAAATATCACACATTTTGAATATGCAGAAGCTGTAGGACCTTTCACCATTTAACTAAGGGATACATGCTGATGACCCACAAATGAGTAAAGGTAGCACACTGAATTGCAAATGCAGTTGCCAAATATTTTATTTTACAGTGCTGGAAATCTAAAGTTTTGTTTTGGCATGAAATACAAATTTGTATCCTGCTAGCATAAACATGAATGGAAAAATTATGGCTAGACTACTGCATGAAGTTCTTACAATGATCTTGTAATGTAAGCCAGTATTATTTCCATGTTGCAGATCACCAAAGGAGTATCAAATGCCCAAGACGTTATTCTGCACTTGCTTTTAAAAGAGGGTCTTGATGCTAATGCTCATCTGTGTTCTTTTGCTCTATGTAATGATTTACTGGTTGCTCTTGGTCAGCCTTTCCTTTTGTATTTCAGTTTCTCTGTGCTTATTATATTGTTTTGTGTACATTTTGGTTTTATGATTATTTTATTGTTTGCTCTTCCTATATGTTATTTCATTGTTTGTGTGTGTATAAAATGCACATTATACTACCAAGAGAAAGGTAGTTATTGTGTCATCTAGAAGGGCAATAAACAAATAAATATTGTTATTTCCTTGTAAAGGGTTCAGATATAATAGTTATTTGGTTCTGACTATAGGGGGCATTGTAGAAACAGAACAGACAGGAACAAATTTGATAACTGCATTACTTGTATTAGATCACATATTCTATGAGAGGGTATCATAAAGTAATAATTATCACCCAGAAGTTATTATGGTATATTGATGGAATTTTGTCAGTGTCATCATTGGTCCCTAAGTACATGATGTTGAGAAAACTTTTTGTCAATTTTTTTTAAAAGATGATAATGAAAGCTTTACAATACCCCCTCATATGTCTGTATATTTTTATTGTTAAACTAACTATAATTATTGATAGCATATACCCAAGATAACAAGATCTTTGGCAATATGACATGTTTATTGAAAATAGTGTGTTGGAGCCAAAACCCTTTTAAATAATATCAATGGGAGCATTGATGAGAATGCTAATGGAAAAGTGAGGGATTAAAAACAGCAACATCCATTCACTTGAGGCATAGTCTTATTCCACTGTGTCAAAAGCAGCATCTTCACTGATGTCTACAAGAATAAAATTATAAATAAAACTGAACCACAATTTTTTGAATGTTCACCTTGTTCAATAAGACGTACTTTTTAGTAAGAAGAATGAAGCAAATCAATTGATTAGTTATACATGGTCTACTCTTCATCAACTTTCCACCATTCGGTTCCCTTTTAGATGCACTGGCCCTGCTGTTGACTGGAGATAATGGAACCTGTAGTTCAAGACAATTGTAGGGCACTGGGAAGCCAGAAATAATATCACACTCCTACACATAGGTATGCAGGGAAAGAAAGAGACAGGTGCTTTGGCATTGGTCTAAATGGAAGAAACACCTTTGTATGTGCCACCATTTTTTCCTTCCCTCTTATCCCATGTTTTTGATAGTTTTTTCCTTCCCTCTTATCCCATGTTTTTGATAGTTTTGAAAGCTCTTTCTTTTTCAAAAACCTTTTAGCAGGAGTTTTTGTTTTTTTAGGTACAAAGAAACAGGCACCACATTTCTCCTAACCTGCTATTTCTGTCTGTCTCCTTGAATTCTTAGGAAAAACTGTTAACGTCAAAGATGCACACAATAACCAGCAAAATTGTGTGCATCTTTGAGTCTGTTTGCTCCAGTCCTTTCATTAAACTGAATGGTTCAAAGCAGCAACCAACCAACACAGAACTTGTCTTTGTGTGTAGAGAGGATCAGGATGATAGAATTTTCACAACTAATAAGAACCACATAATGTCTTAACAGGAATTCCTACTGATATTCAGCTAAAGTATCTGTCAGATCAAACTAGGTGCAAATCCTAGTGTCAATCTCAACTAGAGCAGACCTGGCAAATCTATAGGATTTACCTATGTGATGACTGATTGACTTAATGGGTCTACTCCAGTTGGGACTAACTGATTCTGTCCATAGTCATTTATTTATAGTTGTATATACTACAATAAGTTGATCAATATTTGTTTTTGGAAGGACTATCAGTTATACAGATTTTGATTTCAGGCAAGGACACAGGATACAGTTACACTGTAGAAATAACGTTGTTTGATACCACTTTAACTCCTATGGCTTCATCCTACAGAATCCTGGGATTTGTAGTTTTGTGAGGTACCAGCAGAAAAAGTTAAAGGCCTTGTAAAATTCATAGCTGTAATACTTCAGTCTTGCAACAGCTATGTAGGAGCAAACAGCATTGAAATTAGAAGTGCTTACTTCCGAGTAATATACAGAGAAGTGAGTTGAAAAGTGTGTGTGTGTTTAAATATCTGCTAAAGTGTCTCACCACAAATACAAACAAATACAAAATAATAATAATTAAAAAAAGCAATCCAGGCATCTTAAGAACTGTGCCAGATTAAGAACCAGAGCCAAATGAAAACACAAATCACTCTGCAGAACAGTACCATTCCACTTCATTCAGTGGCATTATTCATGACAACTAGCTTCTGCTTGGGCATACCCTTAGATTTCTGTTGAATTTGCATGCCACCAAATACATTCTAGGATGTGGAATATATTGAGTCATATCCTAATATCCCTAGGAATCCACTACTCAGTGTACAAATCCTTCTGGACTCCCACTTTTTTACTCAGTCCTTTGACACAGGAACACAATCCACTCAAGCCTTTATCAAGTATGAGTAATTAGACGGAAGCAAACCGGAGTACATTCAGTACTCACGAGAGATGTTCTGTTCTCTTTGGCTAATTTAGTAAGGATGGAGTACAACCAAAACAGATGTTTGTCTAGATAACGGCATCAATTCCCCTCCCCCCAAAATACATTTTGAGTTGGATTTTAATATTTAGTGAAAGCCAACTATTATGCTGTTATTTGTGTCCACAAAAATTCGTAATTTTATTAATATTAAGCAGGTGGCTTCAGTGATTTTGTTTTTTTAAAAAATAGCTTTTGTGCATTGGATAAAATCATAAATGGGTCCAGGCAGGCTTCCACATAGCAAATGGGCCAATATATTTCTGAAAACCAAGAAAAGTTTAGATCTCTAAAGCAAAACAAAAGCAATAGATTGCCAAACAAAAAGTGACATTCAGGGCTGACTCATGCATCTTTTTTTTTTAAAAAAAAATTGCAAATGAACATCTGAATTTCATTTTTGCACATCTGGATTTCATAAGAAAATGTAATCTGTACAACAGCAGAAACATATGTGTCTCACCTGCACACACATCTGTACTCTCTGGTATTCCAAAATCAACCTGAAGTACGTGGGATCTATCTACAACTGAGAAGTAGGCATCAGAACTACACAAATTAGATTTCTCACAGGTATGCAAATCATTGAGAAATTTTAATGATTCTGGATTGAATCTAGAACATAATTAAGATAATTCAAATATAATACCTGCAATTTTACTTTTGAATAATCTTCCATAAGATTTCCAACTTGGGAAACTTTACAATGGACCCTAATGGGAACATGATTCCAGCATATCTCTCTTGATTTCAGAAAACTCAGATGGATTTAACAGCATATATTTCTTTAAACTACCAAATGATATAATAATTCCAAAAATATAGTAAAATCAAATTTGCCAGGCGATTAAAGAAGCATTAATTTGGTTCTGATTGTATGCCTATTTGACATGGCAAACAAGCCTTTGTATCTCAGGTCTAGAGATCAAACCCAGTTCCAGTTTTGGGAAATGAAGATTTCACCAGCAATGATTAACAACAAATGCTCTTGAAGAAAATGGTAAGAAGACACTTCAGTGACCCTAGTTTTATCCATTGGCTGAGCCCCACGAAAACTGTCTGAAATATCAAAAACCTGAGATGAAACATCATCATCATGCTTGATCTGTGTCAGAACAAGAAACCACCTCTCTCCCACTCTTCATCCCAGTGCAGAGAATATCTATTCCACAGGCCTACTGTGGCCTGTGAAAGTCATATTCTAGGCCTATCTTTGTGCTAGCAAGGACTGGAAATCTGCTGTCATCTCCAATCAGTGATGAGAGATAATCTAGGGATGTCACAGGTCATCAAATGACCCTCAAAATGCCAGCCAAATCCCTCTGCATGTTGTAAGTTGGCTAATGAAGCAGGATTGTGACTTGGGGAGTGTTTGCAGGAGCTGTTCCTTCAAACGCTGTCTGAATCCCCTGCTCTGTGCAAAAAGAAACACAGTACTTTGTGCCATTTTCTTTTCATATATAAAATAGGTGTTGAAGGAAGGGTTTGATGACTTCAAGGCATGGGGCAGGTTTTGAGGGAGGAGGATCTGAGAGCAACTGACCTGTCAAGATCATTCCAAGGGGATAATCTGAATCCCAAGAGCAATCCAAATTCTGTGCTCCAACTTTTAGATCATTTTACAGAGTCCCAAGTTCTGTGCTCCAATTTTTAGATCATTTTACAGAGTCCCTGGTTTGGCATTAGCATGAACCTTGCAATATGTGTAATCAGGTTGTGTTTCATACTGTGGGATACCAAGTACTTGCATGAGTCACCTCACCCAAATACTTCTTTTTGTGCAATGTTGCTTTCCCCCAATATTATCTAGCTCATGTTATTAAGCATAATGGGACTTCTTACCTCACATTCTTACTCTAGATGGTCTTACTCTGAAAATATTTGAAATGAGTCATAATCGGATTAATCATTGAGTTTATTATCCAATATTCAGCATAGGTATCATTTCTTAAAACTTTAGGATGCCTATATAATGAGACTTGAGTCATTCCATTCTGTTCCAAGATGTTATTTTCAGCACTCTTTCTTTAGAAATCTGAGAAGTCTGCTTCCTTCATCCTGTGATATAATCAGTGCCTTCATTATGAATCTTTCAGTACTAACTGAAAATAGAGATATGGCCTGAATCTCCTCCCTCCCTCCCTCCCTCCCTCCCTCCCTCCCTCCCTCCCTCCTTTCCTTCCTTCCTTCCTTCCTTCCGATTACCGAAGAAAGAGGGAAATTGTAAATGTGACACTACTAACCGCTGTCCTATAGCCATCCAACCCTAGATTGTAAATGAACATGACATAGAAAATCAAGTGAGTAAATTTGCTGGCTGAATCATGCATCCCATTGCAATGGGATATTTCTTCTTTAATGAAAAGTATGTGTGTGTGAGTTTGTGTGTATATGCCTTCAAGTCACCTGCTGTCTTATAGAGACTCCATAAATTTCATAGTGGTTTTCTTAAACAAGGAATACTCAGAGGTGGTTTTTGCCAGTTTGTTCCTCTGAAATATAGTTTACAGACCCAAGTACTAGCTGGGAGTCTCCCATCCATGTACTAACCAGGGCTGACTCTGCTTAGTCTTCAAGATCCGATCTGGTGCCTTTAGGGTATTTAGAGCAGTGAGAAATATAAAAGAACAAATTCTAAGAATGCTGTATTGCACATTGCTGTTTACAGGCTCTTAATTGAATAGCTGCACTTAGCAACATTAAAAATAAGACTTTTTATTATTGCACATGTACATTTAAAATAGGACAAGAACATATTCATTAAATGATTTTATGAGTTTTTAGATTCCAAAAAGCAAGGCTTGGTGTAAATATGTGTGAGGACTTCCAGAACAGGAGCATCCTAGAGCTTGAGATCTAGGGATAGTGCCTGGCAATGTTATGAGAACAGGGCCTGGTGATGTCTTTAAATATGATATGTTAATCATCGGGTAATGTGGCATTGTGGTTTGAGTGTTGGTTTATGACTCTGGAGACCAGGGTTCAGTTCCCAGCTTGGCTATGAAACCCACTGGGTGACTTTGGGCAAGTCACACTTTCTCAGCCTCAGGAAAAGACAATGGCAAATGTCCTCTGAACAAATCTTGCCACAAAAAGGTTCACTTTATGGTCACCATAAGTTGGGAATAACTTGAAAGTACACAACAACAACAGCAATATTAATAATCAATTACAATTACTCATTCAAATAGAAAATCCAAGTCTAACAAAAAAAAAAAAAAAAAAAAAAAGAGGAAGGGGAAGGGGAGGAGTTGTTAACCAGAATTCTGTTGGGAACTTACATCTTTGTAAGTGGACTTACATCAGTGGGAATCAGAGTTGGGCAGTTCTGTAACATCTGTGTTCAAGTAAAGGGCTGCTATTATGGTATTATGTAGTCAACAAAGTGACTGATGTGCACTGGGACTTATACACAATGGGGCCAATGCACAGTGGAAGTGATGTGCATTGGGACCAATGTGCATCAGTCCCATTGTGCATGGGGACACCAGCTAGGGAGTAGAGAAGTGCCCCAGAACATTCTTGCCAGCGTCCTCTTATGCATTTTTGCAATTCAATAACAGGGTTTCTTACTGCCTCTGCTATGTAGCTAAGTATATGTAAAGTTACACAATGTACACCGTGATGGAGGATTCCAGCTAAGGTATTTGAAGAGTCTACAGCAACCATTCTGAAACAGCTCATAACAATGGGGCCGAGCAGCATACAGTGTATGTCTCTACTCTCTCTGTTTGTATTCTTTTCAAGGCAGTATCGTCATACTTAGAATTGTCCAAGCCATTGTTTTCCCCATCATCATGTACAAATGTGAGAGCTGGACAGTGAAGAAAGCAGGCAGAAAGAAAATCAATTCATTTAAAAAGTGATGCTGGAGAACAGTGCTTGGGATACCTTGGACTGCCCAAAAGACAAGCAAATGGACACCCCAAAAGACAACCAAAAATGTTTGAGAAACAAACAAATCAACCCTGAAATCTCATTAGAAGCCAAGATGACCAAACAGAGGTTGTGGCACTTTAGCCATATTATGAGAAGTCAGGACTCATTAGAAAAGACAATAATGCTAGGGAAGAGCGAGGGCAGTAGAAAGAGAGGAAGACCGCATGCCAGATGGATAGACCCCATCAGTGAAGTCATGGATATTAAATTACAGGACCAATGGAGGATAGGGGTACTTGGAGATGTGTCATCCACAGGTTTGATATGAGTTGGGGTCGACTCAAGGACAGTTAACAATAACAACCAACTGCCATACTGAGATTTCTCCTTATACCCTGAGGCCCACAGATCTGAGAACCCTACTGTGTATGTATCTGGGGTTTAATAGGCTGCAACTACTACCCACATGTTTTTCCACACTTTATTATTTGACATAGAATTATTACCGTATTTTTCGCCCTATAGGGCGCTCCGGCATATTGGGCGCACCCAATTTTTAAGGGGGAAAATCCAAGAAAAAAGGATTCCTCCCTTTAGCCGGAGTTGTTCAATGGGCTGGTGCTGGGATTGGAGACCGATCCCAGCACCAGCCCATTGAACTGAGGTCGCGGGGGGGGGGGAAGGAGGGCTTCTTCCCCCCCCCCCCCGCGACCTCAGTCTTTGAATGGGCTGGGGCCGGGATCGAAGCGATCCCGGCCCCAGCCGATTGAAGACCCGCCAGCGAGGGAAGGAGCCTTCCTTCCCCCCCCCCCCCCCGCCTCGGTCTTGGAATGGGCTGGTGCCGGGATCGTTTCGATCCCGGCACCAGCCCATTCCAAGACTGAGGCCGGGGGGAGAAGGAGGGCTCCTTCTCCCCCCCCCCCCCGGCCTCAGTCTTTCCATGGGCTTGTGCTGGGATCGAAACGATCCCGGCACAAGCCCATTGAAAGACTGAGGCCGGGGTGGAAGGAGGGCTCCTTCTCCCCCCCCCGGCCTCAGTCTTTCCATGGGCTTGTGCTGGGATCGAAACGATCCCGGCACAAGCCCATTGAAAGACTGAGGCCGGGGTGGAAGGAGGGCTCCTTCTCCCCCCCCCCCCCGGCCTCAGTCTTTCCATGGGCTTGTGCTGGGATCGAAACGATCCCGGCACAAGCCCATTGAAAGACTGAGGCCGGGGTGGAAGGAGGGCTCCTTCTCCCCCCCCCCGGCCTCAGTCTTTCCATGGGCTTGTGCTGGGATCGAAACGATCCCGGCACAAGCCCATTGAAAGACTGAGGCCGGGGTGGAAGGAGGGCTCCTTCTCCCCCCCCCCCGGCCTCAGTCTTTCCATGGGCTTGTGCTGGGATCGAAACGATCCCGGCACAAGCCCATTGAAAGACTGAGGCCGGGGTGGAAGGAGGGCTCCTTCTCCCCCCCCCCCCCGGCCTCAGTCTTTCCATGGGCTTGTGCTGGGATCGAAACGATCCCGGCACAAGCCCATTGAAAGACTGAGGCCGGGGTGGAAGGAGGGCTCCTTCTCCCCCCCCCCCCGGCCTCAGTCTTTCCATGGGCTTGTGCTGGGATCGAAACGATCCCGGCACAAGCCCATTGAAAGACTGAGGCCGGGGTGGAAGGAGGGCTCCTTCTCCCCCCCCCCCCCCGCCTCAGTCTTTCCATGGGCTTGTGCTGGGATCGAAACGATCCCGGCACAAGCCCATTGAAAGACTGAGGCCGGGGTGGAAGGAGGGCTCCTTCTCCCCCCCCCCCCGGCCTCAGTCTTTCCATGGGCTTGTGCTGGGATCGAAACGATCCCGGCACAAGCCCATTGAAAGACTGAGGCCGGGGTGGAAGGAGGGCTCCTTCTCCCCCCCCCCCCCGGCCTCAGTCTTTCCATGGGCTTGTGCTGGGATCGAAACGATCCCGGCACAAGCCCATTGAAAGACTGAGGCCGGGGTGGAAGGAGGGCTCCTTCTCCCCCCCCCCCCGGCCTCAGTCTTTCCATGGGCTTGTGCTGGGATCGAAACGATCCCGGCACAAGCCCATTGAAAGACTGAGGCCGGGGTGGAAGGAGGGCTCCTTCTCCCCCCCCGGCCTCAGTCTTTCCATGGGCTTGTGCTGGGATCGAAACGATCCCGGCACAAGCCCATTGAAAGACTGAGGCCGGGGTGGAAGGAGGGCTCCTTTTCCCCCCCCGGCCTCAGTCTTTCCATGGGCTTGTGCCGGGATCGAAACGATCCCGGCACAAGCCCATTGAAAGACTGAGGCCGGGGTGGAAGGAGGGCTCCTTCTCCCCCCCCCCGGCCTCAGTCTTTCCATGGGCTTGTGCCGGGATCGTTTCGATCCCGGCACAAGCCCATGGAAAGACTGAGGCCGGGGTGGAAGGAGGGCTCCTTCTCCCCCCCCGGCCTCAGTCTTGGAATGGGCTTGTGCCGGGATCGAAACGATCCCGGCCCCAGCCGATTCCAAACCGAGGCCGGGGGGGGGGGGAAGGAAGGCTCCTTCCCCCGCCGGCCTCGGTCTTCAATCGGCTGGGGCCGGGATCGCTTCAATCCCGGCACCAGCCGATTCCAAGACTGAGGCCGCGGGGAGAAGGAGCCCTCCTTCTCCCCGTGGCCTCTGTCTTTCAATGGGCTGGTGCCGGGATCGCTTCGATCCCAGCACCAGTCCATTCAAAGACTGAGGTCGCGGGGGGAAGGAGGGCTCCTTCTCCCCACGGCCTCGGCCCCTTCGCCCTATAGGGCGCACTCACTTCCCCACGCACGTTTTGGGGAAGAAAAAGTGCGCCCTATAGGGCGAAAAATACGGTATACATTAGCCCCAATGGGAGCTTTGTTTTCCTCAGATCAATCAGAGCCGGGGGGGGGGGGGGGGAGAACAGTCAGATGAATCACAGAAGGAAGGAAAAGGAAAGGCTAAATTTCCCCTCCCTATGTAATGCAGACCCAATAAAATATCATCCCACTCTGCAGTTGGGGGGCGGGCTTGATGTCATCCTCATTAGATTTGTTCCTGAGCTATTGCCATAATAATAATAATAATAATAATAATAATAATAATTTTATTTATATCCCGCCCCTCTGCCAGGCATCGGGGCAGCGTACAACATTTCAAAACATCAGAACAAATAAAATCAATTCAAATCCCATCCCTCATTCCCACACCCACCCATCCCCCAATAACAAATCAAACAAACAGATTGAATAACAATAATTAAAAATATACAATTTAAAAAATACATAATTTTTCAATGTCAATATACAGCGGCATTAATTCAGGCAAAGGAAGGGCAAAGGACAAATTTATCTTCTTCTCCTGGATGGTAAAGCTACTGGCCCACTTCATAGGAGGGGCCTCTAAGATTAAACTGAAGGCTTCTCTCCAGTCAGTGGAGGAGATGTACCAATTTCAAAGACTTCATTCCTCCCCCTCCCACCCCTACTGCTGCAGCCTCCGCTGTATTGCTACTAAGGGAAAAATGTTGGTCCTTAGCTGCCCTAGCGCCTTCACCTCGGCCCTGGTCTCTCTGGCTGCACTACAGCCGCAGCTATGTTGTTGCTGGGGAAGGTGTTGATCCCTGGAGGCCCTAGCGCCTCCGCCTCGGCCTCCCGTTCGCGTCACCGCTGCCGCTGTGGCCATTTCATTATCCGGTGGAGGAGGTGGTGGAAAAGCAGCCTTTTGAAAGGGCTGCTAGGCCTCCGCACCTCATCGAGGCTCAGCTGCTCTGCTGCCGGTGCCCTGACCTAGGGACATTTATTTACACATGATGTAGTCTTCACAAACAGCAGGATAACATGTGCTGGGATGATGTCACTTCCTGTCTTGTGATTACATGGTATGAAGACTCCAAACCTTGTCCACTTTTACAGTGCCAAGCATCAGCTTGTAAGCCATTGGACAGCCATGGAGTCTAGGCATCTTTTGTCCCTCTTACCATCCTGTCTGTCCGGTTTTACAGAAGCAGCTATGTGTTTCCAGTGAAAAGTCTCAGACCCCAGATTGTACACACCCCACTGTGTGTATGGTCTGTTGCTTCCTGTAAGAATCTGAAGTTTGAGACCTGGCTATTCAAAATGAAAAATGTATACATTCTCCAAATCCAAAAGTAATGTGTAACTTAAAAATGGAAACAATCTTCTTTCTTCAGAGTTATACGAACTGCTTTCCTCCCCTTCCTATAGGTAAGGTTTGGAATATACAAAATAGACAAAGGGTGTAACTAAGGGCATGCTAATGAATGAGTGAGGACTGCTGTGTACTTTTGTCTCTACAGCAGCCCATTCTTGAGAGTCTGTTGTTTTCAAGTCTGTTGTTGCTACCATGATTCTGTCAAAATAATCAGCACATTTGGAATTACTAAAGTCTAGTTAATATTGTAATGTCCCACCCAATGATAAAAGCCATGATAAAGGTTGACATAACTGGGTGGGACATGGGACATCTCATGCTGATGCATCAGTGTATTAAACAACACAGCAGATGTAGCACTAATATTAATTCATACATAGGTTTCTAAAAGGGCAAGTGTTCTAAAAGTGAGAATAATTCTTAATAAAAAATGCTGAAATTTACAATGAAATCCAGATCAGTGTTTACTTGAAAGCCCATCTTTTTCTCCATTTAATTATAAAGCAATAAAACAAATGTTATAAAGCAATAAAACAAATGTTACATAATTAAACAAAAATATGCTAATCATATTGCAAAATAATAAATTATGGCCTTGTTTGCTTCGGTATATTAAGATGTGTAGTAATCAGTAAATTTTATTTGTTAACCCCATTATGTGTTGATGTTACAATGATTTAAGGCAACATCACCTAGTATCATTATTCAACAAAATAGGTCATGAGAACCTTTGGGGCATTAAACCCATTCTGGGTTTTAATCTAAACTTTAAAGGTGCTAACAAGGCCCTTAAAACAGATTGAATGTCTTGGATAACTCCTTAAACTTTCAAAAGTAAAGCCCAGAGTGCTCTTACCACACCACTGACATGGCAAGCAAGAGCTTCCACTAACTAGTTACAATGTTATTTTTAATGAGTTGCATTCAAATACTGCCCCATGCTAATTTGCTACAATGCGCATTAGACCAGGGGTAGGCAACCTTTCCCCTTTAAGGGCCGAGGGACTTTAGCTCCCAGAATCCCAGGAGCTATTGGCCAACATGGGACTATTGGCTAACCTGGCTGAGGCTTCTGGGAGCTGAAGTCCCTCGGCCCTTAAAGGGGAAAGGTTGCCTACACCTGCATTAGACTGATCAACTGTTTTGTGTTTGTTTGTTTTTTTGGCAGGGGAGTAGGTGTGGAGAAAAAAAGACACACAGAAATCCTGCCTGCATAATAATTATTCACCTACCCCACCCACTTTATTGAGATACTCAGCAAACTTCCCATGGATACCTGAGAACATGTGGGTTCGAAGCAGACAATTCCTTGCAAACAGTGGTCATCTCATTCTTGCATTCCTTGCCAGTCTCATGTGGAATCCTAGCTAAGGTTGCCAGAGTGAAAACAGGAGAGGGCTCCTGTATTTTTACTGGTTGTGTAGAAGAGAGAATTTCAACAAGTGTTTGTCAGGCAAGCAGGTAACAAGCACCACTTGCTAAAATACTCTCTTCTGTACATTAGGGAAAGGTACAGGAGCTATCTCCAGTTTTCACACATCTCTCTGATGTCTGCCATCCAAGGGAGTGATGCTGATATCACACCGTTAGCATATTACTATGAAACAGAAATGAAAGAGGAAGCCATTGATAATCCTGAGCACACTCTTTTTTACTCTTGGTAAGCTTTTAAACATTCTTCCTTAATATGGGAGTTTCCCTTGCAATCTTAATGTAGCATATCTCCTCTCTGCTTTTGGAATGATGTTGTCTGGACACTGGCGGAATGTTTATGGCTCTTCTTTAGTCTTTAGACCTCTCGCATGGCATTTAAATCAATGCCTGATCACTGTTTAGTGGAGAACAGGTGAAAAGCACCTGTACTGTAATGCAAATGAACATTCTGGCCCATGATACACGAACTGCTTTAAACTTCACATATGAAACCCCCCTTCATCACTGGTGGTGATGATGATGGAGGTGTGTGTGAGAGAAGAAATGAAATAAGTAGGTCCTGGCTTATGTTATTAGACAGTGGTGTTTTATTCTACTCTATTCTTTTTCCATGTGTTTCAATATATATGTGGCAGTAATCATAACAAGTCCAGTGTTTTTCAACCAATATTTTAATCTTTTTTACAGATATTTACCACAGATACATATCTTCCCCTCTTAAAATTAATTAAAAATCTGCATATATCCATATATTCTATTCCCAATGTGTGTTAACAAGCACTCCTCACCACCAGCAATGATTTATTGTTTATGAGCTGTGTCAGCTCTCTTGCCAACAGAATTCACATTTCTTTCCTCTTCTTTTGGCAAAAGGGCTCTCATGAACATTGGCTGGATGCAAGGGATTTATAAATAAAATGTGTTTTGGTCTATTTATAGATTAACTGAAGAGGTGGTGATCCTAAGGAATCTAGTAAGTGCTTTCAGTAAGCAACTGTGTGCAGGCCACACAGAATGGATTAATTTCACTTCCCTTTACCAAAGATTTTAAATATCTGCACAAGAGTTCACACTGGTTCAAATTAATTTATCTGACTGTGAAGGGTGTTTGTTACCTTTTTGCTTGAAAAGGGTTATCTGAAAATAAATCAGGTTATCCTGCCCTTGAATTGTGTAGGTGGTAAGCCTGAGGCAAAATGTGTTGCAGAAAAATCTTGCACTCAGGAATAGTAGTCCTGTGGAATTGGATTTTAGAAGCATCTATTATTTTGATGGTGCACAATGGCTTTTTTGGCATATATGTCTGACAGCAGCACAGGATGTGGTGCGGGGTCAACAAAGAAGTGGGTGAGACAGTACTCTGTCCATCTATTTCTGACATGCTGCCTTGTTGTTTTACTACAATTTACCCTGCCTCCCTCCATTCAACAAAACTATGGAGGAACCACATACACAAACATGGGCCCCTAACAATCTCATATTGATGTGGTACATGAGATGATGCATCAGGCTTGGCTTGAGACTTGGGCACATGCTTCTGATATATAATTCAAACATGAGAAAAACCTGACCTCTCCAAGCCATTTCCATTATCTCAGTTCACTGTGCAGTGAACCTTCCATTTATATATCTGATGTGGTGGCGCAGTGATTAAATGCCTGTACTGCAGCCACTCACTCATAGACCACAAGGTTGCGATTTCAATTCTAGCCAGGGCTCAGGCTAGACTCAGGCCTGCATCCTTCCGAGGTCGCTAAAATGAGTACCCAACTGTTGGGGGGGGGGGGCAATGAGCTTACAGTTGTAAACCGCTTAGACATCCCATAGTGCGATATGAAGCGGTATATAAATGAAGCTGCTTTGCTTTGCTTGGCTTTGATGACTGATGAGAGAGAAATAAAAATGGGGATTTTCTCACTCGCTGCTAAAAAGAGACTCCCTGATGTTTAAAGCAAGCTTTCCCTCCATGTTTCTTTAAAGAGCAGGTGGACACAAAGTTTGCATTTTAGAAAAATGTGCAGTTGGAAAACTGATTAATGTTCATTTGGAAAAATGAGGAATTAGATTCATGCATTGGAGGTATCAGGAATCGATATTGTATAGCAGCACTAACATGTTTTGAAAACATTCAAGAATTATCATGAATTTTTGAAAACATTCAAGAATTATCATAAGTAAATCAGGTTTGAGAGGTACCAATTTTGACAACACAAGTTTCATGAAGCAGCAGGAACAGATAAATATTGTTATTGGATTAAGGCAAATTCATAAATGTGTTTTCCATGTACAGTAGATAAGAACTACCGAGAAAGTGTCACCAGTTACATCCGCACTGAAGAATTAATGCAGCTTGACACCACTTTAACTCCCATGGCTCAATGCTGTGGAATCCTGGGATTTGTAGTTTGTTGTGACACCAGAGCCCTCTGACAGAGAAGGCTAAATATCCCACAAAACTACAGACCTCAGGATTCCATTGCATTGAGCCATTACAGTTAAGTGGTGTCAAACTGTAGTGATCCTTAGGCTGTAAAACAGCTGTCCTAAGATTATTCTACACAAAAGGGAATCAGTTTCTCCCACCTGCCATTAAGATATTTAATGCAAAGAAAGCATCCAAGCTGCTTTATGCAGCGGCCATCTGAATAGAAGCTATAAATTCTGAGCTTGACAGTTTTCAAGCTAACTTTTTAAGGGCCCTCCTTTATACTCTCAGATGTGTCCCTAATTCAATACTATTATTGGAAACAAGAGAAAGTCCCCTCTCTTCAAGGGCTTGGTTGATAGGGATCTAAAAATAGCTCAAAGTATTGGTTTTTAAGTGTGACAAAGGTCTACTAGGCCACCATGCTTTGGACAACTATGCTAGTAGATGGTCCGAGCTCAAAAGGTGGCCTCTATTAGTTTGTCATCATCTTTGAACTCTAACTTGGGTCATTAGATGGCATTAAAATCTATCAAACAAAGATTGTGGGATATTGTGTTTTATAGTTTACAGGCCAATTCTGCTATGTCTTGTTCACTCAGTGAACAAGTGAAATTATCCAGTTTGTGGGATACTTACAACATGCTGTCTATCTTAAATAATTTGACTGTGCCTAACTACTGCATATTATTCACTACAGCCAGATGCAACACTTTCCCCTAAGAACTACTTTTTGGCAAGTATGCTAGGTTGCCCACTTCCACAAGACCCTGCCCATGAAGGTCTCATGCAGTCAAAACAATGTCACATGTTTTATTATCTTGAATCTTCTATAGCCAGAGTCATACACAACTGATTTCTCCCCTACTGAGCTGCATGCTGTGTCACTCAGAAAAGATTTATGTTAAAATTTTGTTAGAAGATATATGTCCAAATGTTTCTTTAGCAGTGAGACAGTGAAGTATTAAAAATCAGTTAGGGTATTGGTAATGTATCATAAGAGCAATTCAATGACTCTTTGTCAATAGGGGGAAGCTTAACAAAGGTATAACTATATTGCTCTTGACATTCCTTGAGTTTATATATTTACACTGTAGTATATTTTACTTCTACACTGGTTGTTTTATTTCCTATTTTTTTATATTTATCATTGAAATCTTGCTGCTGGCATTATCAGGTAGTTTGGATTGTAAATAAAGTATATTATCTCTGCAGTACAGATGCAGCCATGGGTACAAGGTATAAGAAAGGAATAAAGCATGCTTTTCATTTAACTGTTAAACGCATCTTAATTGTGGGGGTTTTGGTGGGGCATTTTTGCAGTTGGATTTTTTCCTTTTAAAACCTATCATAATAATTGTTGTCATGATTATATCATCATCATCATTTATATCTTACCTTTCTCCCAAATGGGACTCATTTTAACTCAATAGGAATGCTTTGAGGTTATTTATGGCTATTCAACATTTAAATACTTTTAAAAAATCCTTAAAATTAATACAATTGAGCTGTGCATTGTATGGTGGGGAAATACCAAATTTGTAAAAATTACATCTAGTCCTGTCAATTTTCCTTTGATTTTGTCTATTCTTTGCCCACAACCCTTGTGCTGTTAGCTCCATCTCTTCCCACTGTTAGAATGTGAACCTCAAGATCCTTTCTGAACTGGAATTCAGTTCCCATGAAGAAAATATTTCCTTAAACTTCAATAATTGAAAAAACTTTGTTGCCAATGTTTGTCCAGAAATATTCCAGCCTCAGTCAAAGCACTCTAGCAACCAGGGCAAACATTTCACTTTTACACACAGATACATAAGAGAAAGAGAGAGAGAAAGAGAGAAAGCAAGAGGGAACAGAGGATGGCAACTGGCTTAGAAATCAAAGAATTGGTTAGATAAGTAGTAATTTTGTTGTTTGTTTTTTCTATTCAGTCAAGAATCTAATCAGACTCTTCCCTTGGCTGTTCCCAAACAGCATTTTTTTCTGCAGAACCAACATTTTATTCTCTGAAAGCTTGTATAGCAATTAAATAAAACATTCATAGATTAGTCAAACATCTTTTTAATAGGAATACAATCCATGGTAACTTTTAGACTGGGTCTGCAGAAGCCAGAATATTCCAGGAGTAGCCTGGAGTATCCTGGCACTGAAACTGCCCTGACATCCCCATTACCATGGGCACTGTGTTGTGATGCCAGGCGGCTGTTTGCATGCATTTCCCATTTTGCTGCCTGGTGCCACTGCCACCATTGCAGGTTGTTCACTCTGAGGTCAGAATGAGATGGTTAGCATGAATCACATGATTGTGCACCTTATTCTGACCTCAGGGCAAGTGACCCGTAGTGGTGGCAGCACCAGGCAGCACAGTGGGACATGTTGTAAAAAGCTGCCTGATGTTGCAACAGAAGGCTCTGGATCTTCTGGGAAGATCTGGAGCAAAAGGTGAGTTTTAACAAACCATATTAAGTGTGTGTGTGTGTGGCTATACCTTAGGTTTGCACCAGAACTGGGCATTGGACCCTGCATCTGGACTACTTGCCGGAAGGATGGGCCCATGAGGGCAGGGCCTTAGACACCATCACCTCATCCAATGTTTCCCATACTACTGAATTAGAGTGAAAGAAAGGGAGATGTGAATATAACTTCACAATATTAAAATAGAGCCGCTGAACACCCTGAAACCCTGATTTTGGAAGCTGAGCAAAACTGAGACTGCTAAGCAATGCCATGTGCTGTAGCCTGTATTTCAGAAGAAGGCAAGGGCAAAGCACCTCTGGATAATCCTTGCCTAAGAAATCTCTTTGAAGTTCATGGGGTTGCCATAAGGTGACAGGCAACTTGAAGGCACATACACACAAACATTAAAATAAGTGTGCAAGATCTTGTTAAATCCCAAGGAAACCTATGGAGAACTAGCTATCTTTAATTCATCAGGAGTGCCATCCTCCTTGCCTTCCTTTTATTGCATTATCTATTTATTTAAGGTTTTTCTAAACCACTTTGCCTTTATTCACAGAAAATCCCAAAGCAATCAATTAAATATTAAAAAAACAAGAAAACACAATAAATCCCTACTGATAAAAGAGTAAAACAGCTATGCATATCTTTGCATTATTCAGCACACTATCACAGGGACTTTGTTGAGAAGAGCATATCAAAGGATATCGGTATATAAATCTCAGAACTGTTCTTGCCAGAGGAAAAGAGCAAAATTATTCTATTTCACTTACTGGTGGGGGGCGGGGGGGAGAAGAAAGGAAAAAAGAGAAATGAAAAATAACATCACTCTCCAGTTATTTACAGCTGGGTTTCATAATTCAAGACCACACTTTGAATGGGGCTGCTGTATTGGAAATTGTTCTTAGAGGATTCATTGTTTGTGTGTATGTATTCTACTACTGATTATTTCTGTATTAGCCACACTGTTTCCCAACATAAAGGGTCTTGAAGCCTGTTTTGCCACAGTTTGTTTCAATTTTGGCTCTCTTTTCTCTCCGTAAGTTCAAAGATGTTGTCCTTCCAGCTTTAACCTTGCAATAGTCCTGCAATGTAGTAGGTCAGGTTGAGAGTATGTGACTCTCCTAGTGTCAGCCTGTGAATTATAGAACTCACTGGGAACTTGAACCTGGATCTTCCTTGTCCTACACAGGGATAGAAAAGTCAGCTTTCCAGACCCCTTCTTTGGATGTTCAAGAACTTTACCATGGAAGTGGGTACTCTTCTGGTGTAAAGAAAGAGTATGTCCCAGTTCCTGTCCCAATATTTTTTTCTACTGCCTAGCAGAGGCCTTGGGCTTGTATCATCCTCTTTTGCATTTGGAAGAAAAAGGGAGAGTTCATTGACCTGGCTGTTTTAATTTTTGCCTTACGTTTTGAGCTTTGAGTAAAGTAAAACACCAAAAGACAAAAACTGAATAATAAAGTTTCACTCTTTCCTACAAATTCCTGCTTTTAATTTGATCACTAAAAGGTAGTCCAGAAAAAAGCTTTTAAAGGGCATGGATTGAATATCTTCATGCTTTGAAATCTCTCAATGAGTTGTAAATTTATAACTGGTGTGTGCATTTCTGTGTGTTTTGTTGATACATTTTCCTAGCTTATTTTGTTTATAAGCATTGCTAATAATTTACAATTAAACTGATAATGCCAAATCATCATTGGTGTGATTTATTTCAGAACATTATGATGATGATGGGTGAGTCCTGCAAAGATGAGTCTTGTCTCACTTTTTAAAGCTTGTTAAAGAACCTACAAGCATGCAGATAGGGATGATTTGGAAGACACTATTTATGTGTAATTTATAAATAATAATAATAATAATAATAATAATAATAATAATAATACCCTGCCTTTTGCTGTAGCAGTCAAGGTGGCTTACATCTAAAACAGTGCGAAAACTACCCCCATAATAACAACAAATCATATAAATAAACACACTAACCCCCCCTTAAAAGTACATTAAATTTAAATGTCAGTTAAAACCAAAGATTAAAACCATAAACAAGGTTAAAAACAATAGGCACTCTGGGGATATGGGGGGAAATATGGTTGGGGGGGAGATCGAGCTAACTGAGTAGTTCATTCCGGGTAGGTCTGCTGGAAGAGATCTGTCTTAACAGCTTTTTTAAAGCCATCTAAGCTGGTTATTTGATGGATCTCTTCCAGCAAGGTGTTCCACAGTCTGGGAGCAGTGGCAGAGAATGTCCTCTGGGAGGTCGCCACCAATCTAGTTGTTATTGGTTGAAGCAGCTTCCTCCCAGAGGATCTGAGGGCACGATACAGATTATATGGAAGTAGGCAATCCCTTAGGTAGGTTGGACCCAGGCCATGTAGGGCTTTAAAGGTTATCACCAACACCTTATAATGTGCTCGGAAACCAATAGGCAGTCAGTGGAGGGATTTTAAAACCGGTGTGATACGATCACTCCTTGATGTTCCAGTGATCAACCTGACTGCCATATTTCGTACTAGTTGTAGTTTCCGAGTTAGGTATAAGGGTAACCCCATGTAGAGTACATTGCAGAAGTCGAGTCGTGAGGTTACCAGTGCATGTACTACAGTTTCTAGGTCCCTTACTTCCAGGAAAGGGCGCTAGATAACAGGCGCTCCTGACTGTTGCATTCACCTGATCTGTCATGTGAAGCGATGAGTCCAGGAGCACTCCCAGACTGTGAACACAGCCCTTAGCGTCAAGTGTGACCCCACCCAGGACTGGAGGTTGCAACCCAATACCTAGTTTGGGGGCCCCTACTGTAAGTACCTCCGTTTTGTCTGGATTCAGCTTGAGTCGGTTTTTCCTCATCCAGTCCATTACCGCTTCGAGACATTGTTTGAGGGGTGAACTGCCATCTGCCGTCTTAGCAGCTGACCAAGACATGGAGAAGTATTGCCGAGCCGCACCTGCCTACCCCTGGTCTAGATCTAGACCATCAACTGGATGTTCTCCTCCTCTGTTTTATCTAAATGCATGGTGTCGCCACACTTGAAATACCATGCAAAGTTTTCATCACTGTGTATGGTTCTGCACCTCAAATATGGTATTGTAGTACTGTAAAAGGTTCAGAAGGGAAGAATCAAAAAGCTGGAGCAAAGTCCTGTATGAGGAAAGGTTGCAAAGATATAGGGCTGTTTACCTTAGACCAAGTATGCATGATTACGGACATGACAGAGACATATCAAATTAGGCATGGTGGAGAAAATGTCTAGGAAACTGCTTTTCTTCCTCTCTCATAATGCTAGTAGTGCCATCTACTGAAACTGAATGGTGGTGGTGGGATGCAGGGATAGATAAAAGGAAGTACACTTTTTCAGTATGGAATGTGTATTGTCAGATATATTGATGCTTGCCAATTTTAACAGCTTTAAAAAGAGATGGCTCTCTTGGCAAATCTATGGTATACAAGGCTATCAGTGTACTCATATATTAGTCATAATATTCACATACACACACACTCACCTCTGGTAAAAGAGGCAGGATGCCTTCCAGTAGTGGTTACTGGGATACTTCAGGCGGAAGATGGTGTTGCATCCATGTCATGAATGTGGTTTTCTCCTTGGCCATGGTGGGAACATGCAAAATACTGATGAAGATGAGCCTTTGGCCTGATGTAACATTTCTCTTCTGATGTTCTCATGTGTTAGGTATTGAAAATGCAATTATTCAAAGAGCTCTTTTGGTTGCTAGTGTGTTTCTGGGTTGTATTTATGGTATCAGTGTTATTGCTTTTAAACCTCTATATGGCCTGAGCCTTAAGGTATTGAACCATCAACTCCCACATGAACCTTTCTAGTCACTGAGGCCTTGACACATAGCTATCTTGGAGGAAGCATTGCCATTGGAGGTCAACTGTTAATAACAGCTGTGGGATCATTTTCAGTTGTGCCTCTGTATGTGGAATCAGTTACCATCTGACTTTTTGGCAGTCTAAAACTCTTGGCTCCTTTTTAGTGCTACTAAAAGGTTTTTGTTTAGGCAAGCATTCAGCCTTTAACATGATGGAAGTCTATTGGAGCTGTGTTTTCTTTTTCCTTACTATTGGAGATAAGCTACTGGTTCAGCTTTTGTTATATTTTCATTATGGTCCTAGTTTTGAATTGTGTTTTTTTTTAATCATTATTGGAATGCTCTTGCATTCATGCCCTGCTGCTGCTCTCCATTTCAGCATTATTGTGAACATTAAAAGGGAATGATATAATTTCTAGGCAATAAACAACCAGGCAATAAATATCCTAAAAGCACCAAATCCCATCTGATCTTGGGAGCTAAGCAGAGTCAACTCCTGGATGGGAGACTGTCAATGAATACCCAGTACTGTAGGGTATATTTCAGAGGAAAGAACTGGCAATATCACCTTTGAATATTCCTTGCCTAAGAAAACCCTGTGAAATTCATGGGGTCTTTGCAAGTTGACAGGTGGACATGATAGTGCGTGGACACACACACAAACACACCACACTCAGCTTGATGCAAGAGTGATGCCATCTCTCCATCCAAAGAGGGATTTGGAAGTAAGTCTTACTAAGTTCAGTGGGACTAACTCCCTAGCAAATACGTTTAGCCTTGCAGCCTTCTTACAGAAAGTGCTAATTTTATTTCTTCATTAAATGTTTTAGAAATGGAAAAACAAGAGAACAGTTTGCAAAATTTGGAGGTAATTGCAGCAGAAAGGCATATGAAATCTAGATATTGTTGATTGTTTGATAGGAGCGTCAATACCTGCTATTGTGCAGTCTAGGATTTCACCCTGTGATGCCCTTTACATACAATATGCACACAGTACTTAGAATAGCAATACGGATTGCAGTATAGGACACTTCCTGGGGATTAGTGACCAGCTGGTTGGAGCTGACAGTGCTTGGCTGAGCTTCAGGCTATGAATATCCTCCAGAAGCTGTCAGTTCCTACCAGCTGGTCACTAATCCCCAGGAAATGCTCCCTGTCTCCATTGCTTCTACTTAATTAAGAGTTTTCCTGCTATAATTTCAGGCACATCTTCTTTAATTCTTGATAATTTAGTAACATAGGATACAGAATCATAGGTATGGAAACCCATGTTTATCCCACTGTTAGTCCCAGTTGGAGTCGACTCACTGAATCAATGGGGACATGATAAATAAACACTTATGCAAATGCCTTTAATTTCAATAGGTCTACTCTAATTCTGACTAACAACTGGACCTAGGCAGTAGTTGGCCCTTCCATGCAATAGGATGAAGGAACTTATGTTATGTGGCATCTTAGGTGGCAGGACCACCTTGTGTCCTCCTTTGAGTTGTTTCTTGGGCATCTTCAGAATTACAAACAGTGGGCCCTTGTTATCTGCAAAGGTTTGGTTCCAGGACCTCCCGTGGATACCAAAATCTGTGGATGCTCAAGTCCCATTATATGCAATGGCATTTTAAGATGGTGTTTCTTATATAAAATGGCAGAATCAAGCTTTGTTTTTTGGAATTTATATATTTTTGAAATATTTTCAAATAGCAGATGTTTGAATCTGTAGATAAAAAAATCCGTGGACACAGAGGGCTGACTGTATAAACTCTCTCTTTTCCTCAGACAGATTGGTGCTGACACAGTGCTCCTGATGGCATGTGTGCCCATCTATCTGCCAAGCCAGAGGGCCACCTTGTCATGCCTGTTTGATGGTTGTCTCTTTTTCTCTGGCCTGGTTGTTCAATTTCATGCTTTGCAAAAACATGCATGCACTCTTCCTCTCCCAGCTGTCTTTTAGGGCAGAGTAGCCTTGTGAGAGGACTCTGAGCTTGTTAAGATTTGTGATAAGATTTATTACAAGTCTGGGGAGTGGCCAGTATACTTCTTTGTTTCCCTCCCTTTCAAATTCTTCTCAGAAACTCCAGTGTTTGGGGAGTTTGAAACTTCCCTGGCACCTGTTTAGTACCCACTCTAAGGGTACATACTTTGAAAATACTGGCTTTTTAGCTCCCTACTCTGTAGGATGTTTACCACATTCTGTCTATTATATGTTTGCACTGCAGGTTCTTTTATTGACTCCCGGACAGGGACAGATAACAAAAGAGATTTCAGAGGGAGGCATATCTGGAAAATGTGTATGTGTGTGTGTGTGTGTGTGTGTGTGTGTGTGTTACCCTGTGAGGAAGTGACACTCTCATTCTTTCTGTCAGCTTTTAACCCATTAGATGTGTCCCACTTCCTTTAATTCATGGTTTAGCCCTTCTAGGTGTGTCTATGCTAGATTTCAGTGCCTCCTTCTAAGCAGAAAGGGGGGAAAATCCTGACTTTTGTCCATTTCCTTCAATTGTTCTGCCTTACACTGAAGAAAAAAAAAAAGAGTGACCATATCTGGGGAAAGGCGGGAACCAGCAAGGCTTCATTTCCGCTTGCATCTGAATCACTGCCAGAGGCATGAGGAGGGGCTGTGGTATGTTGAGATAGCTTAATTAACAATGAAATTTCTTCAAAAGGCATGGAAACCTTTCAGCCAATTTAACAGAAGTAATGTTCATACATTTCCCATTCATGAACTGGAGTCCAGAAGCAGCCTTAGAGGCAGTGCTTAATTCCGTTTGCATGGTGAGATAAGAAAGCATGACAACATGGCCCATTGACTACAGCAGTGAATTTGGACAAGATTTTTGTTTCTTCATGTGATGGCTTCCAGTTGTGTCCTTGTTTTACTGAAAATGCATCTTGCATCTTGGAGCACTTTAAAAACATATGACTCTTCAAAGGTCTGCAGGCAAATTTATGTGAACAGGTAGTGATATTCAGGTGACAGTTACGTGTTATTCCAGTTGCTGTTCTGGGTCTTTCTGGGACATATAACTCTGTCTAAATGCAGGAGAATCTTTAAGCTATTGTGGATAATAAAATCTGTGGATGCTCAAGTCCCATTAAATACAATGACATAGTAAAATGGTGTCCCTTATGTAAAATGGCAAAATCAAGGTTTGCTTTTTGGCATTTATATTTTTTTGGAATATTTTCAAGCCATGGATGCTTGAATCCATGGATAAAGAACCCAAGGATACAGAGGGCTGTCTATACCAAACCATCTGTCCAAGAGGAAGGACATTAGGACCATAGAATGTAGTGTGATATAATGGTTTGAGTGTTTGAGTGTTGAGTTTAGGAGACCAGAGTTTGACTCTCCCCTTGGCCAAGGAAACCTGCTGAGTGGTCTTGGACAAGTCATACTCTCTTATCCTCAGAGGAAGGCAATGACAAATCTGCTCTGAAGATTTTTTTTTTCAAGAAAACCTTAGAACAGTGATTTCTAAATTCTGGTCCTCCAGGTGTTTTGGACTCCAGCTCCCAGAATCACAGACTGTCGACCAAGATGGCTGAGGCTTCTGGGAGCTGAAGTCCAAAAAACCTGGAGGACCAGAGTTTGGGAATTTCTGCCCTAGAAACTAGCCACCATAAGTTGGACTTGATCTGAAGGCACCTAACAAAATCAACAGCAGTGTTATAGGTCAAGCTGGCTGAGGATGATGGGAATTGTAGTCCAACAGATGGCAGGTTGAGGAAAGCTGCTGTACATGCAGAAAAACCTTTGTTTCTTGTGTGTCCAACATACAAGGTCAGATGTAGCCCTGTTGCTGTCATAACTTCATCTGATAGCAGGGTCAAATAGCTACAGGCTGCCATTTTACACAGGGATTTCAGTGGGAAACTGAAAAGAACAACTTATAGTACTGTAGCAAAGATAAGTTTTGTGACACACTGTAAGCATGTTGGGGTTGTGGAAGCTGACTAAAGGTCCTAGATGGTTATATGGTGCTCAGATACAGTGACATTAGATCAGTAGTTTTCAACCTTTGGTCCTCCAAATGTTTTGGATTTAAATGCCACAAAATCCCAGCCAGCATGGCCAATGCTCAGGGATTCTGGGAATTGAAGTCTCAAACATCTAATGGACCAAAGGTTGAGAACCACTGCTTTAGGATGATCACAACCAATGAAACCCGAGGCTCAGTTTGTGTTAGCATCTGTGAGACAAAAAGTAATGTTCTGAAGGCTATCTCTCTATATAAAGGTTTTTCCCCTCATTGTATCTGCCAATAGAAGGCAGTGTATTTTCTGGGCTGAAATGTTTCTGTTCTGGCTATTTCCCCCCTCTTCCTCCAAGGCAGCTGTAGATTAATGGGCCTTTACAGACTGCTAGAAATAATGCAGCTTGAGGCCACTTTAACTATCCTGGCTCAGTGCTAGGGAATCATGGGAATTGTATTTTTTTTCTGGGACATCTGACATTCTCTGTCAGAGAGCTTTGGTGCCACAATAAACTACAGTTCTCATGGTTCCTTAGTACTGAGCACTGAGCCAGGACAGTTAAAGTGGCTTCAAGCTGCATTATTTCTGGCAGTCTGTAAAGGCCCAATGTTTCCTTCTCAGCCAGTTTGTGAACATTCGGGACATTTTTGCTGGCAATTAACAAAACAGATGGGAAATTTAAACAAAGCAACAATAGTAACAAACCTTTTTGGGGGAACTGTTGCCTATAGCTCTTTCAACATTTGTGTATGACTTTACTATGAAGAGCCTGTAGTGGCTTTGAATGTATGTTAGTTATTCCCACACATGGGAGTAACTAACATGCATGCTATATACAATTTTTCACTCTAGGTAAAGTAGACCCATTGAAACTTATGCAAATATTGATTTAGGAGATTATTGCAGTACTAATAAAACCGTCTTATCTGAGCTGGCTTAAAATTTTAAACAGGTGGCATCCTGATCTTATTGCAAGGATTTAGCTGCCAAAATCACCGTGAGGGTCAGCCCAGGTCCAGCCCCACTCCCAGTGCCACTCTGGTGGCAATTTCCTTAAGCTAGAAAACCCCCGGCTTCAAAAAAACCCTGGGAGTAGGGATGCACCTGGGCTGGACCCGGGTGGTGATTTCGGCAGCTAAATCCTTATGATAAGATCAGGATGCAGCCTGTTTTAAATTTTAGAAAGCTGGTTTTATTAGTGTTGCGATAATCTCCTTAAAGAAATTCTAGTTGACTCCCACTAGATTAATAATAATAATAATAATAATAATAATAATAATAATAAATAAATAAAAATAAAAATTATTTATATCCCGCCCCTTTGAGATCAATCGGGGTGGCTAACAACAATAAAATACAATACAGTGCCACAATCTGATTCCCTCCCCCCCCTTAAAAAATTATTAAATAAATTACAAATTAAAACACCAATTAAATTTAAGACAATGATTAGAAACAACAGTAATGTTAAAACAAAGAAATGGAACTACAGCAACAGTTCTCATTAGATTTTCCAGGAGGAACTTGAGGACCCTCCGGAGGGAAGGGTTCCTGAGGCCGGGATTATCTATCCCGGAAAGGCCTGCCGGAAGAGATCCGTCTTGACAGCTTTTTTAAAGCTGTCTAGAGATGTCAATTGATGGATCTCATCCGGCAGGCCGTTCCATAATCTGGGGGTGACAACCGAAAAGGCCTTCTGGGAGGTAGCTGAAAGCCTAACTTTTTGAGGCTGCAGCAAATTCCTCCCAGAGGACTGGAGTGCGCGGGGGGGGGATTATAGGGGAGAAGGCGGCCCCTGAGATAGTTTGGACCCAAGCCATTTAGGGCTTTAAAGGTGATAACCAACACCTTGTACTGGGCCCGGAAACTAATAGGCAGCCAGTGGAGGGACCTCAGTACCGGAGTAATATGGTCCCTCCTCTTTGTTCCTGACACTACTCTGGCCACCATATTCTGCACTAACTGCAGTTTCTGAACCAAGCATGAAGGTAGCCCCATGTAGAGCGCACTACAGAAATCCAAACGTGAGGTTACCAGTGCGTGCACAACAGTCTCAAGGTCCCTTACTTCCAGAAAAGGGCGCAACTGGCGTATCAGCTGAAGCTGATAACAGGCGCTCCTGACCATTGCATTTACCTGATTTGTCATCAGGAGCGACGAGTCAAGGAGCACCCCCAGACTGCGAACACAGTCACTGGAGGAGAGTGTGACCCCATCCAGGACTGGAGGTTGCAACCCAATTCTTGGTTTCGGGGCCACTACTGTGAGCACCTCCCTCTTGTCCGGATTCAGTTTCAATCTGTTTTTCCTCATCCAGCCCATTACTGCCCAAAGACATTCATTGAGAGATGAGATGCCATTGGAATTCGAGGCTGACAAATGAGACACGGAGAAATAGATCTGGGTGTCATCAGCGTACTGATAACACCCAGCACCATAACTCCGTATAACCTCACCCAACGGCTTCATATAGATGTTGAACAACATTGGGGACGGTATAGTACCCTGTGGAACCCCACAGGTGAGCTCCCTTTTACTGGAGCTACTGTCCCCGAGCAGCACCCTCTGAGACCTACCCGAGAGGAAGGACTGGAACCACTGCAAAGCAGTGCCTCCGATACCTAACTCCCTCAGGCGGTCTAAGAGGATGCTATGATCTTTCGTATCAAAAGCCGCTGAGAGGTCTCATCCTCGGTTTCATCCAAGACAGCTTGGAGTTGAAGGGCAACTGCCCACTTGATCACCTTGCTCAAAAATGGTAATAAAGAGACTGGCCTATAATTGGTCATATCCAGGGGGTCCAGGGAAGGTTTTTTCAGAAGCGGCCTTACAGCCGCCTCCTTCAAACATGATGGAACATATCCCTCCCTGAAGGGTTATATCCATAAGGAATCTCCTCAATGCATCCCCCCCGGATGGCCAGCCATGATGGGCAAGGGTCGAGAGGGCAAGTTGTTTTTCTCACCCTACCAAGCAGCTTGTCCACGTCCTCGGTACTCACAGATTGGAGCTGATCCAGAATAACTTCATTGACGGAGTCGCTGGACACCTCGCCTATAGATTCTGCTACAATAGTGGCGTCTAAGTCGGCTCTTATCTGAGAGATTTTATCTGCAAAGAAGTTGTTAAATGCATCACAGCAGGCTGTCGTCGGGTTAAGTAAGGGATTTGGTGCAGGGGGCACCTGTGTCAGCTCCCTCACCACCCTAAACAGCTCTGCTGGACGAGACTCTGCAGACGTAATACTTGCAAAGGAGAAGGATATCTGCACTGCATGTATTGCCTCCCGATAGGACCAAAGGAAGTTCCTATGGCGAGTTCTGTCAGATAAGAGTCGAGTCTTTCGCCACTTGCGTTCTAGTCATTGACCAAACTGCTTCATTTTCCTAAGCTCTGGTGTATACCATGGCTTAGAGTTTGAAGCGGAATGGCAAGGATGCTTGGGAGCGATCATGCCAATAGCCTTGGTGAGATCGGTGTTCCAAGTTTTAACAAGAGCATCGACAGGATCACTGGCATTCCCAACCATTAAACCCTCTAAGGCTTTCTGGAATCCAATTGGTTCCATTAGCCTTCAAGGGCGGACTATTCTAATAGGTCCACCACCCCCTGTGGGGCAGATGTAGGCTCTAAGTTCCGTCTTGACTAGGAAATGATCCGTCCATGACAAAGCGGAGGTACTAATAACCTCCGCCCACGGATATTCCTGTTCCGTACTAAAGGCCGCATCAAGTGTATGATCTGCACAATGTGTGGGCCCAATGACCAGTTGGGATAGGCCCATGTTTGTCATGGTGTCCATGAACTCCTGAGCCGCACCTGTTAAACTGGTCTCTAGCAGGATTTGAAATCCCCCAGAACTAAAAGTCTGGGGGACTCCAGCAGCAGCTCAGAGACCAGCTGTGTCAGCTCGGTTAGAGAGCCTGCTAGACAACGGGGTGGTCAGTAGACTAGCAGAATCCCCAAACTATCCCTGGGCTTCAGACTCAGGTACATACACTCGAAGTGGGCTGTGTTATGGACAGGTATCCTGGTCAAGGTTAGATTGTTCTTATGAACTAGAGCCACTCCACCCCCCCGCCCACTTCCCCTCACCTGCTCACTGACAGAGTACCCAGCTGGGAGTGCCTGCGCCCAGGTAACTGCGCTATCCTCTCCCAGCCAGGTCTCTGTAAAGCATGCCAGGTTGGCATCCTCATCCAAGAGTAAGTCATGGATGACATGAGTCTTGTTCTTAACGGACCTGGTATTGCAAAGGAGCAGAGTGAGGTTCTGTGGACTGGTTGGTATGCTCTCCAAACTATTGTGGGAAACAGAGGGAACTGAAGGCGGGGTAGCTTTTAAGCAGCGATCCCGTCTTCTTTTGTAACGTTCATACGCTCTGTTCCGACCATACCTCCCATTCCCCAGCACAACTCCAATGGCCTTCCCCGCCTCATTCCCAGCCTCAGGTGAAGCAATAGAACTTAAAGCCACTAAAAAGATGGGGTGACTGGGGCATAAAGCAATCCCAGCCTTTTAACCCAATTTTTCTAGTGGTCAGATGATAAAGACCTAGTGGCTTCGTAATACAGATCTTAATCCAGCCCATAACCTCATCAGACTTAATCTAACAGTCAGTCCTCTATTGCCCCCCTTTGATATTGTTGCTGCTAAGCCGGGAGGATCAATCCTCTAAACCGGGTGGGAATAATTCCCGAACGCACTAAGGAGCCAGTGCCCACCTTCCCAACAAGTGGGGAGGTTTTTTAGAGTGTCCTCTAGTGTTGGCTCCACCCTGCAGCATCCACAGGTGCTCTCTCCTGGCCCTTTCCTTGGGCCATGCTGCCGTCGGAGCGATGGTACTGGGGGCGGGGCCAGACCTCCTCCCTCGTC
Organism: Phrynosoma blainvillii; assembly: GCA_026167975.1. Taxonomy (NCBI): domain Eukaryota; kingdom Metazoa; phylum Chordata; class Lepidosauria; order Squamata; family Phrynosomatidae; genus Phrynosoma; species Phrynosoma blainvillii. Next base: position 247,397,392 of record JANUYF010000001.1, on the reverse strand, counting down.
TTCAACCCTGGTGGCTGTGGCACTGATGGGGGTGTGTTAAAGGGGTCAGGCTATATAGCCTCTTCCTGGCTCTCTCCTGGCCCTTCCCCTGAGCCCTGCCACCATCAGAGTGATGGTACTGGAGGCGGGGGCGAGACCTTCTCCCTCGTCTTCCTCCTGGTGACTGTGGCTCCGTTGGGGGGGGTGTTAAAGAGGTGAAGCTATATAGCCTCTTCCCGGTTCTCCCCTGGGCCCTGCTGCCGTCAGAGTGATGGTACTGGGGCGGGGGCAAGACCTTCTCCCTCATCTTCTTCCCAGTGGCTTTGGCTCTGTTGGGGGGGTGTTAAAGGGGTCAGGCTATATAGCCTCTTCCCGGCTCTCTCCTGGGCCTTCCCCTGGGCCCTGCTGTCATTGGAGTGATGGTACTGGGGGCGGGGACGAGACCTCCTCCCTCGTCTTACTCCTGGTGGCTGTGGCTCCATTGGGGGGGATGTTAAAGGGTTCAAGCTATATAGCCTCTTCCCAGCTCTCTCCTGGGCCTTCCCCTGGGCCCTGCCACCTTCAGAGCAATGGTACCGGGGGCGGGGGTGAGACCTCCTCCCTCATGTTTCTCCCAGTGGCTGTGGCACTAGATTAGTGAAAATGAAGAAACAAAACAATAACAACTGTTGGAAGTGTAAAGAAAAACTGGGTACTGTGCATCATATGTGGTGGCATTGCAGGAAGGTTAAAAAATACTGGGAAAACATACATAAGAACATGTGTAAAATATTACAGAAAAATATCCCATTAAAACCAGAATTGGTATTGTTAAATATGTTAGATGTGGTGGAGGGTAAATTAAGCCAGGATGAAAAAAAGTCTGATACTATATATGATAACAGCAGCATGGGTGGTCTATGCAAGACATTGGAAATCAGAGAAAATACCTATCCTTCAGGGAATGGGAAGCCAAATTAAATGAACTTGCAACCATGGCCAGACTCCCTATGTATATTGCAGGATATACACAACAATATGAAAGGAAATGGGGGCAAATATATGAATGCTGTAGTCAGAATATAATTAAGGATAAGGAAGAGATACAAGAATAGAAAAACGTATGCAATATTAAATGTATATATATTACACACACACATACATACACACACACATATATTTCATTCTCCCTTCTCTATACAGAAAGTAGAATTTGAGTTGTCTAATCTTTCATAAGTTTTCAACCTATGCTCGAAGCAGAACTTTGTATATAGTAGACATATACATTAGATGTCGGATACCATTAATCCTATTGTACAATGATTATGAAACTCTGTATAGTTATCCAAACTTTTGTACAATATACTGAATTAAATAAAAAAATTCTACTAATTTAATGGGCTTAATTTAAATGGACTTAATATCTTTCTAAAATTATGCTTTATTGAGCTGGTCAAATTTACATGTCACTTTAGATGGCACCTCCACAGATGATCCCCCTTCCCTTCTGTCTTACTAGGCAACAATTGTTGTGAGTGATGGAAGTTTGTTATTCTGTCATTCAGAAACACAACAGACTGACATTTCCATCCCTCCTGCTGGTCCCTGGTGTGATGATCAGAAGTAGGATCCTTGTTGTAATTTCTCCTCGCAATGGAAATCACTGGAGGGAGTGAGGAGGAAATGTCTGTGATCATGAATTCCAGCCTTCCTGCTTTTCTGCCAATTTGGAACTTAAAGTCATTTAAAATACATGTGAAATTTCACCAGGAAAACATCTACGTTAGTATGAGTCTGAATTTCATCTTATTTTTTTTTAATCAGATTTACTCAAATCCACACATTTCTTCATAATTGGGGGTGGAAGAAGTTGAGATTTAAAACAAATCACTTTGGGATAAAAACAGGGTGCAATTACAGTGGGAGCAGCTTTCCTGATCTGAAAATGTGGGTGTTATTCCAGGCTGTGTTAACAAAAGCAGAAGTTTCTTCCTCAGCAGCTGCCATTGCTGTGTCTTCTCACAATCCCCTGACATGACACTATGTCACTATGTCATTTTAAGAGCCACCATTTACTTCCCAGAACCAACCTTTGTCAGAATGACCCTATATCATGATCCCAGTGTACATCTGGGAAAATTGGTTGGAGTGTTGCAACAGCTGTTTATTGTCCCATTCCCCCCAAGCAAACCCCAAATGACCCTTCAACATGATATAGTGAGACACTTAACAGTATTGTTTATTAACAGTATTAACAGTATTGTTAAGAGCAAAGTAATATTCTGTATCCAACAATCAAAAGCAGGTTAGAGGATCCTAGGAATCACTTCACTTATTTTGAGTTGGTGTCTACCAGCTCCCTTCTAATCCTCTGACCCACACTTGGAGTCTTTTAGATATGCTAGAAACTCAGCTTTTCTTGGCACAGAAAGTAAGGGTGAATGTACAACCTTTCAGGAAAGGGCACAGAGCTATCTTCTTCCATCTACATTTCAAGAACATCCAAGAAGTTTTCCTGGTGAGATCTTTCTAAAACGTTCAGAAAACTGGGCAGTGTTTAAATAGCACATATAAATCCTAAAGCTGAAGTATTGAATTTCCCATGGGAAAATGGAAGCAAACATTATCTCTAGCAGTAGGCAATATGCTGTCATTGTTTCAGAGTTTTCTCTGCACAATGGTCTCCATGAAGCTGCAACAAAAGGCAAAGGGATTTTTTCCATTAGTTGTTTCCTGTCTCTTGGCTTCTTTGAGTTGCTGGTAACTGAATGTACTCATGAAAAAACATAACATCTGACTACAAACCATGATTATCCAAATATCTCCCAGTGTTTCATTAATCCACCCTTTTTATGTAAAAACACTCATACTAATAGGAAATTAAAAGTGCTTATTGAAGTCACGATTCTGCATATTGTATAAATTGAGATGGGAGACTTTGTAGGTATAATATCTGGTATCCAATTCAGTAATTACAATGTGGTAAGCCTGACACTGAGCACAGGCAGGACTCTACAGATTCCTGTCACAGCTGCCTGTCACATCAGGCCTTGCTACTGGGAGACGGCTGGACACATCATGACTGGTCTCACTGTCCAGCACCTTGGAAATTCTTCTCTTTGTGTGTGTGTGTCTCCATGCTTCAAACATAGGGTTTGGGGGTAGTATCAAAAGACAAAGCTATGCTAGAAGACAAAGCTACTGTCATAACAATGTCTCTCAATTCAGGACCTCAGCCGTAATATTTCAGACTTCACAGGAATATCATCATTGTCATCACCATCTATTTATATAGCTCGTTCAGCTTACAGTGGGCTCTCCTCTTCCACAGGCTTGCCATCCACAGGTTGAAGCATCCTTGGATGGCCCCACCCCATCCTCCCCAATGGTGGTGCATGCATGTGGCCACACCAATCTGGTTGCATGCATGTTGTGCCACCATTGGGAACAATGGGACTTCAGGTCCCTCAGATTTTGCTATCTGCAGGGGGAAGTCTGGGATGGAACCCTCACAGAGAAGAATGGTTGACAATATATGGTGCTTTGTGTGAATAATTTATAATTGTTCATTTGAATGTTACCTGCCCTCAGGTTTACAATCTAAAAAGACAAGGCATACAAGGGAAAGGAAATGGCAGTAGATGAGAAGATGAAATCCAGCAGGTGCTGGCTGCTCTTCTGTCCCTTTGAGGCTACAGCAGAAGCAGTTGGGATAGATGAAGGGTCTTTTATCAGATGCTGGGCTTGGACATGGCAGAACTGTGCCTATTCTTCTCTCCCTTCAATGCTACAGCAGAGGCAGTTAGTATGGAGGGAGGGCCATTTATCAGTTACTGGGCATGGACACAATGGAGCTGTGCCTGCCTGTTCTTCTCTCCCTCCAAAGCCAGAATAATGACAGCTGGGGTGGAAGGAGGGCCATTTACCAGTTGCCAGGCCTGGGAAAAATGGAGCTGTGCCTGCCTGTTCTTTTAGAATCCTAGAATCCTAGAGTTGGAAGAGACCTCAAGGGCCATCCAGTCCAACCCCCTGTCATGCAAGAATACACAATCAAAGCATCCCTGGCAGATGGCCATCCAGCCTCTGTTTAAAGACCTCCAAAGAAGGAAACTCCACCACACTCCCTCTACAGGCCACGGAAATAGCAGCTGGGGTAGAGGAAAGAAAGACCATTTATCAGTTCCTGTGCCTGGGGCACAATGGAGTCATGCCTGCCTGTTCTTCTCTCCCTCCGAGGCCACTGCAGAGACATATGGGACAGAAGGATGTTATTTCCTCAACTGATGAGCCTAGGTAGGTTGGAGCTATTAGCATCTCTTCATGGTTTAAGGCAGGGGTAGGCAACCTTTCCCCTTTAAGGGCTGAGGGACTTCAGCTCCCAGAATCCCAGGAGCTATTGGCCAACATGGGACTATTGGCCAACATGGCTGAGGCTTCTGGGAGCTGAAGTCCCTCCGCCCTTAAAGGGGAAAGGTTGCCTACCCCTGGTTTAAGGTGTTTCCATCCCTATTTGGAAATGCCAAGTATTAAACCTCGTATAATGTCCATGTATATACTTTACCATTGGGCTAAGGCTCCTCCCACACAGGAAGCTGCTTTTTATCTAGAGAGAACATTGGCCCATCTAGCCTTATACTTCTATATTGCTATCAAATGGATTTCAGACTGACATTTTTCCTACCTGTTGGGGCCTGATGGTGCTTTGAGTTGAATCTGGGTCCATTAGCATGCAAAGTATGTCCTCTATCACTTTGCCATGGCTCCTTCTGTATATTTTATAATGAGATAGCAGTTTGGAAAGTAAAAATAAATAAATACATTTTCTCACTCAATAATTAAAATAACAATTCCAGCACATTATACATTTACTTATATATAATTTAAGGCTGCAGGGTATGTACGCAAGTTGCCAAATTTAAGTAGGCAGGAAATTTAAGTTGCCAAATTTAAGTAGGCATGGAAATATGTGGGGAAGTCTGCCAGTCTTTTCCTAATTGGCTAGAAGGCTTCTAACCTTATTATTATGATAACAGCAAGTCCTATGAATTTATGAGTGCAACCATGTCTCATGCAAAATGCATTTATTTGGGAAGAAAATACAAATATATCAACTCAGTTTATACCTGTGTAGGGAAAAGCAGGAACCCTACATGACAAAGATACTTGCTTCCTCAGTTTATTTCTGGCTTTGTGGTTCTGTATGTTTAACTGTCATTTTTTATTTTTATTCTTTACCGGATTCTTACAATATGATTACAAAAAAAGGAAGAAACAAGGAAAAAAGAGAGGAAAATGGGGAGGAAGAGAAATGCATAGGATATGAAAATGATTGGCATGTACAGTTGTCCCTCCCGATTTGCAGGGATCCATTACGGACCCCCCAGTTAAGTGGAAAAAAAACTGCAAATATTCAAAGCCTATTGGTTAAAATGGTCATGCGCTCCTGCGCGTGGCACTATGTGCATGCCTCAGACACATGCGTCATTTTGTCCTTCCCTGCTTGCCATCCACGAAGGAGCGACCGCGGACTCCAAGTCCATAAATGGGGAGGAGCAAGTGTAAATTAAGATAAGTTAACTATATTTCTAAAAATGCATTTTCTTGACATTGACATCTATAAAATTTATGTTCATACTTACATAAATGAAACCATGTGATGAAAGCATTCCACAGAAAGAGTAGCCCCTTCCATCAGCAGTGGGACTTCCCCCTCCCCCTGGCTGAATGAGGAGGAGACAATCTTTGTTTAGTTGTTTTTCCTCCCCAGTCCCTTCTGTCCCCTCAATATCTTATCTGCATGGCTGAAGAGCCATCCAAAACTGTGAGGAAAATGGTAGTGTTTCAGAAGATGCTCAAGGGACAGGAATATCAGCTAAAATCACTTCCTCCTACATACTTTCTGCTAGAACCCTGAGGCTGTTGATTTCTCCTAGTTACCACTTTAAAGGACATTGGCGACTTTGGGCCTAAGCAGACTGCCAGAAATAGTGCACATTAAATTGAGGCACTGCCCTGGCTCAGTGCTAGGGAATCATGGGAACTGTAATTTATTGTGGCACCAGAGCTCTCTGACAGAGAAGGCTCAATGTCCCAGAAAAAAATACAGTTCCCATGATTCCCTAGCACTGAGCCAGGGCAGTGCCTCAATTTAATGTGCACTATTTCTGGCAGTCTGCTTAGGCCTTTTGTCTGCTTCAGCTTTGTGCTAATAGTGTGCCTTCAAGTTGTTTCCAAATTATGGCAACCCTAATGCAAATCTATAATGGGGTTTTCTTGGCAAGATTTGTTCAGAGGAGGGTTGTTTTTGCCTTCCTCTGAGGCTGTGACAGTGTGATTTCCTTAAGGTTACCCAATGTGTTTTAATGGTCAATCAGAGATTTCAACTCTGGTCTCCAGATCCATAGTCCACTGCACAAATCACTACACTATGATGGCTCTCTTCAGCTTACAAGTTTCCCACTCACATAGAAAGTATCATTTATTTCATGAACATTTTCCTAAATGTTCTAAATGTATTTTTGTGTGCATTCTTGAAATGTACATAGCTATTGAATCCTTTCTTATTTGGTAATGGTGGGGATGCAAAGTTGGATCAGTACCTTATAAATAAATGTTCACATTTCTGATCGTAGCTTGTGTTTGGGCCTTCACAGATCCAGGAGATGTCAATTGGATACATTCTCTTTGAAAATGAATTAAAATTTCTTCCTCATCCTAAGCCAGCAACAAGAATTGGGGCACAATTTTGATTGATGGCAGATTTTTTCTAACCCCCCCCCCCCATGCAGGAATTTAGTAGGCAAAATTTTCTCCATCCCCTTCTTGTTTGTGCTAGGAAAAATGTTGTTATTGTGTGCCTCCATCCCTTCTCACTTGGGCTAGAAAAAATATTGTTGTTGTTGTTGTGAGCCTTCAAGTTGTTTCCGACTAATGGTGACCCTATCATGGGGTTTTCTTGGCAAGATGTCTTCAGAGAAGGATTGGGTTTGCCTTCCTATGAGGCTAAGAGAGTGTGACGTGACCAAGGTCACCCATTGGGTTTCCATGGATGACCTTGGACATGCCATACTTTCAAAAATAACAATAGTTTTCTTTGCACAAGAGAGAAAGGAATGGATTAGTTTCTTTTCTGTGTAAATTCAGAGTATAGGAACAGTATCGAGACTGTAAAACCTGTTTGGCATATCAGTTAAGAATGTTAAAGTGAGATTCGATCCAAATCTTCACTGAACCACAAATCTTTACCAGACAATTGTGAACCAGTCACTGTCTCATAGCCTGATCTGCCACACAGGATTATTTTGAGGGTAAAGTTGAAAGGATCATGAGAGCCATGAATTCACTGAAGAAACAGCTGGGATAGAAATGTAACATATAACCAATGAACCAATCCTTCTTCCAACTTGTCATCCTACTATATGTGTGCAGATGACAATTGTGCGAGACAATTCTTTACCAGAAACAATTTCTAAAACAAACATCAAAAATAAGACATGATTCTACATAAGGTAGTCAAATAGGTTATACCTGAGATAAATGGAAAAGATGCGAAATTCTATTTATTGAGTATGATAGAAAATAAAAAAATAGAAAAAGAATATGGTAAATTACTATTTTATATGACAACCGCAGCTAGGATATTATGGGCTTCAAAATGGAAAAGCAATAGATTACCTAAGATTAAAGACTGGTTGTATAAAGTGATAGAATGTATGACTGCAGATAAATTGACTCTACTTTTAAGAGACATTTCATGGGAAGATCAGAAGAAAACATGGGAACCTTTGACTAAGTATTTGAAGCAAAGCGAATATAGTGATATAGTGTTTAAGTTATGAATAGACACCCTCTGGAGAGATAGTTAGCATCCGAAGGGTTTTTAAATAAGTAAATAGTAGGTAAGGCTATCGAAACGATTAATTTTTGTTTCTATACTGCATTGTAATCGACCTAAGAATCTTATTAAAAACAATAGTTGAAGTTCAGGAAGTTTGTATTTCCATGTTTCTTTTGTTTTTTGTGTTGATGTCACACTCAGAAGAGGAAGAAAGAAGATAAGTAAGATTTGATGAATTTAGGTTATTATGTTTATATGTGTACTTGTTTTAATTGTAATGCTTTGTGTCTGTTTTGCGTTTGTTGTATAAATGTATGTATGTGTTTTTCTTTTATGTATGTATTTTCAATTAAAAAAAAAAAAGACATGATTCTTGTGTGCCCAGGATATGTAAACTTGCTCAAGTTGGGTGCTTCTGAAAACAATGAAGGAGGAAACTCTAGCCCAAACAGGAGATAAGCCATTACATAACCCTAGCCATAATTAGAGGGTGAAGGTTGCAAAAAACACCATTACCAAATGGTAAGGATAGTCTAATATTTCAACAGCTGGGAAATAGAGCATAGCTTTATAAAGAAATCTGATAAGCAAAAGTGGAGTTGATAGCCTCATGAGCAATGAGGAAGGTTGCTCAAGAAAAGGTATTATTTTTCCTTTTCCATATGACTCAATGGGTAGTTGCAGATGGCTGTTTTGTAGGTGGCTAGTAGACTTGAGGCTAAATGCATATTTCTAATTAATTTGCTGGTTTAAAAAAGTTCAGATAACATCAACTGAGGCTTTACCTTTAAAGCCCTAAATGGCTTGGGTCCAAACTATCTCAGGGACCGCCTTCTCCCGTACAATCCTCCCCGCGCTCTTTGGTCCTCCGGGAGGAACTTACTGTAGCCTCAAAAGTCGAGGCTTGCGGCTACCTCCCGGAGGGCTTTTTCAGTTGTCGCCCCTAAACTCTGGAACGACCTGCCGGATGAGATCCGTCTTTTAACATCTTTGGACAGCTTTAAAAAGGCTGTCAAGACGGATCTCTTCCAGCAGGCCTTTCCGGATCAGTGACTCCCACCTCGGACACAGCCCACCAAGCTGATCCTCTCGTGGCCCCATCAAATTGATGGTGAGGATTGTGGTGTTCAGGCTTTCTTATAATTATTTGTATTGGGTTTTTAATTGAATTGTTTTAAATTATTTGTTTTAGAATATCTCTGATTTAATAATTTTTTAAGGGGGGAGGGGGATATTTTTCTATCTATCTACTGTTATGTATTTTATTGATGTATCTCTGTGTTTTAATCTGTAAGCCGCCCGGATTGGGCTTCCATTGGGCGGGGTAAAAATAAATTTTATTATTATTATAACTGGTGATAAAATCAGAGCCAAAAAGAAAAAAAGAAAAAGAAAAAGAAATGAAGGAAGGAAGGAAGGAAGGAAATTACACTTCTTGCTATGGATGTGGGAGCAAGAGAGAGGGCCTTCTCAGTGGCTGCTCCCAAGCTTTGTTTTTGTTTTAAAGAATTTTACATTTTTAAATTTTAATAATGTAATGTTTTTAATTGTTTGAATTGTTTAATTTGTTTTTTAAACTTTGTATTTTTAATGTTTTATACTGTTTTAACTTAGAATGTTTTAAATTTGTTAGCCGCTTTAAGTCCCTGTACTGGGAGAAAGGTGGGATATAAGTGAACAGAATAATAATAAAATAATAATAAATTGGAGACAAAAATTTATTTTGGTTCATTTTCTTGATAATACATTTTCAAAGTGTCCTCGTAAATGTGAAGGAGATAATTTTCAATATTCAGTTTTGGGAAGAAATAAAACTGACAGATTTGTCAAACCAGTTAGAGGACTTTGAATGGTTTGCTCTTAAATTGTACATCTTTTAGCCTCTCTGTATGACCATGTTTGAGGTACTCAATGAGAGCTATCATATCTTTACTTTTTACCTGAGGAGCTGCCCTGCTACAAGGACACCAATGCAACACAATCCTCTCCATGCTGGGAGCAGTAATAGTAGCTATTTGAACTAGATGGTACAGAGGGCTAAGTATTTCATTTGGTACATTTTTGATAAGAGCTTTTCAAATGTTTTGTGGTTTTTTAAAACAGTCTTGCATGGAATAAAGTAAGATTGCCAAGTTATCCATCCTTACTCCTTCCCCTGGAGTAAGGGGCTGGATTTATTTTGGGGATAGGGACCTTGTATAGCTCCATTAAACTTTAGAATTCAATGAAGAACAAATTCACTGTCCACTTGGATTTAGATTTTTTTTGGTTGAACTCTAAATTTTAATGGAGCTAACCAAGGTGCTGATCCTTATCCCCCAAATAAATCCAGCCCCTTGGATAAAGTTTAAAGTTTGGACTAAAATTTGGATAAGATTCACCATTGTGCTGACATTGGAGGCACCAGTCTCTATGGGTGAAGTGGTTTCCTTTCCCAATTTCTCTGCCTTCAAATTGGGTGAAAAATGTTCCCAAGTTGGCATTTCATCCAAGAAGCCATTTGTGAACTGCTCTGGAAACCTGTTCTGGAAACCATCATCCTGTTGTTGTTGTTGTTTTTTTGAACAGGGTACAAGAAGCTGTTCTCCAGCCTCTTGTACCCCATTCTATTGTCCCTGGTGGCATCCAAGCCCCCATAGGGCTACTGCTGAGGGGGAAGGGAGGGAGGGAAAAAGGCAACTGGGTAGTGGAGTTGGTCTCTAGATACCCTGAGTTGTAAGAGGTAAAGGAACAACAATATCATCATCATCATCATCATCATCATCATCATCAGCATCAGCATCAGCATCATCTCCTCTCACCCTCCACCCTCATGGCCACTGAATGATTAGAGTAATGGTCCCATGGAGTTGTGCTGTTTCCTGGTATGGGGGGAGAGCATACACAGAGCACTTAACACTCTGTGTCTTCCATCTAGGTCAGGGACAGGCAACCTTTTTGAGACCTGGGCCGGTCTCCCGTTGCCCAGGTCTCGGCTGGGCCGAGGGGGGGAATGGCGGTGCGCGCGCTCACGTGTGCGCACGCACCCTCCTCGTCCGCGTGTGCTCCCCCGCACACGGCCGCAGCTGCCACGACGCATGTCGCAGCTGCCATTTTGGAAGTCCAAAATCATGGCTGCAACGTGTTTGCGCATGCGCAAGAGTACTGTGTATGCGCAAACGCGTCGCGACCGCCATTTTGACTTCCAAAATGGCGATCGCAGCGAGCGCGGCCACAAAGCGGCAAAAACGCCCCCCGGCGGTGGCGTGCGGCAGCGGCGGTGGCGGCAACCTTCGGCCTGGGCTGGTAAGTCCGGGGCCCGGGGCCTTAACCGGCCCCCAGGCCATAGGTTGCCGGTCCCTGATCTAGGCTTTTGGCTCATAACCTTAAAGGTTCACTTAGGACAAGCCACTTAGACTACTGATCATATACATTGGCTTATCAGGGGCCCTTCCACATTAAATAGTAATAGCACTATGATTCCACTTTAATGCCCATGGCTCCATCTTATGGAATCCTGAGGCTTGTTGTTTAGTGGGAGACTTTTGGATTCTCAGCCAGAGAGCTCCTCTGGTAATTCTGAGTGAACTATAAATTCCAGGATCCCATAGGATGGAACTGTAGCAAAATGTCATAAGAATGCTATAATTATGTAGTGTGGATGAGCCCTAAGTTTTCACTGGACCTTCTGTTTTTGGTGTTTGCATGTTTATTTCTTAGGTGAACTATCCAGAATGTGACAACACATAACTAATAGCCTAGTGGTAGTCTAACTCAAGGACAGACAAGCAAAAGTCCCAGCCAGCATGGTTAATGGTTAGGGATGACAACTATCAAAACAGAAAAGCTCCATTTTTCCTAGAATATTTTCTATTCAGACAGCATAGAATATTTTCAAGTTTTCTCTTCTTTGAGTAAACATCAGCAACCTCACAGTTTTTCGCCATTTATTCAAGAGCAAACAGACACACAGACACAGATACACACACATACACAAACACATCCCAGTCAAAGTTTGCACAATTTGTTCAAGAAGCCTGTTTGCAAAATTGTCACTTTTGCAATTTCTGAAGAAAAGCATGTGCATGCAGCAAATATAGAGGGATAGAATTATTGATTTTAAAAATCATAAGGAACCCATCCAATACTCTTAGATTTTTAAATGCAACGCAACAAGGCAGTGGCAAATACACTCATTCTCCACATTTGTGGCTTTGACTTTTGTGGATTTGATTATTCATGGATTTTATTAATATGTTTTCTCTAGGAATATCTAGGTCAGTGATGGGAAACCTTTTAGGCACTGAGTGCCCAAACTAAATGGCCTTCTGGCATTAGGTGTTCCCCTGTGCCGGAGACAGGACTTTTGAGGGGATCAAGCTTTCTGGGGTAGGACTTCTTTCCCCCCTGCACCTACCTGGGCCTTCAGCTGCCTCTCCAGAGTGCACACTTTTTCCTCCTCTTCCCCACTTCATGTGGCAGCAAAAATGGCTTTGTGTGCCATCTCTGGCACATGTGCCATAGGTTCGCCAACACAGATCTAGGTCCTCCAGCACGACTCTATGGTCAACTTTAACCAAAAGTCTCATTGAAGGACCTGGAGATTCATAGAGAGAACACTCCACTAGGCATTTGTAGCTCCTCCAGCACAGTTCTATGGTCAATGTCTGGCAGATGTTGAGCACAGAGTTTCACTGGAAGACCTAGAGATTCCTAGAGAGGTGTTCCCTCAGGTAAAAATATTGTGTTTTTGTTATTTGCAGTATTTCCACATTCACTGGGGTGCTGTGTCCCTAACCCCAGTGAATGTGGAGGGATGAGTGCAACAGTCTGTACCAAAAAAAAAAAAAAAAAAAGGTGCATCTCACAATTTGTGAAACACAAAAATAAACCCCAGTTCCGAAAAATGTGCAAAAAACCTGAAGCATATTACCCAGAGGGGAGGGGAAAAAACAGTTTGACTAGCCATGATTCACCTCCCAACTGTGATTTTAACTATGAATAGACTATGAGCGGTCTCTAAATAAATCTGCTGATCTAGATTTTGCTACTAGTAACTAGAGGATTTGCTTTGAAGACGGAAATGGCCTTTGCCCTAAGAATCATTAAAGAATGACCTGCATGGCTAATGAACATCTGCTTGGCATCTCAAGAGGCCAAGGCTAACTTTGCGACATCAGCCAGGTGTGCCTGCGAACAATGTTCATTGAAACATAAGAGCTAAGGGGTCATTGTATGGATTTGGCTAGTGTATTATTATTATGCTTTATCTATTTGCAGTCAAAATAATTCAACACAGCTGTTTACAAAGCACAAATTCTTTGTGAGAACTAGAGAAGTATCTCAAATGAGTATTAAGTTGCTTACTATCATCTTGGTAGGGTGTCTTCTGTTTTTTTGTTTTGTTTTTTTGCAGTTTTGAAATCTACTTTTTAAACTTGTTTAAAGTGAGCTATTTAGGCAGTATATGTAAACAGGTACTTGTTTAGTTTTTATATTTGGACTTTAAAATTGTAGTGATTAAAAATATGTGACAATTTTGGACACCAATTTTCAGCAGTGTTTATGAGGCAAATACTGTATTAAAGAGAAATATTGAAGACCTTTTAGTATAGAAAAGCAGACAAGCATTATTTTATTACATATAGTGTTTCAGATATTCTGTTAACAATAACAGAAGACATAGGGCTTTTGCAGACTGCTAGAGATAGTGCAAATCGAGTCGACTTTAACTGTCCTGGCTCAGTGCTAGGGAATCATGGGAACTGTAGTTTTTCCTGGGACATTGAGCCTTCTCTGTCAGAGAGCTCTGGTGCCACAATAAACTACAGTTTCCATGATTCCCTAGTACTGAGTCAGGGCAGTTAAAGTGGATTCAATTTGCACTATTTCTGTCAGTCTGCAAAGGCCCATAGTCTGCATCCAAACTACAGAAATAATCCAGTTTGACACCACTTTAACTGCCATGGCTTACTGTTATGGAATTCTGGGAACTGCAGTTTGTTATGGCACCAGAGTGTTCTGATAAAGAAGGCTAATTGTCTCACAAAACTAGAATTCCCAGAGTGCCTGGGCACTTAAAGTGATGTAAAACTGGATTATTTCTGTAGTGAGGATGTAGCCTAAGTAAACATCTACTTAAATTTATCAGTGACATAAACCAGTCACTCAATTCCCCTTCTCATACAGTTCATTTGAAAAACTCTAGAATAATCTCATAGGTTAATTAATGGGATCTTTTCTTAAAATATGTAAGGCTGTATTAGAAAATGCCATATTTTTGATAATTACTTGTGTGTGTATATGTCCCTTCGAGTTCCCCATGGACTTATGGCAACTCCATGAATTACTTTGTTCTTACGTACCTTCATGTTGCTTCTGTCTTATGGCAACACTAAGGTGGACCTATCACAGGGTTTTCTGGGCCTGAGAGTGTGTGATTTGCCTAAGATCATTCAGGGAGCTTCCATAGCCAAATGGGGAATCAAACCCTGCTCTCCAGAGTTGGAGTCCAGCACTCAAACCACTGCACCACACTGGCTGTTCATGAATTATTTTTTTTCTCCTCATGCATGTTTTAATGCATATAAAATGTTTCATGGATTTTTCTGCTGATATTTTAAAATGTCACCACCACCAATGGATCGTTCAGATGAAAAGCAATAATGCAGTAATCTTGGAGGATGGAAAATGGAATGCTTTGCCCAATGCATTGCAGATTCTAAAGTCTTCCCTTGCAATGAATAAGAGTCTACTGGCCACACCATTTTAATTGTCATTCAGTGAGATTTTTCTTTCCAGATAAAGGATGAGTCTCTGAAGTATAAAATTCTCCTTTACTCTTCTTTCTTCACCTGTCTATTTCTCTGAATGTTCTTGCTACAAAAGATGTGAACAAAATGAATTAGTAGCATGTGAGTAGGATACACTGCTTTTTAATATATATATATGGTTGAAAAGCAGCCTGTGGCAGCATCATTCCTACACATATTTCATTAGTTGGAGTTCATGGTTAATTAATTGGAGTTCACTGTTAACAAAACTGGAAATACCATAACAGATCCTAGCTACAGCGTTGTTATGGTAATGGCAGGAAAAATGAATTTTCTCAGCATGACAACAGTGAAAAGAAAAGAGATTGTGCTAATTGGGCATCCAAACATTTCTGAAATTATTGTTTTTTTCAGATCTAAGTTGAAACTACTTATCTCATCTTATGATGTTTATGAAAGTTGAATTTTTTTTTGCATTTTTAATGGGACTTTTTGATTAATGTCAAAGAAAAAAGACTCATTGTCAATTGCGTGTAGTTTTTAATGCTTGTTAGAAACACATTTCTATTGTTTTGATATTTTTCTTCCCAGCTCTACTTCCCTTCCCTTCATCTGCTGCAGTTGTCAACACTTTTTGTTTAATCCTATGATGACTGAATGGATTTGGATGGATGGTGGCATCACTATTTACCTCATTTCATGTTTTGTCCCTCCGAGTGAGTGATGGAAAATATCTTTAATTTGGGTGTGTGTGTGAGAGAGGGGTGGAGTTGTTCAGTATCAAAAATTGCTTCTTTCACTATTTTAGTATGTATGCATGTCAAGAAAATCCACTTATTTGTGATGGAGAGACTTTTTAATGTGAATGGCAAACTGTCTCTTATTTTCAATGTCTGCATTTATTTTATTCCCCCTTTCTTCTTTTCTTGTCATTTCCTTTCAGTGTCCTCTATCAAAAATATGGTTGAGGAAGGCAAATCCCCTTAAAAGAAAACAGCTGTGAAACAAGGCTGTCAATTTTGGCAAACTGAATTCTTTTAAACCAATTATCAACATAGAAGAACATTTAGCTAAGCTCTACATTTTAAATCAGTATACATAAGTGTATTGCAGTTGATTATTTCCATTGGTTACTCAAAAACTTGAGTTTTGCCTGTAACATCAGTCCAAGAAACAGTTCAAAAGAGAACAGGCAGGTTTCCTCATGAAAGCAGCTATGGACCCAAACACTTTTTTTTTGTTGTTAACTGCTTTCGTGTTGGTCTTGACCCATGGCATCATCTCCAGCCCCTCCCCGTCCTCTCCTTTGCCCAGCTCCTAGCTTCCACAAACTCATATTTGTGGTCTCTTTAATAAAGCCCATCTATCTAGCATGGACCTTCCTCTCTTTTTTCTTCCCTCCACCTTTCCTAACATTATTGTTTTTTTCCAATGATTCATGCCTTCTCATGATATATCCAAAGTACAACAGTCAGAGAGTCTTGTCATCTTGGCTTCTAGGGATATTTCTGGCTTGATCTGTTCTAGGACCCATTTGTTTGTCCTTTTAGCTGTCCATGGAATCCTCAGCACTCTTCTCCAGCACCACATTATCTCAAATGAGTTGATTTTCCTCCTGTCTTCTTTCTTTACTGTCCAGCTCTCACATCCATAATGGTAATACGGATTACGATGGCTTGTATGATTCTGACTTTTGTGCTGAGTTGTATGCCTTTACATTTTAGGATTTTTTTCTAGTTCTTTCATAGCTGCCCTTCCCATTCTTAACCTGCTCCTGATTTCCTGGCTGCAGTCCCCATTCTAATCAATGTTTGATATGAGAACTTGTTTACTATATCTATTTCCTCATTGTCTAGTTTGAATGTGTGTAAATTCTTTGTGGCCATTATTTTTGTTTTCTTCATGTTCAACAGTAAGCCTGCCTTTGCACTTTCTTCTTTGATCTTCCTTAGTAGTTGTTCCAGGTCTGTGAGGTTTTCTGCTACTATTATGGTGTTATCAGCATATCTCAGATTGCTGATATTTCTTCCTCCTACACTACACATTTGCGAATATATCCTGGGAAGTATTTCAAAGGAGGTTATTTCTTAATTTTAATCTAATTCTCTTTGTAGGCTATTAGAACCTTATTATAACTGTGCGGAAAACATATTTTGATCAATGGAAAATAAGAAGAAGACAAACAGGATCAAATCAAAACCTTCTAAAGAAAGGATGGGTATTGTATGGTTCCCCATGTTGCTAACTGAACCTCTCAGCATTCTTCATCACTGGCTATGTTGACAAGAGCCCAGTCTACATAGACCAGAATACTCTGGAGCAGCCAGAGTATTCAGAGTATCCCGAAGCTTGCTATTCTAAATGTGTGGGACTTGTAGTGCCTCCACTAACAGTTACAATCTACCTTTAATTAATTTGGGGAATATTTAGCTTTGCTTTGTCAGAGAGGGTGTCATACAAGACCTTCTATCTATATCTTAAACCTACCATTTACCTCTTCACTATTAGAGGGCCCTTTGTCAACCAGACCTGCCCAGCATCTACCCTAGCAAGAATGTAACTTAGGTAGAATAATTCCGAGATGGCATGGTTTCCCTAAATGTATAAGGGCTAGGGTCCCAAGTGTCTTCCTCTTTTAAAAATAATATATTTGGTACTGTGTTTTTATGTGCCTATATGGTTTAGAATTCATATGGGAAGAGGCTTTATTGTAACAAATAAACATTAACTTTATTGAATAACAGTTATCAAGAAGATAACTTAGGTAGAATAGTTCCAAGGTGGTCTGGTCACATAAATATAACAGTTGCAGGCATTTCCCAGTTCCTTTTTACAATATACTTTCTTTCCCAGTCAGTAGCCTTCTCTCAACTCAATTCCTTTCAGTTCTCTTCAACTCCCCCTCAACTGCTCTGCACTGAACTGACTTCACAGTCATTCTTTTATATCTACTCC
This sequence comes from Phrynosoma blainvillii, assembly GCA_026167975.1. Lineage (NCBI taxonomy): Eukaryota > Metazoa > Chordata > Lepidosauria > Squamata > Phrynosomatidae > Phrynosoma > Phrynosoma blainvillii. Next base: position 247,379,890 of record JANUYF010000001.1, on the reverse strand, counting down.
TTCCCAAGCAGCCCCTCTTTACAGTCAGCTCCAATCAGGATTGGCTGGCTGTCAGGAAGCCAAGTCTGCCCAGTGACTCCATCACAGGGGTAACACATGCAGGAACTAAACACCAGCTATATTAGTAATAACTGATAGAGACTCCAGCATCAGCATCAGCTCCTAGAAGCTCCAGCCATCATGGGCATTGGTAAAGGACTATGGAAATAGTGGTTATAACCTCTGGGGGATGAAATGGTCTCCACACCCTGATTTCTGTCCACATCTGTTCTCCATCAGACAATATTATGCTAAACTGTGGTGAAAAGATATGAATATAAGTGGTTTCCATTAGAATTTTCATCATGTTGATGATTTGTAAAACTTTCATGGGTAAAAATTGTTGTGCGGGATACCAAGAAGAGATGTTAATGCTTTAACCACAAACCCTGGACAAGGAATCATCCCTGAGCAATAAACTGTACCTCAGAGCCAAGACAATTTTTCAAATCAACAGTCCTTATAGACTAGACACAGTTCTCTCCCATCCACCTTCAACAACATTGTACTGTGAGCATTGAAGAAAATTGCTATCTTGAGGAAAGACCTCTTTACTCCCTGTTAAAAATAAATAGAAACAATCTACTAGAAAAGCTCCCAATTCCAGCCCACTGAGGTCTTCCTGCTTTTATAACATCTTAATCCCTTAACCTGTTCTTGAGCACATAAAGAACTCATTTATGACAGTTTATCACCTCATGAAATGGGACTATACTACCTCAGTGTTGCATGAACCTCACCGCCTTTCTTTTCTTTTTTTACTGGCATAAAGTGAAAATAATATCAACACACAAAACAACAAACAAACAAACAAAAACAACAGAAAAGAAAAATACAGACAATACAGACAGTGACATTAATAAAAACAGCTTAGAAACCACTAATAACCTTTCTCACCTTGATCAAACCTCTCTACTAAGACTCAATCTTTCCATACAAACCTTCCTACCTAATCATTACCTTCTTTATTTTCCTCCTTTCTTCCATTCTTCCACAATCGTTCTGTTCTTTCCTTCTTCTATCTTATGTCCTATCTTCTTATCTCTTATCTCACTCACTCCATCTTATCCTCACTTTCACAAACCAACTGCTACTTAGGGCCTCGGCAGACGGCTTATTGAGCCGTCTCCGAGGCAAGGAAGAGGAGGGGCAGCCGCACGCGCGGCGCCCCTTCCTCTTCCCGAGGTCGTCCTCGGAGCCGCCGGCCCTCCGCATGTCCGGCGCTCTGGGGACAACCTCCCGCCACAGCGACCGCACGCGCTGCGGCGGAAAAGTCAGTGAAAGTGCACCCGACGCTTTTAGGGCGCACTTTCACTGACTTCTGAAAGGAGCACTATTTTTGCGCTCCTTTCAGAGGCGCCGACGGTGCGCCGCGGTGCGACTGCTCCAGTCCCGCGGCACACCGTCGTAGGGCGTCTTGGACGCCCTCGTCTGCTTCCCCCTTTACCTAACCTTCAAACATCCTTTCCTACAAACCATAACTGTTTACTAAAAAAACAAATGAGAACTAAGATTACACAATATCACAAGCAATTTGACTTCCTGACTACCACTTCTATTTTTAAAACATATATAATGGCTTCTTATATATTCTTATATATTCCCTGCTTACTCTTTTGTTATTTCACCCTATTGTGATAGCTCTTATCTTATCCTTTTCTCTCCACTAATATATTCTATCCTATACTTAATCTCTTAAATTTCTCCTAATCATAAATCCTATATAGAGTCAACTTGGCTTATATTTACTGTGACACTTTTAACATGCTATCTAGCATCATTATGTTGTATTAAGCATCGCAATCCCTCCCCATTGCTCTCTTATAAACTTAACAACTTTCTTCCCAATCTTTATTATATTTTTCAAGAGGATAACCTTTTAGTAATTGTGACAATTTATCCATTTCTAAAATATCATATAGTTTCAAAAGCAAATCTTCTTTACTTGGGATTTCTTTTGATTTCCATCTACTTGCAAAGAGGATTCTGGTAATTGTGGTCATATAGAACAATATTTTCCCATGTTTCCTTTCCAATTGGTCATTCATTATTCCTAAAAGATAAATTTCTGGTTTTAATTCTATTTTAATGCCTATTATTTCACTAATTAGGTCATTAATCACCCCCAGTATCTTTTTGCATATTTGCATGTCTACCAGCAATGAAAGCCTGTTCCAATCGACTCCCTGCATTTCCAACAGCAATTGTCACAATTTTTATATATTTTGGCCAATTTGCTACAGCTCAGATACCATTGATAAAACATTTTGTACCAGTTCTCCTTTAGGTTTTGGGAGGCTGTGTATCTCAGATTCCCCCCCCCCCCGATGTTTTCCCATTGAGCAAGGTGAATGCTATGACCAACATATTTTGCCCATTGGCCCATTGTATTCTTTACAACCTCCTCTTCCATTTCAGTTTTAAATAAGCGTTTATACAGTAACCCTACTGATTTCTCTTTTTCTCCACAAAGTATTTCTTCTATTTCTAATTTTTCCCCTCTGATTCTGTATTCCTTAATACCTATCCTCGCCTTTTCATATAGTTGCCTATATTGGTACCAACCAAAATCAAATCCTTTTTCATTCATCTCCTCCTGCGTAAGAATTTTAATTGTCCCTCTTTCCAATTTTAATAGATCTTTATAGAAACACCATTTATCGTATCTAATCATTTCCCTTCTATAGAAGGCTTCCTGAGGTGAGGCCCAAAGAGGTATACTTCTGCATTTGTGTTTTTTCCAAATTTTTAGCAGACCCTTCCTAACACAATGATTATTAAAGGATTGGTTACATTTCTCTTTTCTGTATAGTAAATATGCATGATAACTGTAGGCAAGTCCATCTCCTTCTAATTCTAGCATCCTTCTATTCTCTAACTTTATCCAGTCCTTGATCCATAGCAGACCACATGCATCATGGTACAGCTCGAAGTTAGGTAAAGCTAATCCTCCCCTTTCTCTTGCATCCTGTAAAAATTTTAATTTCACCCTTGGTTTCTTCCCTTACCAAATAAACTTTCTGATGTCCCTATTCCATTCTTTAAATGTTGTTGTTGAAATAATTGGTAATGTTTGGAATAGATATAACAATTTTGGTACAACAGTCATTTTAATCACTGCTATCCTACCCAAGAATGAAAGATTTGATTTACTCCACTTTATCAAATTATTCTTTATCCCTTTCCAAAGTTGCTTGTAATTGTTTTCGAATAATTCAAGTTTTTTTGGTGTGATTTGAATTCCTAAGTATTTTACTTTTTTTCCTTATCTCTATTCCTGCTCTTTCCTGTAGACTACAGGACCATCTTTCTAAGAGTAAATCCATGTGGTAAGTGCTAAGAAAAATCAAATCAAAATTTGGGCCCACATAAGAAAGTTCAAAGAACCCTTGGATTTGTAGAAGTACTTTTTTTTTAAAAAGGCATCACATGGGACATTCTCTGCCAAAACAGACACCCAACTCAATAACAACTGAGAGTGTATCTCTACTATACAGGCATAACGTTTGATAGCACTTGTACTGCATTTATTTATTCATTTATTTAAGTATTTGCACTCTGCCCTTTAGCCAAAAAGGTTCCCAGATTGGCTTTGTTGTTATTAGGAGGGAACTGCATCCAGTTCTTCTTTAAAACTAATTATCAATGCTGCTTCAGCTGCTGCTGCTGCTGTTGCTATTGTTATATCTCACCTTTTCCCCAGGGTGTATCCACACTGTAGAATTAAAGCAGTTTGACACCACTTTAACTGCCATGATTCTGTCCTACAAAATCCTGGGTTTTGTTGTTTGGTGGGGTTTTCAGTTCTGGTGTCACACCAAACTACAAATCCTAGGATTCTATAGGATAGAGTCATGGCAGTTAAAGTGGTGTCAAACTGCTTAAATTCTGCAGTGTCACCATACCCCAGTCTAGGACTCATGGAAACTTAGGTGGGAAGCAGACAGGCAGGAAGGAGTGGCTAGAAATTTCTCCCAGCCGATCACGCAAGGGTGCATCCTCCTATGGCTCCAAATAAGAGCAGAAAAGATCTGCGCCTTCTGGGGCTGGTTTTGGGCCACCTTAGGCGGCTTCAGCATGGCCCTGCAGGGGCTTCCAGGTGCTCCGAGGACATGTGTTGTGTAAACACCACACCTCTAGAGTGGCCAGAAGCCACCCCCATCTGCCCATCTGTTTTGGGCCTTAGAAAGTTTAAAAGAGATGCAGCATTAAGATTCATATTATACCAAAATTTTAAAAATACAATTCAACTTACATTTGCTTTAAAAGGAGGCAAAAGCATAACCAGTAAGATAAAACACATTCTGACCCCCCCCCCCAGAAATCAGCCATCAAAAGCCAGCTAAAATTAAAATTAAAAAAGGTCTTCACTAGCCTATGAAAAGATATCAGGGAGGGAGCCAGTCTAAATTCTTAAGGGCAGGGTTTTCTTTTCCAGGACCTGTCCTACATTTCAGCCTTCTATCCAGGAGGAATTCCAAAATGCCCTCCATTCTCAGCATGACAAAGAAGCATGAATTTGTATTTAAATCAGTGTTTTCAGCTTTTATTTTTTGGAATGCCCTCCATTTTTCCTGAATGTCATACATTTTGTGGTGCCTTGTCCTCCTTTGTCGTTAGGGCATCTGGTCACCTGGCTGAAGGGAATGTGTTCCAGAGCCTGGGAGAACCCACCAAGAAGTCCCTCTCCTGTGTTTTCTCCTGTGTGGTGAGACTGAGGGCCTAAGCAGACGGGCGGCCGTGGGCCGCCAGTGCGCTGCGGGACCGAGGCATCCCCATGTCTCGATCCAGCGGTGCACCATCGGCGCCCCTGGAAAGGAGCGCTAAAATAGCGCTCCTTTCATATGTTGCCAAAAGTGTGCCGCAAAACGTTGTGGCGCACTTTCGGCAACCCTTCCACCGCAGCGTGTCCGGACGCTGCAGTGGGAGGTCCTCCTCGGAGCGCCAGCCGTGCAGAGGACCGGCGGCTCCGAGGATGACCTCGGGAGGGGGAGGGGGCGCCGAGCGTGTGGCTGTCCCTCCCCTTCTCTGCGCCGAGGACAGCCTATTAAGCCGTCTGCTTAGGCCCTGAGACTTCTTGAGAGGTCTCAACACATGGACTGACACAAATGGAAGAATATAGCCCTTCAGATAACCTGGATCTGAGTTGTATAGGGCTTTGTCACTTATCATCAGCATCTTATGCCCAGAAAAAGGCCAGAAGACAGTGGAGGTATTGATACAAGGGTGTTGCATACTCTTTTCATATTTGTCTTCATATGTGGGATGGAAAGGTTTCAGATTTACCAAAATACCAACCAACCCCCAAAGGGAGAAATAAAAACTGGCAGATTTTCCCACACATTGTTGTAGTACTAGCTGCATGTGCTTGTTGGCCTGTTAGGGCAAACTCTCTGATTCTGTGAATGGAGTGGAAACAAATGCTTTCAAGATGGTTAATAAAGATAAAACCAGAAGAAAAAGGTACCATTGAATGGGGTTAAATGATGTTTGGAAAGGACAAATACTGTTGTACTGTTAAATGAATTTGTTAGCCACTTATCTCTAGACTACACACATTAAAAAAATGATCCCTGTAAAACATAGTAATAGCCTATAAATGTAATCCAATGTTAATCAAACAGGTCTCCAGAATGTATCAACTCTTTTGTTATATAAATTAAGTGCTGTATATAAAAGGAGACTTGGAAATGAAAAATGTCTGTTACCATATGCGAAGTGGATAGTTCTGACTGTAAGGTGATTCACAAGCCTAATGAATAAATATGACTAGCGGCAAATTGCTAACATATTTCTCTGGAATAAAGTGGTGGTCCTGATGCTAGGTACTTGGAATGAGGAGGTCATTGAGAAAGGTTGGGGTTGGAAGAGGGCATTTTGCAGCTGGCCTACATGTCACGGGCAGCTTGCCAAAACTTTTTGTGTGGTCCTCTGGAACCCCCAGAACTCCCATTGCAAAAAACAAACAAAGAAAATCAGCTAAAAATAGCCAAATTCCTGGGGGGGGGGGTCATGATTCTCCCATTTAATGCCATTTCACTCCCACATATTTTGGGGCACTAAATACCACTCCCCCCAAAAAACCCTGGTACTTTCGAGATTCTGAAAAAAGGGTGGGTGCATTATGTAGGGACTTGGGGTGTGTGTGTAAAATAGGTATGGGAAACAGCTTATAGCATTGCCCACACCTATATTAGATCTTTGCCCCAACATGCTTTCTGATCACATATAACTATGCCCTAAGCACGATTCACTTCCTGGATCATTGCACTTAGCAGGCCTAGCACTAAATCGTGGGGTCAGGTGGCCAAAATATCCCTCTTTTGTGATCTACATTTCTACATTTGTGATCTACATCTTTGCAACTAGCTTTTTGTGATCTACATAATCACTTTTTATAGTTATAGGCCTCACTAAATAGTGGGGGGAAATATCACCTAATTTAAATGCTGCTTCAGGTTTCTGCTACACTGGCCCCAGAGCTGCCCCAGATTTTTCCCACTACCTCTGCACTCTGTAGCAATGCCAAGTGGCTGGTTACACACATGTCCCACTGTGCCACCCAGCAGCACCACTGCTGGCATGATTCGCTTCCTCTGAGGTCAGAAATGAGGCACCCACTACCTCCTCTGGGGTCAGAAAAGAGGCACAACAGCATTGATCACATGGCTGGGTGCCTCGTTGTGACCTCAGGGAGAGTGACTTGCACCAGTGTCAGCAGTGCTGTGCAGCACAGTGGGATGTATGTGTAAACAGTTGCCTGACATTGCAATGCTCCAGATTTTGCTGCAAAATCCAGAGCAAAAGGTGAGGATTTTTAACACCAGTTTAGCCAGGGACAGGGTGGATTTGGTGCTGTTTTCACACCTGCTTTTTCTTATTTTAAATGAATATTGCAAATTGATTTAAAAACATTTTGAATTATTTAATTAAATTTTAATCTTAACCTTTGGTATCTTTTAGCTGTATTGTATTTGTTCAAATTTGTAAGCTGCCTTGAATCTCAGTTTGGAGGGGAAAGACAGGATATAAATAAATTCTGTTAAATTCTATTGATAGTCCCAACTGAAATAGACCCATTGAATAAATTGTTCATTAGTGAGTGAATACTTTTGTTTTGTTTTTAATATGTTTATTTCATTTTAATATACAAAACAAATTAAAAATGCGTTGAAAATCACAAGCACAATTACTTATCTATACACAAACATTCCTAAATGTTGTTAAACCCACATCATATTAATTTGTAAGTCAAATTTTAATTCCTCATTCATTCCTCATTCATTCCTTCCTCGGACTGTGCAGATTCTGGATCTTCTGTCCAGCTTTAAAGTCTAACAGTTTGCATACATCTACATTTACCCAGTACCATCCACCTCTATATAATAATTTTATTCCACTATAAATGTACATTTTGTTTTTATTTTTCTCTTCTTCTTGATCTTGATTCTTTAAGTCGTGTCCAATCTTTAAATAAACAGAATACAAATTATATATCTATTGCATCAATTTCTATTTTCATTATATTACCCCGTTTTTTTTAAATATAACAAAACCTTTTCCCAATCCCTTGAAACTTTATAGTTTAAATTCATTCTTAATTTTTAGATAATATATCCATTTCTAACATGTGTGTTATTTTACTCAATCACTCTTCTATTTGAGGAATCTCCTCTGTTTTCCAATAGTGAGCATATAGCAGTTCCACTAATAAGTAGAACATTATTTTGCCATATTTTTTCTCTAAGTCATCTTCTAAAATATTAAGCAGAAATAAGTCTGGTTTATATTCCAATTGAATTTTGAACATTTCATTAATTTTATTTCTGATCTGCATCCAATTTTCTTTTTTTTTTTGCTTTCCCACAGGACCACCACATAAGGTAAAATGTACCCACTTCCTTTTTGCACTTCCAACATTTGTTGCTTCTTGATTTATACATTTTTGATAGCCTATTAGGGGATAAATACCACCTGTATATGATCTTATAGTAATTTTCTCTTATGCTTTGACTTTGTGTATACTTTAATCTTTTGTTTCATGCCCTTTCCCATTATTGTAACTCTATAGAATGACCGATATTCTGTGCCCATTTGATCATGTTTTCTTTTATCGTTTTCTTTTGTGTTAATTTTAAGCAACCACTTGTATAATCTTAATAACAATGTGAATTTTTCAACAGATATAGTTTCTTCCAATTCAGTTTTGTTTTGTGTAAAGCCCGTCTTCTTTATATCAAGATTAAATCTTTCCAATTACATTTTTACCCTCTTTTCTAATTGATATTGTGTTTTCATTTTAAAGGTGCTATATTCATTATATAATAAGCCTTTATAAATTTAGCCAATTTCTGGTTTTCCCCAGATCTAATCTATAAACGCCACATATGGTGATAACCAGAGGGGGAATTTCATGCATATTCTTATTTTATATTTTTTCCATACATTAAACAAAGATGCTCTAATATAGTGATAATTGAAATCTCTGTTAGTTTGAATTTTGTCATAAAATAAAAAAGTATGCCATCCAAATCTTAGTTCAGAACCTTCTATCTTTAACAAATTAGTATTCTTTAGAGTAAGCCATTATTTTATCCAAGCTAGACTATTTGTTTCATAATAAATTATCAGATTTGGCATGGCTAATCCTCCTCTATCTTTTGCATCTTGAATTGTTTTAAGACTGATCTTAGGTTTTTTATTGGCCCGAATAAATTTTCTTTTTGCCATATTTTAATATATTAATATTTTTAATTATGGAAATCATTTGGAACAAAAAGAAGATCTTTGAGAGAACATTCATTTTCACTGTTTCTGTTCTACCCAAAAGTGTCAAATGTAAATTTCCCCAGTTTTCCAAATCTTTTTTTAATTTTCATCCAAATCTTTTAATAATTATTTTCAAATAATTCTGAGTTTTTATTTGATAATGTTGTGCCCAAATGTTTAATCTTTCTTTTATGTTAAACCCTGTTCTTTTGTTTAATTTTTGTTTATCTTGGTTTGTCATGTTTTTAACAAACATATATTTTTTTTATTAATTTTCAGTTCTGATATTTCTTCATAGTTTTTTAGATGCTTCATTACACATTGTATACTCTTTGATGGGTCTTCTAATGCAATCACAATATCATCTGCAAATGCATGACATTTGATATGACATCCTTTAATTTTAACCCCATAAACCTTATTATCAATTTTGATTTTATTTAACAGGATTCCTATAGTTATAACAAATAATAATGGGGAAAGAGGGCATCCCTGATGTGTACCTTTTCTAATTTATACCAGCTTTGTTTTGTTGCCATTAATTAGTATCTTTGCTACTTGAGAATAATATATTGCTTTGATCCAACTAACAAGCTTTGAGCCCATTTTCATTCTTCTTAAAATCTCAATCATTAGTGACCAATTTACACTGTCAAATGCTTTTTTTCAATATCTAGAAAGAGCAGTGTCAGTTTCTTCTCATTATGAACTTCAAAATATTCAATAATATTTACTATTTGCCCCAAATTGTCTTTCAAGTATCTTTTTGGAAGAAACTTGCACTGCTCCTCTCCAATCAAATTTAATAATACCTTTTTAAAAAAATCTATTAGCCAAAATAAATGCAAATTATGCCTGAGAGAATTGGGGGCACAGCACTGCAGTGATTCCAGTCCTATCTCTCAGGTAGATTCCAGATGGTGATGCTTGGGGACAGTTGCTAATCCAAAAGGGAGCTTAAATTCGGCATCCCTCAGGGCACCATCCTGTCCCCAATGCTATTTAACATCTACATGAAACGGCTGGGAGAGATCATCTGGAGGCATGGGGCAGGGTGCTATCAGTACGCTGATGACACCCAGACATATCTCTCCATGCCCCTGACCACAGTGTCAACTAAGGAAGGCATCTCCCCTCTGAATGAATGTCTTGAGGTGGTAATAGGCTGGGTGAGGTAAAACAGACTGAAGCTGAATCCAAATAAGATGGAGGAGCTCGCTGTCAGAGGCCCTAATCCAGATATGGAGATTTGTCAACTGGATGGGGTCACACTTCCCCTAAAGGACTGTGTTCGCACCTTGGGAGTGTTCCTGGATCCGTCGCTCCAGATGTGAGCCCAGATAGATGCGAAGGCCAGGAGTACCTGTTATCAGTGTCATTTGATATGTCAGCTGTGCCCCTTTCTGGAACATGAGGACCTAAAAACTATGGTGCACACACTGGTAACTTCATGACTTGACTTCTGTAATGCGCTCTACATAGGACTGCCCTTGCAACTAGTCCAGAAACTTCAATTAATTCAAAATGTGGCAGCCAGATTGGTCATTGGGAGATCTAGGGGCGACCATATAACACCTATATTAAAGTCCCTTCACTGGCTGCCTATTAGCTTCCAGACACAGTACAAGGTGTTGATTATAATCTTTAAAGCCCTTCATGGCTTGGGCCCAGCTTACTTATGGGATTGCCTTCTCCCATACAATCCACCCTGCACACTGAGGTCCTCTGGTAAAAACTTACTGCAGCCAGAAAAAAAAAATAGGCTGGCAGTGGTTACCCAGAGGACCTTTTCTTCTGCTACTCCCAAGTTATGGAACAGCCTGCCAGAGGAGATTTGACACATTGCTAGTGTTCACTGCTTTAAAAAGGTGGTAAAGATGTATCTCTTCCAGCAGGCCTTCCCAGACTAACCTCTATCAACTCCCACCAATTGCTCCCCAATTGTCCCTGTTTTGTTTTAATAATTAAAATGTACTTTTTATTGTGGATGGCAGGGTTTATGGCAGGGGTAGGCAACTTTTTCCTACCTGGGGCCAGTCTGCTGGTCCTGAGGTCTTCCGCAGGCTGGGGGGGTGGAATGGCGACACGCGCGCACACTCTCTTGCGCATGCACAGTACGGCAGAAGTACTGCACATGCGCGCACACACTCGCTCGCGCATGTGCAGTACTTCTGGCGTACTGCGCATGCGCGAGCGGTTGCAGCTGCCATTTTGTTTTCCAAAATGGCGCCGCGGCTCATTCGTGCATGCCCAGTACTCTGGCGCATGCACAAACAAGTCGTGGTGCCATTTTGAAAAACAAAATGGCGGTCGCGACTTGGTGCACGGGGCGGCGTGCGGCATGCGGCGGTGGCAGCCCGGTCCAAAGACCTCGGGGGGCCATAGGTTGCGGACCCCTGGTTTATGGAATATGATGTTTTACTGTATTTTAGTGCTGTTTTATTATTGCTAGCTGTTTCGGTCTCTTTGGAGAGGCGGGATATAAATATATTATTATTATTATTTATTAACACTTTTGTAAATCCCACTTACTAAATGGCCCTACATAAATTGAGATAACCGAAAGACTTCAGGCTAGTATTAATAGTAATGACTGGAACCCCTTTGGAAACATACATCTTTGTAAGTGTACTTACCAAGGAATTAAAATTAGACAGTTCTATAACATTCATATCAGTAACAGGCTAGTGCTATGTTACTACACAAGGAATCCAGCAAATTGACTGATCTTCATTGGGACACCAGCTAGGGAGTACTGATGCTGGTGTCCCATTATGCATCTTCACAATTAACTAGCAGGGTTTCTTAGTGATTCTGCTACATAGCTAAATACATGTAAAGCTACGTAATGTACACTTTGATAGAGGATTCTAGCCAACAGTAGTACAATAGTAGGACATACTACTATTGTCCTGCCAGGTCACAGGAAGCATCAAGGTCCAAAAGTGTGTGTGGGGGGGAGGGTATGAGAATAGCTGGCTTTCAGTTCACTTGGATGAGAAACAGAGGTGGTAGCAAACAGGTAGGGTCTAGTGTTACGTCAGCAACACCTGAGCCTCAGGAAGTCCAGAAACAAGTGTATAATCAGAGCATAGAAAGATATAATCATAGAGTTGAAAGAGACCACAGGGGATATCAAGTCCAACCCTCTGCCATGCAGGAACTCACAATCAAAGCACTCCTGACAGATGGCCATCCAGTATCTATTTAAAAACCTCCAAAGAAGAAGACTTCGATACACTCTGAGGCAGCATATTCCACTGTCAAACAGCTCTGACCGTCAGGAAGTTCCTCCTGAGATTTAGGTGGAATGTCTTTTCCTGTAGTTTGAATCCATTACTCCTTGTCCTAGTCTATGGAGCCATGGAAAACAAGCCTGTTTACTACTTTCCCATGGCATCCATGTTACCCTACCCCGGTGACACCCTGTGTGGTCTGTACCCACCACACCCCATAGTGGCATCACTGGTATGCCTGTACATTGAAGATACCCATTATCATTTGATTTGAAAGCTAAGCAGGATTACTACTTGAATTAAAGACTGACGACGCATGGCAGAGATTTCTATATAGGTCTAGGAAAGAAACCTGCCTAAAATCCTAGGGAGACATGGTTGCTGATAAGAGCTGATAGTATGGGATTAGAAGGACCATGTGTCTATCTCATTAGAAGGCAGCTTCCCATGTTCCTAACTCTCCACTGATTCACTCCCCACTGAAACTCAAACCCTGCCTGATGGTTACACTGTTCTCACCTTGACCTTCCCCAAAGGGTTGTTGTGGAGACAAAATAGGAAAAAGACATGTCATCTCTCTCGAACCTAGTGGTATTGGCTTGTATGACTATTACTCTGTCCAGGCTATGCACCTATAAGTAAACAAGTATATTACAAAGCCGCTATCAGTCTTTCTCATCCAAAGGAAACATGCCCTTTATAGGCTGTTTTCAAAATCCCATCGTCTAAGAAATGAGGTAGACAAACAAACAAAGAGCAACCAAAACTTCTGTGCCCATAATGTAGTTATCATTAAACTTTACATTAGGATTGAGCAGATCTTTACTTATTGATCATATCCCTTCTTTTTCTCTCTGCGATGTGGATGTCAAACCAATTCAAAGCCAGTTTCTGCCCCCTTTTCTCTGTGGCAATTAAACAATTCCCACTTTGTTCATGAACATTGGTGTTCAGAGGATAATTAATGAGGTGCTTACAAGCTGAATCTGAAGCATTAGCATCCTAGCCACATAAAAGGAGAAAGTCCATGATCTACTTCCAGAACAAATTTCCATTTGTTTTGCATGAAAAAATAAATTAAAAAAATACAGTTAGGGGTTTAAAAGTATTCCTGAGAAGTCAAATGACATTTTGCCTCAATAACTTAGTTGTGATCTATTTATTATTTGCATATTTATTTGCATCTCCCTCCCTCCTTTTTTTTTTTTTTTGGCACAAAATCTTCCTATGAAATTACTGCAATGGCAGTCATGAATTTCAATGTATGTTGGCCAAGAGCTGTGGCTTTTCTCAGAGACAGCAGAGGAAACAAAGGAGCCCAAGGAAATGAAAAGCAACACAGTGAAATCCCTTTCACCAATGATGACATAATTTACCTTCTGGTGCTACATTTCCTTTTCTAAGGGCTTTGGCATGATTGAAAAATAGGGTTTTCAAAAAAGAAAAATGTGAGGCATGCTTCCTAGAAAAGAGGTTAAAAGAAAACATAGTTGCTTTTGTTGTGTGCCTTCACATTGTTTCTAATGTAAGGTGACCCTAAGGTGATCATAGGGTTTCTTGGCAGAATTTTTAAGAGGGTGATTTGCTGTTCCTATCCTCTAAAGCTGAGAGTGTTACTTCTCCAAGATCCATGGTTGAGTAGGGATTCAGATTCTAGTCTCTGGGAGTCCCAATCCAACACTCAAATCAGTACACCATGCTGGCTCCCCATAAAGTAAGACTACATAGCACTGCAGAATTAAAATAAATGCTGACTGTGGTGTAAGAAAGCCTGGGACAAACATCCTTCTGTCACCACCTTATGTGGAAATGTTTACACTTTTCGAGAGCCTGTGCAAATGATTGATTGCATTCAATTTGTTCCCAGCTTCTCATGTGTAAACTCATTTCCTTTTTCCTCCTGGGTTTCCTTATTTGAGCCTAAATGTTACTGTCACTTTAAATCACATTGTGTGCTGAAAAAATCTGCTAGGTGACCTGCGACTTCGGTCGCACCACTTATCTTCTGCCAGACTAAAATTAAATTCCATATAACGCTCATATTTTACAGCCCATATTTTATCCAGCTGATTCTTCGGAGTTGCCAAGTGGAACGTGGTTTGATGGGTGCATGACAAACCAGGCATGACATTATAAGCATTAATGACTTAAGGTGTTTATAAAACGAGAATGCTAAAGCCTTCATTCTGGAAATTATTGCTGCTGAGCTTTATTTATCCATGGCTGGAAGATAACATTTCCGATCTCATTTGATTTATAAGCCTGCTCTGGTGAATGGCCTGGAATTTTCCACTGGTGACAGCACAATGGATGGGAAGGAGAAGAGGGTTCAAAAATTTTCATTGTGTTTCATATGCTTCCTTTTCTGTTTGTCTCTCTATAAAAAAACCCACACACATTTTTTTCCTAAAACCCAAACAAAAACCAGTCCACTAGGGCAAATGATGAATGCCTTTTTGAAAGAGCATATTTTCCAAATGCAGTGATCAAAATATCAAATTATGGTTGGAGTTTTTTCATGGCAATATGCTGACATGAACCAAGGTTACGCTGATGGTTATGCTGCATTTGTCACATGCCTCTGTAAAATGATATTTAGTACTCATTGGAACTGGCTCCATCAGTCTAGAACAAACCCATCGGCAGAGTCACCATGGGTCGAGATTGATGCCAAGGCAGTTAACAACAACAACTCACTTACACAAGCAGTTCCCCACTGACACAGAAAGAAATAAGTTGGCTTAAACTGGTCCAACTCAAGGACACAGTTTGTTGTTGTGTACCTTCAAATCGTTTCCAACATATGGTGATCCTAAGGCAGAGTTTTTCATCATGAGGTTTTCTTGCCAAGATTTGTTTAGAGAGGGTTTGCCATTGCCCTTCTCTAAGGCTGAGAGAATGTAGCTTGCCCAAGGTTACCTAGTGAGATTCATGGCAGAACAGGAATTCAAACCCTGGTCTCCAGACTCATAGTCCGACATTCAAATCACTACACCATATTGGCTCCAGGAACACAACATTGGTCCCCATATGACCCATGACCGCCTGGATGGCACACTGGAATGTTGTCTGGGATATTCCTAGAACAAGGCCTTGGCCTCTAAGTGCTAACTTTCCTCTTAGTCATATTGTATATGTTGGTGTGTATATATGTGTTGTGTGTGCATGTGAGTGTGTGTGCACATGTGTGAGAGAAAGATGGAGAAAGAGAGACAGAGGGAGGGAGAGGTAGAAAGGATGAAGGACCCTTTAGGATCCCTTTATAAAGTCTGAAAGCTATGGTCCCTGACTCTCCTCCCAAGTTTAGCTCAATTGGATGCCAGTCCTCATTTATCTCATGCTTGTGTGGGAGAATGAAAAATGCTTCTTGCTGGCTGGGAGGGGTTTTTTTTGCACATTTTTGAAGAGATTTGTTTTTTAAAATTGTTTGTGAGATTTGTTTTGTGCACATTATGTGAAGACCTTTTATGCAAATTACAGTGTTGTGAGGTTTTTGGTGCAAACTGTAACTGCAGCTGCCTTGCTTTTAAAGCTGAGCAACTGAATGGGAGGGGGTGGCATTTTTAAAAACTGGTGAATAATGCTGTCCTTTTGTCATTTCTGTGTATGTGTGCTTTGCTGCGTTCTCTCTCTCTGTGTGCTTTGCTTAACAATGGGGAAGGAGGTTAGATTTGTGTGGCAGATTTTTCCTCAAATTGTGGAACTCCTGATGTTTTGTGGGTACCATCGGGCTAAAAAGTAATAAGAAGCCATGGCCAAATGGGAAAAGGTTACAAACTGAGGATGCTGTCTGGATCCCCTGTAAAAAAAATCCCATGAATGAGGCACACACACACAAAAATCACTATGCAAGTGTCCTACATTCACAGTTTTCACTTTCAAGTGGTGTTAGCTAACTCCAGAGAGATTGCTGAGGAGGCAGCTTTGAGGTTAATATGAGTGAGGGGGTATCATAAAGTAATAATGATCACCCAGAAGTTGTTATGGTATATGGATGAAATTTTGTCAGTGTCTTCATTGACCCCTAAGTGCATGATGTCGAGAAAATTAGTTCATGGTGTCCTTTATTTTTGTTATGGGTTGTGCTAGAAGTGACTAATGTGTAAGATGGAGAAGTATGAGGGGGTATCGTAAAGTAATAATTATCACCTGGAAGTTATTATGGTATACTGATAAAATTTTGTCAGTGTCATCATCATCAAGTGACTTTTTCTCTCCACAAAAATGAAAAATCTGTTGTGGGGTTGCCAATTTGACAACACAGATAATGTCATTCATGAAGTGGAAGAATGGTTTAAGGCGCAATCTGCAGACTTCTACAATAACAGTATTCAGAGGGTCAAAAATGCTGGGAAAAATGTGTAAATCTGGATGGTGACTACGTAGAGATAAGTTAACAACTAAAAACCAAAACAAACTTTCTGTCAAATTTTTTAAAAGGTGATAATTAAAACTTTACTATACCCCCTCATATATATAATGGCCAACACAGCTCCCCTGGATATGTTTTCTATAAATTGATCTGAGAAGCCTTATTGCGGTAAGAAATCTCATAATAGGTCTCCATGCTTGTGATTCATTTCTTTCTCAGTGAGGAGGAATTATTGAACAAAATTGTGGGCTATTCAACTTTTAATGATATTTGGTTTTTCCTTCCTTTATTGCAGAAAGGCGTCCCCCCACCAACCTTTCCTGGCACATCTTTAATGTGAAAACACCCACATGTTCATTTGGAAACAAGAAGCTTCTTCCCACATTCTTCACAGAAGCCTAGGCTATATTCTAAGCACACTCCCATACATTTAACTGTGTTTTTTTTTTTAATTATGATGTTGTGTTTCTGTGCTGGTTTTGGCTCTGATATGCTTTTTGCTGTGCTTAAGCAGAATTACACCCACAATGGATAGATGGATGATCTGAAGATGGAGGAATTGCTCCATCCAAAGCTCTGCCATGCTCACACTATCAGGGCAGAAGTGAAGGAAGAGTGGGTTTGTTCTGTGCCCACCCCCTTCATATATTTCCCCCTCTAAAAATACTTATTTTTCCTGTCTCTCTTCCTCAACTGGTTGCAGTGGGAAGGAAATTATTTATAGCAATTCAAGAACTGACGTTGACTTCCTCAAATTCAGGTTATCAGGAGAACAGACTGGTTATGGATCCTTTCCCTGACTTTTCTTAGTATCTACCATGCTGGAAAGGTCCACAATATGTGGGAGAGGGACAAAGGATTGTGAAGACATTCTTCTCTCTCTGTCCTGAAAGGGGAGATCAAAAAATAAAAAAAATTCTGTGGTCCCCCTGTAAAATCCTTCCAAGATTGAGGATATGGACTTTAAAGATGTTTTTTCAAAAAAAAAAAAAAAAAAAGATAGTTGAATGTCAATGTTTATCTCTGCATTCTTTCTTTAGTTTTGAGTGAGAATAGCCTTGGAAACACATTTTGGTTTGACAGGCAACATAAGATTTGTGAATAAAACAACCTAAGAAAGTGGTGGAGAACCTATGGCACATGTGCCAAAGGTGGCACTCAGCGCCCTCTCTGTGGCCACTCACACCATTGCCCCAGCACAGAGTTCACTAGAGTTTGTTACTAGAAACTTGCAACCTTGTGGTTTATGAGTGAGTGGCTGCAGTACAGGCGTTTAACCACTGCACCACCAGGGCTCCTTATAAAATACACTTAATGCATAAGAACCTTCTCTAGGGAGTTTTCTTGAAGTTCATTGACCACTACCTGCTCTCATTAATTTTTCACCTCCCTTTTCAGACAGAAAGATGTGAGTCCAATGGAGTTTTTCTTAGATGTAAGAAAAGATGTCCTTCTTCTTTGGAAATACATCCTTTTGAAACTGGTGGGGCATAATTACAAGTTGAACATGTCTAATGTATTCCTTCTCCTTTGAAGTTCAACTTATTTTGCATTCTCAGGTGGAGCAGCAAATGTTGTCCCCTCTCTACTCGTGCCAAGGTGAAGGCTGCATCTGCACTGCAGAATTAATCCAGTTTGACACTGCTGTAATGGCCAGGGCTGTATGCTATGGAACCCTGGGATTTGTAGTTCTGTGAGATATCTAGCCTTCTCTGTAAGAGAGCTCTGGTGGCCCCCAAAATTACAAATCCCAGGGTTCCATAGAGTGGAGCCAAGACAGTTAAAGCAGTGTCAGATTGCATTAATTCTGTAGTGTGGCAGTAACCAAAGAGTATTAAAAGCCAGGCAAGGTGTTTTGGCACATAAAATTTGACAAGCACCTCACCCCATTGTTCCTGCTGTTGTGTGCTATCATTTCCAATTTATGGCAACCCTATGGAGACACTATCATAGGGTTTTCTTGGCAAGATTTATTCAGAGGAGGTTTACCATTGCCTTCCTTTGAGGCTGAAAGCATGTGATTTGCCCAAGATCAGCCAGTGGGTTTCATGGCTGAGCAGGGAACAGAACCCTGGTCTCCAGAGTCATAGTCCAAAACTCAAACTACTGTGACACACTGGCTCTCACCCTATCCTTGGCAATAAAAATGCAGTAACCATGAAAATAGGATATTGGTGGATTGGAAGAGAGTAGGAAAAGAGGGACAGTGTACTATATTGAGTCAAGAAAACCATGGCTCTGAGTTTTCAAAGACCTGAGCAGGTATATGTGATGACTGGAACCCTTGGAGGTCTTTCATTCACAAAATAATCATAAAGTGAAGTCAACCTGATGACAAGCAACAACAACTAGTTCAGCTCTTGGGAGTGAGTACTGATATACTTTGCCACCTTTCCAGCAAAAACTGTGCAAAATTCTGAACTCTTTGAAGCTTTTCCTGACTGGGTCTCCCACTTGTTGGGAAACCCATTTTTAGTCAGGAAACATTCTCTCTATCCCCAATGAAGTGTTCCTGTTGGTGAAATAAAAAGATGGAAGAAAAAAGAGGTGCAGATATGTGGCAAACTGAATTGATGAGATTGTGAATTGAGTCCCATGTTTCACGATAGCCTTCCCCAACCCGGAAGTTTCCAGATGTTTACGATTCCCACCATTCTCAGGAAAGTATCCTATTATGGACTTCATTGTTGATGTGGGGAAGTATTCTAGGGTGGAGGAAGCCCAAATTTGAATGACAAACAGGTCAATGTGACAACCTCCTTGTCATTCTCAGTACATTCCATGCTGTGTCTCTAAACCTGATGCCTTAAACATTGAGTTAAACATTGAGTTAAATCAACTAATTAAGCAAGCTCAATTGTTAATGAATTAATTGTTAATTAATTGTTGATTGTTAATGTTGGTTGTTGCGTTCTCATGGGTGGACTTACAAGTGCAGGGAATAGAATTGTAAAGATGTGTTAACATCTGTATTTAGGTGAAGCCATGCAGTCAAAACAGGATGCCTGAATTTTAAAAAGGAAGTAATAGTTCAACATCAACACAAGTTGAAGTGATTCAAATTCATCCAAAATTCAAAATGATAATATAACATATCAGTTCAGATTTAGGGACCTATTTTGTAACTACATAGCAGAGCCAGCAAAGGGACTGATGTATCATGGGACACTGATGAAGGGATTCCCAATGTGCTTTGGTTACACATCTTTGCAATTCAGTAACTAGGTTTCTTAGCACTTCTGCTATTTAGTTAAGTGCATGGAAAATTGCATAGTGTGAAAGGACATACAGGATTCCAGCCTGAATTTCCATTTTCTAACATTTAATATTGTCAAATTAATTTTCAAATCTAATTTTTCAAGCTCTGTTTGACCCATCCTTGTAGTCTGTGTGTGCAAATTCAGCATGGAATTCAGCAGAGCTATACAGGGCTGCCACCTCCTCTTGCTCTCACTAAGTGGTGTGAGGAAATGTGTAGTGTATTTGGACATGGGATAACTTGTGTGGGATGTTATAGGCTGGAAAGGGAGAGCAGAAACTCCCCCATGGCCTGAGCAAAAAGCAAATGTTTTGACTTAAGTGTAGCTGGCCAAAAAAACCTTCTCAGAGCACCCAAACTCTGGACGTTTTGATTCCATGTTTTAATAATAATAATAATAATAATAATAATAAAAAATTTTATTTATAGCCCGCCCCTCTGCACAGAAATCGGGGCAGGTTACAGCATTTAAAACAGTCAGAGTTAAAACATTCCCTCATCCCACACCCCAACCCTCCCATCCCCTTAAAACAAAATTAAACCAAGAGAGAGTTAAAAACAACATACCATAAAATGATAAAACAATGCAACAAGGAGTCAGCAATAATAAAACAGAAGAAAGACTCATCTCCCATCTAGCAGCACTTATTCTGGGAAGGCTTGCCGGAAGAGATCCATCTTTACTGCTTTTTTAAAAGCAGCAAGAGTAGTAATGAGACGGATCTCATCCGGTAGGCCATTCCAAAGTCTGGGAGCGGTAACTGAGAAGGCCCTTTGGGAGGTCTGAGACAGCCTGGTTTTTATTGGCTGTAGCAGATTCCTCCCAGAGGACCGGAGGGCGCGTGGGGGGGTCATATGGGGAGAGGCGGTCCCTAAGATAAGATGGACCCAAGCCATGTAGGGCTTTAAAGGTTAAAACCAACACCTTGTACTGCGCCCGGAAACTAATTGGCAGCCAGTGGAGGGATTTGACAACAGGTGTTATATGTTATATGTAAACAGGTGTTTACCATTAGTGTTCCACTCAGCAGCAAATAGTTCTGTATGTCATCTGGTGTGTGTTCTCATCAGACTCTCTGACAGAAAAGAATTATAACAAGACAAGTTATTATCATAAAGATGTTTTGCATGTACAGCAGATGACAAGGGGGTGGAGGAAGCTCCAGCTTCAGCTTAGTCTAGGTAGTTATAGCTTGTTTTGAAATATGATCTTTAATACCAAGACATCCTGTGGGCTTGAAGAAGTTTGAAAAATTATATTTCATTTTATTGTTCCTGAGGGAATATAGTAAACAGATTACAGAGGAGAAGAATAGTGCCTTTTCAGGTTTTTTTTTTTTTTTTTTTAAACAAAACAGAATGGCAGATGGGAAGGATGGTGACAATTTAAGGGAACATGTGGGATCACAAGTTGCTTCTTATACTTTACTATTTCCGCTTTATTAAAAATAAAACAAATTAGAAGTCCTCTATGAACACTTTACATGAAATCAGAGTAACCAAACAACATTATTATTTTTTTTTTTGCAGTCAAGAAATGATCTACACCTGTAAATGATGTTTAGATGCAAATCACATAGTAATTGAAGTTCCACTAGTAAACGCATTGATGGTAAAAGAGAACCTCTGCATGTCTTTCAGTCTGTGGCAGGTAAAATTCATTGGGGCCTCATATCAGACATTCAAAACTGGAGGGTGTTTTCAGCAATCATTCCAGACGTACCAAATTCCAAAAGTGCAAAAGGAGGGGGCAACCCGTAGCATCAGCATTCTCAGTACATCATTGCAAAGCTCCCTCCTCTCCTTTGACCAATAATTATCCATATGCACTCGTTCTCCACCATACAAATTCACCCTTTGCCATAGTCAGCCTTTATATTATATAACTAGCCTGCCTTCAGCGCCAGCATGTTGTAGTGGTTTGGGCATTGAGTTAGGACTCTGGAAGAATAAGGTTTGAATCCCTACTCAGCTGTGGAAACCGACTAGGTGACCTTGGTCAAGTCACACACTCTCAGCCCCATAGGAAGGCAATAACAAACCTCCTCTGCATAAGTTTTGCTAAGGAGCCCCTATGATAGGGTCACCATAAGTTGGAAATAACATGAAGGCAGAAAACAACAACCCTGCTGCAGAAATAATGGTGGGCGGCCTTAGAGTTGCTATATGGCAGCAACAACTTGAAGGCACACATAAGAACAAAGCCTCACTTGCCATTGGGACATAATGTCAGATGCTTCTGTTAGTGAGGAAATTCCTTGGGCCCCTTTGGGGATAATAGCTATAGATCCCAGAATTATCCAGGACACAAAAAATGGGACATGGCTCTCACTGATAAGATTCTGTTAAAAATGTGGGAATGAGAAAATGCAAGGTTCCCTTGGACTCTTGCTGGGGTAGCAGTTACAACCTGGCAGTATTAGGTATATTTCAGCTAGCAAATAAGT
Organism: Phrynosoma blainvillii; assembly: GCA_026167975.1. Classification (NCBI taxonomy): domain Eukaryota; kingdom Metazoa; phylum Chordata; class Lepidosauria; order Squamata; family Phrynosomatidae; genus Phrynosoma; species Phrynosoma blainvillii. Next base: position 247,357,768 of record JANUYF010000001.1, on the reverse strand, counting down.
AAATAAAATATGTAAATACAGTCATAAATAAATTTATCTCCTTGTCACAGTTTCTTCTTTGTAGTTTCTTTACATGCAGTAGTAAATAATATCATTATAAGGAATATGAGATCCCCCCATTTAGTAATATGCATGGCACATACGGTTTCATTTTCATCGGAATCGCAAAGAATGGGGAAGATAGGTTTAACCCTTCCATTCCTGACAGAAACTTGATGAAAATAAGACATCCACACACACACATTTCTGAGAACTAGAAGAGGCTGGATAATTATGATTATTCAGATGGAAATAAATTTTAATGGACAGAATCCTGTTGGTGCATTACTTCATCAGTTGCATGGTTTTCCAGGGTTGTGCAGTGATAGAGGGGGAAAGCAGACAAATGTGGTCAGTAGACAAGATATTAAAGCTGAGTAATATATTCAGTATGTCATCTCTGGAAGCAATTGGAACAAGGTGAAACCATGCAGTCAAAACAGGATGCCTGAATTTTAAAAAGGAAGTAATAGTTCAACATCAACACAAGTTGAAGGGATTTAAATTCATTGGAAATTCAAAATGATAATATAACATACCAGTTCAGATTTAGGGACCTGTCAGAATATGTGGTCAGCTGGGGCTCTACACCAGTGTATCTGGCAGCCATGAAGAACGTGAGGCACTGAAGAAATAGGCTGCTCAGAACTGGTCAATTTTGGATGAACCCAGATTGAGTTCATATCGAATTGGACTGCTGCAAAACAAATCAGTCTACTTCAGTGATTGTCATTAAAATGCAACCAAAGAAAGCTAGTCTGTGCATCTCCAAAAAGCTTGCAAATTTTCCAAAATCACATAGGGAAAGCACCATGTAGTGAAATGCCAGGTTGACGAGAAGGGGAATGGTAGAATGGGTTTCTATAGTTGAATGAACCCTGGTCTCCTGATGTTCTAGTCCAAAGTCAAGCCACTAAACCCTGCTAGTTAGTCATTGCTTCAAGTACCTCAGCGATGGTTTTGCTGTGTGGTTTCATTGGGCACTGGCATCCTCTTGTCCGTTCCTCACTTTGCCCCAATTTTGCTCTATATCCTTTAGGTTAAGATTTATTTTAATATCATTCTCTATTGCAGGTTAGTATGTTTGTTCTGTCTTTACTTTTTCTCATCTGCTTTTCTGTACTGCGAGTGCATTAATCACCCACCCACCCCACATTAGCGACTTTATTTTTAGCACACCCATTTCTCCAGCAGCCCAGCAGCCCCAGGAGAAGGACAGGGGAAGAGGCAGCCCTCTTGTCCCCTTCACACCACCACGCCGAGCGGCGGAGGAGCCTCGGGAAGCAGGCAAGGGCAGGGCAAGGCTATTTAGCCCACCCATTTCTCCAGCAGCCCAGCAGCCCCGTATAGCCAAAGGTATTTTCAAGGGGAATTTATGCTTAACCTAATATTGCGAGATGAGCTGGCTACGGAGCCCTGCAGAATCGTCCTCCCAATGTGTATACTGAGCAGACCAGGGAAGTCCCAGAAATGGAGCAGAGGCAGATCCTTCCAATGAATATTTTAGTTTTATTATAGGGTAAAGTCACACAATAACATGCACACACACACTCATACAGGCTCAAGAAAATAGCGGTTAGCGTGGGGATAGAATACAGGCTTCACTAGGGATATACTCACCAATAGACAAGGCTCGCCTTCAGGGTCTGGATGGGAAAAGTGGATATGGAGACAAGTCTGCTCTGGAACGTGGGCTTGAGCGGAAATGCCGGTGACTAGCTTTGGAGGTCAGAGTGACGTGGAGTTATTTGGACCAGGAAGATAGCACACTGTCTGGCCAAAATCTGGGGTTTTTATGGGGCCAAGCTGAGCCCGAGGCAAAAGGTGATAATTACAAAGATGACACCTGGCTGTATAGGGTTGTATTGTCCTTGATAGTCTTAATCCGAAGGGCTGATATCCTGGGGGCTGTGATCGGTCTATACAATACAAACATTGCACCTCTTGATGGTTTTAATGCAATCAGATGATTCAATTAGCAACTCTCCTAGACTATCTGGGGGCTATGGGTGTGTTGGGGATTAAGGGTGATTGGTCCATGCCTTGGGCACGATGGGCACATACCTCTATGTCAATTCCAGAGTTCATCTGGAGGTCATCAATGGAATCTATATTTTGATATTAAAAGCACTGTGGGTAACACCCGGGAGAAGGACAGGGGAAGAAGTGGCCCTCCCGCCCCTTTACTACCACGACACTGAGTGACAGAGGAGCCTCGGGAAGCAGGCAAGGGCAGGGCAAAGCTATTTAGCCCACCCATTTCTCCAGCAGCCCAGCAGCCCCGGGAGAAGGACAGGGGAAAAGACGGCCCCCTTGCCCCCTTCACCACCATTACTTTAAAGAAGGAAGACCTTCTCCCCTCAGTGCAGAAGATTTGTTATAGCCTTCTGATAATGATCTTTCTGAGGACCTTAGGGCTGATAAAACAAATTGTAGATGGAAGGCAATGGTGGAGAATTAATAGAGTCCTTATCGGGACTGACAAATGAGGCTGTGCAGGGCAGAGGAAGGTATGGCGACAACAGAACGGACTATTGTTACAAAAGAAGGCGGGATCAATGTTCACTCTGTTACCCAAAGTGGGCTGGAAAGCTTACCAACCATGCCACAGAACCTTGCCTTGCTCCTTTGCAATGCCAGGTCGGTAAAGAATAAGACCCATATAATCCACAACCTTCTCATGGATGAAAAGGCTGACCTGGCTTGCTTCACGGAAACCTGGCTGGGGGAAGACAGTTCCATCACCGGGAATCAGGCTCTCCCAGCTGTGTATTCTGTCAATGAGCAGGTAAGGGAAAGTGGTGGTGATGGGGGCGGAGTGGCTCTGGTCCATAGAAACAACCTCACCCTGACCAGGATACCTATCCGGAAAATAGACCGTTTTGAATGTGTGTACCTAAGCCTGAAAACCAGGGATAATATAGGGATTCTTTAGTATACCATCCACCCCATTGTCTAATAGACTCCCTATCCGAGCTGACACAGCTGGTCTCAGAACTGCTGTTGGAATCGCCCAGACCAGGGGTAGGCAACCTGTCCCCTTTAAGGGCCGAGGGACTTCAGCTCCCAGAATCCCAGGAGCTATTGGCCAACATAGGACTATTGGCCAACATGGCTGAGGCTTCTGGGAGCTGAAGTCCCTCGGCCCTTAAAGGGGACAGGTTGCCTACCCCTGGCCCAGACTTTTAGTCTTGGGTGACTTCAACATCCCATTCGAGACCAGTTTAATCGGCACAGCTCGGTAGTTCATGGATTCCATGACAGACATCAGCCTATCTCAATTGGTTTCTGGGCCAATGCACTGTGCAGGTCACACTCTTGATGCAGTCTTTAGTACGGAGCAGGCATATCCGTGGGTGGAGGTAATAAATACCACCGCACTGTCATGGACGGACAATTTCCTGGTCAGGAGGGCCTATTAGAATGGTCCACCCTTGGAGGCTAATGAAGCCAATGGGTCTTCAGAAAGCCTTGGAGGGTTTCTTAGTTGGTAATGCCGGTGATTCTGTCGAAGCCCTAGTCGATATTTGGAAAATCCTACTAGAGCTATCAACACGATCACTCCTAGGCATCCTTTCCAACCCGCTTCAAATTGACAACCTTGGTTCACAGAGGAACTTAAGAAGATGAAGCGGATTGGACAATGACTAGAGTGCACCTGGGGAAAAACTCAATTCTTATCTGATAAGACTCGTCATAGGAACTTTCTTCATTCCTATCAAGAGGTAATATGTGCAGCAAAGAGCTGTTTAGCGTGGTGGGGGAACTAACACAGGTTTCTTCTGTGCAGAACCCTCTACTCAACCCAACAACAGCCTGCTGTGATGCGTTTAACAACTACTTTGCAGATAAAATCTCTCAGATAAGGGCTGACTTGGATGCTGGGTTCATAATAGATTCGACTGATGAGGTGTCCAGTAAACCCGTTTCTCAGATTAAGCTGGATCAGTTTGAGCTGGTGAGTACCAATGATGTGGACAAGATCCTTAGAAAAGTGAAGAAGACAATGTGCCCCCTCTATCCTTGCCCATCATGGTTGGTCGTCCAGGGTGGTGATGTCTTGATGGCCTCCCTTAAAGAGACCATCAATGCATCCCTTAAGGTATTATGCCAACTTGCTTGAAGGAAGCAGTGGCAAGACTGCTCCTGAAGAAATTTCCATGGACCCTCTGGACTTAAAAAATTATAGACTGGTTTCATATCTCCCAGTTTTGAGCAAGGTGATCGAACGGGCTGTTGCCTTTCAACTCCAAGTGATCTTGGATGAAACTGATTTTCAAGATCCATTTCAAACTGGCTTCAGGCCTGGATTCGGGTGGAGACTGCCATGGTTGCTTTGGTTGATGACCTTCACCAAGGCATCGACAGGGGAAGCGTGACCCAGTTGGTGCTTTTGGATCTCTCAGTGGCTTTCACTATGATTGATCACGGCATCCTCTTGGAACTCCTGGTGGAGTTCGGGATTGGCGGCACTGTTCTTCAGTGGTTCCATTCCTTTCTCTCAGGCAGATTCCAGAGGCTGATGCTCAGGGACAGCTGTTCTTCAAAAACAGAGCTTAATTGTGGCAACCCCCTGTCCCCAATGCTCTTTAATATTTATATGAAGCTGCTGGGGGAAATCATCCGTAGACATGGGTCAGGGTGTTATCAGTACACTGATGACACCCAAATATATTTCTCTATGTCTCAGTCATACCATCTGTCGGCCATGGTGACAGATGGTATTTCTCCCCTCAATCAATGCCTTGGAGCGGTAATGGACTGGATGAGAAAAAACCGACTCAAACTGAATCCAGAGAAAATGGAGGTGCTCACAGTAGGGGTCCCTAAACCAGGTATTGGGATACAATCCCCAGTCCTAGATGAGGTCATGCTCTCCTCGAATAATAATAATAATAATAATACATTTTATTTATAACCCGCCCCTCTGCTCGGCAATCGGGGCGGCATACAACAAATGTCGAAGGACTGTGTTAACAGTTTTGGGGTGGTCCTAGACCCATTGCTTCACATGATTGATCAGGTGAATGCAACGGTCAGGAGACCTGTTATCAGCTTCGGCAGATATGCCAACTGTGCCCTTACCTGTAAACAAGGGACCTAGAAATGTGGTACATGCACTGGTAACCTCACGACTCAATTTCTGTAATGCACTCTACATGGGGCTACCCTTATACCTAGTTCGGAAACTACAATAGGTACAAAATATGGCAGCCAGGTTGATTACTGGGAAATCCAGAAGGGATCATATTACACTGATCCTGAAATCCCTTCACTGGCTGCCTATTAGTTTCTGAGCACAGTATAAGGTGTTGGTGTTGACCTTTAAAGCCCTACATGGCCTAGATCCAACCTATCTAAGGGATCACCTCCTTCCATATAATCCACTCCACACCCTCAGATCCTCTGGGAGGAACCTACTCCAACTAAGAAAAATGAGATTAATGAGAACCTCCCAGAGGTCTTTTTCTATCGTGCCTCCCAGACTGTGGAACGCCTTGCCGGAGGAGATCCATCAAATTACCAGTCTGGATAATTTCAAAAAAGCCATCAAGACGGATCTCTTCCAGCAGGCCTTCCCTGAACAGAATATACTCTACAAATCTCTCTCTCTCCCTCTTTTTTACATTTTTTATATTTTCACATTCACTGGTATTAGAATACCATATATTTTAACTATTTCAGTTGTATTTCTAATTTAATCCTTTTTAAAGGGAAGGTAATGTATTTTATTATGTTCCGTTTGATGTGGGGACTGTTTTATCTTGTTAATATTGGAAGCCACCTTGACTGCCCTGGCAAAAGGCGGGGTATAAAAAGAAAGCTTATTATTATTATATTATTATTATTTATTGCATGTCATTTTAAATCAAATCAAGTCTTCTGGGCTGCAGCTGGGAGGCGGGATAGAGGCAGGAATTATTGCATGTTAAATTGCCACCAAATTGCTGGCTGCCATCAGCCCAGGTCCCAGCCAGGCTCAGCCAGCACTTTTTAGAAGCTGGAAAGTGTTTTGGTTTCTAAAAAGCTCTGGTTGAGCCTGGCTTGGACCTGGGCTGAAGGCGTCTGGTGATTTAGTGGCTATTTAGCTTGCGATAATCCCTGTCTCCATCCTGCCTCCCAGCTGCAGCCCAGAAGGCTTGATTCGATTTAAAACAACATGCAATAAAGTTGTAAGTCTTGGTGTACAAGCAATGCACATGCATCACAAACACTAAGAATGTACATCTGTTAGCAAACTGAAGCAAAGTTTGTTGCAACAAAAAACCCTTGAACCTGCCTATCTTCAGTTTGATAGGATTAGTTTTCAATGTATTTCCAAACATCATATTATTATGTGGGATAACCAGATGGTAATGACCATTTTGGTTTCCTAATGCAAGTAAATGCTTGATATGAAGATTAACATTTCCAAATTTGGATTTGATTTGAGTATGAATTTGTTAAAATCAGGCCCTTCTTGTTCCAAAATAAATTAGACTCTGACTTAAATCTCAGAATCTGGTCCTGCAATAAATTTTGGGGAGTGGGGTTAGGGTGGCATACATAGCCTTATAAGCTCCATAGTGATCCAGTTCATTATATTTGTTCATAACTGGCTAGATTTCTATAATGAACTTAATTATGTATAATCATCTTGCAGAAAAGTGACAGCTTATATATAATTATTAATCATCCTTGATTAATCATTCCAAAAGTGCTTATGGAAGCCAAATAACATTTTTTAAAAGTAATTATATTCCATTTCATATAATCATTTCGTTAAAAAAATCTGGAATAATTTTGGAGTTCTTGGTAAAATACAGATCTCTAAGAAACTTCTGGAAAGAAGAATCCAAATGTATAATCAGTACTTTTATCTAGCAAACATTGTAAAAAATTAAGTTGCCATAATTTGTGATGTTCAGAGGTATGGGAACTGCAGAAGCAGTAACACCATCTATAAATTTTCACTGTGTCCCTCTATGCCCAACAGTGGCAAAAATGTCATTTTCCACTGTTTATTTCCCTCTGGCTGGAAGTACCATTTATTTATCAGAGGGGCTGGAAGCTTTCCCAAGCCACCCAGTAGCAGGGGCTGACATTCAAAATAACTTCAGTGGATTTCTGCTTCTTGTGCACAAGAACTTTCCCATCTGTTTTCCCTCCTGCAGCTACCTATACTGTCCAAATCCGCTCCCGAAAGTCTCCCAACTATCTGAGGGACATTAAGGTAGTGGTGGTGGTGGGAGAGGGATGAATGGAGTATCTTTCACCCACAGTATCCATTTTGTTGGCAGATGAAAATTATGAGATGCAACCCAGGTTCCCTTTGACTTGTCACACATGATAAGAAATATTGCACATTCACTGCCCTGCTTGTTTCAGAGGATATTCAATTGATGTAGCCTCAGGCTCTGTTTGCACTGACAGGAAAAATGGCTCACAGTTGGGGCTTCTAGACCCATGGGAAGCAGTCTACATATCTGGAGTCCACAATTGGCCAATATAAGTAGTGCAGTCTGCACACACAGCTGTGCAAATGTGCACTTGTGCAATCAATGTGCTTTGGTGCACTGTACTGATGGTATTGTTGTGCTAATATGTGCTTGTGCAATCAATTGGCACATCTGCAAAAGGAATGATGATGGAAGAATCGTGCAAACTTGAATGTGAAGGTGCTGTGGTCGAGGAGTTGGAAGTTCCTGGTGGCTCACCCGCCTGCCAATGTTCCTCCCTCTGTCCCTGCACTGCAGCGCACAGTCCACACACCTAGGAGATTCTCTGGAGTTACTGGCCTGATCTGGAGTAAATGGGGACTTTTTAACTCTGGCGAATCACCCTGGAGCATGGTTTGGGCCCATGCTGTGCTTATTTTGGCCCTGTGCATTGTTGGAACAGGGGAATGTGGGAATGGAGCAGGAATGTGAGTTTTTTTGTCCATGCAGCCAGGCCCTCATTTTTAGCAACTCTCCAAGTCTCCCCCCCCCCCTTTTTTTTTAACTTCTTTGTTCTCCTTTAAACCATGATGGTGCACCATGGGATTTATATTTCCATGTTCTTCTCCCATGACACCTGTAAATTGAAAGCACCAACCATGTGGATAAGGCAAATCATGTGGATCTTTTTGTCATGAGAAGAGCTACCTTTCCTACCTCTGTGGGGAAAGGCCCACAGGATCAGCCCTTACTGTGTAGCTGGGAGCTTTTACATCTATATGTCTTTAGCCCTGCAGATATTGAATTACTATTTCATCAGGCTGCCACATTGGCCAACTGGGCTAGGGTGGATGGAAATAGGAGCCTGACATCTGGAGGACGAAATGTTTCCCAGCTTTGTTTTAAATTGAAAGACAGAATCTGTGACACTAGTGTAACATTGGAAGAGCATGTTTCTCTAGCATGATCAAATTATCAAGTCCACAGGGCAAGCCCTGGTTTCTATATTAGGGGTGCAGTGAATTGGCTGTGGGTTGTCACACTGAGGAGCAGCGTGAATGTGCTTCAATATCTTGGCAGGGACCTTGTGATACTCTCCAAAACAGGAGACTGAAACCGGGCTGCTGCAGTTGAAGGATTTATTTGCAAACGATAGGAGATAAACTATATACAGCAACAACAGAGCTCTAGGATGAAAGCAAACACACACTTCCTCCTTTATCAGCTCTCAGCAACACAGCAAAACAACAGAGTCTCCAATACTCATAAACTCTCTTCACTGACCGACTCACAATGACCATAACTCTAATAATCCACACATGCTTACTCTGAGTTATGCCTCTTATACTCTTGGCTGATGCAACCTCTGTCCAAGCTTGCTCAGGCATTACATCATATTTACTACATCATACAGTCCAGGTGCTGCTCTAATACACATTTGGTAGTCTGCCTCCTTCAAGGACATGATCAGTAGCTGTCCTAGTCATTGTCACACATACACTCACATAATGACTTTGCAGTTCTGCAGATATAATAACATATATAACATGGTGATAATCCCTCATTATCTCTGCACAAACTGCAGACTGAACTTTTCACAATTCCCAGTGTTTACCTTACTGGGTTATAAACCTGGATGTGTATTTTCATTGTGCCATCTTAATTTTTTTGTGATTTCATAACCCACTGGCAACCAATTGCTTTCACATTGCATGCAGTATTTATCAGTATACATTCTACCTTTGTCTAATGGCCTTTGTTTCCTCCTGCATGGCACCTTCCATTTCTCTCTTTCCCTCTGTGGTAGCAAGATAAAGTTCTCATAGCTTTCAGGTTCAAAACTTATATTGCACACCATATTTTGTATTTTGAACCATTTAGGAGGTGTCTCTTTGTTTGCCCTTTCTGAGCGTTTCAGAACTACTGGGCTTTCCACATTCCTCCAGACCCCTCTTTTTCAACTTTTACATGTTCTACCTTTACATGTTCTGCTCCACTTTGAACACAAAGTGGAGCTGTTTCATTACTTTTATTTTCTCCGCTCAATATTACCACTGTGTTCCTATGTATTCTCTCCCATGAGGACTTAACAAACTCTGTGTTCTGAGAGATTACCACTCTATTGTCGGGAGCTAAAAATCTGTAATCTGAGCCAGCATACCCAAGAAACCTTAACTCCTGAGCAGGAATTTGTCCCTTTCTTCTATGTACCTTTGCTATGTTCACCCATGCATAGCTACCAAAGACTCTCATGTGTTTGAGAGTTGACTGGCATTTGAACAATATCTAATAAGATGTGTTATCAATATCAGTTGTCCACAACCTATTTATAATGTAATTTGCTGCCATTACAGCTTCATCCCAGTACTGGATATTCATCTCAGTATCATGTAACAGACGCTGCATGGTCTGTTGCAGGACTCTGTTTTTTTTCTTTCCACTGTCTCTGCCCCCTGTGGGGAAACTGGGTTAGTCAGCCTATACACAATACCACTCTTTTCAACCTGGATCTTGGCCACCTTTTCCTCAAATTGCCTCTCTGCATAAGCCACCCATTTCTTTACCATGGAGAACACTTATATATCTACTATAGTAATCCACAATAGTGAGGAAGAACCCTGCCCCTCCATATGTGGATTCCATCAGGCCAAATAAATCCGTGTGGATTAAAGCTAGTGGGTGTTTAGCTTCCCTTTGGCTGGGTTTGATGAATGGTTTCACCTTGCTTTTAACCTCCTGGCATACAAAACATTGCAGATATTCTTCATACTTGTTCACACCAGAATTGTCATTCAAACTTAATAGGGTTTTAAGTACATCAAAGCCCACATGCCCCATGCATTTGTGTATCAAATGTATGCACTTGTAATGCACTTGGTGTGTGCGGTTCTGCATAGCACCTACAGAGGTTTGTGAAGTGCTTTTCAAATTGTATAACCCATTGTGCATTTCACCTGTAGCATACCCCACCCCATCTTTGCTGACTTCACATACAGTACCTATAAAATGTACATCAAACCCTTGCTTTGTCAGATTGAGAGCTATTTCAGGTACATAATAGACATTATCAACCACCTCATTTAAACTAGAAATGAAGCAGCGTCCAATTTTCAACTGCTAACTGAGGTATGGAGGCCGGTTCAAGGCTTTCAAACAAATCTCTGTCCTTGCAAATGTGGACACAGGCACCACTGTCCAAAATAAAGTCCATCTTCCTTCCTGGCTGGAACAAAATAGACACAATACTAGTCCCATTCCTTTGAATGTTTCTTTCACATGGTCCTTTCCTGGGAGCTTCATCTTATCTCTTCAGAGGGAAAAATCTTTGCAGATGACCTGTATGTCCACAAGAATAACTTTGCCACACACTGTAGGCTGCTTTTCCTTCCATATCTCTGCTGTTTGAAGCTTCTCCTCCGCCAGAATACTTCCACTCAACAGCTTTTCTCTCTTCAGCCTCCTCCAGTCTCCTTCAGCATTTGGCATACTCTTCCTGGAGGCATCAGACAAGGAATGTAAGCTTTTGTTCTCAAAGTGCTTCTAAGCTCTGGGAGAAAACATCCCAGTCTTCTCCAAGAGAAATCAAAATAATAAAACACTGATCTGTGGGAGTGAATTCTTCTCCCTGTTCTGCCAGGTCTGCAAACAGGGTTTACATTTTCTGCAAATGCACAATCACATCTCCTCCGCTTTCCAGACATGCTCTATATAATTGTCTGGTCAGATACAGCTATGTCTCGTAATATGTCTCTCTCAAAACATCCCAACAGTGTTTTGCAGAGGATAGGCCATGAATTAACATTAGTTGTGAATTTTCAACTGCCAGCACAATCCATGAATGTGCTATCTCCTCCTATCTAGCCTCCTCGTCATCAGGCTGACCTGGTGGGTTCACAATACACTGTTATAGATTCTCCTTCCTGAGGAAGAATTCCATCTTCTGTGACCAGGCTAAATAATTCTTCCCATTTAGCCTCTCAAGAGGAACACCATCCATTTGTCCTATAGCTGCCATATCTGCTTTTTTCATACAGAACTTAAACAAACTCCATACAGCAGGTTCCTTCTGTGCCAAGCTCAAACTCATCACAACAGAGGCAAGGCTTCCAGGCACTCAGATTCTTCAGGCAGCAGACATCTTCACTCTCTGTACAGTATGTGGTCATCTGGGCCCATAACCTTTGTCATGCTGAGGTGCGGTGCAAATGTGCTTCAGTATCTCGGCAGGGACTTTGAGATACTCTCCAAAACAGGAAGCTTAAACTGGGAAGCTGCAGTTGAAGGATTTATTTGCAAAGGAGAGGAGATAAACTATATACAGCAACAACAGAGCTCTAGGATGAAAGCAAACACACACTTCCTCCTTTACCAGCTCTCAGCAACACAGCATAACAGCAACAAACTCTCTCCACTGGCTGACTCACAATGACCACAACTCTATGACCCAAACATGCTTACTCTGAATTGTGCCTCTTATACTCTTGGCTTGTGCAACCTCTGTCCAAGCTTACCCAGGCATTACATCATGCTCATTATGTCATACAGTCCAGGTGCTGGTCTAATATACATTTGGTAGTCTGCCTCCTTCACGGACATGATCAGTAGATGTCCCAATCATTGTCACATATACACTCACATAACGACTTTGCAGTTCTGCAGATATAATAACATATATAGCATGGTTCCATTTTAGACTTCAAAGGAGGTATCAGAAGTCTTCAACTTGTTTTGGAGGAAGGGGTTAGCTCCTTGGATCACTTTTTAACAGCCTGGAATAAATCTGAGACCAGCTTCATTGCGTCCCTAACATGGGAGCCACCAGCTGCCCCTGGTAGGCCAGGCAACGGTGAGTTTGCTATGGTTGCCTCAAGACACAGTGGGGGTAAACTTGGAGCTCCAGCTTCAGACTCTGCAATTGACATAATACACAATCCCCTTTCTCCACATTCTTCTCATGATGATAGGCTGTGTGCTAGAGAGTGAAGATAAAGAAATGGCATGGCTTTTCACCCCAATAGTAGTGGAGACTGCAGATTGCAATATAACTGAAGTTAGGAAACAATTTTGGTTGTGAGCAAACTGTCCTGATGCGCGTTGGGGGGAGGGGAATCCTTAAACTCCAGTGAAATAATGGAGTTGAGCATTTAACATTGTCCAAGACTGCAGCGTGTGTGTGTGCGCACACGCGTGCGTGTGGTTTTTAAAAGGGGGGGATCTCAACATTTGGAGGCACATTTCATGAGCAGTCTCCTCATCACGCACACATAAACAAGCATTGCTCTGCAATCAGTGTACAAAAAAAAAAAACTAAAGTAGGGGAAAGAGCCTGGGTTGAAATTTGGAACAATAGAAGGAAATGGTCTCTGAACTGGGGCTGCCCTAGAATTTTTGCAAGTACAGAAGAAAAAAAGGGGGTGGTGGTTGGGGAGCACGTTTCTTTGATACCAATCACCTCCAAGTGGTTTGAAGCTTTTATTTAATTTCCATTTTTTTCACCTGTCTTTCCCAGCTCCCTATTAAGGAAGCAAAATGTTTATAAAGACATTTCATATGGTTTTTTCAAATGGAGGAAACTTGTAGATCAAGCAATGAATGGGATCTTCCCCTTGCAACATTAACAAGCAATTCCAATGATTTTGTAAAAGCTATACATCTTGGACATTTCTTCCTCTCTCATTTTATCATTTCCTTCCTCCTGTTTTCATCTGTCAAAATTTCTATAGGCAACAGTTAGGGTAGCTTATCTACCAGTTATATGTTGTTGTTTTTTAAGTCCATGTAATCTTGGCCAGACTCCCTGGGCTACAGTTTCTTGGCATGCAATAATGCATCAGTGCTGCAATTGAAAATGTCAGAAGTTAAAAACATCCCACCCATTTGTTTATACCCAAATCAATGGGGCCTAGCTTGGGCTATTCACCAGACAGGCAGCCGTGTGTTTAAAACATGAGGCTGAGGTATTCCTGTCCTGTGAAATGCCCATGTGGTTTAGGTAATTTGAAAGTAAAGTTCTGTATATTTTCTGGATCTCAGATATCTGCATCGAGTTTTTAAAGGGGAGAAGGAGGAGGAGGAGGAGGAGGAGAGGTGATTAAACAAACAAGTACATTTAATAAATGATTCCATTCCATTTATTTTAACTGTGGATCATGGAATAGTTTTCCTTTAAAAAATTAATATTAGGACCATGAGTTGACATTGAGAAGCCTTATTCTACATTGAGAAGCCTAATTATACAATTCTTTTTACATAAAAGTCCAGCTTTGCCCAATCAGATCTATATCTGCAAACCTTAAAAGAGTTTGGAGGGATTACATTTTGAATGATAATTCTCAGAATCCTCAGGGATCATGGCCCTTTCTGGGGGAATCTTGGAATTGTAGGCCAAAAAACTATTTTGCCAAGCTCTGCAAAAGGTGAAGCTAAACTGTAATGGAACTAGTCCCTTGAGTGCTGGACTAGGACTCAAGGAGTCCAAGTTTTGAATCCTTGCTGAGCTGTTGAGTGACCTTGACCACATTGTGCTGTCTCGGAACTTTACCACATCAGACTCATAAGGTGTCACAATCATGTTAGTCTAGGAAACACAAACATACTGGGTTGGAGACAATCATTATCAAACAGCTCTTACAAATTGCCATGGTGCTGCATCTATGCTGGCCTCTGCCTTCCTGATACTGGCCCCCATAGCCCCACCTCTTTGCCCTCTGCCCTTCCCAGCATGTCCTTCAGTCTGTGTTTATTTTTTATTTATTGCCATTTTTAGAGCAATTGTTGAAATGACAATCCATTAAGTAAAAATAAATGAATACAATTAAAGTGTTTTTTTTTTTTAAAAAAAGGAAAAAACAGCCCACTTGATAATAGCGAGAGGGAGGGGGAAAGGGAGAGAGAACAGAATCATGCCCACCATATGACTGATACCATATGCACACCATATGACTGATCGCATATTGGAACTGATGCACATGTGCATCAACAGTGAAGAAAACAGTGTGATTGGGATGCACTGATGGGTTTTGTCTGTCAATGAGAAGGAGCAATCCAGCAAACCAGCTACTGGACAGGCAGAGCATTATGTGATAAGGTACAGCTACTATCTTGCTCTAATTCCACTTTTCAAGCCTCATGTGATAAATCCTCAGCCTAAGAGGAACTCAGTGTCAAACCTACATTGAATAAATTTTGCCAAGAAGGATAGAGTTGCCATAAGCAGGAGTCAACTTGAAGATGTAAGAATAGCAAAGCATTAAATATGTTTAATGACCAACATGCATCTTGGAATGTGCGCTGCTCTTTTTCCAGTGCAGAGCTTCCACCCAGGGTTTTTCATCTGTAGCTCTTCAAGTCATTTGCCTTTTGACTGAGGCTGCAGGCAGATATTTGACATAGGAAGTTTGTGTCAGGGGAAGGGGGGCAGAAGAAGGAACTATGGAGAAGAAGTGATTGAAGAAAGGTGATGCACAATTACTTGCTTGTGAGCTTTCTTCTGAAAATGACCCCTCACCAGAACTACTTTTCAGAGGGAAAACTTAATTAACTGCAAAATTTCCAAGTCTGAAGCTGCTGACCAAAAGATTGTTGAAGTACCCATGGTATGGAAGTGGTTCTAAGAAATAAAATGCAAACTGAGATATTCTTGATGGAGAGAGAAAAAGATAAGAGCCGGGGTAGGTCCAGGACTGAAAGGGGAAAACAGAAGACGATCAGAAAGAAAGGGGAATAGTAACATGGTAAGAGAAGTTGGAGCAGGACCTTTAAATTTAAGGACACAATTGGAGAGAGATTCTTTGACCTGATCTCACAGTCACAGTTGGGTGTGGAAGCTAAGTGACTTTCTTGGGGAGTGACATTTGGGAGAGACTGGGAAGGTGAAGGGTGAGGCTCCAGATGGGAAGCCACTGACAGGAAAAGGAAGATGTGAGACATTCAGGCACTTGAATCTATTCATCTACTTTCCCTGAAGAAATCAGAACAAGAGGATGACTTCACAGATATAAAGAATATACTATAAAAATTACTTTGCACTTTCCTGGAAGTTTAATTGCTTGCACAAAATTATTCTGTGAAGTGGAAATTGATATAATTATCCCCAGTTCTGCAGGGATGAACATCCTTTATTATTTTATTTTATTTTGTCAGTCAGAAGCTATTTACATGAATGCAAGCAAACCGTACCTTTCCTTATACCTGCTCTTGACATGATATGCTATGCATTTTTAAAGCATAATATTTTTCACTGTGTAATCTGTTGTATATTACAGCTATTTATTGTTGGAATTCATACATCATTCTGTTGTCTTCCCAACTTTTAGACCAACACAATTTCCAGACAAATAATGCCTCTATTTTCTTGTTCATCTGCTCTTCCCATTATAATCAGAATCAGTTCTTCTGAATCCAAACTCAGTTGTTTCCAAACAAATATGCTTAGATCACATTTGATGTCCCACTGAAATCAATGGCAAAATCTCCCTTCATTTCTCTGTACAGTATATCTAGATTGTATGACTGCAAGATAGATTTATGGCAGTACAGGTAATTAAATATCCAAGCCTCAGGGATGCAGCCAATCTGTTTACCCCTCTCTTCCTCTCTCCCCTTTGTGGTACTGCTCTTCTTTCTTTATGATGTCCCTTTCCACCTCTGTCCCTCCCTTCTTGCTGTTCTTTGTCCTAGGGACATTCCCATTTCCTTTCCTAAACTGGCCAGATAAGCTTAGGGCCTTTGCAGACTGCCATAAATAGTGCAAATTGAGTCCACTTTAAGGGTTAGGGTTAGGGTTAGGGAATCATGGGAACTGTATTTTATTGTGGCACCAGAGCTCTCTGACAGAGAAGGCTCAATTTCTCAGAAAAAAAAAATTCCCATGACTCCCTAGCACTAACCCTAACCCTTAAAGTGGACTCAATTTGCACTATTTATGGCAGTCTGCAAAGGCCCTTAGTCTAGTTCAAATTACAGTGGGCCCTCCACATTTGCTGGTGTTAGGGGCACAGGACCCCTGTGAAAGTGGAAAAAAAAAATCTAAACAGTTAACAGAAAGGTTCCTCGCATTTTTCTATGGGCATCTCTTTCCTTCTAGATGTTTCTCTCTTTCAATTATCTGATTCATTTTTTGCTCCCCTCTCTATCAAGAAGGGGGGCTTAGATTTTTATATACACATAAATATATGATAAAATATAATGAATAAATTGTTAAAGTGATAAAAGAAGAAGTGAAAAGAAGAGAAGAAATAACAAAGAAATGGAGAAAACCTGGAAAAATAAAGAAGAAGAATACGAAGGAACATCTACTAGGAAATATTGTAAATACAAGAAGGACTTAAAAGGACTGTACAAAGAAAAGAAGATACAAGTTAGGATAAAATTATGTATTAGAAAATTCGATAAATGGAATTGTAAGTATAAATATAATAATTGTGTTGTAAGGAAACCAAATTTAAAAAAATGGAAAAAAATCTGAGAGAACACCTCTCTAGGAGTCTCTTCATTCTCCAGCACAATTTTGTGGCCAACATCTGGCAGAAGTTGATCACAGACTTACACTGGAGAACCTACAAATGCCTAGAGAAGTGTTTTCTGTAGGAATATCTAGGTATTCTATGATTAACATCTGGCAGAGTCACTCTGGAGGACCTAGAGATTCCTAGAGAGAAGTATTAATCAAATCCACAAAAGCCAAAGCCACAAATGTGGTGGGTTGATTAAAACACAACCAAGCTGGATTGTTCAAAGAAAGCCAGGATAATCCATTCAAATGCATTGTGAGCAAACTGCACCAACTTCCACAAATTTCAAAGGATGGGAGCCAGAACCAGCTTCTGATTTACAGAGGCCAGAGCCTGGAAGAGTTACTACCATGGCCAAGCTGGTGGCAAATCCTGGGAGACACAGTTCAAAAGAAGTACTTTTCCCTAGCTCTGATGTGGAATCAGACTAGTAGTCCAGAATTAACAGGGCCATTAATCTGAAATTTCTCCAGATTGTCTACTGACTGTTAGCAGGTCTTTAGAGTTTCAGACAGAATCCTTTCTAAACCCTACCTGGAGATGTTAAGGATTGAATCTGAAGAACATATGGTTTTTTAGTCAATGACAGCCCTTCCCTCTCATTTTGCTTTTTCTGAAGCTAAGACTCTATTTGTCTATCTGTCTGTCTATCTATCTATCTATCTATCTATCTATCTATCTTATTTCTGAAACATATGATGTTATAATTCTGTTATTTTAAATTATTTACAGTTCTGAAATATATTATCAGTCTTCATTCCCATTGGTCAAACCTTGTTAGGTATGGAGATTATTAGCTCTCTTTACCAACAGCCAGGGTATGCACATTATTAGTTATACTTAAATGTACTGTTTGAAGGAATTTTCCATTCCACCCCTCTGGCTTATATTTGAGCTCCACCTCTAGGGGTGAAAGCTCAAGTGAATGAAGCAATGTCTTAATCCAACCTCCACCCAAAGGGCTAATTATGCAGGTTCAAAAGATTTCCTCTGCAGACCTTGTTCCACCCATTTAACAAGCAAGTCCTTAACACTTGAGATGACACAAACATTTCCTGTGGTTATAGGAAGAACAGCTCCTAATCCCAAATGACATGATTTGCTTGAAAAGAGGCTTCACCTCACCATGAACTCTTTGCTAACAGTTTCTTGACTTATTATACAATGCTAGGATGGTCTGAAACACTTTGGCTCACTGAAAATTGGTTATAAATCTTCCTTTGGCTTAATGGGGGGTGGGGGGTGGGGTTGTCCTACCTTTACATTGGATTTGGTAGGGTACCAAACCAAACTGTCCCACCATACTACAAATTCCAGTATTCCATAGCATTGAGCCATGGAAGTCAAAGTAGTATCAAACTGCTTTATTTCTGCAGTGTGGCAGCAGCCTAAATGGAATGAGTTGTATGCCTTAGGCCAGGGGTAGGCAACCTTTCCCCTTTAAGGGCCGAGGGACTTCAGCTCCCAGAATCCCAGGAGCTATTGGCCAACATGGGACTATTGGTCAACATGGCTGAAGCTTCTGGGAGCTGAAGTCCCTCGGCCCTTAAAGGGGAAAGGTTGCCTACCCCTGCCTTAGGCTATATATTTTGGGGTCTGTAGGGGTATGAGAAAGCAAACCTTCCCAAGTAACTCTCCAGAAAGCTGCTGAAGGATAGGGCCTGCTCTTGGGGTGTGTCTATACTGTAGAAATAATGCATTTTGGCTTCATCCTACAGAATCCTACAGAATGCACTATCATGGCTCCATCCTACAGAATCCTGGGATTTGTAGTTTTGTCAGGCACAAGCACTCTTTAGCAGAGAAGGCTAAAGACCTGGTAAAAATACAAATCCCAGGATTTCCTAGGATGGAGCTACAGCATTGAAAGGAGTGTCAAACTGCTTTATTTCTATAGTGTTCTGCCTCAGGGAGAGGCATTGTGAGAGAGATGGCCATGGAGACTCTTTTCTGGCTGGTGTACTTCTCCAGAACCCCTTCACCACAATCTCTCACTATGTGTCTGTTGCAGGGAGAGAGCAGGGCTGAGCATCCACCATATTGTTTTACTGATGTGGTTAGGGTGCTATTTACCCCTTACCACTTGCTCTGAAACTGAAGGTGGGGGAATTCATGCTATCTCACATGACCACAAAGCTAACCTCCTACGGATGTAATACAATGTAAAATTTATTACAGCAAAAGACCACTGTAAAGAAGACATTGTAGGATCTCTCATGTTGAAATAAAATTTAATTGCCAATCCAGTCACCTTACGTAAATTGAAGGAAAGGAGCATCAAGTTCTTTTCCTGAGCTAGCAAATGGTCAAATTTTAAAAGAACAAATGCTGTTTTATCTGTTCCTGTCTAACTATCACAGAGGAGGGAGAACCAAAGGGGACTAGGAATGGATCTGTATACATTATGAATACAGGTACAGTGAAGCCCATTCCATCAACTGCCCTTTTCCTCCTTGCCTATAAGAAGGCCACTGTAAGTCTTGTTGCATTCTATCACATCCTTCTGTAATACAGGCATCTCCTGTATTTCAATAGCTTATTTTTCAATGACTTGCTCTTTCAGCCATTCAATGAATGATCTGCTCTTTCAACCACTTGTCAAATTACTGATTATGGCAATACAGTAATTTAAAAGGGTTGAAAGAACAGAGGTTCATTTTGTGGTTCAACCAGATTGGGAAGGGTGGGTTTTTTACTTTTGTGGGAGAAGTTAACACTTATTTGGCTGAGGTGATTATGGACTGGGCAGGGAAGGCATTACTAATAGGCTTTTATTTTTCCTGGAGGAACATCATGGCTTCTATGGCTGAAGAAATTAATGAACAGGGTAGCCATCCAGTCGAAAGTGGGTTGCTCACTACCAGTCTGGACATGCCCATCAAGCCTGCACGTGCCATCCAGCTTTCCCTCAAATTTTCTCTTCATCCCATGCCACTGACTAGCTGGAACACTCCCTTGCATAGAAAGAAACTAAATATACTTAAAATGGAATCCTTTAAAATGGAATGGCCGTCTGTTATTTAAAAGGTTAGGGACCAGAGAACTATAGGTTCTGCATTTTTATGATTCCCACCTTTTGACAATGCCCTGTCAAAAAAATTGGGACTTTTATCACACCAGCCTGTTGTCTTGGAGCAAGGCATTGTTGAAGCAAACAGGAACATACCTGTTAGAAAACAATCACTATCACACTTCTCTGGAATTGTCTAATTATACTGCTTTAGTGATCCATGGTCCTGCACTCACAATACCTCACTAACCCAGCCTCCTTACCCAGCATATGTATGCCTTTTGAAAGTCAGACTTTCTTGACACCCCCCTTTTGAAAGGGCAACCTAGTTTGCTGAGTTTCCTCTTTCATGATGAAATGGTCTGCTTTCTTGCATGAGTGTGGGACACGGCCTTATCCATGCCTCATGGATGCAGGAGTGTGCTTAATACTGAGCTTGGCTGGAGGGAACAGACAATGGCCATGTGTCCTCAGGGAGTTTAGTGGCTATGTGTTTTCACCCAGAGGAGCCACACAAGAAGGAATAAAAAATGAGCCTGATATTTTGCTGTCTCTTACCAATAGCTTGGCAACTCTAAGGTTGCATGTATGTAATCTTCACAAAACAGCAGAAGGAAGCCAAAATGGGGACTGTTATGCATTAAAAGCATTGTAGGAAGAGAAGCAAATACTTTTGTTCTTTCTTCTTGATCAGTACCGTTGTGTGTGTATGTGAATGATTATATCATGGGAAATTGAAGGTCGTGTCAAGCCAAGTTCTAAAAGTAGATACATAAGAGGAAACAGATTTCCCTAGATTTATTTTTAAAGTATCCTGTTAAAAAATCATGTGTACTTTAAAGCCACTCATAATAAGATCAGGAAGTTAAGAAAAAAATACAAAATGCTTATCTAGTATATTTCTGTGAATCAAATCTCTCTGGGGAACTGCTCATCTCCCCCAAAAAAGGTTCACATATGGTAAGAGGCTTTGAATGAGTGCCATATTCCCTTCAACATATTTTAAACATAACATTAAATGCTATATAGTATACTGCAATTATATTGTATTACAACTTAATTAGGAACAATAAATTGTATATTGTAATATAAATATTACATTACAACTTAATTAGGAATAGTCAATTGTTATTTGTAATTAAACATACTTTAATATTGTAATCAAAGTCAGGACACTTATTATTATTAAAGGCTATAAAATTATTAAATATAATAATATATTGTAGTTCCATCCAGTGTATATGCTGTTAGCATATATGATTTTCATAAAATTTTGGAACATGTGGAGTTCCCTCGATGACCCCAAACTGAACTCTGTGGGATGAGTCAGGTAGGCACAGGGAAGAGGCCTGCCAAACAACTAGAACAACCTGTCCCTACCAGACAGGTTTGGGAGTTGCTAAAGGGAAAAGACCATCAACCCTAAAGGACAACACAATAGTGCTTGTTTGTCCTGAGTCTTACACCTAATGGGGCAGTGATCAGATTTAACTGTGCCCTTTTCCCTGTAGCCTCCCTCCTTGATTGTGTCAACACCCAAGTGCATTGTTTAGGCCAGGGGTAGGCAACCTTTCCCCTTTAAGGGCCGAGGGACTTCAGCTCCCAGAAGCCTCAGCCATGTTGGCCAATATTCCCATGTTGGCCAATAGCTCCTGGAATTCTCGGAGCTGAAGTCCCTCGGCCCTTAAAGGGGAAAGGTTGCCTACCCCTGGTTAGGCCATCCTCACACCTCGGCCTGACAAAGCCCAGGCAATCAGTGCCTTTGTCCAGGCTTCAGCCAAGCCATCAAGTCTCTAGCCAAAAGCTAGATATTACCTATATAAACCGTTAGATTTTTAGACTTCATGTGCTATTCTTAGAGTGCATCTTGGCTCCACACCAGCCTGAGATCTGATCATCATCATCATCATCATTCACATCCACAGTGGATCCTAGAAAAGCCTTTGGAAGTGAGTATCTCCCATAGTTTGGCCCATCTCAATCTATTCCCGCTTTCACTTCTTTACTTCCAAGTGTGCAGTGTGAGTGTGTGTGTCATATGTGTATGTGTGCAGTTTTCCCCTTTTAATAAATATTTAGACCTTAATTGAAGAAGCTTGTCTCAGCATCATCCATTGTGGGATCTCTTAGTCCTCCAGTATACACGATGGTACTCTGGTCTTGTGGGGTGTTGTTAGGACCCCATTCTTGCATAATTAGATCCTTCCTAATAATGCCAGTCAGGCACCCCACAAATAAGTAGAAAGGTGTAGGAAGAAAAAGAAACTGACATTTTTAGTTGATCCCACCTAGAATGTGTTATGCTGTTCATAACATTTCCAATGACACTTTTTTTGTTTGTTTTAAGATTAAAAATATTTGCAGAGATTTATCCTCTGTTCCAAATAAGTGGAAAGGTGCAGGAAGAAAAAAAAACACCAAGTTTTTTAGTTGATCCCACTTAGAATGTGTTGTGCTGTTTATAACATTTCCAGTGACACTTTTTTGTTGTTTTAAGATTAAAAATATTTGCAGATTTATCCTCTGTCAACTCAATTTGCTGTCATCCATAAGATGTAATACAAAATTGTCTAGAAGTTCTAAAACAGATGTACTCTGTTCAGTGCCCATAGATCTAAAGTCTGAATCCAATTTGATGCTTGTGACAGTGTCAGGGTTTTCACCCTCCCACTGAATACCTGTGATGTGCCAAAAACATGATTTTCCCAGCCATGGGGCTCTCACAAGGAGGACCAACTTCTGAACAGCATGGGATACTAGAGACATCTGACAGAATGTCCATGAGATACTTTTTTGCACAACCTTTTCTGAGCCCTTGTGAGAGAAAAAAGTTTATCTCTTTTATAGACAGCCCTGTCTTGTCACTGTTCCTTCACTTCATGTAATAAACTGTCCTCTCAGAAAAGTTTGCCTGAAGAAAGAAGACCGAAGCCCTCTAGTAATGTTTTATATAAAGGAAGTGTGGAGGTCTTCTTAGCAATCTCTAGCCTGATGCATGGATAGTGTTTGAAAAATCCACTATGGGTACCACTGTATGAGCAGAGTCATTTCCAGAAAGTGCAATGAACATGTATACATCAGATGGCAGAAAAAACACTCCCCCTTCCATATTTTCTTTATATACAGCTAAAAGCAAAAGGTCTTTCCCTTCATCCATATCAATACCAAGGCTGTGCAGATAGATACATAGATTGTTAGATAGAATAAACACTCATTTTTAATAGCTGAAATCCAACTGGTAGCACCATCTGGAGGCAACCCAATGAATCAATGGAATCTATATGGTTGTTGACTTCCCCTTCAGCCATTGATTCCATTGGTCTGTTTTAACTGGGTCTAGTGAATGGTATTCATTCAGCTTTCTAATTTGTAAATGAAATTATGGGGAACATATATATGCTGCATTACAGAGATACTGTTTTTATAGAAGAGAATATATGTGGAATTATGGAAGCTGCAGGGACATAGACCACATGTTCCCCATTCCCTGATGCAGTGGCATCACCAGGCTTGGTGTCATCTGGTACAGAGGGATGCTGGGGGCGGGGCAGTGGTGGTGGCCTGAGTTGCCCTCCCCTCCTGATGCCTTGTTCACCTGCCATCCTTGCCACCACCTTGGCTCATTCCCTAGGGATGGAGCTGAGTCAGCAATGAAACCAGGAGGGGTGCACTTGCCATTCTACCATCTGTGCAACTACCTTTGCTCTCACCCCAGGTATGTAGCTGGTTTGGTAATGAAGCCATGAGGAATGTGCATGCCCCTCTGCCACCATTGGCACCACTTTGATTCCTATCCCAAGATGAAGCCAAGCTGGTGACAAAGCCACGAGGGGCACACACAAAGGAAATAGAGCACCACCAAGTGTCACTCCTCCTCTGGGGTGTCATCTGATGTGGTCTGCACCCTCCCCAGCTGCCCAATGATGCCTCTTCCCTGCTGTAGAGGCTGGGGAGAGAACAATTCTACTCATGTCAACAGATGCAATTCCATTCTGGTTCAAAACCTGGAGAAATTATTTATTTGGAACATAATGTCCAAAATCTCCCAGCCAGCATAGCCAATAACTACCTAGCTGGGGGATTATAGGAGTTCTAGTCAAAGTCTTCTTCTTGGCTGGTGGCTCCACCAGCATAATTGGTGCTGGATGGAAGGAGAGGAAATTGCTGCCTGGCCACTATGGAATGGGGCACTTTGTGGAGGTTCATGGGGGAAGGACAGAATTGTATTTAGGGGCCCTGTCAGCCAGCCCAGCGAAACTGAGAATGACAAAGAAATGCTCATGCAAAGAGGTCTGTGATCTTGCTTGCAGAGGTGGGGAAAATGTACAACTGCTCATAAAACTGAGGGCTGGACGAATGTTATTCCCAAAATAGGATCCTGCCCCAAATAATGAACTTTTAGAAGTTTGGCTCACCCTCTGTAAATTTGCTCTTTCAATGATTGATGACATGATCGGAGCTATAATGTCTTTGTGTCTTCACTTTAAGAAAAAAAAAAAATCTCATTTCACCAGGGATCATTGAAACATGGCTCCCTCCTGTGTTGCAGTTTGTAAACCCAGTACTCATGTTTGGAGGAGTGACATGAGACTGGGAGCCAGCATAATGTAGTGGTTTGAGTATTGGACTATGACTTTAGAGATCGGGATTTGAATCCTTTCTCAGCCATTAAATGCCACTGAGTGACCTTGGGCAAGTCACATTCTCAGCCTCAGAGGAAGGCAATGGCAAACCTCTGAACAAATCTTGCCAAGATCAGGGTTGCTGAATGTCAGAAATGACTTCAAGGAACATAACATAACAACACAACAATTTTCAGTGCTGAAATTTACATCTGTAAAGATACTGTACTATAAAGATAATTTTATAAGTAGATGCTGAGTGAGACAAGGGGATGTAAGAAATTTCCAGTATGTAAAACAACACAAAACTGGGGAAAGGAAAAGAATTTAGAGGATAATAAACACTTGAATAGATGAAAATACAGAGGAGATTATATGTCATCCTGAGAGAGCCCTATGTCTTAAGGAGCCAACAGCTTTCAGGAAAAGTGAAATATAATTTAAGACAGGAAAAACAGATGTTAAAAAACATACAATTCATTTTCATTTATTTTCATAAAAAGGAATGTAGAACCAATGTGTACTGAATGGGAAAAAATATTTATAAAGGCAATCATCAACATATGTTAATGTACAATACTGTTTCTTTATTAATCTGTTTAGCTGTGCTTGGGTATTCAAATAATATTGTTAGTTGTCTGTTTTCAGAGGTTAAAAACAATGACAGCTATAACAAGGATTGGAAAGGGAAATATTTACCATCCATTGTTCAGTGCTCAGAAGATTCTACTGCTTTAACTATGCATGAATATGAACATCAGCTAAAATATACTTTTAGATCTATGGTCAAGTTATAATAATGTATATGTCAAGCACACATTCATATCCAATGTATTCCCCTCCCCCTTTCCCTCTCCTCATTTTTTCTTTTCCCACTTCCCCTCTTTTCTGGTTTATATTTCAAGAATCCAATAAAAATGTGAAAACCACCACCACCAACATACTGTATGTTCCTACATGTGTCTACTCAAAAGTAAGTGTTATTGAGTTTAATGGAAACTGGGTATAGGATTGTAGAAGGTTGCATATAACTACTACTATAATGTGCAATTCTTATATAAGATCCTTATATATAATCTGACATGTACTCAGAAGGACTTATTTCTATGCTACTTCTAATGGGCTTTTACTTTTTATGCATTAATACATCTGTGGATATTAAAGCACTATCCAGTTGAGATGAAATTTGTATGAAACTTACTACTTCATATGTTTTTAAACAGAGCCATCTGCAGCTCTAAAGACATCAGAATTAACTACAAAAGGGGAAAGAGACATATTCTTCATCCACTAGGTTGATTTTGATGGATATGGATATTCATCTTGCTGCTGTGAAATAGATGCTCAGAGATGCTTTCTTCCTTTCTTTCCTTCATTCATTGGTGCCATCTAGAAAATGGCTCTGGATCAGGTTTTGGAGGTGTATGGAGTACAGGGGTAGGCAACCTTTCCCCTTTAAGGGCCGAGGGACTTCAGCTCCCAGAAGCCTCAGCCATGTTGGCCAACAGTCCCATGTTGGCTAATAGCTCCTGGGATTCTGGGAGCTGAAGTCCCTCGGCCCTTAAAGGGGAAATGTTGCCTACCCCTGGAGTAGGAGATGCAGTGGAGAGAGGAGATGATCCTCATCTTGATCGAGACCCCCATTAGTATATTTCTACTATCAGTGAGGGGGGTATGTGTGGGATTTCCTGCCTTATATTATAAGAGAACTTGCCTTTTTTTTTTTTGGTTATTATGCATCTTGCCATGAATGGATGTGGACCATTATTTACTGTCCCACCTCAGTCTTGGAACACCTCTGAATCTATTTAATTTTCATTTTTACTGAATGACAGTCATGAAGCATAGCCATCCTTCTCTCCATACTCTTTCATTATGTCTCTATGAAGTTATTAATGTTGTACAATGGGTGCTGTGTGTACCACAAGAGAAGTCCCCCTATTTCTCCTCAGAAATACTCCCCTCTAGGATTTTTTCCCCTTTAGTCCTGTACTTCAGATCTGTAGCTCAAAGTGACTGCTTGATTACTTCATAAAAAGACCACCCTAACACATACAGGATGGTCCTATACATTGTTTACTCAGAACTGCTATTGTACTCTAAGTGTAATAACTGTAGATATTATTGGAGAAGGGATGTAAATAAAATTTAAACATTTACTCATCCGTGATAAGCAAGGGTGTCTTGAAACACCGAGAAATCCTGCTGAAAAAAATTGTCAAGCACTGGGGAAAAAATTCACCCTAGAGAAGAAGAGGGAATTGTGTGGCTCTCTGGATGCTGTTGGATTGCTACTCCAAGCAATGAGGAATACTGGGAGCTGCACTCCACAATCAACTGGAGGGCTGAAAAATTTCCACCCAGGACAGAGTGGGAGCAAAAAATCCCAGCACTGTCCCTCCACCATTTTTGCTGGGTATGGTGGAATTTGTCTCCAAATAATTTTTGCACAGAATATTGCTTTTCATGCAAAATAAGTTTTTTGTGCAAACAATTTTTTCACAAAAGTACTGAAAAGTGAGAAATCATCAAAATGCAGAAAATTATTAAAAAAATCGGAAAAAAATCTTGCTAACTTGCCCAACGAGGAGCTGATTTTTGAATTTTTTTTGCACGCTTGCATTTAGAAGAAATAAGTAAAGATTTGCATTCCTAGACTGTAGACGTAATTGTAAAAAGTGTTTATGTGACTGGAATATTCTATTTGTTATTACTGTTATTGATTGAGCTTGGCAAGCATATTTGAAATTGAATTCCCCCCCCCCCCCAGGAGGCAACATGGAGAGGAAAAAAATTGTGGAGTAGAAAGCATTTCAGAAGATGTTTCTCTTTTCACCCCTTTCACCATAAAGCAAAACATTTGAATAGGAAGAAAAGCAGTATCAAGGTGCATTCTCATCCCCAGACTACAACCTATTTGTAAGTTGGAAGGATAGTTAATGATAGGATTAACATCTGCTTCTGCCTTCTGTATACATTGCCAAAATATGGACACTGATAGGAACTAGCTAGCATCCTTTCTCATCCTAGAAATATAACTTTTGTTGATTTGCTCTTTTCCTATGTCTTTGGATGGAATTAGTTCTAGAACTTTGCAAAGATGAGAAAAGTTACTTCTTTGTACTACATCACCTAGAAGTGTGATGGCGAACCTATGGCACGCATGCCAGAGATGGCACATGAAGCCATTTTCCCTGGCACACAGAGGGCAGGGAGGAGGAGGAAGAGGCACGTGCTTGTTCCTCCTCCTTCTCAGCTGTCCCCAGCCTTCAGCTGCCTCTCCAGAAGCTGGAAAGGCAGCTGAAGGCTGGAGATGGCCTGGAGATGGCATGGGGGGAGGAGGAAGAGGTGTGTGCATGTTCCTCTTCTTCCTCTCTCCTCTCCCAGGCCTTCAGATTCTCTGGAGAGGCAGCTGAAGGCCTGGGAGGGTGGGGGGAAGAAATCCCACCCTGGAAGTCCTGCCCCCAGAGGGCAGAAGTCCCACCCCAGCACTGGGTAACATCCAATGCCAAAAGGACATTTAGTTTGGGCACTCAGCCCCTAAAAGGTTCGCCATCACTGACCTAGAATATCTCAGCCAATATGGCTAGTGGCTATGCTGGCTTTGATTATTCTGGGGGATGTTTTGTGTTTTTAAACTTCCTCCAACTTGGGTTTGACACATAGATATTGAATGGCCAAGTAAACTTGGTTGGGTTGAATAGACCCAGAAAAAGCATTTTTAAAGGAAGAGTTGGGAGTCCAAATGGACTCCCAGTCAGCCGCCCCGATTGCTTCGGTAGAGGGGTGGGATAGAAATAATGTATTATTATTATTATTATTATTATTATTATTTTATTAATAATATTCATTCATTCATTTAATATCACTCCCTTTATCCTTAAGCAGATTCAAGGCAGCTCACAGACATTTTAAACAACAGAGTACAAAATATCCATACAAAGGTTTTTTTTTTTAATTTTTATTTATACCAACTTTAAAAGTACAGAGAATTAACTTACATAACAATAAGAAATGAAGAGCATTAACTTTTTAGATTACATACAAATCACCAGCGGAAAGACTGTCCGTATCATGACCTCCAATAATTGATTTGTTCTTATAATTTCTTCTTTTTTTGCACATTTTCTTGTAACTGTTTTCTAAGAATTACAAAATTTATGCTTATAAGCAGCATTAATTAATTAATTAATTAAAGACATACCTGTGTCTACATGTTGTTTTGTTAATACAAAAAAATAATAATATTTATCTACTTCTATTGTGTTCTTTTAACCTTTATAACCCAATCCAATTAACTCTTTCCAAAATGCTTCCCTACATAATATTATAACTATTACATGAGAAGGCAGGATTTAGAAGAATCAAACGTCCCATTTTTTTCCACAATAAGTATAAAGTGGTTTCCACTTTAAATTAATCTCATCTTTAGATTTACCTTCTACCATCTCATCCCTTTTATCAAGTTCCGCAATTTCCAATAATCTGTATAACCAGCTATCAATAGTAGGTTTTTTTAAAATATAAATAAATAAATGATAATTTGAAAAACACAAGGTTTTAAAAAATGTAATACACAAACCATAGGTCTAATCTGCACCACAGAAATAATGTAGTTGACACTGATTTAACTGCCATGCCTCAATACTGTGGAATTCTGGGATATGTAGTTTTGTGAGCTCTTTATCCTTCCCTGTCAAAACAGCTCTGGTGTCCCATCAAACTACAAATCCCAGAATTCCATTGCATTGAACCATGTCACTTAAAGCAGTGTCAAAGTGCATTATTTCTGCAGTGCAGATGCAGCCATAGGAAAAAGGATAAAACAGATAAAAACACTACCTCATCAAAAGTTCATTTTGCCACCTAAATTATAAGCTAAAAGCCTGCCTGAATAAAAAGGCCTTTATTGACCAGTGAAAAGAAAGGAGGGGGGTGCTAACTAAGGGCCAATGTAGACGGCCCATAATGTGCTGGATTGGGGCCATGGCTACCACACGTCGTGGCCCCGATCCTCCTTTTTGCTGCTCTAAAAAGAGTGGGCAAATGCTGCTCCTTTTTGGGGTGGAAAAAAGCTGCCCTTAGAGCCTCCACTGTGGCTCTTTTGTGCACCTTTGGTGCAGCATGTGTGCATGCAACGCCAACTGGGCGCCCTGACACACACACCATATGGTCAGGCGTGCAGTGTGACAGTGACCTCAGGGCAGCATCGGGGCGACCAGCATGTTGTTGCACCTCCCCAACTCCATTCCCCAGGCCGGCCCTTTAGGCTGGTCTACATTGGCCCTAAGACTCCCATAGGTTATATTATTTGTTATTATTCTAAAGCCCAGGAGTAGCCATCAAGAAGTCTCTCTCCTGTGTCCTCACCAGGTATCTCTGTGATAGTAACAAGACTGAGAAAAAGCCTTCCCCTGAAGATCATGAAATTTAGCAGGCTCATACAGGGAGATATGGGGCCTTTGCAGGCTGCCAGAAATAGTGCAAATTGAGTCCACTTTAAGGGTTAGGGTTAGGGAATCATGGGAACTGTATTTTATTGTGGCACCAGAGCTCTTTGACAGAGAAGGCTCAATGTCTTAGAAAAAAACCAATTCCCATGATTCCCTAGCACTAACCCTAACCCTTAAAGTGGACTCAATTTGCACTATTTCTGGCAGTCTGCAAAGGCCCATGGTCATTCAATGTGATCCTAAGCTTTTAGACATATAGTGGAGAGAAATGGATACACACAATTTAATCAATGAACAAAGAAAAACTCAGTGGCATACTGGAAGCAACACTCCCAAAAGCTAGCATATAATGTGTGCAAATATATTTGCATTTTTATATGTATTCCCTGGTGTTGTTTTTTTTAAAATCACTTTCTCCTCAATCTGAACTCTAGGATGATATGTAGCAGAGATGTTTCTATTCATGAACCATTTAAATCAGAAGTAGCAATTTCTTTAAAAATGTTTTGGATTCTGAACAATACCAGCTCTTCATTTTCTTTAAGTTTGTCTGGCATTTGGGTATTGTTATCATAATAGGAAATGTGGATGACTCACCTTCATGGTTAATTATAAGTTTCAGTTGAAGTAGGCCCAGGCATGAAAAGTGTTTCCCAATTTGATTGCAAATGGTCTAGTCAAACATCAGATTTTATATGATTTTTTAAATAAAAGATGCCTTTAGTCCTTGTGATGATAGAGATATAACAAGAGCATGGCATCAATGGAAACCATCTGTAACATCCTTAGCTAGTTGGAAGTGATTTTGTAGCCCAGACCTTGCCCTGAAAGCATACACAGGAAATTTCCATATAAGGGCATCAGTTCAACTAATTCAGTACTGTCTATGCTGATTAGCAGAAGCTTTACAAAGTTTAAAATGGTGATCCTTCCTAACTTTCCTGGCTTCTTCTACATTTAAAGAATGTGTTCTGCTACAGAATGACAGCCTATATAACCTAGACCCTTGATGACTGAGATTTCCACATTGTGTATGCTCCCAGATTCATCCCTCTTCAGTGATTCCCAAACTTTGGTCCTCCAGGTGTTTTGGACTTCAACTCCCAGAATTCCTGATGGTTGGCCATGGTGACTTTGGTTTCTGGGAGTTGAAGTCCAAAACATCTGGAGGACCAAAGTTTGGGAAATCACTGCTCTAACTGGATTCAGACCTGAATCAAAGCCTAGTGGCCGGGAGTACATGTTACACAGCTAAAGTTAGTGTTTCAACTGCTCCTGATCATGGAGATGTTGGATCTGGCTACAGTGACGTGTGATTTAGTCATACCCCATTGGCAGTAACTTTAATATACTGTGTGTATATATGTATAAATCTAGAAATTTTAGTCAAAAATTGACCTGTGTCGACTTATCTACAGGTCAATGTAAATACTGTACTTTACCTCTTATAAAAAGGGAACCATCCCTTGGTGAAAGGCAAAAATCTAATCTGTCCTGAAAGCAGTGACCCCTCCCCATGCTCTCTCATCTATCCAGCCTTTAGTGGAAGCACAAATTTATTTATTTATTTATTTATTTATTTATTTATTTATTTATTTATTTAATTTCTATCCTGCCTTTCTCTGTGAAGGCACCCAAGGCGGTTCACAAATAATACTTATGCCTTCTGGAATTTTGTTAAATTCTTTGGCCTCATTTTCCTTTGCTTCATCCTATAGATCAGGGGTAGGCAACCTTTCCCTTTAAGGGTCAAGGGACTTCAGCTCCCAGAATCCCAGGAGCTATTGGCCAACATGGGACTATTGGCCAACATGGCTGAGGCTTCTGGGAGCTGAAGTTCCTCAGCCCTTAAAGGGGAAAGGTTGCCTACCCCTGCAATAGATCCTTTGTCACATGCCCCTAAATTTTAGCCTTGACTTATACATGGGTCATATCAAAATCCATAATTTTAGCCCCAAAACCTACCCTTGGCTTAAACATGAGGTCGACCTATAGTACTTTATGCAGGGCTGCCTTTGTAAATGTCAGCTGGTCAAGAATGCTACAGCCAGCCTCTTGGCTTTGGTTAGAGAATGGAAAAAATACCTCCTTACTACAGCTTCATTAGCTGCTGGCTTGTTTCCAGGCACAATTCAAAGTGGTGGTTATAAACTATAAAGCCCTACAGAACCTGAGATCAACCTGTTTGAAGGTCCATCTACTACCACTAATTCCTGCTAGGGTTTTAAGACATTGAGGATAGGAAACTGTCTTAGCTTCAACACCTTTAGAGCCATGCTTGGTGGCTGGAAACATGAGAAAGGGATTTCTTGGTAGCTGTTACCAGCCTGGGTACTTCTTGCCAAAGAGAGACTAGGGCATTCTCTCTTCTTCTGCCCTTTCCACTGACATGCATATATATATATATATATATATATATATATATATATTTGTTCAGAGAGGTCTTTGGAATCTACGCTGAGTTATAACTGAAAGTGGGTCCATTTATATAAAAGGGAATTATAGGTACATTTTTTAAAAAATGTGGAAAAATGAATTCAGTATCTGTAACAGTAGAAATAAGGGTAAGTTGATCTGTCAAATGTTGGATATTGGCAGTGCTTATCAACACATTTCAACTGTGGAATCTACAGCATCTTTCTATGGCTCTTTTGATCCAAAGTACACATTACATGGCTGAGATATTTATTCTTGGGATTTATATACTGCTCATCAGTGGTCCTACTCCCAGGGAAGCTAACAAGTTAGAAACTATCAAATTTAAATCAGAAACATGGGCCAAAGGAGATGAGCAGAGCAGTGAAAACCACAAAAATTCCAGAACAGAACAAAACCTAAGTGATTGACTGCAGTGTAAAAATACAAAAACAAAAAAAACAAAAACAAAACAAAACCCTAGAAAAATTTAACAATTTGCATCCAGTGCAGATGTAGAGCTTGGGAAGCTTCCTTTTTGAACTACAATTTCCAGTATTCTTCAGGGATTCTGAGAACTGTAAATTAAAATATAACTAATCCAAAGTCTGGTCAGATAAACCTCCCTCACAATACCATTCAAAAAGTGAATTGTCACTGCCAAGAAAACCCTCTTTCCCTTTGTCACATTTCAAACATTTTGAAGACAGAGAACAAACTTTTGAAGATCATCTCAGGTAGGTCCATCTGAAAGAATGTGCTCCTTCCAATTTCCAGGTCATGAGGTATGTAGGTCAAAGCCCCAACACTTTGAATCAGGTGTGGAAATGGATCATTGTCCATTGTTGTTTCAAAACCTCTGGGACTTCTTAATGTGTGATTTTAAACAGGACAATTACAGGAGATGAAAAAGTTTGGCACATTCTCCCCTCTCACACACCCACTATTCAGTCTGTTCATACTGTGAAGTTCCTACTAGTGAGCCACCATTCCTTCATTCAGAATGTCAGCGCCTTCATCTTTTTTTCACTAAAACAACAACAGCTAGCACCACCACAACATTAAATGCATCTGGTGTGTGATGTCTACATTTGCTCTTTCTCTCCTCAGATATATTAATTAAATTTTTGCCACCTTCACTGTGAAGCCCACATGACAAGTAAAGACAACCTTCATCTTTAGCAGAGCAATCTCATTTTTCTCATATTTCAAGCTAACTAGTGACAATTTTCATTCTAAGGATATATATGGAGAATGCAGTTAGTAAATGTAGTAATATACATTCCTCACAGTTAGGCAATATCAAGGGATTTACAATCTTTTTATAAATGAGGAATTTGACTGGATGCCAGCTTTCTTTTAAACATCAGGGATGACTTTTTGCTACACAAGTGTCATGGCCTCTTTCGGTATGTAGCATCATACAGAACAGAGGTGGGAATGTCCGAGGGCTATCAAAATGAATAGGACTAAGTGCTGTTTAACTCTCCTCAGTGCTTCTTTTATGTATTATGATACTGAGGATTACTAAAGTTTGATTATGGGAAGGTGGGATAGAAAAAAATAATTATAAAATGAAAACACAGCAAATAAGCATCAAATTCAAAGCTGCTTTGTGTTAAATTGAATGGTAACTGTTTAATTAGAAAATAGATTGATTATACAGTCAGATGACTGATTAATTGTAAAACAGAATGATAAAGGAAGTTGGTAAGCTAGATGCCAAACAACATTTTTTTTTAAAAAAGGGGAAAATTACATTAAATTGTATTAAATGATATGTACTTCTCTGTTCTGCTACATATTTTAGTAAGCTTAACTGACAGTTTGAACACATTTGAAATATTAAGTTTGTTCTTCATTGATTAATAGCTGTGTGAATGTTATTTACTTTGAAGAAACTCCCACCATGTTCAGAAGGATGACATAAATATAATGTTCTTATTTACTGCTGCTTTAGATCTAGGTTACTGTCCTTTAGCATACTTAGGCCAAAATCCCACTGCTACTCTTAACTAAAGCAGACCTATCATTTAACAGGATTTACAGAATTGTCTGGAATTCAGTCTACTCTAGCAATTGAATTCAGACCTTACATCAGTGATTCCCAGACTATGGTCCTCCAAGTGCTGTGAACTTCATCTACCAGAAGCCCCAGACAGCTTGGTCAACAGTCAGAAATTCTGGGAGCTGAAATCCAAAACATATGGAGGACAAAAGTTTGGGAACCACTGCCTTACATGGAAACCATACTGAAGATAGGCTGAGTAAACAGGTGTAGGAGGCTGCCTGATTCTTGTATTTTCCAGATCAAAATTGACATTATTTTAGACTGAAGGAGGGTCAACACTGTCCAAAATACTCCAGGTGGCTCCCAGAGTATTCTGGCCTTGGAGTTGTCGAATTCCCCCATTACCTTCACCCTCTAGAGCAGGGTCAGCAACCTACGGCCCACGGGCTGCACTCGGCCTGCCGGCCCCCACCAACCGGCCCCTGCCGACCGGCAGGAGTACTGTGCATGCACAAATGAGTTGCGGCTGCCATTTTGGCAAACAAAATGGCGGCCACACCACACGTGGTGGTGGTGCGGCGGGAGCGTGTGCAGTGGTGGCGGGGGTTGGCGGTGGGGGTCTGTGGGGGCCACGCGTGTGCGCGTGAACGCGTGCTGCCATTTCCCCCTCCTGGCCCGGCGGAAGACCTGGGGACCAGCAACCGGCCCCAGGTACATAAACCTTGCCGACCCCTGTTCTAGAGCAATGCCAGATGGCTGTTTACATCCACATTCCCACTATACTGCCCAGTGTTGCTGGCTCTGGTATGAGTTGCTCTCTCAGAGCAGCACAGCAGGACACTGTGTAAACAGCTGTCTGACATCGCTTCTGAGCGCTTTGGATTTTCCTGAAAACCCAGAGCAAAAGGTAAGTCTTTTTAATGCAGTTTGAGGTAGGGATGGCCTAGATTTGATGAGGAACTGGCCTCACATTGTGAAAACAGTTTGCAATTGAATTGGGACTCTGGCCCTGCATTGTGAAGACAGGTCATAGCAAGGGAGGGAGAAAAATTGGTATATTAGGCCCATGTAGACATGCCCTGAGTTCAGTGTTTCATGGACATTGTTCCTTAATCCCCTATGGACACAATAAAAAAGGATTTGTGATACAGCACATGCTTTGCATACAGAAGGTGCCAAGCATGGTCAGCCAGTAGTTCTGCCACCATGGGGGCAGTGAATCAATATACCCCCTCCCAAGTGTCTTGATTTGGAAGGGATAATCTTACTTAAACCTCTGCCATTCCACTTTTTCAGTTGCTTTTAAAATGTCTCAGTTTATCTCCTCTACCTACTTTTTCTTTTCATCCTGTTTGCGTCAATTGGTGCACACTGAGTTCCAAATGCAATAGTGGTCATTATCTCCCTACATTTCATCTTAATTGTTGCCCCCCCCCCCCGGGCTATACTTGCACAAAAGGAGTCAGGCAGAAGTGCTACTGGGCACAGGAACATGCTCCCAGTCAATCTGAATTAGTATGTCATCCCTCACTTAATCATAGAATCATAGAATCACAGAGTTGGAAGAGACCACAAGGGCCATCCAGTCCAACCCCCTGCCATGCAGGAACTCCCAATCAAAGCATCCCGACAGATGGCCATCCAGCCTCTGCTTAAAGAATCAAATGTACTTTGTTCCTGTCTAAATGAGGGCTCCTTCATTTAGACCTATTAAAAATTACCCAGACTCTGCTAAACAGAGGCCTACTGTTTACAGAACATAAATTCTAATGTTGACTAATGAGTTCCTTTCATGGTGGATAAGCTACTTTTGTTTAAGTAAGATAAATCTATATAAACACTAGGCAGACTTTAATGAGAAAAACAATTATTCAATTAAACCACCATGGGTAGCTTTAAAGTGTTTCCATTTTTGGTGCTCTGTGTTGATAGGAACAGGCAGCAAATGACAGAATTATGTCTGTACAAGCAGAGACATATGAAAATTCATAGAAACATTTGTTTCCAATTAGCTTATTCTAAACAAGAGACCTCCTGACCTTTCCACAGCTCTTCTCACTCATACAGAACTTTTTGCCTCTGTGATTTTTGTGCTGACAGGTTGTTCCTAAGCAGAGAAACTCTAGTTCATGGACTAGAGTTCCCCGATTTGGGTTGCAAGGCCAGTGTCAGGTTTTCCTATCCTTGGGGCAAGGGGATGAATCTTAGAGTAAGAGCAGTTTCTTGAACAATGCTGTGCATGTGTGCGTGAGTATAATATCTTTAATTCTCTCATTTGGCATTTTTTCATTTGAATGGCATATTCTGAACAACTTTGATGTATCATGACAAATTGTACCACCATTCATGCATGTATCATGCATTAATGCATCAGTGTATCATGCCTGATAGCATCACCAGGGCCCACCCCCTGCAACATCACCAAAGGCTAACTTTGTGTCATTTATCATGCTTTAAGCTTTGAATGTCCAGGCTGGGATGTGGCTAACCTAGAATCCCTATCAGGAACATTCTCTGGCCCTATAGTAGCTCAGTTATGAATTGAAGTCAGAGTCCTCACAACTTCAACAAGATCAGGGAGTGTATTCTAAAGATAAGGTGGTAAAATGGATTACTTGAATCCAGCCCACATTAGGCCAGTCCTAGCTGTTCTTCATGCAGTTATTTTAATATTTGCATGGGGACGGGGTTGCCAGCTGGCAGGGAAGCTGCTGAAGTCTCAAGGAATTGCTGTGGTTCTCTGGGTCTCCAAGCAGAGAGACAATTCTCAGGGTTAGAGGCACTGAAGGAGAAGGAAAAGAAGGAGAAGGATTAGCTTTTGTATGTGAGTTGGTTATAATGTCTTGGTACCTGCTTAATTCGTAGATGTTTCCAAGACTGTCAGGTTCAGCATGAAGGTGTGTGTGTTGCATTTGTGTAATGCTGGCGCAATGAAAGCCAGGAGCAAGGGGAATTGAGTGCATGCACTAGGGTCCATCATGCCATCCAGAGTGAGGCAGTGAATGGGAGGGGGGCAGCACTGCAACTTGTGAACCTTCTTATTGTTCAGACCTTGACAGTAGCAGCAGAGGACCTGAGAGAAAACTCCCCAAGAAATGGCAAATTGCTTTTTAAAAGCCTAGCAGTTGCACAAGTCATGGAAAAACTTTCCAGACATCTTGTATGCTAAAGATAAGGCCATATTGGATAGGAGCCTCATAGGATACTTTGTCATCATCATTGTTTTCTTCTGGTTCTGGGTTGTCTAGTTAGACAATTCAAATTCTGGGCTCATTTATCCATATTGTCCTCTGAAGATGGTGATTATTTTATTCCTCTGCTGGAGAAATCCACTACTATCTCTCATATTTCCCTACATGCCTCCCAACACTTGCTACCTTTGTCACTGTGAGATCACAAAGGCTGTGACATGACAAGCTTCCCTCTAGTCACAGGGTTTGGCCCTAAAATATCATGAAATAGGGTGTCACTGAGCTGGCAACCCTACAGTAAGAAGAGCAGTTCCAGGAGGTCTAAAAAACAATTTTGTTGCCTCAGGTGGAATCAGCAAATCTTATGGCCTAAAGCACAGTAGACAGCAATGAAAGCCAGCCAAGTCGCTCTTGCACATGAGACAGAAAATCCCATAAGAATCCTCCCTCTCTCTGATAAGAAAAGCACAATAAAAGTAGTAACAATTTGATGTCTTTTTATGACTACCTAACAGCAGAGCTGGGACTGGTATAGAGGGTTGTCTGTTTCCTCAGAGAGGAAAGAAGGCGACTGACTGATCTCACCAGTTAACACTGACTAGCCTCAATAAGACTAAAGCAGTTTTGCTCCAGTGGGCACTCTTGGCAATGAACCATTTATCTTCCAAAATACATGGTGTGACATTTACTTTCAGTGGAATTACATGACCAGCAGTTTGTGACCACTGCTCAAAGTTTTAGTGAGAAATGGTACTGTCTCTGTGTGCCTGTTCATTCTAGCAACTATGTAGATTTAGAACTCACTTTCTACAGTTCACTCCATTCATCTGAGGAAGTATATCACGTCTATAAAACTTATGCTATAATTTCTTAGTTTCAAAGGTGCTACAAGATCCGTTTGCATAGTGATATAGTCAACTAGTTAATGATTACCTCAGCTTCCTCCTCAAGCTTGATTTTGGCCTGAATCTGAAAGTCACAAGAAGATTACCAAAGAGCTGGAGTTCTTGAGGTTGTTTGAAGTCTCCAAGGTTTCCTCCTTACAGCTTACTTACTTCTTTATCACAGCTGATTAGAAGAGTAAGCCTGCATCTTGGTGCCTTCTCATCCTGTATATGCTTTAATATATCATTTCAAGACCTGAGGAGGTTGTGGGTTGGATAAATGGGATTGTTTAATCAGCCACAAGGTTCTTGTTACCTGTGATGGGGTTGAAGGACTTGGGTTGTCCTACATCCCAATCACCCCACCCTGTCTGTGGCTTTAAAATTTACTACTTCACCTGAGGCCGGGAATGTGGTGGGGGCGGCTATTGGAGTTGTGCTGGGGAATGAGAGATATGGTTGGAATAGAAGGAACAAATGTTACAAAAGAAGACAGGATCGCTGTTTGAAAGCTATTCCACCTTCAGTTCCTTCTGTTTCTCAGAATGGCTTGGAAAGCAGAACAACCATTCCACAGAACCTCACTCTGCTCCTCTGCAATGCCAGGTCGGTTAAAAACAAGACTCATATCATCCATGACCTCCTTCTGGATGATGATGCCAACCTGGCTTGCTTTACAGAGACCTGGTTGGGGGAGGATAGCGCAGTTACCTGGGCGCAGGCCCTCCCAGATGGGTACTCTGTTAGTGAGAAAGTGAGGGGAAGTGGGTGGGTGGGGGGGGGGAAGAGTGGCTCTAGTTCATAAAAATCATCTGACCTTGACCAGGATGCCTGTCCGGAACACGGTCTGCTTCGAGTGCATGTACCTTAGCCTGAAGACTAGGGATAGTTTGGGGATTTTGCTAGTCTACTGGCCACCCCGTTGTCTAGCAGACTCCCTGACCGAGCTGACGCAGTTGGTCTCAGAGCTGCTGTTGGAGTCTCCCAGACTTTTACTTTTGGGGGACTTCAACATTCCGCTCGAGACCAATTTAACAGGTGCGGCTCGGGAGTTCATGGAGACCATGACAAACATGAGCCTATCCCAATTGGTCAACGGGCCCACACATTGTGCAGGTCATACACTCGATGCAGTCTTCAATACAGAACAGGAATATCCATGGGCAGAGGTCCTAAGCACCTCCGCATTGTCGTGGATGAATCATTTCCTGGTCAAGACGGAACTGAGAGCCAATCTCTGCCCCACCGGGGGTGGTGGACCTATTAGAATGGTCCACCCTCGAAAGCTAATGGAGCCTATTGGATTCCAGAGAGGGTTTAATGGTTGGGAATGCCGGCAACCCTGTCAACGCTCTGGTTAACACCTGGAACACCGATCTTACCAGGGCTATCGACACGATCGCTCCCAAGTGTCCTTGCCATCCCGCTTTGAATCGAAGGCCATGGTTCACA
Organism: Phrynosoma blainvillii; assembly: GCA_026167975.1. Taxonomy (NCBI): domain Eukaryota; kingdom Metazoa; phylum Chordata; class Lepidosauria; order Squamata; family Phrynosomatidae; genus Phrynosoma; species Phrynosoma blainvillii. Next base: position 247,317,761 of record JANUYF010000001.1, on the reverse strand, counting down.
CCAGAGCTTAAGAGAATGAAGCGGTTTGTACAACGACTAGAGCGCAGGTGGCAGAAGACTCGACTACTATCTGACAGAACTCGCCATAGGAACTTTCTTTGTTCCTATCAGGAGGCAATATGTGCAGCGAAGAGAGTTCTGTCCAGCAGAGCTGTTTAGGGTGGTGAGGGAGCTGACACAGGTTCCCCCTGCACCAAATCCTTTACTTAACCTGACGATGGCCTGCTGTGACACTTTTAACAACTTCTTTGCAAATAAAATCTCTCAGATAAGAGCCGACTTAGATGCCACTATTGAAACAGAGCCTATAGGCGAGGTGTCCTGCGACTCTGCCGATGAAGTTATACTGGATCAGCTCCAATCTGTGAGTACCGAGGATGTGGACAAGCTGCTTGGTAAGGTGAGGAACACAACCTGTCCTCTCGACCCTTGCCCATCATGGCTGGCCGTCCAGGGGGGGGGGATACAGTGAGGCGACTCCTCATGGATATCATCAATGCATCCTTCAGGGAAGGACATGTTCCATCTTGTCTAAAGGAAGCGGCTGTTAGGCCGCTTCTGAAAAAACCTTCCCTGGACCCCCTGGATATGAGTAATTACAGTCCTGTTTCTCTGTTGCCATTCTTGAGCAAGGTGATCGAGAGGGTGGTTGCTCTTCAGCTCCAAGTTGTCTTGGATGAAACCGATTATCTAGACCCATTTCAAACCGGCTTCAGGACAGGCTTTGGGGTTGAGACTGCCATGGTTGCCTTGACCGACGATCTGCGTCTAAGCATCAACAGGGGTAGTGTGACCCTGTTGGTGCTTCTAGACTTCTCAGCGGCTTTTGACACAATAGACCACGGCATCCTCTTGGACCATCTGAGGGAGCTAGGTATCGGAGGCACTGCTTTGCAGTGGTTCCAGTCCTTCCTCTCGGGTAGGTCTCAGAGGGTGCTGCTTGGGGACACTAGCTCCAGTAAGAGGGAGCTCACTTATGGGGTCCCTCAGGGGGCTATTTCATCCCCGATGTTATTTAACATGTATACGAAGCCGCTGGGTGAGATTATGCGAAGTTATGGTGCTGGGTGTTATCAGTACGCCGAAGACATCCAAATCTATTTCTCCATGTCTCGTTTGTTGGCCTCGAACTCCAATTCCAAACAAATTATGCAGTCGAGTTTCCCGCATTTGGGGAAATCGCAGGGATTAGCACCCGGAGTGCAATGGATGAGCCTCACCCTGGGAAAACCACCTCTTTCAATGAACGTCTTCAGGCGGTAATGGGCTGGATGAGGAAAAACAGATTGAAACTGAATCCGGACAAGACGGAGGTGCTCACTGTAGCAGCCCCGAAACCAAGAATCGGGTTGCAACCTCCAGTCCTGGATGGGGTCACACTCTCCTCCAGTGACTGTGTTCGCAGTCTGGGGTGCTCCTTGACTTGTTGCTCCTGATGACAAATCAGGTAAATGCAATGGTCAGGAGCGCCTGTTATCAGCTTTGGCTGATACACCAGCTGCGCCCTTTTCTGGAAGTAAGGGATTTCGAGACAGCTGTGCACGCGCTGGTAACGTCACACCTGGACTTCTGTAATGCGCTCTACAGCTACCTCCCAGAGGGCTTTTTCTGTTGTCGCCCCCAGTCTCTGGAATGGCCTGCCGGATGAGATCCTTCAACTAACTTCTTTGGACAGCTTTAAAAAGGCTGTCGAGATGGATCTCTTCTGGCAGGCCTTTCCAGACTAAATATCCCGGCTCGGGCTTCCCCCCCCCCCCAGTACTTCTAGAACCCCTGTCCTCTTGAAAGAAAATTACAGGGCTCATTATGACTGTATTGTATCAATTTTAATTTCTTGTTTTAAATTGTCAATTGGTTTTAATTATAATGTAGTTTAATAATGTTTTAAGGGGGGGGGAGGGAAAATGTCTGTTTTACACTGTATGTTATCTTATGCTGTAAACCACCTGGATTGGGTTACCAATGGGCAGTATATAAATAATAATAATAATAATAATAATAATAATAATAATTATTATTATTATTATTATTAATATATTACTACTATCTAACCTAAAGGTTATGCTCCCATTCACATCGTGTTATTGGAAGACTTTTACAAACTTGTTATTTCTGTTTATTACTAAGGGCCCCTACAGACAGCGCTTTGCACCATCTTGGAGGCAGGGAAGGGGAGGGGCAGCTGCACGCTGGCCACCCCAACCCCTCCCCGAGGATGTTCTGACGGCGTACGCCATTACACAGTGCACACTGTCAGAACGGCCTCCCAGCTCAGCGGCTCTTGGAGCGGCCTATTTGCCGCTCTGAAAGGAGCGCTCCTTTCTAAGGCAGCAAATGGGAGAATCGGGGCTGATACGTCTGTCAGCCTCGGCCTCAATCCTCCATTTCCCGGGGCGGCCCATGGCTGCCTGGATGCATCCTCCCTAAATGTTACCATGCTGCTACTAACAATGCAACAAGGCTGTGCTTTTAATGTCCCTCTTGACAGTGCTGGAAGTTGGTTGGTTCTGAATAGACTTGAACATATTCATTCAGATGACTAGGAGTACCTGAGGCTACAGTTCTGTAGACACTTACTTGGAGGGAAGTCTCATTGAATCCAATGGGACCTACTTTGATGTAGGCATTCATAGGATTGTCCTGTCACAAACTTTAACAAACCAAATCCAACTGTCAGCTATTTTGTATATTTTCCTTTCCCTTCATATTTTATTTAGCTTTTAAAGCAATGATTATGCAAATCATATATATAATTTTTGCTCAGTCATTTGCTCATAATGATGCACCAAAGAAATAAATAGCCATTACCTGTGAGAGCCATTAGTAGCAGCTGGTAGCCAAAGAAAGAAAGAAATTGATTCTCCCATTCCTGGAAGTATGTCTTCCCTCTGCTTGTTTTGGCTTCCACTAGTGCTGTAAAATAAAGAAAAGTGATACTCTTTATTGTCAACATTTCTCAGAATCTTGATGCTGTGGAGGAGGGAGTGTGTGTGTGTCATATATATGGATCACAGTATGTTTTCTGACTCATCATGGAAGATCAAACACCCATGCATCGAGCCTTTTAGAAGCAGAGCTGCAATACAAAGATATTGACTAAGCAAGACAACTGAAGTTCAAGGAGACTGCCATTTCTGAAACATACTGCTAAGTCAAGAAGCCATATCAACAAAGACCCAGCTGGGCCCACACCATCATTGCACTACATCAGTTTTCAAGGGCATTTCTTAATAGTGCACCTGGTATCCATCACAAAAAACACATGAACTTAAGTATAATCACTTAGGTTCTAATAATAATGAATGTAAGCAAATGGCTCAGATGGGGATAGGAAGGTGATGAGAGGATGGATGTCCATTTGGCCAAACTAGCCCTGTGGGAAGGAATCTTTTGAGGATGAAGTACATGCTGAAATTGAAGGTGAAAAATGATTTTATATTTCCTTTAGTTATTAGGAAACACCTGACTAGAGCAAAGAGCATTTGGGTTGAAATTATACAACTCTACTGAATAATATAAACAACCCAACAGAGTGCCAACCATTGTACAAACTGAACATTTCTTCTGGGGAGTAGTCCTCTAGGGGAAGGCAAGGACTAGAGGCCAAGAAAGATGTGATGATATGATAAGGTTCACAGTGAGGGAGAAAGAGGGAAGAAGGGAAAGAGAGAGAGAGAAAGGGAGGGAGGGAGGAAATATAGAAGCTAAGCTGAGGAATATTATATCATAAGTCACTACTTGTGAAGACACACCCAACTAAAAGTGGTGGCAAATATGGGTGTGCAACGCCAGTACCCTGGTGAGATCAATCTCTAACCCCAAAAAGGCTCCAAAGCTGAGTGTAAAGTCCAAAAAGAGGGAAATTTATTAAAGAAAAGCAAAAAAGGGTTTCTCCTCCCAAGCTCTAATGGGCTTAAAATAAAAGGTACTTTACAGTTCAGGTTTAATGATCTTCAGTGTTGTCATCTCTCTGGGTTTGTTCCTGGATTGATCTCCTTCTCAATGAAGCTGGTGCAGGGTCTTTCAGCTTCTGGTGCTATTGTCTTCTTTGATGTTGATATTTACTAGAATTAACTGCTCCTGGTAACTAATGTGGTAACTAAGGGGGGATGCAGACGAGGGCGTCGGAGACGCCCTGGTCCGGACCGCCGCCGGAGTTCAGCCTCCGGACGGCGGCGCATCCCCGGCGCATCTAAAAGGACCGCCAAAATAGCGATCCTTTTAGATTCTGCTGAAAGTGCGCCCTAACAGCTGCGGGCGCACTTTCGGCGGCTCAAACGCCGCGGCGCGTTCGGCTGCCGCGGCGTGAGGGCAACCCGCAGTCGCCGGCCGTGCGGACGGCCGGCGCTTCCGGGTGCGCCCTCAGGAAGAGGAAGAGCCGCTGAACGTGCGGCGGCTCCTCCTCTTCCGGGCCTCGGAGACGGCGCAATTAGCCGTCTGCCGAGGCCCTAAATTGGCTATATGGTAAATAATTTGGCTGCAGGTGTAAGAAATGCCCTTTCTCTCTGCCTGAGCCTGTTACCACCAAACCAATCAAGCCAAGCCTGCCTAAGAAAAACTAACTAAAAAATCCCAAGCTAAAGCAGAGCTTGCTGGGAAGGGGCAAACCAAAAACTAGAAAAATGCAGGGGATTCCTACAGCTCTTCCCACAAACTAATACAGTGGAATATTCCTATGCTCAAACTAAACTGAAAATAAAGGAAAATACAGGGGAGAATTTAAACAGTCCAGGCTGGACATCACACTACTCCTGACAAACAAACCATCTTACTTCCAGAAGGATGGCTGGAAAATGGGAATTTAGAAGCAAATGGTATAGGCTGGTGATTGTATTATTATTAGTTAGTTTCTGGGCAAAGTACAAAGTATTGGTTATTACCTTTAAAGCCCTACATGGTTTGGGTCCAGATTAACTATGGATTGCCTCTTCTAATATAATCTATACCATACAGTCAGGTCCTCTCGGGTATGTTTACTTCAATAAGGCAGGACTAGACTGGTAACTGTCACCCAGAGGACTTTCTCATTGCCCACCCCTAGACTGTGGAATGACCTGCCAGGAGATATTTGACAGCTAAATCTGTTGTCTGAATTCAAAAGAGCATTAACGTCCCATTTCTTCTGGCAAGCCAACTAGTAGATTTTCTATGAATTTTAAATTAGGATATTTTAATTATGCTAAATGATTTTAGTATGTCCTATCTTTATGTGTTTTAGCAGTGTGTTAAGTGTTTAAATGATTTTACATGTTTTAATCTATGTTGTACCCTGGCTCAAGTCTTAGGGAAAGGCAGGTAAGAAAAAATCATCATCATCATCATCATCATCATCATCTTTTATTAATAACATGAATCTATGAAATCACATAACTGAAATATCATATCAATTCAAAATGAATATAAATCTAGTATGATATCAAGATATCATAATCTAGTATGAATATAAATCTAATATGATATACATCTGCTCAAAATGTCAAAGCTGTGTTCCTAACCTGTCATAACATACAACTTGAACTGAGCACCTTCAAATATCACCCTCTCTGAAACAAGGTTTTCCAAAGAAATCAGCCCCCTTTATGATGGGGCTTTTATATTCTCCTAGCCATGCTAATGGGGTGCTAGGCTCCAGGCTAGAATAACAGTGAGGCACTAGAGACAAGGCTCAGAAAAGTTACTTTTGGGGATGATAATGTCTAGGATCCCACAGCTGTCATCTAATAAAGAGGAATTATTTTGCAACATTTTGCAGTTATCCCAATATCTTTCCCCAGATTCCCATGTACAAATACACAATGGGAGCTTCTCCTAATTCAGCACTTCCAGATTATGTTTGTTTGCTTTTTAAAGGGACTGTGACAAAGAATATTCTGACCCCCAGATCCTTATTAGGTCTCAACAGTTGCATTAAAAAAGATTCATGTAACTACATTTGATCTGTCCAGCATAGTTTGTAGTTTGATTGAGACAGAATGGAAAAAATGTAATTTAAATTTGGACTGCTTGCAAAATGAGGCTTTTGAAAAAGGCAATGTCTCCTTTTTATATACAATATATCAACCTTTCCAAAAAAAAAAAAAAAAAAAAAGAGAGAGAGAGAGAGAGAGAGAGAGTCCTTCAGTTGAAAAGGAAAAGAGCAGGGTGCGTATCTGAATTCACTCGCCCCACACTGCATCCTAAGCAGCTGATCAGTGGAATTGCAGGTTGTTATTTGGAAAGGCATAGCTAGAGAATGTATGACCCCCAGATGTTGTTGGAGTACAATTCCCATGATTTATCACCTTTTAATTAATTTATCTAATATCTTGTCTTTTGCCCACATCAAGTTTCTCAGTCCTGATTTAATATATGTGTCTGGTATAGGAATACAAACCTTCACATTCATCCATATATGAATGAAGAATTTCAAAAGGCCTACTGGGTAAGAGAATTTTGCACATTTTTAATTTTCTCCTGACATTTCTTGTTTCTTGTTTGTTTGTTTGTTTGTTTTCTGTATTGAATACAGAACAGTTATAGATCCATAACACAAAGTTACAAATCTGTAACTGCAGAGATGCCCACCAATATTCACAAACAGTGAAAGGCAAGCAAAGAGAATAAGCCAAATTCAGTACGAGTTTTTCATTTTCTGAAAAACTGAAAATATATCCTTACTGATAGAACTTGTTTCATTTTTAATGTTACAACCAAAATGTATTTGATATAGTCCTCTGTTTTCCATGCTCACAGGAATGCATCTGGTTTTTGTTTCTGTCCATGCATGAGTTGTAAAGCCTTACTGCAGACAGATGCATCAAGTAACTGAGTTTGGGATTATTATTATTTTGTTTGTTCTCCTGACAGTAATAAATTAAAGTTTAATACTGTAGCTTCAAGCCAAGTGACTGACCTGAAATTTTAGTGTGTATGACATCAATCAAATGTGGTCTTGGACTGCAGTGGACACATTGCAAAATGTTCCCTGCAAATTGATTTAGCCATGCTCAAAAACAAATCTAACAAAGTGTTGTCAGATCTCTTCCTTTTGTGTCTTACATCCAGCAGCTTGTATCTTACCATTTGTTGAGATATCTAAGTAAATGTAATACCCAAAATCATCACACCCACCAGTGAAACATCTGCCCCAGTGGTTAGCTGTGGCTTTTAAACTGTGGTTTATAAACACATGTATCCCTTCATTCTGCGCCCAGTATTGCTACTGGAGCAACATCCATATTACACTGCAGTTGAGACAAGTGAAACAAATGTTTTCACTGTGATTGAGAAAAGGCATCTCTTCCCAAGGGTGTAGCTCTGTGTGTGTGCGCGCGCGTGTGTGTGTGAAATTATGGCTTTACCCTCCCAATTAGAATTTTGTCCCCCACCAACTTTCTTCTTCAGTATCCAAATTTCTATCATTGCAGTATTTTAAAACATCAGTTGAACATTTAGGAATAAAGTTCAGGCATATGAAGAAAAGGGGTAAAGTTACCAAAGGAATGTGAACACAGCAAATATAAAACTACTAGGTGTGAACAATTTTCAGCGTTTTGCTTTCTGCAAAGCAATGCTAGAAATTGAGAAGGAAGATTTTATGGAGAGGCAGAAGCAGTGTCCTCATTTTGTCCCATCATAGCTACATCCCTTTCTCCTGCTCTGGATTCCATGGAACAGGATGCTGTATATTATAGATGGACCACATCTCACACAAAGGCTACATGGGAATCTTGTCAGATCATATTGTGGGCCTTCATTCCCCCTTCTTTCACCATGCTACTGAATTTCAGTTGTATACTTTGAACTCATTTTATAGGTGGGTGTTGGCCGATGACTCCAGTGGTGGCTGATAGATCCCTTATCAGTGGAGTTATGAGTCCATTTCAGGTTTTAGTTGAAACTTATAAGGAGCCAACCAAGGTGATGAAGTACTATGGGGACAGGTTCAACACCTTAAAAGTTCAGTCCAAAACCTAGAACATCATCACAATCCTACTTATAGGGAACCACCAGCTACCACTCTCAATACCTGAAGGACATAAATAACACATATCAGGGATATGGCATAGAAATACAGAAGACACTCCTATCTTGACTCAGAATAGAGACATGTCCTCACACTTGGTTCTGGGAGGAAAGGCCTCCACCAGCCTTTACATCCACTTCTACAGGAACCAGATGGGTGGCCATGAACCTATATGTTGTATTAATTAGTTAAAGTATTTCTAACCCAACCAATATCAAGAAATCTTTGAATGTGGTGCAATCTCATCAAAACAATCTCATCAAAACAATCTTAAACTTTTTTTTAAAAAAAGTATTCTAAATGAAAACAAAATGAATACACTGATGGAAACCAAACCATGATCTCAGTAGGCATTGAGTGCTTGGGTCTGTTGCTGAAATAAAGGGTAATCTATGTCAATAAAGCCTTCCAGGGGAGGATATTCCACAACTGGCTTCCAAAGGGAAAGCATTCCACAATTTCAAGAAGTGAATTTTACTCTGTCCTGTGGCTTTGGTGTGGTTGGTAAAACTGGTCCTGTGTGTTCTAAAAGTATGGTGAAGTGGAGGAAAGGATACTGAAGCAAGATATAAAAAATATTTGACATGGGGGGGGGGAAATGAAGAAGAACCTCCTATCCTGGTTCAGACTGCCACCAATATTGATCAGACCATTGTGTTTTGGTTATGATTCTGGTTTTGAGGCTTTTTAAAGACAGCTTTGTAGAGGAAAGTACAGTTCTGGTCTACTGAAACCACTCAATTGATTCCTGTCTTTTCTTGAACATCACATTCATGATTCTGAAGTCAAAATTCCACCATGCCTGCTGTTGGTCTGGTGCCTTCATTGTGCCTGGAGATGTCTGTGATGTCATCAGCCCCAATGGGCTCCTCAGATGCTGCTTGATTGTAATTCTTTGCCTCCTTCAACATGCATTCCAGTAGTTCAGTCTATAGGCCCTTTGAGAGGCATCTGAACACTGTGGCACTCTGGAACTGGAGTTCTATGTCTCATTTGAAAGATGCTATGAGATTCTCCAGTCCTCCAGAAGCTTCCAGATTTGTAGAATCTTGTCTCAAACCACAAAGTGCCACTGTGAAGGCTCCACAGAAAGATAGTAGCAGAAGAGGGCAGTAGAAGAAGAGTGCATTTCTCCCACACTTCCACTATATAGTCTCCATTGCTGTGGCAGTCATTGCTGTCCCACCCATTGCCATCATGTTTCCAAGCTGCAGGATGATTCCTGTCAGAAGAAGAGGGAGGAGCAGAGATTGGGAACATTATTTCAGAACAACAACTCCTAAGTTCCTCACTCATGCTGGGTAGAGAAGTCTTGGAATTATAGCTCCAAATGTAACCTTTTTTTCTGAATTCTGGTCTGAGGCACATCAGTTTCAGTGCTAGACCTTTTTGAGGAATCAATTGCCCAAGGATTCTACCTTGCAACACTGGCTCCAAAAGAGTTGATTGAGGGAAAGGGCTCTACATAAGTAGATCTCCTGCTGTGTCCATGTGAATTTGGACCAGGACCCCCACCTTGAGTAATGCTGACTACACCATGAAAAACACATCTGTTCTTTTGAAATATTAAATAAATATCAAAGAGCACTAGGTCACCATTTCAAGTTAGGCACTTGCAATGAAAACATACTTTCCATGAAAAAACAAAAAGAGACTGATATGAAACAATGTAGCATGGACCAGGGCAAAAAGATCAGATAAACAATCATGCTCTTTTGTTGGATAATTACAGTCATACGCCCACTTACATAATGGAACAGGATGCCAGGTATTTATGCCATGGAAGGGCTGGGATTATTATACAAACTATTCTGAAGGGCTGGCATTTTATATAAATCTTTGTCTTATTTAACTGCCAAATGTATATATCTATCACTTCTTTGTGTGGCTCAACTGGGTGGAGAGCAGGCCTTGCTATGCAGCCAGGCAATGCAGTTGGCTTCAGATGGCACCATGGGATGGGGAGTGGAAGATGGAGACAGGAAAACTTGATGCCATAGCATGCCTTTTCAAAGGAAGGATGGAGAAATTGAAGTTAGACTTCAGCGTTCATGACCCCTCTCTGCTGCCTATGTAGGCTTGGGCTAATCAAGCAAGTATCTAAGTTTTGTCACCACCTGAGGCATGAAGCATAGAATCATAGAATTGGAGGAGACCGCCAGGGCCATTCAGTCCAACCCCTGGTATGCAAGAATACACAATCAAGGTGCTCTTGACAGATGATCATCCAGCCTCTGTTTAAAAACCTCCAAAGAAGGAGACTCCACCACCCTCTGAGGCAGTGTATTTCACTGTCAAATGGCTCTTACCATCAAGATGGTCTTCCTGATGTTTAGGCAAAATCTCTTTTCCTATAGTTTGAATCCATTGCTCTGTGACCTAGCCTTTGGAGCAGTAAAAAACAAGCTTGCTCCATCTTCAAGATGACATCCTTTCAAATATTTGAAGAATACTGCAGAGGCTGTCTCCATCTTTGCAGCTGCTCCCTATCAATGTGGTCCACTGTACACACACACACACACACACACACACTCTCCATACATACCCCACTGTCTTCACCCATCCAGCCTCCCAAAAAGAGCTAGGTTAGACCTGCAAAGCTCTGTGTAAAAAATGGTCAACTCCTTTGACTAGCTAGTACATCTTTACAGAAAGGACAAGTGAGTGAGCAGCAGTGGCAAAGAAGAGTTGCAAGGAGGATCAAGCCTGTAGACATTACACCTGTTGCTTGTTTCACAGGCACAAAATATCACTACACACACACATTCTTTCACAATATATTCATATTCATATTCATATTCATATTCATATTCATATTCATTGACAATATGTTTCTTAGATGAACTGGTAGCTCCCATGTCAATGGGATGGTTAATCTGCTCTGGGTTTTAGCTCATATTTTAAAGTTCCTATCCAAGATGCTAGAGCCAAGCCTTCAAATAGGTTCAGGACTTTGGGTAGCTCATCTGAAACACCTGGAAAGAATTCACTCCCTCATAGACATGGAAGCCACCAACCTCTAGTGGAGACAAGCAAGTACTGGAACTGTATTTTATTGGAGTCTGGGAAAGCAGCTGGTATGTGTGTATGTGTGAAAGAGAGAGAGAGAGACCTCATCTAACAAGTATATCTAATGTTATCTTTCCATGTTGTACAAGGAATGTAAATTCTCCTTCCCCTCAATTTGTCTTGGGTTCAGTTTTCCTATACCTTTTCAGCAACAACTTGTTCCTCCTCTGAAAAAAACACAAAACTATTGTCTCTTGCCAGTTAGTAATGTTGGCATATGTACAGACTGTGTATTATTGAGTTTCCTCCTTGCAGTGCTGGTAAAGAGCTATTGCTTTCAAGCCCTGCCTGGGGGCTTCCTGGAAACATCTCTTCAATCTTCTGGAGAGGTTTAGCTCTCTGTCCCACCACCCTCAGTTCTACATCAGGTGGGAACACAGGAGAGGGCCTTCTCGGTGGCTGCTCTCAGATTCTGGAAGTCTCCTTCTAGAGAAGCTAGACTGGTGCCAAGATTTTTTTTTTCCATCGGGCCGTTGCAGGCTGAGTGCTCAGATAGAAAGGGCCTTTCCTATGCTGTTCTGTTTATATTTGTTGTTCTTCTTTTTAATGTTTGTACTTTAAACTGTTTTATGTTATTAACTATGTTATTAATATTATTGATAATTATATTTTAACTGTTATACAATGAATATTTTAAGCTATATCTTTTGTAAGATGTTCTGAGTCCTATATATGAACTATGGCAGTTGGGTGGTGCCCAGGAGACCTTATGACCCTCTTGCATTCATTGATTGACCATCAGTGCAGTTGGCAATGTTAGAAGCCCACTGCAAGCCCACTGGCAGAGATTTACACTCCATTAGCAGACTTGGAATAATTACTAAGGAAGGTCAAAGATGAAAGTGCAAAGGCAAGCTTAATACTGAACATAAAGAAAACATAATTACCACAGAAGAAATACATACATTCATCCTAGACAATGAGGAAATCAAAATAGTTAAAATAATTCCTGTACTTAGGATCAAACAGTGATCAGAATGGTGATTGCAGTCAAAAAATAAGAAGACTAGGATTGGGATAGGCAGCTATGAAAGAATAAAACAAGATCCTAAAGAAAAAAGATATACAACTGAGCGCTAAAGTTAGAATCATCCAAGCCATGGTATTCCCCATCACTATGTATAGATATGAGATCTGGACAGTGAAAAAAGTAGATAAGAAGAAAATCAACACATCTGAGATGGAGTGCTGGTGAAGAGTGCTGAGGATACCATGGATGGCCAAAAACACAAACAAGTCCTTCAACAGATCAAGCCTGAAATCTCCTTGGATGCCAAGATGATGAAATTAAGGCATGTTTGGCTAGTTTGGCTACATCTTATGTGAAGGCATGACTCATTAGAAAAGACAATAATGCTAGGCATGATAGAGTATAGAAAAAGTGGAAGACCACATGTCAAATGGACAGTATCAATCAGGGAAGACTTGGGACTGAATTTGTAGGACCTAAGCAGAGTAGTGGAGGATAGGGGTCTTGGAGATGTCTCGTCCACAGGGTTGCCATGAGTCAGGGTCTACTTGAGAGCAGTTAACAACAACAACAACACATTACCATTGTACCACCTCTTGTCTTCAATGGGTTTATTTCTGAACAAACATATACAGCATTTATGTTTTTACTATTTCAGAAACACAATAAATTATAGCCACTGTTTGCTCCATTTCATACTATCTCAACAACCCCAGGTCAGTTTTTCAAGTTGATTCTAAAGATCAAATTGAATTTCTCACTAAACAATTATAGCTGAGTATTTTTTCAATAACTAATAGCTTCCTTTCACTTTTAAAAATGTGGGTATGATTAAAGATAATTCTTTTTCCCCCTTCTACTTGGCATATTTAGACAGAACTGCTTCTGGACCATCCTGATAATTTATCTCTCTGTGCTAGTGAATTCTTTGATTTAATTCTTTTTCCCTCCCTGTCATACATATACTCTGGCTCAGTTTGCTTTGTCACCTTCATCTGAAATGAACTTTTATATTTAAATATTTCTTTGGTCCACAGAGAAGGTTCCAATCTTTTAGACTGTTTTAGAAGCAGCAAGGGAATTGGCTTTACTCTGGCTTCCTTTTAATCTGGGCAAATAATGGAAGAGGTATCTTCAAAAGAAAGGATTTGCTAAGAATATTATGAGCATAGACTAATCTCTGTCTCCCTTATCTACAAAATATGCTTTTTGTATATTAAAAATGATGAATAATTTATCTTTCTGTGCATTTTCACGGCTGATATTTGCCACAAAGTCACTAAGCATGGTCTAAAATGAAATTGCATCATAGAACAGGTAGACTGCATGCCTGGCCATCAGCATGAGGCATGCAGGGGCCTGTTGCCTCAGATATATTGTGTACCCTTTCAGGCATAAATCTCTAGCCAAAGAGGGGACACTTGTGGTTCTCTAGGTGTAATTAGACTGCTACTCCCATCAGCTTTAGCTAGCAGAGCCAATGGTGAAGGAGGATGGGAAAGGAGGCCAAAGAAATTAGGAGGGCCATAAGTTGATAATCCCTGCTTGGGCTCTGTAGCATAGCTCTCTGTGTTGATCTACCTCTGGCTCTGAAATGCATCTTCCACACTAAAAGTGCAAGGAGAATTTTTCAATGTCCATTTAGGGAATTCCCATTTAGTTGGATCATGGCTTAGTGGTTAAGACACTGACTTTGATGATTGCAAGGCTGGCAGATTGGCAGTTCAAGACCAAGCACAGCATGACAGAGTGAGTTCCTGTGACTAGTTCCAGCTTCTGCCAACCTAGCAGTTTGAAAGCATGCAAAAGTGCAAGTAGACAAATAGGTACCACTTTGGTGGGAAGGTAACAGTGTTTCGTGCACCTCAACATTTAGTCATGCTGGCCACATGACAACGCTGGCTCCTTCAGCTTAATAGTGGAGATGAGCACCATCCCCTACAGTTGGACACGACTAGACAATCATGTCAAAGGGGAAACCTTTACTTTTAGTCAACCACACCCTCAATCCTTCTACTTCCCAAAAAGCCACTCCTAAACAGATCCTCTGGAATTTCAGTGCAGTGTTGGAAATGATCAAATCTTTCACCTTTGCTTTTTCTACAGCTGAAATTTTGAAGTCTTACATTCTTTTCAGTCCCTTTGTGAACATACCTAACATTCTGATAAGTTTGTAAAAAACAGACCAAACAAATTTATTGCCTGTTTGCACTGATCAAAATCAGTAGGTACTGTTATTCTTATTTTGGAGATATTCATGTTACAGCCGTGAAAAGCATCCACCAGGCAATAAATAAATAAATAAATATGGTAACTTTAATTCAGCATTCCAGACATAGCTGAATACATAGGGATTCAAAGCCAAACCTTCAAGAGTTAAGCATTCAAAGCCTTTTGCTTTGGTTGGACAAATCTGTCAACTTTGCATTCTCCATCAAATTGCTAAAGAAATGTGTGGATTTTGGAAAGTTCTTCCAAAGAAGCAGCAAAGAACCAAATGGAATCCTCATCCTTATCTATTTGGGATCAAACCAATGTAGCAGTTCTGGGAGGAAAAGTCAATATGAATAAAAAGGTTGATTCACAAATTGCTCATGCCTGTCTAGATCTATCATGTCCATGATCCTTGTTTTTCAAGTGTTTTTTCAGGCCTGCCCCTGCATAGGGGAGGTTGATTTATGGAAAAATTCACATGTTTTGAAAAGTTCAATTTTTTTTAATTAAAAAAAGTTTTTTTTGTTTTTTTTACCCATTCCTCATGAAGTACCAGGGGATGCAGTGGCAATGAGAACTTGTTCAGGTCTTGATTGTGTGAATGAGGGAACTTGAAACAGATTGTGGTCTGTGAGCTCTGGTCCACAACTGCTTTTCCAGAATGGTTGCTTAGAAGAATCATAGAATCATAGAGTTGGAAGGGACCACAAGGGCCATCCAGTCCACCCCCGCAACAGGAAGAGCTGAAGGATAATGAAACCTAAGTGTTAACAGGTCCAGGTACAGCCATCACTCCTTCTATAAAATGTAACAACTTGACACAGCACTGCTCCACGACTGGATTTTGCCCTGGTTCTGCAGTTGTAATTTTTGAATCTTTAGGTAATAAATTTATTCCTTTTCAAGTTATATTATAGTATCTAACAGTGAGTTGCTATAATAGCCAGTGTGGTGTAGTGGTTTGAGCATTAAGCTATGACTCTGGAGACCAGGGTTCAAATCCTGACTCAGCCATGTCTGGGTGAGTGACCTTGGGCAAGTCATACTCTCTCATCCTCGGAGGTTGGCAATGGCAAACTCCCTCTGAAGAAACTTGCCAAGGAAAATTCCATGATAGGTTCACTTTAAGGTCACCAAAAATTTGAAACCACTTGAAAGCATACTACAACTACAACAAACAGTGAATATTCAACTATCTCACACTTAGGAACAGATTATGCCACTTGTATTTATTTTAAGGAGACCAGAATATATACTCATATTCTTTTCCCATCTGATAAATATATATAGTTTGAAACAGAGGACATATGAATTACATTTTGTTATTAGCACTGTTTTTCAGGTTCCTGGCTCTTTTCTTATTTCAGTCAGTCCTTATCTTTCCCTGCATTTGTTTCCTTAAGGCTCACAGTTCATGACAACCCTTTGATTCCAAGACAGTTTTGGTTGAAAAGTTTTGTTTCCACACAAAGCTTTTCAGGTCATACTCCACAAACAAACAGTGTGATATATCTTTCCCTCATTTCAATAGATTTCCTCTCAATTTAATGAAGTCAAGGTTTGGTTTCAAAGGGAGAACAACAGTAGAGTGATGTGCTGGGTAATTTGATGCATTTTTATAGGGACATTATTGTGTTTAGTGAGGATTTTGTTGGGGAAATTTGCTTGGGATCGCAGTTCATTTCAGCTGGCTCAACTTTTCACCAATATACCAGGCAGCTTTGGCACTGGTGAATGTGCCTGCTCTCCACCCCAGTTGTATATTTAGAGAACTTGAGAATGATCCCTATGCATGTACCAGCACATGCAGGATTGTGAGCCAACCAGAATTTTCCATTTTGTGGAGGAGCTGTACTCAAAACATTGTTACATTCACACAGCCTGCTTTAATATTGGCCATCCCCTTCCCCGCTCCAGTGCCACCCTCCCCTGATACAAGGCAGGTTCAATTAAATCACACCATGGCAGTTATGTTGTGGCGTGAGGCCTTGGGATGGAACCAGAGTTGTTATAATAGGCTGCCGTCCCCAGGGCTTCAGAGCTGCCTTAAAGTTGAACCAAGGACAATGGACGGTTGCTAAGGATAGGTTTAGGTAGGGAAAGGTGCCTCCCTCATTTGCTCCTCATCCATCAACCTACCCCTTTTTGGGGTCATTTGACCAGTGCGGCCCATTCCTGGCCCTCTTCCCTTGTCTTGGCTGTGGACTCTCTCACCTGGCTAGGGCTCGTTCCCAGGGTTGTGGGTTCAAGGCTTGCCTCCACTTCCCAGCCCTCATAGGTCTCTCCAGGGTGATCGGCTCCAGCAGGCCTGGATCGTCCTTTGTCTGGTGACTGCTGTCCTACCCAGCAAGGGCTTGTTTCCTGACCCTCAGTGTTCTCCCCAGGATGATCGGCCCCTTTGGGCCTGGATCGTTCTTCGTCTTAACTAGGAGTGGCACTCCCGGCTGGCAAGCAGCCTGGGTGAGCCTAGAGCACCCTTCAGACCTGCCCAATGCTTATTCCCATGGGGGGGAGGGGGGAGGAAGCATGGAATTGGGAGTGGCATGGCCCCTCCCTCAGGCCTTTCTGGTCTGGTGCTATAGTTGGTCCTACTCATCCTAACCCTCTGCCCTTCCTTTAAAGTTCTTGGCCCAGGGTCACTTATAATGTAGTGTTATACATGCTTGGCTCCCCCTGGAAGTGGGGTGTGAGTGTGGGGTTGCTGACCCTGGTAGGTGAATTTTGAACACTCCTAATAATTAGGCTTATGGGGTGCTTATGAGCAAGGTGCTGTTATCACTTGCCCATTTCACACCACACTACAAGTCAGTTAGCTTGGTTATTTTGCTGCAGGCTATATTTCAGAGGAAACATCTCCCACACACACATTACACTTTCTAGACAGGACTGTTGTTGTTATTGTTGTTGTTGTTAGCATAGTTGCCAATTTTGTTCTTGGATATGTATATCCTTCCTTGTTGTTGTTTATTTGCTTGGCTTGGCTTGCTGTCAGGCAGCATGACTCCAAAGAAAGGTAAAGGAGGTCCCAAGGGAAAAGGGCCTGCATGACCAGTTTAGCCTTCTTCTTCTAGTGATGAGGCTGAGGATTTCCTGATGGATGAAATGTTTTTGAGGATTAGGGCTCTTGAGGAGGCTCAGGGTGGGCCTTCTTGGCTGCTTCCCACAACGGTTGGCTCCCCAGAGCATGAAGGGAGGTCTGCCAAGTGTTCTAAATGAGCTGTGCTTTATAAAGAAATGAAAGCTTGTATTCTTGCCTTGGAACAGGAGCAATCTGGTTGAGGAGTGTCCTCTGCACAGGTGATCCACTCCCCTTCGAGTCAGGGATCCACGGCTGTGGTCAATCCTGAAGAGGCTGTCCAAGCAACATTACCATTGTCCTCTACAGGTGAGTCTCTGCCTCAGTATAGTGACTTGCCTCCAGGCTATTCTTCGTCCTGGGGATTTCCAGGCCAACATCACCAATATGCAGCTTCGATGGGTGGTGATATGGGTGGTAATAAGGGAGGAATAAGTGTAGTTGGGCCTATGATGCCATTTGGTTGGCCTATGCCTCAACCCACTTGGGACAGAGGTCAGGATCCCCATTTCAGTCAACCCCACCTTTATGGCCAGCTGTTGATCAGCGCTGGGGCAGGCCTCAATGTCATTCTGGTTACACTGCCAAGTCCCCTTCTGCCATTCCATTTGGCGAGATATCTCTCCCTCTGGGTGATCATCTATTACAATCAACTGTTGATAAGATTTTGAGGGTGAATATATAGATGTCTTCACTTTACTATATCCTGAACTGGAAAAGAAGGAGAAGGAGGATCTGGATGGCAAAAGAAAGAAAATTTGCATAGGGGGAAGGTTGAGTGTATTTTTTTGAATTGGGTTAATAGTTTCCACGTTTATGTTGGGATTATAGCTAAAGCCCAGCCTACTCAGGCTGTGGCCCTGATCCAGTATATGGACATTATTCACAGGTCTTACCTTGACTATGCCGGCCCTGCGTGGCTGCTGTATGACAAGGCCTATCACATGCAGGTGGCTTTATATCCCACATGTGTTGGGACATGGACTGGGCACTCCCAATGGGTTGCTCTGTTTCTTGTGTGACCTTTGAGGCATTCAGCACCTTTCTTGAATGGGCCCTCAGGACAAGGGGAGTTGTCCACTATTTGGATGATTTCTTGTTTAATGGGTTGTCTGGTTCAGGGGTGTGTTTCTTTTTACTCAGAGAATTCTGAGTATTAGTCGATGAGCTGGGTGTTCCTTTGGCACCTGAGAAAACAGAAGGACCTGCTACAAGATGCAGATGCTTAGCCCCTATCTCTGGTAGCACTCAGTGCTGAGGTAGGAGATAGGGGCTAAGCAGATGCTTGCCCTGTATCTGTGGCATAAATAATTGATTTAATTTTTGATGAACACCTTGGATACCATTTGGGTGGAAGGGGCGTTTCTGGAAACACCTCTTTAGGCCTTGCAACCTGGGGGTGGCAGAAAGAAATTGCCCTTAGGTCTGTCTTTAATCATAAACCCCCTTTTTAATCTTTGCAGACTGGGAGAGGGACTTTCTGGTCAGACTTCCTAATGCAGGCAAGAGAACGAATAACCCATTTGGGTTATCATTGAGGGCTCATGTGTTATCATCCAAATAAGCAGCAGAGGTGGTCTGGAGAAAGACTCAGGCTGCAGCCTCTCCCACACTTGGTTCTTTCATTAGTTACAGTTCCATTAAGAATTTAATAAATAAGTCAATTAATAAATGGCTCTGTTTTATCCCAATCTTGTGTCTTGTCTCATTATTTCTGGGGTTGGGTGGCAGATAATAAGGTTTGTCTGAGATCCACAGATATCTTTTGGAATTAAGAACAAGAAGATAAAGAGGCCAGTGGCAGGGAAGGAAACATGTATCAAGTCTGCAAACCTTCATCTCTTCCCATCTCCACATCTGGTCCATGCCTGTGTCTATATTTGTACACCTGTGCTTTGTGATGGGATGCAGTCTTTTCACTTTCAAAATGTTTTTTTCTTAACATGTGCTCATTTTTCAAATGTGCTTGCACAACTTTCTTCCTATACTTTGGAGCAGGGGTCGGCAACCTACGCCCGGGGGTCGAGTGTGCCCCCCGAGGCCTCTGGAACGGCCCCCGCCAACCCCCACTGCCGCCGTACTGCTGCTATGCGCGTCGCGGCCACCATTTTGTTTATCAAAATGGCAGCCATGACTCATTTGCGCATGTGCAGTACTCCTGCGCATGCACAAATGAGTCGCGGCCACCATTTTGGCAAACAAAATGGTGGTTGCGACTCGTTTGCGCATGTGCTGAGTACTACGCATGCGCAAACAAGTCGCAGCCACCATTTTGTTTGCCAAAATGGTGGCCGCGACTCGCTCGCGCATGGGCAGTACTCCAGAAGCACTGCGCATGCCCCCCCAGCCTGGCGGAAGACCTGGAGACCAACGACCAGCCCCAGGTCTGAAAATCTTGCCGACCCCTGGTTTGGAGTGTATTCATGGGATGTTTTATGTTCATTCCTATTATAATTTAAATTATTTGTATGCTTGACTGTCCAGCCCGGGGCCATTCCCACTCCTGGAGCCATTGCGGCAGCCATTTTCTCAAGCTGGAAAACTCCTGGCTTTGAACAGAGCCTTGCTGAGCAGCTCTAGGAGCAGGGATGACTCCAGGATGGTTGCAGGTAGATTTTGGTGGCAAAATAGGGTTCGGACACTGCTCACACTTATTTTTAAGCCGGATCAGGTAAACCACTGTATTTAAATGTGCAATAAGCTCCCTCATTATGATTTTGGGGTCTAAATACCCTAAAGGCATGAGATCTCATATGATTTTCAAAGCTAAGCATAATTTAATGGGAGACCAAAAACGAATATCAGTTGCTATAGGCCAATGATAGTGAACCTTTTGGAGACCGAATGCCCAAACCCAGTGGCATTCCTGCACTGGGTGTCACTGGGTGCTGGGGGCAGGACTTCTGGGGTGGATGGGACTTCCAGGGTGGGATTTTTGGAGGGTGGGACTTCTGGGGGTGGGACCAAGGCTAAAGTCAGATGTCCAAAATACCCTGTAGAAATAATCCAGTCGGAGACCACTTTAATTGCCCTGGCTCAGTGCTAGGGAATCCTGGGAATTGTAGTTGATTGTGGCACCAGAGATCTATGGCTAAATATCTCACCAACCTACAAATCCCAGGATCTCATAGCATTCAGCCCTGGTAGTTAAAACAGTGCCAAACTAGAATATTTCTCCAGTGCAGATGCAGCCCAAACACCAGTTGTTGAATATCACTACTTTGTGGATTTTGGATGTTACTATACTTTGCTACATGGTGTAGTGGTTTGAATGTTGGACTATGGCTCAGGAGCCCAGGGGTAGGCAACCTCAGGAGGCCAGGGTTCGATTCCCTGCTTGGGCAAGAAACCCACTGAGTGACTTTAGGCACGTCACACAGTCTCAGGCTCAGGGGATGTCAATGGCAACCCCCTCTGAACAAATCTTGCTAAGAAAATCCTGTAACAGGTTTGTTGTGTTTGGGACACCAGTGTGGTGTAGTGGTTTCAGTGTTTGACTAGTCTTCTGGGAGATCAGGGTTCAATTCCCCATGAAGCCACAGAAATCTACCAGGTAACCTTGGGAAAATCACACTCTCTCAGTCTCAGGGAAAAAGGCAATGGCAAAAGCTCCTCTGAGAAAACTTTGCCAAGGAAACCCCAGGTAAGCATCCCCCAAATCAGAAAGGGCTTGAAACCACAGAACAAACACAACCCTAGATAGGTCAGATTCTCTCAGCCTCAGGGAAAAAGGCAATGGCAAAAGCTCCTCTGAAGAAACCTTGCCAAGGAAACTCCAGGATAGGGTCTCCCTAAATCAGAAAGGGCTTGAAGGCACACAACAAACATATCCTGGGTAGTTCATATTCTCTCAGCCTCAGGGAAAAAGGCAATGGCAAAAGCTCCTCTGAACAAACCTTGCCAAGGAAACCCCAGAATAGAATTCCCCCTAAGTCAGAAAGGGCTTGAAAGCACACAAAAAGCTCAAGACACCACTCACTCATCCCATGGTGGGATCTAGGGAAAGCTCCTGCCCCAAGACCCTGAGGGCTGTTTGGCCAGGGGGCAGGGTTCCCTGCAAAAGTGAGGGGCTTCTGGGAGGAAAGGACAGGCCTTCCAGGTGGAAGGGCAAGGCTTCCAGGTAGAGGGGCCACATGCCACCCCTCCAGGCTGCAGCAAGGAGCTGGGCTGGCTGCACATGCCTCCCTGCCCCAGGCCTCCATGGTCGTGTGCCCACTCAGATGGCTTCATGTGCCAGAGCTGGCATGTGTGCAACAGGTTGGCCAACACGACTATAGGTAAGGAAATCCTATGAAATTCATGAAGTCACCATAAATCAACAGGTGACTTGAAGGCACACACAAACACACTATGCTGGTCACATTCATATGCTGAACCACAGAAGAGTTTTTCCAATGTTGTGCTCAACATATTTCAAGCTGCCTGTACATGTGTGCAGATGTTCATGAGAAAGTTTCTCCTCATGTTTAGTACTGAAATGGCCATGTGTAGCTGTTCCTGCTTGAAAGACCTCCTTGTTTCATTGGCAGATCTGACTCTACTATCTTTCCACATGGTAACATTCATCTGCAGATTTCTACAATCATCAAACTTATTTTGCTTTATATAATGAAATCAGTTATATGTGAAGACTATGGTAAGGTCTGTGACCCAATCTATCAACAATTTCACACTTTGTACTCCATATTTTTGGGTCTACAATGCACATATATAAACCAAATTGACCTAATTTGATCTTGTGTCTTATTCCAAATATTTTTGCACATGTTTGGGAATGTTTAGCAAAGACTGGCTTTTTTAATGTGGAAAATTGTTAGTTACATAGAATGTGATGTAAAACAAATTTTAAGAACTATAAGGGCTACCATTCAAACTTGTGTTTCATTCATATCATAACGTTTATATCATAAAGAAAATCATCAACATCAGTACCACCAACACTAGGGTAAATTCCTAGCATGTAATATTTCTGTTTTGTTCACATTTGATATATATACATTTTTTTCTATGAGTGTTTTTAAAATGTGGACATGTCCATAGCTGTCTGGTAGTCTGCATTTTTTTTATTAAAGTTTTTATTGAATAAAAAAAAAACCTCATATTAGCATACATACATTCACATTAACTTATTAACCTAACCTATTATAACATCCATAAAGTTCATCATACATATAACACATAATCACGTATCAACACACTAACATACATTCCAAAATTCACATACATGCCTAATATTCCTCATACTATTTCATACATCTTCCTGTATCTCAACATTCATCTCTTCCATTCCTTTATAGAACTT
This sequence comes from Phrynosoma blainvillii, assembly GCA_026167975.1. Lineage (NCBI taxonomy): Eukaryota > Metazoa > Chordata > Lepidosauria > Squamata > Phrynosomatidae > Phrynosoma > Phrynosoma blainvillii. The sequence continues at coordinate 247,295,125 of JANUYF010000001.1, read as the reverse complement.
TCTGAACCCTTACCAAGTCATAGTATTTCCCAGATTATAGGGAGAAAAAAAAACCCTTTCTTCTCCTAAACTATATTAAGACTAACATTATAGATTGTTTGAGATTTATTTTCTAAATTTACCAAAAAAAAGTGCCAAAAAAGAAAGAAAAAGAAACAACCACTCAGTATACCTTCATAATATTCTTTTCCTTGTTTTTACTATTTATCTTCTATGTCATAATGTGATCTTAATATAATTCTAATTTACATTATTACTTTTACATTCTTTCTTACATATATAGTTAGACAGCGGTTTCCATATTCTCTCAATTTCTTCCCAATCATGTCCTCTCAACAAATTAGTATATTTGTCCATCTGCATTATACTAATAAGCTTATGCAGCCAATCCTCTTTTGATGGGAGGTTTCAGTCTTTCCATTTACTTGCATACACAATTCTTGCACTGGTCGTCAAGTAGAAGTTTTCCATATTTAAACTCTAATTCCTTACTATCACACATACTTAAAAGATATAATTTAGGGTCCATTTCTATTTGGGACTGAAGTATCTCCTTAACCACTCTATGAATGTTTTTCCAGTATTTTTTGGCTTTCTTACAGCTCCACCATAAATGGAAAAATGTGCCTCTCTCACGTTTACATTTCCAGCATTTATCAGAGAGGCCCTTATAAATTCTAGCTAACTTTGCTGGTGTCATATACCACCTGAACTGCATCTTACAGAAGTTTTCTCTAAGATCATAACAGGTGGTATACCTTAGTGCAGGGGTAGGCAACCTTTCCCCTTTAAGAGCTGAGGGACTTCAGCTCCCAGAATCCCAGGAGCTATGGGCCAACATGGGACTATTGGCCAACAATAGTGTTTTATTCCATGTACTTTCCCATTGTTCTAGCCTGATGTTTTGTTTTAGGTCTTGCATCCATTTCACCATTTGTTCTTTAACTGTTTCTTCCTCTAACTCCATTTCCATCAAGCATCGATAGAATGGAGTTATTTTATGTGGGTTATCAGATAACATTTTCTCTTCAAACATAGTCTTTTCTATTCTTATCCCTATTGTTTTTATATCTATTGAACATCTCTCTCTTAATTGTCTGTACAGTAGCCAGCCCAGGGAGTACCCTTCTTCTGTAAGTTGTTCTAATTTTTTGAATTGCAGCCTGTGTTTCAACTGAGATGTTATTAATAATTCTTTATATGTAATCCATTTCTCCTGTGCTATTGTTTCTCTACTGTGAAAAGCCTTGTGAATTGAGGCCCATAACAGTATTTGTGGACACAGTCTAGCTTTATGCTTAAACCAGATTCTCATGATAGACTTTCTGACAAAATGGTTTAAAAAATCTCCTGTAAAACAGATAAGCTTGCAGACCAAATCTTTGATCTACTCCTTCTAGGCTGAGTAGTTTCCTATCATTCAATAGCAGCCAAGCCATCAGCCATTCCAAACAGCTAGCTTCATAATATATCTGTAAATTCGGTAGTGCTAGACCTCCCCTCTCTCTTGAGTCCTGCATTATTTTAAATCTCATTCTCGGTCTCCTCCCGCCCCATATAAACTTAGAGATTTCTTTATTCCACTGTTTAAAAGGTTTATCATTTGTTATAATTGGGATGTTTTGGAACAGAAACATAAATTTCAGAAGCTCATTCATCTTAATCACCAAAATTCTACCCAGCCATGATAAATTCAGCTTATTCCATATTGTCAGGTCTTTCTTTAGTTCATTTTGTAACTTCTCATAATTGTTTTTAAACAAATCTACATTTTTTTTTGTTGTTAATTCAATATCTAAATAATTGACTTTTTTACGAATTTAGTATCCCAAATTCTCCACAATATTTTGATTTTCTTTATTAGATAGATTTTTAGTCAGCACCACTGTCTTGTTTCTATTTATTCTTAGTCCTGAGACTTGGCAAAATTCTTCTAATACCTTCAGCAACTGCATTAAACTATCTTCGGTATCTGATAAAGTAACCAATAAATCATCTGCATAGATTTTCAGCTTAAACTCTTGGCTTTTGCATCTAATTCCTTTTATTCCAATATCTTCTCTTATATTATATTATTGGCCAGTATCCCCATAATTATTAGAAACAAAAGGGGTGACAAGGGGCATCCTTGCCTTGTCCCATTTTGAATTTCTATTTTCCTTGTTTTTCCCCCATTAACTAAAATCCATGCTTCTTGTTTAAAGTAGATTGCCTCTAGCCACTTAATAAAATTGGTACCTGCCTTTATTTTCTCCAAAACTTGTAACAGAAATTGCCAATTTACCTTGTCAAAGGCCTTCTCAAAAATCAATAAAAAACCATTGCTAACTTTTTTTCAAATTTCTGCTCATGCAATTCAATTACATCTAAGATGAATCTTATATTATCTTTAATCCTTCTCGCAGGCAGAAAACCATTTTGATCCTTATTAATCCAGTCTCTTAGAACTTTCTTTAACCTTTCAGCTAATATTGTAGAGAAGATCTTATAGTCACAGTTGAGTAATGAAATTGGCCTGTAATTCTTTACATTTAAAGCTGTACCTCATTACCCTAAAATCTGATAGGTGTGGTCTTGTGCTTGTGCCAGATGTTGTCTCTTAATTGTTTCCTCACAAAGAAAACAACTACATCTCTTGAGATTTTTTTTTTGCCACATATGAATTTAATCAATACAAGTTATACACCTTCATTTCACATTGTTCAAACTCTTTGTTTAGATACTCACTCAACATCTGTACAATTTTTTGCCATAAATCTTCACTCTCCTCTTCCAAAATCCCTCTTATCTTTAAACATCTATCTCGTACTCTTACATCTCTCATTACATTCTCCTCTACTAGATCTTTCTGTTTCTGTTTAATTTCACTTAAATTTTCTTCAAAACTTTCATGTTTGGCCTCAATTTTTTCCATTTTATTTTTAATTTTGTTCATTTCTATTGACATTCTGTCTATTGCTCCAGTGACCCCTTTAAGATCCTCTCTTAACTCAATTTTAATTTCTGTTTTGAGCTCTATCATTTCATCTTAGATCATGAATTTCTTTGCTCAAATCAATTCTGATTTTCCATATTTCTTCCATTAAAGACATATTTAAGTCTTGTCCTTTAATCTGCTCAATTGACAGCCTGCGGTTCACTTGTGCTTGTGCTTGGGTCTGGGTCTGAGACCTGGTGATCTTTGTTGTTGCCATTTATATCAGGTTCCAATCAACATACACAGATATTCCCCTACAATTAAAGCAGTATGCACACTTATTTCTCAATTACTTTATCTTTTCTATTCTGATAATTGACTTTGTGGGATATTGCTTACCTAAATTCCCCCTGAGGACTCTATTATCAAAGTACTCTTTACTATCCCAACCTTTCAGTCCTTAGAGCAGCTCTTTCTACCTTACTTGTTACCCCCCCCCTTTAAATTAACAGTTATAAAAACAGTAGAAATAGTCAATATTTCAAATGGTGGTACAGGCTAATCAAATTATGTTACTAACAAATCAGATATATCTTTCTCCTGATTTTCAATGCCTCAAACCTCTTCACTGCCACCCCTGCACCATACACTTGCATGGCAATGGAGAGGGAATTTTTAAGAAATAGTTTCCTCCCCCCTTTCTTAATTTCCCCCCCCCCCTTTTCCCTTCAACCCTCCTCTACCCTGGCTACCAATCCCCACAATGGGGGGGGGGGGTGTTTACATCAGGTCCCATCAGATTTTTTTCTTTTTTTCTTTTTATTGTTGTACAATCTTCTCCCCACACGTCTTCACTGCCTTCAGTGAGGGAAAGGAGACAGCTTTACCACCATTATCCTTGCCCTCCACGCTGAATACCTCCACGACCATGGACCACTGGACTGCCCCTGTTTACTCCATTAATAGCTGCAAAAAGAGTACATCGTCCTCTCTCTCTCTTCTCCCCATCGTCGGAGCACATCTCCACAATCCCCAAATTCAATTGGGGGAGCCCAGACTCCTCTCCTCCTTTGCTCCCTGCTGGGTGCCTCCAAAAACTGCTTCAACAAAGAAGAGCCAGTAGCCAGGGTTCTCCTTCCTTTTTCAGCTTAATTCCAGCCTTGCCGTTGCTGTTTTTGCCTTTTGCAAGTGTGTGTGTGTGTGTGTGTGTGGCAAATCAGTGTTGATTAATATCTCTATTTTAACTACAGTCAGAATGTATGACTAGGAAGACTTCATCTCCCATGAATCTCTGGTTCCTTTTCATCACTTCCTTCCCTCCCAAAACTACAGTTTCAAGAGTTCTCCTTCTTCTTCCTTCCTCCAATCCTTTCAAGTCCGATACATCACTCCAACGGATCCTTCCAAGACATTCCTTAGGAAGGAAAGTGGCAGAAGAAAAAGATATGGAGATCCTTATATTTTTATAGGCTTTCTTTCACATAAGACACTCTTCCGTCTTTTCCCTATCTATTATATCTCTTAGTTTCTCAGTTCTATTTTCTTTTTGGACATCATAGCCGACAATTACCATCTTCATTCAATGTCATATCTCTATTTTTTTCCTTTTTTAAAAATTTTAATTTCTCCTAAAGGCAATCCTTTCCCATATTATCCTCAAGTCAGCTGTGCCTTAGGGAAAGGTGCAGTGCTGGACTTGGTACCGTGTTCTGCCAAGTCAACAAACAGTCAGACAAATAACTCACATATATTAAAAGTTGGTGGCGTTCCTCGACCCCCACATGGGGGAAAGCTTGAAGGTAGACGTGGCTCCTTTTTGCTGTTGTTTTGGTCTTTCACTTCTCTTCTGCCCTTTGTCTTTTCCACAACAGCTTGCCAAGATTACCCTCCGAGTCCCCCTTACCAGGGGGACAATTTGGGTTATCCGTAAAACCAGCCGACAGCCAATTTATGCCTTCAGCTAGACGGTTCCTTCAGAGAGACTGTTTCAAACAAGTCTCACCGGTCTGCCATACCAACCTGGAAGTCCCTAGTAGTCTGCAAATTCTTGAACATGATTTGGACAGAATAAGGTCCAGTGCAGACTAGGCAAAGTATACATAAAAAGTCTGCCAAGGCCAATTCCTGGCACTGAACTCCCTTTTTAGTGTTATTTTCATCTTTCCCTTGTGGGACAAGTGAACAATCTATGCTCCTCCATACATTGTTTGATTCTACCTACAACCTGCTCCTATCAGCAGCAGCCCTAGGATGGGAATTAATAGGATGATGGGAATTATAATCCAAAATGCCTGGAGGTTACCAGTTTGGAAGAATGTATAGTATTTCAGAAGATATTTCTCCCCTGAAAATTCACTCCTGTGTAACATATGTGACAAGATTCAGTGGTTTTTCAAAAGATGGAACACCCTCTTCTATACATTCATCAAAGGAAGAGAGATGCTGTCTTTAAGATTTAATCCATGCTTTTCAGTGGCCTACAAATGTAAAGATATACAAAGCTGTAACTACTTAACATTCAACACATTATTTTCTTATTAACTACTGTAAATAAACACCAAAAGGAGCTGCAGTAAGTCTGTGGACCAAAACTTCAATTTATTTTCTTCTGAAATGGTATTTCAAGCTTGCATTTAGTTTATTCTTAGGAAATTTTCTTGTATCATGGAAAGGACACAACAGTGAATGTTATTATATTTAGAGAGTTGTGGCGTTCTGCCATCCTCAGTTCACCCAAGTCTGGAATGGGTGGAATGGATCTGTTTTGCTCATTCTCACAATGAGGAAATTTCCACTTCTGGCATGTCTAATGTCAGAAGACAATAGGAACAACCCCTACTGGTGAACACCATGAAGACTTATAAACAATACAGACCAGTGGCCCAAATATGGAGGCAGCTTTTTGCTTCAATTTGTTTCTAAGGGAGAAAGACATTGCACCTATTGCATTCAATAAGCTAAAACATCCAGTTTGGGACAAAATGTTAATTCATAGCCTAGAGAGGTCAGATTAAGTGTAGCTAATATTAAGAAGAAACTACTTTGTTGGACAATTATTTTATGTGGGGTATAGATTAAACCTTATTATTATTATTATTATTATTATTATTATTATTATTTGGTCTTAGGCCATATGTTTCAATGGTACAGGGGTCATAAGGGGTCAATACAGCATATAAATGAATATCCTGTCTCAGCATTAGAACATTTTAAACAGGAAGAAAATAAAGAGAGAGTCACGTCTGTTGGTATAATATAATGAGTTTGATTAAGGAAAGTACTTGAATATCTGAGACCCACCCATCTTCAAAACAGTTTCTGGTCATTAAAATAAAAAGACATAAAATACTCTTACACTTTATCATGAACAATGTCCCTCTGGGAAATAGCACACTGAACTTTTCAACAGTTCCAAAAAATTTTCTTGCTACCTCAGGCAAGATGATGGAAAGTACAGACTTTAGGCCAGGGTTTGGCAAGATTTACTTACTTGGGGCCGGTCACTGGTCCCCAGGTCTTCTGCCAGGCTGGGGGGGGGGGAGGAAATGGTGGCGCATGTGCTCACGTGTGTGCATGGGCCCCCGCCGCTGCCAACCCCTGCCGCTGCCATGCGCGCTGCTGCTGTGCCACCACCATGCGTGGCACAGCTGCCATTTTGTTTTCCAAAATGGCAGCCACGACTCGTTTGTGCATGCGCAGTACTCATTGTTGTTGTTGTTGTTGTATTATTCCCTTGTCAATCAAAGGCCTCTCCTGGGAAGCTTGTTATTGTTTATTTCATTTATATGCCACCTTTTGAACAGAGTGGAACCCAAAATGGCTTCCAGTGGGATAATAACACATCACTGTTTGCATGTTTTGCTTTCTCTGAGGCAGACTTTTCAATCCAACTGACATGCCTTTCCCCATTATGAATTAGGAAAAAATTGTGTGCCACCTTTTGGGATAGCAGCAGCATAAGTTTGGGGAGGGGCTCAGCATACCTGTAGTTCAGGTGGTACTGCCTCAGCCCTTCTCACCAAACAATTGGCTTGCCTAGATAACACTAGTCACTTGCTAGAAGCAACATCTGTCTCCCATTTGGTGGAAAAGGCACCCAAAACAGCTCAGGGACTCTGCCCTGATTCCTAGACCCTTGGAACTGGATCCAGACTACTCTTTTTTTTACATCTACATGCCTGTCCTGGTTTTCCTACCTACTAGCTAATTCCTTGGCTTCTTGGCCTCTGGACTGCCAGTTACCCACGTGACATCTCTCCTCTACCAGTGAATTGCCACAAAAGGTTTTTTGGGAGGAGGGGGGAGATTTGCAATCCAGTGTATTAAATGTCTCATTTACAGGGATGTCATGATTCAAGGTCAACTCAAAGGTAGTTAACAACAAACAAACAAGAAATATTACAACACTCACAAAATGCCAAAATATGGTAATATGAGAGAGGACTCAGACATATAATAGTAGCAGGTTGTGATTGACATGATCAGCTGGAAACTAGTATTGGAATTTTATATTTACATTTAATGCCACAGTGATTTTCTTATAGCAGAGAATTCCATAATGCCAATTCTATAATTCAGCTTTCTTCAGGCTAAATGCAGGCATTGATTCTGGGAGCACTATCACAATATTTCTGATGGTGCTCAGATCATACTAAGATACATTTTGTCTGAGCAGCTGTATTTCTGCGCTTTTCTTAAGGACAGGAGAGGCATTTATTTTTCTAATAATTTGAATAGAATATTTAAATATAATAATAATAATATAATAATAAATAAATAAAATTTTATTTCTACCCCGCCCAATGGGTACCCAATCAGGGCGGCTTACAAATTTAAAATCATAATCCACATAAAACATATTATACACAAAACCCTACCCACCCCCCTTAAAACAGTATTAAATCAACAGTTTTAAACATAATTTAAAATTAAGGTCCACACAGAATAAGTGAGCCAGGCTCGATGATCCCTTCCATCTAACGATGGGGCCACGTAGGGACATCCAAAGCGCAAGTCCTTATGTCCGGGGTGGGTTAACTAGTCTGGGAAGGCCTGCCGGAAGAGATCCGTCTTAATGGCCTTTTTGAAGCTCTCCAAAGATGTTAATAGATGGATCTTGTCCGGCAGGTCGTTCCAGAGCCTGGGGGCGACAGCTGAAAAAGCTCGCCGGGAGGTAGCCGCCAGCCTCGATTTCTGAGGCTGCAGCAAATTCCTCCTGGAGGATCGGAGAGCGCGGGGAGGATTGTATGGGAGTAGGCAGTCCCTGAGATAGCTTGGAATGAAACAGACCCAGTCCAAGACTTGTAGTTAATCTTTCAGGGGGCATATCTACCTTTCACTTTTAAGACAATTCTCCATCCTGGGAGTGGATGAGGTGGTTCATATTTCTTTTGAAATCTACTGTTTCTCAAGTAATTAAGGCTCTTTACCTGAATTTTCTCCTGTCTCCCTGTTAAAGCTTCAGTCACTCCCATACTAAGTACCTCTGTCCTGGCCAGTATCATATATGGGCAGAAATCCTGTTCATTAAGCTTATCGCACCAGTACCAGTAACGTTCCCATTGAGTCCTTGGAACATAATGATATGAGAACAGGTGTTACTGCATTATTGATAATGGGATAGTAACATTATGAGAACACATATTATCGCACAGCATTTACTGTTGCACCGGTACCAGCACTAAAGTAGTTCCTCAGCTGTCCCTCATTGGCGCATGCTCACTGTTGCAAAAACCCCTAGGTCTGCATTGGAAAGAATGCTATAGAGAGGTTTAGGTAGCAAGCATTCATTGTTTTTTCTTGTAAACACTAAGCAATTCAATCTACAAACATTAAAAAAATATTTTTTAAATTGCCTGTGGTACCTTCCTTGTGTCAACACTGGAAGTGTTGTATTGAGTTTGTGGACGTTCTAGGATGGGAGGGGAAGAAGTTGTCTTAGCCAATCAGAAAACAAGGACAGATTGAGACTGGTAGGATTATCGCACACCCATCATCTAGAATGGTCTGAAAGTGTTCTTGCTGGCTGAGGACGAATTTTTACAGTTCTCCTCCTGGAACAGGTTAGGGACTGTCAGAGCACAGAATGGGAACTCGATGAGGATCATACCATGTGATAAAATAGGTTCCATTCCGTTCTCATCACATACTCATTACGTTCCGAGAACACAGTGCAATAAACTTACATGTCTTATGCAGGTGTACATTCCCTACAGAAGAATTTGGACTTTTTTTTGGCTTAAACAGAATGCCTGCATTCATGTTAAGATTGTGGAAGCAGAAGGACACATCAAGTACCATTAATTTATAATGTACACCAGTTTAAACTCCTCAGTAAACAAGGTCTGCATATTGGCAGTAGATGCATAGAAATGGTGTTGTCAACAGTTCTGGTCATTCCTGTATTCCATGAACCAAATAGTTTTGACAGGATTGCAACTTGTCATGACAGGGAAATCCTATAGAACATTCAAGAATCCTTAAGGATCAATTATTCTCAAAGACCAGATCAATTTAGTGGGACCTATCAAAGAAAAAAGTGCTAAGGCAGGCTCAATGTTGAACATAAAGAAAACAAATATAATGACCGAGGACCTTCACAAGTTCACCCTAGACAATGAAGAAATAGAAATAGTAAAAGAATTCTCATGCCTGGGATCAAACATTGATAGAAATGGGGACTGCAGTCAAGAAATAAGAAGAAGGCTAAGAATGGGGAGGGTGGTTATGAAAGAACTAGAAAAGATTCTAAAATGCAAAGATATACAACCCAGCAGAAAAGTTAGAATCATACAAGGCATTGTATTCCCTAGTACAATGTATGGATGTAAGAGCTGGACAGTTGAGAAAGATGATAGGAAGAAAATCAACTCCATTGAGATGTGGGGCTGGAGAAAAGTGCTGAGGACCCCATGGACAGCCAAAAGGACAAACAAATGAGTCCTAGAGCAGATCAAACTGGAAACCTCCCTGGAAGCCAAGGTGACCAAACTGAGGCTGCCATACTTTGGACACATCATGAGAAGGGAGGACTCTTTGGAAAAAAACAATAATGCTGGGAAAAATGGAGGGAAGTAGGAAGAGAGGAGAGCCATATGCCAGATGGATTGACTCTATAAAGGAGGTCACGGGTATTAAGGGGTTGCAGGAATCAAGCATAGCAGTGGAGGACAGAGGGTCTAGGAGATGTCTCATCCATAGGGTCACCATGAGTTGAGATTGATTCAAGGGCAGTTAACAACAAATCAGAAAGGGATCTGCCTATGACAATGGAATATTTTCACATTCCCTCACCCCTGCCCCCAAGATCACCTTCTTCGTGAACAGCAAAAATCAGATCAAGATTCGCTTACATTTACTGCTAGATATTGTTTATGTGTTTGAACATGTTTCAACAGTGTTTAACAATGTTTTTACAGTGTTAAAATTATTTTATGTGTTTTACCACATTACCGCACTAGCCTCTTATAGTACTGCTATTCCATTTTAACTGCCCTGTCTGCCTCCTGTTGCTTTCTGAGGTTTGTAGCTCAGTGAGGCCTAAGAGCTCTCTGGCTGAGAATTCTAAATGCCCCTCCCAGAATACAACAGGAGGCAGCCAGAGCAGTTAAAGTGGAATAGCAGCGCTATAAGAGTATAGTGTGATAATCTAGTCAATCTATGTTGTACCCTACCTTGAGCCTTGGGGAGAGATGAGTAAAAAATAAAATTATTTATTATTTTTTTAAGGAGAAAAGCAGGATATAAAACAAACATTGCAAAACATTGTCATTCAACACAAAGGCTGCATAGCACAGTCAATGTGCAACTCCACATGCACAGTTACACTATGCAACTCCAATATAGGATCTTGTCCAAGGTTTCTAGATGGGTAACATAAACAGAGGGCATGCAAAACAGAGATTATGAAGTCTCTAGGATAAAGTAGACAGGACATAATAACATGTTCTCCGAAAGACAAATAGATAAATCAACTGGCATATCTATCTTCAGAAAGACCTATGAGAAGTAAAGAACCCAGACTGTATCACCTCAAACTGCTGAAAATCACTTGTAAAATATTTAACTCTGATAAGTGCTATGAAGTATTCCTACTGGAGAGATGGCAGTGACCAGACTGACCTCCCTAATGCAGCCCAGTTTCAAATCTGTTCATTAAGTAGTTCACTCCATGCATCTGAAGAAGCAGACCAAGTTTATGAAAGCTTATGTTACAACATGTTGTATGGTTAGTCTCAAATGTGCAACAAGATCTCTTTGCAATTTGATAATCCATACCAACAAGACTATGAAGATAATCACACCAGGGCCAATTCAGCAGCAATCATGGTATTGGAAGATAATGCAACAGTAGCACTATAGAGATCAATATATTTGCACAGTCGCACAACTGCATGATAATGGCAACATAAAAACCAAATAATATCATGATTGCATTCCACAAACATCCATTAAGAAATGGTTATTACATTGAAATTGATCATTTTGTGTATGCGCTGTTTCAGACAACAGCACATGTCTGACATTAATGTCAGAATAAAATAAAATAAAATGTATTACTTCACCACATTATTTCTATCCTAACAAAATTGTGCCCCATACCTCAAAATAAGATCAAAATCCACTGCAAAAACTAATCCTAGCAATGAGAACAAATTGCCTCTAAATGTGATTAACTTTTGCACTTTCACAATCGCGCTTCATTTGTGCTATTGACAAGGCATTCACGGGACTTCCTTGTAAATGAGAAATTGCAGGAGAATGCTGGGGTGTTCATTGGAGCAGTACTGGATGAGCACAGTTGTTTAAAATTTTTTGGCTTGATCATACGATTATGCCAAGAGCATTCCTTTTACTCTTGCTTCTTTTCCCTGTCTGATAATCTCCTGTGTCTCTGAATTCTACCCCATTAAGTAGTTTTCTGTGATGCTGTATATTTAAGGAAGGTGGATCATCTGTACAGAATTTACCTTATATCACCAATGTGGATGGAACATCACTGGTAAAATTCTAACATTCATCTTCATATCACCTTAATCTTATTGTTTTCTCAATGGAATCACCACAGGCACATAGTTGCCTGTTATCAAATGTACAGTTTTTTTTCAGTTGGAGGGAAATCCATTGATGTAGATGGATGTTTGAAGCAGACATTCACAATTTCAATCTACTATCTCCTGACTTCATTCTTTCCAATATCCTCTGGGATTTTTGCTTAGTTCCTCATGTTACAGGAGCTGTCTGGATAAATAATTTCCCATATTTTCTGTGTCAGGGAGTGGCGTCTGCATATATCCTTATTCTGAATTGTGAAACCTAATCTTACACTTAATCTTTCTCTTAAGTTATCTATTTAGCCATTTGTTCCAGCCCTTTGACATGCATGCATTCATAAGCATAACAAAGGACAATGAACTTATGTCTTGGTGAATATCAGCAGCATTTAAGGCATCTAATTTCCTCCTCCTTTTCATGGTTTCTTTTGTTCATTCATGCCACCCAACAGGCATATTCCTGTTCTTGTTTCCTTACATAAATATTCTTATTGAATCAGACAGAAGGAAGGCAAGCATCCCTATTGTGTCTGAATGTGAGGCTGGTATCAAGTTGGATCTAAATTAGGTGAGAGTATAGCCAGTGATATTAATGGCTCTTAAGCAACTTACTTAGAGGAAGTCCACACAGGTATTATATTTAGTTCTAAGGAACTGTTGGTCATAGGGCTGTACAATTTCCTTGAGGTGAACCAAACAACATATCTACTTATCCTGATTCTCACCCAGGCTTATTTCACTCTTGGAAAATGACTTGGTGTGAGACAGCCCAATCCTCTTTTTCAGGTTGCATGTCCCTGCCTAGGAGCCTAATTACCATAAAGATACCAGATTTTATCTGATCATGGAAGCTAAGAGGGTCAGTTTTGGTTAGTACTTGGATGGGAGACCACCGATGAATACCAAGTGCGGTGTACTATATTTCAGAGGAAGGAACTGTCAAAACTACCTCTGAGTATTCCTTGCCTAAGAAAACCCTATGAGATTCATGGGGTTGACCTCAATAGGTGACTTGAAGTCACAGGCACACATATCCCTGCCTACTATGTCTCATTATGTTGTGCTGTTGGGAGCGTTTATAAATAATAATAATAATAATAATAATAATAATAATTTATTTCTATCCCACCCCTCTGCAGCGCAATTGGGGCGACTTACAACAAGTAAAATTCCAATAAAATACATTCAACCCCTAACCCCCCCCCCCCCCACACACATACCCCTTAAAAAATATTAAACTAAGACAGTTTACAAAGCATTTAAAATGAATCATAATATAAAAGAAGACATCACAGCAATACAACACAAATAGCAGCAGCGTGGAAGAGAGAGAGATTAGCTCACTCTTAGGGCCGGGGTAGTTATTCAGGAAAGGCCTGCCAGAAGCTGTCTAAGGTGGTAATAAGACGGATCTCGTCCAGCAGGCCATTCCATAGTCTGGGTGTGGTAGTGGAAAAGGTCCTCTGGGAGGTCATCGACAGCCTCATTTTCATAGGCTGTAATAAATTCCTCCCAGAGGACTGGAGTGCATGGGGTGGATCATACGGAAGGAGGCGGTCCCCAAGATAGGTTGGACCCAAGCCATGTAGGGCTTTAAACGTCATAACCAACACCATGTACTGTGCCTGGAAGCTAATAGGCAGCCAGTGAAGAGATTTTGTAATATGGTCTCTTCTGGATGTTCCAGAGACCAACCTGGCTGCGTTGTTCTGAACCGATTGAAACTTCCAGGTCAAGCACAAAGGTAGCCCCATGTAGAGCGCGTTACAGAAATCAAGATGAGAGGTTACCAGCGCAGGTACCACAGTTTCCAGATCCTAAGTTTCCAGGAAAGGGAGCATTTGGCATATCAACCGAAGCTGATAACAGGCGCTCCTGACTGTTGCATTCACCTGATTTGACATCTGGAGCAACGGATCTAGGAACACCCACAGACTGCGAACACAGTCCTTGGAGGAGAGTGTGACTCCATCTAGGACTGGGAGCTATATTCCCAAACGTGGTTTCAGGCCTGCAACTGTTAATACCTCCGTTTTTTTCTGGATTCAGTCTCAATCTGTTTTTCCTCATCCAGTCCATTACTGCATTAAGACAATCATTGAGAGGAGAGACACCATCTGAAGTCGAAGCTGAGGACCAAGACATGGAGAAGTATATCTTGGAGTCATCAGTGTACTTATGACACCGTGCCCCATATCTCCGGATGATCTCTCCCAGTGGCTTCATATATATATAATAGCATTGGGGACAGGATGGCACCCTGAGGGATGCCACAATTCTCTATTCTTGTAGAGCAACTGTTCCCGAGCCTCACCCTCTGAGATCTGCCTGAGAGGAAGGAATGGAACCACTGCAATGCAGTGCCTCCAATTCCTAACCCTCTCAGGCGATCCAAAAGGATGGAATGATCTATAGTATCAAAAGCTCCTGAGAGGTCCAAGAGCACCAACAGGGTCACACTACCCCTGTCGATACCCGGTGAAGGTCATCAGCCAGAGCAACCATGGCAGTCTCAACTCCATATCCTGTCCTAAAGCCAGTTTGAAATGGATCTAGATAATTGGTTTCATCCAAGACACTTGGAGTTGAAGAGCAACTTCTCTCTCGATCACCTTGCTTAAAAAAGGTAGTAGAGAGACTGGCCTATAGTTGTTCCTATCCAGGGAGTCCAGGGAAGGTTTTTTCAGAAGCGGCTTAACCACCGCTTCCTTTAAACAAGATGTAACAAAACCTTCCCTGAGGGATGCCTTGACAATGTCCCTAAGGAACATTCTCAATGTGTTGCCCCCCTGGATGACCAGCCATGATGGGCAAGGATCAAGAGAGCAAGTTGTTTTCCTCACTCTACCAAGGAGCTTGTCCACATCATCGGTACTGATAGGTTGAAGCTGATCCAGTATGATTTCATCAATAGAGTTGCTGGACACCTCATCGATAGATTCTGTCATAACACTGGTGTCTAAGTTGGCTCTTATCTGAGAGATTTTATCTGCAAAGAAGTTGTTAAATGTGTTGCAGCAGGCCGTTGTCAGGTTAAGGGGTTCTGCTCAGGTGGAAACTGCTACAGCTCTCCTACCACCCTAAACAGCTTTGCTGGGCAGGACTCTGCAGATGCAATAAGTGCAGAGGAGAAAGATTTCTGTGCTGCACATATTGCCTCTCGATAGGACCAAAGAAAGTTCTTAGTGGTTCTTAGTTCAGTCTTGACCAGGAATTGATTCGTCCATGACAATGCGGTGGTTTTAATAACCTCCGCCCATGGATATTCCTGTTCCGTACTAAAGACCGCATCGAGGGTATGACCTGCACAATGAGTGGGCCCAACAACCAATTGGAAATCCCATGTTTGCCATGGATTCCATGAACTCCCGAGCTGTGGCAGTTAAATTTGGCAAACTGGTCTTGAGTGGAATGTTGAAGTCGCCCAAAACTAAAAGTCTGGGTGACTCCAACAGCAACTCTGAGACCAGCTGTGTCAGCTCAGTTAGGGAGTCTGTTAGGCAATGGGGTGGCCGATATCCTAATAGAATCCGCAAACTATCCCTAGTCCTCAGGCTTAGGTACATACACTTGAAGTGGACTATGTTCTGGGCAGGCATCTTGGTCAAGGTCAGGTTGTTTTTGCCAACCCGGGCCACTCCACCACCCCCCGCCCACTTTTCCTTACCTGCTCACTGACTGAGTACCCAGCTGGGAGAGCCTGCGCCCAAGTCGCAGCACTGGTTTCTATTAACCAGGTCTCTGTCAAGCAAGTCAGGTTGGCGGCCTCATTGAAAATGAGGTCATGGATAATGTGGGTCTTATTTTTGACCGACCTGGCATTGCAGAGGAGCAGAGTAAGGGTCTGTGGAATGATTGGTGCACTCTCCAATCCATTCTGGGAAACAGAGTGAACTGAAGGCAGGATAGCTTTCAAACATCGATCCTGCCTTCTTTTGTAACATCCTTTCACTCTGTTGCCACCATACCTTCCATTCCCCTGCACAATCTCGATTCCTGTTCCCAGATCATTCCCCGCCCCTATAACAGAAGAAGATATTACAGTGGCTGAGTAGCTGTCTACCCAAGATTCTCCCGACAGTACTATTCTCAGTGCAAACAAGAGTAAACAAACAAGCTGTCCCCCTCACTAACTCCCTTCTTCCAATAAAGCCACCACAAATGGTGATGAAGTTGGGGGCAGCCAAGCATCCCTCCCAAAAAAGTCACACCCACTAAAGTCAATTCATTGGTAGCAAAGAGGAGAGATCTTTCGAGGGATATAGTGGTATATCTGGTAAAAGAAAGAATTAGGGATAGAATATTTCAAGAGAGTTATGAAAAAGAGATGAGAATAAGTGGGTACCAGATAAACAAAAAAGTCACACCCACTAAAGTCATATCAGCTGATGGTTGGGCTGGCAAGCTGATTTTAAAGGCTCTCTTGGGGCCAGGTGTTCTTAGGGGGGAGAGGGCAGGCCAAAGCACTCACCACCCGGCTCCTGAGTCCTATGCTGAGGCCACTGCTGTTTTCATACTGCTGTAATAATAGTGTTGAGGCCTACTAGATGTCCTCCTTGCCTACTTCCCCCCACTACAGATGGTAAACAAGTGGAGGCATGGGCTAAAATAGCCTCCGGGGAGGGCTTTTTTCAGCTGCTGCTGCAAGTGGCAAATGGGCGAAGGAATTGGCTAAACAGTCTCCAGAGGGGGTCCTCTTCAGCCGCTGCTGCAGGTGGTGGAATGGATGCAGGGACGGGCTAAGATAACCTCCGAAGGGAGCCCTCCTCAGCCGCCACTGCAGGTGATGGAACGGGTGGAGGGACGGGCTAAAATAGCTTCCGAAGGGAGCCCTCCTCAGCTGCCACTGCAGGAGATGGAACGGGAGGAGGGACAGACTAAAATAGCCTCTGAAGGGAGCCCTCCTCAGCTGCTGCTGCAGGTGGTGGAATGGGCAGAGGGACAGGCTAGAATAGCCTCCAGAGGGGGTCCTCTTCAGCCGCTGCTGCAGGTGGTGGAACGGGCGGAGGGATGGGCTAAAATAGCCTCTGAAGGGAGCTGGTCCGAAGGGAGCTGGTGAGAAGTATGACCACATGACTTTGGGCAATGCCTTCCATCCTGTTCCCTCTTCCTTTTCCCCATTTCAGTTTCTAGTGGGTGTCCAAGTGTGATCACATCTTCCACCAAACATATGGCTGCATAAAAGTGTAATCCTCTTATATTCTATACTCTCCATCCCTAATTCTTCATGGTGATTCCCCCCACTAGCATAGAGAGGGTAGATTTTATCTCATGTTTGACATTATGTACTGGCCAGGTGTCCTCATATAGCAGGGGTAGGCAACCTAAGGCCCGGGGGCCAGATGAGGCCCCCTGAGGCCTTTTGACCAGCCCCAGGCCAGTCCTGCCAACGCCGCTGCTGCCGCTGCCCGCCACCGCCCACCATGATGATATTGATTATTGTTGTTATTACTTGTTCTTGGGGTTTTCTTGGCAAAATCTCCACAGGGGTTTTGCCATGGCTTTCTGGGGTTGAGAGTGTGTGCATGCACATATTTTTTAATTTTTAAAATTTTATTTATTTATTTGTTTATTTATTTATTTATTTTTGGTGCTTTGCCCCCCCCCCCAATTGTCTGAGGGACAGCAACCCAGCCCCCGGCTCAAAAAAGTTGCCTACCCCTGTCATATAGCAATATCAATAGCAAGTACATTTCTATACTGCTTACTGATGTACTAAACCACTTATAAAGTGTAACCTAATTGCCCCCAACAAGCTGAGTACTCATTTTAGCAACCTTGGAAGGATGCCAGGCTGAGTCAACCCAGAGCCCCTGCTGTTATTAAACTCATAACCTTGTGGTTATTGAATGGGTGGCTGCAGTATGGGCATTTAACCCCTGCACCACTAGGGCTCATGGGTTTGTTTCTCTTGGGGAAGAGGAGGCATATTTGCCATGGTGGCATGGTGCCTTGCTGCAAAAACCTGTTTCCCCAACACTCTGCCTAGTTTCAGCCCTTAAAGTTTGCCATGCTTAGAGGAAGGGTTCTCTCAGCAATTGTTCACCCCGCACTTCCTATTAGCCTTGATTCTTCACTATGTTGTCATGGCTACCATGGGGCTCTCCTGGGGGGACTGAATATGGCTGCCTTCTTAAAGCTTTATGTTAGTGTATCTTATTGGTGGAAGGTGTCTATGGTTTTTCACATGAGTGCCTTACTTTTGATTTTGTGTTTCCCTTTACACCATCTACCATGTTTTCCCATTGGCAGAACAAATGAAGATAGTATCCCTAAGTCACTGGGGAAAATGGATTGGGGAAAGGGCTGGCTTATAGGGAGAAAAAGTACTCTTGGCAGATAAGAATAGGGATTTAGGTAACTATAGCAACATCAAAACATCTTCCATTTGGATCCCACAAAGAACCTGAACCATCATGGCCTATGATGAAAGAAAATAATATTTCAGATATAAGCAAAATGGTAGGCCAAAAATGGCAGTCATTTGAATTTTTCCTTACTCCAACTTGTATCCATAGGTCTACTGTACATATGACTCAATTCTGGTCCAAACTATATGGAGCCCTGGTGGCGCAGTGGTTAAATGCTAGTATTGCACAAGCTTGTGCGTTTGATCTCATCCAGGGGCTCCGGGGTTGACTCAGCCTGGCATCCTTCCAAGGTTGCTAAAATGAGTACCCAGCTTGTTGGGGACAATTAGCTTACATGTTGTAAACTACTTAGAGACTGCTCAGTTCAGTATGCAGCAGTATAGAAATGTAAGTGCTATTGCTGCATGTCAGTTTTTGTTTGTAGTAAAAGATGGTCCAATAGAAATATTTAATATTTCATTAAGTATGTCAATTAGAGAAAATATATATCAGTTGATGTGGAGAGAAGGCAGAATAGGCAGAATAGAACATGCCTTGGCAACAGCCAATAGAATGTGAGCTGGCAGCAACCAACCAAATGGTAGACTGGAGGTGTTAAATAAGACTGGGTTTGGAAGGGTAACAGTCCAGAAGAAACTTTGAGGGCTAAAATTCAGAAGGGAGGGACTTAGCTCTAGGACAGAACTCCAAGTGAGTGCAAATTGAGTCCACTTTAACTGCCCTGACTCAGTGCTAGGGAATCATGGGAACTGTCATTTATTGTGGCACCAGAGCTCTCTGACAGAGAAGGCCCAATGTCTCAGAAAAAATACAATTCCCATGATTCCCTAGCACTGAGCCAGGGCAGTTAACGTGGACTCAATTTGCACTATTTCTGGCAGTCTGCAAAGGCCCCTAGTTAGCCTAAGGGTTAGTGTAGAAATAAGTTTGGAAAGACCACAGTAGATAAAGATGGTATGAGAGTCATAAAGACTAGTTGTTCTAATAGAGTTAAGTGTAACAAGAACAAGAGAATAACATCATAACAAATAAAACTTTGTTAACCATCATTCAAATAAAGTTTTATTTTTGCTCACTTACAAGCTTGTTAGAACCTGGAATTATGTTACTAAGAAATCAAGAAATCAAGTGGGGGAGTAATCCCATTGATATACATCACATATTGGGGCACCAGTGGGATCACAATACCCATAGGGTTGCCATCTGAAGAAAAAAAAAGTTAGGAGAAGGAGGGGTTCTTCACAGTTGATGCTTTAAAAGGTGGCATTCGTATATAGATATGCACTCATGCATATGTGAAAATTATTAACACTATGGAAAAATATTGGGATACAAAATCTCTTTAGATTCCATGCATCATCTTAATTTTATGGATGGATTTTTCAAGTCAACAACACAGGGAAGTAGCAGCATATGTGTTGGCTGCAGAAAGGATTAACAACCTTCTAGGGATGAATTGTTGGAAATCCAAACGTATTTTAGTAATTTTTGTAGAAATAAAGCAATGTTATCTGATTCTGGATAAAGAATGTTATACAGATAAAGGATATTATATATAAACTAAACATTGTATTGCTTTTACTGTATTACATATGTAATTTACAGAAATTGATCCATTTTTTTAAAGTTGGGGTAATGAAAAGATCTTTGTGGGAACAAAAAGGTAATAATACTGAAAAGGGAGAGGCTAATCTCTGTAAGGATATTATTTGAAGGGTGAGTTGCACCAATTAGAAAGCTGTCTTTTCAGTAACCACTCCCCTCACATGTGATAACACAGATACCTACAGTGAAGTCTTACATGTACCCTTCTGGGGAATATAGGAAATATCCATATGTATCTATATGATACAGAGGAACATTGGAAATTGCCTCACATAGACCAGGCTCCATTTACCCTCCCAGTAGGGCAAAGAGTGAGTGTGATATACTGGTTTGTGGTGTTAGATCAGGAATCATGCTGTACCCTGAAGAAGGAACCCTTCTGAACAAAGCAGTTGGAGTTGGAGAATAACAGAAGGAGGAAGCTGGAGAAACTGGGGCTACACCAGTGAAAGAGGCAGGAGGAGTAGAGGGACAGGTGCAGCTGATGTCCTCCCAACTTAGGCCTTGCACCACCCATTGCCTGTGTAGTCCCACCTCTTACCCAGGAATGAAATTCTTCATTGATTTCATTCTTGGAGGAAGCAACAAGTAATTTGAGCAGTTGTCTTCTGTCTGTAAGAAAGTCTTCAAAAACTGTGCAGTTTTCAAAGGCTATTTACAGTCCAGAGCTCATTCTGTGCTACATTCATGTGTGAGGATTTTGTGTGTGTAGAAAACCACATCTGCCACACAAAAATAATTTCTGTGCACATGTACGCACACACAAATCTTTGCAAATTATGAGCAGACTAATTCCTGAACTGTGAAAATTCTTATTAGTCTATGACTCTCCTTGCCAAAGATTTCCTGACACTTGAGAAATATACTTTTTGAACTATTCAAATATATAAACACACACACACACACACACACACACACACACACAATTGAATAGTCTTTCCATCCCTACACCACCATGTTGAATGCAGAAATGACAAACAAACAAGCCAGGGTCAGGGAAAGCTGACATTTTGACTAGAGTTGTCTGGGTCCCTCTGTGTTCAGAACATGTGTTCTGTCATTGAGGTATGATCTGAGGAAGAGAATATTCATGTATTTGCCATCTTGTCTACTGTAGCTTCTGTCAAAAGCAAAACACAAATATTGCAAGCCTTATTTTCAAAATGATTTTACAATTGAGATGCCATTAGAATTTCAACTTCATATCAGTATTTGAACAATAAAAGCAAAAGCAGACTCATAATTTTATTACAGTGTTCTGAAGACAGACCTCACTCCGTCGGCTTTGTTTTCAAAATAAGGCTAACAGACTTATATACTGAGTATTTTTCCTTTTCAAATATTCCCACAACCAACAAGGGGGCAATTAAACGCCCACTGAGACATTATAGTAATGGCATTAATTACATGTCTATAATCCTTGTATTCAAAAATGCAGTAAGAGAATAGTTCTAGCAACTCTTCAAAAGTCTCCACATGCTGATGAATCTGAACTTCCATGCTGTTCCATTTTAAGAACTATTCACATTTCATATTCTCTCTCTCTTTCCCCATCTAATCTTTTTGAAATGAATAAATAATGTTGAAAAGGACTATTTGATTTAAAAAATAACACCAGGGGAAAGCAGGAATATTTTATTGTGATTCTCAGAGATAAGCCATTTAGGTTCAGGGAGTTTCATGGAGCTTTTAATTCTACTTGTTCAAGGAAAAAAATGCTGTCTTTTCCTCCCATTCAAGCCAGCCATATTAAATCTATTAACAGTCCATCAGATTGCTTTTAGTTGCCAGCAAGTCAGTTTTGTCTTATTATGACCCCTATGAAAACAAGAAGTTTACAACACACCCTGTTATCAAGAACCCTGCACAGGCTGTGGCTTCCTTGATTGAATCTATCCACCTGTAATGCATTCTTCCTCTTTTCCTATGGCCTCCCATTTTGCTGAGCATTATCATCTTTTCCAGTGAGTTAAATTCTGTAGCCTAAGATAAGTTGGCTTAATTTACCAATTTGCTATCCACAAAATATGAGTTGGGAGTTTCAAACTCAAACAAAAGATTAAATACATTATCAGGCAAAATGTGTAACTCCAAAGTGTTAGAAGACAAAGCAGTTCTGTTTGCTAAGATTTTTGGTTTGATTTGAATTTGATTAAATGTGGCTGTTCACCCTTTCCCAGGATTTGATTTCAGTAATTTTTCAGTTTACAGTCACCCCTCCATTTTCAGAGACTTGGAGTCTGTGTCCCTCACCCATTTTCAGGCACCAAACGGAGGGGGACAAAATGGGGTGCACACCGCCATTCAAGCAAATGGGGCTTGAATAGTGGATATTTTCTATTTTTGTGGGGGGTGGGTCCAAAATGGATCCTCCGCAAAAACAGAGGGGCAACTGTAATCTCCTTTTGAGAGATGGCTATGACTCAAGTCCAGGACAGATTAAAGGGGGTTGATATTGGACAGGGTTTGTCCCTGAGATCTAAATGATATAGATGATTTGATAAACTCACGTGTTACAACTGCTACTAATGGAGTTGTTTAGAAGGATGCATCTCTGAAAGAGGAAACCTGGCCTCAACTTTAGATAAATGTAGATGTCTCACACAATTGAACCACATGACTTGTTTAACTCCAATTTTGAATGTTAGAGTTGATTCCTACATTGTGGGCCTGCCTTATTTGCGGTCTCTGGACCTTTGGGTTTAACCCACCATGGATTGCAAATTATTAATTTTTTTAAAAAATCTGAGATCTCTTTACCTAGCTGTGCCTCCATCTGGAAATGGTAGCTGTTGCTTAGCTGCCCTGCTGGGGAGCCTTTGCATGGCAGTGGTCTTTGGTCAGCTGTGGTGTCTTCATGTGACTGCCCAGTTGCAGTGCATTGCCTGGTGGTTGGGCTGGGCAAATGAGTCTAGGAGAGCAGTCCCAGGGCAAAGGTGGAGGCAGTGGCAGCCTTTGTCTGGCTGCCAAGCTGTGATACCTTTGCACAGGGTGAAACATGAAGAATGTGTGTCTAGTAGCCAGGCTGTGTGAAGGCACCGTATAGTCTTGCATAGGGGCTGTAGCCATGCAGCTGAGCAAAGCCACTGTAGCTGGGCAAAGGCTCTGCAGATGGGTGTCTGGGTGAAGGTGTCATGGCTGGGCAAAGGCACCACAGCCAGGTGAAGGCTGCTGCCATCTCAACTGTTTCTCTGGGACTGCTTGGCCAGGCTGTGGAGGTAAGCAGAGGTGAGTCCTTATATTGTATATAAAAGAAATGGTAAGTGGACTCAAGACTTTATACTGTATATAAAATGGAGAACTTGAATACCTGCATTGTTTGCTGATCTCCTGTGGATAGGGTGATCCACTGTAGCTCAGTGGGGGAATCTATATTCATAGGGGGAGCTGGTTGATTGCTCCCTTGATAATAAATTCTCTCTAAACATTGCTTATTGACTTCCAAGTCAATCTCTTAAATTCTTCAAGAGACCACTGTTTAAAGCAGTCAGAATTTTCCAATAAATCATGTCATCTCATGATATTGTCTTAAGAGCTGCAGTTTGGTCATTTTGGTTTCTAAGGAGAGTTCAGAGTTCAGGTTTGCTTTGTTCTTTGTTATTGTTAACAGCCACCATGTTGATGTTGATTTATGGCAACTCTATGAATAACAATCTTCCAAGTCACCCTATCATCAACAAACCTACTCAGATCCTGCAGACTCAGGGCCATAACTTCCTTGATTAAGGAGATTATCGCACTAACATTTGATCTGACTACACCCTAATGGGTTGCAGCCAGGAGGGAGGATACAGGCAGGAAGTATTGCACATAATTTGCAGCTGATTCTGCTGGCCAAGTGCAGCCCAGCTGCACTCGGCCAGCAGAATCGGCGGTGAATTATGTGCAATAATTACCACATGTATCCTGCTTCCCGGCTGCACCACATTATTGTGCAGTCAGGTTAAATGTTAGTGTGATAATCTCCTTAGTCTATCCATCTTGAATGAGGTCTTCTTCTTTTCTTTCTACCCTACCAAGTATTATTATATTTTGTAATGAGTCATGTGTTCTCATGATATGGCCAAAGTATGATAGTTTCAGTTTAGTCATCTTAGCATCTAGGGAGAGTTCATCCTTGATGTGCTCTAGGATCTATTTCTTTGTCTTTTTAGCAGTCTACATATTGGTAGAACTCTTCTCCAGCACCACTGTTCAAATGAGTTGATTTTCTTCCTATAGCTTTCTTCACTCTCCAGCTTTCATAACAATACACAGAAAGTGGAAATACAATGGGATGAACAATCTTGACTGTACTATTCAATTATATATCTTTACACTTCATGATCTTGTCTAGTTCTTTCATAGCTTATCTTTCAAATCCCAGTCTTCTTCTGATTTCTTGAATGCAGACTTCATTCTGATTAATGACAAATTATAGACAATCCTGAACTATTTCAATCTCTTAATTGTCTAGTTTAAAGTTATGTATATAATGTATGGTCATTATTTTTGTTCTGTTTTTATTGTTCAGCTTTAGACCTGCTTTTGCATTTCCCCCTTTACTTTCTCCAGTAATCATTTCAAGTGTTTGTTATTTTCTGCTAGTAGTTTGGTGTCATCTGCATATCTTAAATGATGATGTTCCTTCCTCTAATTTTCATGCCTTTTCCCTCAGTCTAATCCTGCTTTAAATACGATACATTCAGCATACAAATTAAACAGATAGGGTAATAAACTGCAGCCTTGCCTGACCCCTTGCCAATTTTTCTCCATATTTGGTCCTGATGGTTCCTCTTATCCTGATATTATTGTTGTTGTTGTTGTTGTTATTATTGATTTTAAAAGTACAATAAAAATTACAGAAACTAAAAGGGCCCTCTTGGTGGCTGCCCCTAGACTCTGGAACTCCAGAATGGCTCTCTCCTTGTTGTCTTTCCACCAGCAGGCTAAGACCTTTTTATTCAGACAGGTTTTTAAACAGAAAGTTCTTAAAGAATGTCCTGGGGAGTGTTTTATTGTTTTAAAGAGTATGGTTTTTAAGTGTTTTTATCTTTTTAAAATTGTATTCTATTTTTAAACAAATGATCTATTTTAAATAGTTAATAGTTGAAATAGTTAATTCTAATTGTCACTTTTGTAAGTTTTTAATTGTACTGTGCTTTTAAACTGTTAGCCGCTTTGAGTCCCAATTTTTTGGGGGGAAGAGAAGTGAGATGATAACAACAACAACAACAACAACAGAAGAAGAAGAGGAGGAGGAGGAGGAGTGAAAGAAAAGTACAAAGAAGAAATGAGAAAGATGACTTCCCATCTTCTTTTTGGTAGAGAGAGAGAGAGAGAGAGAGAGAGAGATAAAATTATTCATACATTTCTATCTAAAGATTACAGAGCATAAGATGTCCTTTTGGTTTCAATACAGTGCTACTTGATTTGCTCATTCATTGGTCAATTTGGTAATCCATAATAGCTGTATTACTGCCAGGGTTGGGTTAATCCTGCCATGATTATTCTTTGACTGTTATGATTAACTTTGATGTTTTATAAGGGTAATGTTATATGCTTGATCAGGGGTAGGCAACCTAAGGCCCGTGGGCCAGATGTGGCCCCCTGAGGCCTTTGGACTGGCCCCAGGCTGGTCCTGCCACCGCCACCGCCACCGCCCCCCGCTGCCACTGCCCGCCATGATGATGATGATTACTGTTGTTATTACTTGTTCTTGGGGTTTTCTTGGCAAAATCTCCACAGGGGTTTTGCCATGGCTTTTCTGGGGCTGAGAGAGTGTGCATGCATTTTTTATTTTTTTTAAATTTTTATTTATTTATTTATTTATTTGTTTGTTGGTGCTTCGCCCCCCCAATCGTCTGAGGGACAGCAACCCGGCCCTCGGCTCAAAAAGGTTGCCTACCCCTGTGCTTGATAATTTAGAGTGGGATTTGCAGATATGTGGCGTGTTAGAAATTGATGGGCAGTGAGTGCTGGGCTTTATATAGGCTATTCGTGGGGACAGTAATATAAGGGGATATTAATATGCTTTTGGATTTGTTTATTTTGTTGCCATGCTTAATTGTATAGGCACACATTATATTTGTGGTGTTTTATAGTTGCCTAGTTGATAATAAAGATTTGTGCTCTATATACCAAAGGAGACAACACTATCAATGCCTACTCTAAGAATAAAGAAATCAGAGACAGGTTAAGGTTTTATAAGTTAATTTAGTGATGGAGTTAATAGAAAAATATAACAGAGATATTTTAGCAGGATTTTATGGGCTTAATGAACAGATATAAAAATGTTTATCTTTATCTGTTTTAATGTGTTTTAAAATGTCTTATAATATGTTAACTGGCTGAAACAATAAGTTGAAACAATGTCCTAGAGAAAGTTTGCATTAATTGGGTCTGCTGAAAGGGATGTGTATGAGTGTTTATCTTTTGCAGCTTCTTGAGGCATTTGAGGGCCAGTTATTACTAACCATTAGCACAAGCAGGCTCACATTGTCTGGGAAAGAAAAGGAAAACATCTGAAGAAGAAATTGTTATGAGAACTGTGTATGTTTAGCCTGCCAATTTTGGGGGATGGAGTTGAGGCTTTTCAACAGCTTTTATTTGATGTATGTGTACTGGGTTTTCAGTTCTGTGGTGGTCAGGAGTGTCTGTTATCAGCTTCGGCGGATACACCAACTGCGCCCTTTCCTGGAGGTCAGGGACCTCGAAACTGTGGTACATGTGCTGGTCACTTTTCATCTCGATTTCTGCAATGCACTCTACATGGGGCTACCCTTGTGCCTAGTTCAGAAACTTCAATTGGTACAGAATATGGCAGCCAGGCTGGTCTCAGGTAAAACCAGAAGGGACCACATAACACCTATTTTAAGATCACTTCACTGGCTGCCTATCAGTTTCTGGGAGCAGTACAAGGTGTTGGTTATTACCTTTAAAGCCCTAAATGGCTTGGGTCCAACCTATCTTCGGGACTGCCTCCTTCTGTATAATCTACCCCTAAGGTCCTCTGGGAAGAATTTATTGCAACCTATAAAAACTAGATTATCTGCAACTGCCCAGAGGACCTTTTCGGCTATCACTCCCAGACTTTGGAACGGCCTGCCGAATGAGATCCATCACTTGACCACCCTAAACAGCTTTTAAAAAGCTGTTAAGATGGATCTTTTCTGGTAGGCCTTTCCTGAGTAGGTAACCAGGCACTGAAAATAGTTAAGCTTGTCCCTGATTTTCACTATAGCCATTTAAAATGATTTGCTATTTGTAATTTTTTAAGTATGTTTTTATATTTTGTCTGTTTAATTGCATTTTAAGGGGGGGGCTATTGGGGGAGGGGATTGTCTGTTTTATCTTGTAAGCCACCTCATTTGTTTTTACAGAAGGGCAGGATAAATAATAATAATAATAATAATAAATTTCTAAAGATACCTTACTAGATGGAGCTCTCTGATTTCTCAATAAAATCTTTCTGCTAATCCTCACAAGTCTAATTGACTGAGGGGCTAAGCAGACGGGCGGCCTTGGGCCGCCCTGGAAAGCTGCACCGCGGGGCCGAGGCATCCCCATGCCTCGATCCTGTGGCGCACCTAAATTAGTGTTCCTTTCACAAGTCAGCAAAAGTGCGCTACAAAAGGCTGCTGCACACTTTCACTGACTTTTCCGCCGCATCGCGCGGAAAGGCTGCGGCGGGAGGTCCTCCTCGGAGCACCGGCCGTGCGGAGGGCCGGCTGCTTCGAGGACGACCTCGGGAGGGGGATGGGGCGCTGAGCGTGAGGCTGCCCCTCCCCTTCCCTGCCCCCAAGACGGCCTTTTAAGCCGTCTGCTTAGGCCCTGAGTCAGGGGAGGGCTGTTCTAGTTCTGATAAGAACTCTCCTCCAGCACCACATTTCTGATGTATTTATTGTCTTCCTGTCAGCTTTCTTTACTGTCCAGCTTTCACAGTCTATAATCTATAAAGCACAGGGTGATTTTCTTCTCAAATTCTTTGGTGTGTTCCATTATGCAATGTATGCTTGCACTATGATTTCTAAATTCTCTTCCTTTTCTGAACCCAGCTTGGAAATCTAGCATTTCTTGCTCCATATATGGCAAAAGATTTGGTTATAAAATATTGAGGGGGGTCATGCAGACCGGCCTGAAAGATGGTGCATGGCTGCACTACCATCAATCGTGCTGGGGCTGCAGCAACTGCATGCACCTAGGTTTGATCCAGGCCACCGCTGTGGTCCTCTGGAAAGGAGCAGCCTTTTGCCATTTCTTTTTCTGCTGGCTCTTCTGGGTTGGGGTGGACTTGGCGCAGCTTCTGGCTACATTCAGAATGTGTGTCATGTAAATGCCATGCCCCCCAACGCAGCCCAAAGCTGGCACTTTTGGCCCATCTGCTTTACTTGCTTGGGAAATTAGTGCAATAGTCTGATGGTTACTGCAGTGCTTGGTGTATCTTGGAGACTGGAATATATCTTCAGCAGTTCAAAGCTGTGGGCCATTGTTTTTTTCCATATTTGCTGGCAGATTTTATTTAGGAATCTGAAACTGTATTCAGCAGCTGTAGCTGGCTTTTCATACACAATTTTCTTCATATCACACTTGTATATAAAATAAAAATGCAGATGTACACAGAGGAGTGCAAACATCTGTGCTCATGCTCAGGAATACCTTGATGAAGCCAGAGGGAAGGAATAAGGGAAAGGAAAATACTTTTTGATACTGTGAGACATCTGTAGGAAGCAATGATGCACAAATACTAATACACAGAGATAGTGGCAAGGGGAGATGGACAATGTGGAGCCAGATCCTTTGTGCATTTCCCTTTCCTTTAGTTTTTCCTTAAATCTGTTTCTTATACCCTTTGCTTCCCACATGCTTCTTGAAGTCATTTGTTCCATCTTCAACTAGTGAGTTATTCTCTTCACTCAAGGAGCCAATAATGTTTGCTTTCAGAACCAGCATGATGTAGTGGTTTGAGTGTTAGACCAGGACTCTTGGCATTTCAATCTCCACTCAGCAGTAGAAAACCACTGGGTGACCTTGGGCAAATCATGTTCTCTCAGCCTCAGAGGAAGGCTATGGTAAAACTCCTCTAAATAAATTTTGGCAAGGAAACCCCATAATATGGGGTGCATCTACATTGTAGAAATAATGCAACTTGATACCACTCCAAGTACTGTAGCTCTATCCTTTGGTATCCTGTGATCTGTAGTTTTACAAGGTCTTTAGCCTTCTCTGCCAAAGAGTACTGGTGCCACACAAAACTATAAATCCCAGGATTCTCTAGGATGAAGCCATAGCAGTTAAAGTGATGCTTTATTTATACAGTGTAGATGCACCTAGGATAACCTTAGAGTTGACATAAGTTGCAATCAACTTGAAGGCATGCAACAACCACAACTACAACCACAACCACAATGGCAGCAACAAGAACAGCTTAACTTCAGGAATAAGAGGCTTTGCAGGCTCTTGTAACTAATTATAGTTTAGCTTCTTTTGTCTGTCTCCTTTCCTATCCCAAGATGAATTTCCTGAGACAATAAATATAAGTTTTATTTAAAAAAATCTTACTAGAGAATCCCAAGTAATTACTCCTGTTCTACATAAAGTCATATTGTATTGTCCCTGCTGCACCTTGCATAATATAAATAGTAACTCTTCCTATAGCCCCATCACAATTTTAGCATTGATGTGCATGGGACAAAGTGGATTTTCAAGAAAGAAAGCCTTTGAAAAATGTGGGGTCAGGGGAATCTCCACTGGGTACCGTAGTTCCCACACTGGAAAGCCTTTAGTGAGAAAACATGTACAAAATATATATTCATCAGGTCTTACTCACTAGCAGTTGTGCTGAAGACTGCAGTCCTAATGAATGTAGATTACTGTAAGGAGTTCTCTAGTAGTTTACAGACTGATCAACAGACCCAGCCAGTTTTTACAAGGTTAAACAGGCCACTGTTATTCTATCTTTCAGGCTGATAGATATTTGAGCTCACCACTATTTAACAGTGACCATTACTGACATTATCCCACACCATGCAGTGCATGGTACTGCTTATAACACTTTTTTATTTAGCATGCAAACAACAAAATAGTGTTGGTTAATGCCATTTAAACCCTCCTAATCTTGCCTGCAATTACATGATACCATGATAGGGTCATGTTGGGGTTAACCAAATTTCAGTTATCTCAAAAACCATATAATTACATTCTCAAAGGAATTTATTTGCAGTTCAGACTGTTGTAAACAAGAGTGAAAGTAGTCACCGGCATCATGCAAACAGATGGGATGTACCTGCTCATTCAGAACTTCTTCCTTTAGTAAGAAAATCAAATAATGAAGACCAATAAATTTAAAAAATGCCTTAAGTTTTAAAAAAGTTTGAATCTTATGTGCATGCCTAAACTTATGTGCAGATATGCGTGTGTGCATTTCTATATCTATGACATTAAAAATCCCCAATGAACTAAATCTTTGCCAGATAACTAGAAATTAAAAATATATGCTTTCCAGCATACTGGTGAGATATTTTCAGCCTTGTGAGAAGATATAGATCTTAATGTCCTTTAAATATACTTATTCTACTGAAAAATATATTTTTTAATTTCCCCCCCAGCAAATAGAATGAATACAAATTCAAATCATATGCTGAGTCCTATGTGTGAGTGTGCACACATGTACACTTTTACCCCAAAGGTAAACTCAAAATCTCATCTAAAGCATTTCTTTGTTCTCATAAGATTTTAAAAGAAAATAATCATTATTAAAATCTACATTTGGAACTCAAGGAAGCCTTGTGATATATTTTAGTATCAGTGTCCATATTCTAAACATTTTTTTAAAAAAACTGGTTGCTTATAAGATACATAAACAACTAATAAGTCTCAGGCTCCATTTAGTCCACTGTATTTTGTGGGATTTCATGTTATGTTCCAATATACCATGTGTAATATGTCATGTAATGCAAGTATTTGTTGTTGTATGCCTTTAAGTCATTCCAACTTATGGCAACCCTAAGGCAAATCTATCATGAATTTTTTTTTACTGGGATTTATTCTGAGGAGGGTTTCCATTGCCTTTCTTTGAGGCTGAGGAAGTGTGATTTGCCCAAGATCACCCAGTTGGTTTTCATTTCTGAGATGGCCTCCGAGAATCTAACATTTAAACTACTATACCACAAAGGCTCTCTGCAAGTATTATTACAAAAAGAATATTGGCCAGCTGGATATCTTTGGCATAGCAAGCAAAATCACAAATTAAGAGATAATTGGTTTTGGAGCTTTTAACTGAGTACATAAATAATTATTTTCCGCATAAATAATTATATGGAAAATCACCATAGCAAACAAATGAAAAAAACAAAAACAAAACCAAAAAAGAATCTGTATTGCTATAGTGCTATATACTTGACAGATTTTGCAGGGAAACAAATTCCTTTGGAAGGCTATCTTAAAATGGCCTTCCTTCATCAAAGAAAGGCACAGGGAAAAAAATACATAAGCGATATTAGGTAAACGATAATTCTAGTCTGCCTCTCAAATCACATTTTGCATATATCTATTCTGTTTAGATATATAGGCTTTAAAAAGTTTCTTTTTCAGATTTAAAACAGTATCATCAACTTTAGAAAGCAAGTTATCTGATTATTTTTCCAAAATCAGTCTAGGTCTGGAGATACTGTAAGTTTTGAACAGACATGAGCTATCTTATTTGTAAGTATTTATTATTTATTTGTTTATTAAAATATTTCTCCCTTACCCTACATCAAAAGATCTCAAAGCAGTGTAAAGGTGAAATCAATATATTTTTAAATAATTTTAGTCAACAATTGCACAGAACATAAAACATTCCCATAGTAATCACAATCAATATCATCCTAAACATTATCTTTTAAAAAAAATCCCCATACATATGAAATTTTTATTTCACACAATACACCATCTTCATACCATATGATCATATATTACATTATCCTTTCTTCCACCCCTGTCTCTAAAGGTGAAATCAATATTAACAGATTAAAACTATTTAAAATAATGGTTGGGATCTTGAATTGTCAGAAATAGCTAAGAGGACAGTGCTCAGTCATTGTACCGTAGCTACTTCTTCTGAACCCATATCTTAAGCCAAACAGAAGCCCAACTGAAGGGTTTCAGAGGCAATGCAGATTGTGGAGAGGGGCAATGGTGCCAACTGGGCACTCTCCCAGTTGGATGTCTGCAGTGCTCTTCCAGTCCCAGGGTGTGTCAAGAACAAACAGCTGGAGAAACCCCTTGGGACTCTACCACAACTGATTTTTCTCAGTATGTGAACTGGAAAGGATTGCATTTTTCATTTCACTGCTCCTGACTTGCAGTGTCTCTGAAACCCTTTGTTTGGGGTGTTGTCTGGTTTGCAGGGTTATGTACGTTCATTAACAATAAACACAAATCCCAAAAGACATTACTACTACTACTATTGTAAACACACATCCCAAAAGACATAGGGCTGGAGCAGACAGGTGGGAAAGACCAGCCCAAGTCCACTCAAGCTGCAAGTGGGTTGGGTCTGTGTCAACCGCACAGCCTGCTCCCAAAGCGAGCTGCAGCTGTAGGACCCAGCCCACACTGCCAGGAGTCGGATTATCCCAGGTCTTTTTGCTCTGGTCCAAAGGACTGGAATACAGCCTTGGAGCAGCATTGGACTGTGTTGGAGATGTGCAGCATTGAATGCCATGCCTCCAAAGCAGCTGGAAGCTGCTTCTTTTGACCCATCTGTTGCAGGGCATCATCATCATCATCATCATCATCATCATCATCATCATCATCCTACTTTATTTATATCTCACCCTTTTCCCTAAGACTAGCATTTCTGCCAAACTGCAGAATTAATGCAGTTTGACACCACTTTGACTGTCATGGCTCCATCTGGGATTTGTATTTTGTTGTGGCACCAGAGCTCTCTGACAAAGAAGGCTAAATGTCTCACAAAACTACAAATCTCAGAATCCCACAGCATTGAGCCATGGCAGTTAAGCAGAGTCAAATTGCATTAATTATGCAGTGTAGATGCAGCCTGGGACTCAAAGTGGCTTAAACATTAAAAAGGATAACGATTAAAAACATACAAAAAGTGAACATTAAAACCTGAATAAACAATTAATCTTATTTAAAATATACACTTTTAAAAAGATTTTTAAAAGTTGAACCATACACTTCATAACACTTGCATACAGCCTTATTTTTTAAGTTATGGGATCATAAATACAGCTTACAATCTCATAAATATTGAACAGGATACCATCCAATAAAAATAATTTAAATTGACTAAAACATATCAGCAGGTTAAAATAAGTCAAGACAAGTCCATACTCTTTAACTATTTTCCCGCTTTGACTATGGTATTTTCATCAAGTATTTGGAAAGCAAAAAAAATTGGACACTGCCATCCAAGAAGAAGCTTCATCCACGATCGAGAAATATTTCAGCAATAATAGTAATACTTTAAAAATGTACTTGAACATTATCATTGCTAGACCCACTCTTTATTACAGGATAAGCCGTCAAACACATGTCACAACACTAAATGTGGGGAAAGCAAGGAACTGTGCATTTTCAAATAGAGATAAACTTGTGTTTAATGGCAATGATAAAAGAGTGCAAGGGAAACTATTCAAGGAGTCTGTAATGAACTCGGGAATGACTGAAAACATTTTGCCTGATTGAGGCAAAGGACAACATGGCACCTTTCTTCTATTCCATGCATGTAATCAGATTGGACTGTTGTTTCAGGACAATGGACAACAGGCTAGTTTAATAATAATAATAATAATAATAATAATAATAATAATAATAATAATTTTTATTTATAGCCCGCCCCTCTGCTCAACAATTGAGGCGCGTTACAACATTAAAACAAACAACGAATTAAAACATTCCCTCATCCCCTAATCCTACCCTCCCAAACCCCTTAAAACAGGATTAAACTTGAAAAGATTAAAATATACTTTTAGGAGATGCAGGGCATTGTATGTGGCACACACAGTACTATCCTTCAAAAGATGTTGAGCAAGCTTGGATGCAGCATCGGGGGTGAGCCACTTTGCCCTCCAGTAGCTTACAGGTGAGGCAGTTGCCTCCCTTTGCATCATGGTAGGGCTGGCACTCCATGAGCTATAAATTTCACACACCACCTGGAACGACACTAAGTGCTTTTGCTGTACACTAAGAAACTAGACCAACTGTAGTGTAGGCAAGAAGTCACAGAATTTGAAAGAAGAGTTAGCTGCCTTGATCACAAGAGATGCAATTAGCAAGTAGCAAGCAAGTGCATTTCTATATCACTTATCAGTGCACTTAAGCACTCCCTGGCCTTGATAGAAACAATAAAGATGTTTATAATGAAATATTTTAACCCTTACACAAGATGGATATGGACAAGCTGTTCACCTCCACCAGTTCTGGATGCTTCAACACAGTGGTGTCACTGAGGAGGTGCAGCCTACACTGGGTGACACCCCAGAAGAAGAGTGACACCTGGTCAGCCCCTCACTTGGTGCCATCACTTTGTTTCCTCATGAAGAGAATGGCGTGGTGGCACCAAGTAAGTTGTGTGCCCCCCCCCGGTACCATTGCTTCATTCTCCTCCTGAGCGCATGGCACCAGAAACCCTGCCACCCAAATTGGATAACACCAGGGGCAGTGATGCCACTGTTTCAACATGCTAACTAATTGATGGACTGCTTGTAAGAATTCCATAATAGGAGGAAAGGTGTGGAGCAGATATCAATACGATCTAGAGCAGGGGTAGGCAACCTTTCCCCTTTAAGGGCCAAAGGACTTCAGCTCCCAGAAGCCTCAGCCATGTTGGCCAATAGTCCCATGTTGGCCAATAGCTCCTGGGATTCTGGGAGCTGAAGTCCCTCGGCCCTTAAAGGGGACAGGTTGCCTACCCCTGATCTAGAGTTATGAAAGAATTTTACTTCTATTGGAAGTAGAAACCTCAAAGACTTAAGTCCCAGTCCATTGCTTCCTCTTGGTAAAGTTTCTTAATTTTGTACCCTATTTTTTATTATCACCAACTAAAAGTAAAGCAAGGCAACCCCAAGGGCTTTGAGGTATAAAGCTACAATGCTATCAACTTAGGGGGGATGCAGACCAGGGCGTCAGGGACACCCTGGTCCGGAGTGCCGCGGGACCTTGGCAGCCAGACCGCGGCGCTCCTGCGGCGTCCCTGGAAGGAGCGCAAAGTCAGTGCTCCTTCCACAAGACAGGGAAAGTGCGCCCTAAAAGCATAGGGCGCACTTTCCCTGCCTTTTCCGCCGCAGCGCGTGCGGTCGCTGCGGCGGGAGGTTGCCCCGGAAGCGCCGGCCATGCGGAGGGCCGGCAGCTCCCAGGGCGACCTCAGGAAGAGGAAGGAGTGCCGCTCGTGCGGTGGCTCCTCCTCTTCCGGGCCTCCAAGACGGCTCAATAAGCCGTCTGCCGAGGCCCTTAATTACAAAAATGTGGCAAGAAATAAGAGACTATTTGTTTGGAATTTGTTTGGGAGGCATCAAAACATTGCCACAGAGGTTTATTGACTTTAGATAGCAGAGCAATAAGGAAGTGTCAAATTCACCATTTTATGGGGTTACAGTGTAAGTATTACACAAACATTTTCTGACTAGTTAATAGTTCTAATATTCACAGTACCACAGTTAATGTGAGGCACTTCTGCTGTGTCAAGACTTTTTAAAAACATGTTTCCCACCAGAACTACTGTCAGTTCCTGGAACAAAATCATACCAAAGTTTCCAACAGACTCATAAAACAATAGTCAAATTATTGGAAGACTACTGCAGATTTTTTTTCTTCCTGTGAGGCTTAAAGGAAATAGGTCAGGCATCTTCCAAACACAAACATTTTATGGGAAATAGAAATATTTACATCATAGGCTTAAGCTGGTTCAAGAACATTTTCCTCTCAGCAGGGGAGCCTGGGAACTGTAGTTTTGGTGTCTGAAGTCCCTTAAAAGAGAAATTAGAAACTACACTTCATAGAATTCTGTGCCAGAAAAAAAAAAAGATAATTCAAGGGGTCTATAACTAGTTTAAATACATGTGTGATACAGATATATCCAAAATCATCTCAAACTGCTTTTAAACTGCTTCACTGATCATTGTGAT
This sequence comes from Phrynosoma blainvillii, assembly GCA_026167975.1. NCBI lineage: Eukaryota > Metazoa > Chordata > Lepidosauria > Squamata > Phrynosomatidae > Phrynosoma > Phrynosoma blainvillii. Next base: position 247,259,067 of record JANUYF010000001.1, on the reverse strand, counting down.
GATTTTAATTCCTTAATTAATGTGATAATCATAATGTTTCTAATGTCTAAATTAATGTTTTTAACCACCTGCTCAAGAACATTTATTGACAATTTATTGGCCAATGGGGTAAATAAGGTCCTCAAATAAATCCAATAGCATATTGTTATTGTTGTTGTTATGTGCCTTCAAGTTGACTCTGACATGGCTTGGCAAGATTTTAGTCATCAGAGTTTTGCAATTTCTCTAAGACAGGCGTAGGCAACCTTTTTGAGCCGGGGGCCGGGTTGCTGTCCCTCAGACAATGGGGGGTGGGGGTGGGGAAGCACCAAAAATAAATAAATAAATTAAAAAAATTAAAAATATGCATGTACACTCTCTCAGCCCCAGAAAAGCCATGGCAAAACCCCTGTGGAGATTTTGCCAAGAAAACCCCAAGAACAAGTAATAACAACAATAATCAATATCATCATGGCGGGCGGTGGTAGCGGTGGCGGCAGCAGCAGGACCGGCCTGGGGCCGATCCAAAGGCCTTGGGGGCACATCCGGCCCCCTGGCCTTAGGTTGCCTACCCCTGCTCTAAGACTTAGAGAATCCAACTTGGCTGAGAGGTCACCCAGTGGATTTCCTTGGCTGCGTGGGGATTTAAACCCTGGTCTCCCAGGGTCCAACACTCAAATCACTATGTTCACATTTGCTCAAAATAGCAATCACTTTTTATTCTTACTATAAAAACCTGTGCACATGCTAGAATAGCACCTCCAGTGTGACCTATGAAGGGCTTCAAGTGACATTTATAAAGCTGTCATACTTCGACACATTATCAAAATCTTATGGGTAGTCACAAGTAGAGTAGACCCAATGGGATTTACATTAGTGTTGACTCAGCAATTGATTCAGATGGGTCTGCTGTAGTTGGAAATAGTGTTTTAGGCCACTGTTTCCTTTGTGTGACTGAAGTCAGAGACTATAGCTTCTGAACAGTGGCATCACTCATGAGGTGCAGTGGTTGCACACCACACTGGATGACACCTATCACCGGGGAGGAGGCAGTGGTATGCCTGGTGCCCCAAGGAGTCCTTGTCCTGGTTATCAAGGGTGGAGCTGGTAGCAAGTGCAGAAGTGTCTCTGTGCTGCCCTCCACTATCTTTGTCCCCCTAGTTCCCACCATGGTTTCTCATGCTCAGGAGGAGGAAGAGGAGGCAGCTCTGTCATGCCTGTTCTCCTCACCCTGGCCAGGGCCATCCGTGTGCCCCTTGGCAAGTACCAGCACCTGGCAAGCCAAGAATATGGGGGGATTTTTTTGGGGGAGGGACTTCTCTGAGGCCTGGAACATGCTTCACACATGGATAAGTCAAGCTTTGGCAGCAGGGGATTGAGTGACATTGCACATGTATAGGCTCTCTAATTCCTACAAAGGATACCACCCACCTGATGAGGTGTGCAGCCACAGGAGTGACACCATGTGCCTCAATGGGGTGACATTAACCTTGGTGATGTCACTGCTATTGATGGAGGGATGGTTGAACCTTGTCACCTTTGCAACATATCCCTGAAGTTTCCCCCTTTCATCTCACTGACCTTATGTTTTCTGTGCAGAGGTGGTTCTTAGACCTACCTGCTGGTACTCTGTTTCCTTATTGCCTCGTATTTGTCTGAACCCAAACCTCAGTTGTTCTGGATGCAACTATTCCTGTTCTGTTAGCTACCTGCCTTCCAAGTTGTTCTTCTGGAGTCTCATCTCTTGTGAAGGCAGCTATTTTGCTTGTTGCTTTAGAGGCTCAATCATTCTCACTGCATCTTTTACTAGTTGCTTTTTTTTTTTGTCCTGAGTAATGGCTATGCTCTAGTTAAGGAAATATGCAAACTAGTGATTCAATATGTTACTATACTCCTTATCCATGTGCTTTAAAACATCTTTTGATTTGATTACATTTTAATACTGGGAGGTATCCACACTACACAATTATACAGTGGGCTCTTGGTATCTGCTGAGGTTTGGTTCCAGAATCCATGCGGATACCAAAATCTGTGGATGTTCAAGTCCCATTAAATATAATGACTTAGTGAAATGGTGCCTCTTATATAAAATAGGGATGTGGTGGCTCAAGTGGTTAAGACACTGACTTTGTTGATTGAAAGATCGGCACGTTAACAGTTCGAGGCCCGGGTGCTGCATGATGGGGTGATCTCCTGTTACTAATCCCAGCTTCTGCCAACCTAGCAGTTCGAAAGCATGCAAATGCAAGTAGATAAATAGGTATCACTTCTCAGTGGGAAGGTAAGCAGCGTTCTATATAGTCATGCTGGTCACATGATCACCGAGTAGTCTCTGACAATACTGGCTCTTTGGCTTAGTAACGGAGATGAGCACTGCCCCTTGTGGTTGGACATGACTTGACAACCTTGTCAACGGGGAATACCTTTACTTTTTATATAAAATAGCTAAATCAAGCTCTGCTTTTTTGAATATATATATATATATATATATATATATGGAATATTTTTGAGCCATGGATGGTTGAATCCATGGATAAAGAATCTGTGGATATGGAAGGTCAACAGTAGTTACAACTTCAACCTGGCTTCAGCCTACGGAACGGTGGAGTTAATAGTTTTGTGAGAGGTGCTCAGGATCCTTTTCCAGAAAACTCTAATGCTATAGTTCAAAAGAAGGGATATTATCACCACTTCTTCAATTTTTATTTGTGCTTGTTTTCAGTCTTCTGAGCTATCTTGATTAGCACTTTTGGGAGAAAGATGAGGTAGAAATCAAATACATATATATGCATATACAATAGGCTACAAACACATTTAAACCGATTAAAATCAATAATTTTTTTATTTAAAAAATCCTTAATGCATTTTAAAAACCAAGCAAACGTAAGACGCACACAAGAGTGCCGGTGAGGCTCTCTCCCTCCATCCCAGTACTCCTTCAGCCTTTTTCTTGGCCCACTCTTCTCTATTCTCATTCTCATACAAATATATGAGGAGAGTTACCAAAAAGAAAAGGGGAACAAGTACCAGGCTGGAAGGATAGAAACACCAGCAAAAAATAAAAATCAGGAAATTATCTCTGTTTGTGTCTCCTTTCCTCTCTTCTTCTGGTTTGATTACTGCTAAAGGAAGTCTGTCTTCTAACGACTGAAGGAGGCACTATTATCTGCAGACAAACTTAATTTAAATAAAACTGAATAATTAATTTTAAAAGCCAAATAAGCCCAAGATGCACACTCAAGCATCCCCTTTGTGTGCATGCCAAGATTCAGAGACTTCCATACCCTCCAACTGTTCTAAGTGACAGCCCCACTTAATCCTACATTATTCCACTTTTCAGTTACTTTTAAAACATCCCAGTTTTTCTCTGCTCCTCCCACTGCCCCCCTTTGTCTTCAGCTTATTTCAGTTGCTGCAAACTGGATTCAAGTTGTAAAAGTAGTTTGCACCCAATCCTCTCACAGTGGAGGAGAGGACAGGGCAGAATCTTGCCCTTCCTGGTAGGCTCAGGCAAAAGCAAACTGCTGCATCTTATCCAAACTTATGTCATGTTCCTCGTTAATAGTGTTTGCCATCTTGACCACATTCTAATGTTGCTTGGAACATGTGTCCCAGTTTTCATCCGTGAAGTGCTGGAGGGTATGGATTTCATTATCTATGAGGTATAGTGGAGATGCACACATGACACAAATGGTCAAAGCAGGCTTCTGAAAGAGGCCTACTCAGAGAAAGAAGAATCAAAAACTCATGTAAATCAACAGTGAAGTCCCATCTATTTTGTCAGAGGAGTGACTGACTAGTAGTACAGCACATAATTTTCCTGTGGAACAGGGCTGGGGACAGTGGCATCACAAGGGGGTGTGGGGGGTACAGACCGCACCAGGTGACACCCTAAAGGAGATGACACCACTGCTCTTCAAACACCTATCTTTTGAAAGAAATGGGTGGTGATATTCATCTGCTTCTTTTTAAAATGCCTTAAGAGATAGTGGGAGTGGTGTGAAACTCAGTGGGAGGAGAAAGATTTTTTTAATTACAATTTCAGATTTCTAAATTTTCTCATTTTTTAAAAAAAATCTTTTAAATTTTCTTTAAAAACATCACATTTTAACTGAATATTCACTATGTATATGTAAATACATTATGATATTGTAATTTGAAGGTATATTTTTAACTGCTAATTGTTTATATCACAACTATTAGCATTACATTTTAAGAAAGCAGTAAAGACGGATCTCTTCCGGCAGGCCTTCCCGGAATAACTCTCAGCCTAGGGATGGGTCCCTGACTTGTAAATCTGACTCCTTATATTATTGTCATTATGTTTTTAATATTGTATTTTAATTGGTCATTTGTTTAATTCTGTTTTAAGGGGATGGGAGGGTGGGACTATGGGATGATGGAATGTTTTTAACTTTGTTCTATTTTAATATTGCTGTACCCCGCCCCGATTGCCGCGCAGAGGGGCGGGTTATAAATAAAAATTTATTATTATAAATTTTATTACATTCAGTGGTATATGGGAATTATGATTTATGAGCAACATTAGTGCAGAAAACCATTACTAAGGAATCAGTATGGTGTGAAACAGAAGGTCAGTGGGGTACAAGTTACCGCACTGGGTGACACCAACCCTAGGGATACCACTGCTGGGGAACCTTTTATCTACTAGATGTTTTCGACTGCAACACTCTCAACATCAATCAGCAATCCCAGAAGGGGTAACTGAAAGGTGATGCATAAGTTCTTGGCCAAAATATATAGAAGACAAAATATTCCTCGTCCCTGATATAGAAGGCCCAACATTTTACACCTAAATTATAGAAGAGCCCATTAGCAGGATAGAGAAAAATGTTTACCATGGTGAAAAAGAGAGACCTAAACTAGATGGCCCAGTTTGCAAAAGGATGGCCTAGATAGCCCAATCTGAGTTGGTATGAGACATGCTCTACCCTGATTCATATTGTTGTGTGCTTTCAAGTCATTTCTGACTTATGGCAACTCTAAGGCAACTCTATCATGTTTTTTTTTCTTGGCAAGATTTGTTCAGATCTTTTGTCATTGCCTTCCTCTGAGGCTGAGAGCATCCGACTTGCCTAAGGTCACTCATTGGCCAAACTAGGAATTGAATCCTGGTCTGGAGAGTTGCAGTCCAACACTCAATCCACTGCAGCAAGTTATATTCTACAAGTTAATGGGAAGCAGCACATCAGTGCCCAAAGGGAATGGAGGCAGAGAAAAGAGAGTTTAAGCAGCTTTGCCTAAAAAGAATGCTACTGAAGTAGGGAGGGCGAAACTCACACCAAATTGTTGTTTTATTGATTTTAGAAATTCTCTTTCAAGTTTTGAATGCAAATACATGTAGAAGGATTAATGATTCCCATGAGACTATGGGGCTATGCAGACAAGCAAAAAAGGGTGCTTTGAGGGTGACTTGTAGGTGTGGCCTTTAGATGACGCATGCCTAAAAGTCTACAGGAAAGCGCCCTCTAGCTGTCATATGCTGAGAAAAGCTGCTCCAAAAAAGGAGCCATTTTTTTCCACTCCTTTGGTGAAGATGTGCACCTTCGCATGTGTGTATGTATGCAGCGACACCAATGCAACAGAAAACGGCTGTATAAATGCACTGCCACATGTGCAGCAGAAATTGACTCAGCGATCCAGAGTATGTGCCTTATGATGCAAGCTTTCATTTAAAGCACCCTATCCTTCCAGGTGTGGATGCACTGGCACAGGTACACTTGAATATTAGAACCCTAACCTTAACCCTAATTGTAACCCTACTCATGCGCCCTAGCAACTGTCCTCTGTTATGACAATAAATGCATTCTGTTGGATGTACACTTGCTGTCAGCATGCACAGCAGTATGCATGAAAGAGGCTTTTGTGACCTCTTCTGTGCAGGTGTGTAGGTGTGCATAAGACCTGCACACCACTTCCTGGCATGATGGGGGGGGGGGGCTCTTGGAGTAACATTTGTCCGTATGTCCTGTTGACCATGTCCCTTGCATGTCCACCAGCTGTATGTATCAAGTCTGTCCACACAAATCTTCCTTGCATGTACCTCTCCTCTCCCCCCTAATTTGTGTGGGACATGTTTTGTGGAGGATGATGGAGTGTCTTTTCAGTTGACAAATCTGTCGCTTTACCCCAAGGGTGGCACAATCAGACAGTGGCACCTGTCTACTGCACCCAGTCCTTGGGGGAAGTGGAGGTCAGTGAATCCTTGCATGATATGTGGGTGTATGACAGAACCTGTGCAGGTGTACAGGGATGCTGAACTTCAGTCATCTTTGTGCACAGAGAGTGACAAACTGTATACCACCCGATAACAAGTCTGATGTAGGTGCAAAGGGTGCCAAACTTGTCACCTTTGTGCACAGAGAGTGACAGACTGTATATTAGCCTATGACAGGTCCTGTGCAGGTGCACAGGGATGTTTTCCTGCATGGATGCACAGGTGTGGAGAGATGGCCCTGTGCATAGGCACATGCATTTGAGAACAACAACAACAAAAAAAATTAAAGCAGCTGTTGCTGGCCCATGCAGTTGCTCTGTCTCCCTTTGCAGCGTCCTTGGGGCTGACAGTGCGGTAGCTGGGACTTCTATATAGCCTTGGAAAACCTGCATTGACACCCCCCAGTGCAGTTGCTCCGTCCCCATTTAGGGAAACCTCAGGGCAGGCAATGCGGTTGCTGCAGCTTAGGGAAAAGGCAACTTCAGGTTACCTTTTCCTACCCATTTGCATAGCCCCTTAGCTTTATTTACAGCCTCGTTTAAATCCTGGGAGAACACACCCAAGTCTCTTTGACTGTTACAGATTTGTCTGTTTACATGAAGTCAAGTGCTTAAAGGAATAAAAATAAAAGCAGAAAATGTTCCTTGGTACTTTAGATAAAGATTCAGGCATATTTCTGCCCTAGACTCCATTTGGGACTGTGCCACGGAATGAAGTGAAGTGTTCATGCTGGCCCATTCCTACATCAAAATAAGGATAGAGAAAAGAAAATTTAACTGTTTGTCTTCTCTATGGTCCTCATTCACATCCTACTGCATCCACTTCTAGGGACTCCTTTGTCTTTTTTGGGGGGAATACTATGAAAGTCAGTGTCAGTCTTAAAATCCAGACCACTAATCACCTTGCCCAGTATTATTGGACTAGAGTTGGCAGCGGTAGCTCATTATTGCTCACCTTACTGGGAAACATGAGAGATAGCAGAGTAATCAAATTGGCAAGTCAGAAGCTGAACATTTGCAGGCCTACCAAATCCCTCCAACACAAATGTTCTAGCAGAAAAAATAGATGAGTTTAATTTTCTTTGTGAAACACATGAAAAGACCTTTACTTACAATACTCGTCCATCATCAAATACAGTGGGCCCATAATCAAACAGAGTGGACCATAATCAAACATAGTGGGGATCCAGAACCCCCTGTGGATATCAAAATCCATAGATGCTCAAGTCCCATATACAATGATGTAGCAAAATGGTGTCCCTTATATAAAATGGAAAAATCAAATATTGCTTCTTGAAATGGAAAAAAAAAAAAAATCAAGCCGAGGATTGTTGAATCTGTGGATGCAGAATCCATGGATATGGAGGACTGGCTGCATATGGTCTAATTCAAAGATATAGTCATGTTAGTTTGTAGACTCAGTATGTAGAGAGATCTTGTAGCACCTTTGAGACTAAGGGGGGAAGCAGACGGGCGGCACGGGGCCGCCCCAGGAAGCTGCGCTGCGGGCTGAGGTATCCGCACACCTCGGCCCCGCGGCGCAGGTTTGCCGACCCTGGAAGGAGCACTAAAATAGCGCTCCTTCCACAAATCGCCGAAAGTGCACCACAAAAGGCTGCCGGCACACCTTCAGCGACTCTTCCGCAACTTCAGTACAGAGGGAGAGGGAGGTCATCCTCGGAGCGCCGGCCATGCGGAGGGCCGGCTGCTCCGAGGACGTTTTGGGGAAGGGGTTGGGGCACCCAGCGTGTGGCTGCCCCTCCCCTTCCTTGCTCTGAAGACGGCGCTTTGCGCCGTCTGCTTAGCCCCTAACTGAAATAAAGACGTTGGCAGCATGAGTTTTCATAGACTTCACTTTACTTCCTCAGATGCACTCCACTATATGCATCTGTATATATTCCACTATATCCCACTCCACTATATGCATCTGAGGAAGTAAACTGAAGTCTATGAAAGCTCATGCTGCCAACATCTTTATTTCAGTTAGTCTCAAAGGTGCTACAAGATCCCTCTACATACTGCATATAGTCTAATAGAAGAGAGAAAGAAAACAGAAGATGGGCTCAGGTTAGAATGATATAGGAAGAGAGTGGTTATGGTAAAGCAAATAATCACGAAGTCTCCAAACATGAAAACTCCTTATCACAGAGTACCAGCATGTGAATGGGAGCTCATTGGAGATCAAGGCTGTAACATGCAAGGAAGGAAAAGAAGAGAAGGGACAGAAGGAAGGAAAATAATAGGAAAGGAAAAAGTAGCAATTGGGTATATTCAAGATGATATGTTGGTATTAATCTACTTTGGAAGTTTCTCCTCACAGACTTGGAACTATCCAACTCATTATATCTTTTCCTATTTTTGAAATGTTGGAATTCATATCTTATTACCACATTTTAATAAGATAATCAATCAAACAAGGGAAAAACCAATGCATATATCAGATTTGTCTCCCTAAGCACCTTGAAACGGAATGCAAAAATAAATATTTGATCCTTTTGATTAGCTTTTTCCACTTTCATTTGCAACACTAAGCTGATCAACCAAGAGGAGACATTGTATTGGACTAATATTTTCTTTCTTTACGTAAATTGAAACAGAAGAATTGTACAGCGTCCATCATTTTCATCTGGATGTTCTCTTGTTTTGAAAGAAACAACAAACAATGTCTTTGTGCCAAAGCAGCACATCCCTGTGACCTGCCAAAAAGACTGGGTTATTCAAGCTCTCTTATGTATTAGGGCTTAAACACACACACACACACACACTGGCTCTTTTTCAGAAAGTGACTTCAGTACAGAAATGGAATAATTCTTCATCAGATTTTCCTTACTCCGACTTTCAAGAAACCCAGGCTACTTACATGAATGGCATTAAGAGTTAACCCATCCAGATGCTGTTAAAAATGCTTTGTATTTACCTCTGTTGATAACACTGAGCAAGGAAATACACCTGATCAACCAGAGCATGTAGAGTTTGATAATGTGATTTATTAAATACCTACTTAGAGAAAAAGGGAACCTTTGGCCAAGGTCACATTTGAATTTAGAGATGCACAAAGTTCTGCTAGCATATGGAAGTCAGGGAGGACAACAGTGGCCACATGGATCCCATTTTGAGAGAAAGGCAAGATATAAATACAATAAGCAAACAAACAAATGGCAGTGGCATTTTTAGTGCACCACTGTGGCCAATTGGGTCAGGAAATTTTGTGCTTGGTTGTGGCATCTAGTAGTTACTGCACTGGCTAACAAAACTGTTGTATAGGAGGTACTGGATACTTTCTTGCACAATCTCAGAAAAATAACTGCAGTAGTCTAAGAATCATCAAGAGGATTGCTGCCTTTTTGTTAGCTGCATTAAGCTGATTGCCCTATTTTACCCACAGTTTCCTCCACACTGGAGAAGGCCCAAAGATATGTGTGTGTTCTGGCTGTGTGGTTGCTATAAAGAAAGAATGTAAGAGGCAGAGTTTTGGTGTATAAATGAGCCTGTTCAGTTTTATGCCCAGGAGTGCCATTGGTTTGAAAGTTAACACTGCCTGTTCTTCAACCCTATAAATCTCTTATCTGGTGCATTTGTAAACAAAGCGACTTTTATGAAGACACAAAAAATTCACTCCCTTTGCTCCAAAAGTACGTAAGTTATTAGCTTAGATTTTAGAATGCTTCAGAGTAACAGAGTGGGAGGTAGTAATGAGACCCTCCAGAAGTTGTCAGAGTGCAGGTCCCATCAGTCTTAGCCAGCATAACCAATGATGAGAAATAGTGGGGGTTACAGTCTGACAGGAGCAAGACACCTGCATGATTTTGACCTGATATTTATGTTGGTTTGCTCACTTAAATTTAGGATGACACAGATAAGTGCTTTAAATTAGATATATCTAAATATGTTCTCTTGTTGTGTTTAACCTAACCACTGTTTTGATCTTCATTTTACATATAAATAAATTTCGGCTTTACGAAAATTACAGATTTTGTTTAGTTGTTATTTTCCAGTTAAAGACTGCATCTATATTACTGCACTAAACTGACTGGAAAACTCAGAATCTTAAAATGATTTCCCACAATAATTATTGTCAATGAATAGACCCCAACTACTCTCTTGACATCTGCCCCCTGCTAGTTACAGTGGTGTACTAGAAAGATCCCTTTGAAGCATCAAGAGATCCTGTTGCGGTTCAGAGGAACGGGGGTGTGGCAGAGGACAACCCCTCTACCTCAAGAGACAATGGCTACTTTCTCTGATCTGGGTTGATGCTTTCATCAAAGTTTTGGAGATCCCCCTCCTTGGGGAGTGATGAATTCAGTGGGGTTTCCTGCGCTCAGTGGAGATTTTGAGGAGCTGTTGATGTGCGTGTAATTTACTTCTGTCTACATCTCTCTGGATCCTATGTAATGGCACATTGTCCTAGCACTGATCTTTTCCATTAACATTCTTGCAATACTGAATATCGCTTGAATTCTATTATTGCAAAGATGAAAGTGGAAGGCAGTAAATGCACCAGTTCTTGATGTGTGCCATGGATATTTGTTCTCCTCTCCCTGAAGACTGAAACTTAGGTGAAGTCAAGGTACCACTGTGTGCTTTTTTAGGAATCACAAACATACTTGCCATTTCTGAAATTTTATTAAGTGAATGCATTTGCACAAAAATAGATATTCATTCATTTGAAGTACTATTCATAAACATTAGAATTTACACATTCATTATTAGATATAAAAGTCAGGAGAGACCCTTAAAAAAATTTGCTTGTCCGACTCCTTCCCATGTCATATATCTTCAGTGATTAACTGAAATAACAGCTTTTAAAGCACTTTCAACCACCTTCACAGAGGTTATTATTCCAAGATGCTTCTTCACATTGATAAGGTAATATATCATACATACAATAACTTATTGTCAAACAAGTGAGTTGATTCCTGCATTCAAACCGACCAGGATATTTTTTGTTGACCGCAATATCAAACAAAGGCACGCATGCAGAACTTGGAAAAGTTAATTTTGGGATAAAACTCCCAACGTTCCAGCATGTTGGATTAGCTATGCAGGCTATAGGATTCTGGGACATGTAGTCCTGAAAATTAACTTTTACACATTCTGCATATAAGTCTGAATAAACCATGACAAAAAGCTTTCTTATAATCTAATATCCACATGAATGCAATATTTTTCAAAGGAGGCAGTTCAGATATTCACCTGAGAATCCACAAGTGAAAATACAATATAATGACCATGCATGTTTGAAAAGAGCCCTAAGCTGTTAGTCTGGTGAGAAGTTCAGCACCAAAGTTAAAATGTTCTAATCTCCAGGTAAGTGCTGGGAAAGGATGAGTAGATCTGACTGAAAGTAGGATTCTTTCGATGGGTGACTGTCCTGTGTCATGAGGAACATGGGCATAATCCAGAACTCCATATCCCTAATGCTTCCCATGGTCCTCTGTAAAAGAAACCCTCTAGATCAGGGGTAGGCAACCTTTCCCCTTTAAGGGCTGAGGGACTTCAGCTCCCAGAAGCCTCAACCATGTTGGCCAATAGTCCCATGCCGGCCAATAGCTCCTGGGATTCTGGGAGCTGAAGTCCCTCGGCCCTTAAAGGGGAAAGGTTGCCTACCCCTGCTCTAGATGTACATAGGTATCCCGTATTGCATTGTGGAGCATTCTTGACTCATAAAAGAAAGTCACAGATGTGCTGAGTTACACAACTTAGCCTTGGATGCAAGGAACTGATTCTCATTCTCCTCAAATTTGTGCCAGCCAAGCAGACAATAAGATTAAAAACTAAAAAGAGAAGGATATTCCAGAACTTTCTAACACATTAGAGGGCCTCTTCTTGTGCTACTTTGGAAAGCCAGGGACAAACCCCTAAGGGACCACACCCTTGACCAAAGATCCATGGAAAAAAGCTGTAAAATAAACAACCATTCTTCAGTGATATCATGGCTAGAGCAAGTGGCAGGGTCTGTGTGTCATCATTAAAAAATGAGGCATTCAGTATATCTGAAATGGGACTTTGACTTTTTTCAGTCCAGATGTGATTCCTAAGAATATAAGGCTAATGAATTTAAAATCTGTTTACAAGGAAGGGTAGTATTTGACAACTGCAATGTGGAAATTTGCCCAATTTAAATTATTTTGCACAATTTTCTCTTAATATTGGGATTTCCTATATAATGGTCTCAAAGAATCTTTCAATGGAAGATTTTTTTTAAAAAAAATCAGATTTATTTATTTATTTGGAGTATTTATACCCTGCTCTTCAGCCACAAAGGCTCTCAGAACGGCTTACAAATGTTTAATTAGACAGGTTCCCTTCCCTCAGGCTGAATCATAGATGTGAGCACATGCCTTCAAGTCTACCTTTGTAACCCTTGTTGTTGTAATAATGCTATTATTTTCACAAAGAGAAATATGCTGAGGTGAATTTTGTAGCCTTTCTGCACTGCCATGAGATCACATAGCCTGAGCAGGCATGGCCATGCTTTTCACAATAAATAAATATTTGTTCAACTATCATCAAGGCGTATATTGATTGAAAGAGCAAAATGTCAAGCATTCAGTGAGCACTTTCCATCCTAATACGTTCCATCCAAATATGACTATATTATCATGACAACAACCATTTGAAGACTTTCAGTCTTCAAGGCATCATAAAGGCTGACAATTTAGCTGCCAATGAACTGAAGCCTACTGAATGACAATTAATGCACAACTCTGAGAAAGGAGGAAACCAATCACTTCATCTTCCAGCATACTACTTAAAAAACAGATGTTATTCTGAGAAAGATGAAGAAACTTTCATTTCATCTCTGGCCAGCTGTTTTCACAAGGCAGAAGGACTTTTGTATGAGAACATCTTTCAACACTGGTAGTCGCAGAATGTCTCTTGTTCTTTCACATTAAATTAACTACAGATTTCTAAAAACAAATTAATTTTTTTCTCTTTGACTTTTCAGGAATTCCTGTGCTTCCAGTTCTTAATTTTGTTATTCAATATACCAGAAATATGTTTCAAAAACAATCCATTCCCACGAGCCCTGCATTCTGCATTTTAAAGTCTTTACATTTTCATCTAATTATTTATGTTTACATTGTTGTGTGCCTCCAACATGTTTCTGGCTTATGGCAACTCAAGGGTGAACCCATCATGGTGTTTTCCTGGCAAGATTTCTTCAGATAATGTTTTGGCTTTGTTTCCCTCTGAGGCTATATGTGACTTGCTCAAGGTTTCCATGGCTGAGCAGGGACTTCGGAGAGTAGTGGGGTCTCCTTCCTTGGAGGTCTTTAAGCAGAGGCTGGATGGCCATCTGTCGGGGATGCTTTGATTGGGAGTTCCTGCATGGCAGGGGGGTTGGACTGGATGGCTCTTGTGGTCTCTTCCAACTCTATGATTCTATGATTTGAACCCTAGTCTCCCAAAGTCTTAGTCCAATGCTCAAACCACTACACCACACTGGCTCCAAATTATTTATAGAACTCTTTTCCCAGATCATGCATATTATTATTAATTTTTAAAAAAAACAACTACAGTGGTATTATCCACTGAATAAAGCACTGCTTAGTGTGAATCAGAGATGGGAATCATGTGGCCCTCCAGGTATTGATAAACTGCATCTCCCAGCATTTTTCACTGGCTGTGATGGCTAGGGGTAAAGGGTGGGGTGGTCCAAGTGCGACCCACAGACTTCCAATAATTTTCTGTTGTTAAAAAAGGCCTCTCTTAGGATAGGGGATTCTTTAAAATGGCAAAAATCCCCCCACATTTTACAGGGAGGGTTGGGGACTATTTTTATTTTTTAGCAGAAGGTCAAGTGAAGGAGATGTAGTCCTCTTCTGGGGGGCTAATGTGACCTTCTTGTTCACCCCTCCTGTAGGGAGTTTTAGTCCAATGATATCTAGAAGGTCACATAATTCCCAAAGGCAGCAATATAAAATTTTCTAACATGAAGTGATGAGGAACATGTAAGCCCTTAAACAGCAGATCGAAAAAGGCTTCCTTCATAAAGGTACAAAGCTATAATCCGGCACCCAGTTTAGCTAACCTACCCCCGTCCTGGATTTAAGCAGCTTGAATAAGCATCATATTTCCAGACAGGTTTGAAAGACATACTACATCTTTTCTGGTGTAAAGTGCACGCCAAATGCCCTCAAAGTTTTTGCATGAGACAGAATAAAATGATTTTTTTTTCAGTTAAAACCCCCACCAATTTTAATATGAACAATTGAGGGGAAAAGGGCAGGGAAACTCTATTACCTTTAAAAGAATCAAGGTGTTTAAAATGCCAATGCAAAACTGATGATTGATTACACCATCTTATTGCATTCTTGAATAAAGCGACTTACCTCTCCCATTTTGAAGTCTATTCCAGGATGCAGCCAGGTTCTATTATACCTAATTTGCCATCATGAGGAAGACAACTTGCCCTCTCGATCCTTGTCCATCATGGCTGGTCGTCCAAGGTGGGGACGCGTTGAGGGTGTTTCTCCGAGACACAATCAACGCGTCCCTCAGGGAAGGCAGTATACCATCTTGCTTAAAAGAGGCGGCAGTTAGGCCACTCTTGAAAAAGCCTTCTCTGGATCCCCTGGACAGAAACAACTATAGACCAGTCTCCTTGCTGCCATTTTTAAGCAAGGTGATCGAGAGGGCAGTTGCCTCCCAGCTCCAAGCTCTCTTGGATGAAACCGATTATCTCGATCCATTTCAAACTGGCTTTAGGACAGGATTTTGGGTTGAGACTGCCATGGTTGCTCTGACCGATGACCTCCGCTTGAGCATCGACAGGGGAAGTGTGACCCTGCTGGTGCTCTTGAACCTCTCGGCGGCCTTTGATACTATAGATCATGCCATTCTTTTGGATCGGCTGAGAGAGTTAGGAATTGGGGGCACTGCCTTGCAGTGGTTCCGTTCCTTCCTCTCTGGCAGATCCCAAAGTGAGGCTCGGGGACAGTTGCTCTTCTAAAATAGAGCTTAATTGTGGTGTCCCTCAGGGCGCCATCCTGTCCCCGATGTTATTTAACATTTATATGAAGCCGCTGGGGGAGATCATTCGGAGGCATGGAGCACGGTGTCTTCAGTACGCTGATGACACCCAGATTTATTTCTCCATGACCAAATCATCGTCTCAGACCTCTGATGGCGTCTCTCCTCTCAATGACTGTCTTAGAGCGGTAATGGATTGGATGAGGAAAAACAAATTGAAGTTGAATCCAGACAAAACGGAGGTACTCACGGTTACAGGTCCGAATCCAGGTTCGGGATTACAGCCCCCAGTCCTGGATGGAGTCACACTCTCCTCCAAGGACCAAGTGCGCAGTCTGGGGGTACTCCTTGACTTGTCGCTTCACATGACCAATCAGGTGAGCGCGACAGTCAGGAGTGCCTGCTATCAGCTTCGGCTGATACGCCAGCTGCGCCCATACCTGGACAGGAAAGACCTGGAAACTGTGGTGCACGCGCTGGTAACCTCACGTCTAGATTACTGCAATGCACTCTACATGGGGCTACCCTTGTGCCTAACCCGGAAACTTCAGCTAGTGCAAAATATGGCAGCCAGATTAATCACCGGAACATCAAGGAGGGAGCACATAACACCTGTGCTTAAATCCCTCCACTGGCTGCCAATTAGTTTCCGGGCTCAGTACAAGGTGCTGGTTTTGACCTTTAAAGCCCTACATGGCTTGGGTCCAACTTACCTCAGGGACCGCCTCTTCCCGTATGAGCCCCCCCGTGCCCTTCGGTCAGCTGGTAAGAACCTACTTCAACAGCCGAAGACAAAGTTCAAACAGACCTCACAGAGGGCATTCTCCATCATTGCCCCTAAACTATGGAACGACCTGCCGGATGAGATCCGTCTCACTACAACACTCACTGCTTTTAAGAAAGCAGTTAAGATGGATCTCTTCCGGCAGGCCTTCCTAGAATGATCCTCCTTAGAGGAATGAACATTGAACTTTCCTCCTCACGCTCTCTGTTGCTCTGCCATTCTTATATAACTGCGTCCTTATCTTATTAATGTTTGCTTTTAAATTTCTTAAGTTTAATTTTGTCTTAAGGGGTGTGGGAGGGATGGGTGGAGGGATTGGGATACCGGAATGCTTTTAACGATTGTATTCTTAATTGTTGTAAGCCGCGCCGATTGCTAAGCAGAGGGGCGGGATAAAAATAAAATTTATTATTATTATTATTATTGCCGCCTCCTGGCTGCATCCCAACTAAAACCTGGCTAAAATTCACCCTCAGCTCATGGATTTTAGCTGGGTTTTTGGTGGGATGCAGCCAGGAGGTGGCATTGATGGCAAATTAGGTATAATAGAACCTGGCTGCATCCTGGAATAGACTTCAAAATGGGAGAGGTAAGTCATTTTATTTAAAAATGCAATAATCTAAGTCAAACATCTTTTCCTAGCTTAGGTACTTAAAGTGAGGTGTCAGCTGTAATTAGTTTGTCATCATTTAGTCTCTTCTAACAGCAAATATATTTCTAGGACAAAAAAGGGACCAAGTCTTCACTTGTATCTCAGTGTTTCTGGTGAAAATTTCTATGTGTTTGTAAAATTGATGAGGTGGGATAGAATTTTTGCTGGCTGCAACCAGTAACTCTCCAAGTGAGATTCTTGTGTCATGCATTTTAGCTGGGTTCACCTCTGCCAAGCAATGCCCTCCAGTACTCTCCCTTACACAGGCAGTTTACATTCAGCTGAAATAGTCAGATATTGAATTTAGTTCATTTATGTCTGGATGTACTATTGCTCATCCACATTGTTCATATGATAAAAACAGTAGTAACTACATATATGTATAAGCAGTTAGCTGATACAGGCTCCAGGATACCTAATTTTAATTTCTTTCCCCCCTAAGTCAATTAAGGAAATTCTTCAAGAGCACCACTTTCATATTTCCAGAATATAACTAAAGCCAACTCTTTAGTTCGTGTCATCACCTCCCCAAATATATATATTTAAACAATCAGGTTTCTTAGAAGCCTAGGCAGCTGGTTGTCTGCTAACTTTCCTCTGAGGCTAAACATCTGGCCAAAGAAACAAACCACAGTTTGAAACATTTAAGAAAATCAGCTCCACCCCACTTTTGTTTTTACCAAGTAAGAATTTTAAGTCTTCAAGGTAAGCAAATTGCTTTATTAAATATCAAACTGCTGCTGCCACCAGAATCAACCCTACACAGGTTATTCAATTAGGTTGATGTGGTCCACTCCACAAATAGAGCTATACTCCATTGGATGGGGTCACATGAAAGCATGGAGGGAGGTCCTTTGAAGGAAAGTAAGCTAAAACAAGCATGGGAACTCAACACCATTGCCATGCTTGGAAAAGAATAATGGGATCTGACGATTGTGGGTGAGTGTGGCTGGCCAGAATACTTCAGACTGCCCTCAGAGCATTCTGCCTACAAAACTGCCCTGACTTCCCCTGTTACCTGTATGTTCCAGAGCAATGCAGGCAGATATCTACATAGTATCCTGTTGTGCCACCTGCTGCCAGCATGAGGCACTCCCATTGAGGCAGAAAATGAGGCGCCCAGTGCTGATCACATGGCTGGACTTCTCACTGTGACCTCAGAGAAGCAACTTGTGCCAATAGTGGTGGTTGCACAGGACAGCAGGATGTTGTGTAGGCAGGTTCCCAGTATCGTTGCAGAGTACTCCAGATCTTTTGGGAAGTTCTGGAGCAAATTGTGAGTTATTTCAAAACAGGTTAAGGGAGTAGTAACCTGGATTCACTATGCTCTTCCCATGTGTGGACAGTCTACATTCGAATCAGGACTTTGGTCCTGGCCTTTGTAGACATGACCTGCGACTCTAGTTATCCATTCTTTCCCATGAGAAGCTATCTATGAAGGAAAAAAGGCAGAGGTATATCCTACAGTGCTGGCCTTAAGATTTCTAATGGCTTTACAACACTCTCAGTTTAAAATATTGCAGATTTCTTTCTATCTTTGTCAGAATTAAATGTTGCACAGCCAACACGAAGAATGCTATGCCATGATTGCACTCTTTCTCAATATTAGGTTGCATCTATTGGCTGCACTTAAGACAATACAATATGATAAATACAGTATTTACATGCTTTTGTAGCAAACCAAATGGGCTCCAAGTCATGATAGAAAAAAGAGAATTTTTTCTTTGATTCCCTTCATACAAAATAATTGCCTACTTTGTCTACACAGTAGAAGTTCAATAGGCAACATCTATCCATACTGATACATATTTATATGTAAAAAACACACACATACATCTGCATATACCTAGAGCATGATTGATCCCAATGCAAGTTTCAACCAGTATTTCTCTCAATGTGGGGCATTCAGGGACCAAAGCTGTTTAATAGTTCAGCTAATGGGCATGACCAGCTCCAGTGTACAAACAACCAAGAAGAAACCCACACATGCTAAGAAAAAGTTAATGAATGTGCAGGTGTGAGAAACAGAGTCATTGCCTCCTTCAAGAACAACAATCTCCAACACTTGCCAAAAACAGAAAAAAGATCCTCTCTGCTCATGAAGGTAGCCATTCAAAATATTATGGGGGGAGGGAGAAGTTGGGTTGGGTTGGGAAGAAAGAGTCTTCTATAATCAGCCATACATTTTTTCAACTTTAAAAACCACATTGTCCATATAGTGATAGCTTTTCCCATTTAAATGTTCACTGTTGCAGTCATGATTATAGGTGAAACTCTGAGCATCAGTGATTGAGGAGGAGACAGTGTAGGAAGCTGAACGGAGAGCATCAGAGTGGGCAAAGCTGTGTTCAAATTGGATCCTGTACTGATTCCAGTGCCTCCTCAGCACAGACTGGACCTATTCAAGGGGAAAAGACAACAATATTGATATAAGTTGAAAGAAGAAAAAGAAGAGAAAACCCAGCTATTTTAGTAAAGTATGATGGGGGTGGGGAGAAGTTTGCACAGCACCTATAGTTTCTCCATTTTATATTCCTGGTATATGACTAATTTTTAACCTGAAATACATCTGAGTTGAAGGACCAGGGACACTGACTAATTCTTTTCTCTGCAGTGAATGAATGTGTTGGTAAGATCCTTCCTCTAATAAACTGTGTCCAAATGAGTGAGCAAGCAGCTGAAGCACACAAAGGCAAGGAGAGTTCTATCAAAGTTTTTGTCACTATTTTCATTCAGGAGGATGGGACTGTAAATAGGTTTGTGAATCACAGGTGGGGAACCTATGGTCCTCTAGTCTGGCCAACAATTCATCAACATCTTTCCCACTTCTGATCTAGGCACTTACAAATATAGAAACACAGACAAAATGGTCTGTGTTTCGCACAAAAGGAAAGTTATAAAACATTTTCCATTGGGATAGTTGCATGAGTCCATTGCAATAAACACAGCAGGAAATCTTACAGCACATTGGCAAGAATGAAATTATTAGCCCTGGTTAGAGTAGACCCCATTGAATCAATTGGGACTTCAAATCATAGGCTCATAGAATTATAGAGTTGGAAGAGACCACAAGGGCCATCCAGTCCTTAATACTGGTTTAACACTTAAGTAAATTTGATTCATTCATTAGGTTTACCTTAGTTGGCACTAACAACGGGATTTAGGCCCAACTAAGGGGGGATTTAGACGGGCGGCCCTGGGCCGCCCCAGGAAGCAGAGGATTGGGGCCGCTGCTACCACACGCAGCAGCCCCGATTCTCCAGTTTGCCGGCCCGGAAAAGAGCGGCAAAATGCTGCTCCTTTCAGAGCTGGCAAATAGGGTGCCCCAAGAGCCACCGCATGGCTCTTATGCATCCCTTCTGGCACAGCCGGCATGTGGCTGCCCCTCCCCTTCCCTGCCTCCAAGACAGTGCAAATGGCTATCTGTAGAGGCCCTAATTTATTATGGCATTCATTTTTGCAGATTGTAGTTTACTTCAGCATATACATGAAGTGTTATGTTGAGTTACAAGTGAATTTATACAAAGGTTGGGAGGGATGTGAATAAAGATAAGGTAAAAATTAAATGAGCAGGGATAATTTCTCAATGGTTGGAAACAGCTAGCTACATTGATGGCAACCTTCCCCACTCTTGCAGTTTCTAGATGTGTGGTACTACAAATCTCGCCACCCCAACCATCAGATTGGGGAATTTGTAGTCCAGTGTTTCTGGAAACTTCCAGTTTAAGGAAGGCAACCTAAAAAAACAAACCAAAAAGAGCAGTTTTGAAAGAGCCAATAAAACATGCACCTAGGTAGCTACAGTGACAACAAACATGCCATTCACTGTAAAAACCAGTCTTTCATAGAAGGAATTAATCAATCAATTACTTATCCACCAATGCAACAAATTAAATGTCCACCTTCCTAGTATTAATGATAACAAATTATTTTTCCCTTCCAACAATCAATATTGAATTAATTTTATACTTAACATTCCAGACACTATAAATACCTAGGCTAATATATATATATATATATATATAACTATATATAACTATATATAACTCTCTCTCTCTCTCTCTCTCTCTCTATATATATATATATATATATATTTTAAAAAAAGCTAAAATGTAAGTGCAAGCACTGAGAATTGTCTGTAGGCACTTGATGTAGCTAAGGCTGCATCTATACTGCAGAATTAATGCAGTTTGACACCACTTTAACTGCCATGGCTCAACGCTATGGAATTCTAGGATTTGTAGTTTTGGGAGATATTTAGCCTTCTCAGTCAGAGAGCTCTGGTGCAACAACAAATTACAAATCCCAGGATTCAATAAGGTGGAGCCATAACAGTTAAAGCAGTGTCAAACCGTATTAATGCTACACTGTGGCAGCAACCTTAGTCTTGGAAATGAAGCAGGCCTGGAACTCACACACACAGATCTGAGCAGCAACAAGGATGGCTATGATAATACTGCAGTCATTCAATATTTTGTAGATATGGTGGCCAATGTCAGATGCTCATCCTGGTACTAAAATACTCCTACAGGTATGCACTGGCTCGCTCTGGCAGGAATTTTCAATCAGCAAGCCTGATTCACATTTCCATGAGGCTGGTGGAAAAACTGTTTCCTGAATAAAAGTTCAGTCTGCTTTTCTACCTTGGTTAAAAATACATTAGATAAAATAGATGAAGGCACACGATGCCCTTGTTTGTTTATCTACTGCTCTGGTAGGATGTTCTGTTTTACAATAGTTTCCGTTCATACAATATGGCAAGCCACCTGTGCAACAGGAAGCTTGATTTACTAGGGACCTTGGTGAAATGTACAAAAAATCCATCTCTTCCAAGAACAACTGACATCAGGAATAAAAAGTTGCAAAGTTAAAAAAGTTGTTAAAAGATTTCCCATTCTTCTTGTTGTTGGGGACTCATGCGTAAAGTCATCAGTTCGCAATTTAAAACACTAGTTATTATTTATAAAATCCTATTCAGCTTCAGTCCAGGCTCTCTGAAAGAGTGTATTCTCCCATACAACTCTGTTTGGGCCTTGAAAACATTGGAGAAGGCCCTCCTCTCAGTACCACCATCCCTGAAGGCATTTCTGAGGGGAGGAACACAGAAAGGGTCTTCTTGGTGGCTGCCCCCAGGTTTTGGAACAATTTTTTTAGGGAGACTATATTGTTGTTGCCTTTCCATTGCCAGTCAATATGGCTGATATTGCTAACTCTTGTGCTGGTGTGGGTATGTTTTAACCTGGTTTTAATTTTTTTCTAATTGTTTAATTGTGTTTTAATCTTTGTCTTCTGTTGATTTCTAACAATTTTTTTTTAAAATATTGTAAACTGCATTGAGTCCCATTCTGGGGGGAAAGTCCCAATCTAGGGGACATAAATAAATAAATAATACATTTCATTATTATTTCAACAGACTTTGGGAAACTGACTGTTTACAAGGAAATGGACTTCTAATCATGTGTTGTACTGTTTTTATTTCTTGCATTTTTAATGGATAGCTTTACATTGGTCTGAATGTTAGTGACAGTTAATTACATTTCTACTTTTGGAAGCCACTAGTTGTGGGGATAATGCTCATTTCCATGGGCTATGCTGGGTAGGGGTGATGGTAGTGGCCATCCAGCAACAGCTGAAGAGTACATTCTGCCCACTCCTGTTGTATGTTCTACATAGAGGTCCTACAAAATTGGTCTCATATGAAGCTAGTGTGCACCCCAGTATGTGTGTAAATTATAATATGATGCAATTCCCTTGCTACATAGGTGGACAGGAAAATGCTTTCATAAAGCTTTTAGGCTAAATTTTATTTGAATCAATCTCCCAAATCACTCCTCGAAGAAAACAAATCATTTACTATACCTCTCCGTTAAAGAAGCAGAAAATCGTTGCCACAAGCAAGCCCTGCAAAATAAAACAGAGAATCTATTAATTGTTTAATATAGCTTCATGTTATGAGAATACAAACACACACAGATACTGAATGGATTAAGTCTAAAGGAGTCTCATGTGAGGGGTAAGGCAGTCCCACTTGTGTGAAGCAGTTCTGCTGAAATCCTTTCATTTTTCTATCCTGTGGCAGCTCTCTGTGACCCTTTCTGTGTCATTTCAGTGAATCTTTCAGAGCTGTGGATTGCAGAGGCAGAGGGATCTATATCAGAGGGCCAGGCACAATGATATACAGATGAGGTTCTGCTTGCTTCCTTTGGTTCCAATCCCACTAAAATGTGATTCAAAGAAAGCTGAACCTGTAGCTTATGAAGGAACATTTGCTCACTTAATTGTTTATACACACACACACACACACACACACACACATAGCAAAGCAAAGCAAAGCAGCTTCATTTATATACCGCTTCATACCACTATGCAGTGTCTAAGTGGTTTACAACTGTAAGCTCATTGCCCCCCAACAGTTGGGTACTCATTTTAGCGACCTCGGAAGGATGCAGGCTTGAGTCTAGCCTGAGCCCTGGCTAGTATTGAACTCGCAACCTTGTGGTCTATGAGTGAGTGGCTGCAGTACAGGCACTTAACCACTGTGCCACCAGGGCTCTTTTGTATGCCACTTTTCTCTCAGCATGGGAGCAGCTTACAGAAGGCTAAAACAGGAGAAATGAAAAACCTGATCATAAAAATGTTAACATACAATTAAATAAATTATAATATTAAAAACCATTACATTTTAAAAAGTGTGAAAGCATCTAAAAACACCAGTGTGTAATTAAAATAAAGCTTCCATACAAAATGCTTCCCATAACCAATTAATCATCAAAATTTGAATAAAAAGGTTTTTGCGAAAGGAGGAAGAAAACAAAAGTGTTTTCTAAAGTATTGTCTTAAAAATGCACTGGTTCTTTGCCGCTTGATGGCCCTCTGGTGCTAGTAATTTTCTGGTTCAAAAAATTTGCCTCCTCTTTTTAGTAATGCCCTCACTCTAGATTTGACTCTTGTTTACAAATTGGCCTGGCAGCACAACACCAGCACATTTGTCACCACAAATGGTTATTTTTGTGCTAAAGCAACAACTAATAAGGCCTGCAAAAACCTCATTCTTATGAGGGCCACTGCCAAAATGCCAAGTACTGGGGCAAGCTTTCCTATGTGGCAAAGAATATGTATGCAAATACATTTATTCTCTTTCATGCCCTTTCTTCCCCAAAGGGTACATCCCCTGCTTCCCAAATTATATTACAGATGTGAACATGAGTATATGTGGCAGAGTATTTAAAACAAAATGAAATCCTGGAAGAGATCTTTCAAGGCTCCCAACTGATGTTTAGATAAGGAGTTGATTAAAATATGCCCATCACTCATTTTGTTGGCATTCCTGAACCAACCACTGTCAACCGGCAAAGGTCTCTTGAGACAGGATACCTGATAATGCATAAGGATATGCATCACATAGTCATAAATCTCTTCAGCAATGCGGCCCTCCGGTCTCCAGGGAAACAGGACAAATTCAATGCCAAGAAGTGGCACTAATATGAGGGTGGCTCTGACAGCCTTCATGTAGAGATTTGATTCTGCCTGGTGGGTGACCTTGAGCTTTGTTATCAAAACCCGAACAATGTTCAACAGGAAAAAGAGATTCACCTACAAGGAAAATAAAAGGATATTGTTAGTTGTTGGTAATTCTGTTGTACGAACACTTGGCCAAACGTCCAGGCCAAATTGTGCCCATTATGTTATATTTGTTTCCCAAAGGAAGCTCATAAAGAGCCAGAGTGATGTGGTGCTTTGAGCTTTAGATTACAATTTTGGAGAACAGGGTTTGCATCTCATCTCAGCCATGGAATCCCACTGGGTGACCTTGGGCAAGTCTCTCAGCCTCAGAAGAAAGGAAAGGCAAAACCCTTTCAAAGAAATCTTGCTAAGAAAACCCTGATAGGTTCATCTTAGGGTCACCACAAGTCAGGAATGACTCGAAGGCAAACAACAACAACAACAACAACAACAACAACAACAGGAAGCTGAAAATTCAGGAAAGGACACAAAACATTCATTGTGGTCTACAAAACCTCTCAGCAAGCCACACCAACTCACAATGCAATCTTAAATCAAAGATATATTGGCTGTACAGGATAGGCATAGGCACATTTCTTCTGGCAGAAATGCCCTTCTGCCAACTGAGATCCACCTACAGGGCAACCTGTTGGCAGAAGAACTCTGGTGACTAAGATCTGCCAGCAGAACAGTTAAAAAGAGTGGCAGAGCAGCGGTGGGGTGAGAGAGGAGCCAAAGTATCCCAGGTGTTTTATTATGCTCAGGGATAAAGCCAAGATCTTGGCACAAAGATAAGAGAGGGCCAAGGGAAGTCGTAAGTAATTTCCTACATCCCTAGCTAGTCTGGGAGGGTTTTGGCCAGTTAGGACTATGTTCTTAGGCAAGAACTGGCCTGGTCAATCCATAATGAGAAAGAAAACATCTTCATTCCTTTAAATGCATTTGTCATGCTATGAAGTATGTGTCAACCCTAAAGTACATTTTGCACACCATAATTTTTCACACAGGAAACTGCTAAGCCAGCCTCCTCCCGTTTCCCAAAAGTAATGACCAAATTTTCATCTTGATTAACTGAGCAAGGTATTTCATTCTTCCACATAAGAGTTACTGTAAGGGCCCTTGTCTGTCTCATCAAACTTCTTGCTGGGCATGCAGTAGCATGTCTTTCCTTGGTAGAATATAATTAGCTTTCTCTACCTCCCACCCCCATTCTTCAGAGCTCTTTCAAATATTTTGGCCTTTTGATTCATTGCTTTAGCATGATGATATTTTTAAAAACACAGTTCTGCTGCATTTCATGTAAATTGAAAGGGAAAAAAGGGATATTTTAAGAGAGAGTGCAGCAGCATGAGCAAAAGAAGATGAAGATGAAGAAACAGATGAGGAAGCTTCTACTATAGATGGGATGTGGATTTTATTTTATTTTATTTTATTTATTAAAATATTTTTTAACTTGCCCTATATCATGAGAGTTCAGGGTAGTGTATAAAGCAAATCAAACCAAATTGTTTAAACATTTTTTTATAAAAAAATAAACATTTTTATTATTTTATAACTGAATGAATTAAACAGACTAAATGCATATCAAACATTTTCGTAAGTTAAAACAGGTTCAAAAAGATAATACAATTTAAATCATACACATGGATACTTTGGAACAAACCTGTAAAGCTATAATGTCTTTAGTAAACAACCATGTTTATATGGCACTGAAATGGAACCAGTATCAGTCCAACAAGGGCAAAGCATTTCACAGCTGGGATGCCACACATGGGAAGAACCTTTTCCATCTCTTCCTAGATCATAACAACCCCACTGCTGGGATACAGATGGATCTGCTGCCCACCCAGACCACCTCAATCTTTGGGCAGGCATGCAAAAGAAGAGGTGCTCACCACATACTAAGGTCCCAGGTCATTTAGAATTATGTGTATAATGAAAGTACACATTTCTATATTTAAGTCTTAAAATGTTCTCCTAAGGAGGAGACATGCCTGAATGTCTAGAGTTTGTGTTCAAATATACATTAATAGAGAGCCAGCATGGTGTAATGGTTTGAGTGTTAGACTTTGGGCCTTTACAGACTGCCAGAAATAATGCAGCTTGAGGCCACTTTAGCTGTCCTGGCTCAGTGCTAGGGAATCATGGAAATTGTATTTTTTTTTTCTGGGACATTGAGCCTCCTCTGTCAGAGAGCTCTGGTGCCACAATAAACTACAGTACCCATAATTCCTTAGCACTGAGCCAGGTCAGTTAAAGTGGCCTCAAGCTGCATTATTTCTGGCAGTCTGTAAAGGCCCTATGACTCTGGAGCCCAGGATTCAATTCTCTGCTTGGCCATGAATCCCACTGGATGACCTTGAGCAAGTCATATGCTCTCTGCCTTAGGGACATGCCTTCTTTGAACAAATCTTGCCAAGAAAACCCCATGACAGGTTCACTTTAGGATTGCCATAAGTTGGGAAGGACCTGAAGTCACACAACAACAAATATTCATATGCCTGAGTACCCAATAGGCAGTAGATCCCATCTGACTTTGGAAGCTGAGCAGGGTTAGCTCCAGTTAGTACTTGGATGGGAGACTGCCAGAAGAAAAAACTGACAAAACCACCTCTTGCCTAAAAAACTCCTTGAAAATCCTAAAAATGTCTAAAGTTTTAATGTCAGAATTTTTGATCATTTCCATTGCCCTATTCGGTATCTTTTACAGCTCTATGGTATCCTTTTTGAGAGAGTGACTAGAACTCTACAAAGTATTCCTAATTTAGCTAAAAGTTCACATTCAGGATTATAATAAACAGTACAACCCTCATACATACAGGACTGGTATCTGCAGTTTCATTTACTATGGGCCTTTACAAACCAGCCTAAAGGATTGGCCTGGGGGTGGAGTTGGGATGGGGCAGCTGCATGCCAGCCTCCTCAAGTCCACCTTGATGCTGTCCTGACGCTGCGCGCCGCTCTTTTGGGGACGGAAAAAGGGAGGATCAGGGCCACAGCATGTGGTTGCTGTGGCCCCGATCCGCCACTGCCAGGGGCGGGTCTGTAAAGGCCCTATTTCTGAAAAAATGTTTTCTCTAGGCATTTTCCAGGTCCTCCAGCACTGTTCTATGGTTGCTTCTGGAGGAAGTTGACCATAGGGTCATGTTGGAGGACCTAGAAATGCCTAGAGGTGTTATCTCTAGAACCTCTAGGTTCTCCAGCATGAGTCTATGGTCAATTTCCTCTGGACGTCAATCATTTCAATAGGGTTTACTATTATCTGCAGTTTTGTGTTTCCATTGTAAGTTCAGGAATGTATCTTCCATGAATATGGGCTCATATTCTACTTTCTTACATTATCTTCTTCCTTCTATAATAGGATTATTACCGTATTTTTCGCCATATAGGGCGCACTTTTTCTTCCCCTAAATACGCGTGGGGAAGTGAGTGCGCCCTATAGGGCGAAGGGGCCGAGGCCGTGGGGAGAAGGAGCCCTCCTTCCCCCCGCGACCTCAGTCTTTGAATGGACTGGTGCTGGGATCGAAGCGATCCCGGCACCAGCCCATTGAAAGACTGAGGCCACGGGGAGAAGGAGGGCTCCTTCTCCCCGCGGCCTCAGTCTTGGAATCGGCTGGTGCCGGGATCGAAGCGATCCCGGCCCCAGCCGATTGAAGACCGAGGCCGGCGGGGGAAGGAGCCTTCCTTCCCCCTCCGGCCTCGGTCTTGGAATGGGCTGCTGCCGGGATCGTTTCGATCCCGGCACAAGCCCATTCCAAGACCGAGGCCGGGGGGAGAAGGAGGGCTCCTTCTCCCCCCGGCCTCAGTCTTTCTATGGGCTTGTGCCGGGATCGCTTCCCGGCACAAGCCCATAGAAAGACTGAGGCCGGGGGGAGAAGGAGCCCTCCTTCTCCCCCCAGCCTGAGTCTTGGAATGGGCTTGTGCCGGGATCGCTTCGATCCCGGCACAAGCCCATAGAAAGACTGAGGCCGGGGGGAGAAGGAGCCCTCCTTCTCCCCCCAGCCTGAGTCTTGGAATGGGCTTGTGCCGGGATCGCTTCGATCCCGGCACAAGCCCATAGAAAGACTGAGGCCGGGGGGGAGAAGGAGCCCTCCTTCTCCCCCCAGCCTGAGTCTTGGAATGGGCTTGTGCCGGGATCGCTTCGATCCCGGCACAAGCCCATAGAAAGACTGAGGCCGGGGGGGAGAAGGAGCCCTCCTTCTCCCCCCAGCCTGAGTCTTGGAATGGGCTTGTGCCGGGATCGCTTCGATCCCGGCACAAGCCCATAGAAAGACTGAGGCCGGGGGGAGAAGGAGCCCTCCTTCTCCCCCCAGCCTGAGTCTTGGTATGGGCTTGTGCCGGGATCGCTTCGATCCCGGCACAAGCCCATAGAAAGACTGAGGCCGGGGGGAGAAGGAGCCCTCCTTCTCCCCCCAGCCTGAGTCTTGGAATGGGCTTGTGCCGGGATCGCTTCGATCCCGGCACAAGCCCATAGAAAGACTGAGGCCGGGGGGAGAAGGAGCCCTCCTTCTCCCCCCAGCCTGAGTCTTGGAATGGGCTTGTGCCGGGATCGCTTCGATCCCGGCACAAGCCCATAGAAAGACTGAGGCCGGGGGGAGAAGGAGCCCTCCTTCTCCCCCCAGCCTGAGTCTTGGAATGGGCTTGTGCCGGGATCGTTTCGATCCCGGCACAAGCCCATAGAAAGACTGAGGCCGGGGGGGAGAAGGAGCCCTCCTTCTCCCCCCAGCCTGAGTCTTGGAATGGGCTTGTGCCGGGATCGTTTCGATCCCGGCACAAGCCCATAGAAAGACTGAGGCGGGGGGGGGGGGGGAGAAGGAGCTCCTTCCCCCGCCGGCCTCAGTCTTCAATCGGCTGGGGCCGGGATCGCTTAGATCCCGGCACCAGCCCATTCAAAGACTGAGGTCGCGGGGGGGGGGGGGGGGGAAGAAGCCCTCCTTCCCCTACGACCTCAGTTCAATGGGCTGGTGCTGGGATCGGTCTCCAATCCCAGCACCAGCCCATTGAACAACCGGCGTCCGGCTAAAGGGAGGAATCCTTTTTTCTTGGATTTTCCCCCTTAAAAATTGGGTGCGCCCAATATGCCGGAGCGCCCTATAGGGCGAAAAATACGGTAGATTACACCCACTCTTTCATATTGATGAAGCTCAATGGTAGAAAACAATTTTCTTCCCCCAATATTATCATTGAAAAGTACATACCAACAGAGCAGCACAAATTGGACCATGAACGATGTACAACAGATGAGTGTCTGAACGGATCCAGCAGCTGTAAGGGAACAAACAAAACAGATGTAAAGGAACAAAATAAATCTGTTCTTACTGTCATAAGAATCTTTTTTTAAAAAAATAAATCCAAAGTTAGCAGGACAGATATTTTAACTTACTTGTCATTGAAATATATGCTTCTTGCTACAGCATGTATGCAGGCAGGAATCAATGGGAATCCTGTGAACAGCAAAGAACATCCTTCTTAGTAAGAAATCTAAAATCTGACTGCAGAAGCAAGTAAGCAAAGACAGTGGCCCATGTGATAATAGAACAAAGACTCTGAGGAGGCAGGAAACCCCTTCCCCTAAGTTGGGCTTCATCTACAGGCCAGAGGAACAAGGGCTCTGGGTTCAATCCAAGCATTTCTAACCAAGCAAGGTAGCCAGCAAGGAAAGATCAGCCCAGCTTCTGTGGTGATGTAAATGTCTCTCCACAGCACCTTGTTCAAAATTATCTCCTGTCTCTTCCTTTCCCTGAAGTTCTGCTTCTTTTGTGTGTTTTGTTTTGCATTATAAGACATCTGTTCATCTTTAATGTGGCAAAGGACTCTTCCTTGTTTTGGCTTTCTCAATATTGTTACTAGAACCCCAGAGCTATTTGTGTTAGAGGAATGAAAAACTATTATTTGTTCAAGCTCCAGTATTAGCACAACTAATTCTTTTATTCAGCCAACTTAACATGATTGAATAAATCTGTTTCAGTTTCTCCTTGACTAAAATGGGGTTTGGCCTGAATATGGCCAGATAGTTAAGACCATTGCATGGACAAATCCTTTGCTAAAGACATGAATGATACCAGTGAGATCACTGAGTACACATGCAGCTAAGGCAAACACTTAAGTGCTTTGCTAGGGGAAAGCCCATAAATGAAAAGCACAGAGAGATTTTATCCCCACAGTTGTTTTAATGTCATGCACACAAGCTCCTGTGGAAAGTTACTTTTCTGGACTATATGCTGGTTGGGAGGTTCATGGAGTTACAGTCCCAAAAAAGGTAATGCTTTTGGTATTACAATATTGATAAGTAAAAAGGATTATAAATATGCTGCATCGGTGGAGAATCCTAACTCCTGCTGCCAGAAGAATACAACAGAAATGAAATATTTTAATAAGTGATATCCATTCTACTCTTACTCACTTCTACAGAGACTACTATAACTCCTTGAGGCTAGGTCTGATCCATATCTCCCATTTCCAGGTTTTGTCAGTACAGTGGACCACTGGTGTCCACTCTGGTTTGGTTCCAGGACCCCCTGTGGATACCAAAATCCATGGATGCTCATGTCCCATTATGTACAATGGAGTAGTAAAATGGTGTCCCTTATATAAAACGGCAAAATCAAGGTTTGTTTTTTTTTGGACTTTTTGGGGGGAGGGGCAATATTTTCAAGCTGTGGATGCCATTCCATAGATACTGAGGGCTGACATCCCATTAAATGATTTGAACTGTCCAGCTCCAAAAACACTTTTGGGACATAGCCCAGTTTTGACAGGATATTCACTCTAGTCTTGGGCTGAGAGAATTCAAGATACAGGGTAAGAAGATATTCATCTAGCTGGTGGTTTCCATGTTGTTGGGATAACTTTGGATTTCAGTCTGAACTGCAAAAGAAGTAACTATTTGAGAAATAAGGTTTGGTGCATTGGATAGCTCTTTTCAACTTCTGAGTAAAATCTAGAGTGGAACATCTCACCACCCACTATGGAGGAGACCTCATTTCTGAAATTTTCCATTGCCTGGGTCTTTGTTGTAGAGCAGAAAGGGTCAGAAGAGATAATTATTGTGAGTCACCTTGGAGACTCTGAAAATCATGCCAAATTCTGACCTTAACTTGGGGGTAGTGATTAGCAGGTCATATAAGGTCTCTGAAATGCTTGAGACTAGAAGTGTTCCATATTTTGGATGGCATTTTAGAATACCTATATTTGCATAGACTTAAAGAGACATAGGGCCTCTACAGATGGACCCTTTGGGCCATCCTGGAGGCAAGGATGGGGAAGGGCAGCTGCACGCTGGCCACCTCAACCCCTCCCTGAAGACGTCCTGATGCCATGCACCTTTATGCATGGTGTGTGGCGTCAGGATGTCCTTCCAGTGCATCCTTTTTACGCGCTGCACCGGAAGGGGTGCTAAAGAGCCATGCGTCGGCTCTTAGGGCACCATTTTTGCCAGCTGTGAAAGGAGTGGCATTTTACCGTTCCTTTCTGAGGCAGCAAAAGGGAGGATCAGAACTGAGGCGTCCGGCAGCCTCGGCCTTGATCCTCTGCTTCCCGGGGAGGCCCAGGGCTGCCCGTCTGCATCACCCCATAATGAGTCTGAAGAGAGACTGATGTGCATTCTTGCCATTTCACAGATTCTCACATCTCCCTTTCCAGCTGAATCTCTCTCCAACTTCACAAGTACAGTACAGGTACATACTCAACTACTTTGTAGCTCAAAAGGTTTTGGATTTTGGAGTACTTCAGATTTTGGAATCCGGATAAGGGATACTCAATCTGTACTAAAACAGACACACTGGCTGGTAGCTCTTGCTGCAGAAGATATATTATGATGGCTAGGTTAAGTTGTCAGAGACATTCCATCTTATTACCCTGATTTACTTTATTTTGTAAAAATTTTGTCAATACATCTAAAATAGCATGGAAAGGAGAGGTCCTAGTACTGGGTGTATAAACTTGCCTGTAGTTAAATTGCCAGTGTTAGAATCACTACAAGGTTGGCAGAGAGAGAGAGAAAGAGAGAGAGAAGGAGAGAGGAAGAGAGGGAGGAGACAGAGAGCGAGAGGGAGATGCTTTACTTAGAGCTTCTTATAAATGACTAATTAGCAAAATCAAAGGTTAGAGTCATCCTTATAAACAAAGAATGATTTAGCATAAAACAGTTTATTTTAATAACACTGACATTTTTAGACTACAAATCAGACTCAGATTAAGCCTTGATGACTCTAATTAAAGCGATGTTAAAACATCTGTGTACATGAGTCTGCATAAATTAAAACTGTCAGCAATGTCTACACTGAATAATTTTTAAGTCTCTCAAAATAAAACAAGACACGTGATATCACAAAATACCTAGTAAGTACGTAAATAAAAATGGATCTCAGGTGGTATGAGGCACGCAAAGTCACACATTTTAAAACAGATGCTCAAATGTATCTTATTTCCCATTCTTAACAAGGTAAGGCTCAGCCCAGGCCCTTCAAATATTTTTTGAGAGTCAGAGGAGCAAGATTATATTTTCTCTGGGGCAAGAAGATAATGATCAGTGCAAGGCGAGAAATACATAATTGCTCAAACCTCTTTCTGAAGGGTTATATCCTTTGGCAGTTGTGAGAACTCAACAGAATGAGTGCCACTGAAAAACCACTCTGATGGGCCTTCATGTGTAGCAAACATACCCGCCAATATTTAACAAATGAAAACTAACCAAGCAACACCAGAGTCTGGTCAAGATGGCAAAAGTTGTTAATGAGGAAGGACATGCAAACTAGAAGAGGCTGCAGCAGTTTGCTTTTGTCTGAGACTATAGTGAAGGGCAAGACCCAGGTCTCTCCTTCCCTCTCTCACCAGCTGAATTAAGGGAGTGCAATCCACTTTTGCAATTTGAACTCCGTTTCCAGTAATTGAAATAAGATGAGGACAAAGGGGGAAGAGGAGAGAAAAACTGGTACTTTTAAAATGAGTTGAAAAAGTGGGACAGGATGAATTAGGAGGAAACGTAGCTAGTTACTTTGGAATAAAGAAGAGCAAACAAGCAAGCAAGCACCGTGATGTGAAGTGAACCTACTGTGTGAAGGATTTAACCAGGAATATTTGCAGGAGTGAGCTCCACCAGGTAAAAGTAAACAGACATTCAGAATGACAGGAGGACAAACAAGATTGTGGAGACAGCTGCTGCAACCATGGACAGGATCATAAACCACTGTAAATCCAAGTGGAATTTTACTCCTTTGAGTTTGCCAGTGTTTATTCTCACATGGCTATCACAGTCCAACCTGGTCTAATTTGTCTTCTTTTCTTTTCTTTTAAATAACTGGATCAACTCCAGAAAATGTCAGCATACATCAGAGATGAATGGCTTGCTGCCTTCAGTAGTGTTCTCTAGTTGAGGTATTTTCTTTTTCTTTTTTTCATCTCAAGTAATGTTCTCTTTGCAGTCAGAACAAAGCAGGTCAAAAGGAACTGCTGGGAAAATAAATGGTGGTTCGACCTCCTACCCTAGTAATGGCGAGACTTCTCTGAAAACAAACAGTCATTCCTGTATAAACACCTCCAAGATGAGAAACAATTGAATAATTACCCCTTAATGGCTTTTTCATAATAAAAGACTATTTTTTTTCACATAAAGGAGGAGTCACTTCCTGATTCAACTAAATCCAGCCTGCCTTCAGCTATGATAAGTTTGTTGCATCAACAGTACATGCTTAAAAGCCATGGCCAAAGTTCATTCTCCAGTTGAAACAAAAGGGGCAAATCAGAATGACATTTAGTTTATTGCTTCTTTGATTATTTAGTTATGGGTGTAAAGGGAGGGAACTTGCTGAAGGCTGATGAGCTCTTTTGAGCAATGCTGTTAAGATTCTCTGATATTAAAATACTGTACTCTTATGACTGGACCTTGAAAGAGTTATTGATGCATATGACTGGGTGGAAAAACAAAAGGGGAAATAACCTACCCCATCCAAGAAGGTAATACCACAGCAAGTGCTGCTTTTCTGCAAATACAGCCACCACAATGAGTGTGTGCAGGTAAATGCCTTCACAGAGCATCCAGAAGTAATTGCAAACCATTAAATAAAGCTGGAAGAAGTGAGCCACTTTGCATCCAACCTATGGAGTGAAAATACCATAGGGCTTTAATACCATATTCAAATCACAAGCCTTTCTATAATACAGACAATTATAAACACTGCAAATTGGAATTGATTTAAGATGCAAAGAGAGAGAGAGAGGAAGAATAAGAATAAGAATAAGAATATTCTCTTAAATGTCATATTTTGAAATTTATTTTCCCCTCTCTTCCTCTCATTTTGAAAATGCTGCTTTAATACTACAGGTTTCAGTGTTAGATTTACTTAAGGAAGGTCATGACAGGAAA
Source organism: Phrynosoma blainvillii (assembly GCA_026167975.1). Lineage (NCBI taxonomy): Eukaryota > Metazoa > Chordata > Lepidosauria > Squamata > Phrynosomatidae > Phrynosoma > Phrynosoma blainvillii. The sequence goes on along the minus strand of JANUYF010000001.1, from coordinate 247,224,570 downwards.
ATTTCTTCTCCTTTCATGCTTCATCCAACTGAACTCTGGTTCTCTTTCTCAAATAAAATACAAAAAAAATATCTCTGCAGAATCAGCTAGAACATGGGATGTACTATCAGGTTATGGTGTAGAAAAGGCTAACAGGAGATGGGAGGAAGGACAGGAAACTTTCTTTACATAAACTTCTTTCAATCAACTCTCTCAATCTGGGGCAACACCATTCTGCCCCAGAGCCTCACATGCCCCAATGACATTTCTCAGGGTAGTATAAATCTCAGCTTCTGGTGCAAATTAGCTTATCTTTGGATTGATTGCCCAAACCCAACTGGAAACAGATCTGTCAAGTCTGTCTTTCTCATCCCTATCAGGAAATGGTAAGGACTTAGCCTGTGGGGCCTTCTGTATGTATAGCATGTGGTTCTATCAATGAGCTACAGACCCTGCAGGAAAATTGCTTTGTGGGAATTTGTCATACAGATTTTCCCAACACATTCAATCAGGCAAAAGAATATTCAAAAGTTGGTCAGGACACCCAGGCTGAGGTTGCAGGCAACCAGCCAAATAAAGGAGAAACAGGATACAGGATTTTGCATTCTGGGAGAGAAAATTGAGAACTGTAGCCTAAGGCCATCTTGGCATCTGCAAGTACAGGCTCCCCAATCTGTTTATGTGTGTTAGAAAAAGCATCTGCATTACCTATCATATCATGAGACTGATTTTTGTGTCAGAAAAAGTAATCTATTCAGGTGTGCTCCATTTCAGATTTTGAAAAAAAAACTGGTCGCTTTGGTTTATTTTGGGGTGGGAATCAAGTTTGACCCTTCAGATGGTGTTGGACCGCAAGTCCTAGCAGCCCAAACCAATATAGTCAGTGGCGGGGAGATGCTGGGAATGTCCAGGACATCTGGAAGGCCATGTGATTTCTACTCCTAGCTTAATTCTTCAAATCATATACCCTCCCCCCCTTTACTGTAGGTCTAAAATAGGGCTAGAAATTATGAGGCTTCCAGATATTATAGGGGCAGGAAAAGCTAGCAAGGGAATGATGTAACATTCTAGATGTAAATAACTTTCAGTGTCTCACTCTCTGCAATGCTAGAAATTTGGGGACTGAAACTTCATGGAATTCTTATCAGGTGAACAACACCCTCATTCCCCCCCCCCCCGCTACACCCCTGGAAATAGGCTGTCGGGAATGGGTTCATTGTGTTGTGTGCCTTCAAATCATTTTCTATTTATGGCGACCCTATCACAGGGTTTTCTTGGCAAGTTTGCTCGGAGGGTACTTGCCATTGTCATCTGAGGCTGAGAGAGTCTGACTTGCACAAGACCACACCGTAGGTTTTCATGGCTGAGTGGGGATTCATACTTTTAAAAGAAGACATGCACTTCCTACGCACCTGGTTGATTTATAAGCAGAACTGCACTTCTGAAGGCTTTTGGGAACACCATTCCATTTACAAATACAGCATATGGAAAATGTACATCTTATTGGGACTGGAGAGGCAGGGGTACAAGATCCAAGTGATCTTGTATGAGCAAACTTTTGTGTTATTCAATGACTGTACATCTCTTTGTTTTTTATAATACAGTAACATAACCCAAATCTTGTGTACTCACAGGGTTAGCGGCAACAAGCTGTTGATTGCTGGCAACTCCTGTCAGACAAATAATTGTAACAACAGAGTTGCAAACAAATGAGAAAAAGAGATTTTTATGCAAAGTGATCCTCTGGCAACTCAGACTCCTGAAAGTAAACACATGTGGATAGTTAAGAGATCTCCTGCTAATTTCCCTTCTTCATACAAACAGCACAAAACTATGACTTGGTAGCAAACTGAATCACTTGGTAATGCGGAGTTGTGTTTGTAGAACACCCACCTTCCTAGCATCAAGAAATATCAAGGAGCTGATGGCTTCTCTCAGTGCTGACACATTCTAAGGCAGAAATGGGAATCATGTGGCCTCCCAGATGTTATCTGGTTGCAGATCCCAGCAGCTCTAGTCTGCACAGCCAGGAGTGAGAAAAGTGGGAGTTGTAGTCTTACAACATATGGAAAGCTGCATGATTCCCACCCGTGTTCTACCTTAAGAAAGATCTATAGTTGTTCCCTGCCTCGATCCATGGGGAGAGGTGGGTAAGAAATCATCATCACCACCACCACCACCACCACCATCATCATCGTCATGTCTATCTGCATTCTTCTAAGAACTCATTAATTAGAAAAACTGCTGGCTTGGTCATCATGTATAAATTATTATATTAAGTGGCCTTGGTTTCACCAGCGTTTTCCCCATGCTACACAACTTATAGCACTTTGATACTACCTCTGATTGTCATGGCCATATCCAATGGATATGGATTTGCATTCTATAGATTTACATCTTATGGAATCCTAGGATTTGTAGTTTGGTGAGGTGCTCTGGCTGAGAATTGTAAATACCTCCCAAAACTGAAAATCCTGGGATTCCACAGAACAGAACCATTGCAGTTAACATGATATCAAAGTGCTATAATTGTGTAGTATAAAAGGGATCCAAATCTTTACCATATTTGAATTGAAAATCGAAGCTTAGACCTCGGGGAGCAATCACTTGGTTGTAAACACACAATGCTCAACGCCTTTATTCTGCATCTCAGTTTTTCACTTGAATTGCCAAATATTGCACATGGCATTATGTATAAAGGTTGCAATTAAAAGAGTAGTTGCTATATAAAAAATAATCATTATACTTACTTAAAATAGAAGAATATGGCAAGAGAAATCAAAAGTGAAACAATAGAAAGGCTATGCCCAATGATAGTGAGATAATACAAATTCAAAGCTGTCTGTAATAAAAGAAAAATAAGGATTAAAATTTAAATACAGCAAACTAAATAACAATGCAGTGCTATCTCATATACTTCACACAAACTGTGATTTGTCAGAAGCAGAACATTAGCAATTTCACATTAGCAGTAACTCAGCTTCTTAGCAACACTGGTCTTCCCTGTATCACAAAGTGCTCTGGATTGCAACTGCCATCCTCCCCAGTCAGCATAGTAAATGGTCAGGGGACAATCAAAATGAGGAGAACAGGTTGAAACAGCCTAACCTACACTCTTATGAGACCACAAAGACTCTGCTCTCTGGATCACCATTTAGAATAATTATGTTGTCTATGTTGTCTATAGAGATGGAATTCTTTGCTTATGTCATTCCACAAGCAGTCTCCTTTGGGTGACATATTAGAGTTGCTGCACATTATTTGGATGACCTTTCAGGCCTTTCTTTGAAAAAAAAAAGTGAAAAAAAGTGAAAACCTTTTTTGGGCAGGATACCCAATGCACCATTTTGAAAAGATAAAAATTTTCACCTGAAGTCCTCACATTTGAAAAATTTCACTAAGGCTGATCTTTTTTTCTGTGAATTTGCCTTGATGTGCTGACACTTTTTTTTCTTGTCAAGGTGGAGAACACTTGCAAATATTCTTTACAAATATTCAGTTACCTGATACTAGTGGCAAGCCATTTTGAACTGACTAATCTTCCTTGGCTTCCCTACTTCAGAAATATAAATGGGACCTAAAGAACCTCACATTTTGACAGGCCATTAATTGATGTACAGTGGGTTTTATCTATTTTATTTTGCTGCTACTTTTGGAAAAGTATCATTTGATTTTATTGTATTCTACAGCATCTTTGATGTTAGCTTAGGATCTTGAAAGTTGTGCCAGTGTACATTATGGCGGCTTCTACCAAGCTGATCAGTCTTAGAGTACAGACCCAGTTAGTATACAACTGACGTTCAATTCTTATCTTCAGAACGGGAGAGACTTTGAATCAATGAAACTTTAAGACAACTTTTAAACAACTTTTAGAAAATGGACCTTTCAGATAACTACTGAACCTTTTTGATACAATAGGCCCACTGTAGTTGGGAATAACTGTTGGGACTTAGGACCAAATCTGCTGACTGATTACCAGTGCAAACTGAAATCCATATCATTACACTTCTACAGTGTCATATTCCACTTTAACTGTTATAACAACATCCTATAGGACCCTAGGATTTGCAATTCAGGGAGGGACATTTAGAATTCTCAGCCAGAGAGCTCTTGGGCCTCTAAACTACAAACCCAGAATTCCACAGAATGTTGCCATGGCATTTAAAGTAGAATATACTGTTATAGCAATGTAGGATCTGAGATACTCATCACCAGAAGGTTTGCCACCACTGTTTGGCTGACAAATCAGCCACAAAAACTATGAACACAATGACAATATGAAACAGTTGCAGTCTGCACTGGTGGAGAGACTGCCCAGAACAATGAAATAATGGGTTTTTGATATATTCAGGGTATACAGAAACTAATTATGTTAAGTGGAATAATAATCTTAAACTTAAATCCCAACACAGTGAAAGTCTCCTCCACCCCCTAAAAAGTAGGAACTGTATTTGTTCATTGTTCAGCTTTGCAGAAGGTGCAAAACACAGAATGACTTCTAAGTGGTAAATATTTTTATCCATCAACTCTGTGAACACCAGCAAGAAAGACTCATTAGTCATTTAAAGCTTTGCTTATTTGCAGAGTGGTCTATTTGAAGACAATGGGGCCACTTTACACTTTGAAACTGCAAACCACTATTTTGAAGAACAACAGCAGCAAAACTCTTCTGGTCTTGTTTAACATTTAGTTTACTTTTTAAGGCACATTTGTGCCTTAACTTTGATTCATTTCATGCTCTCTCTATTCAAAATGTGCAGCAAATGAAAAGCTTTTGAAGTGCTTTTATGAAATCCATGTGTATTGTGGGAGGATTTAAAAGCAGCACATGAAAGACATCTAAGCAAACTGTAATCGACATAACAAACTGCTAATTTTCCATTGGTGTTGTTGGGAAAATACAGATGAGATAATCTGATGCATATTACAAGTAAAGGAATATACACTCATCCCTCCACATTTTCTGGAGTTAGGGGCACAGGACCTCCATGAATGTGGAAAAACTGCAAATAAGAAAAACACTATGTTTTTACCTGAGAGAACATCTCTCTAGGAATCTCTAGGTCCCCAGTGCAACTCTATGGTCAACATCTGCCAGACATTGACAACAAAATTGCACTGGAAGACCTACAAATGCCTAGTGGAGTCTTCTCTCTAGTAATCTAGATACTTCAGTGTGACTTTTGGTTGAAGTTGACCATAGAGTTGTGCTGGAAGACCTAGATATTCCTAGAGAGAACATATTAATAAAATCCATTAATAAACAAATCTGCAAAAGTCAAAGCCACAAATGTGGAGGGACAAGTGTTTTTCTAAAATCAATTCACTTGACCATCTTTTGCTTGCTAAGTTTGCCATCAGTCACTTCTGCCTCATTGCCACATTAAATGAATTGTATCTAGTGGGAAGGGGATTGCCTAATGCAGGGGTAGGCAACCTTTCCCCTTAAAGGGCCAAGGGACTTCTGCTCCCAGAAGCCTCAGCCATGTTGGCCAATAGTCCCATGTTGGCCAATAGCGCCTGGGATTCTGGGAGCTGAAGTCCCTCGGCCCTTAAAGGGGAAAGGTTGCCTACTCCTGGCCTAATGGCTCTCAGCATAAGCCTTCTGGGAAATAATATGCCTGCTCTGCTCTTAAATCCCTCTGCTCTCATTACTGTGTTCATGCTCACAGGAGGAACTGCTTTCTAGCACTTATACCGTTCCACTGAACAGGGCTGATCCAATAGTTCATGGTGTCCCAGGAAATGCTGATGGCTTCCATGTCAGAGAAGTGATCCAATTTGGGGTTTGGACTATATGTTTATGGAGCTATCCAAGATGCTGAACCTCTTTTGATCTCTTTAAAGTTTGAACTAAAACCCAGAGAAGATTCTCCAAAGTACTGATATGGAAGCCATCAGCCATTAGTGGCAACATCCAATGTTGCCAGATATTTTTCTCTCTTCCCTTCCCCACTGCAGACCCCCCTATACTGCCTGACAAAAAACTCCAAAGGGTTTTACAGTCTCCTCTCAGCCATTTTTGGGTGAGGGGAGGGCTTCTCAGATGGATCACCTGCCAGAAATGTCAGAAGTGGGGAAGGGGGGGGGGAAAGAGCTCTCTGAAACCCCATGAAAAACTAGGGTTGTTTTGCCCGGGGTCAGACCAGATCCTCTGCATCCATGTCTGTACAGGCCTGATCGGGCCTGATCCTGCCACTTGGGATTTGGCCTGCATTGTCTAAACTAAGGGGTAGTCTGCACTGGCCAAATAAAGTGGTTTATAATTGCTTTGAAGGTGGAGTGTTTAGATCAGGGGTAGGCAACCTTTCTCCTTTAAGGGCCGAGGGACTTCAGCTCCCAGAAGCCTCAGCCATGTTGGCCAATAGTCCCATGTTGGCCAATAGCTCCTGGGATTCTGGGAGCTGAAGTCCTTCGGCCCTTAAAGGGGAAAGGTTGCCTACCCCTGGTTTAGATGATGTGCAAGGTGAGACTGGGTAGAGAGTGAAATGAAGCTCACTCTGGGGTTAAAAGCCGGAGCAAAAAGAAGTGGGGACACTCCAACTCAAGGTGGAAAATGTGCATCATCGCACCAGGATATAAATAGCTTGGGAATGAACATGTGGACAACAGGGGTTCAAACTGGTTTGGGGAGAAATGGAATTGAAAAATGTTTCCCCCCCCCCCCCAATCCATCTGCTCTGGCCCACAGAAATATTAGATCAGGCTATTAAAGGGGGGTTGCAGACTGCCAGAAATAGTGTGAATTCAGTCCACTTTTAGGGTTAGGGTTAGAGTTAGGGAACCATGGGAACTGTATTTTATTGTGGCATCAGAGTTGTCTGACAGAGAAGGCTCAATGTCTCAGAAAAATAACAGTTCCCATGATTCCCTAGCACTAACCCTAACCCTAAAAGTGGACTGAATTCACACTATTTCTGGCAGTCTGCATCCCCCCAAAATCTTCTGCATGTCTTTTCAGAAGTAAATCCTATTGAATCAATTAGGCTCAGACTTAGGTAAAAAGGTGTAGGATTATAATACAAAGGTGAATTTATATGATACAAAATAAACAATGTTAATGTGTTTTTTTCAAACAAGCACTTTCCCTGTCTATAGCATTCAGTTTTTCAATCTACCTGCAGCTTAGAAGATACTTCTGCATTACAGAGTGTGTAGTTTGTCCATGTTCTGTTACTTTCAGGATGTACAAACCAGTGTCCATTTTCTTCACAGGTCTTATAAACTTTTTCTAATGAAAAACCAACAAAAACAAAACAGGAAAAAGACATGCACCAGTAAATACACTGGTTTTTTTTAAAAATCCAGAGCACATGTTGTTAACTCACATTGAACTAGCTGAGCATTATTAAAATGGCCTTAAATATAGCTTAATACCCTTTCAATGTCCTACAAGTGCAGAGTTAAAGCATAAGATTCAAAACTATACATTTAAAGCTGCCAGTGTTCTGGTCAAATCACATCAGTCTGCCTTGCATGATTCACCTGTAGACTCCAACATACTTTGGCATTGTCAGCATGGGCCAAATGGCCCAGGTTCTCCCTGGTCTCATGTTGTTTAGCAATAGCAATAGCAGTAGCAGCACTTTACATTTCTATACTGCTTCATAGTGAACTAAACACTCTCTAAGTGGTTTACAATGTGTAAACCAATTGCCCCCAACAAGCTGTGTACTCATTTTACTGACCTACAAAAGAATGGAAAGCGTCAACCTTGAACCCTACAGGTTCGAACTCACACTTTCTGGCTGCAATATTGGCATCTAACCAGATGAATTGACTGCTGGAAGGGTAAGGAGTGGTGCATCAGTCCAGGTCCTGGATCAGTGCAAGGATGGATGTGTGAACATCTGCTTGTCACTTTGCCAACCCATGGACTAATGCGGGGGAGCACTAGGGCCAGGATAGCATGGGCTCAGCCCATTTGCTAAGGCCCTTTGAAAAGCTTCAAACATCTTCCTTTGTTGACCTCTAACTGGTTATCTCAAACCTGTCATCTCAGACCTGATAAAAAGTGAAGCGCCTACCTATGGCCAAATAGGATTTATAGGACTATAAATTTACTGTAAATGGAACTTACACTAAAGTCAAATAAAATAAAAATATTAAATAAATAACTAAATAAAAATAAGATAAATAATAAAAACAAAACAAAACAAAACAATAAAATATAAAAATATAAAAATGAAATAAAGTAATATAAATAATATAAATAAAATAAATAATGAAATAAAAACGAAAATAAATATGGAATAAAAATAAAAATATAAAATATAATATAAAATAAATATAAATATAAAATGAATTAAAACAGTAATAAAAATAAAACAACAAATAACAAATAAAATAACAAATGAAATGAAAAATGAAATGAACAATAAAAATGAAATATATAAAATATAAGAATAAATAAAATAAAATATGAAATAAAAATAAAGTAAAAATAAAAATTTAAATAAAATAAAAAATAAAATAAAAATAAAATAAAAATAAAATTAAATAAAATTAAAATAAACTCACAAAATTATTTCAGTCAAGAGAATGCACCACTGAAACATGGGCTGGCTTTTCTTTTGGGCTTTCCCACTACTGAAGAGTGAAACCACTTTTGCTCAGTTGCAAAATAACTTGTCCCCTCAGTGCTGCAGCTGCTGCAAGGGAAAATTCAGACAATGTAGTTTGAGGAGCCCTCTCTCTACTTCTTTATATCTTTGGGGTTGTCTGCATGGGCCAAAAGGCCCAGCTTTCCCCAGCTTTGCATCATAGATTAGATTAGGCTAAAACCCCTGGGGCAGGATCAAACCCAATTGTTCCTGTCCAGCAATGGATAGTCTAGTCTGAATGAGGGGTAAAGGAGTATTTAACCCCTTGTTTTTCATGGAGTTTCTAAGAACTCCATGTAGCTTTTTCTGTTCATGGTTGTATGACGAAAAACAACAATTTCAACTTGAAATGAGTGTAGCACAGAAGCAGTATGAGAGACTGACAATCAAGTGTGTGGATCTCTAACATTAACTGGTACAAATTATTCTTAAGGACACAGAAGTGGTTTCAGAAATTATACTCCAAGTAATTCACCTTGTTTGTTTCTTCACATCATTGGCAAACCTCCAGGTCATCTATATACTATGCCCTCCCACCACCCCATCTGAAAGTCATCTTTTGTGTCTCCTCCAATAGAGAAATACACAAAGTAAAACTCATTGAAAGTTTATAGCTGCCACTGAGGATGCAAAAGATACATTTGACTTTATGATGATAAATAGGAGGAATGGGGAATGAGTTGCACTTACAGCCTCAGCCTGCTCTGTACTGGTGTAACAACTAAATTGCAAAAGCAACTATATTTAGAATAACAGGAAAGCATAACAGGAAACCATCTTGAGGACTACTCACATTGCTAGTCATTAAACAATACAAATTTACCTGAAGTGTCAAAATCCTGAAAGTAATCAGGGCAGTTTTGCACTGCTGTTTTTCCTGCAGCAACATCATCCCAGCAAAGCCAGCCATCCCATGTTCTGTTGCAATGAGGTTCTATGCAAAGGAAAAAATAAGGAATCATATACTCTCTGGTCCTCATTCAAAAAGGATTGGATAAAAGTGTTTCCTCCTTCGCCAGAAGGAAATTTCTGTGCTGAAAAGTCTCCTGTCTGGACCCCGTCTAATAGACAGGCAATTGATACATAGCTCTTTTCAAGGAAATCAAAATCTACTGTATCCAATTCATATGAACGTTCATAGCATCTATATTATCCTTAGTATCCACAGATATTAAAAGACAGCTGTGGAGAATCTGTTATGCTTCAGAGATGGACCATATATGACCCCTGGACTACTAGTTACATGGAGCATATAACTTCTCTGTTGAAACAGCTTCACTGGTTACTGGTCCATCTCTGGGCAAAATTCAGACTGGTGGTTATGACTGATAAAGCCCTATATGGTATACATCCCAGCTATCTGAAAGTCTGTACCTCTCCAAATGAGCCTGCTCAGGGGAGAGCTTTCACTCGATTCTCCCACTCACACAGGTTGGTAAGCATAGGAGACAGCCTTTTCAGTGGCTGCTTCCATGTTTTGGAGCTCCCTTTCCAGGGAGGCCCCTTTGGCCCCATCTTTGCTCTTTTTCTGCTACTGAGTAAGGATCCTCTGGCTCCTGATTTGTGGCAGAAAATACTTCTCATGGGCGATCAAGGGTGAACCCTCCCTGGAAGCTAAGATGACAAAACTGAGGCTGTCATACTTAGGCCATATTATGAGAAGGCATGACTCATTAGAAAATATGATAATGCTAGGGAAGGTATAGGGCAGCAGAAAGAGAGAACGACCATATACCAGATGTATAGACCCAATCAGAATCTATCCACCTAGAGTTGTGGGCATGAATCTGCAGGACCTAAGCAAAGCAGTGAGGACAGGAAGGCTTGGAGATATTTCATCCACAGGGCTGCCACGAGTCAGCGCCAACTCAAGGGTAGTTAACAACAATAACTGTGGGATTATCTTTTTACTATATTTTAAATGTGTTTTGGGTTCTTTAAGTTAAAATTCAGGTCCTTTAAACTAAAGCTTTAACTTATTTGCTTAATTTTTTAATGTAGTGTAGTTAAACTGTAGACTGTTTTCTGTTAGTGCCAATGACATAAGGTATTTTGTGGACCTTTTCCGTGGCTGATTTCAGGAAATGGAACTTGCCAAGGAAAATTAGATGGATCTCCTCCCTGTTGCCCTTCTCCTGGCAGACTTACTTTATTTGGGCAGGCATTTTGGCAACTCAGTATAAATGACTTATGAGCTAGATGTTGCATTTCCCTTAATTATGGGGTGAAACACATGGGCAAAATAAAGCAGTTTCCAGCCACCTTGAAGACAGGGCATTTAGATGATGTACAAGGCAAAAGTGAGTAGAAAGTGGAATGAAGCCGTGCTCTGGGGCTAAAAGCTGAAGTAAAAAGAATCACCGATATTCCAACTTAACATGAAAAATGCACATCTTTGTGCCTATCAATGCAGGGCTGCAACAAAGCAAAAAAGTGAAAGTGTGATAACTCCAATGGATGTAATTACAATAGAAACCAGACAGTCCAACAAGGGTGTGTGGGGGTGGGGGGGTGGGGGGTGAAAGGGGCCATCCATGATTGTGCTTTGCCAATGTATCATTGGCCACATTGATGCACTGAAGCCCTGTACAGGCAGTGTATCACATGTGCAACTTTGGCAAATCAAAGGCATGGCCATCCAATGGCAACTAGGCAGGATGTGGGTGGTAATTTGAGGTTGCAGGCAGTGTATTTATGGGATGATATACATGCATGGTAGGAAGATAACAAAAAAAGAAATTAATGATGCAGCCCTGCTTGACAATGCACTGTGTGGAATGCCCATGGCTGTTCACCTCTCCTTGGCTGCAGGGAGTTTTGACCTGCTTTTGGAAACAATGAATCAAGCCACTTTTTCCTGCCCATCTGTTCTGACCAAAGTCTTTTAAATTTGTTTTAAGTTGTTTAAAACTGTCCCTTTTATATAGTTTTGTTTTAACATTTTAGCCTTTTTAGTTTCAATACTACTTTTTATTCAGTGCTGCCGTGACTCACCTTGAGTCCCATTTGTGGAAGAAAGGTGGGATATAAATCCATTAAGTAAGTAAATCTGTTTCTCTTTGTCCATGTATGAGAATACAAGTTTATGCTGTGGCACATTTGCACATTTGAACATCTCAGAAGCAAAGCACTTTAAACAGCAATTCCAGGCATATTAATATGTTATCACTCACTAATAGACTTTGAGATGAGTTTGTTTTTTAAAGCTCAATGGCATTCATTCAGAAAAACTGGGATGTTAAAAGAGTCATCCTAAATAATATCAAATGAAATGACCATTATTTAAACCCTACAAGGCTAAAAACTACAGCATGTCCCAAACAGTTCCCCAATTCTACCCCGGCACATACTTGAGAAACAAAACAGCCTTCAGCAGAAAGAAACAGAACTGACCCTGCTGTGCGAGCATTGTGTGTTTTCACTTGCATGATGAGAAGAAGAGCCGCAGGGCCCTGTTTGAAGATGTAAGGGCCAGGGAAAGTTTATACAGCAGAAGGTGCTTCTGCAGGTATGTAGCACTCTTAAGCCAGTGGGAAATGGCTAGGATAAACTTTATTTATTTATTTAATCTATATTCCACCTCTCTCCTGAGATGGGGCCTGATACAGCTTACAAAAAAGATTAACACAAAGTACAGATAAAATCCAGAGAGCTTTAAAGATTAAAGAATTAAATAACTTGTTCTACAAAACAAACAAACAAGCAAAACAACAACAAGAAAACTCCACAAAACCTTAAAATACTTTATTTTCTTCTGATCACAACTTGTGACCTGCTACCTAAGAGTGCTTAATACACAGTTTTATGGAGAGTTGCCCTTGTTTGTGAGTACTAATGTCTTAAGAACAACACACAAAATGGTTTTATTTGGATGACTATGGCAATGATGATTTACCTTCATTCTTATGTGGTGAAGTATGCATTATTTTCTGATAACATTCATACTGTGCTGTCATGATTTTATTCATAGTAACGCCTAGTGAATGGAGATCTGCTGTTACATTCTTATCAGCTGTTAGAAAGTGCTGTTCAGTAGAATTTCCTTCCTTCTCTTCTGGAATAGCTGTGACACAAACCTTAACAAAAAGTAAGATATACTATTGTGAGATATACTGTAAATTGCTATAGTTGTCAAGACAGCTGAAACAAGTAGCTAGAATAATTAGTGCAAATCATTTCGAGAAATTACATCCAGGTGCCCTTCAACTAACTGAGCAGCAGGATTCTGAAAACGTCAGTACATTTTCATGCAAGTGATCTGAGAAACTTGAAAAAGCTTCATCTTCAAAAATTATAGTCTGTTGCCTTTTTGTTAAATGGAAGTGACCTTCAGTTTTACAAGGTAAAGTTCAAGTCCTGACAGGTTCTGATGATCTGGTAAGGCTTTTAGTTTGGCCTGGTTACAGACTGGATGTCCGCCATTTGCAAACCAGCCTAGCTATGTACAAAGAAGTCTGTCGCCAAAAGGTCTGCCAACAGATGACCATCACAGCCATGAGCACAAAGATAGCTCTGGACTATTTGTGATCGACACAGGTGAAGGTACTATATACTTCGATAAAGTCACCAGTCTTTAAGGTATTAAAAGTAAATTTAAGAAACCAATAGGTGAACCACTGGTTCTTAAAAGAAACAACTCCCCCCTCTTTTATTGCATAATAAGAATGATGGAAGAGTGTATCTGTGGGTTCAATAGTATATAGAAGCAAAGGAAGCTGCCTTATACCATCAAAGTATTAAGCAACTTAGCTCAGGGTTGTTGACACTAACTGGCAATGGGGATTTCAGACTGGCACCTTTCCTTGCTCCACGTAGAAATTCCAGGGACAGAATCCAAGACCTTCTGCATGCAAAGTGTACAATCTAACACTGAGCTATGTCCCTTCCTTAACCACAGGGGGTATAGACAACTTATGCTCTAGCCATGAGCTACTTTTGATCTTAAGAGTACATACATATCACAACAGAGATGAATCCAACATGTGTGATTTTCATATCCACCTGTATTACATTCTATCAGCAATTCTGTAGTAACTCACCAAGATAATAGCTAAGAGGAACAGCAGTTGTATGATCCACTTGGTTTCCATCTCTCAATCTAGGCAATATAGTTTTGTGCTATAGTTCCACGAGAAGATGTCACTGTAATTAAAAAGGAAGAAAGAAATATATTTAGCAATGTGAACTTTAAGACTGAAACTCTGTATCCCTTACCAAAGGAAAAGTTCCACTAAATTCAGGTGGAACTTCATGCCTGAATAGAGGTGCATATGCCTACATATACTACATATACAAAGTGGGTGGGGGTATTGGAAAGATCCATGGGGGTGGTGAAGGAAAAGGGGATGGCAATCAAAGTATTGGCATGCAAGATTGACAAGGAGAACAAACTGCCTTTAGGAGCATACTGGGAATGAAGAGTTAGAGCACGTGCTGATGGTGGGGAGATGTGGCAGCAAAAAGGAGCTTTCGTATTTGGGACCCTGCTTAAGCTTTGTGAACTTTCCTAGGATTTGGCTAGTAGTGCTGAAGTTGTACTGCTGCTCCTCCTTTCTTTTGTTGGACAGGCTGAGAGAAGAGCAGAAGAATCAATGTTTGTGGGAGGAGGGGATGACTTGAAGTTGTGTGGGGAAGGCATGTCTCTGGAAAAGGAAGGAGAAGAGTATTTGAGGACTCTTTGAAAAAGTCCTATGCCTTTCTTGCCTCTTAGACTGAGAGTATTTCCTGGCCAGTGAGAAAAGTGGGAAGCTGACTTGACAAAAATGGTTTGAGAGTCCTTCCTTTCCTTCTTTTGCACCTTGACATTTTTGACATAACTTTGACATTTTATATAAGGGACATTATTTTGCTATGCCACTGTATTTAATGGAACTTGAGCATCCATAGATTTTGGTATTGATGGGGGATCATGGAACCAAGCCCTAGTGGATACCAAGGGCCCACTGTATATCCCACTCTTCTTTATCCAGAAATCTCAGAATGACTTACAATAAAATCAATATAAAACAATAAATCATTTCTAATGGTTTAAAAGGTTTTAAATAAATTATATTGTTTCTCAGTCAAAAACAGACAATTTAAAATCAGTTAAGACAATCTTGAATAATATAACCATAAAACATGTGCAGCCGGATAAAAGTCAAGGTTCAAGAGGTAAAAGGATGAAGAGATCATCAGATGCAAAAATGTAACTTGAAAGATTTTGAAAGGTGACTGGATAACATTTGAGTCAATCATTTTCCTTCTCCATGTTGAAACCAACAGCAACATTTGTTCAGTTCATCAAGATGACAGTGGAGATGGATTCTCCAACATTTCATTTATTATTTAACTGGTCAGAGTATTATTAGATATTCCAGTATAAAAATCCATGGGCCTGGGGCCAGGAAGCAAGTAAAAAATTGACTACCTTCCCTGAGAATCCTTTCTAATTTGGCTTCACCTTACCATACTTTTATGAAGTAAAAAAGGACTCTGCTGAGTGGTGTCCAATTTTGTACTTGTTAGACAGCAACACATTATATTTTGCTGAACACAGATTATGTACCTGGACCTACACAGCAAACAACACTGTGGGTGAGAGTATACTTTGATGGCCTCCATGAATAGAGGCTGGAATTAAGCTGGCTTGGAGCACGGCTCCAATCTGAGACTTGTAATGGGGTGGAGTTGGGAGTTATTTAAGGCTGAGCCACCCCCTTCACAAGCCCTCTTGATTCTTCATTCTGTGAACCACCTTTCTGCCCAAAGTGCAAGGTGAGCTTTGCTGGTGATCTTGAGGATGGATAGGAATTTTCTCCCCTTTACCTGTTTTTTTCCCCCATCTACTCCATACTGTATCTCAGGGATGGGATCAATTGGCACAAGGTGGTGTCAGTAAATAGGTTGCCATTGGCAGGTAGTAGGGGAAGAATATAAAAGTTTGGTGTATACATTGGCACCCTTTTGGTGATGGGTATGACTTTGGAATAACCCAACATATGGCAGGACATTGGATTTGGGGAAGGATCTTGTCCTTAGGGGTTTACTCTCTCTCATAAAGTTGTGGGACTTCAGGAGGAGTGCCCTGGTTTTGCCTTCCAGATAATGACCAGCCAGGGATCAATCCATGTTATTGGATTGTGCTTAGGATCAGGTGTTTCACCCAAGAGAAGCCTAATCAGAGGATGACACCTGGCCTCAGCTGGACCCACATCTGGTTGCTCCCCTTTTGGTTTTCTCAGGTTCAAGCCATTTAAATCAGTTTATGTCAAATAAAGTGGCCCTTGCTTAAAACTAAAGTTTTGTGTCTGATCTCTTTATTTCATGGTTGGCCATTAAATTACCTTCAGAGGAACTTTGCCTTGTTCCACTGTTATTCAGTTACTCTTTGAATCTCTCAAATATCTGTCTATAGAAATATCATTCAAATTCATATGCCTCCAACTCCTTATTCACTTATTTTCATTCTGTAATCCCCCCATCAAATATTTAAAAGATCTCAGTAAATTATCCATTTGTCTCTATGTACCCTTTGTCTTCTATAAAGAGCAGGGGTAGGCAACCTTTCCCCTTTAAGGGCCGAGGGACTTCAGCTCCCAGAATCCCAGGAGCTATTGGCCAACATGGGACTATTGGCCAACATGGCTGAGGCTTCTGGGAGCTGAAGTCCCTCGGCCCTTAAAGGGGAAAGGTTGCCTACCACTGATATAGAGTTTATGGGGTGAGACCCATAAAGGCATTTTGAGACATAAACTCATTTTGTATTTATTCCATATTCTTAACAGAGATTTTCTAATGTAATTATGATTAAAACCTGCTAACCAAATTTCATGTCAACCCCCTCCAACTGTATTAACCTTCCCTCCGTATTCTTGGGGGTTAGGGGAACAAGACTCCAGTGAATTTGGAAAATTCACGAACAGTGCCAGCCCCATCTACCTTCTCCCTCCTTGGGATAGCTGGCAGCAGCTATCCCAAGGAGGAGAGAAGGGGCCAAGGCAGCCAAGCTTGGGGTGGATTTTTTGGGGGTAGGTGGTCAGGGCTCATGGTGAAATCATGAATAATCAGATTTACGAATCCCAAGTTCACAAATATGGAGGGTCGACTGTAATCTCTTTCCCCCCAACATTATCTAATCCTGTTACCACATTAAACAAAAGGCAGAAAAAAATATAATTCCAAATCTGGAAGCCCAAGCCCCCTCTCTGCTTTTGATATTGTAAAATTTTAAATCTAAGTTTAAGTGTCTAATTTTGCCAAACAAATTTTCAAATATCTTCCTGCCATTGTTTAAATGGTACATCACTAATCAGAAATGGTTTTGTTTGAAATAAAAACAGCATCTTTATTCATTTTTATAACTGAGATCTTTCCCAACAATGATGGTCTTAGTTTACCCCATTTTTTTTCAAATCTTGTTTGATGGTATTCCAAATTAATCTATAACAAATTAGAATTTTTATTCATAATATTTATTCCTTGATATTTAACCTTGTTTTCAATGGTAAACACAGATTACTCCATTTTAAAAATACCATCCTCTTTTCTCGTATTTTTCAGTAACAAAACTGTTTGTCCTGGTGGCGCAGTGGTTAAATGCCTGTACTGCAGCCACTCACTCATAGACCACAAGGTTGCGAGTTCAATACTAGCCAGGGCTGAGGCTCGACTCAGGCCTGCATCCTTCCGAGGTCGCTAAAATGAGTACCCAGATTGTTGGGGGGCAATCAGCTCACAGTTGTAAACCGCTTAGACATCCCATAGCGTGATATGAAGCGGTATATAAATAAGCTGCTTTTGCTTTTGCTTTGCTTTTTTTGTCTTTGTTAATTCTAAATCCAGGTAAATCACCATAATCTTTTAAAATATTCATCAAGATTGCAACAATCTTCAAAGGGTCTTCTTAAAAAAATCACTAAGGTGGGGGGGAAATACAGACAACCCAAAAGGGACAGCTTAGAGGGCAAACAGATGTCCGGCTCCAATCCAGCCAGATTCTGCCCCAAAACGGAGCAGATAAGATCTGCTCCTTTTTTGGGGTGGGGAAAAAAGCTGTCCCTTCTTCCAAAACCTGGATCTGGGTTAAGCACCATGCCCCAATCAGGAGAGAAGCCGGCCTGGCTTCTGTCTGGCTTGGGTGTGTGGTATGTGTAAATGCCACACCCCCAAGCTAGCCCCAAGTGGGGCTATACGGGCCATCTCTTTCAGCCCTGGATTGCCAAAGCCTTCAATTTAAAATGTTGACCTTTAATACTGATGTCCTTGATTCTTTATTTCCCCCTTCTGGTTCTACTTAAAACCTCCAAAACTATAAACTTTTTATAATATTATAAAAAGTAAGGGAAAGAGAGACAACTCTCTCTAGGTCCTTTTTGTATATCACAAGGCTTTCTCACTTCACCATTCATCAGGATCCGCATCTTTTGAATATCATATATCACTTTAAGCCAAGAAATGAAGTATTTCCCCAAATTCAGCCTTTCCAAAACAGCAAACATAAATGACCAGCTCAAATTATCAAATATTTTCTCTACACCCAAAAATATCAAATCAGCTTGTTTCTCATTATGTTTATCCAAATATTCTAAAATACCCAATACATGTCTTGTGTTATCTTGCAGAAATTTTTATCTTCCAAACTGTAAAACTAAATTCATTGTTTGTAGTAACTGAAAAACCAATAGATCTTCCAAACACTTATAATACATTGCCTATAGAACATAATCTGCCCCCAAAGCTTAGTACATTACCACACACCACAAGTACAGCTTTTTAGTACAGTTTTTCTGTAAAGCTTGTCCAGGTTTTCAGTACAATTGTTAAAGCATGCATGGCTTGAAGGCTAATGGATAATGAGGTTGTGATTATATTTATTTGTATTATGGGCTTTAATTTACTTTAGCTTTACTTGAAGTTAATTATCTGCTGCCTTTGTATTATTGTATATAGTATTTTCTGTTTCACTATGTAATTGTTAGTTGTATATTACAAGCACATCAGTTACGGTATTTATTTATTGACTTTGGTGGTTAAGAATTCTCTTATTTTGTGTATTGTATTTATCACTTCCTTATTGGGTTTGACTATCCCCTGCCCCATGTGTTTAGTTGATGTTTTGGTGTAATTTTTTTAACCATTAATTTTAATGGCAACTAAGGGCCTTTGCAGACTGCCAGAAATAGTGCAAATTGAGTCCACTTGAACTGCCCTGACTCAGTGCTAGGGAATCATGGGAACTGTATTTTATTGTGGCACCAGAGCTCTCTGACAGAGAAGGCTCAATGTCTCAGAAAAACAACAACAATTCCCATGATTCCCTAGCACTAACCCTAACCCTTAAAGTGGACTCAATTTGCACTATTTCTGGCAATCTGCAAAGGCCCTTATTCTGTCTTCCTCTGTCTATAACCCAGTATTTTTCTTCAAATGACATTAAATGTGCACAAAATGCTACTATGTCCCTCAGCACATTACATGTCCCATTTTTCAGGTGGACTACACACAAACAAAACCAAAACAAATGAAAAAAAAAACATGAAATGAGTGAAGGTGCAATGGCTTTACTTTTTAGACTGAATACCACCTGCTTGAGGAAACAACAGAAGAGATCTAGTATTCTTCTGATCAGCTTCTAT
Organism: Phrynosoma blainvillii; assembly: GCA_026167975.1. Classification (NCBI taxonomy): domain Eukaryota; kingdom Metazoa; phylum Chordata; class Lepidosauria; order Squamata; family Phrynosomatidae; genus Phrynosoma; species Phrynosoma blainvillii. The sequence goes on along the minus strand of JANUYF010000001.1, from coordinate 247,205,372 downwards.
GCATCCCAGAAACATGTAGTTGGCCATTGGGAGAAAACAGGATGTTGAATAAGATGGATCTCTAGTTTAAACCTTTTCTTTTCTTTTGTGCTTAATTTGATTGTTCAAGTGAGGAACCTGTTGGACTCCCATCAGATCCAGCTAACATAACTAGAGGTCATGAATTATGGGTGCTGTAGGTCAGGAATAACTGGAGAGCCACAGGTTATATACCCCCAATCAGAACAAATGCTATCATCATGTTTTTGCCTGCTTCCTACACATACTATCTGGCTTTATATAATAATCACTGGTATTTTTTTTGAAATAATTCTTTTTTAATGGAAGCAAAAATTAAAAAAAATATTAAAATCTACATGTAAAGTTCTGTCTAGACTCAAAGAGCATTTTCCCATGTGTTCCACTCCCTCTAATCTTCAGACTTTCCCCCTCCAACAGTAATGACCTAGAAGATATATTTATGACATTAAACAAACAATTGACTCCATGGATACTATTACTGACAAACACAGAACATTTATTTTGAGTAGGCAAGATATCATAAGACTAGAGTCAAATTATGAAGCACTGTGCTCAATGCTATGGATGTATATTTAGGAAGTAAGCACCATTAATCTTAAAGAAAATTATTCAGCATAAGCACTGAACTAATTACACTAATTTTGTTCTCTCTCTCTTTCTTTCTCCGCATCTGATATGCAGATGTCTCTCACAAAATATGAAGATTCTGCAACAAGATTTTTGAAAAATGAATTTGGATTAAACTCTAAATCCAGCTACTAATAACAGTTTGTGGCTATGTGTGTTAGTGATGATTGTAATAACACTGATTTGAAATTTTTCACACAACTAATGCAGGAAACCTGTTGATTTTTGTCTTGTTTACAGAAAAAAATGTTTTCATAAAATGTGTAGGCATTATTTGACAAAATTAGCTACTAAATTTTTAAACTTATGTTTTATCAAAAATGGAAGGAAAATGGCCTTTTATGAAAGCATTTTAACTATGCTTACTTGGAAGCTATTCATGGTCAGCAAGGATTTTTTGTAACCATGGAAGAGGAATTTTAAATAAAATAAATGTATACAGCTTGAAACCCACTGAAGTCCATGTGATTTAAACAACCTAATTGTGGAACCTGAAGTATTTCATGGCTATAATAGTTCTGATTACAGTGTGATATTGCCAGAATTACTATTAATATGTCTAAAACTACAAATATATATTTCAATTGGAATGTGAAATGAAACACATTTTAAAATGCATTTGGGATGAAGAGACAAGGAAAATTAATTAATGTGTATTAATATTACAAAGAAGCAAAATGAAAGGTGGCCTGAGAATTACGGTACATCAAATATGAACTATTATACAGTATCTTATTAGTGGCAATGAAACTAACACTGATATTAGCATTGCAGAATGTATTGTTGAGGCTATCACTCTGTACATACCTATCATGGATTAATGCCCACTGTATTCACTGGAGCTTACTTCTGAGTAAATATGCACAGGAAAGCACTGTAAAGTATTAGAGTGACATGCTCAAGGTCACCCAGTCAGTTTTTATGGCTGAATGGGGAAGTGAACCCTGATCTCCAGAGTCATAGGGCCTTTATAGACTGCCAGAAATAATGCAACTTGAGTCCACTTTAACTGCCCTGGCTCAGTGCTAGGGAATCATGGGAATTGTAGTTTTTTCTGAGACACTGAGCCTTCCTTGTCAGAGCTCTGGTGCCACAATAATCTACAGTTCCCATGATTCCCTAGCACTGAGCCAGGACAGTTAAAGTGGACTCAAGTTGCATTATTTCTGGCAGTCTGTAAAGTCTGTTACTCCAGTGCTCAAACCACTATACAACTCTAGTTCCACCACTAATAGGGACAGGGAAAAAATTGAAACTATTTCACAGATGGTCAAAAAAAAATTAAGTTTTTCACATATTAGGAAACCCTGATGAGAATAATCCTGGACTGGCAATAATCTTCACAGCTTGGAATTTTTTCTGTACAAAATTCACACATGGCTGTTTCGCAGAGAAAACAGTAAACATTAAAATTGTGTGTATGTGCACATGTGTGTGTGCATGTACTAGAATGGCCTTTCCTGCACAGGAAAACAATTTTTGCACATAAAGACCTCATTTCCACTACAAAATAAATTGTTGTTTGAATCAAATCGATGATGCGATTTAGCATGAATATATGTTTACACTATCTGAGCCGTGATTGAACCTACCTATTTCAATTTAATCCACTTCGCTTTCACATTCAGCAATGGATTGATTCAACATGGAGTCACCTCACAGGAGTGATCGCACCACAGGGAACTGAATGAGATCTGACAGCGAATTCACACTTGTGCTGAATCAATTCAGTGCAAAAGAAGCAGGGAATTCTGTGGATCTGGAAGAACCAGTTTAAATGGGTTTAGCACTGTGCCCCCCTTTGCAAACTGCTCTAGAAATCTGGTGCAAGTGCAAACAAGGGCCCTTTAAATTGGTGTGATTGATTTGAAAACTGATTTATTATGTAATTGGAATGAGGTCAAAAAGTAGTTTCCTCTTCTGAAAATGCTATCATTACAGACATCTTAATCTGCACTTAAAAAAAGTATTTTCTGCACTGGAAATGTTTTGTTTTCCTGCACGTAAAATAATTTTCTATTCTATTTTCTGATCAAAAAATTGCTGTATCCTGCACAAAACACTACATGTGAATTTTGCACAGAATAGGTCCCTAATTGTACATAGGTTTTGAAAATTGTTTGGTTTTTGAAGACATTCTTACATTGAACATTGAATTACTTTTTGCTTAGACATGCATAGGGTTCTGGGAAAAGACAATGAAACCAAGTAAGATTTAAGAAAATCTTGTTGACCGACAAAAGTCTTGTGGGAATAGGTAATTAACAATAGTGCTGGAATTTCTGCACTGTTTGAAGAACTTTTATGAAACTGCTTGTCTGAAAGTGAGTCAATAATTGCGCTGATCTGCAGGTAAGGTGCAAATAGCTAAACACTCAAAAAGATTCAGATACTTAGGTCCCAATGAATTCAAATGAATTCTTGTATAAATTTGCACCTGTAACAGGAAAAAAGGAAAGGACTAAATGAGACAAAAGTGCTGGATATTGAAGAATAAATATGTGATTCCAGACTTCCTTTGATGCATAATAATCATACTTTTAACACACACTTTAATATGGTAATGAAGATTTAGTCTGGATTAATGTTGTGAATGCTTTTATTGCTTCACAACTAATTACACAAGCTATGCATAGACAAAATACAGGGACTTCTCTTTTCTCTAGTCTTTTTACCCAAGTCATTTCTTTGTCTGAGGATTTTGCAACATTTGTCAGAGTTCAAGAGACATCTATGGCAGATGGTAGAGGTCAACAATGGAGAAAGGGTTGCAGCACACTACCAAAACATTACTAGGACAACTTCAACACATGTTTGCATTTCTCCTTCCATGTGCTCCCACACAGCCATCCTGCCAGCACCAACAGATGTTTCTGCTTTCAGTCTATTCCTTTTCTTCCCTCCCAGGAGTAATTGCCATCTTGACTGAATGCCAGAAACTTACCATGTAATATGAAACAAGCACATAAATGCGTAAGATTGACTTTGTATCATTTGCCCACAGCTACAGAACAAGGGGAGAACCTACTGTTTTTACTTTTCAGAGCAAAGTATTTTGCTATTAAAAGCCAGTTCATATTTTACTTATTGAGAGCGAGAGAGACCTACATTTAAACAGAAAAATACATCATGGCACTTGAAGTCTGGTTTATCCACAAGAAAGCACTTGGCCTCTATGCTTTCGCTGGCTACCATTCTGGATCTCTTCACATAGCTGTGCAAAGTTTCAGAGCAAAGTAGATGCAGAGAAGAAATATGATGCAAAGTGATAGGATATATATGAGACAATTCTGATGACCCCTTCCCCAGCACTGGCCCAGTGTTGCACCACTGGTGTGTAGAACCAAAGATCTTAGTGGATTAAGTTGTGTGCACTGTATCACAGGGTTGGATCCAGACAGACTCTAACACATCTCACTTGCTGTCAAGTTAAGTCATGGCAAACATGGCTTATTTCATTGGGACCTAAGTATAATTGACCTACTGTGGATCCAGTCCATAAACTCATAGTGGTATGTTTTCATGACTTATATGGACAAAATATATGCAGAATGCCTATATAAAATATATCCAGATGACAGACAAATAGTTCCTTGTTTCAAGTAAAATGCAATGTGAGAGTGAACCCACTCAATATGATTTAGCATTTGGGTTCATGTCAGATTAAACAATGCAGTTCCACTTTTTTAATATATATATATATATATATATATATATATATATATATTGTAAGATAGTCAAACATTGCAGTGTAGCATAAGAACAAATAGAACAAGATATATATATAAAGAATATATATCTTTATAAAATAGTCAAACATTGCAGTGTAACATAAGAACAAATAGAACAATAACCATAGGATGTGATGTTATGCAGTTCCATTTTAAATGATTGGGGAAAGATCAAGGGCAATTAAGTCCACACTAAACTATTCCAGTTTTGAAGCAAAATATCAAATTCTCTTACACTTTTACATAAACCTCTCCAACCACATATATTTATAGGGATGGAAAGCATAAGAAAAGATTTGTTTAAAACAGTGGTCCCTGAACTTTTTCCAGCTACTGCCCCCTTTTGTCTTAGATGACAATCGTAGTGCCCTCCCTGGCATATTTTTAGATATTAGGTCTACTGTTCTACTGCAGATTCAAAATATGCAATCTCAGTTGCTTTGTACCTGGTCACCCTGAGAGCACAACTGAGCAGCTGGCTAAACAGCAATCAAGAAGATTCTCACCCATGCCACCCTTCCAGCAAAGGTCAGTGTGGGCAAGAGGCCTCTCAGTAACTGCTCAGCCAGCTGCTCAGTTGCTGCTCCCAGGATAACCAGGCACAAAAGGAGAAGCTTCTCCCTGGCAAAGAACAACTCTCAGTTCTTCTTCATTTGGGTGGAGACGGGTGCCGCTGGTGTGTGTGCCATTCTAAGCCATAGAAATAATGTCCTGCGTCCAGGCCTTGCAAGAGTTTCCCAACCACCCCTGCCATCACCAGTGAAAGATGCAGCTAAAAGAGTGAGCTCCTGTGGGTAGGCAAAGAGTGGGAAACACCACCACCAAATGAAATGATCAGTGAGCCTGTACTGTGGTTTTAAAGGACCTGAAAAGAAGTTTCATGCAACCCTCATTCCTACTATGGTTCTAAAGGCTGTTTTCTTTCATACCAATACTTTGACTGAAGGTCTCCTGCTGCCCCTTTTCCCCCTCACTGCCCTCCTGGATCTTTTCACTCTAGGGGGGAGCATACTGCCCACTTTGGGAATCACTGATTTAAAAGGACACTAGTTGGCTATAAGATTACCCATCACTCTGTTAACATCATGTTCCATCACTATGAAGGTGTCCAGAGAAAAGAAAGATACAATCAGCAAGAATTCATCTAGAAGAATTTCACAATAGCTTTCATAAACAAGAGTGATTTTTGTTTCTGCTGGAGGATAAAAAAGGATCACATTGACACAGCATGAACTAACTGCCCCCTCCGCCACAAATGTGAATGGACCCCCCCCCCCACAAACTGGCAAGATTGTTAGAACTGCTTTTGTTGGAAAAAATGTTATCAGACATCTGTGTTTTGAAACAACTTAAAAAAACACAGATAAATTTCTATCGGATGCTGGCACTGTAGAATAGTAGCACTTTAGTGCACTCTTGCCTAAAGACATACCCTTTGATATTAGTTATATTTCTTCAAACTTAACCAACTATGGGACTCCAAATAAGGGAATGTACAAAACTAGAAAGTCAACTGGCAGGAAGGCCTCATAGCATATTACAAATAAATTTTGAATTATTATTCTGATGTTATGCAGCTCTACAGTGTGTGTTTGCCTGCACTGTCAAACTTTTCTTCTGAAATAGCTTAATTGTATGCATTTACATTGTAGAAATACTGCAATTTGACACCACTTTAACTGTCATGGCACCATCCTACAAAATCCCAGAATCTGAAGTTTTGTGAACCACCAGCACTCTTTGGAAGAGAAGACCTTGTAAAACTACAAAACCCAGGATTCAACAGGCTGGAGCTATAGCACTTAACATGGTGTCAAACTACATTATTTCTACCTAGTAAAGGCAACCACTGTTTCCAACAGGGGAATATCATTTAAAAAAAATCATGATGTATGGGAAGGTAGGCAACAGTGGCTGGAACTGATGAACTATACCAACAGCTGACGTTTTTACAGCAGTGGAGAAGGAAGGCAATGAAAACCTGCTGATTGCAGAAAACCTAATACTCCAGTGCCTTATTTTTTTTTTTCATGTCCGTTATGCCTGTTGCCACTGCCTATTCTAATATTGTTACACTAGAAGTACATCAACTAGATTCTGCCTAGGTTACAGACCCAGATGTGAAATGGGGATCACAAATTCTTCATCCACTAAGATCAGCAGCAAAGAAAAAGAGTCACTCAAAGTTCTTATCAAAGTTTATGCAACTCCTTTCTAAAACCCAGCAACCTCTCACTCTAGAAACATCATTGGCTTCATTTAAACATAAACTTTAGTGCTGCATGAACTAGGAAGGGAAATGATATTTATAAATATTCAAATGTGAGATGATAAATATGTCCCTGCATGTTGGGAAACCCTAATTGTGGATGGAGAAGAATTGTCATTCTTCAGGACTTTTTCTGCATGAAAAACACACTTGGTTATTTTGTATAGAAAACATTATTTTCTGCACAGAAAGCAAATTTCCAGTGCACAAGACATTACTTTCTGCTATCTTTGGCACGAAAACCCATGCACATAGACTTTTTCTTCCAGAATACATTGTAAACTGCAAACCGTACATGAACACTGCACAGCCTTCCAGGTCAGTGTTACAGCAAGGATGCTTATGGTGGTGATGATGATGATGATGATGATGATGATTATATTTATATCCCACCTCCTTGCCAAAATTGTGACTCAGAGCAGCTCATAATTTAAAAGAACAATACAATTAAAAAGCACACAAAAAGAGAGCACTGAAATAGTATTAAACTATCTGCAGTATTAAAGCCACAAGAAATAGGTTGCTGGAAATGTTAGGTGAAGATCCCTTCCATCTCTCTCTCTCTCTCTTGGTGGAGACATGAAAAAATGGTCAGAACATAGGTTACTGTTATTTATAGTTCTGAATCACACTGGTTGTATGCTGCCCCAAGATCATGCCTCAATCGCATCTGAATCTCATCTGCTAGGGAATTACAGTTCTAAATGACTACTGCCCTCATGTTGCGTTAGTGGTCTCCCCATGGGAATCTGGTTGCCCAATGTAAGAAAAAAGGAGGTCGGACAAACTTTGGGTCTTCTTGTGTAAGCTACTGTTTCCATTTTCACTTAAGGACTCAAACTGAAATACTGATCCATGCACAAGTTTTTTTTAAAAAATTGGTGGCTTTCTCCCATTTTTGCCACACTTTGCTAACAAATTGCACTTCTTACACCTTACACAGTATACTACCAGTGATGCAAGAGCATCAGTTTAGCTTCAGGTCTGCTTAAAGGACAGAAACTGCCTTGGTGGATGATCTACTCTAGGACATGAGTTCTGCTTGTTCCTAAGTGATTTTCAGTACCATCTACCATGTTATCTTTCTGGAACACTTCGGTGGAACTTGGAATCATTTTTAGTTATAATTTAGTTATATTGCAGGCTCTTCTTAGAGTTTTAAAATCTCTAGACATGTTTAAGCCATTGGGGTTCTCTTTTCTGGGATTTTTTTAAAAAAATGGATATTTTCCCCAGAAAAAAAATAGGGGGAAAAAGCAATATAAGCACCATTTACAAATTTGTTAATTTAGGAACATGAATATGCCATGAAATTTGTCACGTTTGGCATATTAAAAGTACAGAAAATAACAGCTACAAGACCATGGACTGTAACAACCCCCTGGCCTATAAGGAATCACTTTGGTTTTGCCAATTTATGAGAATCAAACCAAAACCAAAAACAACACAGCAACAAAAAACCCTCCCAACAAGAACAAAGAAAACTTTAAAAGGCAAAGGAAATTATTTTGTTCCCACTAGTCCTCCATAGCATCTAGGAAACATAAAGCACACATTCCTAGAAAAAAGAACTGCAAAAAGGGAGTTTTCAGAGAACCAGCATGGCATCGTGGTTTGACCGTTGGACTACAATTCTAGAGACCAGTGTTTGTTTCCTAGATCGGCCATGAAACCCATTGGGTGACCTTTGGCAAGTCACATGCTCTCAGCCTCAGAGGATGGCAATGGTACATCTCCTCTGAACAAATCTTGCCACAAAAACCCTATGACAGGTTTGCTTTAGGTCACCATGAGTTGGAAACAACTTGAGGCACACAACACACACACCAGGAACTACCATGATATGATACTACACATCAGTACTCTCAGGATATCTGCTATGGAGGAACTGGCTTCTTGCCCCATTGTAGCAGGGACCAGTGCCATATTTGTACCCATTGGCTACAACTGATTCTCTCCGCCAACCCCGAATACTCACCATGTTTGATCATGGAGTAGCACCAGTCTATGGATCTTGACTTTGCATAGTACTATTGTACATCATGCTATTGTATATCATCCAACATAAAGGTCAATCTACTACATCATTTTTAGAAATAACGGGTGCCAATAAAAATATGAGCATCTTGTCTTAAACATTTTGTTTTTCATTCTAAAAGAAAACAGGCCATGATCTATTTATTTATTTATTTCTGAAAAATAAAGCTTTGGAAAAAAATGGGGGCAGGGAGGCAATATCTTCTATGACTTCACAGTTCTTGTCCTACTTGGGGAGACAATTTCCAAAGGTATTGCTAGGAGCTGTTTTTTGATGCCAAGGCAGTTGGCTTGTGGTAGCCCTCATAGTTCCATCTTGTTCCATATGCTATTTAACATACTGTGTGTGTGTGTGTGTGTGTGTGTGTGAGAGAGAGAGAGAGAGAGAGAGGGACACTAGTATATGGTGTGGTTTTTTTTGTAACTGTTGAAATCCAAGAAAGCAATTAAAGCACCAAGATGGTGGTGGGGATAAAGGATTTCTGCCACATGAAACTGCCATATGCTGAACAAGTATCAGGGAAGAGAGAACAACAAGAAAAAGAAAGGGGGAAGGGGAAAGGGAAAAAACAGCACTTGAGTGGGGTGTTAGATAAAGGGTTTCTGCTTCTATTTCTGCTAGTATTTGTCTAAAAACATCCAACGAAGTCAGCAGTGTAGTGCATTCAGTTGTAATTACAACAGTTCTGTGCTCAGAGCATTTATGGTTTTTGTTCTAGCAACATGCAATTTTTCCTTGTATTCTAAAAAACTGTAACAAGCCCTTTTTTGCATACTTTCACTGCCTATTCTTTTCACAAAGTTTTTTTATTTTAGTTTTTACACAGCAAATGTGCTTAGATGCATGTTAAAGTGGACCCAGAATTCCAAAGAAATAAATCCCTCCTTCTGTAGATTAGGACAGCATGTTCCATCTAAAAAACATAGCAAAACCATTTAGGTTGTACTAACCTTTACAGAAAACTATTATCAACTCAGTGCTGTGTTTTTTCCTGTTTTAAAAACATGTCCTCAATAGACATTTAAAATAACTTTCTTTCCTGCACAACCTAGTGCCAAGCAGAGTTTTTTTTAAACACCCTATTTAAAACAAAGACCTGTTAAAAAGGAAATGCAATGTCATACTTAAGGGATTTGTAATAGTACCTAGGTACATTAAGTAAAGATTTGCTCACTAGAAGACAAAATTATCTGAGAAAATAAAGGGGGCTGTTTTCAAGGATACAACTTTTGAGTATCAGGATCCATCCCACAAGGACTTCAGCCATCTCAAGGAGGTTTTTAAAGACTGTCTGGCTGTTTTAAACTTCCTGACAGTGAGAGCTGTTCGACAGTCGAACACACTCTCTCGGAGTGTGGTGGAGTCTCCTTCTTTGGAGGTCTTTAAACAGAGGATGGATAGCCATCTTTCGGGGATGCTTTGAGTTCCTGCATGGCAGGGGGGTTGGACTGGATGGCCCTTGTGGTCTCTTCCAACTCTATGATTCTATGATTCTAAACAAATAAGCTTATCGCTCTGTGTTCTCGTATTGTAATGAGTACGTGATGAGAACGGAATGGAACAGAACATATTTTATCACACGATATGATCCTCATCGAGTTCCCATTCTGTACTCTGACAGTCCCTAGCCTGTCCCAGCAGGAGAACTGTAAAAATGTGTCCTCAGCCAGCAAGAACACTTTCAGACCGTTTCAGATTATGTGTGTGCGATAATCCTACCAGTCTCAATCTGCCCTCATGTTCTGATTGGCTAAGACAACCTCTTCCCCTCCCATCCTAGAACATCCACAAACTCAACTCAACTCTTCTGGTGTTGACACAAGGAAGGTGCCACAGGCAATTTTTTTTTTTAATTTTTGTAGATTGAACTACATAGTGTTTACAAGAAAAAACAATGAATCCTCGCTACTTAAACCTCTCGGTAGCATTCTTTCTAATGCAGACATAGGGGTTTTCGCAACAGTGAGCATGCGCCAATGAGGGACAGCTGAGGAACTGCTTTAGCGCTGGTACTAGTACAACAGTAAATGCAGTGCGATAATATGTGTTCTCATAATGTTACTATCACGTTATCAATAGTCTAATGCGGTAACACCTGTTCTCATATTGTTATGTTCCAGGGACTTGATGGGAATGTTACAGGTACTAGTGCGATAAGCTTAAAAGACATAACTAGGGCCACACCATAGTCAGGGAGAGAAACCCTTGTCAAAGTGCCTCCAAACAGCCTCTCTGATAGGTGCCAATGATACAGTACCTTAAAAGAAAGGATTGTGATGTTGGCAACCAACTTCAGAAGGCTCAGTGTGCCAGCAGAGTGCCAACTGATGGCACTAGAACTGTATGAAAGCCATGCCTGAATGGAATGGAAAAGTGACTGGAGACAGGCCCAGATGAACTTGGTGGCCCCTTTGGTTTCAAATAACATTTGTATCTCACTGAGTGATTATTTTCTGCTTTTACTAAGTTACAAAGACATATGATCTTTAAGCTGGTTCTTCTGCAGAACTGCCACTAAAAAGAACATGTGCACAATAATGCACATTATCATCATCATTATGAAGAAAAATTGCACTACCAAAATGTTTGCTTCATATACCTTTATTTTTCATAAAATCCAGAATTCTGTTTCTGGATTTGAAAGCTTTGCAAGCCAATAAGCCACCCAAGACAAAATCTGAACCAAAAGAAACAGCAAATTATGTCTCTCTGCTTACTGTTCTCGTAAGACTGACTCTTGCACAAAACACAAGACTGAAATATTTCATACTGGTATGATTTTATTACTGTACAGTGGAGTTTGTATGTTCTGCTCTGTTGACAATAAAACTGAACTTTGAAGACTTTAGATCTCAGCTATGTAGGAAATTTTAATTTGCAGAGGAGATGTAACTCAGGAGCCTTCATTCTGCAAAGTATGGTTAAATCCAGAAAACAAACTTAGCATGGTATTAACTGGCTTGCAGATTAGTAAAATGTTTCATTTAATACAACAGCTTAGGAAGCTTTAATAAAAGAAAAGTGGATTTCAGTGAATGTGAAGCTGATCACTACATAGATAGTCTTAAGAAGTCAGAATACAAAGCAGGATGGAGGGATAATTTATGGGCATAAACATCAGGACCTTGGGAAGACTTTGGATTCTTCTTTAAAGACTTGGGTCTGAAAATATCTGACACACATTTATTCTTCAATAGTCAGTACTATTGTCTCATTCTTTTTTTATTATTATTATTACAGATGTAAATTTACACAAGAATTCAGGTGTTGTTTATTGCTAATTGCCCTCTAGGGACCTCGACTCATGGAGACCCTGTGGATGAGACATCTCCAAGACTCCCTGTCTTCTTCCACTGCTCTGCTTAGGTCCTGCAGATTCAGGCCTCTGACCTCCCTGATTGAGTCTAGCCATCTGATGTGTAGTCTTCCTTTCTTTCTACTACTTTCTACCTTCCCTAACATTATTGTCTTTTCTAATGAGTCATGCCTTCTAATGATATGGCCAAAGTACAACAGCCTCAATTTGATCATCTTGGCTTCCAGGGAGATTTCAGGGTTGATCTATTCAAGGACCCATTTGTTTGTCTTTTTGGCTGTTCACAGTATTCTCAACACTCTCTTCCAGCACCATATTTTGAATGAACTGGTTTTCTTATCCTCTTTTTTCACTGTCCAGCTCTCACATCCATACATGGTGATGGGAAATACAATGGCTTGGACAATTCTAACTTTGGTGCTCAATTGTATATCTTTACTCTTTAGAATCTTGTCTAGTTCTTTCATAGTTGCCCTTCCCATCCCTAATCATTTTATTTCTTAGCTGCAGTCCCCATTCTGATCTATGTTTGATCATAAGTATGGGAATTCTTTTGAACTATTTCAATTTTTTAATTGTTTAGGTTGAATTTATGAATGTCTTCTGTGGTCATTATTTTTGTTTTCTTTGTGTTCTGCCTGCCTTTGCACTTTCTTCCTTGACCTTCCTCAGTTATTGTTACAAGTCTGTGATATCTTCTGCTAGATATGCCATCTGCATATCTAAGATTGTTGATGTTCCTTCTTTCTATCTTCACTCCTTTTGAGTCTAAACCTATTCTTCATATGATATTTTCAGCATACAAGTTGAACAAATAGGGTGATAGAATGCAGCCTTGCCTTAACCCCTTGCCGACTGGGAAACATTAAAACATTGTGTTTTAATAGTAGCTTCTTGTCATAATTACAGATTTCTCATCAGGACTATCAAATGTAGTTGAAGGTGTGTACATTTTATCTGCTTAGATTGATTAATTAATAGTGCTATACTCATATAAAGCTAGCCAAAGATAAGTGATTAAGCATCATCATATTGTTTGCTTTGTCTTAATTGTACTCAAACAAAATGAGGGTCTATACATAATGAAATTAATGTGTTGTCCTCATGAATCATTAGCATGAACTACAGCCACCATGCCAGAAGAATTAGAGTTGATTTGAACATAGCATAAATTCAAGACTTGCAGATAGCCATGTAAATATATAATTACCACAAAAGAAAACAACACTATTTTATCTTGTGCAAATAAATTGCTGCTCTTAGCTCAACAGATTACATTTTATACACACTGTTAAAGAATTAGTAACCTAAATCTAGAGATTAAAAGATTAGAAACCTATGAGAACAGCCTTTTATATATGAAAGAAGCTAAACAAGCATCATTCATCTTTCACACTTTCTAAGAAATGCCAGTGTGCAATATGTTTTCCAATCATTTCTTCAAAGTCATTTGTTCCATAATCTGCAATTTACTGTTGACTGATACCACAATATGACATTTGTATAGGCCCTGTACTGTGCCCTACTTCTGCATTCTACTGCTACCAATTGAATCATGCTGTGTGTTACTAGAATCTTGGAAGTGGATCACATGCTACATACGGTCACAACAGAGGGAACATATGTTACAAAAGAAGACGGGATCGCTGTTTGAAAGCTATCCCGACTTCAGTTCCCTCTATTTTCCAGAATGGTTTGGAGAGCAGACCAACCATTCCACAAAACCTCACTCTGCTCCTTTGCAATGCCAGGTCGGTAAAGAACAAAACACATATCATCCATGATCTCCTCATGGATGAGGATGCCGACCTGGCTTGCTTCACAGAGACCTGGCTGGGAGAGGACAGTGCTGTCACATGGGTGCAGGCCCTCCCAGCCGGGTACTCTGTCAGTGAGCAGGTGAGGGGAAGTGGGCGGGGGGGGGGGCGGAGTGGCTCTAGTTCATAAGAACAGCCTGACGTTGACCAGGATACCTGTCCGGAACACAGTCCACTTCGAGTGTATGTACCTAAGCCTGAGGACCAGGGATAGTTTGGGGATTTTGCTAGTCTACCGGCCACCCCGTTGTCCAGCAGACTCCCTGACCGAGCTGACACAGCTGGTCTCTGAGCTGCTGTTGGAGACTCCCAGACTTTTAGTCTTGGGGGACTTCAACATCCCGCTCGAGACCAGCTCAGGCGCGGCTCGGAAGTTCATGGAGACCATGACAAACATGGGCCTATCCCAATTGGTCCTTGGGCCCACACATTGTGCAGGTCATACAATTGATGCGATCTTCAGTACGGAACAGGAATATCCATGGGCGGAGGTTGTAAGTACCTCCGCATTGTCATGGACGGATCATTTCCTGGTCAAGATGGAACTTAGAGCCAACATCCGCCCCACCGGGGGTGGTGGACCCATTAGAATGGTCCGCCCTCGAAGCCTAATGGATCCAATAGGATTCCAGAAAGCCTTAGAGGGTTCAATGGTTGGGAATGCCGGTGACCCTGTCGATGCTCTGGTCAACACCTGGAACACCGATCTTACCAGGGCTATCGACACGATTGCTCCCAAGCGTCCTTGCCAATCCGCGTCAAATCGTAGGCCATGGTATACACCAGAGCTTAGGAGGATGAAGCGGTTTGGTCAACGACTAGAGCGCTAGTGGCGGAAGACTTGACTCTTATCTGACAGAGCTCGCCATAGGAACTTTCTTCGTTCTTATTGGGAGGCAATACTTGCAGCGAAGAGAGTCTTCTCCTCTGCACATATTGCATCTGCAGAGTCCCGTCCAGCAGAGCTGTTTAGGGTGGTGAGGGAAATGACACAGGTGTCCCCTGTGCCAAATCCCCTACTTAACCCGACAACAGCCTGCTGTGATGCATTTAACAACTTCTTTGCAGATAAAATCTCTCAGATAAGAGCCGACTTAGATGCCACTGTTCTGACCGAATCTATAGGCGAGGTGTCCAGCGACTCCGTCGATGAAGTTATCCTGGATCAGCTGCAATCTGTGAGTACCGAGGATGTGGACAAGCTGCTTGGTAAGGTGAGGAAGACAACCTGCCCTCTCGACCCTTGCCCATCATGGCTGGCCATCCAGGGGGGGGGGTGCATTGAGGAGATTCCTCATGGATATCATCAATGCATCCTTTAGGGAAGGACATGTTCCATCTTGTTTAAAGCAAGCAGCTGTTAGGCCGCTTCTGAAAAAACCTTCCCTGGACCCCCTGGATATGAGTCACTACAGGCCTGTTTCTTTGCTGCCATTTTTGGGCAAGGTAATCAAGAGGGCAGTTGCTCTTCAGCTCCAAGCTGTCTTGGATGAAACCGATTATCTAGACCCATTTCAAACCGGCTTCAGGACAGGCTTTGGGGTTGAGACTGCCATGGTTGCCTTGACCGACGATCTGCGTCTGAGCATCGACAGGGGTAGTGTGACCCTGTTGGTGCTCCTAGACCTCTCAGCGGCTTTTGACACGATAGATCACAGCATCCTCTTGGACCGCCTGAAGGGGTTAGGTATCGGAGGCACTGCTTTGCAGTGGTTCCGGTCCTTCCTCTCGGGTAGGTCCCAGAGGGTGCTGCTCGGGGCCAGTAGCTCTAGCAAGAGGGAGCTCACTTGTGGGGTCCCTCAGGGGCTATTTTGTCCCCGATGTTATTTAACATCTATATGAAGCCGCTGGGTGAGATCACACGGAGTTATGGTGCTGGGTGTTATCAGTACGCTGATGACACCCAAATCTATTTTTCCATGTCTCGTTCGTCGGCCTCGAATTCCAATGGCATCTCCTCTCTCAATGAATGTCTTCGGGCAGTAATGGGCTGGATGAGGAAAAACAGATTGAAACTGAATCCAGACAAGACGGAGGTGCTCACGGTAGCGGCCCCGAAACCAAGAATTGGGTTGTCTCCAATGTTGTTTAACATCTATATGAAGCCACTGGGTGAGATTATATGGAGTTATGGTGCTGGGTGTTATCAGTACGCTGATGACACCCAAATCTATTTCTCTGTGTCTCATTCGTCGGCCTCGAATTCGAATGGCATCTCCTCTCTCAATGAATGTTTTCGGGCGGTAATGGGCTGGATGAGGAAAAACAGATTGTAACTGAATCCAGACAAGATGGAGGTGCTCACGTTAGCGGCCCCTGAAACCAGGAATTGGGTTGCAACCTCCAGTCCTGGATGGGGCCACACTCTCCTCCAGTGACTGTGTTTGCAGTCTGGGGGTGCTCCTTGACTCGTCGCTCCTGATGACAAATCAGGTAAATGCGACAGTCAGGAGCGCCTGTTATCAGCTTCGGCTGATACGCCAGCTGCGCCCTTTTCTGGAAGTAAGGGATCTCGAGACTGTTGTGCACGCGCTGGTAACCTCACGCCTTGATTTCTGTAATGCGCTCTACATGGGGCTACCCTTGTACTTGGTTCGGAAATTACAGCTGGTACAAAATATGGCAGCCAGGCTTGTCTCGGGAACATCTAGGAGGGACCACATTACTCCAGTTTTGAAGTCCCTCCACTAGCTGCCTATCAGCTTCCGGGCCCAGTACAAGATGTTGGTTATCACCTTTAAAGCCCTAAATGGCTTGGGTCCAAGCTATCTCAGGAACACCTCCTCCCATACAATCCTCCCTGTGCTCTCTGTTCCTCTGGGAGGAATTTGCTGCAGCCTCAGAAATCGAGGCTTGCAGCTACCTCCCAGAGGGCTTTTTCAGTTGTCGCTCCCAAACTCTGGAATGGCCTGCCGGGTGAGATCCGTCAGTTAACATCGTTAGACAGCTTTAAAAAGGCTGTCAAGACGGATCTCTTCCGGCAGGCCTTTCCAGATTAATTATCCCTGCCTCGGGTACTCCCACTCCCAATGGTCTTCACGTGGCCCCATCTACTGATGGATGAAGAACATTGCCTTGGGCCAATTTTATGCTTGTAATGTTTTTAATTTTTTAATTGTTCGAATTTGTCATTTTAATTTTTCATTGATTTAATATTGTTTTAAGGGGGGAAGGGATTATGTTTTGGGATATATTGTATGGTTTTATTGTTGTAAGCCGTCCTGATTGGGTTCCCAAAGGGTGGGATATAAATAAATTTTATTATTATTATTATTATTTCCCTTAAGACTGAACTGAAATGGAAGGTTGTAAATGGTGGCTTTTGGTATCATTTCTAACATGTAGTACTATACCATAAGTAAGATTCAAGTTAGTTTGTTTAACATCAGTTAGAAGTAATTCATTTGTTTTAACCAAAGTGATAATAAAGTGGTGTTGCAGGCTACTTAAAATAATACTCAACCATACACTGAAACATGGTCATTATAGCTTTACAACAATCCTAAATAAGTCCCAAATGTACAAAAATGCTCCATAGTGTACAATAAATAGAAAGAATGTGAATATACATTTTTGTTTCAGAGTCCAAAAGAGAGAGAGTTGAATGGGTCACCTCTAATCTGAAGAAGACTAGAATTGGGATAGACAGCTTTCAAAAAACTGGACAAGATCTTAAAGTGTAAACATATATAACTGAGCACTAAAGTTAGACTCATCTAACCCACTGTATTCCCCATCATTTTGTACAGATGGGAGATCTGGATAGTGCAGAAAGTGGATAAGAAGAAAATCACCTCATTTGAGATGTGGCACTAAAGATGAGTGCTAAGGATGCAGTGGGTAGCCAAAAAGACTAACAAATGGGTCCTAATGAAGAGATCAAGCCTGAACCTGAGGCTGCCATACTTTGGACACATCGTGAGAAGGCATGACTCATTAGAAATGTCAAAAATGCCAAGAAAGGTAGAAGGT
Organism: Phrynosoma blainvillii; assembly: GCA_026167975.1. Lineage (NCBI taxonomy): Eukaryota > Metazoa > Chordata > Lepidosauria > Squamata > Phrynosomatidae > Phrynosoma > Phrynosoma blainvillii. The sequence continues at coordinate 247,187,581 of JANUYF010000001.1, read as the reverse complement.
AGTAGAAAGAAAGGAAGATCGCACACCAGATGGCTTGACTCAATCAGGGAAGCCAGAGGCCTGAATTTGAAGGACCAAGGCAGAGCAGTGGAGGACAGAGGGTCTTGGAGATGTCTCATCCACAAGGTTGCCATGAAGTAAATTTGAGGGCAGTTAACAGCAAGAAGTCTTTTAATATATACATACGGTGCATAGGGTTTTTTATATAAAAAAGAAAATATACATGAAGAAAAGTAGAGTAATTAATAAAACAAAACAATAGCAATGGTTACTTAGGACAGAAGCTATGTTTTCATGATAAACTGGAATATTTCTGCACTTCCACAGTCAATGGTTTATACTAGTGAAACATACATCCTCCTCTGTATTGACCCATTTTAGATGCAATTGATGTTCCACATATACAACTGTTTACTATTTGTATCATCATTTTTCCAGTATAATTTATTGATCATAAAGAAGAGTCTAAAGATTTATTAATAAACAGAATCTGCAATGTAATATTATATACTCTTCATATCATTCTCCTTTTCCTAACTTTATCAATTTGTTTATTCATCAGAGCTAGATACACAACTCAATTTCTAGTCACATCTAGTTTTAGAACACCAATCAGCATAAAATGAGAACTAATTCTGAAAGGCATCAAGCTAGGCCAACTATATTCCATGAATACACAGCTGATGGGTGATATATGAACTGAGGTTCAAATGTCACATCGACAGCAAAATATTGTACATGTCTCCTCAGAAGTAATTTCCATTGAGTTCAGTGAGAGTTACTCCCATTTAAGGTGGTATAATTCAAAGACATATCCATGCTACTCAAGATATTCAGTATGGATATGAGGAAGTTCCCAGCTTGACCATGAAACCCACTGGGTGACCTTAGGCAAGTCACACTCTTTCAGCCTCAGGGGAAGGCAATGGCAAACAAATCCTGCCATGAAAGGATGTTGTCATGACATTTAAAGTGGAATGATGGTGCTATAATAGTGTAATATGAAAGGGTCTCTCTGACACTGAGATTCACCCACCCAACTACTTTTCTCTGATGATGGGTCTTTCTGATCCCACCATTGCTACCAATTATGTGGTGATGATGGCCACTATCCCACCAATTCTTCACTGTGAGACTCGGACCCGGGACCCTCTTAAGTGTCTCCTGTACTATAACTCTCTTTAGACGCCAGCACTCTGGGTTTCAAATTTCCCCTTAGCTTGGCACCAAATTTTCTTTGACAGCCACACACCCACTATATAAGGTGTCCCAAACCTGAAAGACTTTTCTCAATGTTGGTAGCATTTTTAATGTTTCTGAAATCACTTCAGACAGCTGCTTGTTGAAACAAAGTAATACAAGTTAGGCTGAATACAGTATCTCTTTTAGTGGATAGTGTTCAGAATAGATACTGTGTATAAACACTTTATTATTTACACAGTTTAACAGTTTCTTTAGCTTGTCTTTGTAATTGGTTCTTTATAGCTTTATATATGTTTTCTTACAGACTAAGGGGCATTGCAGACCGGCCTAAAGGGCTGGCCTGGGGGTGGAGTAGGGGTGGGGCAGCTGCATGCCGGCCAGCCCAACCCCACCCTGACGCCATCCTGATGCCACGAGCCCGTTTGCATGGCACGTGGTGTCAGGATGCCCTCCCGGCGCAGCGTGCAGACATGCTGTGCCTAAAGGGCATGGAAGAGCTGCAGTGCCAGCTCTTAGGGCGGCCTTTTGCTGCCCCTAAAAGGAGCAGCATTTTGCCACTCTTTTAGGGACTGCAACAGGAAGGATTGGGGCTGCGGCGTGGGGTTGCTGCAGCCCCGATCTGCTGCTAGCAGGGGCGTCCCAGAGCCGCCTGTCTGCATAGCCCCTAAGTTCTCAGAGAGCCTTTGTGTCTTATAACCCTTCTGGTTACCTGTGACTCCACTAGTCACCAAACACTATGGGCCGATGCACATGGCCTGTTTGGGGCTGCAGATTGCCGCTCCGGGGAGCGGCGGATTGGGGCCACAGCAATCCCGTACCGTGGCCGAAATCTTCCCTTTTGCCGCCTCTAAAAGAGCCCACAAAATGCCGCTCCTTTTAGGGATGTCAAAAGGCCACCCCAAGAGCCGGCACCACGGCTCTTCGGTGCCCTTTCAGTACAGTGAGTTTAAACGTTGCAATGGAAGGGCATCCTGATGCCATGTGCCTTGCGTATGGCCGCGTGGCATCAGGACGGCATTGGCGTGGGGTTGGGGCAGCCGGCATGCGGCTGCCCAGCCCCAACTCTACTCCCAGGCCGGCCCTTTGGGCTGGTCTGCAATGGCCCTATGTCTTCCACAGGATACAACAATAATTTAATTAAGGATACTCCTCGTCCCTTTCTAGGGTATCTAAAACCCTTTCCGAGTGCCCTTACAGCAGCCTCAACAGCTCTTCACCCCTCAGGGCACACTAAGCATCCAACACCCTTTCAAACCTATTCCTCCCTCATATATACTCCCTCCTGGGAGCAGCCCCCACTTTTTCCTGGCTTTGGTCCCTTTGGCAAGTGCCAAGGTTCTAATCTGTCTGTTGCCTCCTGTTAAACTGCGAATCCCTGGATTGCAGAAGATGTTGTCATTATAGTTAAATTGAATCATGGCGCTATAATAGTGTAGTACAAAAGGTTCTTAAAACTGCTTCAGTTGTATCATTTCATGCTGAAATATTTAACCATTGTATGAAACATACAACCACCCATAACTGTAAACATCCATTCTTGTACACTAATGACTAGTTTCTTCATAAAGCCATTTCACTACTGAAATTGCAGTTAGATCTTTACTGAATTTTGGCTACTAGCAGTCTGGAAAATTTATTGAAGACATGTTTCCCCTTCTATTTTTGGGTTTATTTAGGCAGTCAGAAGGAACAAGTAGTAAATCCTTTTCCCAGACTGTATAACTTTAAGCTGCAATTGGAAGATTGCCTGTTTTAATGCTCCTCTACTACAGCAAAAATACAGAAAGTTAGGATAAACCAACCTCCCAAGGGTAGTGGGGTTTCACCTCTCTGTTTAGGAGTGAAGTATTCCATTTTCATCCCACAGGGAAAAATGTTTTTAAAAAACAGTAAGGGAAATAGGGAAAATAATACACATATGTGCACATCAAACACACATACACTTCAATGCGCACAAACACATTGTGCTCTCTTACTTACAGAACATTAAATGGAGAATGCCAGTGTCAGTGTTTCAGAATCAGGCAGGATGCCAGGATGTATTTGGGTCAGGTTCACATGCTTTAAGGTGTGGCCGTGGGAATGTCTGGTGCATCTTAGACTTTTCCCCTAAAGGCCAATTAGCATTTTGCTAAACTATAAGCAGATTTTGCACACACACACACACACACACACAGAGAGAGACCTACATATACCCTTTAGCAGTACTCCACCCTGTCACACTACCTGATGATCCAAAATGTTCATAGTGAAGTACATGAAGCTGGAATAGAACAATTGACACCTACTTCATCAGAAAACTCTACACAAACAGCCAATCTGCTTTGAAATTTGGGTAAGGTTCTCCATTAGTGGAGAGAAAAATGAACAGCAATGTAGAGCAATCAAGATATTTGAGGCTATATGCATATTGCAAAAATATGGCTGGATTCAACCAGCTGAAGACAGATACCGAGATGTGGCATTCTAAGGAGAACTGAGGGATACAGCTGGTTCTGAAGGATATAAAAAAAGGGTTTATTTTCAACTAGGCATTTCTAGAGTTCTCTCTCTCTCTCCCCCTTTCAGGCAACAAAGAGGTTAGTATTTGTGCTATTACACATGTTGTTGTTGTGTGGCTTCAAGTTCTTTCCAACTCATGTTGACCCTATGGTGAACCTATCATGGGGTTTTCTTGGCAAGGTTTGTTTGGAGACTTGCCATTGCCTTCCCCTGAGGCCAAGAACATGTGACTTGCCCAAGGTTACCCAGTGGGTTTTATGGCTGAGCAGGGAATCAAAATCTGATCCCCAGAGATATAGTCCAACACTCAAACCACTATGCCATGCTGGCTCTCATTACACATGAGGAACTACCAAAAAGAATTTAAGCAGTCTTTGACTTAGACGATTTGCAGTATGTTTCCAACAAAAATAAAGAAGACTTTGTGAAAGTTCTTTTTTTCTCTATCCTACAACGCCAAGAACCCTGAAGCCATCATGGAGTTGTAGTATTAAAGAGTTTGTTTTCCAGACTTGCACAAAAAGTTATAATGTCTTACTTCAAAGCTTTCACAGCATTTGCACTTTCATACTATGTGGTGATGGTTACCAGCCTAGGTCCAAATTTCCCTTAAAGGAATATCTGGAATGGGCCAATTGGGGAGACACTGAGACTGATGGATTTTGCCATTCTTACATAGTTACTTCCCACTAAGTGATGATCTGAGTAAAGAGAACCACTTGCTTTACTTTCACCTTGATTCTTAGATCCAAACAGTTCTGGAGCAGCAAGAGAAAAAGCTACTCTGGTGGAGCTAATTAATCTTTTAAAAGAAGTAGGTGAACAGCAGATCAGGGTTGAGATCCTAAATGTAACTATGAATGACCTAGGAGTCAACCCTTCAAACCCACCTTGACCTCCGGGGAACCACTCCAAGTGACAGAGGTCTGTGGCATGATCAAATGGGGCAGTTCAGGATGGCAAGGCCAGCTTCCTCCCACCTCTGACCTTCACTTTTCCAATGTAGATATAATGCAGTTTGACACTACTTTAACTTCCATGGATCAGTCCTGCAGATCCTGGGATTTGTAGCTTTTTAAAGAAAAAATATTATTAAAACATACCTATACAGATTAAAAAAATGACAGCTTTACATTTTTCGTAACATATTCAACTTGTTATAGATATGTGAACATTAACTGTATATGGAAGAAAAAATAGCAACAATTTTAACTACATTCTAAGTAATCTACTACATCTGGTTTCATAGAACATTTGTTTAGCTTGATATTCACAACTTCTGATGTTCACAATCTCAACAGCTTAAAATTGATTAAGCTCAGCTCTCATTGACAATTCTTCCCTTATATTTTTGTTTATCTAAATTTCCCATTTCTTTTTGCATAGTTCTACAATGAAGTTCCATTCTTTTTCAATAATATTCAAATCTTTATTGTTTAGTCTAACTATTAATTTATCAATTCCACATATATCAACTAATTTCAATAACCATTCATCAATCAATGGCACTTTTTCAGATTTCCACTATTTTGCCTGTAGAATCCTAGCTGAGGTTATCATATATGATACTAATCTCCTATGTTCCTTCTCAACATTTTCTGGAAAATTATTCATCATATTAAGCAAGTATAGTTCAGGTATCATTCTAAAGCTAATTTGAAATAATCTGCTTATCGTCATATGTATCTTTGCCTCAAACTTCTTGATTTCCTGACATCTCCACCATATTTGGATGCAGGTGCCTTTTGCTTTTTTGCACTTTTAGCATTTATCTTGTTGAGTCTTGTATATTTTTGAAATCTTTTGTGGTGTGAGATGCCAACATTGTGTCATTTCAAAGATACATTTTTTGAGTCTTTTTTCTTGCTTTACTCTAGTCTTCCAGTTCAGTCTTATTTCCAATATCTTTCACCCAATGAATCATTGTTTCTTGAATTTGTTCAGTCTCTATTTCTTTCTCTAAGAGAAAGCTGTAAAATTTGGATGTTTTCCCCCCCTTCTTCACTAAATATGATTATTCAATTCATTTTTCTCTTCTTTGAATCCTTCCAGGTTGGTGTCCATCTTGAATTTTTCTTTTAATTGTAGGTATGGGGACCAATATAATTTGTATCCTATTTTCCCTAATTCTTTGATTGGCTTTATAGTAGTCTGATTCTTCTGATCTCTTCTCATATCTCAACCATTTATGTAGCTGCGGCCATCTTCCTTGGAAAGCTTCTTGCAGTGATATCCAAACAGGGATTCTTCCATATATAATTTCTTTTTTAGTTTGATCCAATTTATTAATAATGACTTCCTGATAAAATGATTTAGAAAATCTTTATGGGCGTTTGCCTTTCTGTACTATAAGTATGCATGCCACCCATATTGATTATTGAATCCTTCCAATATTAATACTCTTTCATTTTTCAATTTAATCCAGTCTGATGCCCACATGAGTGTGCTTGCATAGTAATACAATCTTAAATTAGGGACATTACAACCACCATTTTCAGTTTTATCTGTTATTATCTTCCATTTAATTCTTGGTTTGCACCCTGTCCATTTAATTTTTTAAAGATCTGTTTGCCATTGTTTAAATGTGATTTCATTGGAATATTCTGAAATAGAAAAATTATCTTTGGGAGTACTGTCATTTTAATTGCAGCAATTCTTCCTAGTAATGTTAATCGTAATTTAGACCATTTCTCCAAATCTGTTTTAATTGTCTTCCATAGTTTTACAATTGTTTTCAAACAAGTCTACATTCCTTTTTGTAATCCAAATTCCAAGGTATTTTACCTTCTTCATGATTTTGCAACCTGATCTCCTTTCTATTTTTCCTCTTCCATCTTTGTAATTCTTTTTTTTATAATTTTCTGTCTGTTTATTTTAAATCCAAAAAAATCTACCAAATTCATTCACTCTGTTCATTAATTTCTCAATCCCTCTTAGTAGTTCCTCTAGAATTATTGCCAAATCATTGGCGAAGGCTCGTAGTTTGTACTCTTGTCTTTTAATTTTAAGTCCTTGTATTTCTGGGTCTTCTCTTATGCCTTTATTCAATATTTCTAGCGCCATTATGAATAGTAGTGGCAATAAAGGACATCCCTGATGAGTACCTTTGTGAATTCTAATCTCTTGTGTCTTTTCCCCTTTAACTATTATTTTGGCCATTTGATTGAGATAAATTTGTTTTATCCAATTAAAAAAAATGTAACCTAATTTCATTCATTTAAATATCTTCAGCATACAATCCCACTTAACATTATCAAAGGCTTGCTCTGCATCCACAAATATAAACACTGCTTTCTTATTCTTGGGTCTCTCGTAATATTGTATTGCATCTATTACTGTCCTTATATTCTCTTTCATATGTCTTTTGGGTAGAAAGCCTGATTTGTCAGTGTGAACTGTAGCTGTGAGCACTTTCTTCAATCTTTCAGCAAGGACTGCTGTGTATATTTTCTAATCTTAATTTAGAAGCGAGATTGGTCTGTAATTTTGAGTTTTTGTTTTGTCTTTCCCTTCTGTATGAATTAACACAATGTTTGCTTCTTGCCATGTATCTGGTATGCTATTCTTCTGGATTTCATTAAGTACAATCCACATTCAGTTCAGCATCCACTTCTAAAATCCACATTACACAATCCAGAGTCCAGTCCAGAATCCATAATTTAGATTTCGCAGTTCACAGTCCATGATTCACAGTTCTCTTCAATGTCCACAGTCTATAATTCACAGTCCTCTCAATCCTTAATCCATGGTCCAGTCTAAAGTCCATAGCCTAAAAATCACAGTCCAATTCACGATCTAAAGTTGACAGTCCACAATCCACAGTTCACAGTCCACAAATCAAAGTTTATAATATACAATCCACAGGCTCTATAACTATGAATCTTTAATTCTTTGTCTAAATCCTGTTATTTAAATTTTACTATCCAAGTCCAGATGTTAAACAGTCTCTCTCTCTCTTATTTTCTTGTTTAGAGCTTCCTTCTTTCAGTTTATATTGTAATCCACAAAAATGAGTTGTAATCCAAAAAAGGGAAAGATTATAATCCTCAAAATTTCTTGTCTCCATTCCTTTATATCCACTTATTACTTAATGTTTTTCCCTTTCTCTCTCCTCCTGCCTCCCACCTCATCTCGTCTCCTTCACTTTCACTGTACTATATTTCTGCCTCTATCTTGAATCACTTTCACCTTGCTCAGTTACATTGTCTCCATATCAATTCTAATTTCTGCATCTCAGTTCTTAACTTTGTTTCAGTCTTCTCACAACTTTCCCCAGCACTCACCAGCTTTATTTGTCCCTTTTTCTTCTTTTGGTTTTCTTTTTAATGGTCCCCTCCTTTCCCTTCCCTCGATCTCTATCCTTGTCAGCCCTCGGTCTTTCTTTCTTTCTTTCTTTCTTTCTTTCTTTCTTTCTTTCAAGATCCTCACACTCTTTTGATCTCCGGTCTGAAGCTTTCTTTTATATCTCAAGCATCACTGTTGTTAGTAATTTTTGAAGATTTATAATGTTCCCATTCACCAGATTGTTCTAAAAGTTACAGTTATTTTCTAATTTAAAAAGGTTGGAGGCAGGGCTTTCCCCCCATGGGTTAACTGACTGAAGTTCTGGCTCCTCTGCAACCCTTCTTCTATTCCTCTTCACCAGTCACCCCCACAACCAGCAAAAAGCAAAAGTTTCAGGTCCCAAATGAGCCCCACTTATTACCATTCTTCCCAGAGTAGTAATTGGGGGATTCTAACAATTAAGAACTCCTAAAATCATGGTTTGGTATCAATGGGGATGAGATTTTTGTCCCCACAGCCGGTTGTTCTGCCATCCCTACTGGAAGTCCGGGATTTGTAGTTTTGTGAAGCACCAGCCCTCTTTGGCAGAGAAGGCTGAAGACCTTGTAAAACTACAAATCCCAGGATTCAATAGGATGGAGCTACAGCACTTAAAATGGTGTCAAAGTGCATTATTTCTACAGTGTAGATGTATTCCTTGTTTCACCACAGCCTTTAGGCAAGAGGGGATAGGCTACATCATCCCAAAGTGCCCAACTCAAGTGTGCTGCAGACCTCTGTTACTCAGACCAGCTCCTTAGAGTTTAAGGACAGTTTTGAGGTTGCATTTATGCTTGTGGAAATAGTGCCATGCTTGTGAATATGTAACATAGATTATTATGGAGCAGTTACAGATCTGTACATCTAGGTTATGGATCTGTAACTGAAAGGTAGGATGCAAAGCAAAGATTCCACATTGTATATACTGGGGACCAAGGTGAACCGCAGCCAGACCTATATTAAGCAGCACTCCTACTGGATGTGCTTTACTGATCTTGGAGGCTAAGTAGGGTTAGGCTTGATTAATAATTGGAGGGGAGGCTGACAGGGAATACCAACTTCTATAGGCTATATTCAGAGGAAGGCAATGGCAAACCGCCTCTGAATAAATCTTTCCAAGAAAACCCTGTGATAGAGATTCCACAGGTTAGAGTCAACTTGAAGACACATTAGAGCAACAAGGAGGAGGAGGAGTACAGTTAAGATCCAGATATGTGGGGTTGATTGGTGTAAATTGTAGGGGCGATGAAGAAATCTGATGTTTGATGTTATTTTTTGTTTTACTTGCTAGGAAAATTGGTATCCATTGTATTGTTTTACATTGTTTTTACATTACTGTAATCATATGATATTTTATTTTTATTTATATGTATTTTATATGTATTTTTCTTCATTCTTAATTTTAATTTTGTGTAACTCTCCTTGAATTTTATCTTGCTACATTCTTTTGAAATGGCCAATGGGCTAATCAATAAAAGATTGATTGATTGATTGATTGAGGAGGAGGAGGAGGACAACAACAACAACAACAACAACAACCTTTCACCGAAACTCAGGCTTAGGGCAAAGCAAATCTTCCTGTCTCCAGCAGAAGCCCATTGTAAAAAATGCTGAGTGACCTAAGGGCAGCCAAACACAAAGCCACTTCATTTTCCATCCTCAGCTATGTGGACAAACATGACACCCCTCCTTTCACTGAAAGGAGTGTTTCCATAGAAGGGGAGAGAGAGAAAAAGGCTGGATTTACTTAAAAGAGTGGGGAGAGAGGAAGAGATCAAGGGAAATAGCACACTGTTGAATATACTTTATGTTTGATTGAAAACAAAACACCTGAATTATTGCTTTCTACAACAGACAGTCTGGATATTTTATATATATATATATATATATATATATATATATAGGCCTCTCTATCACCAGCACTAGGGTGAAAACTGGTATACAAGTGGACAGTAGGGCAAAGATGAGCGAAAATGGCCATGCTGGCTGAGGGAAGCTGGGAGGTACGGTCCAAAAATTAATTTTTCCAGACCCTGACAAGTGCTTGCATATACGGCTAGAAGGGTAGGGAAGTTGTTTATGAAACTCACAGGACCCATTCCCGCCCATTCTGGCCAAATCATGCTCTCTCCAAAAGCCTTCCAAAACCAGCAGCTGAGAAGGTATGAAGACTGCCTTATACATAATGGAAAAGAAAACAACTACATTGGCTCTTATATACTTATGTGATTCTTCACTATTTTTTTCTCAATGGGAACAATGAGTAATTTTAGCAATTTTCTTCCCGCTGCAAGAAAGTGTTCAAAAACTGCACAGTTTTCAAACACTATTCACAGTTCAGGAATTAATCTGTGCACAATTTGTCTGTGATATTTCACCACTGCAAACAGCATTTTCAAAAAAGCATTTCTCTATGGAAAAAAAAAATCACATGTGAATTTTGTGTTAAATAGGTCCCAAATTGTGAAAATTTTCATCAGTCCAGCATTTTTCTCAGCAGAGTTTCTCGGCACTCATGAAACACATTTAAAAATGTATATTTTCTAATATTCTTTCCATCCCATCATCATAGAATTAGCATGGCACTTCCATATTTTATGATAAAACATTATGTCAGGGGTGGGGAAGGAGATTCTGCCTTTAGTTAACTAACTGATGGCCAGCAAAACTAAGAAAGGAAACCCCAGCTATGATTAAGGCTACCAAACCCATTATGAAAATCATGTCTTTTAGTTTGCCTTATACTTATCAGAATTTATACCAATGTCTCTAGTGATCCCCAGTGAAACAAAATGGCTGCCTTTGGTCAAAGGCTCTAAACTGGTCCATCTTGGCTTCACTTCTGCTAAGAGCTGCATTTGTGTTTCCTGTTATCTTATGGGAATGTGTGCAACTTAAAATTCCACTTGCCAACACATTTGCTTGCAGCTGCTGGCTTGGCAACCTTCTGAAATTGAGAAAATTTTCCAGGCAGTGATGGAAACATTACAACAAAGCTTTCATCATCTATAGCCTTGAAAAAGTATCCCCAGTGCTTGTCTCATGTGGCTGGAGCTCTAAAAGCTCTCCTAAATTTACTTCCTCCTGTAAATCATGTGCCAACTTTTTTTTTTTTAAGTAAAGGCCTATCATTTTTCATCAGCTTCCTCTCAGTGTTGATGGAGTAGGATATTCACAGAAGCCATCAGGAACAGTTGGAGTGTTAAAAGTACTAAAAATGAGATGATGTTCCATGTCAAGCTGCCATGATGATATAGCTTCCATAACAGTTCACTTGGACATTTTCCCCAATTATGGAAAACTGCTTTTCAAGTGCTTTTATCTCTTTATGACTATAATAGATGTGATGTTCCATGCCGCTCATAAAAGTTAGTAAAACTGTGTAAGGATTTGAAAGCATAAAGGTTCGTATATTTGGACTGGGAAATCTCAGTTCAAGCTTCCATTGAGTATCTTGGGCCAGTTATTTTCTCTGGACCCAACTTACCTCACAAGGTTATTGTTAGAAGAAAAAGAGCTATGCATACAACCCTGAGCTCACTGGAAGAAAGATAGGATATAAATCAGGTAAGAAATAAATGAATAAATTCCACAAAATAGTATAATGCATCCCAGCATATAAATATACCCACTTGGATAACTTGAGAGGATGGCTTTATTGATTTTTCCTACAGATACACCTGGATGTTTTGTCCCACAAGTTATTTTATTAATCGTAAAATGCATATGCTAAAGGAAGAATTCAAATCCATACATCTCAGATTTCTCACGGCTTCATAATGCAACAGCATGGCATAAATCTACATTCACAATCAATACAGTATTTCTGTATTTTTCTTAGTGATATAAAATTTCTGGAAATTTTGAAGCCATGGAACAATCCTTGGTTTTTCTGTTGCTGTTTTTTTTTAAAAAAAAAAATCAGAAAAATTGAAAAATGTAATCTTAGTATCTTTTGCAGAATAAAAGTCAATCTGGTACTATAAAATACAGTATATACTGCAGTTTGCTTTGGCATTATGTTATCATGCTTGATATATTAAAAGTACAATTTATTCAAAATATAATTACAAATTGAACTTATTTTTTTAATTTATTTTACAAATGGTTCTCCAAGGCCCTGAACTATAAGGAACTTCTTTGATTTTGTCAGTTTGAGGAAGAAGACAGAATTAAATATGTTTGTGATTGCTGATTTATTCAATCTTGCCTCCAGCACACCTATATACTGATTCTACTATACTTCACCAAGGTTGACTATGTAGAGTTGAATTTGGGTTGAATACTGTCCTTCTACATGTTCAGAATTATTTTGGTGTCTTTTAAGATTAAAAATCTCCTTAAAATGTCCATGGATGAAATGATTTTACAATTTAAAACTGTCTTTTTATTTTACTTTAAAAAAAAAAAGATTTTCTTCTCTTCTACAGATAGGGTTATGGTGGGGAGGAAATAATGTTAGGAAGATGTGGGTTGGACAGACAATGGTTGGGGGTGATTTTTGTGTTAATAAAAAGGTGAACCGTTCAAATTTATTCTTAAAAGTTATTTCTCAGCAAGTCAAATACTTGATGGGTTCAGCACAGACAGTCTAATTTTAACAATGAAGCTTACTGATATAATGATGATACAGGAATTCAACAATGGCTTTGCAAAACAGACAGTATTTTTGTTTGCAAAATGTTTTTCCAAACTTGGTATTACTATCATTGGAAATGTGACATGGAAGTCTGGAAAGTCAAAAGGCAAATCTCTGGATCTGAAAGAACTGCCTGGGACAAGAAAACATGTGTGTGTGTAAAAAAATATATATATCCAGAATCAGTTTCTGTTTCTAATATATATCATAGGTGAAAATGTCTCTAATGTTGTAACTAGTGCTCAGATGGGAAATTCCCTGTTCTTGAAACCTTCCCTTATTAGTCAGTGCAAAAGAAACTCAGCAGAGAAAGATTTTGCCAGAAGAGCTACCATGAAGATATATCAAGAATGTGCTAGTCCAATTCATTTTTCCCCTGTGTACTTTGGATTATTCCTTTTACAGGCTATGAAAAAGGACAAGAACAAGAAGTATTAGTACGAATCAAGGAAGTCTGTGCACAAAGAAGTCTTTGCTGGTCATCCATAACAAGTGATAAAACACACTGAAAAACCAAGCATCAGTCTCCATTTCCCAGTTTCATTTTCAGGTCAAAATAATAATAATAAAAGACTTTTAAATTTACCCCCTCTTCTCTTTCATGTGAAGTGCCATGACCAATAACTTTTATCCAAGAAGGATATACTTCAGTAAAGCAGTGATTTTCAAAGGTACCCAAGCAATTTGCTCTTTTAACATTCTTGCATATATACTAATGTGTAAGTTGACTTCATGTATAAGTTGAGGGCAGGTTATGGGGCCAAAATTATGGATTTTTAAATGATCCATGGATAAGTTGAGGGTAAAATGTAGGAGCATATAACAAAGGATGTAAATGATGGTGTAAAGGAAAATGATACCAAAGAACTTACAAAATCCCGGCTGGCATAACTATTTTTGCTCACCCTAAAGACTGGATGGATGAAGAGGGAGCTACAGTAAATCATGGCTGTATGATGTATGTGGGAGGTGACCAGGCACAGATGGATCCAGAAAATGTACACATGTCAAAAAGCATATAAAGGTAAGAGTTAAAGTATAGTGTTAACTCATATCAAAAAAGGAACCATTCCCTGGAAAAAAAGAGTAAAACATACTGTAAGCTATGAAGTAAGAGAGAGCTACTATAAAATGCAATATAGATGGCACTTAACTCCAGAAAAGATATCTTAAGATCTATAAAAACAGTAATAAAGAATGCTGGATATACTCAAAGTCAATTGGTACATATATACATATGTGGTGGGAGTGTGAAAGGTCGAAAAAAGTTTGGTCACAAATACATACAGAGATAGAAAATTTTTTGAAAATTAAGATGAATAAGCAACCAGACACATATTTGTTGGGAATATTAGATGATGAAATTGAAAAGAAATGCGGTAAAATACTATTCTATATGTTATATGCTGCTAGGACTATAATTGCAAAAAAATGGAAAAGTAAAGAGGCTCTTAATTTAGAAGAATGGCAATGTAAATTATATGATGTCATGGAAATGGACAAATTAACAGCTCTAATAAAAGGATATAATAGTGAAAAATTTGGAAAAGAATGGTCACCGATTACAGAATATTTTAAAGAACTGTGGGGAGAAAACTGTGATCGCTCTGAAAGAATAAGAAATGGGATTAATTAAAATTTAGAGACATTACAAATGTATAAGAGGTATGATAAATATATAAGACTGTAAAAAAGTATAGGCCCTGTTAAAATAAGATGTAGAATGGATTAATATATATGATGTGTAACAGATAAAGATGAATATGGAAAAAAATTTTAAGGTACGGAGGAAATAGAAATGGAGAATGTAAAATCAATTATACACAATAATAAGGATGATATATGAAAGTCAAAATATTAATCAAACTTTATTCAAAGTAAAGAAAGGGAAGTTTTCTTTTATGTTTGTAAGTGATGTATTATGTTTGTTTATGTTATATTGTTGTTTGTTATTGTATGTATAAGGTGTTGTATGTGTTTTATTATATGGAAATAATTTTTTTTTAAAAAAAGGAACCATTCCCTTCTCAGAGTAGAGTGGGGAAAGATAAGAGCTTACTCCATCCCAGAAGAACCTAAAAGAATCACTGACCCCCTTTACTCTCTCCATGCTCCTTTGAGAGTAAACACCCTAAAGCTGCCACCACCGCCATTTTTCACCCAGGCATTCAAAAAGTTCAAAAATGGCAGTGCGTGGAGAGTGTAGATGAGAGACCATGCTTTTTTTTAGGTGCTCCCAGGATGGACTAAGCTCTAAACAACTTACTCAGAAATGGGGGTTGTTCCTTTTTAAAAAACTAAGAGTTAAAGTACAATACTTACATTGACCAATGGATGAGTCAATGTTTTGGGGGTTCATTTTTTGCCTAAATGTTCTAGACTTATACATGAGTATATACAATATGTCCAATATGGGGTTATTAGCAAAACCTCAATCTCCTTACACATTTCAAGATCCATTTTAGACAGAGTGACATGTGTCTGTGTGTCTCTATGGTGTGTGTGTGTGTGTGTGTGTGTGTGTGTGATGCGATGCCTATTGCTTGTACACCTGCCTGCAAAGGAAGGAGACCAAATATTTGAGAATGGCTAAAATATGTTTGGTGAAACTGAATTAAAATCTAGTCAAATGGGGGAAAGAGTAAAACAGTATTTGAAAGATCATGCAGGTGGTCTTTCTGCATAGCCTCTCGATTGTGGATAAAGCAACACTTTTTAGTAGCCTGCAGCAACCAGCTCCTAATGGCCTTTTCCACATCTTTTTTGCTCTGCTCTGAACATACGCCAGATTGTCACAGACCTTTTTCAGTTATGGTGCCCAGAGCTGGACACAGTCCTAGATATAAGTAGAATAGAGACTAAATAAACTATTATTATTTCTGTTTCCCACCCCACCCCCCACAAAGTGGGAGTTCCCCAAATAGCCATTATCATCCTCAAAGCCTCCTGGAAGCAGGATGTAGAAATCTGAAGTCACCTCCTGTTGGGGGGAGGGGAAGTCTCATCTATGAACCAGACAGAGTGAGATACAAAGAGGATCCTAAGTACAAGAACAGAGAATCTACCTTGATATTTTAAAGAAATGAAAATATCTTGGTGTTTTACAAGGTTGCAATGGCTTGACAAACCAGGTAAACACATATATCAAAAAGGGATACCAACATTTCCAGGACAATTTTTTTAAACTTTTTAGACTTCAAGTCTGCAATCACAAACATACTTAATGAGTCCTACAAGCTTATCGCACCACACTCTTAAAATGGGTCTAGGTCACTTTAAGAGTTCTGACTGCCTCCTGTTGCATTTTCGGGTTTGTAGTTCTGTGAGGCTTAATGGCTCTCTGGCTGAATATTCTAAATACCTCTTCCTAAACTACATGCCTTTGCAGACTGCTAGAAATAGTGCAAACTGAGTCCACATTAAGGGTTAGGGAATTATGGGAACTGTATTTTATTGTGGCACCGGAGCTCTCTGACAGAGAAGGCTCAATGTCTCAGAAAAAAACAAAAAACAACTCCCATGATTCCCTAGCACTAACATAAACCTTAAAGTGGACTCAATTTGCACTATTTCTGTCAGTCTGCAAAGGCCCTACAAGTTCCAGAATACAAGAGGAGGCAGCCAGAGCAGTTAAAACAACAGCCTTGTTTTAAGAGTGTAGAGCAGGGTAGGCAACCTTTCCCCTTTAAGGGCCGAGGGACTTCAGCTCCCAGAAGCCTCAGCCATGTTGGCCAATAGCTCCTGGGATTCTGGGAGCTGAAGTCCCTCAGACCTTAAAGGGGAAAGGTTGCCTACCCCTGGTAGTGTGATAGTCTCATTACAAAGCACAATGAAACTTATTTCAGTGCACATGTGTTACATTCAACATGGCCAGTCAGACATTGAGACAATAATGTTGAACTGACCTACTAGAGACACAACAAACAAAAATATTGCTTACATGCTTATGCTCTTCTGCATTCTAAACAACTTATTAAATAAGCAGGTTCATTTAATAGAAGTGCTCATAATGCTGCCCTATAGTCATTAAAATACCACGTCAGTTTTAAAACCTAAAAGTCCAGAAGCTTCCATCTTTTTTCATATACCCTGGAGCAGAAATGTGGATGGCAAGGAGAACAAAAGGAAGGAAAGGGGGGTGTACACAAAGAATTATAAAATGTGAGTGAAGCAGACAAGAACTGTCGGAAATATTATGAAAATCTTCGGTCAAAGATCAGGAACAGTACTGAAGTAGCATGACTGGGAGGATGTCAGAACCCAAAAGACATCTGGAGAAGAATTGGCAATCTGTACTATGTGGTTTCCAGCAGCTGTGAGCTATTAAAACAATAGTTAGGGCAGAGGAACACACTTAGATTCATTCCTTTTAGAGTGTCTCTTTGTAGCACTACATTCAAAGGACCAAGTTATATCAAAGTGAGAGAGGAAATAAGTCTATTTCTGTTAGATTTCTATCAGAAGTTCTGGCTTATTTTTGTTAGAAGTCCTGGTTTGTTGGGAGGAGAGGGGCTAGGCAGCATACATTTTTCACCCTATTGTCCACTGGGAATTCTCCATGCTGCCTGAGGGATTCAGAAAGTTGCCATCCAGAAAAACAAACCTGGAAAATAAACTTTCCAAGCTATGGATTTCATGGGGGGGGGGGGGGGGTGTGCTTCCAGATTGGGCTCTTTTTCCCCCACTGCCACTAAAAGCTGCTCCTGCTTCTCCTCAGGGCCATTGCCTGCTCACTTGTTAGGAGTTTGGAGTAGGAGAGATGAAGTGTTGCTACAAGACTTTAGCAGCTGTTCCTTGCTGGCACCAGTTGCTCATTCACCTTCTTTGGGCCTGATGGGAAGAATGGGCAAATACCCAACACTGTTCAGGAGGACTAGTAGGAACAGCAGTAGAGTAGGGCAGTAAGTCCTTGACGGTCACCCTCCTGCAGAAATACTGGCCAATCTCCAATGACACTAACCAGCCTTACTATCAAGAATTAACTGAGGATACTACTAGCATGATAGTTGGATGTTGGACTATGGGAGACCAGGGTTGGAATCCCCACTCAGCCAGGGAGACCCGCAGGATGCTCTTTGGCAAGTCACACTGTCTCAGCCTCAGGGGGAGGCAATGGCAAACCTCCCCTGAATAAATCTTGCCAAGAAAACCCCGGGAGAGCTTCACTTTTGGAAATGGCTTGAAGGCACACAGCAACGAACTACTATCATACTAAAGACAGACAAATGTGTCCATTTCAGTTTGCCCCTGTTTCTTGTTGTTTTTCCCCTCCTCAGTTTGGTTCATTCTAAACTCTTCCCTTTTTAAAATGAGCATGGGAGTTGATATGCATGTTGTATGGACTTCTTCTAATATGTGTAGAAGTTACTTATAGAACAGTATAGTACACACCATTTACAATGTTCATCTTCATGTTACAGGTACATAATAACATCCCAACAATGATACCTTTATTGGGCCAACCAAAATGTGCAATTACATGTTGCAAGCTTTCAAAGTCACCCTGGCTTCTTCATCAGGCAAACAGGAGGAAAATGTTAGTAATATGACTGCATATGTGGTTTCCAATACAGATCTTTCTTATCTAACCACAGGCCATGACCAGTTATTCCATATACCATAATACTCTAAAAAGAGGAACACCCTGCTTAGAATATAATTACAATGCAACCAAAGATAACTCATAGCTCTGCTTATTGTACAGCCAGCATTTTATACAATGACAAAAAGTATAATACACTGTAAGGATACCTAATGGCAACAAAGAGAGACAAAATAATTTGCTGAATATATAAATACTAAATGGACCCAAATACTTCCAACAGCCATATTAACAAAAATAGCTCTGATGTAAAATGTATTAACAGAAATAGCTCCACTTGTTTGTGATTGACAAAGCCATGCTATTAAATATTCTTCATCCTCCTTCAATGTTCTGAATCTGAAAAGATGGAAAATACTGTTTCAGAGTGCAGAGAAACCTTAACTAGAAAAATCCTGAACTAATGAGAATATTTGCAGTTCAGGACTGATTCTGCACAAAATTTATATGTCGGTACTTTGTATAGAAAACAACACTTTCTGAACAGAAAATGCTGTTTACTGTATAGAAAATGCTCTAGTTGGGCTCTAATTCTGCACCACATTTGCACATGGGTGATCTGTATTGATTACCAAATGGTAAACAGGCATAGAAAACTGCATGTTATTCTCAAAACAATTGCTAAAATCACTTGGTGCTTCCATGTGAAGAATGATACCCCTAGGTGAGTTTCCACTGTGGTTTCTATATACAAAGCTGTTTTTTGTACAGTTGCCCCTCCATTTTCGCGGGGGATCCATTCTGGACTTCCCCACAAAAATGGAAAATTGCAAATATCAAGCTGGACCTCCCCACAAAAATGGAAAATTGCAAATATTCAAGCTCCATAGGCTTGAATGGTGGTGTGTGCCTGCGGGCGCATGCCCCATTTTGTCCCCTCCAATAGCCACCCGCGAACAGGTGAGGGACACTGACTTCAAGTCCATGAAAGCAGAGGGGCGATTATATAAGGCTAGTCTTACATATTTTCAGATATATGATTTGGTAACATGTTTTGATATAGTGATGTAGCAGTAGGCATGATTATGTCAAATAACAAAAAATAATTTTATTAAACTCAATTTAAGTGGATCAATACAATTTCACTCTTTACTCTCCAACACATAAACATCTATAATGCTCTTCCTTTCCTTTCCTTTCCTTTTCCTTTCCTTTCCTTTCCCCTATATTGAAGACAGCCAGAGTGAGGCCCTTCTCCACTTTTTAGCTCTTATTATCAAAAGCTATATTCCTCCTGACTCTCATTCTCCACAATATCCTTATAGGATCAGTTACTCCTTCAAAGCCCCAAATCACCATTCTTTTGCAAATTAAACTCCACCAAGCATTTTACACCCATCACTCAAACTTCATATACTCTCTTTACCATACTTACCATCTAATGTAATGACAACCTTTTAAAAGAAATATGTTACATAGTATAATTCCTCTGAACTGTCCAAACAGAAAAAAATATTATTTTTATTATTAGCAAGTATTTTTTTTTCATTATTAGCAAGTATTCACTGTTTGTTGTTATTATCTTTTGATAATTTAGAAGTACAAGATGGAAATGAGCTCTTGACATCCATCCACAAGTAAAAGATGGATGTGCTTTGGGTATAAATGCCTATCTATAGTTCATGAAAATCTAAATTCAAAAATACACTGTTTTGCCAAGCTGAAGGCATTCTTTTTCTCCCTAAAATAACATCTTGTGTGTCTACCTTCTAGTCACCTATTAACTTATAGTGATCCCATGAACTGCATAAAGTTTTCTTAAGCCAGGAATACTCAGAGGTGGCTTTGCCAGTTCCTTCCTCTGAAATGTAGCCTACAGCACCAGGTGTTCATTAGCAGTCTCCCATCCAATTACTAACCACAAACCCTGTCTCTGCTCCTGTGCAATGCCAGGTCCATAAAAAATAAGACCCACATCATCTGTGATCTTATGCAGGATAAAAACTGCGACCTGGCATGCATTACTGAAACCTGGCTTGGGCCTGAGGGTGAGGCAGTGTGGGCCCAGGCCCTCCCTGCCGGGTACTCAGTTAAGGACCAGATCAGGTTAGGTGGGAGAGGTGGTGGTGTTGCCTTGGTCCATAAAAACACCCTTTCATTAACCAGGAACCCAGTCCGGAAAACAGACTACATCGAGTGTATGTACTTGACACTGAAGGCCAGAGACAGTCTGGGGATTTTGTTGGTTTACCGGCCACCCCGTGCGCTAACAGACTCCCTAGTCGAGCTGACGCAGCTGGTCTCGGAGCTGCTGTTGGAGTCCCCTAGGCTCCTTGTCCTGGGGGACCTC
Organism: Phrynosoma blainvillii; assembly: GCA_026167975.1. Lineage (NCBI taxonomy): Eukaryota > Metazoa > Chordata > Lepidosauria > Squamata > Phrynosomatidae > Phrynosoma > Phrynosoma blainvillii. Next base: position 247,167,022 of record JANUYF010000001.1, on the reverse strand, counting down.
AACATCCCATTCGAGGCCAGTGATACTCCAACAGGTGCAGCTCGGGAGTTCATGACTACCATGACAGCCATGGGCCTGTCTCAATTAGTCTCAGGACCGACACATTGCGCTGGTAATACTCTTGATGTGATCTTCTGTACGGACATGGAGGCTCCGTGGGTAGAGATTTCTAACATCTCTCCCTTGTCATGGACGGATCACTTCCTGGTTGAAGCTCGAATCAAGGCTTCTACCTTAATCCCCCCTGGGGGTGGCGGACCTATTAGGATGGTCCACCCTCGAAGGCTGATGGAACCCAAAAGGTTCCAAGAAGCCCTAGAGGGGTATACGGCTGGTTCTGACGGCGATTCTGTTGACGCCCTGACCAACATCTGGGATACTAACCTTTCCAGGGCTATACACAGCATCGCTCCCAAGCGTCCTTTCCGGCCTGCCTCCAATAAACAACCCTGGTATTCGGAAGACCTCAGGGAATGGAAGCGGGCTGTGCAACGACTAGAGCGTAACTGGCGAAAACATCAGCGCTTGTCCGACAGGACACTCCTCCGCTCTCTTTTAAGAGCCTATGGAGTGGCAATAGATGCAGCAAAGAATTCGTTCTTTGCTGCACGTATTGCGTCCGCAGAGTCGCGTCCAGCAGAACTGTTCAGGGTTGTGAGGGAGCTAACTCAGCTCCCCCCCTCCCTGAGCCCTATTTTGGAACCATCTAAGGCCTGCTGTGACGAATTTAACAACTTCTTCGCGGATAAAATCTCTCGGATAAGGGCTGATCTTGACGCCAGTATTCCTGCAGATCCTAGAGAGGTGTCCGAAGCGTCCGTGGCCCCTGTTATACTGGATCATTTTGAGTTTGTCAGTACCGAGGAAGTGGACAAGATCCTTCGAAGTGTTAGGAAGACGACATGCTCTCTTGATCCCTGTCCCTCATGGTTGGCAGCTCAGGGGGGAGATGCGGTGTTAACATTGTTGCACCGCATCGTTAATACATCTCTAAGAGAGGGTCAGTTTCCATCCAAATTAAAATTAGCAGTGGTTAAACCCCTGCTTAAAAAGCCCTCCTTAGACCCCCTGTCTCACAATAATTATCGGCCCATATCGCTGCTACCTTTTTTGGGGAAGGTGATCGAGAGAGCAGTCGCTTTCCAGCTTCAATCGTTCTTGGATGACACCGATTTTCTGGACCCATTTCAAACCGGCTTCCGGGCGGGCTATGGAGTTGAGACTGCCATGGTCGCCTTAGTTGATGACCTCCGTCTGGGCATGGACAGGGGAAGCATGTCCCTGTTAGTGCTCTTGGACATCTCAGCAGCTTTCGATACCATCGACCATGGTATCCTTCTAGACCGCCTGAGGGAGCTGGGTATCGGGGGCACTGCTCTGCAGTGGTTCCGGTCCTACCTCTCAGGCAGGTTCCAGATGGTGGAGCTGGGGGACTGTCATTCCGATAAGAGGGCCCTTACATCTGGTGTCCCTCAGGGAGCGATTTTGTCCCCTATGCTTTTCAACATTTACATGAAACCGCTGGGAGAGATCATCCGGAGACATGGGGCGCGTTGTTATCAGTACGCTGATGACACCCAAATAATCTTCTCTGTGTCTCCGACTGATGCAGTAACTAAGGATGGCATCTCTCCTCTTGATGCCTGCTTAGAGTCGGTAATGGGCTGGATGAGGGAGAACAAACTCAGTGTGAATCCAGGGAAAACGGAAGTACTGGTGATAGGTTCCCCGGTTCCGGGTGGCGAGATTTGTCATCCAGTCCTGAATGGGGTCATGCTCCCCTTGAAGGACTCGGTGCGCAGCTTGGGAGTACTCCTTGATTCGTCGCTCCAACTGACATCCCAGGTGGATGCGACGGTCAGGAGTGCTTGTTATCAGCTTCGGCTGATACGCCAGTTGCGTCCCTACCTGAATCGTAGGGACCTTGAAACTGTTGTACATGCTTTGGTAACCTCTCGATTGGATTTCTGCAACGCGCTCTACATGGGGCAACCCTTGTACCAAACCCAGAAGCTGCAATTGGTGCAGAATATGGCAGCTAGATTGGTCGCTGGTAGTTCCAGGTCGGACCATATAACACCTATCTTAAAAGACCTTCACTGGCTGCCTATTCGCTTCCGAGCTCAATACAAGGTGTTGGTTTTGACCTATAAAGCCCTAAATGGCTTGGGCCCAGGGTACTTGGAGGACCGCCTCTCCCCACATAATCCGCCCCGCACACTCCGATCATCTGGGACTAATCTGCTAGAGGTCCCCAAGTTTCACTTTGTGAGGACCTCTCAGAGGGCTTTTTCCATCATTGCCCCTTCCTTCTGGAATAAGCTTCCTGCAGAGCTTCGCTCCTCTGCATCACTCGTCTCTTTTAAGAGAAATTTAAAAACGTATTTATTTCAGTTGGCATTTCCACCTTAAGTAATGGTATTTTTTCTTTCTCTGCCCCATGTGTTTTCTTATTGACCCCGGATTGTTTGTAATTTGATTCCTGCACCGATGTTTTTAATCTTTATATTGTAACAATTTTAACTTTTTGTAAGCCGCTTTGATCATATTCATGGAAAGGCGGGGTAAAAATAAAATTTATTATTATTATTATTAACCAGAGCTGATCCTGCTTAGCTTCCAAGACCAGACAGGATCTAAAGCCTTTAGGGCAGGGACCGGCAACCTTTTTGAGACCTGGGCTGGTCTCCACTAGCCCAGGTCTCGGCTGGGCCAAGGGGGGGGGGAATGGCGGCGCGCGCACGCGCACCCTCCACTGATGCGCGCCCCCCCCCACGAGTCCCCTTACCGATCCAGGTGGACCCCTGCTGCCGCCGCCTCTGGCTCCGCCGCCTCTGGCTCCGCTGCGACCGCCGCTGCGCCCGCTTTCGTCAGCGCGGGACGCGGCCGGCATTTTGGAGACCAAAATGCCGGCCGCGTCCTGCGCTGATGAAAGCGAGTGCAGCAGCGGAGGCGGAGGCACCGGCGGAGGCAGAGACGGCAGCAGAGGCGGCGGCGGAGCCAGAGACGGCAGCGGAGGCGGTGGCGGAGCCAGAGGCGGCAGCGGAGGCGGCGGAGGCAGCGCCTCTGCCTCTGCCGCTGCCGCTGCCGCCACTGCCTCCACCAATGCCCGCTTTTGTCGGCGCAGGACAGCGCACGCCACGGCCGGCATTTTTTTCTCCAAAATGCCGGCCACGACGCGTTTGCGCATGCGCAAATCGCGGCCGCTATTTTGGAGAAAAAAATGCTGGCTGCGGCGTGCTCCCTCCTACACCCCGCCCTCCAGCTTCACCATCAGCTGTGAGCCCTCCAGCCAGCCTTTAACACCGGCTGAGAGCCGTCCGACCAGGAGGCCCCCAGAAGCAGTTGCGGAGGAGACAGAGGCGGCGGCGGCTCCCTCCTACACCCCGCCCTCCAGCTTCACCATCAGCTGTGAGCCCTCCAGCCAGCCTTTAACACCGGCTGAGAGCCGTCCGACCAGGAGGCCCCTAGAAGCAGTTGCGGAGGAGACAGAGGCGACGGCGGCTCCCTCCTACACCCCGCCCTCCAGCTTCACCATCAGCTGTGAGCCCTCCAGCCAGCCTTTAACACCGGCTGAGAGCCGTCCGACCAGGAGGCCCCCAGAAGCAGTTGCGGAGGAGACAGAGGCGGCGGCGGCTCCCTCCTACACCTCGCCCTCCAGCTTCACCATCAGCTGTGAGCCCTCCAGCCAGCCTTTAACACCGGCTGAGAGCCGTCCGACCAGGAGGCCCCTAGAAGCAGTTGCGGAGGAGACAGAGGCGACGGCGGCTCCCTCCTACACCCCGCCCTCCAGCTTCACCATCAGCTGTGAGCCCTCCAGCCAGCCTTTAACACCGGCTGAGAGCCGTCCGACCAGGAGGCCCCTAGAAGCAGTTGCGGAGGAGACAGAGGCGACGGCGGCTCCCTCCTACACCCCGCCCTCCAGCTTCACCATCAGCTGTGAGCCCTCCAGCCAGCCTTTAACACCGGCTGAGAGCCGTCCGACCAGGAGGCCCCCAGAAGCAGTTGCGGAGGAGACAGAGGCGGCGGCGGCTCCCTCCTATACGCGCGCTCCGGAGGCTGCAGAGGACAGTCTCCCTCTCTTGCAGCCAGGAACACAGCTGAGCGACTTGCGCCGCCCGCCCCCCGCGGCTATTAGGGACTAACACCTTCCCTACTAATCCACCGGTGGCGAGTATGCGGTTGGAAAACCGGGAAGAGTTAAAACCATCCCCTAGCAATATCTTCCCTAGTGACTATGTAATTTGTATTTTAATTGTATCATGTATTTAAACTGTATAGGGTTTTTATATTGTATATTTAATTATTGTCTTTAATTGGTTTGCCTTGTTTTGAGGGGTGGGGTGGGTGGGGGTGGAAGGAAGGGTGGGTTTTGATTGATGTTATTTGCTTTGATGTTATTTCTTTTGTTGTTCTGATTTTGTACTTGTTGATATTGTTTACTTTGTTAAATTTGTTGTAATATATTGTTGTTAATTTGTTGTAATATATTGTTGTTCACCGCCTCGATTGGCTTGCCAGAGGGGCGGTATATAAATAAACCGTATTAAACCGTATTAAATACTGGCGGCGGAGGTGCCGTGGCGACGGCGGCGGCAGGGGTCCGCCTGGGCCGGTAAGTCCGGCGTCCTGGGCCGGAACCGGGCCGGGGGCCATAGGTTGCCGACCCCTGCTTTAGGGTATTTCATACAGGTTGTCATCTTAGTTACTGATTAAACCCTGTTGTTGATATTAATCAAGCTAATTTTGAAAGTTTGTGCCTATTCTCATAACAGAGCTTAATCCAATAAAGAATTATCCTAATATTTACTAAAGTCACTCCCATTTGTACATTCAATTTGGCTCACAATGACAATGACAGCTAGCTGGACTATCCTCCTCAAATATTGATTTTAAATAGATACATCCCATTGTAAATTCAAATTAACAAAAAAAAAATAGGCTTTATAAAACAGGCTTTCGTCTGAAAGACAAAATACATTTGTTCAGGACTCTATTCTGCACCAAAGATCTTAGATCCACTACAGGTTGGACCAGATGATTTCCAAGAATGCCTTTCACCTCTACATATTATGTATTGTTGACAGGTCACTGGTTTCTATGACTGATGGCAGTTGGTACAGAGCCTAACCTAGTAAATGCATTCCTTGCAACAAATTGTAGGTCTTTGACAGCTCTTTTCTCTGACTTATTCTAAAGTGTGTGCAGAAGCATAAAACTTTGTTTCCTTACACACACTGTTAGAATTATTTTTTCTTCTGGGGAAAATCTGAAACTATGGCATTTTAATCACCCCTTTGTCTTATCTTTTAAAACACAACTGCTCTTCTTTGAACCTGTTGTCTGAGTAGGAAAGATACAACTTTTTAGAAATATGAAACTAAGGATTTTGAGTGGTTGGGGATTAATGATAAATCCCACCAATCTATATATTTACACCAAAAAGTAGGTATGAGATGGATTTTCGGTAGCATTTTAAATAAATCTAAAACAATGTTTACATTTGGGGCTTACATGTGAAGAAGAGAGGCTTACGTATTGAGGTGGAAGGCAAGTGAGTTGTGGTAGTATACTTCTCCAAATAGTCTAGCATTTGAAAAGAAGTATATTCAAATTGCAGAATCAAGTTTATTACTTTTTGACAAAGAAAATATCCAGTTGAAATTGTATCAGGAAGCATCTAGCTTAGCCTCATAAATGTACCTGTAAAATGTACTGGACTGCCCACACAAAAATCAATAAAAATAAAAATGGCCCAGATGGAGCTAGGAGAGGGAAGGTCAGATGCAATTCTATGTCAAGTGAAGAGCAACATATTTACTTAATGTTTTCTTGCCATGAAAAAGAATAATTTCAATTTTTTTCTCCCAATCAGCAAGATTGTAAGAGTTTCAACATATTTTTCAATGTCTTCCGACAAGCTGAGAAAACTTTTTTTGTAGAGGGTAAGAACATTTTCAAACATTGTTTAAACCTATCACGTAGAAAAAGGTATCCCTTGCTTCTGGAAGCCTGCTTAGTTCCTATACAGAAAAGAGATGGCGGGCACACACACCCCGGCCAGGCCTGTTCACTCAAGGCATGCCTACACAGGACATTTGCATCAGTTTTCCCCTGCTCTCACACTGCCCTGTCCACATGACACAGGGCCAAAGCCTGATTTGATTGTGGACTGTCTTCACATGGGAAGACCAGTTCCACAATGGATCTGGGCCATTCCTCTTTTAAACTGAATTTTAAAGATTCAGCAGCTGCTCCAGATCTTCCCAAAAAATCTGGAATACTCCGGAGGGATGCTGGGTGGCTGTTAACACATGTCTTACTGTGCTGCCCACTGCTGCTGGCACAGGTTGCTCCCTCTGATATTAAAACAAGACACCCATTCATATGATCAATGCTGGGCACCTTATTTTCAACCTCAGAGGGAGCAACTCACTGCAACAGCAGCAGGATGTGTGTGGAGACAGCTGTCCTGGGTCATTCTAGAGTGCACAGGTAATAGGGGGAATTCAGTGTCAGAATACTCTGGGAGCATCCTGGAGTATTCCGGCAAGTGTAGAGGCAGCAACAATTTGCTTTTATGTGAACCTACTAGGAAGAACAATATCCCACCTCTTCCTCTCCTCTCTCCCCTGCTGAGTTAACTGAGTGCAAGCTACTTTTGTACCGTGCATTCAGTCTGCAGCAGCTGAAGTAAGCTGGGGACAAAGGGGGAAAGTGAATGGAGAAGAGCCAAATTGGGACATTTTAAAAGCATCTGCAAAAAAGGGTTAATTGGGACCGTCCCTACCAAACTGGAACAGTTAAAGGGCATGAGAATGAGATCGCTGCTGCCTGCAAACACCCTGAGGTAATCATGGTCCCTACATAACAGTGTACATTCCTACATGGCCCCATTCTGGAAGAATTCCTTCTTCTAACCAGTGATTAAACCTACAGTGGCTCTAGCTTCTTTTTCTTCTGGACAGAAGGACCTAGCTATAAATGCCCATTCTGCCATTCAACTCACTGGGTAGCACTGGGTAGCACAAACACTCTGGCCATCAGCTCACTAGGTTTTTGTGAAATTGTAAGAATACAAAGAAAATGGGAGGGGCAAGTACTTGTTCTTGAGCTCCTTGTTGGAAAGGCAGGGCATAAATACAATATCTAAATGTAATAATTAAGATAGGATCAACATGACAGTTAAAAATGCCAACCTGAAGGCTAGCTTTCCTAAAATATAGAAAGCCAATTTTGGGGCCTGCAACTTCCAGAATCTACCATCTAGCATGGACAGTGGTCATGGTAGTGGGAAGAGTGTGGGAACTGTAGTCCAAAACAACCCAAGGTTTTCAGATTCTGTCAAACAGAGACAGAGTTATGAAAGAAACCTCACCAGGGTAGCTTGGATAGCTCAGTATCACTCTCTCATCAGTTCTACTTCACAGTGCAACATCACTCCTTTCTGTTCTCATTTATAGGACAGTAAAAAATGTGGCATTATTCAAGAAAAGGAAAAGCTGTAGGTGAGATGTATATTTAGCTATTTATATAAAATGCATTCTCTGTTTCCCCCCCAGGCAGAGATAGACACTAGTTTCCACTAAACAAATCAATCGATAAACAGCAAAAACAACAGCAATCCTGTCTGTCTGTCTGTCTGTCTATCTAGATAGACAAAAAAATAATCAAAGCAATAGATAAAAAACCAACTAATAACCAGCAGGAAGCCCGGCTAAATGAAACAAACAAACAAACAAAAAACCCTGAATACAATTGAAAAATCCAAGCCGCAGAAAAATCAAAAGCTTGATGGGACATTTTGCTCCCAGTTATCTCTCAGTAAAGGAAATCTGAGCACATCCTTTCCTTCCATAAATTTTCAAGTAAGGAGAACCACATCTGAATTTTTATTTGATGTATTTAAATGTATTCTCTTTGGGCAACATCAAACTCACAGTCTCAGGCATGCTCACATCAGAGTAAGTCCCACTGAATTTAGCTGAAGTCGCCATTCAGCAGGCACAACAGCTTTGCACTGACAATAAAGGCCTCACATTCAAACAATCTGGAAGCACAATGGGGGCTGCAACATCCCACTCCATCCTTCTTTTCACATTTATTTCCTCCCCCATTTCTAGATTGCTCTTGTTTTATTTTGCTGTATTGTTCAAATTGGACAACAGTGTCCAACCATAACTCAGTGTCATCACACACTACAGATTACTATCATGTAGGAAAAGGAGTCTATCAGACAGAAAAAGGAAAGGGAACTGCACAGATGGAAGGGAGAATATATGAACCCACCTCACACTTCTGCACACTAAACAGGAGCGGGGAACATCAGAACTACTGCTCATATCAAAAGCTGGCTGATGTCAGCTGAAGTTCAACAACATCTGAATTGGGGAGAGATCACAGTTCACCAAAGTCACCAGCCCTGCTCCAGAGTATGAGCCATTTCACACTACACAATTATAGCACTATGATTTCACTTTAACTGCAATGGCTATGCTTGAGGAATCCTGGGACTTGTAGTTTGGAGATGCACTAGATAAGCTCTTAGGAGGAGAATTCTAAATGTGCCTTCTTAAATCCCAGGATTGCATAGTATGTTTCCATGGCAGTTAAAATGGAATCATAATGCTATGACTGTATAGTGTGAAAGGGACCATGACATGGAGGACTGGCATGCTCATCTGAACTGGGGCCATATTTGTAGCTTGCTGTGACAGGAGGTACAATGGCAATGCTGATTAATATCTTTGCTACTAGTAAGATTTGCAGCTCTGCAGGTCAAAATAAGGGTAACTAAAATCTAAGAGTTGCGGGAAGTCAAAGAACCTGAAAATGTCAGAAATGACACTTCTCTTTCACTTGCTCTTTTGCTTTTCAAAAACAGGAATGCTGAAAGCAGTGGGGGAAACTGTGTGCATTCACCATTTCAGCCTAATTTAGAAACAAGAAGGATTTGACCTTGCTTTCTCTCTTTCTTGCCATTATTCTATAGACACCAATATATATATTTAAATTCTTATTCATGGAGAAGCATTCGAAGCACATACTTCTCCTCTTCCACGTTAAGTATTACAGTTCATAAACCATTTTGATTCTGCTAATTGTAAAAACTGATCCTTAGTTTCATGACTGTGACAGCAGAGTGTTCAAGGTTGGGTCTCATATAACCTAGGATGGTCAATACCAAGAGATCACCACTTAGAGGGCTATGGCTGTGAATAACTCTTTAAAGTGAATAACTCTTTTAAGCAGGTTATTCTTCTGAGTAACCTTGGAGAGATGGAAATGTTGTAAAATTACTTATGCTGGTAACAGGGAATATGTCTTTAACTTGACATACTGCTCCTAGGCTTTGCTCCCACAGGGCATGCAGTTGATACTCACTGTAATAGTCTATTTCTATATGCTGGAGTAAAATTCCCAGTTTCCCAACCAGCATCACAATTGGATATGACAAGCAAGTTGCAGCTTAACACAATTGGAGAACACCAGCTTTGGGAAACATATACATAGGATGCATCCAGACTGAAGAATTAAAGCAGCTTGACACTACTTTAACTGCCACAACTCTATCCTACAGAATCTTGGGATTTGTAGTCTGGTGAGATAGTCAGCCTGGTCTGTAAGAGAGCTCTGGTACTTTACCAATCTACAAATCCAAGTATTCTGCAGGATATAGTCATGGCAGTTAAAGTGGTGTCTAACTGCTTTAATTCTTCAGTCTCGATGCACCCTAACACGATCTGTGAGGAAACGGACAAAATTCAGGTTGTGGCACAGTCATTTCTTGCTCTTATACATGTTGAAGAACTGTTTCCAAGAATATGTTGAGTGAATGCCTACTTTACCTAACTGTATTCAGAATTTCTATATCACGCTGGAGAAGAATTGGGTGCTGAACTAACAGCTAGAGTAACATAACCCTGGCCACTGAAGACAAAAGAAGGAAGGAAGGAAGGAAGGAAGGAAGGAAGGAAGGAAGGAAGGAAGGAAGGAGCAACCTGTCCTGAATATCCAACAGCAAGAAAAGTGCTGGAAACTTTACTTAAGTGAACCTGTGTGCCAACATATACTCCAGGGATACAACCATAATGGAATAATGGTAGCTAAAATGTTCAGTGCTGAGCGTTTTTGTTGTTGTTGTTGTTAGAAATCTTCCACCTACACTTCTTCCAATACACTTCTCTAAGCACTGAGAAAATGAGAAAGTTGTGGGATTCATTACCACAAGATGTGGAGACTGTCAATAGCTTAGGTGGCTCCTTGCCAATGGAGCAATGAATCTGCTACAGTTTTTAGTCCGAACTTTCCTGACGTTGGTTCAGCACTTTGGACAGCTCCTTTAAAGTTTATAGTCAATCCTGGCATTGATTCAGAATTGACATGGAAGCCACTAGCTGCCACTGGATGCAACAGAAGAATGAATGGAGGAATGATTGACAGCAGAGGACATTATGAATTAGTCTCAGCTGAAGAAATCTATTAGACTTATGAGGTGGAGACTGTCAGGTAAAGGTCTGGAAGGACAGCAGACCAGACCAGACCAAGACATTTTTCTAGAGGAGGCATGGGTGCCTCTTTGAAACAGGATCCTACATTAAACAGGGCTTTGGTATGATCCAACAGTCCTCTTGTATTCTCAACAATTCAATGAGCAAAGCACCTCATTAAAAAAAGGGGGGGGGGAACAGCACAATTTCAGCAGTGATTTTGGCAGTATGACTTGTGGTGGCAATAGCAAAGTACTGGGGGAAGCTTAAAAAGCTTTCCCTTGGCCATATACTATCCACTCCTGCACTAAACCATGAGTTAGTAAGATATGATAAAGATATAACCTTCCTAGGAAGTTAAGATTAACCACAATTGGTTGGTTCAGAAAATGTTCCAAATGCCTCCTCGTACTTTAGAAGAGGAGGGGGAAGGGAGTGTGCAAATCCAGAGGGAAGCTTCTCTTGTTTCTGACTTTCAAAATGCAGTCATTCTCCTTCTGCCTAATTTATTATCATAGAATCATAGAATCATAGAATCATAGAGTTGGAAGAGACCACAAGGGCCATCCAGTCCAACCCCCTGCCATGCAGGAACTCAAAATCAAAGCATCCCTGACAGATGGCCATCCAGCCTCTGCTTAAAGACCTCCAAGGAAGGAGACTCCACTACTCTCCGAGGGAGTGTGTTCCACTGTCGAACCGCCCTTACTGTCAGGAAGTTCCTCCTAATGTTGAGGTGGAATCTCTTTTTTTGCAGCTTGCATCCATTGTTTCGGGTCCTAGTCTCTGGAGCAGCAGAAAACAAGCTTGTTCCCTCCTCGATATGACATCCCTTCAAATATTTAAACACGGTTATCATATCACCTCTCAGCCTTCTCTTCTCCAGGCTAAACATCCCCAGCTCCCTAAGTCGTTCCTCATAGGGCTTGGTTTCCAGACCCTTCACCATTTTAGTTGCCCTCCTTTGGACACACTCCAGTTTCTCCACATCCTTTTTGAATTGTGGTGCCCAGAACTGGACACAGTATTCCAGGTGAGGCCGGACCAAAGCAGAATAGAGTGGCACTATTACTTCTCTTGATCTAGACACTATACTTCTACTGATGCAGCCTAAAATTGCATTGGCCTTTTTAGCTGCTGCATCACATTGTTGGCTCATGTTCAACTTGTGGTCCACCTGGATTCCTAGATCCCTTTCACACGTAGTCTCATTCAGCCAGGTGTCCCCCATCATATATCTGTACTTTTCATTTTTCCGCCCTAAGTGCAGTACCTTACATTTCTCTGTGTTGAATTTCATTTTGTTAGCTTTGGCCCAACTTTCTAGTCTGTTCAAGTCATTTTGAATTTTGATCCTGTCCTCTGGGGTATTAGCTACTCCTCCTAATTTGGTGTCATCTGCAAATTTGATAACTATGCCTCCAATACCATCATCCAAGTCTTTAATAAAGATATTGAATAGCACTGGGCCCAGGACAGAGCCCTGTGGCACCCCACTGGTCACTTCTTTCCAAGTTGAAAAGGAGCCATTGTTGAGCACCCTTTGGGTTATTTATAGGGGATTGTTGAAGGGATAACAACTGCAAAACACAGTGCACTCTAAAAACTCCATATAAATACAGTGGGTCTGCCACATTTGCGGGGTGAGGAGCACAGGACCCCTGTGGAAGTGGGGAAACTGCAAATAAAAGAAAATATTATTTTTACCTAAGAAAACACCTCTCTTGGAATCTCTAAATCAGGAGTCGGCAACCTAAGGCCCAGGCCTTGAGACCGGCCCGTGGCTGGTCCTGCTGCCCCCGCTGTCGCCGCCGTTGGGCGTTCCAAAATGGCACCTGCCGTTGTGCGCATGAGGGCACCATTTGGGAAGGCCCAACGGCATGTGCGAATGCCATGCATGTGCACGCGACACGAATCACCATTTGGAAAGGCCCAATGACGCCAGCACGTTAGGCGTTCCAAAATGGCACCCCCATGTGCGCACACATGCGCACGATGGTGGGCGTTGTGCGCATGCATGCGCGTGGGGGCAAGCATGCACACGCTGGCCCCTGGCGCCATTCCCCCCCCCCCCCAGCCCCTGGCAACAAAAACTTGCCAACCCCTGCTCTAAATCCTCTAGTGCAATTCTATGGTCAACCTCTACCAGAGATTGATCATAAAATCATACTGGATGACTTGCAATGCTTAGAGAAGTATTCTCTCTAGAGATCTCTAGGTCCCCTAGCATGACTTCTACAGGACTTAGAGATTCCTAGAGACAGCATATTGATCCAAATCTACAAATAATCAAATTCATAAAAGTCAAAGCCACAAATGTGGAGATCTGATTGTAGTGCATTTGTCAATACTTGGAAAGCTAGTTTTAAAAAGAAATTAGTTACAGGTGTTGTTTCAAGACACTCCTCAATCATCATTAGTTGCATAGACATTTATAATTCCTTTAACAATATAATTCTTTTAACCTACCCATCCACCCCTTCTTTGAATATTTCCCAAGAGTAGCTAAAATAGTTCCTGCTGGTAACTTTTTAAAAATCTGAATGCTGCAAGTCTCTTAATAATAATAAATTTTATAATAAAATTTATTTTTATCCCGCCTCTCTGCGTAACACAACCGACACGGCTTACAACTTTAAAATATACATCCATATCCCACAATCCTGCCCCCCTTAAAATACAATTAAATAATAATGATTTAAAACATATTTACACAGGCTCTATCTACCAACCTCATTGTCACTTCAAGATCCACAGCAGAGCATGAGGCAATACCAGCAGCATGAACTGCAGCATCAAACAGCACTGAAACCATGGGCTACTCATCTAATGGTTAATGAGCCCATACTCTAGTAACTAGAAACGTAACTAGAAAATTGCAGCTGCCCCGGACAAAATCATGTCCTTCGCTAGGTTACAACCATAACATAACTTTACCTATCCCTTTGTTATAACTAAGGGGGGAAGCAGACGGGCGGCACGAGGCCGCCCCAGGAAGCTGCAGATTGGGGCCGAGGCATCCCCATTCCTCGGCCCCGCGGCGCAGCTTCGCCGCCCCTGGAAGGAGCGAAGGTGTACCGCAAAAGGTACAGATCACTGAAGGTGCGCCGCAAAAGGCTGCCAGCGCACCTTCGGCGACTCTTCCACTGCAGCATGTGCGGACGCTGCAGTGGGAGGGCATCCTCAGAGTGCCGGCCGTGCGGAGGGCCGGCTGCTCCGAGGACGTTTGGGGGAAGGGGTTGGGGCACCCAGCGTGTGGCTGCCCCTCCCCTTCCTTGCTCTGAACACGGCGCTTTGCGCCGTCTGCTTAGACCCTAACTTGTTATTTGCAAATATTTGTTTCCAGAGGCCAATACTAATTAGGCCAGATTCTATCCATAAAAATGCATGCATTTTCTGACTGAAAAATCATTTGGTAAGACTAAAAATGTTTATGCTTCCTCCTCCATTGGAATTCTATCTCCCAAAAGTAATGGAAACCATACCTTTATTTATGCTTCAACTTTAAAAAAAACATTATGGAAAAGTTTAGTCATTTTATAAAACCAGGATCTGAAAAAGGAAAAGGAAACACAGCTGTTTTGTTGGTGGGTAAAAAAGTCAGGAGTTAAGGAAGTGCAAACATGTTTCCTTTAAAATGTGCTTGAAAAACGAATCTGTCCTGGAGCATGAACACTGAAAGTGATTTAGCTGTTCTGTTCCAATCAGACAAAAGAGCTGCAACATTGTTTGAGAAGCTGTTCCAGATTGTTTTGGTGAGAAAATTAGGATGGGAATCTCATTAGAACGGCCTTTCTGATCACATTTTAGATACTTTATATGCTAAAATACTCAGCAAGTTATAAATAATGCAGGAGGAGAGGGAGGGAGCAGCATTTGCCTTTTCCCAAGGCATTTCAGCAGCTTGCTTTCTCTTTTGAGTCTGGAGAGTTGGACATCCAAAAGAATGAAATGTCTCAAACAAAAGCAATCCTGAAAAAACATTTTCCATTTCTTTCTTTGGTGGGGTAGAGAGGAAGGAGAAGTCATTTTTGTCCCTGGCATGCTTGTTGTTGTGTGCCTTCAAGTAACTTCTGACTTATGGTAACCATAAGGTAACCCCATCATGGGTTTTTGTGATAGAATTTGTTCAGAGGAGCTTTGCCTTCCTCTGAGGCTGAGAGAATGTGACTTGCTCAAGGTTACTGAATGGGTTTCCATGACCATGTGGGAATTATAACCCTGGTCTCCCAGTGTCCTAGTCCAACACCCAAACCATTACACAATGCTGGCTCTTCCCTGCACTTCAGTACAAAGAAGTAGACCTACAAGATCAATCACTTGTCACCCATACACTTAATAATTGCATTCTCAGATTTCAGCCACTTACAGTGTAAATCCCCCACAGACACACACTCCAAAATAATAATAAAAAAGATGGAAAACTTGGACAAAAAATTATGCTGAGATTATAAATTGGCTCCACTGGGGGAAAACTGAAATTTGTCCCATGAACGTGGTGGGGAAGAAATGTTGAAATTCTTTGTTGAAATACCAACAGTACAAGAAGAGTACATTTTATTTTATCATTTTTTATTTTATTTTACTTTTATTCCATTTTGTGTTTTCTGGCTTAGGGTGCTTGGGTGGAGCACACTTAATTCTGTATACCCAAACACTCCTTTGGACATGAGGCATTTTTATATCCTGTAATATGGTGGAATTCTTCCAATACACTGAAAGTCAGAAAATATCTCACAACTCACACAAGGCAAGCACATGACTATTGAAAACCATTATATTAACTGAGTGTCAAATACACTGTCTCTTGCAGAGATCTACTATACTAAACTATGAAACAAATTGTTGTTTAATCCAAAGTCATGTTGTCACAAACTGAGTCCAAGGAATTTGTGTTTATTTAAAGAAGATCTTGCCAACAGTTAACCTTCATGATAAAATTCAGTTTTTCATTCTGATTGACAACCTGAACAAAAGAGCTTCAAGACAACTTGGATATCACCTTACGTTAACTGCAACCATCCACTAAGTGCTAAGAAGCTACTAGGAACTTTGCTGCTTAGAAAAGAAGTTGATTATTGTGTCTTAAAGGGAGAGTATGAAGAATAACTATTATGTCAAAATATCACTGAAAGCCAGTGTGGTGTAGTGGCTTGAGATCTGGAGATCAGGGTTCAAATCCCCACTCAGTCATGGAAATGCACTGGGTGACCTTAGACAAGTCACACTCCCTCAGCCTCAGAGCAGGGCATTGACAAACCCCTTCTGTAGAAAACTTGCCAAGAAAACCCTGCAATAGATTCACCTTAGGGTCACCATAAATTGGAAACAATTTGAAGACACTATCTGAGTAAGCATGGTGTAGTTGACTGTGTGTAGGATGATGACCCTGGGAGATCAGGAACTCAGTTCCTGCTCAGCCATGGAAACCTGACTGGGTGACTTTAAGTCACACTCTCTCAGCCTCAGAAGGCAATGCAAAACTCTTCTGAATAAATCTTGCCCTCCCCCCCCAAAAAAATCCACTAGGATAGGGTCACTATAAGCTGGAGATAACTTGATGGCACATAGCAATAACATTCATGTGCCTTTCCACTAATATAGATCTTTGTACACAACTTTGAGCCAGCATGGTGTAGACTACAACTCTGGAGACCAGTGGTTGAATTCCTGCTCAGCCATGGGAACCCACTGGGTGAGTTTGGATGTGTCTTACTCTCTCAGCCTCAGAGGAAAGCAATGGCACCCCCCCCACCCCGTCGGCAAAACAGGTTTTGCCAAAAAAAAAGTTCCATGATGGGATCACCTAAACTGAAAATGACTCAAAGCTACAAAACAACAACAAAATATCAAAATCAATTTGAAAGTAAGATACAATCCCAAACTTTAAATTGATATCTATTTTGTTTTGGGATCCCTCCCACCATGCTGAGTAGCAGAGGAATTCTGGATAGGTTTTAAGAGCTTTAGTGACATGACAGCTGTGCTGTATAAATTAACACCTGACAACCTCAGCAAAATAACTTTACAGGCTGCTTCCAGGTATTTTCTTTCCTTAATTGCAGTTGCCCATCACAACCTAAGAAGCCATTAGATTCCCTTCCATTTAGAAAGAAAGCTGGCAGAATGCATGTGTGTTGCTAAGTGCTGCTGACTCAGTAGGAGCCCAGCTGGGGATGGACTTTATGAAGACTGATTCCTTGATGGAATTTTATATATTCTTTTGTTCTTTGTCATTTTCCTCTACAGAAAACTCCAGCTGGCTGCTAGCTCCTGAGTGTACAGAACTAATGGGAAACAACACAGTGACATTTGCCAGTATTTTGTGGCCTGAACAGCAACAGGGACTTCTCTGCCTTTTCTTGCAAGGACTTCTCAAGCCCTGAGAAAACACTAGCTCAGACATGCAATCAGATGGGGAGAATTGCCTAAACTTCATAGGGAAGTTCCTAGGTCACATCAGCCCACTCTTGAATGGATCTATTCCCCGATTGCTTTCCAGATTATGGCTCTACTCACTGAACTATCCAGCCTGCTACTTGCCAGTCTAGCAGAAAAGAGATGTGAGTTCCTTTCTCATATGCCAGCCCTGGACTACCCTATGTAACCACACAGCAAGGATCCTTTTCAAATGGCAAATGCCACAAAACAAACCCAGAGATTTGACACCCTGTCCCCATGAAACAGCTATATTGGTTACCAGTCCATTTCCAGGCAGAATTCAAAGTACTGGTTTTAACCTTTAACACCCTACATGGCTTAGGTCCAGGCAATTTGAAAGATCCTATCTCCTTATAACAGCCAGCATGGTGTAGTGGTTTAAGAGTTGGGCTATGACTCTGGAGACCAGGGTTCAAATCTTGGCTTGGCCTTGGGTAAGTCATATTCTCTCAGACTCAGAGGATGGCAATGGCAACCCTCCTCTGAAGGAACTTGCAGAGAAGACCCTGTGATAGGGTCACCTTAGGGTTGCCACAACTCGAAAATGACTTGAAAGTACACAACGGGCCTTTGCAGACTGCCAGAAATAGTGCACATTAAATTGAGGCACTGCCCTGGCTCAGTGCTAGGGAATCATGGGAACTGTAATGTATTGTGGCACCAGAGCTCTCTGACAGAGAAGGCTCAATGTCTCAGAAAAAAATACAATTCCCATGACTCCCTAGCACTGAGCCAGGGCAGTGCCTCAATTTAATATGCACTATTTCTGGCAGTCTGCAAAGGCCCAACATCTCCTTATATAAACCTGCAATATCCTTATATAAATGTGGGGCTTATATGTCATGGACTTTCTTTCAGTCCTACCACCTTTGCAGGTATGGTTGGTGAGGACGAGAGAGAGCCTTCTTTGTGGCTGCTTCCAGGCTGTGGACGTCCCTTCCATGGGAGTTCCAGTTGTCCCCCTCTCTGCTCTTCTTTTGCAGGAGGATAAGACACTTTGATTTAAGAAGGCATTTGGTGACAGCAGATAGAGCTTATAAGGAGGAGGGGTTGTAATGTTGTTTTTTTTAGAATTTCATCACCTTTTGGGTGCCTTTTAATGCTGTTTTAACGTGTGTTTTTAAATTAGTTCAACTGTATTTTAATTTCTATACTACGAGTTTTTAAACTGTATCATGTTTTAAAGGTGTTGTGTGCTGCATTGGGTCCCACACTGGAAGAAAGGCACAATATAAAATAAAATAAATAAATAAATAAATAACCCAGCTGCCATTCTCAAGCCCATAAACAAAGCTTGTATGCAGAGTCTCAACAGACATCTTTTTGAATAGCAGAAATAAATATGTTTAGCTCCAAGAGAAAAACACTTTCTTTCACTCTGACTGTGTCATTCACATTCACTAGCTTTACAGCTGCATATCTTCAATATTTGGTTGTGAGAGAAGAGGGAATTCCCCCTTCTCTCCAAAAGTTGCTTACCAAGACATTCTACCACACTGCAAAACTTCCTTTGTGGTTGATAATAACTCATTTCTTAAGCTTTTAACTGTAAACAAGGCCTACAATCCAGGCTGCTGAACTACTAGAATCAGTTTGGAAACGTCAGTTACTTTTCCAAAGAGCCAGGTGCTGCTCCTCCCTGACGCGCACCAGTTTCTTGCCAAAGGTAGAGAATGTGCTCTGCAGGTATTTTCTAACTCGGCCTGTCTCTTCATTGGTGTCCTTCAATGTACTGTAATATGACTCCAGGAGAAGCTGAATGGGTCAGCAGATTCGTGGCCTTATCTGTGGCTCTAAATAAAACTGATCAAGCATAGCTCTCCTGCAGGTGCAGAGCAGGTTTTGCCTTTGCATGGAGACTGGAATAATACACTCGGGCTTTATGCTGTGAGTGCATGTGTATATCCCTTGTTTTATGTGTCAACAGTATTTTAGACCATGAGGGAGAAGAATTACTGTGCAAACTAATGCTGGATTTCTCCAGATTGCATTTTTAATTTAGCTCTGCATGCATGTAGAGTGAGGGGGGATGCAGACGGGCAGCCATGGGCTGCTCTAGGAAGCGGAGGATTGGGGCCGAGACTGCCCCACGCCTCGGTCCCAATCCTCCCTTTTGGCACCTGGGAAAGGAGCGCCAAAATAGCGCTCCTTTCCTAGGTGGCGAAAAGGGCACCCGAAGAGCTGCCATGCAGCTCTTTTGCGCCTCTTCCGGTGCAGTGTGTCGAAACGTTGTGCTGGGAGGACATCATCAGAGCGCTCACCGTGTGTAACGGCACGTGTTCTGATGACATCCTCGGGAAGGGGTTGGGGCGCCTGGCGAGTGGCTGCCCCTCCCCTTCCCTGGCTCCCAGACGGTGCTATGCGCTGTCTACAGAGCCCCTGAGACATTTATAGCAAGGATACATGGGAAATTATAAGAAAATGACACCTGAGGATACATTCCATGCAAAATCTCACTGACTGAGATCCAGATTTGCTACTGTACAGAAGCGCCATGACTGAGAACTGAGGAACAATGGTGATTTTCATTCATGCTCTCCTGCATTACCAATACCACCTTCCCCCACAGCTTGGAAAAGCTACCTTTGGGGTTAAGTCTTCAGAATCCTCCAGCAGCATGGCCATACTGGCTGAGGGATACTGGGAGCTATGAATACCAACATAGATTTTCTAAGCTCTGCCTCCCACATCATACTGTTCAAGATTTCACAGATGAAAACTGGTATTCATGTGGCTGAAGAGCATCAAGTGATTGGTGAAAGGGGTATGGCTAGGTAACAATACAGCACATGTTATTAATAGAACATACAAGGCTACTATTTTAAACAGAGAAACCCTACAATTTATGTAGAGTTGAGGAAAGCCTGAAAGCCCCCCAAAACAAACAAAACAAACAAATGCAATTGTGCCTATTAGGAAGGGTGAGACTCTGCTCTTCCTCTTTCCTCCTATTCCTCCTACTGAGTTAACTGAGTACAATCTATGTTTGCACTTTGAACTCAGCTTGCAGCAATTAAGCTAAGGGCATAAGTTGTGGTTTGAGCATAGAACTAGGATTCTGGTAGATCAGGGTTTCAAATCCTGGTTCAGCCATAGACACCCACTGGGTGACCCTGGCCAAGTCACACTCTCACAGCATCAGAGGAAGGCACCTTCTCGCCAAGAAAACCCCATGTTAGGTTCACTTTGAGGTTGCCATGAGTCAGAAACAATTTGAAGGCACACAAACATACATCAGAAAAGTGGAAGGAATAGAGAGGAACTGGGGCATTTTAAAAGCATCTGGAGAAGTGGGATGACAGAGGATTAATTGGAACTGTCCCTGCCAAATCAGGACTGTGTGTGTGTGTGTGGGGGGGGGGTGTTAATGCCTTTTCTTCTCTGAATTAAGCTGTAAAAACAAACAAATTTTAAAAGTTGCTCTGGAGATTCGCACCAGAAGGTAGACTGGATGCCACTGACAAGAGGCCCAGATGATCACAAATCCACTTGCTTCTGTCCTCTAAACAGACTATATTTTTAAAATGAAGGAACTACTTAGAACTCCTTTATTAACACTAAACAAGGTACAGCCTTTCCACAAGGATGTATAGCCAGTGATTATTTAGTGGCCCTACCTTCCCAAGATATTGTTACAAAAGTGGGGAGAAGACACATCTTTCTGCATAAAAGAGTGAAGGACAAATGTTAAAAGAAGGTTGAAGCAGCAGTGACAGAGTACACCTGAAGCCAGCCTAGAAGAAAAGGTTCAAAAGGTTCAGATGGCCATATTTTTAATGCCTGCCAAAATGACTCATTCAGCCATAATTGCAGGAGAGGAAATGGAACAAAATAAGAAAGGAACAGGATGGACCTACAGAGGAAATAAAGGAAACAGCGATGTTTTATACTGCCTGAGGTTGCAACTTCCAGAAGCATGCATATGATTAATTATATTTACTGTTTCTCTTTAGTTCAGCAACAAGAGAGGTTCAAATTTCTAATAATAAGTCATAGATCAGAGTTATCAGAGAGTCTTTAGTTCCATTACACCTAAGCCAACCATTCTTGTAGCCTTTTTGAACAGGCTGCAGCACTTGACGCACTCAGTCTAACACTTTAACAGTAATCTAAAAACATATATGCATACATATGCATTCTGAGCTAATCTTTGACATGTTTCATGCCAACGAAGAGAAAATGCATGAAATGGTCTTACAGCCAGATCACATCAATGTATCCTAGCAAATGTGGAATGCACAGGCAACAATCCTTTGCTTAGAAGAGGGATTAATTATGAGGACGTGGGTGGCAAAATGAGAATTTTCCAAATAAGAATTCAGTCCTCAAATGTCTAGCAGTGCTGAGAGTGAGACATTGAAAATTATTCACACCTAGAAACTCTCCTATTTGCTGTGTTTGCATTCCCTTAGTAACTTTGCCTATCCATTTTCTTTGGATATTTAAACTGGATTTCTAAATGTTCAATTAATGTTTTAAACTACTGCATGTTATCCGCCACTCATTACTATACTAAGAAGTGGGTCCCAGTTAGCTTGAGGGAGGCATCTTGTGCACTGAAACACTTGGCCTAACAAACCACATTCACTTGGATATTCAAATCCTAAAAGATAGGATTAATTTTCAGTGATCCCATCCCCATTGACTGTATGCAGATTGTGTCAATATTTTTTTTTAAGTACATGATTTCCTTCCATGTCCTGATTGACTGTCAATGGTGTGATCCTTTCCCTCTCTCCACATACCAGTTTTCAGATAAAACCTAGCACAGCTGCACTAACATGCTTGGCACTTTTAGCTCAATACAAATTATTTTCTTTGGCTAAATTGATTTGCAGAGCATCCAAGAGCTGTAAGTCATAGTATAAATGAGTTATTTGCATAAATGAAAAATTCTGCTTCCTGAATATGAGCATAACAGTGGATATGTACACACACACCCCAGTCTAAAATACAACTTCAAGGCATCTATTTCTACTAGAAACATGAATACACCCTTTCACAGCTTCATCTGTGGCACAACTTTTTAATCATGCCTGTAGTGTATAATGCCACAAACTACAGACAATAAATTACCTTTTGCCTGACAGAGGAGGATCCTGTTGTTATTACTATCAGACACAGAAAATGTTCTGAGTCTTTATTGTTCTATGTATTTGTGATATCTTTCAAAAAGGGCTCATGAATGTTGATTTCAATTATACTTCCAGAACGCCTGAGCTACCAGGGATTCTGGAAACACGGTGATATGATAGCCGTGTTTAAACATTTGAAGGGATGTCATATCGAGGAGGGAACAAGCTTGTGTTCTGCTGCTCCAGAGACTAGGACCCGAAACAATGGATGCAAGCTGCAAGAAAAGAGATTCCACCTCAACATTAGGAGGAACTTCCTGACAGTGAGGGCAGTTCGACAGTGGAACACACTCCCTCAGAGTGTGGTGGAGTCTCCTTCCTTGGAGGTCTTTAAGCAGAGGCTGGATGGCCATCTGTCAGGGATGCTTTGATTGGGAGTTCCTGCATGGCAGGGGGTTGGACTGGATGGTCTTGTGGCCTCTTCCAACTCTATGATTCTATGATTCTATGATTCTATAGTCAAAAAAAGCAACATTTCTGAGCTCTGCTCAAAAAGACCCT
This sequence comes from Phrynosoma blainvillii, assembly GCA_026167975.1. Taxonomy (NCBI): domain Eukaryota; kingdom Metazoa; phylum Chordata; class Lepidosauria; order Squamata; family Phrynosomatidae; genus Phrynosoma; species Phrynosoma blainvillii. The sequence goes on along the minus strand of JANUYF010000001.1, from coordinate 247,144,455 downwards.
TTTACTGGGAAGAACTCCATGGCAGTGTTATTTTGTGTTATTTTGTCCAGGAAAGCAGAATAAAGGGATAAGCAGTAGCCCAAATCATTGCTTTGGACAGAAGGCCATTGTGCCCACTTGTACACGGGGGAGGGGGGCAGGGGGAGACCATGCTAAAAGCAGATCATACCTCAAAGTTATGAACATTTGTGACAAAGAAGATATTAGATAAATACGCCAGATGATAAGAAGCAAATAACACTGTACTGAAGGGGGGGGGGGGGGAAGAGGAGAAATATATAATTAATAAATATATATTTAAGTATATCTTTTTAAAAAGAATAATTATAAATGAAATGTTCTTCTGTTCTAAAAAAAGTTCACATACTCTTAGTCCACAGAGTGACACCTGCTGGATTCCATGGGGAAAAAATCAGAAGAGAAATATATTGGAATTGCAATTTTAAACCACAATTAAATATTGTTTTATAATCTAGTAGTATATTCTGATTATGTTTATTTGTCAATTTGCTTTATATTATATTGCATTGTTTTTTGCAATTCTATCTGGATAATTTGTTTTTACAATTGTGTTGCATTAGTTTTATTATCTGTTATTACTCCTTCCTTTCCCCATGTGTGTGAGTCGGTGTGTATTAGATTATACACATTAGTTAGAGCTTCCTTTTTTGTTTTTGTTGGTTTTACTTTATTTAAAAAATTGCACCTTACTTTGTACAATGATGGCCCTGTATAAATAAAGAAATGATGATGGTGCTGATGAATTTCCACACACAGCATCACATTAAAAATATAAAGCTTGTTTATTTAACAAAGTTTTGTTGCATATCAACAACTCATCTGCTGCACTGGATACAATTTCTTTTTAGACTCAAAATGTTGTTGTTGTGGGTCCATACTCTAGCTGCCCACCAAAAGCAGTAGTCTTGAATCATTACTAGCTTGTTCTGTAGATTTCAGTGGGACTCAGCTCCATCTTAATCTGGATTTATCCCATTCTCACTCTTCTAAGAGGAGTTGGAAACAAAAGATGAGTTTTGAGCTGCAAGTTCACATTGGGCTCCCTACTTGTGTGTGTGTGTATGTGTATCCCATGCCACAACACCACAAAGCACTTTTCTAACTCCTCTTAATACCAAAAGCAATTTGCTGTGAAGCATGGGAATGAGCTGAGAAAGAATAAAGTCTCCTTCCATGGGGAGAAGCCATTTCATAGTTCTCTCAACCCAGGTTGTTTCACTTATTGTTGTTATTAAAAACACAGGCTTCTCCAAACACTCCATCCTATTTGTGGGCAAAGAAATTGGGAGGAACACGTTTTCCTAACTTCTCCAGGGTGTGAATAAATTTGCCAAGATTTAAATTTTTATTTTATTTAGTTTGTGTGAGGTAGGAATCCCCACAAGGAGCAACAACAGTAACTTGGGCCCTTTACAGACTGCCAGAAATAGTGCAGTTTGAGGCCACTTTAACTGTCCTGACTCAATGCTAGGGAATCATGGGAACTGTAGTTTATTGTGGCACCAGAGCTCTCTGACAGAGAAGGCTCAATGTCACAGAAAAAAATACAGTTCCCATGATTCCTTAGCACTGAGCCAGGACAGTTAAAGTGCCTCAAGCTGCACTATTTCTGGCAGTCTGTAAAGGTCCTTGGTTTCTTTAATCTTGTTGCTTTTGCCAGTGCAGCAGACGACAAGAACAGCTATAGTGTTGGCCATCATTTTGTATCTTCCCCAATGTACTCTCAGGGTAGTTCATTTTTATATCAGCATTTTAAAATAGCACAGAGGGAAACATCCAGCAAAAAACAATATTTTTCACTGGTTTCCTCTACACTACACAATGAATGCAGTTTGACTCTGCTTTTATTGCCATAGCCCAATGCTATTGAAGTCTGGGGTTTGTAGTTTTATGAGAGATTGAGATTTCTCTGTTAGAGAGGTCTGGTGCCACAATGAACTACAAATCCCAGGATTCCATAGGATGCAGCTAACGCTATGTCAAACTACATTAATTTCCCATGTGGCCGCAGCCTCTGAGTTGAAGGAGAAAAGTCTCTGAAATGCTCTCTGTGCAATGTTGGCTCATTTGAAATCTTCTTGGTCTAGTAAACAAACTGCCAGGCAGGTCACTCACTTTCAGCCTGATAGAAACCATGAGAATTTGCTGGTTTAATCCAAGTAGTTCACTTTAATTAGACAGTGAAGCTATGACTCTGGTTTTTGTTCTTGCTTTTATGGTGCAGTGGGCCTAACACCACTCTATTTACTATTTGGTTAACTTCACTCCTTGGAAAGGCTACAAGAAACATGCCACTTAGTTCATGCACAGTAATTCCACTGACAGTGGTGGACAATGGTTCCAAAGAAAATGCACCAGGACCGCTTTGTAGCAATGATCCCAGACACGGACACTGCATAAAAGCTTTCTTTTTTTAAAAAAAAAAAAAGAGAGAGAGAGAGAAGAAGCTGGTCACTTTGTTTTCAGAAATGTTGTTCAAATAGTCACATCAATGTTGTTAAGTTCCCATGGGCCATGACAGTTTATTTAAAAATCCTTTTGTTTAAACCCCTGGGAAGAAAATTATTTCAATCAAAGTTGCTTTAGAAGACAGAGGCTGAGTCTCCCTGATCCAAAATGCTTGAGACCAGAGGTGTTTTGGATTGTACTTGTACCTCTTAAACAGTCACATTTCTTTAGAAAATACACAGAAATATAGGTATGAATGTTCGAATAAACTTATGCATTCTCTTTCCCCTCATTAAATAGATGGGGATTTCTGCTTAGGTCTCTTTCTCTCTTTCTCTCTCTTTGAGATAGCCCTGAACAGACTGCCAGAAATAATCCAGTTTGAGACCACTTTAACTGCCCTGGCTCAGTGCTAGGGAATCATGAGAACTGTAGTTTTTTCTGAGACATTCAGCCTTCTCTGTCAGAGAGCTCTGGTGCCACAATAAACTACAGTTCCCATGATTCCCTAGCACTGAACCAGGACAGTTAAAGTGGTCTCAAACTGGATTATTTCTGGCAGTCTGTAAAGGCCCTAACTGTCTCTCTCCCAAGATTCTAAACAGTTAGTCTTACAGTTAGGGCCTCTACAGACGGGCCCTTTGGGCAGTCCTAGAGGCAGGGATGGGGAGGGGCAGCTGCATGTTGGCTGCCTCAACCCCTCCCCGAAGATGTTCTGATGCCACGCGCCGTTACACGCGGCACGTGGCATCAGGACGTCCTTCCGGCGCAGATGCTGGAAGGGGCGCCAAAGAGCTGTGCAGCAGCTCTTAGAGCGCCCTTTCGCCAGCACTGAAAGGAGCGGGATTTTGTCGCTCTTTTCTGGGCCGGCAAAAGGGAAGATTGGGGACGAAGCGTCCGGCAGCCTCAGCCCCGATCCTCTGTTTCCTGGGGCAGCCCAGGGCCTTAGTCTCTAATCTGCCTGTTAGTAAAACAGTCTCTTTCCCCCATCTTCCTGCTATCTATAAGATGGTGAGATTTATTCTCTATTCCCAAACCAACTCCAGTTAGATTAGGTTTAGTTCTTTTATGTATATACTTATTAAAGCCATTATTGATTGTTTCTAAATGTTTGTCATTTTTGGAGTAAGTCTTTATTCTTTAGGAAGGCAGATTTTGAATAAATAGTCTGACCCACACTTTTGCTGTTTCTGCTGATGAAAGCTGAACTCTAATAAGTTTAACTTTCATACTTGCATATTTTTGTTTCCCTTTAAAAGGGTTAATGGGATGCAGTGGCTCAAGTGGCTAAGAGGCTGACTCTGTTGATTGCAAGATCTGCAGGTTGGCAGTTCGAGGCCTAGGTGTTGTATGATGGGGTGAGCTTCTGTCATTAGTCCCAGCTTCTGCCAAGCTAGCAGTTTGAAAGCATGCAAATGCAAGTACATAAATAGGTACCACTTTGGTGGGAAGGTAAACAGTGTTCTGTGCAATCATACTGGCCACATGATCACAGAGTAGTCTCTGACAATGCTGGCTCTTCGGCTTAGTAATGGAGATGAGCACCGCCCCCTACAGTTGGACATGACAACCTTGTCAATGGGGAATACCTTTACCTTTACCTAAAAGGGTTAACACCTTGGGAAACTCAAATTGCACCCCACAGCGAGCCTTTTCCAATTGCCCCTTCTGTGTATTTGGCCAAGAAAAGTGTGTGATTAACTCCCAAGAGTTGTTCACATTTGAAGCAAAACCTAAGTATTTGTTTTTGTACCCAGGGATTTGAATCCAAGTGCTCAATATCACTGCAGGCAACAGCCCAAAGGAGGGATTGTTTCAGTTTTATGTTTAAATTTTTCACAGGACCATAATCTGGAATACATCTCACTTTAATAATATCAAACCACTCACCAGCCACTACATCCAATAAAAACTTGATTTCTATCCCTTTTCCCTTTGCTTTTTCCCATTCCTGATATACCAAAGTAAAAAATGAAGACATCTCTTCTTCATTCAGTTAAACAGAAAATTAGAATACAACAGCAGAAAAGATAAGAGTTTCACCTCTAGAGATTCTAGCTACTTGTCTCATTATATAATTTTGGAATTATTAACATTATTTGAATCACATTCTAAATGCTTTTCAAATTTGTATCAGAAAAGACAAGAGTTTCACCTCTAGAGATTCTAGTTACTTGTCTCATTATATAATTTTGGAATTATTAACATTATTTGAATCACATTCTAAATGCTTTTCAAATTTGTATCCCTCGTTTCCTCTCTCTCTCCTATTCTCTGTCTCTCACACAATATAAACCTCTGGATAGTAATGCACACAGAATTTTTTTACAGAACAGCTTGTAAAAGAATAGCACTAGTGCAAGTCATGTAAAGAAATTTAAATTCAGTGGTGGGAAGCATCAACTGCAGTGAAAACAATTTTACTTTAAAGGCAAAGACTTCTAGAGATTCCTGAGTTCACACCAGGGCAAAAGGAACTTTGTTAAAGGAATTAACAAAAATGGGAATTGTAATTAAGGCTAAATCAATAGAGGATGCCACTCATATGTTTCTAGTGCCACACATCTGGGTGTTGTCTAAACAGAGATAAGCTATAGAGTGGGCTGCATCTGGCTTCCTTCCCAAAGTTTATGCAACACAGAGAGATATACATGGAGCTAAGTACAAAATAAAGCATTAAAAAAAAACCCCGCAATGAAAGCTACAGCTGCTGCAGGTAAACATCTGGAACAAGGGAACAGTGGCTGGTGCTGAGAGACTGGGTTGTGATTAATTTTTTGTCAAAGTCGAACCTTACTTGTCTCATGAGGAGGCCTTAGGTACGTCATGCTCTTTCTCTCAGCCCCAGGCTTCCACATCTGCAATGCACAGATGCAACAGACCCTCCAACATTTCATAGATGAAAACCAGGACACATGTGGCCAAGCAACATCTGAGTGTAGTTAATATGGCAAAAGGTACTAATGGGGAAGAACAGACAAGCTAGGAGATGCTGCAGCAGTTTGCATTTGCCTGAACCGACAGGGAAGGGCAAGATTCTGTCCCCTCTTTTTCTTTCCCACTGCTGAGTTAATTAAGTACACAATACTTTTGTGTTTTGAAACCAGGGCATGTCCAGACTGATTTAAAGACTTAGCATTTGCACCTGTTCTTTCTGAATTTGTACTGGGTTAAAATAAATAAATTGGGAGCAAATATAAAAAATATCTGGTCATACTGGGAGCTGACAGAAAATATTCTGAGATAAACAATATACAGTATGTATGGATCTCCCAAATATAATTGGAAAGAACAGGAACAGAATCTAGAACATTTTGATGTGTTTAATCAGCTGGGATGTGGCTTCAGTTTGCAGCAATGGAAGTAAGCTGAGGACAAAGGGGGAGGGTGGGAGGAAAACAGAGAAATTGGGATATTTTAAAAGCAGCTGAAAAAAGTGGGATGGCCAAAGTTTAATTGGGACTGTTCCTGCCCAATTGGGACAGTTAGAAGGTATAACATATAGAACTACCTTGGAGATTGTTATAATAATTTACAAGTTGATAAGGTGTAGAAGGACTTCAACACTTGGAGGCACCATTGAAATGTGAAGTATGAGCATTGTAATAACAAAATGCTGTGGAGCTGTTCTGTCAACTTCAGCCTGGGTTATTCAGACTCTTTAAAATGTAAATCAGACCATCTGACAATACTGTTTTTCACTGCTGGTATGAATTAACAGATTTTCATAGCAGTACTAAGTAAACTCTGTAAATTTACAGGACACACAACATATAACAACTCAGAGTAGCGAGGAAAGAAGGAAGATGCAACTTCTCAAACATGGACATTTCTTTCTTTAGGTAATCAGTGTAAAAGTCACACTGTCAATGAAATCCAAATCATTAGCTCTAACAGTCATGGAATTTGTAAAAATGAACTTGTTTTTTTTTTTTTTAATCTAATGTGAAATTATGACGCTTAACTCAGAAATTAGGAACACTCAGAAGTTATGATACAGAAAAAGAAATGAAGTTTCAAATATTTATTTTCAAATATTGCCTATTAAAGTTATAAAGCTGACCTCAGGGGCAAGGTCTCTTCACATTCTCAGACTGTTTTAATCATAACCAAAGCCCAAATGTATGGTATAAATTTATTTTTTAAGTTAGCAGGTTGAAAACACTTTGAATAATTATTATTGTTGTGTATCTTCAAGTTGTTTCTGACTTATGCTGACCTTAAGGCAAGCTTAGCAAGACGATTCAAAGAGGCTTTTGCCTTTCCCCTTCTCTGAGGCAAAGTGTGTGAGTGTGTGACTTGCCCAAAGTCACCCGGTGGATTTCCATGACTGATCAAGGGATTCGAACCCTTGCCTCCAGAGTCTTAACTCAAACCACTACATCACACTGGCTCTCACAGTAATTATACTGACTTTCAAAATGCAGATATGCAACACTATTCTATTTTATTTTAAAGCTACTCTCTCCCCACCAAACCATCGATATACTGGTATTAAAGATTTGTGCGAAACGGAAGAACTACAAAATATGTTATTGAACCTGCTTCTTTTGGTGGGTGGCCTAATTGTTTGAATCAAATGCTCTTGACAGGCCCTTTCTTTCTTAAGAATACCTTAGCGCAACTGTGTGTTCCAGATAAAAATGAAGAGTAAAACAAGTTACAAATCCGTAAGAATAGGAACAATATAATGTCTCTCTCTTATTTGTGTGCGCGCGCACACACACGCTTGCAGTTGAACTGTTCCTTACTTTATCTCTTTTGGTCAGGAATTTAACCACAAAAGCTCAGTATACACAACCTTCCCATGGGATGCTTTAAAAGCATTTCTGAGCCTCTCTTGTGCCATATGAGAACTACTTGCATCATGTTGCATTTAATGGGCATCTCAGGGGCACGTGGTGAGCCACCATGTATGACAAATGAATACTGAACAAGATAGGCCTGTGATGGGAGACAACAGAGCTTTCTTATGCTAATAATCCAGGACAGAATGCCGAAAAGGAATTCAAGAGAACTTTAGTCAGGGAGGTGGCCAGGGCTTTTACACTTTTTATAATTTTATAAATTTTATAATATAAAAGACAGGATTCTACATATGCCAAAAGTCTTGGTTCCACACAGCTATTAAAGGTACCGGGGACCTGTCCTCCCTTTTGCATCCAACCACCTTAAGAGTAGTTTTATATTCACATTAGTTTGGAGTTTCAGCAAAAGATTATTTAAGCCTCTCGTATGAAAACTGCCTTTTCTCTGTTGTTTGACAAGCATACAGATTTTATTAAGAAACCTGGAAAATTTTAAGATTTTAGAACCCCCCCAAGAAGCACATCTGATTTGTCTCATAAAGTTATTTTTGTTATGTGCCTTCAAGTCGTTTCCAATTTATGGCGATCCTGTCCTTGCCGACCCCCTCACAGATTTATTCATAGGTTTGTCACTGCTCTTCTCCGAGGTCGATTTAGGCAAGGTCACCTAATGTGTTTCTATGGTTCAGTCCCAGGACCTTATCCCACGCTGCTCTCAAAAGTGGCAAGAAAGCGATATGAGCATCATTCCAGTACTATAGCGCTAGTATAAATATGGCGCTAGCACTATAATAGCGCTATGGACCAGCTCGCGCTATTGCAATGCCCGCTGAAACCGACATTCAAAAGAATGCGAATGATGCTGCATTCCGAGTGGTTTCTTGCTGGATTCTGAGCGACGTCGTGTAATCACGCGGAAAAATATAGCGCTATAGCGCCTGATTCTTAGCTGATTCTGAGCGACGTCGTGTAATCATGCGGGAAGATATAGCGCTATAGCGCCTGATTCTTAGTGGATTCTTGCTGCTTTTGGCCCCGTGGGATAAGGTCCCCAGTCTCCCAGAATCCTAAATCAGTGCTCACATCCAACACTGATGGATAGATCCTTATGGCTGATATAGCTTTCTCTGTGCGTGTGTGTATGCCTTCAAGTAACCTGTCAATTTTAGAGTGACCCCATTCATTTCATAGGGTTTTCTTAGGCAAGGAATGCTCAAAGGTGTTTTTGTCAGTTCCTTCCTCTGAAGTATTCATTGGCGGTCTCCCATCCAAGTATTAACCAAAGCTGACCTACGGCATTCAAGATCAGATGAGATCTGGTGCATTTAGGGCATGTACCAAATCAAAAATTAGACTTGTGTCAGTTTAGTCCCAAATAAAAAAACAAACAAAAACAAAACAGCTGCACTTAAGTCCTGAAACATCTCAGTTCTAAACCATATATATTCCAAGCATTTCTCCCTCATCACTTGCTGAAATGCTAAACCACAGTCCCACATCCCACCTTGTTTCTCGGGGTTCCTCAAAATAATTTCCACTGACTTCCAAGTATCTAAAGTGAACCAGACATTCTATTCCAAGCATGAAAGGAGGAGATTCTAATAGCCAAAAGAACAGCCAAATCTGCTTTTGGGTCACAGATCTTGTAACCACATACCCTGCTGGGACCAAATGTTGGTTCTCAGCCTGAGTATAAGAGCTACTGGTTTCTCTTTGGGCAAACCCTTCCACAAGTGCACATGCTTCTAGTAACAGCAAGCACATCTTCCTGGGATTCTTGCCACCAATAATTCATCATTTCTGTCCACCCTCCTTCAATCCTTCTTATTCATGCAGAGAAATTTAAGCACCAAAGCTGGTGGGTAGACATGGGAAACACAATTCCTATGGAAAAGCTATTTCCAAATGAGAAAAGTCAGTGGCTAGGCAAAGGGGAATCTGTCCTAGGTTAATCCATCCTTCCATCAAGTACTGTCCATAAAGTACTTTTTTTCTGGAAAGGGAAGACCTTGAAAGCAAAAGATGCAGGTAGACAAAAAGGAAGAGTATTGATCGGACTGGAGAAAAGACTTAGCCATGCTCACTCTGAAGGACGTTTTGTAGATTTCAGTGTGACATTTTCTTATAAGTATGCTTAGGATTGAAACCACATGGCCTGATCAAATGCGTATTATTTGGAAATACCAACGGATTCTGGAGCTGAAAAGAATCACAGTCTTGGACAGAGAGGTTCATCTAACCCCATTTAACTGAAAGTCACTGAAAGTTATAGAAAGTAAGGCTACAGTCATAAGGAAATTGGCTGACACCAGTGAAACAGAACCACGTCAAGGCAGATATCAGCAGCATCTGTGCACTTAGTACTTTATATTTATATTTTCCCTTCGAGCTTTCCTCAGAAGTCAAGTTTAAATAGGACTTCACTCACAATTGTCCCCACGAACACCCTCTCCCTTTGTGATCCAGCCAACACAACACACAAAATTGCACATCTGTTACACTAGGTCCATTTTTTAAAAAATCAATCATATCATATTCCAAAAAAAGGTATGCTGAAATTCTCACGCTTTAATCAAGGAAAGCGGACTGAGCTAAAAAAGATTTGTGCAGAGAGAGACTGTAAAATCTTCTACTCACTGTTAAAAATCAAACAAAACCCACACAACAGTAAGCCAGACTTTTCTTTAAAGTGTTCTTTTCTTTCTCACGCTTTCAAGCTCTTAAGGTTTCCAGATGCCTGGCATGAACTACTCCTCCTCAGCCAAAGGAGTTTTTCTGCCTCCAAGGGGCACCTACACTGTAGAAACAATGCAGTTTGACACCAATTTAGGTGCGGGAGCTCCATCCTAAGAAATCCTGAGATTTATAGTTTTACAAGGTCTTTAGCCTTCTCTGTCAAAGCACCCAGAGGGTGCATCTACACTGTAGAAATAATGCAGTCTGACACCACTTTTAGTGCCGGAGCTCCATCCTAGGGAATCTTGGGCGTTTTAAATTGACAAGGTCTTTAGCCTTCTCTGCCAAAGAGTGCGAGTGCCTCCCAGAACTACAAATCCCAAGATTCTGCCCGTTGGAGCCAGGGCACTTAAAGTAGTATCAAATGTAGATGAACCCAGAAGGGGTTAGAAATAATGTTTTTGACACCCCTTTATCTGCCCTGGCTCCATCTGACAGCGTCCTGGGATTGGGAGAGTGGAGAAAACGAGAGTGGAGAAAATGAGTCTTTGCATCCCGGTGTGACAAAAAATAACTTTGGACTGGTTTCTTATATTTCTAACCTATATATATATATATATATATATAGGGTGTGTGTGTGTATATATATATATATATATATATATATATATATACAGTGTATGTATATATGTGTGTGTGTGTGTGTGTGTGGGAAACAACTTGAGGGTGCACACACACATTCACATACACACACATGTGTTGAGCAAGTCACACTTTCTCAGCCTCCACAGGGGAAAGCAAGGGCAAATCCCCTCTGAACAAATCTTGCCAAGAAGACCCCATGACAGGTTCACCTTAGGGTTGCCATAACTCAGAAATGATTTGCAAATGCACAATATGTGTGTGTGTGTGTGTGTGTATATGTACACACACACATATATACACATACATCTATATGTATATGTGTGCCTATGTGTGTGTGCATATATATGCGCACACACATAAATCTACATGTATATGTGTGTATATGTGTGTGCGTGCATATACATATGCACATAAATCTATATGTATGTGTGTGTATATATGTGTATATAGATGTATGTGTATATGTGCGTGTATGTGTGTGTGTATATATATGTACACATATGTATATGTATGTGTGTGTGTTACATATATATATATATATGTAAAATACACACACACACACACACACACACACACACATATATATATATATATATGGCTCCTGCGAAATATAGAGTCTCCTTTGCAGGGGCGGGTTCTCATCTTCCTTCTCTGTCTATTCTCTAACAAAGCCTCGGACTTTCTTTCTTTCTTTCTTTCTTTCTTCCTTCCTTCCTTCTTGCTGCCCTTTCCCGCCTCCTGCCAAGTGCCCCGTCCTGGTCCTGGTCTTCCCAAGGCAAAGGCAAAGGCAAAGGCAAAGGCAAAGGCAAAGGCAGAGGCATCCCTGGGTTGCCTTTCCTCCTGACTCACCCGAAGCGGCTCCTTTCCAGGTCCAGAAGAAGATCTTCCAGAAGAGAAGAAGATCCGATCGAGAGAGAGCGGACAGAGAGCGGCGTCCGAGAAGGAGAAGAGACAGAAGGAGAAGAGGAAGCTCTCCCCAGGCACGAAAAGCCCAACTCCGCCCCTAGTCCTCCAAGTAACGGCGTTCCTCGTTACTTCCCCCGCGTTACCTCGGTGGAGGAGGGAGACGCGACGGGGCTCTGCCGGGGAATTAGGAGCCTTGTCAGGTTGGGAAACCGCCGCCGCCTCCGCCGGGGAAGGGAAACGTCCCTCTTCCTGTTACATCAGAGACCCCGCCCGTTCCCGGGATTAAATTACTTTCTTTCTTTCTTTCTTTCTTTCTTTCTTTCTTTCTTTCTCCAAGAGCACCCTCCTTCTCCCCCACTGAAACACAAAAGTCTCAAACCCAAGACCCGAGGAAACTTCGCTCCCTCCTGATCTCAGGAGAAGTGCCGGGAAAAGGGGAGCCAGGGCTTCCTCGCGTGTCCGACACGGAGGAGTGTGTTCACACGTGGCGGCTCTGTGCACGTGTTTCCCTCCCAGACCAGGTCCGAGGTCGAGGGGGATTCCGTCCTGGCCTGGCCTGGCCAAGTCGACCAGATGGGTCCCTCCCCACCGCCGTGGAGGACAAGGCACTGCAAAATGGAGGACCTGCCAGGAAAAAAAATAAAAATAAAAAAAGGGAGGACCTGAGCACATACATCAAAGCTCGAAGCCCTGATAGAAAAATCAATTCGGGCCCCTGAGTCATGCTCAAAATAGAGGGCATCTTGGAATGCCTGCTGGACAGAAGGCTGACATGGAGGACATGTCCTGGAAAAGGAGGACCTCTGCTCCCCCTGGTCCTGCCCAGTGTGGAAAGGAGTCTTGTTCCCCAGGTAGGAGAGGCAGTGCTGCACTTCTCAGAAACATGGGTGCCTAACACATGCCCAGGTAGGCTTTCTTGTTGGCTGCCTTCAGGTTGTTTCCAGCTTATGGTGACCCTAAGGCCAACCTGTCACGGGATTTTCTTGGCAGGATTTGCTCAGAGGAAGTTTGCCATTCTTTGTCCTGGAGGCTGAGAGCATGTGACTTGCCCGGGGTCACCCAGTGGGTTTCATGGCCAAGCAGGGAATTGAACCCTGGTCTCCAGAGTCCCAGGCCAACGCTCAAACTGCTGCACCACTGGGCATCCCCAGCACATGGCGGATTGCCAGACTGAAAACTGGAGAGAATTCCTGAACCTTTAATGGTTGTGTTGTTGTTGTGTGCTGGACTGAGAGTCAAAGAATCACAAAGTTGGAAGAGACCTCAAGGGCCATCCAGTCCAACCCCAACCTGCCATGCGGGAACGCAGAATCAAAGCACCCCTGGCAGATGGCCAACCAGCCTCTGTTTAAAGACCTCCAAAGAAGGAGACTCCACCACACTCCGAGGGAGTGTGTTCCATTGTCACACTCTCTCAGCCTCAGAGGACAGCAAAAGAAACTCCCACTGAACAAATACTGCCGATAAAACTCTTAAGGTGATAGAGTCACCTTTAGGGTCACCATAAATCAGAAATGACTTGAAGGTACACAACAACAAGTCATGCTAATCTTTCTTTCTTTCTTTCATCTTACAAGTTTATCACACGGGCAAAAGAAATGGGACATTAGCGCTATGCTCATGCAATATCCTGTGAATATCATGCACTAAGACAATGGTTTTCACACGGCATCGTTATTATTGTGCGATTATTCCGTGAATAAAGCGGCAAAACTGTGCCGCTTTTTATTCACAGGATTTTCCCCAAAATAAAAAGTGGTGCGATTTTGCCACTTTATTCATGGGATAATCGTGGCATAATAATGACATCTCATGACGTCGTATGAAAAGCCTCGCGTTATTGTGCATATTTACGGAATAATAATGGAAACATAGCTCTAATATCCTGTTTCTTTTGCCCGTGTGATCAACCCCATAATTCAACCAAGTATGTGTTTTGCTCTGACTTATCAGGAAACAAAGAAGAATCTGTAAAGTATGTAATTGTTGGTGGGAGAGGAGAGAATTTTGAGTTTCTCAACTGGAGTGAAACAGATAACAGTCTTAAACCACCATCCTCTCCCATCAAATCATAAAACCCAAGTTGTAAAATTACCTAGCTGCACTCATAACTGATGCTGGAAGCCCCTGGCTTGTACCAGTTGAAGCCATAATAAGGAAATGGCTCAGTTCCAATGACAGCAGAATGTTTTTTGATTTTGAGACTGCCTCTTGGCAGGTGGACAGAGAGATGCCACCAGTTGAATCAGGGTGGTGTAACCGCCAAGGGTTGGCCTCCAGCTGAAAGAAGCCAAGATGCAACCATCTTACAGAGCCAAATTCCAAATGGGGTGGGTGAGGTCCCCAGGCAGGTACAGGAACAGCTCTAGCACTGGGGGTAAATACAATAACATCCAAAATCTACACTGAACACAGGGAAGTTAGCCCTTCTGAACATGGAATGGTGTGCGTGTGTGTGTTTTATATCTTGTCTTGACTTAGGACCTTATCACATGGGGTCTAGAGCAGAGCTAATCCAAAGGGTACCTGCAGCTAATACATATTATTTCCCCGTGTTTACACACGACGCTGCCCTAGAACACGGAGCTAATCTGTATTGTTTCCCCGCGTGTACACACGACGCTGCCCCGAAACTCCACAGAACCCGAAGCTAATCCGTAGCGAGTAGGGAGATTTTGACATTCGGTTTGTTGGGGAAGTACAAGCGGAGCCTTCGTATTCATTGCGCAATGGTGGGCGGGGCGGGGAAGCAGGGAGAGCTCTCCCAAGCAGAAAATCCCGGCGAGGGGAAGGGATTGGCGAAAGGCAAACCGGATTGAGAAAGAGGAGGAGAAGGAGAGGAGGAGGGAAGAGGGAGGCGATCTCTCTCTCTCCATCTCTCTCGCATTTTTCCCCACCAACACCCCTTCCCTCCTCCAGTCCTCCAGCCCTCCTCCTCCTCCTCGGTCCCCTTGGCTGCCTTTCCTCCCGACTCCTTCATCCCATCCTTGCCATCCACAGAAGCGCCTTCTGCGACGCTGGCTTTTTGGGTGTTTGAGAAGAAAATGTGTGTGTGTGTGTGTTTTCCTTCTTCCCACGTGAACCGCATCCCGCGGCGCCTGATCGCTAAATCCCCTTTGGAGCCTTCGTATTCATTGCGCTATGGCCGCCAGGGCGAAATTCAGTTCGTTTCGGTATAGAACTGAATTTATTCTCACTTCGGTTACTTTTCTGTTACTTTTCGCTTCGTGGCCAGCGTTTGATAAGGTCCTTAGGGAGGAAAATGTCTTGGGCCAGCCCTGTTTTATGGTAAGTGGGGAAGTACATCATCCTGCTCTGTCTCACACATCACAGGAGGTTGACTGGTTACAGCTGTAGTGGAAATGTGAGGCAAGCAAGATCAAAAGCCCTTACCCTTGTCCTTACTTGGCCTGCCCGCATGGGGCAAAAGGCCCATGTATCCCCTGGCCTCATGTCATCCTGCTTGGACAACACAAGCCAAAACTCCAGAGCCAGGATCTGACCCAATCCTGCCCAGATGTGGATCTGGTGGATCCAGTCTGATCCTGGGGTGAACAGCCCTTTCCCAGGGTCAATTTGACCCCTGGTTTGTTACAGAGTTTCCTAGAAACTCCACGGCAAACCTGGCTGCCCACATGCTCCCTGCACACTCCTTACCTTTCTGTGCTGTTGCTCCCACTGAAAAGCTCCCCATTGTTGTGCCTGGTGTAAAAGTAGGGTGCCTGGCCATGTGGGTGCAACCAGGTGCCCTGTTTCCCCATCAGATGTGACAACTGGGGGCTTCTCAGTAGGAGCAATGGTGCATGTGCTGCTAGCGGGTCTCTGGGTCAGAGCAGGGACTGATCTAACTGAGAAGCTGGGCCAGAATAGCAACCACTATATGCTGAGGGCCACTATAACATTTCTCTGGTGCAAGTGAACATGGTGAGCTTCATCTCAACACATTTGGATACAGCAAAATAGCTTGGAATGAACATATTTACACCCCACCCCCCCAAAAAAGTTAAAGTGCATCAGCTGTATGAGGCACCTGTCTCATTCTAATTGTAGGGCCAGCCCAGCAACCTTTAGGTAGACACTACTCCCAGCATTAATCTTAAGATACCACACAAGAAATAGTAAGAATCAGAAGACAAGGAAAAGAGAAGGAAGAGACACTGTCCCAGGCCAGGGTAATGAAGATCAATGTAGAGTAATTTGCAGGATTGTCAACTATTTCTTTTTAGTGTACTATGTGTTGTAAATTTCCTTACCACATTTCAAGCTAACATTGCAAACCAATATTTGGATCCAACAAACTGAAATCAGAATCCTAAATCCTGTGTGTTCTATTAGTGATCATTCTGTCTTTACTAGATAGCATATAGCAAGCAGTTTAATGAATAAAAAA
This sequence comes from Phrynosoma blainvillii, assembly GCA_026167975.1. Classification (NCBI taxonomy): domain Eukaryota; kingdom Metazoa; phylum Chordata; class Lepidosauria; order Squamata; family Phrynosomatidae; genus Phrynosoma; species Phrynosoma blainvillii. The sequence goes on along the minus strand of JANUYF010000001.1, from coordinate 247,128,561 downwards.
AAGGATATCCCAACATTTAATTTTGCATTCTACCAAATATAAACTACAGTTATTGCATGATTTATCCTGGACCAATTTATTTATCTCTAAGAATGTGTGTGCGTGTGTGTGTGTGCCTTTCAAAAAACACTTTAGCTGCTTAAATGATTACAAAAACCAATACCAAGTTACAAAATTACACTAGGAAAAAAGTTTTAAAATGTATTTCACACGCATGCTCTCCCAAAGAACCTGTCTATAAATACAGGAAGAAGAAGAGGGGAAAAAGAAGGAAAGGTTATGATGATTGACCATTCTCAGACCTGTATGGGTATTTTAGGCTACAACTCTATAAACATTTATGTGGAAAGAGTCCCTGCTGACTGAAGTTAACAGAATTTCTTCTTAAGTAAACATGAGTAGAATTAGGCTGCCAGTTTATCAAATGGATGCAAGCCCTAAGAGCTCGCAAAAGCACCCTCATCCTTTCTGCGAGTGGGGCTCACATGAAGAGGACCCTTGGAGTCAGCAGACTAGGGAATCCCCATACCATGTTGCACTTCTTTATTTTTAGCATAGATTAAAAGCTTCTTGCATGGGAAGATCCCACAGCTCTGAAGTTCAAGTGTCTCCTTGGAAATGTTGCAACATTCCCAGGCTGACACACCCACCATGTTTGGGAATGTTGGGGCAACTTAAGCCATGCAAATTTGTTGGCAACCTCCACTTTCCCATAAATAATTGTTGCTAGGATTGTGAAAACTTCCATTTTCAGAATTTTACCAACATTTTTGTACTGTCCCTGTTTCACTCTGGGATGTAGGACTTTTTACAATTCCCTCATGAAAATGTGTACATTTATTTATTGGTATACATTTTCCCCATTCACTAAAGTGTGTCTGTGTGCATTTTTTCAAATGTGTGCATTTTAGTTGTACATTGTTTTCAAGTGTACCCATGACTTTCTGCCCTTTTGTTGCCTTCAGAACTCATTGCACTTTGTTCCATTCATAGTCTCATGAAGTGCAAAATAAACATTTCCATGTGGAAATGCAAATCAAATTGATATCTTTCCTATGCTTATTATAGCAGAGGCTCCTTTCAGCATTATCATAGGCTTAACCTTTCCCTTGGTCTTGTCCCATTTTGTTCCTTATACATAAAGCTGGTGTTGGTGAGAGCATTGGTGGTGTAGAACCATCAACCCTGCCCAGCATAACCAGTGGTGAAAAATGTTGGGAGTTGAAGTTCAGGAACATCTGGAGGACTATAGTTCCCACCACAGGCTTAAGGCTGGGTGTTGGCCTCCAACTTCACTAGATTCAGGATCAGTGCAGGAAACTTAGGCAAGTCCAGTGCAGAGAAAGACTGTCGATAGATCATGCCATAAGAAAGCCTAGTTGATACAATAATTAGCTGATACCAACTTGGAAAATGGCGGGTGTCATTAGGGGTGTGTGAGAAGTGGGACACACCAGGTGACACCCTAAGGGGGAGTAACACCTCTGCTCCCCAGACATCTGCCTTTTGGTAGAAATGGGTTATGGGGTTTGCCTGTGTCCCTTTAAAGTGTTGAAGATATGGTGTGATTGGATGAGAAAGGAGAAGTCTCCGTTTTTTTTTAAATTTTAAAATTTAATTTTAATTTTTTTTAATTTTTAACATTTTTTTAGTCTTTTTAATTTTTCTTTAAAAACATCACATCTTAGATTTGACATAACTACTTACGATTTCTTTAACTAAAATCACTAAAACTTAAATTTCTTAATTAATTATATCTTAATTCCTTATTTCCAGTTTTCTTATATTTCCCGACTCTGTATTTACTCAGTCTTCTCTTCCTACTTTACTCTTTATTTACACTCTTTCGCTTTTCTGTTGTTAATATAACTGAGTAGCAGAATCCAAGTTTTTTCATTTTTTTCCCAATCCTGGCCTCTCAACATTATAGTTAACTTATCCATTTGCATCAACTCGAGCAGCTTATATAGCAATTCCTCTTGATGAGGAATTGCTTCACTTTTCCATTTTCCAGCATAAAGAATCCGGGCATTGGTAATCATTTAAAAAAGGAGTTTTCCAAACCTTAGCTCCAGATTTTTATCCACACATATATTCAACAGATACATTTTAGGGTCCATATTCATTTGAATTGCTAATATTTCCTCTGCTGTTTTATGATGGTGGTCCAAAACTTTTTCGCTTTTTTGCAATTCCACCACAGATGGTATAAAGTCCCCTTTTCTTTTTTACACTTCCAGCATTTACACAACCTCAGAAAAAGAAGGAAGGCAGTTTATTTTGTAAAACATGGTAATGGCTTGACAAAGGATCCAGGAAGTCATATAGATTGTGTTATTGTTTTGTTTTGTTTTCATTCTTTTTGTTTGTTTGTTAGTTTGTGTTGTCCATTTGTAATCATTTATGTATTATATGTATGTTTTGTAGTAATGTTTATGTTGTATCTGTTACATGTTTTTAAATCAATAAAGTATTTGTAAAAAAACAACATCACATCTTAGCAAATTTTCACTTTAACCACATGAAACTGTGTACATGCAAATACATTTAGGCGGTGTGTATGATATTGTAATTTAAAGGTATAATTTTAATTTTGATAGCTGTTTATGTCACAATTATTACCATTACATTCAGTAATAGATGAGAATTATGATTTATGAGTAACATTAGTACAAAAACATTACTAAGGATCCTGTATGGTGTGGGATGGGATGAGAGCAATGGTGGTGGTGGTGGTGGTGGGGGGGGTTGACATCACATGTGTTACCATTCCATGTGACACCAACCCCAGTGATGCCACTGTGGAAAGGTATGAATTGGGTGATGACTAAATAAGTACTCTATTGTAAAATGAACCAGATTACTTTTTAATCTAGGGAAACTGTGGCTCTCTCTTTGTTTATGAACTACTTCTCCTTTCGTCTCTCACCATTGGCCAGGCTGGTCGGAAACTGGAGTCCAACAATATCTTGAAGGGCCCCCAATCTTGTTATAGAGAGTGATACATTTGGCATCAAGAAACTCTCATGTTAAAAGATTTTATTCTTTGTTCTGTACTGTGTACAGAAACTAATGAGCAGCACAGTTTATCACAACTAAACTCCTTTTTGTTCAGGTATCAAGAATATGATTGATTTATTACGCTAGGTTTCCTCCAATGAAATCCAGGTGGCCTACTTGGCTCTTCTCCCCATTTTACTTTCATAACAACATGGTAAAGTAGGTGAGGCTGGAAAGAGTGACTGGTCCGCAGTCACCCAATGGGTTTCATTAGTCACTGCATTTTCAAGATCCCAACTCAACTCTCTTAACCAATCCACCACACCAGCTCTACTATATGGCAAAACAATGGTTTGAAAGATATATTGCATATAATTAAGTCTCTGTTGAGCAGTCTTCTTGATAGCTGACATGTAAGGGAATTGAATCAGTTATACTTGTATGGTAGTTTAGATTATTCTGTGGAATTTAATTAGGAAGGAGAGGTCAATTAGGCCATCTGTAGTATGTTTTGCACATCAATAAAGGCAAGTGTGGCTATTGCACACTAAAAGCTTTCTCCACTCCAGGTTTCCTACCTCCCTCATAATATCCCCATAGTTAGCAGAAACAACATGTAGTGAATGTTTTAGGTTCTCAGCCTTTGGTCTTCCAAATATTTGGGCTTCAGTTCCCAGAGATCCAGCCAGCATTGATAGTGACCAAGTGTTCTGGAAGTTGAAGACTGAGGCATTGGAGAGCTACAAAACATTTGCTTGAGAGATTCAAGGCTGCTTAGAAATCCTGTTCCCCAAAGCTGGACATTCATGGGCTGAAAAGTTTAGTGGTGAGTGAAAACACACTCTGTATATGCTCAGAAGTTAATATCTCAAACGTGTGTGTGTATGTGTACATCGTACATATTTGAACTCCTGCCTCCCAAACTGAGTTCTCATTCTTCTCACTTGGTGTTGCAATAATAATATACAAGCTTTTCTTCTTACCCAGATACCTTGCTTACAGGGTAAGCAATTTAAAAAAATTAAAAATACAGGCATACCTTGGTTAACAAAGCTTCTGAGAAAGAAGTTTCTTTTTGTAAATATTCAGTCCCCTTTTCTTCCTTGTCCTCTGTCTAGCTAGAAGTTTTTTTAAGCAGTACTGGCACTGGGAGGATGGTCAAAGAGAAACACAAACTTTTGGTGTTGGGTTGTAGAAGCACATCTGTAGTAAACAATGGAATAAAATCTGAGCAGGATTATTCTTACTAACCCAGCTGCAGCCATGTGTGCCTCCTCACAACAGTCAAGGTAAGCAAGGGCTGCTTTTGGAACCCCTTACTAAGCATGCGTGAACAGCAAAGCAGAAAGACAAGATGAGAGAAGACAAGCCTCACCACTCCACATTTACGTCATTAACTGAGGTCTACCTCTATGTTCATGAAAGGGGGGGAGGTACAAATATATAAATGTAAACTCAATTATAATACAGCACATTGTTAAAGTAAGGTTGCAATTTCTCAATATGCTGCCTCCTTGCAGAGACTGCTTGACTTTTTTTTTTAAAAAAAAATGGGGGCTAAAATCATCTAGAAATTGTAAGTAAAAAATCCACTTGGTGTGCTCCATTGGCATAACTACATCATTGCAGGGGGGCAAAAGAGGAGAAAAAGGCCACAGGTGCAGCAACTGTGAAAGGAAGGCTTTGGAGATACAGTAGTCCCTCTTATCCATGGAGGATACATTTCAAGACCCTCAGTGGACGCTTGAAACTGTGAATAGTACCATACCTTACACCAGTAATGTTTTTTGACCCTGATTGACCATGGGTAATTGAAATTAAAGAGTGCAAAAATGCAAATGTGGGGGGTGGGGGTGGGCGGGCTATGTAATATTTTCGGACTATGGCTGATTGTGGGTAACTGAAACCATGGAGAGCAAAATCAAGGATAAGGGTGGACTACAATATAAGCTGATGGGTGCTGGCAGATTTTGTCTGTCTCCCCTCACCACCACTTGAGAGAAACTGTAGTTGCAGGTGCAGGGTGCCAACAGGATTATGGCCACAAACTTTAGCTAACCATGTACCAGTTGGAAGGTCCAGGATTTTTAGACATCAATGATATTGGGCATCTGGATTTTGCAGCTATACCAAAGAGATTTTTTTAATACCTGAAATTATCAGTTTGGGATGCTGCAGTACTTGGCTGATGTCCACAAAGGCAGACTGTAAAATGTCTTGTATCATATCTTGAGCATCAGTTGGAATTTGTCTAGATGGTTCACATAGCCACCCTATTACACTGCACCAAATCAAATGCAACCTATTTTTAATGTATAAGATACTTGGGTCTGCAGAGTTCTTCAACTCATGGTCAGCTAGCCTACTGCAAATAAGAATCAGACACAAAGGGGGGTTGTAGACTGCCAGAAATAGTGCAAATTGAATCCACTTTTAGGGTTAGGGTTAGGGTTAGGGAATTATGGGAGCTGTATTTTATTATGGCACCAGAGCTCTCTGACAGAGAAGGCTCAATGTCTCAGGAAAAAACAACAACCAATTCCCGTGATTCCCTAGCATTAACCCTAACCGTAAAAGTGGACTCAATTTGAGTGGTTTGGAGCAATCAATGCAATACTCAGTTCAGAAAAAAGTATTGGTTAAGCCATGTAATGTTGCCATCTAGTGTTTGACTACTGAGCACCCACTCATCTGCACATGCAGAGAACGCAGACACCATTTCTTGCAAATATGGACCCTGGTTTAGAGCATCTCTACAATGCTGGAGATTGTACAGGCAAAAGTCAATTCTGCACTCCGCCCCCCCCCCCCCCCCCCCGCGCTTAAGAGTGATGGTATGTCTGTATTCAGAAGTTCAGAATGGACACTTCACACCATACGGATCTCTTGACAGGAGTACTTTTGAATTACTATAGTCTGTGCACTCATCTCTGCTTCTGTGCTATCACTAAGGATACATATCCCTGCTTATTTCCTTCTTGCATTTTGAGAGGAATTTCATTCTTTGCATTTTGCTCTTCATTCTCAAAAGGTGATTTTCAATAAAATACAATATTTTTGTGCAAATAGAGGTTTTGTGCAAATGAATGGTTTTTTTTTAAATAAAATAAAATAAAATTTCCTCTGACCACCAAACAACCAGTGGCATCACTAGAGTGTGTGGGGGGTTCAGACTGCACCAGGTGACACCCTAAGGGGGGGGGGGTGAAACCACTGCTCCTGAAACACCTACCTTTTGGCAGAAACAGGCTGTGGTATCCTTTTAAAATGCTTTAAGAGATGATGAGAGTGGAGTAAAGCTCAGTGGGAGGAGAAGGGAGAGGCCCCATAATTTTTTTTAAATTAAAATTTCAAAATTCAAAATTTTAAACTTTTAATTTAAAAAAAGTCCCATTTTAACCCACTCTTCACTATGTATATGTAAATACATTTAGGTTGTGCATATGATATTGTAATTTGAAAGTATGCACTTTAATTTTGCAAGTTGTTTATATCACAACTATTAGCATGACATTCAGTGGTCTGTGGGAATGATAATTTATGAGTAACAGGAGTGCCAAAAAGCATTACTAAAGATTCTGTATGGTGTGGGATGGGAGGAGGTCAATGGGTGTGTTTGTGTGACACCATGAGTTATTGCACCAGGTGACACCAACCCTAAGGATGCCACTGCAACCAACCAACCAACCAACCAAGACTCATTAATCCTCCAAATGGAGTTCAAGATGTCCTTGTCTTCTAGCCCTATGGATAACACTGTGTAAGTTATAAGAGAAGACGATGTCATCAATTCACTTCGATTCAATTCAATATTTATTTATGGTCAATAGACTCATCAAGGCATACAGTAACGTATGAAGTATAAATGGAAAGATTACATATAACATAAAAACAATATAAAATAGAAAGGTTTCATTAAAATGCAGAAAGTTAAGAATAAAATTAAGTTGTCAGATCGGATTACAACATTGGGGAGTATCTTGACAGGAGAGATACCATGATCATGAAGAAGGTGTCATGGAAGCAGCCATGACACCACTGACATTAGATTGACAGTATGAATGAAGCTGGTTGACAAAGTGACATATTCACAGTTACTATCAAATTTTTATTACTAGAGTAACAGATGATATAAGGCCAGGAATGGCCAACCTTTTACCCCCTCTGCTTTCCTTCAGGAAATCTGTTAAAGGGTCACATGACCTTGATAAGATAATGCTGGAGTAGCTGCAGTCAATGCCCAAAGTATTTAAACTCCTTAATCTCTCTTTTTTTGGTACCTCATTCTCTCTTTTTTCTCCTTACCTCTACCAATTCTCTTCCCAGTGAAGTGCTAAGGAAAAAGCAGATTGCTTTGGGGGAGATATGAAATGATTTCTGAACCCCCAATTGCTACCCTTTTCTTCCTCTCTTTTGCTCACAGCTCCTCAGTTCCAAACCATATTGACCCCGAAGAACATTCAGAATGTTTGCTGTTTTGCCTTGAGTGCAGGATTTTGTTCTTCAATATGCTGCTTCAGTGGTCCTTCAGATCTGGCGTAGGGCCCTAGCATGAGATATTGGGGCTTAAATCTTTTGCCTTACCTCATCATGGTCCTGGCTCAGGGGACCTATGGACCTTTAATTTGCATTATCATAAAAATAATCTATTCAAACAAATATTTCTATGCTATAAATGGACTGTACAAATCTGTCTTCTCATGAAGGACTTTCAAATAATCTAGTGGACAAAATACCAGACTCGAACTAGGAAGATCTAGGTTTCCACTCATGAGGAAGTAATGAGGCTTACTGGATGAACTATGAACCAGTTTGCTCCCTTTTCCTTTCTCCACTAGTGTCAAAGTGTGGTTGTGTCTACAGAACCAACTCAATACAATTTCCCATTTGGACTGAGATTGTATGACTCATCCAAGATCACCCAATGGGTTTCCATGGCCAAGCAGGAAATCAAACCCTAGTTGCCAAAATCAATGTCCAATGCTCAAACCACTACATCATGCTGGCTCACCGCCCCCGAATACATATACAGCTGGTCTTACTTTGCAAGTGGCAATGGATCTGCATCTTTCACTGCACCTGTAGTGTCTGTGGGCTAGCTGAGGAGATGGAGAGCAAGGCACATGGCAGGTCTTCCAACATCACACTGTCACTTCATCCCATATACAATCTGATGCCTGAAATGACTGCCATACCTTACTCAATGGCATGTCTGGGCCTGTTTGTGAAGATACATTATGAAGAGGCAGGGGGAACTTGTGTGTAATGTGGCCACTTATGTATCACCAAAGAAAAGAGAATGACAAAGGGGAAGGGTGTAAAAGAAGAGATTTGCATAAAACAGTTTTTTTTTTTAAAAAAAATCCCATCATTTAAACAAAATGCACTGCTTATTATAGTGGTGAGGTCTGTGGTCAGATGGCATATGTAGTGCCTCAATCTGATGTCCCTTCTTCTGATTCTTTACTTTTAAAATAGATTTGGACAGTTTAAAGGACAATTTCATCTAGAGGACTGTCCTATGAAAATCCTAAACAGAGTAGGACACATGGCCAACCTACCCAATTTCCTTGGAGGAAGATGAAGATAAATACGCAATAAATAAGTGATAAATGTATGCCATTTGTCACTAAGGCACTCACCATGATGCCACTCTCTTCCTTTTCTAGTCATGATGAGCACTGTTAATGCTGAATGGGTGTGAAGCAGAAATGGAAAGTTATGAATCAAAAGAACCAAGGGAAATAATTGGGAGATGATACCTAGCCCAACATAAGCTTCATTCCTAATGTATATTCATGATTAAGTTATTTCTGACTAGAAATTTGTTGTAGTCTTTCCTTTTCTAATTCCATACTCTGCCTGCCAGGAAGCAGCCAAGGTTTGCCTGTCAATGCTCCTTTCTGAAAATTTGCTCTAAAAATGAATAATTGGGGCATTCCCCATATTAATTGCTTATTTTTTAACATTACACTGCTAGAAAAGTGATATGTGTGTGTGTAGGGGGGGGTGGGATGAGAACCGTATTCAAATACAATTATTATTATTTTAGAACCCACTGTGCTTTTGAAGTGAGTGAATGGAAATGGGTATTTTTTCTTTATCAAACAATGCTTTTAAAAATGTGTGATCTGCACACATTCCATCAATGCATGCCAGAGGAAGTTAATTCTAACTTAACAAAAAGCTTTTAATAAGTGCAACCCGTTGTACAGCTGGAATGCTTTTATTCACCATTCTGAGGAACATTCAGACATTATCACCACCTGTTTTTTGTAAACTGGCTGAAGGAATTGAAGAGAAAGAAACAATGATAAGAATTATTTAAAAACCTGCTATCATAAATAGTGAAAGCAGTGGCTGACACAAATAATAATGCTATGCCTTATGCTATATTACCAAATGTATTATCATAGATTCACCAATTCTTACTTTTTCAGTACTTCATCCCCATTTATATTTTACAGCATAATAGTTTTTGGCAGAGTGAGGCAGCTACTTCAGGCAGCTAATTTTGGATGTCATTATTGAAATGTCAACAAATTGTTAAATTTAGAGATAGGGAAAATTATTTTAGATTTTAGAACCCAGAATTCCTCAGACAGCATGGAGTCTAAGAGCTACTGTATATACTTGACTATAAGCTGACCTCATGTATAAGTCAAAGGAAGGTTTTGGGTTTTGATAGGACCTATGGATAAGTTGAGGGAAAAACTTAGAGGCATGTAGCAAAGAATCTAAAGCAGGGGTAGGCAACCTTTTTGAGCCGGGGCTCGGGTTGCTGTCCCTCAGACAATTGGGGGGCCGAAGCACCCAAAATAAATAAATAAATAAATAAAAATATTTTTCTTTAAAAAAAATTAAAAATTAAAAAAAATGCATGCACACTCTCTCAGCCACAGAAAAGACATGGCAAAACCTCTGTGGAGATTTTTCCAAGAAAACCTCAAGAACAAGTAACAACAACAATAATCAATATCATCATGGCGGGCGGCAGCGGGGGGTGGCGGTGGTGGCGGTGGCGGCAGGACCAGTGTGGGGCCCATCGAAAGGCCTCAGGGGGCCACATCTGGCCTCCAGGCCTTAGGTTGCCTACCCCTGATCTAAAGGATGAAGCAAAGGAAAACAATGCCAAAAACTGCAAAATTCCAGCAAGCATAACTGTTTGTGCTCACACTAAAGATTGGCTGGATGACAGAGCAAAAGGGAGTCTGTGGTTCCATGACAAATTACACTCTTGCTTTTCAGCAAGGGATGGTTCCTTTTATATAAGACTCAAAGTATAGTACTTACACTGACACGTAGATAAGTCGACTTAGGTTTTTGGGGTTAATTTTTTGACTAAAATTTCTAGACTTATACATGAGTATATGCAGTATATTGCACAAAATGCAACTTCTCCAAACTCCATTTTTATTATTGTATTTTTACTGCCAGGGAAGAGGAAATCACTATGAGAGTTTTGCCTCATGACAAAGTAACATAACCTGGCTTTCAGGACTGTATATCTTGACTGGAGGGGAGTGGGTGGCAGCAAAAGGCCTTACGACAGCCCTGTTTTTCTACTGTTCACATAGCATCTTGAAAATAATTAGTTGTAATGTTTGTTCCATTACTCTAGGATAAAATCCAAAGCAGATCCTCTCCCACCCCCAAGGATTTTAGGTATTGATACTAATGTTGAAGATTAGGTCTAAGAAAGAGAATCCAAGTGTCATGAAAGGCAATCATGATGAAGGAAACAGTTGAGTGTTAAGAGCAGGGATAGTAAAAGGCAGTTTGCTGCCTATGGTAGAATATTAAATGATGCTCACCCTCAAGTCAAGGTGCACTTTTGAAAGCCAAAGTTTCCTGTACCAGAACAGCCTAGGTTACAAACCTCTTTGCCCTCTTCACCCAAATGCTACTTCTGTTATCTCTTCCCCTAATCTTTCTTTATCACAGGTCTTTCTCTTCATCCTGATTCCATTTCCCACCCTTCCCATCCTTACTAGCCCTTTTTCTCTCTGTTGCCATATTCTAATTCCCCAGTTCCAGCCAGCAATATTTCCATATTTGTTCATTCTGTAAATCAGGCAGTGGATCATGAAGGGGGTGGCTGACACATCACAAACACACTCTTTGTAAAAGTGTTTTATACAAAGAAAAAAAGTTTGGTTTTCTTGCACACAGTTTCACTGCTTGCTAAGTCCCAGAAGTCCTTGCTAACTACTACATTCCTCCACCACCAATAGTACTTGGATAACCAGGTTGCTTGTGAGAAGAATCAAGAAAGCACCTTTGCAAAATTAAATGTACTGAGAGAGAGGAATTAAGGAAGCAAACCTTGTAGAGGTAGGTGTTAGAAATTTATCTTGAAAGCAACTGCTCTTCACTCTCCCTTCTCTTTCTCCTACAATATAGTTGGACTGTATAACAATTATTATAACAACTTTAGAGTAAACTTAACATTTGAGACACATTTGTTGACACTGAGCCTTCAGTTATAAATGTGACGAAATATAAACAGATGAAGTTGAAATCAGTATGGAACTGGACTGTGGGAGGTTTATGATGACTAAGGTCCTTTAGGATTATGACTATAAACAAATGTGGCTATTGTCCATTTAAGCAACCGCCTCCTGCTGATATTCAAATCTCTGTTTCCATAAAATGGGTAAACATTGCAGACTGTGGATGATTAAGTGCGACAGCTGAGCTCAGCAAAGGACCTGTTGTTATCGTTGTGGAAAACAAAGAGCAAAAAGGTCAGGCCTCCACTATCTGCAAAAAAATTAACCCTAAGAGATTTTTGTGGAATATTGATTTGGAAGTAGTCTATTGATATGCTGAGCAGATTCCTACTCAAAATGTGCACTGTTGGTTGCAAATGTTTGTTGTTAACTGATATCAAGTCAACTTTGACTTACAGTGATGCTATGAATGAGAGACCTCCAAGTCACCTTGCCATCAACCACCCTCCTGAGCTCTTGCAGACTCAGGGCCATGGATAGCTTGATAATATCCATATGTAATGCTGTCCTGCTTTTTTTCCTATTGCATTCCAAGTATTATTATCTTTTCTAGCGAATCATGTCTTCTCAAGATATGGCCAAAGTACAACAGTCTCAGATTAGTCACCTTGGCTTCTAGGAAGAGTTCAGGCTTGATTTGTCCATTTTTTGTTGTTGTTAACTGCCTTTGCGTTGATCTCTACCCATGGTGACCCTATGGATGAAACATCTCTAGGCCCCCCTGTCCTCTACTGCTCTGCCCAGCTCCTGTAAACTCATATTCATGGCCTCTTTAATAAAGTCCCTCCATTTAGCATGTGACCTTCCTCTTTTTCTACTTCCCTAGAACCCATTTGTTTGTCCTTTCGGCTGTCGATGGGATCCTCAGCACTCTTCTCCAGCACATCTCAAATGCGTTGATTTTCCTCCTATCTTCTTTCTTGACTGTCCATCTCTCACATCCATACATGGTAATAAGGAATACAATGGCTTGTATGATTCTGACTTTTGTGCTGAGTTGTATGTCTTTGCATTTTATGATCTTTTCTAGTTCTTTCATAGCCACCCTCCTCATTCTTAATCTTCTTCTGATTTCCTGGCTGCAGTCCCTGTTCCAATCAATGTTTCATCCCAGATATGAGAACTCTTTTACTATTTCTATTTCCTCATTGTCTAGTTTGAATGTGTGTAAGTACTCTGTGGTCAATATATATATGTTCAACAGTAAGCCTGCCTTTGCACTTTCTTCTTTGATCTTTCTCAGTAGTTGTTGCAGGTCTTTGAGATTCTCTGCTAATATTATGGTGTTATCAGCATATCTCAGATTGTTGATATTTCTTCCTCCTATTTTACTCCTCCCTCTTCCATGTTCAAGAATGCTTTCCTTACAATATGTTCTGCATATAAATTGAATAGGTGGGGTGATAGGATGCAGCGTTGTCTGACTCCTTTGCCAATTGGGAACCATTTTGTTTCTCTATGTTATGTCCTGACAACAGCCTCTTGTCCTGAGTACAGATTCCCCATTAGGACTATCAGATGTGTTGGCACTCCCATGTCTTTAAGGGCATTCCATAGCCTTTCATGATCTATGCGGTCAAAGGCTTTGCTGTAGTCTATAAAGCACATGCTGATTTTCTTTTGAACTCCCTGCTACGCTGCATTAGCCATCATATATTTGCAGTCCACAATATCCATAGAACTCTCCTCCAGCACCACATTTCAAATGAGTTGATTTTCTTCCTATCAGCTTACAGTGTGCCATAAAGAGAACAGGAGGAATTATTTACATGTAGCAGAGGTGGAAATCAGGGAAAGCCCTCATGCTAAGTGTTTGCAGAGAACACCGGGAAGTCCTCACATTTGGTGGGTTAAGTATAAAGACCTCCACATTTAGCCACAGTGGTGGAATTGCCTAAAAGAAATGGTGGCACTGGTTTGACATAAGTAGAAATTTCCACACACACACACACACAAGAAGATCATAAGAGTGATTTTGGATCAGACCAAATGCCTATTTGATCCTCACAGTTGCTCAACATGACATGTGATGTATCTGAACTTGCTATTTCAAAGCATCTCTGCTATACTAATTTTTTAATCTGAAGATTATACAGTGGTCCCTCCACATTCACTGGGGTTAGGGGCAAAAGGACCCTTGTGAATGTGGAAAATCTACAAATAAAAAAATTGCTATTCTTTTTACCTAAGAGAACATCTCTCTAGGAATCTCCAGGTCTTCCAGTGCAACTCAGTGGTCAACATCTGCCAGGAATTGATAATAGAATCATCTTGGAGGACCTACAAATGTCCAGATAAATGTTTTATCTAGGAACTTCTAGGTTATTCAGCACACTAGTCAACTTCTGGCAGAGTTGTGCTGGAGGATCTAGAATTTCCTAGAGAGAACATATTAATCAAAACTGCAAGTAATCAAAACCACAAAAGTCAAAGCTGCAAATGTGGAGGGCCAACTGTAATTCTATTCCTCCACATTATAATCTAAGAGTTAAGCAATAAGATTATCTGGTTTTAAACTAGTGATGACCAACTATCACCTCTCAGGTAACATCTTGCCTCAGCTTATTTTTAGGCATTGTAAGTTTTCTTTCACTGTGCAATGACTCAGAGCATGTTTACATTGGCCAATTCAGCTAGTTTCCCCTGCCCTCACCACAACATATCTACATGACACAGAGCCAAATCCCTGGTTTGAGTGCAGACTGTCTTCACAAGGGAAGGCAAGTTCCACACCAAATCCATCCTATCCCTGGCTAAAGCAGTATCAAAAACCTCACTTTTTGCTCTGGATTTTGCAGAGCACTCCGTAGTGACACTGGGCAAGTATTTACACATCTCACTGTGTCCCCCACTGCTGGCACAAGTTGCTCCCTCTGAGGTCACAACAAGGCACATAGCCATGTGGTCAATGCTGGGTGCCTTGTTTCTGACCTCAGAGGGAGCAACTCATGCCAGGGGCGGTGCTGGGTGGCACAGTACAGACCCATGTATAGACAGCCACATGGTGTTGCTACAGAGTGCAGAGCTAATGGGTGAAACCCAGGGCAGCTCTGGGGCCAGAATACTCTGGGAGCAGCCTGGAGTATTCTGTCTGGTGTAGACAAGCCCTCAAACTGCTGACACTCTGGAGATACAGAAAACAGATTCTTTGGTGGTGCCATTTTTTTTTAAGGCAGAATGCACTAGGGACAAAGAGTTTTTCACATACTTTTTGCTATCAAAACACTTGTAGGGTAATTCTCTATTCCTCCTTAACAGATTTTCTATGGGAAAGAGAAAAAGAGGGGAAAAGTAATGGGAGAACACTGGAAAATTACAAAGGGAAGCTGACATCTGGACACTTACCCTCCCCATCTCAGTAAAACCTAGTCAATGCAGGAGGAATAATGCATAATAAGAACAATTTGCTTGTGAGGAAGAGGAGAAGGATAAATAGTCCTCCAAGAGGAAGATGGAAAATGGGAGTCTGAGGGGGGTTGCAGACTGCCAGAAATAGTGTGAATTCAGTCCACTTTTAGGGTTAGGGTTAGAGTTAGGGAACCATGGGAACTGTATTTTATTGTGGCATCAGAGTTGTCTGACAGAGAAGGCTCAATGTCTCAGAAAAATAACAGTTCCCATGATTCCCTAGCACTAACCCTAACCCTAAAAGTGGACTGAATTCACACTATTTCTGGCAGTCTGCAACCCCCCTGCGTAGAGGAGCACCTCACCTGAAGTATTTCAAGGTGAGGTCACCCTTCCTCTAACCATGGGCCACCTATGTGTATAATAAAAGTACAAATAAAATGAGTATGAAGGGACAGTTCAAGATATCAGAATTGCTTTTAAGTTATGCTTGTTTCTTCTGCTCTTAAGAGAGAATTTGCAGGCCAGTGAAACTGAGCTAGTTTTAATCTACTGTTGTTTAAATATTTTTGGAGTTACTATCTTATGGAACGGTGTGGTTTATCTGTTTCCAGACAGTGGTGGCCACCTTAAAAGTTGTGGAAGATAGACAAAGAGGGAAAAGAAAAGAAAGGGGGGAATGGGGGAATGCATGCAGTACAATGTCTGTCTTTATAAAGATGTAGCCATGATAGTCTCTGGCAGCATAAAAAGGTGGAAGTGAGGTGGATGAGGGAAAGAAGGATTGTAGCAGCATCTTTAAGACCTGGAGACCTGGATATCACTCTGTACTGGATCCAAAGTACTGTACTGTACTGTACTAGATCCAAAGGAAAAAAAATTATATCCATGGAAGCTCATGCTAAAATAAAAACCAGTTAGGTCGAAGGCCTTTACGGCTGGCGTTGATAGTTTTTTTGTGGTGTTTCTTTTTTCTTTTCTTTTCTTTTCTTTCTTTCTTTCTTTCTTTCTTTCTCTCTTTCTCTCTCTCTCTCTCTTTTTTTTTTTTTTTGAGCTAAGTGGCCATGAAGATACCAGCCACAGCTGCTGGCAAAATGTCAAGAATAAACTCTTCTAGAACATGGCTTCATAGCCTTAAACCCCCCCCCCCAAACTGTAAAAACCAGTTAGTCTTAAAGGTGCTGCAACATTCCTTATCATTTCAAATATCTCTCAAAAATGTCAAAAAGAGCATAGAATAATGGTTCTTAGCATTGGAGTGAATCTGGAAGACACAACAAATAAACATCCCATGTGTAAAGAAGTTATTGCAAGGTAGGAATCACCCAAGGAGGGATGGGAATTACAAACCCCCACACAAATAAAAACATGCTTGCTAAGGTCATATGATTGCCTGAGCTGTTACTTGTGAGTGAATAAAGGCCTCTGCAGACAGGCGGCCATGGGCCACCCCAAGAAGCCGCGGATTGGGGCCAAGGCTGCTGTACTCCTCGGCTCCGATCCACTCTTTTTTGGGCCCTGGAAGGAGTGCTAAAATAGCTCTCCTTCCGCAAGGCACGGAAAGGTCACCGCAAGAGGCGCTGCGTGCCTCTTTGGCATCTCTTCCGGCTCAGCGTGTCTGGACGTTGAGCTGGAAGGACATAATCGGAGTGGCCATCGTGTGCAATGACGGGCACTCTGATTACGTCCTCAGGAAGGGGTTGGGGTGTCCAGCGTGACGCTGCTCCTCCCCTTTCTTGCCTCCAAGATGGCACAAAGAGCCATCTGTAAAGGGAGTAAGTGTGTTTGTATCAATGTGTGTCTAATACCATCTAATTAATCCATTTGTGAGCCACTCTAATAGCTTTTTGGCTGAAGAGTGGGGTATAAATACATAATAATAATAATAATAATAATAATAAGAAGTCATTTCAAGTATAGGCCAACAAGACAAGTGTCTTGAAATTGCTCTGCATTTAGGACTCATTAGAAAGCTTTAAAAAAATGAGAAAAGAATGCTTTCCTGCACAGAAGGCTATGTCTTTGTACTTTCATAGTGTGTATCTGTTTTGGTACTAAAACTATACAAGAGTTCTGGAGTCTCATTGGCAAACTGAGAAATGTGAAGTTGAAGGCTTTCACAGCCAGCATCCATAGGGTTTTGTGGGTTTTTCGGCCGTGAGGCCATGTTCTAGAAGAATGTATTCCTGCATCTGTGGCTGGCATCTATGCAGGAAAAATGTCAGGAATACATTCTTGTAGAACATGGCCTCAGGGCCTGAAAAACCCACAAAAACCTATAAATTGAGAAATGTTTTAGGGTTGAATTAGGAAGTGCAGGAGCTTTGGAGGATTCCAAGGCCAGTGTTGAAAAGCCTGGTTCACACTCTTTGCAGTGTCAGAAGAGGATGTTAATGGGACCTGTGAATGCATCCTATCTCTGTATAGACCTTTTCATCTAATATCCCCAGATAAAATGGAAACTTGAGAGACAAGATAATAGTGGGAGACAAAAAGATAGTCCTTTGATTCAAGGTATGCCTACCTTATATCTTAAACTGAATGTTTGGGCCTCCATTGTTAGCAGTAAATGGATGCTGAGTTGGAAATCAGCATATATACTTGACTATAAATCAACCTCATGTATAAATTGAGAGCAGATTTTTTGGGGGCCAAAATTATGGATTTTGATATGACCAGCGGATAAGTTGAGGGTAAAACCTAGGGGTATGTAATAAATGATCTAAAGGATGAAACAAAGGTAAACAATGCCAAAGAACTTATAAAATTCCAGCAGGTACAACTGCTTGTGCTAAAGGCTGGATGGATGAGAGAACAGAAGGGGGGCAGTACTTTCAGGATGGATTACACTCTTGCTTTTCAGCAAGGGATGGTTCCTTTCTTAATAAGAGTTAAAGTACAAAAGTCACATTGATACGTGATTAAATAAACTCAGGGTTTTTTTTGGAGTGGTGGTGGTGGTTCAATTTTTTGACTAAAATTTCCAGACTTATACATGAGTATATACAGCAATTTCAGCATGTGATCAGTCCTTAAATGGATCCATTAAATCCACATTTTTACCTTGCAGTTTAGACATATAAACTGGCTTTGTAAATAATAAAATTTCACAGTGAATTTTGTCAAATCTTCAGCCCCATGCAGGGTAAGTACAGTGTTTGTTTCTCTGTAACCATGTTCTTCTATATTTCCTTTACATTCTTCTAGGGTTTACATCTGATCAGGTTGAACCGGGCATATTCATGTGATTTATCAACAGCTGCACTATAGCCAGGCACTTTGAACTGTTTCAGAGAAGAGGAGTAAAATGAGAAGGGATAACAGGATCTGATATTTCAGATGGAACACAAATCCAAGATGAATTTAAGTGGAAATGATATGCTGTAAATTCCTGACAAATAAAAAACAAAAAACAATTTTCTCCTCCTACCCTTATTTTCACTATAATGTTTATATTGTTTTGACATTCTTTTACCTCTTATGCCTGCAATAAATCATACACATATATACACAACCCCTCCCCCCCCAAGTTTCCTTAAAGCATTACTTTTAAAGTGTTTTCCCTGTCAAGTTTGCCTTCACTAATTTTTCAGTTTTCCATTGCTGAGCTTGTTCCAACTTGTATCATACCACAAACCCCTTTTTCTTGCATGGAAATATATGTGTGCTTTCAGTGTCCAGCTGTATATGTCATTTATACACATTTCTTAAATATTTGTTGTTGTTAACTGCCCTCAAGTCAACTTTGACTCATGGTTACCCTGTGAATGAAACATCTCCAAGTCCCTCTGTCCTCATCCTCTCTGCTAAGGTCCTGCAGGCCCAGGTCCATGTCTTCACTGATTGAGTCTAACCATTTAGTACATGGTCTTCCTCTTTCTACTGCCTTCCACCTTCCTTAGCACTGTTGTCTTTTCTAATTATTCATTTTTCCCCATGATGTGGCCAAAGTATGATGGCCTCAATTCTGTAACCTTGGCTTCAAGATGACGGAGGGCCTCTGCAGATGGGCCCTTTGTGGCATGTTGGAAGCAGGGAAGGGGAGGGGCGGCCGTGCGCCGGCCACCCCAACCCCTCTCCGAAGATGCCCTGATGTCACGTGCTGTTACGCATGACGTGTGGCGTCAGGACATCCTCACGGTGCAGTGTCTTCATGCGCTGCATCAGAAGAGGCAGAGAAGAGCCGTGCGCCGGCTCTTGGGGTAGCCTTTTGCCACCTCTAATAGGAGCGGCATTTTGCCACTCTTTTAGAGGCAGCAAACGGGAGAATTGGGGCTGCTACGTGTGGTAGCAGTGTCCCCAATCCTCTGCTTCCTGGGGTGGCCCAGGGCCGCCCGTCTCTATTACAAAATGGCAAAAGAAAGTAAGGAAAGAAGGAGGGTCGAGGAAAGCTGGACATACTGTTGTTTAATTCTGTGGTAAGAAGCTGAGATGTGGCATCATAATATCAAACAAGTAAAATAAAACATGGAAAATGCAGGATATATATTAGAAGTGAATAATGTGCTTTTATGATCAGATGGCTTTCACCCCTTGAGAGAGCACTCCTTCAAAATACAGGTGTCATCCACCTCGATCTGTTCTATAACCCATTTGTTTGTCTTCATGGCCATCCTCGATATTCTCAATAATTTTCTTCAGCACCACATCTCAAATGGCTTGATTTTATTCCTATCAGCGATTTACATGGTCCAGCTGTCACATCGGTACATGGTGATGGGGAATACAATGGCTTGGACTATCCTCACTTTAGTGTTCAGAGTTATGTCTTTAAGTTTTATGGTCTTGTCTAGTTCTTTCATATCAGCCCTTTTCAATGCTAGTCTTCCTCTGATTTCTTGACTGCACTCTCCATTCTGATCAATATTTGAACTAAGGTATGGGAATTCTTTGACTTTTTCAATTTTCTCATTGTCCAGGTGAATTCTTGTAGGTCTTCTGTGGTCATTAATTTTTTTTTTTTTTATTAAATCTATACATATTAATAAAAAATTCCAATTGAAAAGCAGCTGTGTATATATTTCTTAAATGTATAGATTCTTTGTGCACCTGTTTCAGTATGCAGGTTGTTTTTTTTATTAAAAACAAATCTCTGACCTCTGAAACTAATCAAAGCCTGGTAAATTGAAGATTTCATCCATGAATATTCCCATGTTCACGTGGAAGTTGTGAATTGATCATTTTAATTTCAAAATTAATTTCAAAATCAATTAATTAGTTTCTCACCTACCCCTTTTGTTGTCAACTGCTGTTAAGACAACTTTGACTTATGGTGACCTAATGAATGAGACATCCAAGACACCCTGTCATCAATAGTCCTGCTCACCTCTTGCAGGAGCAGAGCCATGGCTTCCCTGATTGTGTCTATCCATCTGGAATATGGTCTTCCTCTTTTCCTACTGCCTTCCATTTTACCAAGGATTATTTTCTTTGCTAGTGAATCATGATTTCTTCAAAAAAATGTCTCAGCTTACTTGTCTTGGCTTCTAGGGAGAGTTCAAGCTTGATTTGCTCTAGGAGCCATTTATTTGTCTTTTTTTTAGAAGTCCACAGTATGTGTAGACCTCTTCTCCAGCAGCACATTTCAAAGGAGTTGATTTTATTCCTATTATATTTCTGTCACCTTTCACATTTGCTTCTTGTCTGTCCTTAACTGCTAGGAGAGTTTCATCTGTCATCCATCATGCTCCATATTTAGCATCTGCGTGATGTCATTATAAAGAATCCACTCCACAGAGTCCTTCAGCTGAAAGGTTTAAGCATCTCTTGATCTTCTCTGAAGACTATTCCTGCAGCTTTGAAACTGGGAGGTGAAAGCACCAGAAGCTTGGCAAGTAATCAATCTTATAGGAAAGGTACTGGGTATCATCTTCCATAAGTAAATTCCATCCCTTTGAGCTCCTAGCTCTCCCTCATCATCACCTTTTAGATTTTAGTATGTTTCTAAGGGAAGGAGACTTTTCTCTTGTATTCCACAAAATGCCATGCAGCATTTGTATTCTACAAAATGCCAGCTGCAAATGCTACTGAAACTGCAATGTATGATATTTTAGCATTTGCTGCTTCCATTAAGAATGTGGTTTGCTAGAAATGACATGTATTATGTTTTATAACTAGAACATATAGATATATTTCTTGGGAGTAACTGGAATCAAATGAACCATGAATTTATTCTTATTTACTTTACTAATATGTATCATCTAATAAAGATATTTTATCAAAGTGTATGCACAGATGAGCAGAAATGTCCACCAGAGGGTAGCATTACCCTAGCAAATAAGACATCATGGAGAGATAAATAAACTCTTTAGAAACATTCAGAACTTTCTAGCACACATCTTTCAACTCTCTCCTATCCCCTTTAAAAACAGAGAAATGTAGACTGAGCTGTTATTCAAATTATTCAGTGTGTTATTATAATCTGTTTTCTTGTACTTTTAAACTCCTGTTTTATGGGGCACTAAGGTAGCCATCATTAAACAGAGACATGAATCAGATTCAGACCAAGCCGATAGCCGTAGCTGATTGGGACCCTTTGGTCTGGTTTTGGTGCTTCATTCCAAAGTAAACCAGAGTTAAGCACGTGCTTTGTGTGTTATCTATAATCATAAAAAGAATGCCTGTCTGTTGCAGCAGTGACTGAGTGGGACATCATTCTTGATACCTCAGCATTTGACAAGAGTGTTTTTGCATGTTGTATAAACTGCAGCTCTGAGTTTCATATCAAAATTCCAAATACCAGGCATCAGAGCCAAACAGAGCAATTGTAATTCATACATGTGGCAAGCTTCATGGATATCCCTCCATACTATCCTAACTCAGAACAATACCAACAAGATCTTGACAAAATGCAGGCCTGTGACTAACATTGTCATTTTTTCCCTCCTGTATGAGTTTTAACACTATTGCCTGATGAAGAAGCCAGTGGAGCTTTGAAAGCTTGCAAAATGTATTTTGTGCATTTTGGTTGATCCAATAAAGGTATCTCTGTTTTATGGCTTTTGAATCTGTAGATGTTACTGTATTAAAGGTAAAGGTATTCCCCTTTGACAAGTCATGTCCAACCATAGGGGGCAGTGCTCATTTCGGTTACTAAGCCAAAGAGCCAGCATTGTCAGAGACTCCTCTGTGATCATGTGGCCAGCGTGATTGCACAAAACACTGTTTACCTTCCCGCCAAAGTGGTACCTATTTATCTACTTGCATTTGAAGGCTTTTGAACTGTCAGGTTGGCAGAAGCTGGTACTAGTGACAGGAGTTCACCCATCATGCACTGTTACTGTATTACACAACCAAATAGTATGGGCCAAAAATATTTTTGGAAATAACACCAACCAACCAACCAACCAACCCTTTTCCTGAACTTCGCTGCCAAATGAAATGTTCTACTCAAGTCTATCTTTATTTGAGGTGAAGACCTCCTGTATTTTGAAGGAATGCTCCCTCAATTGGTGAAAGCCATCAGTTCATAAAAGCACATTATGCACTTCAAATGTATATCCCACGTTTTCCTTGTTTTATTCCACCTGTTCAATGAATCTTAGAATCATAGAGTTGGAAGAGACCACATGGGCCATCCATTCCAACCCCCTGCCATGCAAGAACTCAAAATCAAAGCATCCCCAACAGATGGCCATCCAGCCTCTGCTTAAAGACCTCCAAGGAAGGAGACTCCACTACTCTCTGAGGGAGTGTCTTCCACTGTCGAACTGCCCTTACTGTCAGGAAGTTCCTCCTAATGTTCAGGTGGAATCTCTTTTCCGGGAGCTTGCACCCATTGTTCCGGGTCCTAGATTCTGGAGCAGCAGAAAACAAGCTAGCAACCTCCTCAATATGACAGCCTTCAAATATTTAAACAGGGCTATCGTATCCCCTCTTAACCGTCTCTTCTCTAGGCTAAACATACCCAGTTCCCTAAGTTGTTCCTCATAGTGCATGGTTTCCAGACCCTTCACCATTTTAGTTGCCCTCCTTTGGACACGCTCCAGTTTCTCCACATCCTTTTTGAATTGTGGTGCCCAGAACTGGACACAGTATTCCAGGTGGGGCCTGACCAAAGCAGAATACAGTGGCACTATTGCTTCCCTTGATCTAGATACTATACTTCTACTAATGTAGCCTAAAATTGCATTGGCCCTTTTAGCTGCGGCATCACACTGATGACTCATGTTCAACTTGTGGTCCACTAAGACTCCTAGATCCCTTTCACACGTAGCCTCGTTAAGTCAGGTGTCCCCCATCTTATGTCTATGCATTTCAATGTTTTTGCCCTAAGTGCAGTACCTTACATTTCTCTGTGTTGAAATTCATTTTATTAGC
Organism: Phrynosoma blainvillii; assembly: GCA_026167975.1. Taxonomy (NCBI): domain Eukaryota; kingdom Metazoa; phylum Chordata; class Lepidosauria; order Squamata; family Phrynosomatidae; genus Phrynosoma; species Phrynosoma blainvillii. The sequence continues at coordinate 247,105,381 of JANUYF010000001.1, read as the reverse complement.
TTTGGCCCAGCTTTCTAATCTATTAAGATCATTTTGAATTTTCATCCTGTCCTCTGGGGTATTAGCTATTCCTCCTAATTTGGTGTCATCTGCAAATTTGAGAAGCATGCCCCCTGTCCAAGGAAGTAATGAGCTCCTGTCCCTCTCAGTGTTACATTCTTATCTATTTGCTTTCTTCCACCCACCATATTAACTATTAATATAGCAGGGATGAAAAGAATATTGGAATTTTTTTAATAGTCAAAAACATGTTTTTCATGTGTTGAGAAACCATGATGAGAAGAATCCTGGGCCTAAAACAGATCTTCATAGTTCATAAATGATTATGCACAAAATTTGTGACTATTTTGCACATAAAATAGTCTTTTCTTCTCAAGAAACAGCCTTTTTTATGCAGAAAACAGCATTTATGCATAAAGATAGTTTTTTTATGCACAGAAAAAGTTATTTCCTGCATAAAATAATCATATCTGAATTTTGCACAGAAAAAGCCATGAATAAGTCAAAAGCTGTATGATTTTCTCACAGTGGGTAGAAAATTGCTAAAATTACTCATTGCTTCCTTTAAGAAGAAACGTAGTGAAGCATTAAATTCCTATAATATAATATAATTTCATTCACAGTTAACTGAACTGAACTTTCAAAGTGGGCTGCCACTCTGGTCCCAAATGGGCTGCTGGCAGGAGTGGATTTAATCTGCTCCTGAAAAGGCTGGCTTTTGCCACCTCAGTGCCCCCTGATGCAGCTTCAGGTTGCTTTGGGGGCATGCCTTATCTAAACACCACACCCCTAATGCATCCATCTGTTTTGGACTTAAGATGGAATAGGATCAGAATATCAGTAACAGTAAATAGCTCTGTTTGTGCTTTCTATAAAATGTATAATGACAAGGAGGGCACAAAAAAGCAGTATAAGATATGGTTGAATAATGTGCATGGAAACTGTTAAATAAGACAGATAATACAAACAATGTTGGTATCAATGTTACAAAATGGGAAATTATCAGAATATTTTAATACAGGAATGGAAACTATATCCTTTCAATTATGATGTGTTCATCAACCAGCTTCACTCGTTGTTTCTTTCTTTTCCGACGGATTTTCATGATGCCTTTTTGTCCATGCTTTTGAATGAAACCTGGGAGGGAACAATACAGGGAGACTAAATCATATACCACATTATTTCTGGTTTCCCCTGTTTTGATTTCCTCTTCCCCTTCTTTTGTGGTCTCTATTCTAATTGTACACTGGAAGCATTTGGGGGCAGAAACCTTGCTTTCCATTCTTTCTAAAATATCATGTTCATGGGAATATCATATAGATCAGTGCTACTCAAATGGTGGTCCCTGGATGACTTCTGATTCCTGAGCCATTGGCTGCCTGTCCTTGATACAGTTCCAGGAAAGAAACAGTTGTAGTCAGTCATCATAAATAAGGTGCTCATCTCTGGTACAGTACCTTTCTTACCTTTCTTACACATCTGCAAGCATGACTTTCTAGTGGTAAAGTTATTTTCATTCCCACCACATCCAGTGTAGCTGAATGGACGGCACTTTCCAATAGTGTAATTGTAGAAGAACCTTTTTTCTTGGGCTCTGCAAAGACCTCTGTCCATACGCATGACACAGAGGGAAGGAAGGCGGTCTTGCTCTAAAGAGATGGAGAAAATATTATTAGAAACAGCTGAATTTTTAATGCTGCTGCTCTCTGTCCTGATAAAAAAATATGTAGCTTCACAGAAATGTTGCATGGTAATGTTCTACAATTTGACTTTTCTGCATTGGAGTAAATCATGTTACCAAAGAAGACTGAATATACAATGGAGATATTCTGAAACAAATCTGTTGTCTGTTTCTACTGTCACTTCAACGATGGTCATTTTTTAAAAAAAAAAAATCCCCAAGTTTTCAACACTTGCTTAATAAATAATAATAATAATAATAATAATAATAATAATGCTAGAACCAACAGCACAGGAAAGTTCCAAGAGCATTATTATTTTTTGCCATACTGGAATAATTCTTTGCTTTGTCCCAGCCAATTAATATGCTGGGACAAAAAATATATATGCTTTTTTTGGTGAACTAAGAAGCTGTTAAGTAGAAGTGATATATTTAGACTATTAGTGGGTTGAATATATTGGGGTGTGGGGAGGGGAGTTAGCGTAGACATTGGGGTCAGTATATAGAAGAAGTGTGCATGAAACCCTAAGCTTAACCACAACTATTGCAGTAGTATTAACAAATACATAGTTTGTTTAATCTTTATAAAAACAACAACAATATGAAGGAATCCTGAAGCACCTTTAACACTGAGAAAAAATAAATTTCTAGCATAAGATTTTTGGTGCAGTGGTTTGGAGCCCAGAAAAGCTTTATATCATTGGAATCATGCTGGTTAATGTCAACTAGAGTAGACCCATTCAATGAATTGCTGAATGGTAAGTCAACACATTGGTAAATCCCATTGACTGAATGATTCTACTCTTCTCAGGACCAGTAACAGAATTCAGACCGTTATATCTTTTTCATGCTTAACTGTTACTGTAACCCCATGCCAAAGTGACACAGAGAAGAAATAGACAGACTTGCCCACCTCCTATTTAGCTCATGTCTCAAGATGTTCAAATGTCTCCTTGCTAATAGTCCCATGTTGGCCAATAGCTCCTGGGATTCTGGGAGCTGAAGTCCCTCGGCCCTTAAAGGGGAAAGGTTGCCTACCCCTGCTCTAACCTATAACCAACAGCTGACAGGCAATAACTCTCTGGGATCTGAGACAAGTTTTTCTTCCTGCCTACCTGGACATCCCTGGTAACCTCCCATCAAAGTATTAACCAGCTCAACTCTGCTTAGATTCCAAAATAAGATAAGATAAAGTTTATAGGGCAGCAGGACAATTTTGTTGATGCAAGAGGGACCTCCAAGAACTTCAGTTATCAACTACCCAGCTCAGGCTGCAGCTTCCCTGAATGAGTCTCTCCACCTGTAGTGGAGTCTCCCTCTTTTCCTGTTGTTTCCTACTTTACCAAACATCCTATTTTCCAGTGAACCATGACATCTCATATGTCCAAAGTACAACAGCTTCAATTTGGTTATTGTCACTTCTAGTGAGAGTTTAGGCTTGGTTTGCCCTATTTGTCTTTTTGGCAGTGCATGGTATCTGCAGAACTCTTCTCCAGCACCACATCTCAGATGAGTTGATTTCCCCCCCCATGTCAGTTGTCTTCACTGTCCAGCTTTCATACCATACATAGAAATCAGGAATACTATAGTCTGGATGATGAGGAATATAAATGAACAAATAGCTGACCTGAAAGGGCAGATGGCTAAAAATGAATCAATCTACCTAATCTGGAAAGGTGTCACTTATGGATAAGAGTGGAATAAACACTCCCCTTTACTTGAACAGAAGTTCACTTTAAGAAACTCAGACAGAATTGCTTATTCAGCTAAGAAGAACTGCATCTCACATACTGGCAAAAGGGTCTATCCATGAACACTGTGAGCATAAAGACTATCATCATTTTTTCATCTTCAACAAGAAAAGATATCTCAAGGAAAAGTTGAAGAAATGCAATTGCTACAAGTTTTATTCTTTCTCTTTTTGCCCTTGCATGAAGGTGAAAAGACAAGCATTTTTTTCATTTTTTTAATGAAAATGTTATATTTTGCATAAAGCATTGTATCCTATGCAAAAATAAGTTTGTGCAAAAGCCTTCAAAATGCAAATAAATAAATGATCAAAAATGTGCAAAAACTTTTGCAAGTTTACCAAGTGGGGAGAAAATATTTCAAGATGTTTCATTCTAGTGTACAAGAACAAAATGAGTGGATTATATCTGCAATGTTCTGGCTCTGCCACATTCAGGTAATGACTGTAATATTTATTCTGGAAGACTGCTATGCTTCTATTATTCATGCAGTTTAATTACTGAAAACAAATATTGGTGTTTAGGAATAATTCTCTGGTTGGTCCTATGCCAGTCTCCATGATGAGGCATGTCAGGTATGAAAATCAAAGACAAAGGAGGAGGAGGAGCTTCAGTAGATTTCTGAGTCTATGGAGGGTCTTCTGGTCCTCTTGTCTACTACTAGCCAGGAAAGGGAGTCCCATATTCTCCACCATTTCACAGTCCAAAGTTTTCTGAATAGACAATTGGTTGGATAGGCTTTCCCCTTCTGGGTTGTATTTGGTTTATTCTCTAGATCTCTTTACACCAAAGTTGGTCCCTAGCTGAGAATGCTCAAGGTTATTTCCTAATCTGCCCATTTCAGGATTCCATGGGATGTTGCCAAGATAGTTAAAGTAGAATCATAGCACTATAATTGTGCAGTGTGAATGGGTTTTTTTTGTAACATCTGGAAATCAGCCACAGTTACACAAACTAACACTCTAATCCACAGTATTTGAAAAAGCTGAGAACTTCAGGTAACTTACCGGAATTTTTCAGCAGAATTCATTATGGAGAATGCATTCACAAAATGAACATCAACAAAACAGTGCAACCACATCACAATGTAACATGGTTCCCAGTTTTCAGTTCAAAGCAGAACAAACTTTTTTATTGCTTAGAGAGAGAAAACAAACAAACCAACCCATAACCCAGTATTTTAAAAAAGAGGAAAAGTTCATAACATTTGGCTCCTCCCCCCCCACCTGCAAATATCTGGTATAATTTTGTGGGAAGGCATTTTTACCCCACCATGATATATCCAAAACTGAAGGGGGGAAAGTAAGCAGAATAATTTGGCCTAGTTACAGTCTCAGCAGACAGATCTGTATTAAAAAGAATAATTAAGACACTTTTGCTAGAGTGTAATGCTAGAGGAGTGTGCCATGATGGGAATTGGTAATATGTGGATTGGGCAAAGAAGACAGGGAGGAGGAGGAGAAGAGGGAGGAGGAAGAAGAAAGAAAGAAAGAAAGAAGAAGAAACAATAGCAACAGCAACAGCAACTCAAGCTGATAGAAGAAGAGGAGGAGGACAAGGGGAGACTCTCAAGTCTAGAAGTTTGGGCACATAGCTGAACAGCAAGTTGGGCAAGGGTCTTTATAAATACTAGCCAAGCCCAACCCAATTCCTCTTTCCTTTTTCAGCTCTCTTCCCCTCTCCTCATCCATTATTTCTCACTTCATGACTAAGTATAATTTTTGGGATATATCATAATCTTAGCCAGGTCTGTTGGTTTTTATCTATCCTGTCCTTAATGAACAGGGCAGGGTAGTCAGTTAGGGTGAGAAAGGCTTCAACCTGTCAGTCTGATTGAATCTGTTAGGTTAATCTTGTTGTATGTAGATGGTAGGTATGTGTACAGTGAATGCAGAAGGTAATGGGATTGGTGGGCACAGTGAGACTCCTTTGTGATAATCACCTAGCTTGTTACTCATAAGCAACAATCCCTTTGGATTTGATAAAAATGCCTTTTAGATCAACCCAGCTCAACCTCTCAAGGTCTGAAGCCCCCATTAGAGAGCAATACAGGAAGATCCCTATATATATCAAAATTGGTTGAACATGAGGAAGGAGTGACAAGACCACCATCCTGCTCCTGTGACCAAGGTCAGCTCACCTGTTAGAAATAGTAGGTCAGTTGCCTATTTTATATGCTAGAGTAGCTAAGCACTTATACAGGCTGAATCTCTATTATCTGGAATTCTGAAATATGAAATACTCCAAAATCAAAAAATGTCCACAGTGGCTCAAGTGGTTAAGATGCTGACTCTGTTGATTGCAAGATCAGCAGGTTGGCAGTTCAAGGCCTGGGTTCTGCATGATGTTCCTGTCACTAGTCCCAGCTCCTGCCAGCCTACTAGTTAGAAAGTATGCAAATGCAAGTAGATAAACAGCTACCACTTCAGCAGGAAGGTAAACAGCATTCTGTGCAATCATGCTGGCCACGTGATCACTGAGTAGTCTCTGACAATACTGGTTCTTCGACTTAGTAACGTAGATGAGCACCACCTCCTACGATCAGACATGGCTTGACAACCTTGTCAATGGGGAATACCTTTACCTTATGGCTGAAATAGTAGCACCTTTGCTTTCTGATGGTTCACTGTACACAAATTTGGTTTCATGCACAAAAATATTTAAAATATTGTGGATAAAATTACCTTCAGCCTATTAAGTTTATTGCAAGGCACCTGCAGGAATGGGCATGGAATGGGGCAAGAACGCATGTCACCACACAGGAGAATGCAGCTGATGCTGCTGGGAGTCCCCAAGCCGTTCCCCATCCATGTTATGGCAGCTGATTTTGAAGAACGATTTTGAATTGTTCTTCAAAATTGGCTGTCAGGAATGGCTGGGGAATGCAGCTTCATTTATATACCACTTCATACTATGCTATGGGGTGTCTAAGTGGTTTACAACTGTAAGCTCATTGCCCCCTAACAGTTGGGTACTCATTTTAGCAACCTCAGAAGGATGCAGGCCTGAGTCTAGCCTGAGCCCTGGCTAGTATTGAACTCGCAACCTTGTGGTCTATGAGTGAGGGGCTGCAGTACAGACATTTAACCACTGCACCACCAGGGCTCTAAAAAGAATGAATTGGGGGCTCCCAGTGGCATCAGCGGCATTCTCCTATGTGGTAACATGTGTTCTTGCCCTGTTCCGTGCTGTTCTGTTCTATTCTGTTCCTCTTCCTGCAAGTGCCATGCGATAAACTTATATGTTTATAAGTTGTATACAAAACATAAATAATTTTCATGTTTAGACTTGAGTCCCATCTCCAAGATATCTCATTATGTATATGCAAATATTCCAAAATCTAAAAATATCCAAAATCTAAAACAATTCTGCTCCAAGCATTTTGTATGCTCAACCTGTATCTATTCATATTCTCTTGCAGATTCATATTTATATAAATAAATGCAGTGCTACTATAGGACTGGGGAATTGTACCAGAGGTAGGAGCTAGTCCACCACAGACACTCAGTGGGACATATAATTGCTTCAAAATGAAACAATAAATGCCATGGCATCATTTCTGGCTTTATTTTCAAACACTTTTCAGACTTCTTTGCCTTTGGGGGATTTGGAAATAAGCATTGGGGGGAGCAAAACATGTCCTGAGGTTAATAATGTAGGTGGCCTTTCCATTTAAACAATGGTGGATAGTGGATTGTGGGTTCCAGAGGGCCACAAAAATGGTGCTGATAATTCATGCAGAATTCATGCAGGAATTCCCTAACCCCTGCCCTATTTTAACCCAATGGAAGTAACTGCAATCCTTTGCATCAATAACTACTACTGGTTGCCATCAGAACTACTAACCAACTCTGTAAGAAAAAAAGCAAGAAATGATTAGTGATATGCTGCCTAGTGTATTTTATAAGCTTGTCCATACATATATGAAAATCCTCAGTCAAAATGTGCTCATTTCAACTCCATTTCTACTGTCAGTTAGGTCTGTCAGCCACACCACCACAATTTTTAAAAATAATCTGCCATTATTAACATTTTGTCCATTTGCTTGGAAACTGAGTTGCTTAATGCAACTAGTAAATCCATAAAACATTAGAATATTCTTCAAATGATATCTGCTAACTGTAATATTGTTGCCAGAGGTTTGCATCCCGCCTCTTCATTACAATGAATATGAATAAGGGTGACTGAAAAAATTATTTCTATCAGATTTTCATAAGAATTGAACAAAATTTTGCAGATTCCTTCATATCTGGGATAGAAAACCCTTGAGTCGAAAAACTTTTAAATATTGGAGAAATAAAAAAATGACAGATTTATCCATTCAGGAAGTGGACATTGGGTGTTAAACTCTTTACAAGTCTTGCTTCAAATTCCTTTGTTTTCAATCATGACAACAAGTAATAACAATTGACACTTTTCCCCTGATATGCTATTCATCATTAACAACTAAATAGTAGGCAGATGCAGTGTGGTCCTCCCTTGGCTTGGAACAAGTGTGCTTACTGCATTTGGCTGGTGCAAATGGAGGAGCATTCCTCACCCCCACCTCTGTTTTTACGAAATCTAGAATTCTTTAACATTAGTGTATTTCTTCACAAATTTGCCACAAAATGAGATATCTTTTTTCTAAAAAAGATAAAAAAATACAGCAGAAAATAGGAATCCACCTGTACTCATAGATATTGGCCTGAACTGTATTGGTTACTCCCAACTGGAGTAAATTTATTTAATCTATTCTTGAAGGATGTCAACATGTAGATAAATCCCATTGAGTAAATGGGTCTTATGTCAGAACAGAATATGGAGAAATAGAATGGTCCCCAATTGGCAAAGGGGTCAGGCAAGGCTCCATTTTATCACTCTATTTGTTCAGCCTGTATGCTGAGAATCTCAAATGAAGAGCAGGTAAGGTTCAGAAGAAGGAGGAGTCAAGATAGGAGGAATGAACATCAGCAATCTAAGATACCATACTATTAGTGTAAAGCATCTCAAATTTGGAACAATCACTGAGGAAGGTAAAAGAAGAAAGTGCAAAAGCAGGCTTAATGCTGAACATAAAGAAAACAAAAATAATTACCACAGAGGAACCACACAAATTTAACCTGGACAATGAAGAAATCAAAATAGTTAAAGAGTTCCCATACATGGTTCAGAACATTCATTCAAACATTGATCAGAATGGAGACTGCAGCCAAGAAATCAGAAGAAGACTAGGAATTGGAAGGGAAACTATAAAAGAACTAGGCAAGACCCTAAAGTGTAAAGATATACAACTGAACACTAAAGTTAGAATTGTCCAGGCTATTGCATTCCCATCACCATGTATGGATGCAAGAACTGGACAGTGAAAAAAGTAGATAAGAGGAAAATCAACTCTTTTGTGATATGGTGCTGGAGAAGAGTGCTGAGGATATGATGGACATCCAAACAAATAAACAAACAAACAAATGGGATCTTGAACAGATAAAGCCAGAAATTCCCCTGGAAGGCAAGATGATCAAATTAAGGCTATCATATTTTGGCCACCTCATAAGAAGACATAACTTACTAGAAAAGACAATAATGCTTGAAAATGTGGAGGGCAGTAGAAAGAGAGGGAGACAGCATGCTAGGTAGATAGACTCAATTAGGGAGGTCATAGAGACAAATCTACAAGACTTAAGCAGAACAGTAGAGGTAGGGGGGCTTGGAGATTTCTCATCCATGGGGTCACCATGAGTCAGGAATGACTCAAGTGCAGTTAACAACAACAAAATGGGTCTAATCCAGTTGTGATTAATAATAGGATTCAAGCCATTGTGTTTTCTCACACTGGATACTAGTTGTGTATGACTATTTTTTGGTTGGGTGTTTCAAAATCTAGATCACAATATATATCTACCAAAAGGCAAAAACTTAATGACGAAGTATCAGCACATGCATACAGTTAGTTTTTATAGATGTTATAGCACCAATGTTAGAAATGTGACCCTTTCAAAGAAGGCACATGAAAAATAAGTATCGATTTGTCACAATGCCACTCAAATGTTTTCAAGACAAATTATTTTATTCCATTGCTAAAAATTAAAACATTGTTATAATTCCAGTCACCTTGTTTAGATTTATTTTCAATACAGACAGATTTATTGCAATAGTGGGTTGTCACATAACCCTTTCAAGTTAATAAATTTCATTAAGGAGATCTCTGTGAATTCCTTGTACACACATTCCATGTTGTTTTCCACCCAGTGTACTCAATCCACACAGTATCTGCTAGTCCCCAGAAATACATGTGAATGCAAGTGAAGAATGCCAGGAGAAAAACATGATGAAACTGATCGGTCTTTTTCCAGCTGTTCCTTTCTCCCTCCCATACAACTGTGAATCACAAAAAAAAGTTACACTCCTCAGTCTCCAATACAGTGAAAAAGACCCACACAGAATATCTGCAGGACATTCTGAAAATATAACTTTGAGGTTACAAATTAATAAAGATCAGAGATGACTGTAAATATGGCTCATAACTTCCTCTAAAAATGTGCTTGTGTGATAATTTCACTGATGGGCCTAAGAAAACCATCAAATTATCCTTGTAGAGGAAAAATTAAAAGATTGGAAGAAAATATATGATTACTTAAAAAGAAATTGGAGTGATAATTCTATATATAAAAAAGATGGAAGATTAATAATGATAAGGATTATGTGTATTTGGTTTATTTGGTTTTAAAGAAAATAATATCTTAGTTAAGTATAACTGGAATCAGATTTGGTTCACTATAAATTTAAAATAAAGGGGAAGCAATATTATTAAAAGTATCTTGGTGGTAAAATTGGATACTACGGAATATGATTGTAACAAGAAATGAAGAAGAAAATGAAGAATAGGAAAGGGAATCAGTAATGTGGAAGTTATAAATTTCTCGTTTTTTCTGTTTTTTGGATGGACGCTTAGCTATTTGATTAGATACACATGATTGAAATATGTTAGATTGCAGATATATCTCTTTTTATAGCGTTTTTGTGATAATTCAATAAAAAAATTATCCTTGTCAAAGATAATAAGCTCCAAGATCAAAAAATTAAGAAACAATAATTCAGCTACTAACAGCCTGCTAAGATTTTAAACAATCAGATCAGCAAAGGCTTTCCCCCATATCTCTATCTATCTCTATCTCTATCTCTATCTCTATCTCTATCTATCTATCTGAAACTGAATTGTGTGTCCCAGCAGGGTGTTCTTCTTAGTGCATTTTGGGCATTATTTCTGTCTTACTGGGGAAGACATCAATTTTCCCCCACAAAAATGCACATGAGGAGAAAGGCATTGTGAGGCAAGATGCCCGCGGAGATCATTGGGAGTTCTGTTGCCATTTTACCTTGGTGGAAAATAATGATCTGTATTTTCTATTAGCTATTTAGTATAAAATAAATAATTTCTCCTGGCCTGACCTCCCAAAACTTCGTAGAAACTTCATTAAACTCATAGTCTGGTCACCAACATAATAGACCTCTTTCTCCCATGTAGCAGATGCCTGGTAAAGTGGGGGGGGGGGGCGAGTAGGAGTTACAATCATAGCAATAGTGTAACTATTAGATTCATGGTTGCTACTACAATTTTGACACTATTGCCATGTTCATAAATGCCTGCCAACCTACTTTGCCAGGTATACTTAATTAAATAAATGAAAAAGAATACAGGCAATTTAATTTTTTTAAAAAAATGGTGGAGGGAAGGAGTTGGGGTTTTTTTTAGTGCTGATAAGACGATTCTTTAAAATGTAAGTCTCCTTTTCTGTTTAAAATCTCACTCTTTTAATATGCTTTTATTCCCTATAATTTACCAGTATCTGCATGAGTTGATCAATCATATAACTCAAACATCATTGTGTGATTTACCTGAAAGCTATGGGCTTCTTTCCCCATACACACACTTCTTGTTCTCTTTTTCTGTGAAAATCTGCAACCCTAATTTATTCCTTCAAAGTGATCCTGATGTGATTTTATGCATAATAGTATTTTTAACATCTGGTGTTTTACTGATGTGCATGACTGGTCCTGAATTCTGCTAAAATACCAGATGGAAGACTTTTGATACAACTCACACAAAATCACACAATGATTTTGGAAGTATATGATTGATCAACTCACACAGATACTGGTGTTTTATAGGGAACATAAGCATATTAAAGGACTGAAATTGGCAGCAAGCTGCTGGGTTCATAACCCTTTTTATGACATTCATAAATGAAAAATGGAATGTATTGCTTCTTCTGCAGGAATAACATAGATGAAAGTGGAATTTCAGGTGGAAGTACACAGATTAGGAACATTACAGAAATATTCCTAATCCTTATTGAACTGTAAAATTTAATACAAACCTTGCTTAACAACTGGAGCACTATTATTTATTACCCTAAGGAGCATGCTGTCATCTTGTGCTTGTAAGGTATTGGCTGAAGGCACTAAAGGCACTGGGGGAATAAAAATAACAATAAGAAAGATTTTAAAACTTGGGTGTAATTAGAAGTGGAAACAGTAACTGACATATAAGTAATAAAACAGCAGTACATCATTTTGAACCCTCTTTTTACTATAGAATGTAAACATAAGGGCCAGAAACCTATTGATGGCATCCTCTCTGTAAATGACATTATACTTTTTTGGATGTTGCAGAAGGAGGCATTTAATATCTCCCACTGGCTACAGAAAGCAGTGGATCTCCAGTGAGGCATGCAGGTTGTTAATCACTGGAAAGCTGGATAGGATGGAAAGATATTGGCAGATAAAATCCCAGACATAAAAGGGAATTCCCAAATGTTGGAAAACCTGAAGAGAATCAAGGATGAATGAGAATATTTGCAGTTCAGGATTTATTCTGCAGGAAAAACAGACTTTTTGGTGTGTGAGAAAATGACATTTTCAACACAGAAATTTTTATTTTGCACAGAAAACAAGTTTCCTGAAAAGAAAACAATGAAATGCTGTTTTCTCCACAAAAATGTATGATTTTTTGGCATAATAAATACTAATCAGCAAATAGCCCCACCCCCATGGCAGTTTTCAAAGACTTTCTCACAGCAGAGAGAAAAATTATTAAGAAAGCGTAGGGGTGAATCATGGCTTCAGATTATAGTGGGAGGGGGAGTTACTTGTTTGCATTTGAGGAAGCAGGGCTCAAGCCCAGATTTTTCAAGGAATCTGTCCATTTTGCTTTTTCCATAGTCATTTTGTTTTTGAATTAAGTTCCTTCTGTCCATTTTTAGAAAGTTATTTTGTTGTTGTTGTTATTAATCACTCTCGAATCGATCTGAACTCATGGCTGCAGTTCCCTGCCCTCAGGCCTACAATCTAAAAAGAAATGACATAAAAGGAGAAGGGAATGGCTGTGGGGAAGGGGATCAAGTCCAGCGGTTCTACTCTTCTTCTGAGGCTGGATGATGGCAGATTGACTGTAGAGAGGGCTATCCTAGTCCTGATGGGGCTGGGCCTGCCTCTCTCCCCCTCTGAGGGCTGTCCTGCTTGTCCTGCTTGCCTTGATTTCATTGCCCTTGCTTGATTTCTTCACTGCAGTCTCCACTCTGATCAATGTTTGATCCAAGGTATGGGAACTCTTTAATTATTTTTAGTTTTCATCATCTAGGATGAATTCATGTAGTTCTTGTGTGATCATTATTTTTGTTTGTTTAATGTTCAACACTACCTTGGCACTTTCCTCCTTGACCTTCTCCAGTAATTGCTCCAATTTTTTGGTTTCTGCTAATAGTATTGTGTTATCTGCATATCTTAGGTTGCTAATGTTCCTTCCTCCAATCTTAACTCCTCCTGCCTCTGAGTCTAAGCCTGTTCTGCATATGAATTTTTCTGCTTCTAGGTTGAATAAAAAGGGTGATATAATGTGAAATGGAAACAAAACAGCCTCTTGTTCTGAGTACAGGCTATGCCTCAGGACAATCAGATGTAACGGCATTCCCATTTCTCTAAGAACAAGCCACATCTTTTCATGATCTCTGCAGTTGAATGCTTTGCTGTAATCAACAAAGCACATGCTAACTTTATTACTCAAACTAAATAGGTATAGCTATTTTCAGCATAGAGAGGATTGTGTCAGGTATGTATATAGTAAAGATGTGGAGCCTCTGAGAAAAAGGTGGCAAGCATAATTCACATTCCTGGGAATCTGTAAATATGGGGAAACATATAGCTCCTCAATTGAAATATAAAGTGGTACAGTCCTGCTTATGAACTAATGGGAGCCTGACCTTCTAAGAGAATGAGGAAAATTTCAAACATTTACCTAATTCATACACAACAATACATTTTAATACCTTGTTGGACAGCTGGAGTGTTGCTGTCCACTGCATTAAAAGGCACACTGGCATCCTCTGATTGGAATGAATTCACCGTAGAGACTGAAAGGAAAGAAATAATGATACAATAATTGTGAAGAATGTATGTGGTAGGTAAGGAAAAATGACAGAAACATCTCTAATAGTAGATTATTTCCAACCATGTTCTTATGATAGGTTATATTCAATGTTAGGCTAGTATTAAAATGCAAATGTTGCAGATACATAGGGTAGAGGTGGAAGAAATTCAAGATTCCAGATGTTACTGGACTGCAGACTTCCATTATATCTCACCATTACCTATGCTAGCTAGGAATTACAGGAAGTGCAGTCCAACAAAATCTGTAGGGTCAGTTGCCTATCCTCTTCAGGGGCTGCAAAATCCCCAGCGCAATGGGGGAAGTAATTGTAGGGGTGAGAGCCATTTAATTTTTTTTTTTTTACCTCTGCTGCCTTCCAGTTGATCACAACAGTGTTTTTGAATGAACTCAAAATAACAAAATATCATAGTTTTTTGTTTTGTTTTGTTTTGCAAAATTGGGCTTTAGAGCATTTTAGGGAGGATTTTTTCAAAATGAAGAAAATAAGAAGCCTAGCCCTCTGTAATGGCTGAACTGAATAGGTACAGCTCACAAAGGATTGCATTGTATTTCTCTGGCATGATGTTTGTAAAGCTGAGGAATCTCTAAGAAAATATAGAAGACAACTGCAATTCAGCAGCATAACTCTGTGTGAATCTGTAAGGATTCAAACCCAAGCATTTAACAGCTAAGAACTGAATTCCCTTTGGTTAAATCTGTTCATTTTGGTTTTTTTTTTTTTTTTTTTTTTGCTCTTTTTTAATTGTTATAACTGTGTATTTTCATCATCAATATATGAAAATGTTTGCAAATTTTGGAAGGTTCTTATCAACCAATAATCCAAACCAAACAATGAACCAAATAAAATTCTCTCTTACCCTCTCTCCATGAGATGTAGGCTTTTTAGATGTGTTTGGGATTAATAGAAAGTAAGGGAAAGGTACATTAAAATTCAGACATGAAGTTCACCACTCGAAATGTGAACAGGTACATTCTTTCCTGATCCAGCATGGCATAGTGCTTGGGATGTTGGACTATGACTCTGAAGACCACATTTTGATTCCTAACTCAGCCATGAAACCAACTGAGTGACCTTAGGTAAGTCACATGCTCTCAACCTCAGGGGAAGATAATGGCAAACCTCTAAACAAACCTTGCCAAGAAAGCCTCATGATGGGTTTGCCTTAGGGTCACCATAAGATGGAAATGACTTGAAGGCACACAACAATAAGAATTTTCCTACAAACTCCTATGAATCTGAATTCTAGAGGAAATGAAAAATGCTGAATTTCTCCTAATTCTCATGCAAGCAATAACTTTTCAGTCCATACCATGCTGATCTATTGGTGTACTATAGTCTGGGGTGGTAAGACGTATGCTGTCATCCTCTGTTTGCAATGAATTTACTAATGGATCTAGAAAGAAAGAGAAGAATGAATACAGACATTGTAAATATTTAATTAAGTAGGCCGAGAAAATCAATCAATATATGCAATAGAATAAAGGTGTGGTCTTTTACACCAGAGGTGGGAAATGAGAAGCCTACAGGTTGCATGCATCCCCTGGGTTGAACATAGCTCTATCTTTTTTTTTTCCAGTCCCAGGAGTACTTATCTCCCCCTCCCCCCCAAAAAAAATTTGTGCGTATGCAAAACAAAAAGAAGCATGCTCTTGAAAACATCCAGGAAGCACGATTGTCCTCTAAAGCATGGCCGAGATTTTTGCTTTGGTAAAAGTGTGGATTTATTTAATTTTAAACTAGTTTCAAATCCCTTCTAGATTGTCTCCACCAAATATGTATTTTCAGTGGAGATGTGGCTCACATCAGGTCCCAGGGAAAAATGAGTCCTTTGTGTTGGCACCACCAAAGTTTTCCAGTATTGTTTTAAATACTCTTTTTGTGCTGCCTTATATCCAGTTTTAGGAGTTTATCACACTGAGGCACACGGAGGCAAATCTTGTTCATAAATGGGATTTTAAAATCCACTAAACACCTACAAATGTGGGTTGTTTTTCAGATGCATTGGCAGAAAGAGAAATAATGCAAAAATAACCCAAATGGAAAGTCGACAAAAACCACTCCTTTCTAATTTCAGAATTTCCCGAAAGTAAAAAGGAGCAGGTTTTGGCGGCTTTCCATTTGGGTTATTTTCACTCTATTTCTCTTTCACATAAACGTCATCTGAAAAACAACCCACATTTGTAGTTTTTTTTCTACTTTCTGTTTGAGTTAACACTGAACTTCATGTGAAAAACAATCCACAAAAGTGGGGTGTTTTCACTTTAAATCTAGTTTCTGCATGGGATTCATCCTGGTGATAAACTCCTTAGACTAGTGGAACAATTGCAGTCAGTAGTACTCAGCAACTGCTAGCAAATGCAAGAAACCCACCAAGCCATACTAAGTTGTGCAATGCTGTGTGCCAACAGTATTTTTTTTTTCAAGCAGAAATCAAAGTACTGTATATGATTGCACAAGGGTGAAAATGGGGATTCTGTAAGCGATCACAGCCTGGTATTAGTGTAATGGCCACTTTGAAAACAATCAAGCTTAAGATATTTTTTGGAGTTTTATTTATATTTCAATTACATTTTACTAAAACAGTATTTTATTCCCACCTTAGATCCACCAATATAGTATTCGCTCCCTGTCAGTGTTTCACTCCCTGCAATGCTAGAAATGTAGCAACTGAAGGAAAATATTGGTGGAAGCAGAATTCTTATTTTGGGGAGACAATGCCCTCACCTCTCTCCATAGCTACATTCATGAATGAAGCCCCTCATATAGTACTTATATAGATGCTGTAGGAACAGAACAGTCTTCTAGGGAAAAGAGACAATCAGATAGCTATCACTATTTCAAGGGGAGCTTCAAGTGAGAAACATGTGGTCTGCCATATGTTGTTGAAGTCAAGATCCCAAGTGCTCAAGTTAACATGGCCAATGGTCAGGAATTATAGGAGCTATTCTCTAGAAAATCTAAGGGACCACATGTTTCCACTCCTGGCTTATGGAACCAAGGGGACATTTACCAACAACAACAACAACAACAAAAAAAAGATCACTTACTAATATCTTGGCAGGTATCTTGGCATTCTTCCAAAGACCGAAAATTGTTTTGGTTTCCCAGGCAACCACCATACAGGAATTGTTCACAATTTTGTGACTCTTGGCTGTAGAAGTACCTAGTAATCAGTCCACGGCAGATTCCTGGGTCATTCTCCAGAAGACAGTAAGAAGGCTTTTCTGGGAATAAGGATTGTTTCAGGGAAAAGCAAATTACGTCACATTTTCCCACAATTGTTCTTACTGATACTCATTAACTGGATGATGGCATCACCTTGTTTACCTATAGCAGGTGTGAACCAAATAAATTTAACCACTTTAAGTGATACAGATTTAAGCAGTTGTTCAGTGTTCCAATTTTAATGTGACAAAAAATTTCCCTTGTGGTCTCTTCCAACTCTATGATTGTATGATTCTATGATTCTATGATTCATGTATCCTGAATACATCATGATTCTATGATTCTATGATTCATGTATCCTGAATACATCATGTTATTTTGAATGCAGGCTATGAATAATCCCACAAATAATCTTATGTTGAGGCTTACACAAAATTGTGTTGATGACTCAAGCTCCTGGAAAGCTGGAATATATGGCTGGTGGGTGGTCAGAGCTTCTGTGGCCCAGGTTTAGAGGCTTAGTTTTTATTTCATTAGTACTAATACTAATACTAATATCATTTTTAACCACATTATGCAATAGCTCAGAATTCAGAAGTAAGCATTGGAAATTGTCATTATATCAGTTCTGTTCTGAAAACAAGAGAATGATGTGGGGAAGTAAATTGACAGCAGTTTGTTCTAGGACTTACTTAAGTATTGACTAGGGGCATAAATAATATTCTGTATTGACTACAGACATGAAGAGTATTTTATTGTCCTTGATGAGAATGAGTGTTTTGACGCATCAAGATCACCATAGAAAAACTCATCTATTGCAAGATTGTTCATCCTTGAGAGTAAAAAAAGGCACTTTCTTCCAGTTTCCCCCCTCATTTTATTGCTGTTTTGCACCAAAAAACCAAACCAAAAACAAAAACAAAAACCAAACCAAATCCCAAAACATTTTTGTGAAAGAGTATTTGTATTTATGAAAAATATGCTTTTCCTGTAAAAACAATTGTTTTGTCCAAATATTTTTTCAATAAAATTGTAAAACATGAAAAAAGTTAATCTCACTCAGCAGGGAGAAAACTCTTTGAGATGTATCATTCACATGTGTTGGAGTCAAATAAACAAAGGTTAACATCCCTAGTGTTGACCTACCAAATTCAGATTGATTCTAGCTGGAACTAACACTTGAATTTAGCTTATTCTTTCCTTCTATTATTTCATTTTAATACAATTTCTGGAAAATAATGTCTTAATAAAATAAATAAATAAATAAACAAACAATTTCTTTCTGCTGGAAATGTGGATAAGTTGTTTACCACAAGTTAGCCCAGCCACAATGTTCCTGGGAGTTCAAAACATGCAGAAATAGAACAGTGAGTTACCTTTCTTAAATCTTGATCTTTTTTTCTTCTCTGGCAAATCTACAATTGAAACAAATAAAATAAATTAGAATTGAAAATGGAAATTCTGCAGCAAAGGTCTTAATGTAGGGAGTGACTATGGGGGGAAGCAGACGGGAGCTTCCCGTGCGCCGCGGGACGGAGCGCCGCTGGACCGCGGCAGCCGCACCGCGGCGCACCGTCGGCGACTCTAAAAGGAGCACCAAATTGGCGCTCCTTTTAGATTTCAGGGAAAGTGCGCCCTAAAAGCGGCGGGCGCACTTTCCCTGACTCAAACGCCGCGGCACGTGCGGTCGCCGTGGCGTGAGGTCATCCTCGGAGCGCAGGCCGTGCGGAGGGCCGGCGACTCCGAGGGCGACCTCAGGAAGAGGAAGGGGCGCCGCTCGTGCGGCTGCCCCTCCTCTTCCCTGCCCGGAAGATGACTCTATTAGTCGTCTGCCGAGGCCCTATCTTTGCTTTTAAAACTCCACACATACAACATACACACAGGTAGGTAGGCAGACAGACAGACACAGATACAAGGTCTAGGAATCAAACAGAAAGTCTCTTACCAGGCCTTTGTATGTTTCCTCTTACTTTCTTAATTTGCATCAAAATGTTTCAAAGTACAATAGGTGCTCAGTATCTGCTGCCGTTACTTCCACCCACCCCCACCCCCGGATACCAAAATCCATGGATGCTCAAATTTCATTAAAGGCAATGGCATACTAAAAAGGTGTCCCATATATAAAATGGCAAACTCAATTTTGCCATTTTATATATGAGACACCTTTTGGAATTTATATTTTTTGAAAATTTTCAAGCAGTGGATAGTTGAATTCTTAGATAAAAAATCCATGGATACAGAGGGTGGACTGTAAGATGAATGTTCTTACTCACAAGACATGTCTCTTAGCCATACCCAACAGCTGATATTAGGTGCCAGTGTCATTGTGTAGATCTTCTTTAGGGACTGGGAATCCATGCCCATTTCACTTCTATGAATGAACCCTATGTCCTTATGGCCCCCTTTACAGCAGTGTCAAACATGTAGCTACTAGGGGACATGTTGAACAAGCTCATTATTGAAGTATAGCTTATGGATGGGATCCTGCTTTCCCCTCAATGTATGAAAACACTCATGAGTCCTACTCTGAGGAGTAGCATCAAATGAATATTTGGCTGACCAATGGCTTGTCTTCACTGGCCAGATTATTCCAGGCTGCCCCCAGAGTATACTGGTCCCAAATTTCTCCATTACCTCTGTTGTCTCCCCAGTGATGGTGGTGGCTGCCTTCCCACACGATTTCTGTTTATTGCCCCGTGCCAGAACTGAGGTCACACCAAGACACCTAGCCATGTTATTGATTCTGGGCTCCTCATTCTGTCCCTACAGCAACTTGCCCCTGCAGCAGCAGTGCTGGGTGGTTTGCAAGGACTCTGTAGGAAGGCACATGCCCATTATCACTGTGGATAGAGGCAAAAACCTGAAGCAAAAGCTAAGGTTTTTAAATTTGGGTGAAGGGAAGGAAATCCCAAATCAGGCCTGAACATTGTGAAGACAGTCAATGCCTTATTCAAAGGTTTGGCCCTCATCATGTAAACATGAGCCTGAGGGAAATTCAAAACAAATATAAACCATGTAGACAAAGTCTGAACCTAGTTTATCTGTTGGTCAAACTGGTTTAGCTTTATAATGTTCTAGTGGAAACTCAAAGAATGCCTTCATAAGTATCAGTGCAGATGATGATGATGAAAATCAGAGGAAAGGGCAGCAGGAGAGGATCAGCCTTGGTAGGGATGAGAAGGAATTGGGGTATCAGAGTAGGCAGACAAGTTACGAAAGATGGCATGTACAAACTCTGAGCCCAGAGAGATCAGGGAGAAAGTCATGCAAAAAATACCAGCCCAGAAAGGGTGGATGAGGAGGGGGGCAACAGGACAGGAGCAACTTTGGTGGGGATGAAACAAATAAGCAGGGATGACAAGGAATCAGGGAATTGGTGTAGGTGTGCAAGTCAAGAAAGAAAGGAATTGCAGACTCAGGGCCCAGAAAATCTAGTGTTAGGGGTTCTTTAAAGTAGAGCAATGGTTCGCAAACTAGGAAATGTTTGATTAATGTTTGCACCCCCTACAAAAGCAATATCACATATGAAGATAATGAGGTCTAATTTCTAATTTTTGAACCACAAATTGAATCACAAACAATACTGTGGGTGAACAAACTGAACCTTAAAAAAAGAAGAAGCTTTTTTAGTGCATAAAATGCAAATCTAAATGGGGCAATTAGATCCTAATTTATTTAGAAAAAATTGAGTGATGACTTGTGCCTCATCACTTAA
Organism: Phrynosoma blainvillii; assembly: GCA_026167975.1. Taxonomy (NCBI): domain Eukaryota; kingdom Metazoa; phylum Chordata; class Lepidosauria; order Squamata; family Phrynosomatidae; genus Phrynosoma; species Phrynosoma blainvillii. The sequence continues at coordinate 247,084,645 of JANUYF010000001.1, read as the reverse complement.
GAACACCAGCTACTCTTTCTCTTACCCCCTGGAATTCCATCTCGCACCCTCTGGGGGTGTGGGCACTCCAGGATGAGAATACTTGAACTAGAGGGTGAAAATGAGTTGATGGCAATTATTATTTCATGCCTTGCCCCTTCTATCAAGCAAGACTAGCCCCTAAATTTCAGTATAAAATACATCCTTATTTATGAATTCCTGGTATCTAATCATTCATTCCTGTGCTCTCTTGTCCCCCTTTCTCAAAAGGTTGTGTAAAATGAAACAGTCATAGCTGGAGGCAGCCAATTGTGCAGTTTTTCAGAAAGTTGCATAGTTCTGAGTAAAACTGTGAGTTTCCTGAAAATGTGCAGTTCTTCAACACTGTGCTGAGTTTTCTGTCCTTTGCGAGAAAAAAAAAATCCTGAATGTTTTGACACTACAAGAATAAATACTTGTGTCTTTTCCTTGATATCTGTCAGGATGTGTGAAAACTGAGAATTTCCATCACTATTCCATACATTCTCATAATGGTACTCAACCTCAAACATATTATGGTGTAATATAATGACATAAACCACATATAACTATGATGTGTGTGAACAGACAAATACCCACTAGGGATATTCTGCTTGGTCAGGAGATCATTCTCATTTTCAGTTTTCAGAAGCATCTGAAAGATCAGATGCACCTGAAATATCTAGTTGCAGAATTCATAATGTAGTCAACGTAACTCCACTATTTCCATGGCAATTTTGTCTACCATGGATGTAATGGAACTTTTTAGTCTAATGATAAATGTTGTGTAGGGATAAGGGGTAGAGGATTTTCAACATTAAAGTTGGGTGTTGGAAGACTTGTATTTCCTCTGTAGCATGCCGTGGTCTTCATAGCTATCATTTCTCCCAGTCCTACATGTTGTTAATTACATGTGTTGTTAGGCCCTTACAGTGTGAATAACAGTCACATTTCTTTAATACCCACCATCTCATTACACAAGCCTGAGAACTCTGAGTGGGCTAACCTCTTCAACACCACCATGCAAAGACATGACCTTTTTATTAATACCTTTAGAAGCAATGTACAATTTTCCTATGAAGTGCAGGACTGTTCCCATTACTTCTGCCTGAGTAAACAAGATTGTATTTTTGTGGCAGAAAGATTTATTGCAATTTGTGCCTTTGGGCTTCTTTCATCAGCAGCCAAATTGATCATGTTTTTCTCTGCTGGAAACTCTGGAATAACCAAATCAATTTCTTCTTTGCACACAAATGATATTTCCTATTAGCTTTCCTCTGCCCAACTTAATTTTTATTATCACCAGTCCTGTGAAAACCACTGCTTACTTTACTTGCACCATGGCACACTTGTGTATATGATCAGAAATGAATATAAAGGGTTTAAGTATTTTGAAAGCAAAACAAAGGGTTCTTGAATACTCAGCATGCAAACTGATAGATCAATGGGTACATCCACATTGTACAATTATAGCAGTCTGATACCACTTTCATTACCATAGAGTAGAACCCTGGGATTTGTAGTTTCCTGGAGTATGTAAAATTCTGTGCAAGAGAACTCTAATTCTGCTAGTCAGGGGAGTGCACAAAAAGAATTCTAAATCCCTTGCCAAACTACAAATCCTAGGATTCCATATGATAGAGCGATGGCATTAAAGTGATATCAAAATGCTATTATTGCGCAGTGCAGATACACTCAATATCCCTAGAAAGTAATGTGATATATCACATTTTTGCTCAACATTCTCTATGTTCATTTACATTCTAGACCAGGGGTCGGCAACCTACGGCCCATGGGCTGCACCCGACCTGCCGACCCCCGCCAACCGGCCCCAGGAGTACTGTGCATGTGCAAACGAGTTGCGGCTGCCATTTTGGCAAACAAAATGGCGGCCGCAACACGCGCGGTGGCAGCGGGGGTTGGCGACGGCAGCGGCGGCAGGGGTCAGCGAGCCCCCCATGAGCATGCGTGAGTGCGCGCGCTGCCATTTCCCCCCCCCCCAGCCTGGCAGAAGACCTGGGGACTAGCGACCGGCCCCAGGTAAGTAAACCTTGCTGACCCCTGTTCTAGACCTTCTTTGTATGCATGCAACTTCACAAAGAAATACACCTCATGCAATAGATGACTCACATGGGGAAAAGAAGCTGTGATCCTGACCTCATAAACTTACAAATGCCTTTCCAAATTCTTATGTTACATTATTATTCAAACAAACAAATGAAAATCCAGAATGATGTGTTAATTGGATATACAATCCCTAAGACTGATAAGCATAACCAATACTTGCAGCATCTCTGTAAAACATATAATAATAATAATAATAATAATAATAATAATAATAATTTTTTATTTATAGCCCGCCCCTCTGCACGGCAATCGGAGCGGGGTACAATAATTTTTAAAATGAACAAAGTTAAAAACATTCCCTCATCCCATAATCCCACCCTCCCAACCCCTTAAAACAGAATTAAACTAGAGAGCAATTAAAAATACAACCATAAATTAAAACATCCTTGGTAGCACAAGGAATCAGAAATAACAAATTAAAAATTCATCTCTCACCAGACAAGTTATTCCGGGAAGGCCTGCTGAAAGAGATCCGTCTTTACTGCTTTCTTAAAAGCAGTAAGAGTAGTAATAAGATGGATCTCATCCGGCAGGCCATTCCAGAGTCTGGGAGCGGTAGCAGAGAAGGTCCTCTGGGAGGTCTGGGACAGCCTAGTTTTTAGTGGCTGTAGGAGGTTCCTCCCAGAGGACCGAAGAGCACGGGGGGGGGGGATCATACGGGGAGAGGCGGTCCCTGAGATAAGATGGACCCAAGCCATGTAGGGCTTTAAAGGTCAAAACCAACACCTTGTACTACCCAGAAACTAATTGGCACCCAGTGGAGGGATTTAAGCACAGGTGTTATGTGCTCCCTCCTAGATGTTCCGGTAATTAACCTGGCTGCCATATTTTGCACCAATTGAAGTTTCCAGGTTAGGCACAAGGGTAGCCCCATGTAGAGTGCATTGCAGTAATCCAGACGTGACGTTACCAGGGCATGTACCATAGCTTCCACATCCCTCACATCCAGATAAGGGCGCAGTTGGCGTATCAGCCAAAGCTGATAGCAGGCACTCCTGACCGCCGCATTCACCTGACTAGTCATGTGAAGCGACGAGTCAAGGAGGACCCCCAAGCTGCGAACACAGTCCTTAGAGGAGAGTGTGACTCCATCCAGGACTGGAGACTGTATTCCCAGATCTGGTTTCGGGCCTGTAACTGTGAGTACCTCTTTTTGTCGGGATTCAACTTCAATCTGTTTTTCCTCATCCAACCCATTACCGCTCAGAGACAGTCATTAAGAGGAGAGACACCATCTGAAGTCTGAGACGATGATCTAGTCACGGAGAGATATATTTGGGTGTCATCAGCGTACTGAAGACACCGTGCTCCATGCCTCCGAATGATCTCACCCAGCGGCTTCATGTAGATATTAAACAATATATATACAGTGGGCCCTTGGTATTTGCTAGGGTTTGATTCCAGAACCCCTTGTGGGTAACAAAATCTGTGGATGCTTAAGTCCCATTAAATACAGTGGCATAGTAAAATGATATCCCTTATATAAAATGGCAAAATCAAGGTCTGCATTTTGAAATTTATATATTTTTAAAAATATATTTGAAACTGTGGATGGTTGAACCCATGGATAAATAATCTGTGGATATGGATGGTCAACTGTACTTTTTGAAAATTATATGTAAAAGAAATTAATATAATGGCTTGCTGAAACCATCCATAGCTGAATAGTGAACAGGGTCTGGATACTATTACTATAGGTGGCTTCAGCATATAATTATAGTCATTTCTTTAAAAGTATATTTTCAAGCTTTCAGGTACATCACTTTAATTGTCATGGCTTGATCATATGAAATCATAGGATTTGCAGTTTGGCAAGAGCCATTTAGTGCTGTTTAAGATATGGACCAAAACCACCAACATGGCAGCCACCAGTCATCACTGAATCCATACGTTAGATCCATACCTATATTCAAAAGGCTAGCTTAACAAGTGAAAATGTCAGGAACTCTTACTACCTGAAGTTTCCAGCTTTTATCAATGATAAATGACAGTGCAAAAATGCCAAGTTGTACACATTTGCAGTTATGCAGAAAAACAAGTAAAAGAAGATAAGCCTACAATTTATTAAGTTGACATCTCTGCTAGATATAGAATATCATACTAGTCTTATCATTTTTTCTAAAAAAAAAAAAAAAAAAAAAGGAGGGTAAGAAATTGAAAAAGGAATGTACTGACCTGGTATGATACACTTTTCCTGGCATTCTTCTAGAGTTAGGAAGTTGTTTTCATTGCCTTGACATCCACCATAGTCAAACATTTCACACTGGCGAGTCTTAATGTTGAAATGATACCGGTCGTGTAATGCTTTGCATGGACCGTGATCAGCTTTCATGGCACAGATTGATGTGGCAAGTTTCAATGGGGGCAAAACAGGACCTGGAGGACAATGAATTAAAACACTGTGTATATTGATCTCTGGAAAATATTTATCACCTGAAAGGAATTTGCCAATCCAGTAACAGACAAAAATGCCTCCAAAGGATAGGCAACTCCTAGATCAGCTTGTGTAACTTATTTTATTAATTACATTTAAATCCCTCTTTTTCTCCAGAGACATTAAAACAGCAGATGTGGATCTCTTCCTCTGTACTTTATTCTCACATCAGCCCAGCGAGGTAGGTCAGCCTGAGAAATTGTATCTGAAGCAGACAGGGATACCAGCTGCTTTGTTTCAGAGCTGTGTGAGGACATGAATCTAGATCACTTCAAATTCAAGCCAACCACTACACTGCACTGCACTGTTCCATAGAATGTAGGAGGAGCAGCTATGTTTACCATAGTGGTTCTGGTTTTGTTAGATGTATGGTTATATAGTGCACTCACAAAAATAAATAATCAATACAGGTAATTATATAAAGATATAATCAACAAGATTATTGATTTAAAATTGAAAATAAGTTGGTGAAGTAACACAAGGTGAGGTGGAAGTGATGAAGGCTTGATTTTCAAAGAAAAAAGGGCAAAATTACCCACCCACCACCCAGCAAAGTACACACAAGCTCACACATGTTGTTATGGGTGGAACAACGTACTGAAGTTTGCACTGGGAATAGATTGTTTGTGTGAGATCCTCAGCCATCTAAAAAACAACCAGAATGTGGAATGTAAAAGTTATGCCGTGAGGAAGTCTCTTAATGGAAATACACAGTTCCTTAAGTCTACATAAAGGAATATCTCTGATGGAGTCCAAAGGTGACACCCTGTTTGATTAAGGTTAAACTATTGCTTGCTTGGAGCTGAGAAGCGGGAATGTTTGTTCCTGTTAACTGCCTCTGGTTGACCCCAACTCACAGTGATGCTGTGGATGAGATATCTTGAAGACCCTCTATCCTCCACTGCTCTGCTTAGGTCCTGCAAATTCAGGCCCATGATTTCCCTGATTGAGTCTATCCATCTCCTTGATTAAGTCTATCCTCTCTTTCTACTACCCTCTACTTTTCCTAGTGTTATTGTCTTTTCTAATGAATTAAGTCTTCTCATGATGTTACCAAAGTACAACAGCCTCAATTTGACTTGATCTGCTCAAGGACTCATTTGTTTGTATTTTTGGCCATCCACAGAATCCTCAGCACTCTTCTCTAGCACCACATTTCAAATGAATTGATGTTCTTATCATTGGCTTTCTTCATTGTCCAAGCTTTCACATTTGTACATGGTGATAGGGAATACAATAGCTTGGAAAATTCAAACTGTGAAGCTGTATGTCTTTATTCTTCAAGATCTTATCTTGTTCTTTCATAGCTGCCCTTCCCATTCCTAGTCTTCTTATTTCTTGGCTGCAGTCTCCATTCTGATTAATGTTTGATCCTAGGTATGGGATCTCTTTAACGGTTTTGATTTCCTTATTGTCTAGGTTGAATTTTATGTATTTCATAATACATGTCATCCCAAACAGTGTAGCATGGAACTCAGTTCTACTAGGCAACCTATATCATGTAGGGAACTATGCAAATTATTCTTTACACTCCAGAAAACTACCTCAGTTTCTTGAGATAGGACAGTAATAAGGCAAACGAGCACGTATCAGCTTTGAATTTTGATGTATGCAAATATTCTCTAGAGGGCAGCATTGCTCTTGTAAATAAAACATCAAGAAATCAACTAAATTGCTAAGTATCACAGACAATTATCACACTCTACAGTTTTACTAATTAGAATCTGACAGACTGCAAACGGTGCTTCCAATTATTATTTGCTGTCAAGTTTGATTTGACTCATGGTGTTGTTTGACTGGTTTCCTTTGACTTATGGTGACCCTATGAACAAGAGACCTCCAAGACACTCTGTCATCAGCAGTCCTGTTTAGGTTTTCAACTTTAGGAAAGCCATGGCTTCCCTGATTGAGTCTATCCACCTATAATGTGGTTTTTCCTCTTTTCCTTCTGCCTTATTGAATTATGTCACCTTAACTAGGACTGTACATCTTTGTTTAGTTTAATCTTCTACATAAGAATGAGGTCTTTCAAAAATCACTACTTCCACTAGGGATCTGTTTTTTTGTTTTTATTTTAAAAAATATTTCACATTTCAAAACCTCCCCTTTCCAGACAAAAATAGTTTTCACACAAAACATTATTTTTATTTGGGCAAAAGCATTTTTAACCTTTTTTTTTTTTTTTGGCAACAAAATCCCAAAATGTGAAAAATCTGGATGAGTCAAGATATTCTTTCTCGCTGAGGATGGGAAAATGAGTATGCCTTACTTTCCCATTCAGTACAAACCAAGGCTGGTGTGTGTGTGTGTGTGTGTGTGTGCTTTAAACAGCCTTGGATTTAGATGGAAGGGCAGTTTAAAAAAGGTGCTGCTTTGAGCTGTTAAGGAACTTCATGAATGGAAATTCTAGGAAAAACTATTAAATGGGAATATGCACACAGAAACACAGACACAATTTCTATTATTTTTAAGGTGAGAGAGCTCTCCAGCCTTTCAGAAGTTAACTGTTTTATATTCAAAACACTGTCCATAGTATAGTGGGGTGGAATGAGTTTCATGGCCCAGCTCAGCCATGAAACCCACTGGGTGACCATTAGCAAGTCACATGCTTTCAGCCTCAGGGGAAGGCAATGGCAAACCTCCTCTAAGCAAATTTTTCCAAGAAAACCTCATAATAGGTTCACCTTAGGCTCACCATAAGTCGGGAATGATTTGAAGGCACACAACAACAACAAATGCATGCAGCGAGTAGGCAGTCCATGGTGCACATGGGGTGAGTTGGGGGTCTTCATCAAGTGGTGGGATGAAGTATCCCCCTGTGATCGGACCACAAGTCAGCAGTGCTCCTTAATCATCACAGAGTCATAAAAATGCCTATCTTCTTCTTATGGAATGCATTTGTATGTAAGCTCTGAGTTGCTTCACTGAGGTCCTGTTTGCACTAAAGGGCAGTCCAGAGTATCATCCCATAGCTGCCCCAACCCTTCCCTGCTGCAAAGGGCCAATGCTGGGCAGGCTGATCACACACAAATCCCACTAAGCCACTCAGCATGGTTGCTTTACTCTGAGATCAGAATGAGGCACCTAGTGATGATCAAATGGCTGGTTGCTTTGTTCTGACCTCAGAGCAAGTGACTGGTGGCAGGGGCAGATATGCCAGGTGGCAGAGCAGGACATGTTTCAAACAGTTGCTTGTCATCAAATTGAAGGCTTGAACAGAGCAACAGGTGAGTTGAGAACTAGGGTTTGGGCCACCTGTTGTCTGGTCTCTCCTCTGAGAAGATGGGGAGATAACACTTGATTTGGCCTGTGCAGGCAAGGTCTTATTGATTTATATCTTGGATTTTGGGCAAAAATAGCATAGTTTTTCCCAAAATAAACTGGTTTATAAATTAGTTTCGGAGTATAGTTTTGACAAAAATAAACTGGCTTTGGTAGTTTTGGGGGGAGGTGAAAATGATTCAAACCCCTCCCCCCCATGGCAAAAAATCTTGCAATCATCATCATCCACAGTGAGAAGCTATGGTGGCAGATTCAGTTGTCAAAATATCAAAAACTTTTTGCAGAAACAACTAGCAAGCCCAAATTTAGTTCTGCTTGTAATCTAGTCACTATTTTTTAAATTTTATTTTTGTGATTTGATCATTTATTGAAAGGTTTTTAATCATTTATAATTTGTTTTACAACAGAACATTCTCCTCCTGCCTCTATCATAGACCTCCCAGTGGTCCAAGTGGTACTACAGGACATAGACCAGTAAGTCTTATTATGAATCAATCCTGGATGTTTTACCAGAAATAGCTGCATGGATTTGTCCCATGCAGCTTGGGTGATTTGTACTTGTGGTGAACTCTGCAAGACTGATTGAAGTTGCCCTATCCTAGCATGAGAAATTTGCATGGATAACAAGAAGTTGGAGTCATGGAAGCCAGCCATGTTAGGTTTTGTAAAGTCAACTATTTTACAATTTAGGGCCTGTACAGACTACCAGAAATAATCCAGTTTAAGACCACTTTAACTGTTCTGGCTCAATGCTAGGGAATCATGGGAATTGTAGTTTTTTCTGAGGCATTGAGCCTTCTTTGTCAGAGAGCTCTGGTGCCACAATAAACTACACTTCCCATATAACCTAGCACTGAGCTAGGGCAATTAAAGTGGCCTCCAGCTGGATTATTTCTGGCAGTTTGTACAGGCCCATAGCTGCCCTTTGGTCATTCATATCAGCTTGGGTTGAAACCAAAATATGATTTAGCAGATGAGCTTTGAATGAGAAATCCAAAGCAGTTTAAAAATTGTGCAAACTCTTATGAATGAACTATGAACAAACTTCTCAAATTCTTTTTTATGGTCCACTGAAATGTGTACACTACTGGATTTTCTTTATTTACTGTTTCTTATATTGTGTGACAAGTCCAACATCATTTTCAAAAACACCTCTCAACAAAGGACATACCAGATACCTTGGTCTTATTTAGCCATTCCTTACCCTTTTGTTTTCAACACATAAAGAAAGGAGTGCCTAGCACTACATGTTGTGGCTTTCCTCATGAGCAAAGTATTAAGTATTAAGAAGACTAGACTTCTGTTTACAAAAAGGCATAAGAAAGAATCCTGATTTTTCACTGTATTTGTGTACATAGAGAGCCAACCTCTCCTTCATCAAACTCTCTGATTTCTATAGAAAGAAGCAAACATGGAGGTGGGGCTTTGTACTCCCCTCTTAGCTTTGAATCAAAATTGGTAAGTAATGCATGCAGTAATGCATAGACTGGGTGAGATAACCAAATATGACCCCCCCCCCCCGATTCAGCTTTATGCTACACAGATACCTGGGAAAGCATGGGGAAACTCATGACCAGCTTTCCAAAGCTATTTGAATTTCCCTTCTGTGAGAATTTTCCAACCCCCACAGAATGTGCAGCTGCTTATAAACAAATAAAGCTGCAAGCATTAATTATAATATATATATATCAATATACAAATCTGTAGGAAATAAAAGGGCCTGGAAATTTATAGTAATTTCAATACAGGATGACACCGTGCTCAGATACTACAAGGCACATATTTCATATATAGTATCATATCAGGGTCAGACCCACTATTAGGCAGAATGAGGTGGCTGGGTCAGGTTAGGGATGTAATTCTTCACTTAGGGCTGAAGCAGACAGCCCCTAAGGGGCGGCTCTGTGCCACCCCTGGGAATGCCAGCTCGGGGCCATGGCAACCACATGCTGTGGCCTCAATCCTCCTTTTTGCCACTCCAAAAAGAGCTGGCAAATGCCGCTGTTTTTGGGCAGCAAAAAGCTGTCCTTAGAGTTGCTGCTGCAGCTCTTTTGTACCCCTTTAGCACAGCGTGTGTGCAGGTTGCACCAATGGGGTGCCCTGATGCCACGCATCATGTGGTCGGGCACGCAGTGTGATGGTAGCATCAGGATGGAGTCAGGGCAGCCGGTGTGTGGTCGCCCCACCCCAACTCCAACCCCAGGCCAGCCCTTTAGGCCAGTCTGCATCAGCACTTAATTTTCACATGAAAGAATCATCTCAAAAGTCTCCCTCCCCACATTCAGGATTACAAATCACAAGAGTAGTAAAACAGTTTTTTGTCCCATAACTTCAAAACATTTGGGCAACCCCCCCCCCCCCCGGATGACAAACTGTGTAATTTTCCCAAGCAATGTTGGACAAAATAATAATAATAATAATAATAATAATAATAATAATAATAATAATAATAATAATTTATTTGTAACCCGCCCCTCTGCTCGGCAATCGGGGCGGCGTACATCAATTAAAATTACAGTTAAAATCCACATTCTTACCCTTCACCCACTACCCTCCCCCCTTAAAACAGTATTAAACATAATAGAGTTAAAAACAGACATATAACTAAAATAAATAATAAAAATAAAACAAAATGCCACTCTCGGTGGAGAGACCAGATAAGTGGCTCAGCTGTGCATATCCCTGTACAGAGTTATTCTGGGAAGGCCTGCCGGAAGAGCTCCGTCTTAATTGCTTTCTTAAAAATGGTAAGAGACGTAACAAGGCGTATCTGATCCGGCAGGCCGTTCCATAGGTTAGGGGCAGCGACTGAAAATGCCCTTAGGGAAGTCTGCTTGAATTTCGTTTTTGGTTGTAAGAGCAGATTCTTCCCCGCTGAACGAAGGGCACGGGGGGGCTCATACGGGAAGAGGCAGTCCCTAAGGTAAGATGGACCCAAGCCATGTAGGGCTTTAAAGTCAAAACCAACACCTTGTACTGCGCCCGGAAACTGATTGGCTATAAGCATGTGGTTTTCTCCAATTCCAAATCTGACCCCAACCAGAAAATTTAGAACCATCCATTCCATCTCTATCCTGTGGTAAGTAAGGTTACAAGAGTGTTTGCATATTTGTCTATGTTTTTTTTTGGGGGGGGGGAGGAATTGCAAAAAAAAAAAAAAAGTTCAGATAAAAGAAAAAATAAGAGAGCCAGTGTGGTGGAGTGGTTTGAGCACTGGACTAGGACTCTGGAGACCAAGGTTCAATTCCCCAGTCAACCATGAAACCCACTGGGTGATGCTGGGCAACTCACTTTCTTTCAGCTTCAGAGGAGGGCCATGGGAAACACCCCTTTGATCAAATCTTCCCAAGAAAACCATGTGATAGCTTCACCTTAGGGTTGCTATAAGTTAGAAACAACTTGAAGGCACAGAACAGAAACAAAAGAAAAAGTACAAAACCCAAGGTATTTTGCTCAAACAACATTGTTTTCCTCAACTATGTTGGGAGTTTTTGCACAAAACCCAAGGGTTGGGGTGGGTGGGTGTTTGTACAATTCTTTTCTCTCTCCAAAAAGTATTAAAATGCAAACAAACAAACAAATATTACAGTGGTTGAGTGTATTCACAACACAGCTTCTCAGTATGTTGAGACATCACATTAAGGATAGGAATATATTTGAGTATCCCTTACAACTCCATCTCTGGTGGCAATCTGAAGTGTCAGGCAAGGGCATAAATTGTTTGCATTTAAATTAGCTATTGTGAAAGATAGGGAATGATAGCTGAGAAATTTTCTGCCTCCTCCACTGCCACAGCAGTTATAGGATCAACTGACCCAGTAGCTCCTCCATTCTCATCCACCTATCTTAACTGATACTCCCTGGGTGTTCTTTCTACCTTTTTGCTTCCTGATCCTGTATTCTCTCATTTCCACCAACAGTGAAACTAGGATAGTTCTGTATTAGCAGCAGCAGCTACTTCTTATAGTTATATATAGTTTATATAAAATATGGCAGCCAGATTAATATCTGGTACATCTAGGGGGGACCATATCACCCCAGTATTAAAGTCCCTCCACTGGCTGCCTATTAGTTTCCGAACCCAGTACAAGGTGTTGGTTATTACCTTTAAAGCCCTAAATGGCTTGGGTCCAGACTATCTTAAGGACCGCCTCCTCCCGTATAATCCTCCCCGCGCCCTCCGGTCCTCTGGGAGGAATCTGTTACTGCCTCAAAAAACGAGGCTGGTGTCGACCTCCCAGAGGGCATTCTCTGCAGTTGCCCCCAAACTGTGGAACGGCCTGCCGGAGGAGATCCGTCAATTGTCATCACTTGACAGCTTCAAGAAAGCTGTCAAGACGGATCTCTTCCGACAGGCCTTCCCAGATTAATTCACCAGCCTGGCTCCAGAGTCTTTTTCCCTCCGAGATGTTCCCCCTCTGTGACGGGGTTCCTTCTTGAGCCAGCATTTGACATCTGCCGCACTTTTTGTTTTGGTTTGTTTTTATGTACATTTGTTTTAATGGAGGAATTTACCTCCTTATATTGTGCTTCTTTTTAACTTGTATTGGGGTTTAATAATTTTTTAAGGGGGGGAGGGTGGAGGCAAATGTTCTTAACTGTTTCTGGAAATTTTATGATGTAAGCCGCCCCGATTGTGCACAGAGGGGCGGGGTATTAAATAAAAATTATTATTATTATTATTATTATTATTATTATTGTTATTTAGATCTCACCTTTCCCCACGTTGGGATTCTAGGTGACTTATAACAGATTTAAAAAAACCACATAGTTAAAATTAAAAACAAAATAAAACAAAAGTTAAAAGATCATTAACCTATTTAAAAATATAAAACCAGTTAAAAACATAAACCATTTTAGAAAACAGAAAAATAACAGATAGAACAAAAGGAATAGATAGATAGATAGATAGATAGATGCTTCTTTACCCATTGATGTCTTTACTCTTTAATCAGTATTGTTAAGCACTGCATGCACACGCGCACACCCACCCAGACACTGTCCATCAATCACTTGGCTGGCTTTATGTACTTCAGGCCTAAATTCAACATGACACTTGTGGTATTGTTATAATGTTCAGCCTGTGTGCCCAGCATTCCTTTCCTGCTCTGTAAAGTTACTTCAGAGAATGTTTCAACCCGTTAGAGTAGGGGGTAGGGGTTTTAAAGGGTCTATGTGGAAGCTATAGGAAGAATTGTGCCTCCCCTGCTTGTACTTGCAGAAGGCCCTTCCAGGGCACAATAATTCTGGATACCTTGACATGGAGAGGCTACACACTTCCAGTAGGACAATAGCCCATAACATATTTATGCAATGCTTACTTTGGGGCTACGCAGATGGGCGGCTCTGGGCCGCCCCTGCTAGCAGTGTATTGGGGTCGTGGCAAACCCACGCTGCAGCCCCAATCCTTCCTTTTGCCTCCCCTAAAAGAGTGGCAAAAATTTTAGGGGTGGCAAAAGGATGCCCTAAGAGCTGGTGCCATGGCTCTTCTGCACCCTTTCGGTGCAGGGTGTCCACATGCTGTGCTGGGAGGGTGTCCTGATGCTGTGTGCCGTGTAAACAGGCATGTGGCATCAGGACAGCGTCGGGGTGGGGTTGGGGCAGCCGGCATGTGGCTGCACCACCCCAACTCCACCCCAAGGCCGGCCTTTAGGCTGGTCTGCAATGCCCCTATGTTTCCAATGCATTTGCTATAATTTTGGGATACAAGTAGTATGCTATAAATAATCCCCAAAATTATAGTTAGGGATAAGTGTTACCATTCAGTGGAAATTTGTTCAGTAAATCGCCTGCAATAACGTCTATGTTAATCTGTTTGTCTCCCAAGGCACAACACAAAGGTTGTACTTGTCCGTGGGAGCTGTTAGAAATAGCATCCTGACTTAGCCATTATTTCTGTGAATCCACAGCTCTTTTGCTTTCAGGGGACTAACATAGCTTATTATATACTTCACCCTGTGGAATCAAACCAATCTGATTGCAAAGAAGACACAAGAAGTTGATATTTGCTTTGGAATAACACTCACCCATGATTAGACTTGGTCTCATTAGACTACAGGGTAGGAGAAGGATTTGTTCATAATGCAGAATCTAAATGTGAGTTGAACTTTTTGGCTCAGCCCCTGACTCTCCCTATGTCAGTAGATGCAATGAGAAAGGAAGGAAGAATGTTTTATTTTTTGCCATGACTGGGCAAAAATCTTCAATTTTTTGTTAAATGTCCAGGATGGGGGCACATAGTGGTGGCAATGCAAGAGTGGTATTTGGAGAGGTTGTTATTGAACCCCCATTACTTGTTATAATACGTTATCTGCATCAGGCAAGGCAGGTTATCTTCCCTTTCTCAATGCTTCCATTCCAAGAGCGCCATTATAGGAATAGCAAGTACATTTCTATACTGCTTATCAGTGAACTAAGCACTTCCTAAGTGGTTTACAGTGTGTAAAGTAATTGCCAACAACAAGCTGGGCACTCATTTTAATGACCTATGGAAGGATGTAAGGCTGAGTGGACCTTGGAGCCCTGCCTGGGGTCAAACTCACAACCTTGTGACTGTAGTAGAGGCATTTAACTACTGCGCCACTAGGCTTAACTACTGTAGTAGAGGCATTTAACTACTGCATGAAAGACACTGGGGAAGAGTACATCTTTGTTTGCCTGGGCCAAAAGGCCTCTTGTCCCTCATTTCTGGCACATTCCAACATCCAATCCTCATGCAAGCAGTCCAGATGATGTCTGTGCCACACCAGAACAGATGCATTAAAGCCTTAAAATGGTTTGAAATAATATACCTCTTACTCCAGATATTCCAGGAAAGTCCAGAACCTTCTGTTCTTGCCCCATTTCAGACCAGACCATTGGCCAAGATGGCTGAGGCCTCTGGGAGCTGAAGTCCAAAACACCTGGAGGACCAGAGTTTAGGAATCACTGCTTTATAATAAGTGGTTGATAGAGCAATTAATTTAAACTACCCCGTCATCATTTTTATTACTCTAAGATCTCCTCAAAAGATTTACTTTTCCAGCTAGGTCTAAAATGGAGTGCTGACAAAATGTTGCAATATTTCTTTAGCCCAGCACTAGATGAATAAAGCATATCTGTGACACTTGTTAAATATATTTTACATTTGCAATAATGTGGCATATTGGACACAAATCCCCAGTTAGGCCTGTGTGTATAGGTGAAGATGAGGGAACACCAAGTAGTGGCAGGTATACTAGGTTATATTTTAGAGAAAGGCAATGGCAAACCATCTCCATACTCTCCGACATTTCACAGATTAAAACTTGGTTGTATGCGGCCAAGCAACATCAGAGTGTATTCAAGATGTCTAAAGTTATTACAGGAAGATCACATAAGCTAGGAAAGGTGACAGCAGTTTGCTTTTGCCTGAGTCTACTGGGAAGGGAAAGACTCTGTCCCTTCTCTCTTTTCCACTCAAAAAATGGTTTGCTGCACAAAAAAAGCTGTTTGCTATGCAAAACCATGTGATATTTTTGCATAGCATAAGTCCCAAATTGCAAATAGCCTTAGAAAACTGAATGGTTTTTAGAGACTTTCTTGCAATGGGAAGAAAATTAGTGAAAGTACTCTTTGCTTCTTTTGTGAAGAAAATTAGTGAAAAAATAGTGAAGAAATCAGTGAAAGTCATGTCCCCTTTTGTGGGTAAGAAGATTTCAGTTTAGTTCAGTTTTAATTGCTTATAACCATAGGTCATCACAATATAAAAAAAGAGATCATACAAATATCAAACAACAATTCAAACATAAAAAAATATATAAGGGATAATATAAAATTTCAAACATCATTTCTACTTCTACTAAATGTATCAGTGAGTATTAAATGTACAAAATATACAAAATAAAGGCATAAAGCAACAATATTTCAAACTTTGTGGAAAGCCTCATATCAACAAGCATGAGCTTTAGCTAATGCCATTAAGAAGTTGCAGCTCTTCTTGTATTACTAGAACCTTTATTGAAAAGTAAAAAAAAAAATCTATTTTTGGTGGTAAATAAAGATAAAGGTTTTCCCTTGACAAGATTGTTTAGTCATGTCAGACAGTAGAGGGTGGTGCTCATATCCGTCACTAAGCCGAAGAGCCAGTGTTATCAAAGTCAACTTTGGCCCAAAAAAAGACAAGCAAAAAAGGTACCTTTTGTGCAGTTTGGGGGTGTGCAATTAGACAACGCATTCCCCCAAACCACATGGATGCTGCACTGGGGCTGCACACGGTAAGGTGGTCCAAAGCCTGCTACAAAAGGAGATTTTATCCACTCCTTGCCGTGGCACATATGGGGCATTACCTGGAACCTTGCTAGTGTTATCTCCCTTCTTAGGCAAAACTTTTCCATTTTAAACCAATAGTCTTCTGGGCCTGGAAGGTATTTAAGTAAGTTGTACCATGGGGAGATTTTAGGGTCGATGCAGACCGGCCAAAAGAACCAGCCTGGGGGTGGAGCTGGGGTGGGACAGCTGCACGCCAGCTGCCTCAACTCTGCCCCAACTCTGCTCCGATGCCACATGCCTGTCCGCATGGTGTGTGGTATCAGGGCACCCTCTTGGCGCAGTGTGCACACACGCTGCATCAAAAGGGCACAAAAGAGTGGTGGTGATGGCTCAAAGGGTGGCCTTTTGCCACCCAAAAAAGGAGTGGCATTTTGCTGCTCTTTTTGGAGCAGCAAAAAGAAGGATTGGGGCTGCGGCGTGTGGTTGCTGTGGCCCTGATCTGGAGCCAACTATTCCTAACGACAATTTTTCAATATGATTTTCTGTCGCTCCCTTCTGTCTTAACCAGAAATTAAAGACTAACAGATAATCATGACCCAGGATTGTGATCCTGTTTCCAGCCTCTTTGTGGTGTATCTTGGAGTTCCCAAAACTGTTCTTAGAATTCTGTTTTAAATACCATCTAAGTTTGCAACAACTTGAAATCTCAAATCTCAGGTCCATACAACACTTGTAGCTGGAGTTTGTTTAATTAAATGCAAAATTGGGGATATACGCCTGCCTCCTGTGTCTTACCAAAATTTAAGAATTATACTTGAGAGCTGCTCAGTCTTGAGTTTTGTGGCCCTGACATGTGGTTGCTATGAGCCAGAAGCATCAAATAATATACCCAAGTTATGATATCTTGTTTTGCCCTATGTGACAGTTGTGCTTCTTAGGGGTATTGCAGACAGGCCTAAAGGGCCGGCCTGGGGGTAGAGTTGGGGTGGGGAGCCACATGCAGGCTGCCCCAACTCCATCCTGACGCTGTCTTGACACCACATGCCTGTTTGCATGGTACACGGCATCAGGACACCCTCCCAGCACAGCGTGTAGACACACTGCGCTGAAAGGGTGTGGAAGAGCTATGGCGCTGGCTCTCGGAGCAATCTTTTGCTGCCCCTAAAAGGAGTGGCATTTTATTGCTCTTTTGGGGGCAGCAAAAGGGAGGATTGTGGCTGCGGAGTGGGATTGCTGTGGCCCCAATCCACCGCTAGCAGGTGCGGCCCAGAGCTGTCCCAAACAGGTCGTCTGTAAATGCCCTTAGTTCTACATCTGAGAACTACAATTTTAGTCTTTTCATATTGATTGATAATTTGTTGGCTGAACAATATACATCCAGATTAGCCAGGTAAGAGCATCTATGATTTGAACACTGCACAGCAATGAGGAAAGAGTGCCACTCTGTATCAGTAGAGTAAATTTGGTCTGATAGGTAGGATTCAGACAGAGTTAGGCCTGAAATGCATGGGCCAAATGAAGTGGCTGCTGACTGCTTTGGGGGTGTGGTGTTCAAACAATGCATGCCCCAAAGCAGCTGGAAACCACTCTGAGGCCACAATCTGGTCCTTTTGGCCAGATCAAACAGGAGTGGGAAAAAAATGGTATTCCTGGCAGCAGCTGGCTTGGGACCATAGTGGTAGTGCCCTTTGGAAGTGGGCCGTGTGGTTGCCATGTTCTGGTGTGATCATGGCCCAACTGTGGCTAGAGGAAGAGCCGTGTGCTGGCTCTTAAGGCAGCCTTTTGCTTCCCCTAAAATGAGCGGCATTTTGCCGCTCTTTTAGGGGTGGCAAAAAGGAGGATTGGGGCCACAGCGTGAGGTTGCCGTGGCTGCTATCTGCTGGTTCCCAGGGCGGCCCAAAGCCGCCCATCTGCAGAGGCCCCAAGTCATTCATTAAATTATTTTTTTAATGAAATTGTGGAATTAACAGATCATGACATACGTGTTTGGCACTGTTGCCCTCAGGCACATATTTTGTTATTGGATCCTTTAAAAATACTCTTTTTGTAGATTTTAAATTGCCTTAGCCAACTTGGTACTTTTCTAGGTGTGTTAAACTACAAATCCCAAAATCTGACTGATGGCTAGGGCTAGTGGGATTTGCAATGCAATACATCTGGAAAATGTCAGCTTGGGAAAAGCTTCAAGTAGTGTCGGTTAATACCACTTGAGAAAAGAGGAAATGAATTAGCACACAACGAGTTAAATTTAATTACTTATTTCCAAGATCTGAGTGCTGTTAGGCAACACATTAATTCATTAAGCCCTTTTCAGATACACATCTTAAGTCATGCTGGGGAAAAGAAGGGGAAATAAATTAACATATAATTAGTTAAATTTAACTAATTTTCTCCAAGAGATACTCATGGGTAGTGTTTCCTATTGATTAGCTTAGGACTGTAGTCTTTGTGATATCATCATATCAGTTTTCATCATTTGCTTTTGAAACTGTGAAGGAAAATTAATAAACTGGTTTTCTGAACCTTTTTACTTGTGGCCTCTCTGTTGGCTACAATAGATATTTAAAAAGACAGGAAGTTCTTTCTTTGGCTTTGTAGCATGTGTAGAACATACCCTTGTTTTGTATCATTGCACATACACTGATGAAACACCCTGCAGGGAGATACATCAAGATTTGGTTCTTCAAAGCATGTTGTTGTTGTTGTTGTTGTTGTTGTTGTTGTTATTTCCAAGGATATGTAGTTCAGTAATAAAAGTGGTTTATGTTATTTACCATGGCTCCCAAGTCATGTAATGTTCTAAGACTGGAACTCCAGCCGAGCCAAGCCATATATACATCCTTAAAATCCACGACTCATTCCAAATATGGCTGTGCACAACTATGTTAAAAAAGGAGACTTCTCTGTTTTTTCCCCTACCAAGTCCATTGTGTTCCCATTTAAACAAGCTGTTTTCTCCCATGCAAAAATAAATACATATTTATGTGCATTTTTTCAAATATACATATTTTTACACATATACCCATTCAGTATGGTGTTTTGTGCACATTTTAGAACTATGCACAGTTTTCTTCATGGATTTTTCTGCATGTATCCATATTGTCCTTTTACAAAATTTATCATCAGCTGAAAAATGTACGGATTACCAAGCACACATTGTTCAGTTCTGCATTTGCTTTTTAGAGTATGGGAAAAACCATTCAAAAACACACAGAGAGAAGACCAAATTACATATATAATATAAAGGGAGCATGGTATTGGTATTTACCATAGATGTGTGGAACTGGACTGCAGCTGTCACAAAAAATTGCATCTCCCCTTATTAAACCAAACCACATGTATGTTCTTGTAGCACCTTTGAGACAAGCTGAAAGAGACTAACTAAAAGACAAAAGTTGGTAGCATGAGTTTTTCATAGACTTGAGTCTACCATAATTCCTCAGATGCATGGGGAAGTAGATTCAAGTCTAGGAAAGCTCATGTTACCAATGTCTCTCTTTCATCCATGATGCCGCAAGGTCCCTTTGCATACTGATTTCCCAGACAAATATGGCTAGGTCTTTGAATTCTACTACATACATGTTGTTATGTTTCAAATTTCTCTGATTTTCTGACAAAAATCAAACTTTTCCCAGACTTTGACAGCAGTATAGTTTAAAATTAACTGCATCCCCAGTTCTGAAAGATTGGCTTGAAACAAGACAGTCATTATTCCTTTCTGTGGGTTATTCTTCTGTTGTCTCCTATTTATACCGATACTGTATTGCCAGAATGGTAGAGCTGAAATACTTTTGTTGATGAACATTATCAAGGCAAAACAGCTTGTCACATTTAGAGAAAATGGGTTTCTTCTTTATCCTCTCTGTCAGCTTGATTTGACAACTTGCCACCCAGCCATTTACCCACCCACGCACTGTTCAAAAAGCTTTTCCTGCTAGAAAAACTGAATCTTCAAACTATGATGCTAATACTACATGGACTTTCACATTTACAAGAAAGTGGGGCTTTAACAATTGTGGGGTGAAACAGACGGGCAAAATAAGCAAGTTTCAGGCTAGCTTCAAGGCATGGTGTTTAGACGATGCATGCTTTGAAGCTGGCTGGAAAGCGCTCTTTAGCCATTTTATGGGGAGAAAAGCTACTTCAAAAAGAAGCTGCTTGTTTCTGCTTCTTCCTGGAAAGTGCGCACCTTCACATGTACATATAAATGCACCAATGCCAGTGCGGCTCTAAAGGGTTGCTCTTTCCAAACCCTACCCCTAATTGTGCATGTAAATGCCCCATTGAAGGATCACATTTAAAAGGAACAGAGCTGCCATACACAAGTGGTGGGAGTGGCAATGCCCAAAAGAGAAACCATGGAATTTCTCATGGAGATGAGTACAACATATACAAAACAGACAGTCAAAGAGGGGGCATAGAGTGAAGGGGGGAAGGAAGGGAGGCATGATTGTACCTTGCTGGCATCTGCATGGGCACACCTCTGCTCTGATGCCCTGTCTTGGTGAAGCAAATGTGTGCAGGTTCACAGGGATGGTCATGCAATGGGATGGCAGTCACCAGCAGTTCACTCCTGTGAAGGTGCACAGGGATGGTGGTGAGGACAGTAAAAAAAGTACCCAGCAGCGTGGCCTGAAGCTATGCCATGTGGTCATGACATGCACACTCCAGTTGCCTTGGGGGCTGGCGGTGCAGTTTGCAATGTGGCTTTGGAAAAGACAGCTTCAAACCACTTTTTCCTGCCTGTCTGTTTCACCCCTGTGACTCATTGTCTTTGAGAAATCTGGCCAGGAGGATAAAAGTTGCTAATATATCAATGATCTCTTTGTACTAAACAAAATAATGTGTGTTCATCGTGTGTGTGTGTGTGTGTGTGTGTGTGTGTGTATACACACACACATATCACTTGAGTCTCTCTTATCTAGAATGCTTAGGACCAGAGGTGTTTTGGATCTTGGATTTTTTTAGATTTTGGAATATTTGCATAGACATAATGAGATATCTTGGAGATGGGACCTAATTATAAGCATGAAATTCATTTATGTTTCACATACGTCTTATATACATAGCCTGAAGGTAATTTTATATAATATTTTATATAGGTTTGTATATGAAATGACATTTGTGTACAAAGAGCCATGAGAAAACAAAAATGTCACTATCTCAGCCACCCATGTGGACACTTTGGTATTTTGGTATTTCAGAATTTCAAATAAGAGATTATCAAACTGTATATGTTTTGTTGCCAAAACCATGGAACACAGGGGTTTTGCCATGGCTTTTCTGGGGCTGAGAGAGTGTGCATGCATATTTATTTATTTATTTATTTTTGGTGCTTCAGCCCCCCCAATTGTCTGAGGGACAGCAACCCGGGCCCCGGCTCAAAAAGGTTGCCTACCCCTGGCCTAGGGTACCAAAAATTATTTTATGTACTAGATTTGTTTGTGGTTAACCATGTAGATGACCTCTAACATTCCATTTGCTTTAATAGCAAACTCAGCTAGCTAAGTGCCAATCACTTTGGAAAAGATATAAGGTCACCCCAAAACAATGTAAAGGTCTCTGTACACTTGGGGATTTTCCTTGTTCATGGGTGGGTCAACTGCAATTTTTTGGCTACATTAAGCTCCCCAAAACTGTTTTTGTGAGACACAAGGATCACCATGCCTGTAGCGCTCCCAAAAAATTAAGGGGAGAAGTTATGTTTCAACTGGGTAATAATACATTACTATTGATCACTTTACCACATTTTGGAATGCTTCCTCCATACTTTTTTGAGGGGCTGTATAGATCACTTCCCCCAATGAATTTTTTTTAAAAAAAGTAAATCTGATCACACAGAGACCTTTTAAATGGTGCTGGCCTGGGTTCGAGGCCGGGTGGGTGGGAGAGGAACAAAACATACTTGAAAATGTGGCAAAATTCCCAATACAAATTCCCACCTGTGAGTCCTGGGAGCACCATTACCCGTTGTGAGGCAACATTTTTTTAGTCTTCTCTTGCAGAGGAGATAATGTCCTTACCTCAGCCTGGCAAGTACCCACTCCTACCACTGTACATAAGTTTGTAGAATAAAATAATCAGAAACTCAGAAGAGGTTGGAGCTATCTCACTGCTCACATGTAGTCCCCACCACAAATGCCTAGATGATCCCATTTCCATAGTCATGCACATAGTAGCACCCTCTTGTATACATTTACAAGGCAATACACTCTCATGTATCTCCCCTCCCAAATGTCTGTTGTGGGGTGGGTTTCTAAATGCCTTCAGTGACATCACGTTTCAGCAGGGACAATCTCTTATCTCTGATCAGCTGCTGATGAGAGGTATGAGATTCTGGCCTGGAGTGGAGGGAGAACGGGCTGGTTAAAATCAAGGTAGTAATCCATCATCCATTTTTGCGTTCACATTTTCTGTGAGTGGAAAAGTACAAAACTGAACTGTTCACTCAAGACAAAGATAAGAGGAACAGCAGTATAGATGGTGTGTGTGTGTGTGTGTGTGTGTGTGTGTTCATCTTTCTGATTCCCGATGCAGACCTTCCTAATATGCACCTCCTGGAGTAAACTGGATATTAATTTTTAATTATCCTTCAGATGCCATACTTCTTTGAATTTTGCACTACTAGTTTAAACATGTGATGCAGTGGCTCAAGTGGTTAAAACGCTGACTCTGTTGTGAAGTCGTAGGCTTTCATGGCTGGCATCCATAGTTTTTGTGGGTTTTTCGGGCTGTGTGGCCATGTTCTAGAAGAGTTTCTTTCTGATGTTTTGCCAGCATCTGTGGCTGGCATTTTCAGAGAATACTGGAATGGAAGAGAGTGGGTCTATATATACTGTGAGACCCTGGGTAGAGAGGAGTGATTCCCATGTAAATTGTGTATTGTTCTGTGTTGAATAGTATTGTTCTGTTGTTAATGACATGGCTTCAGGGTGGGAGGATATGCAAACAAGGATATTGTCTGCTATTGTCTGCTGGGAACGCCCCTGACCCTGGTTGGTTTCCCATTTGCTGACTCTGTTGATTGTAAGATCGACAATGTTGGCAGTTCGAGGCCTGGGTGCTGCATGATGGGGTGAGCTCCTGTCACTAGTCCCAGCTTCTGTCAACCTAGTAGTTTGAAAGCACGCAAATGCAAGTAGATAAATAGTTACCACTTCAGTGGGAGGGTAAACAGCATCCTGTGCAATCATGCTGGCCACATGACCACAGAGAAGTCTCTGACAATGCTGACTCTTCAGCTTAGTAACGGAGATGAGCACTGCCCCCTATGGTTGGACATGACTTGACAATACCTTTAACCTTACCCTTTACCTATTTTAAACATACAACAGCCCAAAGTGCCTATTAAAAGCATGTTTTAAAGTTTCATTTCCTTGATCTGTTTTCATATATTCTGCCCTCCCTTTATTCAAGTGGTTGATTTCCCCCCCCCCCCCCATTTCTCCAATTTCCACTAATTTTTCCACCCATTCCATATAATCTGGTAATTTATTTGTTCTCCAGTACTTGCTAATACCATTCTAGCAGCTGTTACCATATATTTATTTAGACTACTTTATGATGTTGTCTTCCTCACCTATTGTATTTAACAATAAGGGGTGGGGGAGCTTTCTGGTTTCAAATGGATTTTAACCCCAGTAATATTTGTACCCATTTACATACTATGTGCCAGTATTTCTTTACTGTCTCACAGCTCCACCAGATATGGAAAAATGAACCAACATGTTCTCTGTATTTCCATCACAAATTGCCGGTACCCTTATACATTTTGGCAATTTCTCTGTGGCAATGCACCACTTGAACATCATTTTATACAGATTTTCTTTGAGATTGCTTGAGCATGTAAATCTTGAACCTTTAATCCAAATTTCTTCCCATTGATCTATTTGAATATTGTGACCCACATTTTTTGCCCAGCTAATCATATACTCCTTAACTTGTTATGAACTGACCAAATACCTGGCTCTAAAATGTTCTGTTTGCCATGACCCATGGATAAGTCAAGGGTAAAACTTGGAGGCTCCTTCAGTGTGTATATGTGTGCTGGCAGCAGGAGGGACTCTACTAGGCTTTTTGCTTCAGCTTTTCAGGCATTGTTTCAGCCTTCCTCCCCACACAGCGGTGGCCAGCACAGGCAGGAGAAGGGACTGTTTGTTTGTTTACCAGCAATCAATCACCCAGGACTCTTTCTGCTTGTTTCAAAAGAGAAAGAAACTGTTCTCGCCACTGCATGGGGAAATCTGAAAGAGCTGCTATCACATTACCATACTGACCTGTAAATAAGTCAACCTGGGATTTTGGGGACAATTTCTGGGCATTTTTTGTTTTGTTTTGTTTTATAGACGAGTATATATCGTATAATTTTGTGGAGATTAAAAATGCAGATTGAAGGGGAAATAGGAATAATTACACAGGAATATACACACAAAACTGAGACAGACCAAAACCAGATTTACAAAAACAAAAGCCACACCCAAAGGTAATTTTTTTAATTAGGTAGTATTCTCTTTGAACACATGATGATTAGCTCAACAGAAATATTTTCTTCCAATATATTGTAGTTTATGATAATGAATAAGTCAGACTGCTTACCTACATCATCTTCATACTCCTCCCCATCCTCTGATATTTCAGTTGTATAAGAAAGAACAACGCTGACCAGAAGATATAAAATGGCAGCCAGAAACACACCTATTTTCATTTTCCTCATCTTTCCTAAGCAGGCAAAAGAAAAGAAAATGTATAAGACGCATTTAAAACACATTTGTGGCCTAGGTATGTCCTTGAATAAGTAACTGAATAATATGTTTAGCCTAAATGATCTCATAGCAATGAGGAAAACTAAAGACACAAAGATCTTCATTCTCTAAAGTGTTACACAGTTGATCAATATTTCTGTTCTACTAGGATCTTCTTCCTCTTCAGATTATTACAGCAATATTAAATTTAAAAATATTTTTGGCAGAACATTTTGCATTCTGAAGATGACATGATAATGTCCCAGAGGCAATCCTAGCATTAGAGAGAGTGACACACCTGTCTTAAATTTGAAGGAACAAAGATTTAAAATAAACACGGACAATTCCACCATTGTATCCCCTGCCACAAGTCTTTAGGTGTTCCAGGACAGTCTACCTCAGGGGTAGGCAACGTTTTTGAGCTGGGGCCCGGCTGTCCCTCAGACAATTGGGGGGGGGGGAGCACCATATATATATATATATATATATATATATATATATATATATATAAATTAAAAAAATTAAAATATATATGCATGCACACTCTCTCAGCCCCAGAAAAGCCATGGCAAAACCCCTGTGGAAATTTTGCCATGAAACCCCCAAGAACAAGTAATAACAACAATAATCAATATCATCATGGTGGGCGGTGGCGGTGGCGGTGGCGGTGGCGGTGGCGGGGGGGCGGCGGCGGCGGCAGGACCAACCTGGGGCCAGTCCAAAGGCCTCGGGGGGCTGCATCCGGCCCCTGAGCCTTAGGTTGCCTATCCCTGGTCTACCTATTGCAATAAAAAGTGGCAGGAGGAAAGGAAGAATGAGTTACTGGACAGGTTCTCTGAAAAGGAGATCCAGAGAGGAGACATCTATTAAGGGAGATGGCTAAGGGCTGTTGCAGACCGGCTCAAAGGGCTGGCCTGGGGTTAGAGTTGGGATGGGGCAGTCACATGCCGGCCACCCCAACCCAGCCTGATGCCATCCTTATGCCATGTGCCATTACGCACAGTGCGCAGTGTCAGGATGCCCTTCTGGTGCAGCGTGCAGACACACTATTCTGAAAGGGCATGGAAGAGCTGCAGCGCCTTTTGCTGCCCTTAAAAGGACCAGCATTTTGCCGCTATTTTAGAAGTGGCAAAAGGAAGGATTGGGACCATGGTGTGGGGTTGCCGTGGCCCCGATCTGCCACTCCCCGGGGTGGCTGTCTTCCACCCCAAACAGGGCATGTGCCCTAATACAAAACTTCATGAAACCTGTCCTGACAACAGAAAATCTTACTGTCTTACTTACTGTGAGTTAAAGGCTTGCCACTGGCTATATTGAAAAGCTGTTACAAGGTTACAACCTCTGAAGATGCCAGCCACAGATGCAGGCAAAACATCAGAGATAAATCCTTCCAGAACATGGCCACATAGGCCAAATAATAATAATAATAATAATAATAATAATAATATTCATTTATACCCCGTTCCTCTGCAAAGCAATTGGGATGGCTTACAACATTAAAATTACTCCAATACAGTCTCCGTCCCAACACCCCAAGACTCGCCCACAAAAATAAAAACAACAACAACAAAAAACCCTATGGATGCTGGCCATGAAAGTCTTCACCCTCAGACTGTTACAAGGTTTGTTTTAAATGCAAATAGGTAAATCAGGGGTAGGCAACCTTTCCCCTTTAAGGGCCGAGGGACTTCAGCTCCCAGAATCCCAGGAGCTATTGGCCAACATGGGACTATTGGCCAACATGGCTGAGGTTTCTGGGAGCTGAAGTCCCTCGGCCCTTAAAGGGGAAAAGTTGCCTACCCCTGAGGTAAATGAAGACAAAGGGCTTTTGCAGACGGGCGGCTCTGGGCTGCCCCTGCTAGTGGAGGATCAGGGCCTTGGCAACCGGGTGCCACAATCCCGATCTTCCCTATTGCCGCTCCTAAAAGAGCGGCAAAATGCCACTCCTTTTAGGGGTGGCAAAAGGCCACCCTAAGAGTCAGTGTCATGGCTCTTTCGCGCCCTTTCAATGCAGCGTGTCTACACACTGTGCCAGGAGGGCGTCCTGACACTGCACTCCATGTGTATGGGTGCGCGGCATCAGGATGGTGTCAGGCTGGGGTTGGGGTGGCTGGTGTGTGGCTGCCCCTCCCCAACTCCACCCCAGGCCGGTCCTTTAGGCCGGTCTGCAATGCCTCAAAGTAAATGGAAATTAAATTCAGTCGGTCTTCATCACCTTAGATTAACAGTGGACATGCTTCACTTTTTTTTTTGAATTTCTGGTTTATTTGATTAATGACTAGATTTTTCTCCTTCCCCCTATATATGTCCTAATTCATTGTAGCTAGCACATGAATTATTTGTGTTATGAAAGTATGTATATATCCTGAATTAGTGAATGAGCTTACTCATTAGTCTGTGTTAAAAGAGTTGTATATTTGAAGAATGCTAAAATTATGCATGTGCAACTAAATCAATCACATATTTAAAGCTGGAGTAGAAGTGCCAGCTCAGCTAAGTTTTGCTGCATTTGGGGAGGGTGGGTAAATCTTTTCTAAAGTTCAGCAAGTAGGCACAAAAAGCAAAGTTGAGGTAGGCATAGTTAGTATTAAAGTGTGCATGGGAGATATAGTATTACATACAGCATGCAAGATGATACCACCACCACCCTGGCCCATGCTATTCAAAGTGGCCAAAGAGCTTATATGTCAGTCATTCAGTCAGTCAGTCATTCAGTCAAGACTTTATTATAGCTAACAAACCATAAGGCAGAGGTTGTACATTCCATTGTAAAAGAAAAAAATCAGATGACTTGGAGCACAGGATTTAGTAGTACTTAACAGTGCAATTTCAGTGTTTTTACAGTGGCTAGAGTAACACCTTCACAGTGGAAGCAGGCTCCATAAAGTGCTCTCAAAATTCACTTCATGATTTTGCCAAACTACGTGAAAGCACACAGTGTGTTTCATTTGTTTTTACATATGCATTGCTTTAGGATGCAACACAGCTTAGTCAACCAAGGTATTTCTTCTACTGAGGAAATTTCAGTGGAAATTTAGGGCCAATGCAGACCAGCCGGTGGGGGGGGGGGGGCACAGACCCGCCCCAGGAAGTGGTGGATCGGGGCCACGGCAACCCCATGCTGTGGCCCCGATCCTCCCTTTTGCCACCCCAAAAAGAGCAGCCGCAGTGTAGCGTGTTTAAACACTGCATTGGAAGGGGTGCGTGGCATCAGGATGCCATCTAGTGGGGTTGGAGCAGCCGGCGTGTGGCCGCCCCACCCCAACTCTACCCCCAGGCCAGCCCTTTGGGCCGGTCTGCAACAGCCCTTAGTTCACTTAAAAACATACATACACAAACTACATTATAAACTGGTACTTTATTATCTTCTCATCAGTAGTATTGTTGCATTTCATTCCATTGCTCAGAATTTGGGTGCTGTCGTGGATATTTAATCAAAATAGATCAGCCTGTATAAATTTTTTTGTTAAACACAGATTATAAATTAGGTGCGTCTATATTGGCAGAAAGATTAAAGAAAATATTAGATGATTGGATATACATGGATCAGAATGGTTTTCTTCCTGGTAGAAAAATAAAATAAAATGAAAAAATTTACATTAAAAACTAGCAATGATATTTTTAGATGCCGAAAAAGCTTTCGACAATATAATTTGGAATTTCATGTTTGGGATTTTGGAAAAAATAGATGCAGGGGAGCATTTTATTAATTGGATAAAAAAATTATTCAAAACAAGAAGCAAGTATTATAATAAATGGAGAAAATTCAAAATTTTTGAAAATAAGAAAAGGGGTTCGTCAGGGATGCCCTTTGGCTCCCCTTTTGTTTACTCTTACTTTAGAGATTTTGTTAAACCAAATTAGAAGTGATAAAGCAATTAAAGGAGTTGAGATTAGGAAACAAAAATATAAAATTCGAGCATATGCAGACGATGTGGTCTTGACAATTTCAATTCCAGGGGAAAGTGTGGATGATTTAATGCAAATCCTAAAGGACTTGGAGATGTTTTGGGATATCGAATTAATAGATTAAAGACAGTAATGATTTTGTTAAATATTTCTAATAAAGAAGCGGAGAGTATTATCTTAAAAACGGGTTTTAAGAGGGTGAATAAGGTCAAATATTTGGGAATTACATTGACATCGAAAAATACAGAATTATTTAAAAATAATTATGTTAAAGTTTGGAGTGAGATAAAGAAAAAGTGTAAAAGTTGGGATAGTCTTAATTTGTCGTGGATGGGAAAAATAGCCATAATAAAAATGGTAGTGTTACCAAAAATGATGTTTTACTTTCAAAATATACCAATCATTATAAATGAGTCACCATTTCATAAATGGAATAAGGACATGAATGAGTTTATTTGAAAAAAGAAAAAAGTAAGAGTTAAAACAAAAATCCTTCAGGATACTATTGATAGAGGGGGATTAGCCCTCCCTAACTTAGTATGGTACTACGATGCATGTGTCTTGGAATAGCTGTATGATTGGTTTAAATTGAAGAATGTTAGAATGTTGACTCTCAAAGGTTATGATTTGCCATATGGCTTTCATGCATACTTATTTTATGATAGGGTAAAAATGGACGGAAAGTTTAAAAACCACTTTTTGCGCAAATCGCTCTTAAGAGTGTGGATGAAATACAAAAAAAGATGGTGTCAAAAAATTCCTTTATGGCTCTCCCCAGCTGAAGCATTATTGAAAAAAGAATTGCATACTGAAGAAAAATGGATCTGTTATAAAAAAGTGATAAAAAGCGAAAAGGATCAGGTGAGTTTTAAAACTCAGGAGGAGTTGGCAACGATTGGATTTGTAGGTAATTGGTTTACATATAGACAATTATTAGAAAGATTCAATTTAGACAACAAGCAGCAAGGAATCGGTTTAGTTAATATAGAATTTGAGAAAGTCTTGAGGGGTGAACCAAATAAATTAGTTTCTAAGCTTTATAGGTTAATAATTAGTTGGGAGTTAGAGGATGAAATAGTTAAAGATTATATGACAAAATGGGCAATTGATTTAAAACAGACGATATATTTAAAGCAATGGGGAAAATTATGGAAAGTAAAGATAAAATACAGTAAATGTTGAATTAAGAGAAAATGTTTATAAATTTTTATTTAGATGGTATCTTACTCCACATAGGCTGTCTAAAATATGTAAAGGGTATAATCCGATATGTTGGAAGTGTAGTTTGGAACCTGGAACTTACCTCCACATGTGGTGGAACTGCTCTTTAACAGTCAAATTTTGGAAAATGATTCATGGAGAAATGAGAAATTTTTTTAAAGTTAATGTTAACCTGGATCCTAAATTATATCTGCTGGATATAGTTGAAGATAATAAATTAGAAGTTGAAGAAGGGAGATTGATATTTTTTTGTAGTGGTAGCGGCCAGAATGGTATACGCTAAATATTGGAAACAGAAGGAAATTCCAACATTAGCAGAATGGAAATGTAAAATTTTTGATATCTGTGAGATGGATAAATTATCTTTTTTAACTACAAATAAGAAATTGTCTAGTTGGAAATGATGGTTCTCTTATGTACAGGAAAATTAATATATAAATATAGGTTAATTTAAGATGCCTTTAATGTGTATAATACTATAAAAATCAAATAAATAAATAATTGAAATTGTAGGTAAAAGCTAAACGAGAATAATTAATGGTGTCATTATATAGTATTGATTGTATTGTATTGATTGATTGGCAGTGATAGATATGTAATTTGTTAATAATTAGTATCGTTTTGTGTAGGTTTAATATGTGATAACATTAATAAGGATTACAAATTCCGGATTGATAATTTTATAGTTGTAGTCGAGTTATATGGTATAAATGTTAAGGAAAATGCAACATGGGACATACAGTAATAGAAATAAAATATGTATGTGATAGTCACAGTGACTAAGCAGGAACAATCATGAAGCTACACAGGTGAAAAGGATAATGTAATTTGGAAGCCTTGAGAGCCAAGGACAAAGTTATAGAGTGTATATTGAAAACACCTGTTATAGATTGCAAACACCTGAGATTCATTAAGTAGTCAAGGTAAAATGATGAAATACTTGGGTTGGTCTTAAGTATGGGATGATCCATGTAAACCAATCAAAATGAATGTACATGCCCACTGGGTGGAAACTGACTAGTGGGTGGTGACTAACAATGGCTATAAGTGAAATGTTTGCCAATGCATATTGTGGTGTAGTGTGGAGTAGTTTTGGAGATATTTTGGTGGAGTAGAGATTGTGATTTGTAGGGCATATAGTATTTATGTATATAGTAGAATAAAGTAGATCTTTTATATAAGACTACTGAGTTGTCTGGTGTCTTGAGGGAAGATACAAGAGCCAGAAGAATCCTGGAGAAGTTTGGAGACATCTCAGGAAGAAGAGTGAGAAGGCTTGGAGAGTTTGTCAGGGTCTTCAGCCTATTCTCTGGAACTCTGCTGCTTGGGAAAGAAGCATCAACCACTGATCAAAGCTGGTCAGCTCTGCTGCATAACAAGGTGGTGAGTTAGAGCCAGAGGTGAAGAGCTACAACTCTCATCATCCCTGACAATAAAGGCATAGGTTTAGTTCTTCTTAAGTACAGCTTAGGAAATGTGTTTTATATTATATGTTTAATTTTTTTGTATATATGCATATGTTGTTGTAGTATTTTATGTTATATTATATGTTTTGTTTGTGTTAATTTGTTTATTGTCAAATTAAAAAAAATAGATCAACCTGTATACAAGAGGGTGGTGCTAGGAGGCTCGAAGAAACACCAAGATTTGAAGACTTCCCCTTGTGCAATTTTTACACAGACACATGTACAGAGAGCACACAAGAAGAGAATCTTCCTACACAACCAAATGAAGACTGAGTATATTCAGTGCAGTGACACCAGTAGGGGTGTGTATGGGTGTGTGTAGACCACACCAGGTGACACCCTAAGGGGGATGATACCACTGCTCCTCAAACACCTACCTCTTGGCAGAAATGGGTTGTGGCATTCATTTGCTTCCCTTTAAAATGATTTAAGAGATGGTGGGAGTGGGGTGAAGCTCAGTGGAAAGAGAAAGGAGAGCCCCCAGGATTTTTTTAAATTAAAACTTCAAATTTCATTTTTTTTAATTTTTTTAATTCTTTCTACATTTTCTTTAAAAACATCACATTTTAACCAAATCTTCACTATGTATATGTAAATACATTTAGGTTGTGTTTATGATATTGTGATCTGAAGGTATAATGTTAATTTTTCTAGTTGTTTATGTCACAACTATTAGCATTACATTCAGTGGTATATGGGAATTACAATTTACGGGTAACATTAGTGCAAAAAAGCATTATTAAGGATTTTGTATGGTGTGAAATGGGAGGAGGGCAATGGGGGGGGGGTGACACCATGAATTATCTCACCTGGTGACACCAACCCTAGTGATGCCATTGGTTCAGTGGCCACAGAATCTTGATTTGAGGGGTAGAAAAGAGGATGAGGGGAATGGGAGAAAATGATAGAAGCATTTGATACTGTACCATTTTGTTGCAGGTCGCACTCAATGAATTTTAAGGCAAACAACTGTATTTTTTTTAAAAAAAACCCATATCAACAAATTATTACAAACAAAGCATTGTACTCTAACAGTGACAGATCAAATGGGATGCCAGCCTAAAGTGCATTAGAAATATGAATGCTTAGCAAACCTAACAACACATTCTGATGGATAGCTGAAGACACACTGGTTCAAATGCTTTGAAACAAGCCCCAGAGAAAAGTTCAAGGCCCAGAGACTCTAATTTGCACCCTGCCTTAAATAGAATAATGTAGCAGTGAAAGCTGTGTAATCATGATACAAATGTTTGGTGTTGCAATTTCCAGTATTGTCCTGCAGTCAACTGTTCTCACCAAGCTGACTGCCTGAGTTCATTGCCTTGTTTCTAAAATTACTTTCAGGACTGTAGTTCAATAGTTCAGGGTTGTTTCTTGTATCTGATGCCAGCATCATTTTCAACACGGGCTTGAAATCTATGAATAGGAAGCCCTGGACAGGAATGATGGCAAGGCAAAGCCATCAGAATGCCATTTGACGCTTCCCAATTTCTTTTCAGAGGAATTATCAGAAAGGTTACAAAAGGTTTTTTTTTTTTTTTTTGGTGTGTAATTATTCCACTCCTTTCCAGGTATTGTTGCTGAGCTTCCAATTTCTTAAGAAACTGTTAGTGTTACTATCAACAAACACATCTACTCTGTTAAATTGCCAATAGAAGTCACTGGCTGGTGTTATTTCCATGTGTCATAATTCACTTAGGGAAATGAGAAGTCATGTACAGTGGGCCCTCCACATTCACTAGGGTTAAGGGCACAAGGTCCCAGCAAAAGTGAAAAAACAAAACAACAATAAAATACACACTTTTTCTAACCTGAGAAAACACCTCTCTACGAACTGCTAGGTCCTCCAGTGCAACTTTATGGCCACCACCCGGCAGAAGTTGATCACAGAACTGCATTGGAGGACCTACAAATGTCTAGACAATTGTTTTCTCTAGGAATGTCTAGGTCCTCCAGCATGACTCCAGGTCACCTTCCAGCAGAATCATGATGGAGGGCCTAGAAATTCCTAGAGAGAACACATTAATTAAATCCACAAAAAATCAAATCTGCAAAAGTCAAAGCTGCAAATGTGGAGGGCCAACTGTAGTTGATTAGAAATCCAGAGGTCTAGAGCCAGGGCATCAATCTGAAACTAGGGAAGCAAAACTAATAGGGGTGCAGAAGAATACTCTGGATTCAAGAACAGGGCAGAGTCTCTGAGTTGGCTTTGATGTCTCTCATAGGCTGGGTAATTGACAATGCTTCCAGTGGGACAGAGTGTCTGCTGCCTGACATATAGGGAAGCTGATTGTTCCATGCAAAAGCTGGGCCAGCTCCAATAGCTAGTGTGCTGAGCCGCTCCCCAAACATTGCAGTCCTGCTAGGATCTCTGAGCAAGGCCAACATCATTATAGTGGGAGACTTCACATTAAAATAAGTGTTGCTAAGCTGCTTCCTTGTCATTTATCACAAAGACTAGGTCACAGTAGAAGCCTTGTAGCCAGGTGGGATGGCTTTTATTGCTTTGTTTTTCACATTATGTCTTGCGTTGGTGCAAGGTGAGCATATATTTTTGGGATGCATTCCCAATCATTTAATAAAGTCCTCAGATGATCTCCAGATGTGTATCAAACCCCTGCTACCCCCCAAAAATGGATAAAGAATCCATTTCACACTTTCAATGAAGTCTCATGTATAGAGAGACTGTGCCTGAATATCCTAAAGGCAGCATATTCCATCTGAAGTTGAAGCTAAGTAGGGTCAGCTCTAGTTCATACTTGGATGGGAGATGTTCAATGAATACCAGGTGCAGTAGACTATATTTCAGAGGAAGGAACTGGCAAAACCACCTCTGGGTCTCTCTTTTCTGAGGAAACGTTATGAAATACATGAGGTTGCCATAAGTTGACAGGCAACTTGAAGGCATATCTACATATGTATAGAGGGGGATCTCAATGACAGTGTTCTTGACACACAAAATAAAGCATGAGTAAATCTTTCTTCCTCACTTGAACTTTGAAAATTATGGGCAATACTGCTCAAAAAACAAACTGGAGCTCAGTTTTGACCTATCAGTTGCTATACACCTTATTGCAAATTTACCTTCTCTTGCTAAATAACACTTTTTCAAGCGTGCAATGAAAGCAGGATTGTTTTCTTCCCCATTACAAATTTGGAATCATCTTCCTGATATTGCAACCTTTGTTTGCAGTAAAAATCTATCAGTGTTTATTTGGCACTGCCCACCAAGTATTCCTACTTGGCTGACAAACACAGATTCCCCTCTCCACAGAAATATAAAAAACAAGCAGTCTTAGCTTTAAAAGGGCCTCTTTCCAATTACATCCCAATATGTGTCTGTCTGTCTGCCCACCCCACCCCCACCCCGCATCAGGATAGATCACCATGCCATTGTAGTATTCTAGCTACAGAAAAGGAAAAGAAGGCATGAGGGGTACTGAGCAAGGGTAAAGGTTCTGACAAGCCTGAGCGGGGAGTGGTCATTTATCAAACTTGTTTTTTCTAAAGAGAAAATAACATTTAAAAGATTTTGTTTCTACCGCCCTTTTCTTCCTTCTCTCCTGATCACATTTCCCTGCCCATAGCACACCCACTAATCAACCCTGACCACTCAAAATCATCATTAAAGCAGAATTTAACTATTGGACTGCAAATCAAAATGCAATAGTTGTGGGAAAGGTGGTCATTAACAGATTTTTTTTTTGCATCTGTAAAAAAAAAAAAGCTTTCAAGATGGTTTCCAATGGGAGAATAACAGGAGAGCAACAGCATCATGCAGTAAGCCCCAAGTGTACAGATTTTTGCATCTGTAAAAAAAAAAAAAAAAAAAAAAAAAAAAAAAAGCTTTCAGGCTTCCAGCAGGGGACGGCAAGGCGATCGGTTCGCAGTGAGGGCTCTCCGCGGATCGCCTGGGTGGGGAGGAGGGGATTTTAAGAATCCCCAAAAAGATCCTTGGGAAAGGATCGTGTTTGGGGCTCGCTAGATCCGGGCTGATAGCCAAGATCGTTGTGGATCGAGGCAGAAGACTGGATTTTTATGAGCAGCCAGCCCCGCTCTGGTAGCAGTCGCCATTAGCCTTGCCACCTGCCTTTTTAAACTTTTTTTCTGGAGGAATAGAACTTCAAAGGACATCGGAGAAAGTAAGTGCATACAATTGCTTTCTGTTCAAAGACCTCTCAAATTAGAAGGGAGCAGCTTTAACTGTGAAAGTTTGACGATTTTGATATATTGTTATCTAGCCTCTATTAACAGCAGAGGAGGCTGAAAGTGAAAGCGGAGCCGGCAGATATAATTAATTTAAAGGCATGAGACTCTTTCTCTTAAAGCAACAAGATTGCTTCAAAGTAGAAAATAAACTTTAAAGAACTCAACTCATTAATACTAATCTGGATTGGGAAAGAGAAATATAAAACACCCTTCCCGCACGGACAATTAATTAATTAATTAAAGGACTCCGAGTTTAAAAGGAGGCAAGATGGCGAATGCTTGAATATATTGGGGGAGAGAAGTGAGTACCTCCTTTGTCAGGAAGAAATCCCTTTTTTTGCCTTTTAGGACAGGAAGGGAAGGAAGAAAACCCCAAATAAAAGGGGGGAGAAATACAAAAATAACAAAAAATAATTAAGTCTACTTTGAGATAGAAGAAGCATAAGCAGAGCCAAGGAGGCACTAGAGAAAAGTAATTATAAAAGAGAGACAAAACAAACCACGAGACATAGTCATTTTTGGAAGTGGTCCAAGAGGACTTCAGAGAGGTTAAAGAAATTTGGGATGTTAATATTTCCATCACTTTTTAATTAATGCTTGTGTTAAAATTGGAAGAAACAAAGCAAGGAATAGAGGCTAATTATAGAGATAAAGCTTTTTGAAGTGGGAAGTGCTGAGAAAGCCACGGTTTGAAGTACCAGCAGTGAGAGAAATATAAGAGAGCTTGCGCCGGAAAGAGGACAGGAGGAGGGGGCAACAGACAACAATATTAAGGAATAATAAGAATAATAAAGAAAGATTTCGTCGGAAGGAGGACGGGGGAGGGGACAACAGAGGGAAGACCCCAGTAGCGAGAAATTTCAAGAGAAAGATTGCGACGGAAGGAGGACGGTGGAGGGGTCGACAGAGGATCTGAAACACTTCACAAGGAGATATTGTTAAAAGGAAGATAAGAAAGGGAACAAGAAACAGAAGAATACAGTCTCACAAAGTAGAAGAATTAAATACTTAATTTAGAAAGAATACAAATAACTTAGAGATAAGAACCTATTGGGGGGCTGGTGCCGGAGATCAAGTTACTAAAACTAAATGTTTTAATAGATTGACTTTGTTTCAGTTATCTTCCTTTAATATTAATTATATAGAAGGCATATTATATCTAAATTTTAAAAATTTATATTTTTTTTTAAGAAGAAACAGAAGAAAGAAGTGTAAATTTTAATATACATATTAATTTTGTGCTTTCCTGTTTTGTTTTGTTTTTCTTTTCTTTTTTTTTACCTTCTATTTTAAGCATAGGCTAAAAGTAAGTTATAGTGAATTATAGTGATTTACACCTAGATAAGCAATTTGTTTTCAGATAAGCAATTTGTCTTATTAATTGACTGTATTAAGTATACTGTGATATATTGCTGTGTCCTTAACAACATGGCTTCAGGAGCAAAGAAACCACCCACCCCCCCAATGAGTAACACTCAAAGGAGAGCATCTACAGACACAACTGGAAAACAGGATCCAATGCAGTCACTGCTGGAGGCTTTCCAGAAAATGAGAGAGGAAGTTAGAGTGGAAATAAAGGTGGA
This sequence comes from Phrynosoma blainvillii, assembly GCA_026167975.1. Lineage (NCBI taxonomy): Eukaryota > Metazoa > Chordata > Lepidosauria > Squamata > Phrynosomatidae > Phrynosoma > Phrynosoma blainvillii. Next base: position 247,047,447 of record JANUYF010000001.1, on the reverse strand, counting down.
ATTGGAACAATCAAGAAAAGAAACCAGAGAGGAATTGCATAAGGAATTATCGGAATTTGGAACCAAACTAAGTAAAATAACAGATGAAATAGAGGGAATAAGAGGAGAAGTGGAAGAATTAAAAGAAACGTCCAAAGAACTAAAGAATACAACAGCAGAATTGATGGAACAACAAAAGAAAGAAAGTAATATAAACTTGTTACAAGAGGTCCGTCATAGAGAAAAGAGCCTTAAGCTTAGAGGGGCACCAGAATCTATAAATAAAGATTTATTTGGAATAATAACAGCAGCACTGGCAGAGCTTACTGAAATAACTCAAGAGGAAATAAGGAGAGAAACAGACACGATATTTCGTGTGAATTCCAAAACAGCAAAAGAAAAAAACATGCCTAGGGACTTAATTATAACATTCACCAGAATAAGAACAAAAGAGTTAATATTACAAGCCAGCTATAATAAAGAATTTTGGATAGAAGGGAAATTGGTTAAAATTTACAAGGATGTACCAATGGCAATACTTCGAAGACGTCAAGAATACAAATTTTTAACGCAGGAGCTGGTGAGAAAAGGAATACGATTTGCGTGGGATAGAATGGAAGGCTTGTCCCTGACATATAGACAAAGGCGCTATAGAATCAACTCAGTAGAAAAAGCTAGAGAATTTTTGAAGAAATTGAAATCAAGGAAACAAGAACAAGCTGGAGATTCGAATGAACCATCGCAGGAAGGAAAGATGAAGACCAGGTATAGAACCAAATTAGAAAGCCAACAGGAATTGGCGGAAAAATTGCAGGAACAAGGAGCATGTGCGTTATATACTGAAGAGGATCTACAAGGGAAACTGGATAGTGATACAAGTGATGAAGAGGAAATGCAGGATAGAGGTCAAGTAGATGAGGATGAGGAAGAAGGCCAACTTTAGGATTCAGCAGGAACTTAAATTAGCATTATTTAAATTTATAACACAAAATGGAAATGGCTATGAAAATTATTTCATGGAATATAAAAGGACTGAACTCAAAACACAAAAGGAGTAAAACATTTCATTTATTACAAAAACAGAGGCCGCAAATTATTTGTTTACAGGAAACTAAAATTAGAAGAAATGAGACAAAATACTTAGTAAATAAGAAACTAGGACAGATGTTTACATCTACAAATGAGAAAAGGAAAGCTGGAATTGTATTATATATTCAAAAAAGCTATAAAGCGATTGAATTATTTAAGGACCAAAAAGGACATTACTTGGGCGTGGAAGTACAAACAGAGGAAGGGAAATACCTCTTAGTATGTATATATAGTCCTAAAGAAAGGCAAGCCTCTTTCTATGCAAATTTGAAGGAAGAAATTTTAAGAGTACACCAGGACGAACACAATTTAATTTTACTGGGAGACTGGAATGGGGTAATAAACCCTAAAATGGACAGGACATCAAAAAAGAAAATCAAGCAGAACCAAGGGAAACTCCCAACATCTTTTTTTGATTTAGTGGAACAACTAAACTTAACAGACGTATGGACTGATTTATATTCCAAAAGTAAAGGATATACTTTTTTTTCAGAATCTTACAAATCACACTCACGAATTGATATGTTTTTTACTTCAGCCAACATGAAGACTAAAATAAAAGAGATGGAAATTCTACCAAGAACAATATCGGATCATAACGCAATTGTATTAACTTTAAACAAATCATTGAAAAAAACTGAATGGAAGTTAAATGATTATCTTTTAAAAGATAAAAAATTTGTGACAAAATTGAGTTTAAGTATTAGAGAATACTTTGAAATCAATAATAAAACATTGATCAAAGCAAAAACGATTTGGGATGCCAGCAAAGCAGTAATACGTGGGATACTAATTTCAAGAGCTGCTGAGATAAAAAGACAAAGAGAACAAGAATTTAAATCTATGGAAGATAAAATTAAGCGTCTTGAGGAACAATTAATAGCAGATCCTACAAATGATAAGAAAGATAAACAATTGAAATATTTAAGGAATCAATTGGATAAAAGATTATCAGAAGAAATTGCAAAAAAGATGAAATTTGTACGACAAAAATATTTTGAATTTGCAAATAAATCGGGCAAATGGTTAGCTTATAGATTAAAAAAAGAAAAGGAAAAGAGATTAATAACAAAGATACAGGATGATAACAAAGTAGTCCATACTCAGCAAGAAATTCAAGATATTTTTTATAAATACTTTACAGAGCTATATGGGAAAGATGATATAGAACCTTTGGAAACTCAAAAGTATATAAATAAACAAGACGTACCAGAGATAACAGAGGATCAAAGGGAAAGATTAAATAAGGACTTTACTGAAAAAGAGGTGGAACAAGCAATAAAAAAGCTGAAATTGGACAAAGCTCCAGGACCAGATGGATATACGGCTGTTTATTACAAGACATTTATAGAGGAATTGAAAAAACCATTGTGTGATACATTTAATTGGATAATAAAAGATGGAATTCCTGATACCTGGAAGAATGCAAACATAATACTGATTCATAAAGAGGGAAGAGATGAATTGCGAGCTAAGAATTACAGACCGATATCTTTGTTAAATACAGACTACAAAATATTTGCATTAATAATGGCAGAACGACTTAAAAAAATATTCTCACAAATAATTAAAAAAGAACAGTCGGGATTTTTACCTCAAAGATATTTAAAGGACAATATAAGAACAATAGTAGATGTGATTGAATACTATGAAAAGAATAATGACAAAAAATTGGGACTTATATTTTTGGATGCAGAGAAAGCTTTTGATAACGTAAATTGGACTTTTATGATAAAAATATGTGAAAAAATGAAGTTGGGAGAAAAATTCTGTAATTGGATTAAAGAAATATATAGTGAGCAATCAGCAAGCCTGGTGATAAATGGAAACAAATCACAAAAAATTAATATCGGCAAAGGGACGCGTCAGGGATGCCCGTTATCACCTCTTCTTTTTATAATGGTGTTGGAGACATTACTAAATCAGATAAGGGGAAACCCAAACATTAGAGGAATGAAGATTAAAGGAAAAGAATATAAGTTACGTGCCTTTGCCGATGATGTGGTATTGATATTGGAGGACCCAATAGAAAATATAAAAGAAACGTTTAGAATGATAGAAGATTTTGGGAATAGGGCCGGATTTAAAATAAATTATGACAAAACAGTAATAATTACAAAAAACATGACAAAAAAAGAAGAAACAGAATTAGCTGAAGAAACGCATTGTAAGGTTGTAAATAAAACTAAATATTTGGGGATATGGATATCCAAAAGGAATGTAGATTTATTCGAAAACAATTATAAACCAAAATGGAGAGAAATCAAGAAAGATATGACAAATTGGAGTAAAATTCAGCTATCATTATCAGGAAGAATAGAGACGATAAAAATGATGATTTTACCCAAATTAAATTTTTTATTTCAGAATATCCCGATAATACATAACAGGCAAATATTTCAAGAGTGGCAAAAAGATTTGAAGGAATTTATTTGGAAAAGTAAAAAAGCGAGAATCAATTGGCTAACAATGACAAGACAAAGTAAAGATGGAGGGAGGAATGTACCAGATTTAGAACTCTACCACAAAGCGAATGTTTTAGATTGGCTATCCGAATGGATAACATTAGAAGACCAGGATATATTGAATTTGGAGGGATTCAACAACAGATTCGGATGGCATGGATACTTATGTTATGATAAGGATAGAGTTCACAAAGAATTCCAACACCACGTAATAAGAAGAAGCTTACTTAAAACTTGGAAAGAACTGAAAAAAATAATATACACTAAAATACCTTTATGGACTTCACCACATGAAGCTTTTTTTGGAAGATGGACAGCCCTTCGAATTTGGTTAAAATATAAAGAGATACTGGAGAAGATTGGAAACCAATTGGAACTTAAAGCTATGTCTGAGATTCAACACTTAGATGATAAAATGCACTGGTTATTACATACCCAAATAAAGGAAAGATTTAAAATGGATATTAAGCTGCAAGGGGTGGAAGAAGAATTGAAAGACATAGATAAAATTTGGCTGGGGACAAGAGAGAAGAGAATAAGTAAATTATATAAAATATTAATGTGTCAGAGACAGGAAAAAGAAATAATATCAGACAATATGATCAAGTGGGCAACAGACATTGGTAGGACAATAATGGTAGATCATTGGGAGAAAGCAAGGAAAATGACAAGAAAATTTACTCGCTCTCAAGACATAAGAGAAAATCAATGGAAAATGGAACAAAGATGGTATCTCACCCCTGCTAGAATGGCAAAAATTTATAAACTACAAAAGAACGAATGTTGGAAATGTAAAAGCAATGTTGGATCTTGGTATCATGTTTGGTGGAGATGTCCCAAAATGAAAAGGTACTGGAAAAAAATACACATGACGATGGAAGACATACTTAAAAACGGTCTTGAATTATATCCAGAATTATATTTATTAAATATGACATACAAACTAGAAGCAGATATAACTAGAAAATATTGGAGACTAATACTTTACATGGTCTCGGCAGCAAGAATACTAATAGCCTCCAAATGGAAACAGGAGACAACTCCAACGGTAGATGAATGGCTATTGAAATTGTTAGAGATGAAGGAAATGGACAAATTGACAAGGTTATTGAATAATGAGAATGTGGAATTGGTTGAGGAAGAGTGGGCTCCAGTGGAAGAATATATAAATAGAAAATGGGAATAAAGCAGCAAAGTAGTTATTAAGATTGTGTAAATGAACTGGATCTGAGATGATGATAGAAGTAATAGATACAGAAATGATGTATGCAAAATGTGAAAAAAATGTACTTACTTTCAAAGAACTATTGAGAAGTCTGAACTATGGGTAAATGTACTGTAAAGATGACTAAGAATATATTTTAAGTGGATTTTTTATGTTTTTTAAAAATAAAAAATAAAAAAAAAAAAAAAAAAAAAAAAAAGCTTTCAAGATGGTTTCCAATGGGAGAATAACAGGAGAGCAACAGCATCATGCAGTAAGCCCCAAGTGTGTGAGAAGGCTCAATGTGTTTGACTGAGTTTTGTTATAGATCACTGGAAGAAATTGATAAAATGATTTAATAAGACATTTCTGTCCACAAGATACATGTGGAAATTAGGCATGCTAATATCATCCCCCTCCTCCAATAAGGCAGAACAAAAATTTGACCATTTTGATCCTTGCTTCAAGAAAGTCCTCAAAAACTGTGCAAAAACAAATTCTGGACTGTGAATTCTGGCCTACAGCTGGCCAGTAATGTAAGATTTTTAATGACTATGTAACACTTGATCATATACTAAACATAGTATTCACAGTCCAGAATTCATTTTGTAAAAATTCCATGTGGATGGGGAGTGTTGTTTTCTGTGAAGAAAAACATGTTTTCTGTGGAGCAAACTTTCTAGGCAGAAAAATAACACTTCTCTGAAGACAATGCTGTTTTCTATGCAAAAGATTCACATGTGTTCCTGCATAGAATAAGTCCCAAATGATAAAGATTCTTGTCCATCTAGGATTCTTCTCATGAAGGTTCCCTTACACTTGGGAAACCTTGATTTCATCTGTGATTCAAACATTTAAGTTTAGTTTTTCCATTCTTAGTGGGAATCATAACTAAAGCTTGAGGTGCAAGCATAAAAGACTAACATTTGTTGTTTATACTGCAATCAAAGGTAGATCCAAATCCCTCTGCATGTCCCACATGTTTGTAGACCCACCAAGATATTGGTCAATGGCTGGTGCCAATGCTTCTGTTTGAGAGGACCTTCTACCCTTCTGTCCAATATAGAAGTGTGCTTTTGGAAAATAAGCAGGTTGCTAGAGCAGACATTATCTGGTAAGGAGATGAGAAGAGAAAGCAGCAGTACATTCAACCATCAGATGCTTCCCAAGCAGTTGCCCAGCCTGAATGAGATGCTGATTTATTCATTCCCAGGAGCTGAGTACACATTGATAATATCCTTTGGCCTTTTGCCACTCTCATCTACATGCCAGGCTTCTCATGCCAGGCGGGAACATGTCAAACTTCACTTGAAGAGAACTTTCTTCTGAATATATGCCTAATTCTTTTTCCTCAGGGAGTTTGAGACCTGGTTCAGATGTTTACCAGGAAACATTATGATTTATGCGCTTAAAGAGTGACATCACTCATGCACACACCTCAAGCAAGTGGCCCACACAGAGGCTTGTATGTGCCTCATCCATGCAATCTTACAACCCTCTGGGGAGAGTATAATAATTTGAGTTGATCAAAGCTGAACATTACTCTCCCTGTGTGATGTACCCATTTTATATTACTTTAAATAAGGAATGGGTAACTGTGCAGGGGATGAGGAAGATTTTTCCATTCTCTGGACACTTGGTGGGCTGCATTAAATATTTCAGTATGCCCAAAGTGATGTCACATCACTTCCAGATATTGTTTTGGCCATTTTTTGGTCAATTTTTAAAGATTTATTTTAAGTTTTCAAGAGGTGTAGGAGAACTTTTGAGGATCAGGAGAAGCAAATGTGGGTACATTTTTGATAGCCCTGGGCAAAAATCAGTGGAAAATCAGCCTTTAAAAAAGTCTTGGGGCTTTGAGGAACTTTGGGAATGGGAGGCTTCTGGGGCTACATTTGGTGATCCCAAAGGGCACATTAGAAAATAATTCTAAAATGTTAAGATATACAACTTAACACAAAAGTCAGAGTCATACAAGCCATTTCCCCCGTATTACCATGTATGGATGTGAGAGCTGGATAGTTAAAAAATAATATAGGAAGAAAGCCAATTCATTCGAGATGTGGTGCTGGAGAAAAGTGCTGAGGACAGTCAAAAAGACACACAAATGGCTCCTAGATCAGATCAAGCCAGAAATCAAGGGCACATGCAGCCCCAGGCTACACTTTGCCCACTCCTACATTAGATGAACATTAATATGAAACTATAGTCCAGAATGGCAAGGATGTCTTGGAAAGAGGTTATGAACATTTTCTCCTGTTTCCTTTTTATACTTTTCTCCCTTCTTCACCTATGTTTTGCTGAAAGTCCTTTAATTTCTATTGCCCTTGAAGAAATGTGAATCATAAAGTAAATGATTTGATCCATTGTCTAGACCACATTGCTAAATAGCTTGAAATCAACAATATACTGGATGACTACTATGTATGACTACTATTTATTCTATAAATATCCAAGATGTGATTTTAAGAATTACCTAAATCCTCTGAGATGTCAAAATAAATGCATGGGAGGGAAATCAATATTTTGACAACTCTAATTAGGAATAGAAATACATATAGCTATAGTAATGTAACATTTTTTAATGACTGTGTAATACTTGATCATATACTAAACATACAAAGTAAACTATTCTCTGGTAGGATTCAGATTGTGACTACCAGAGCATTTTAAGAGGTCATTATTAGCTTTACATTTTTTTTTAAAAAAAAAATCAAGTTGCACTTAATGAAAACACATTTAGACACCACAAAGAATAAGATCAAGCTGCACATTAATGCAACCAATCCAGTAGCAATGACAAGTAATTGGATTTCATGAATAAATTGGTTCATTTTAAAAAAGGAAATCAATTCTTCCCCTGAAAATTGCACAATATCCTTTTTTCATTTAAAATGTATCACATTGTATGGGAAAGGAATCGGGGGAGGCACTGAGTTTATAATTACACACAAGCCAATACTGAAACTTCTTTTATCTTTCTCACTCATTTTTCTAATCTCCGATTCCCAAACTGTTGCACCACCTGGGAAAAAAGAAACAGGGAGGTGTGGAGTCTTGGGGTTAATTGCTCTGAACTTTCCTCTTGTCTTAGGTAACATGCTGAAACTTTAGAATGAAACATGGGTTGACATAATTGCACAAAACATGCACAAAATAATTTACTTCAGCAAAGTCAGGGGAAGCAACAATGGAGCAAATGGGGTAGTTTTGTATACTCAGTAATGAATATGTTCATGGGTTTTTCACCCCTTGTGTATTTAAATACCTTGATCCAGTTGCTAACCAGTGGCAGCACCAGTTAGTTCAAACCATGCTTGGGATCATACATGTCATTGGCCTTCAACTCCATCCCTGTACACTACCCATCTGGGCTGTGTCTTATGGGAGTTATAGTCCAACAACGTCTGGAGGGTCATTATATCTGTGCATACTACTTTAGTTAATCAATTTGTAAAGATTCATGTGATCAAGTGCTTTGTCCCATTGAGATTTCAGAACTGAAGGTGGTTTGTGAGCTGATTCAGCCAAAACCACTTACGTGTGCCCTTCAGGTCTTTCTGTTAAATGTGTAAAGGTATAAAAACAATCTGAGCATACATGTATAGTAGGGATAGGTTTATACCTCCTCTGCATCCTACCACACATTTGACCTGAGCAAGCTGAACTCCTGCATTTGGCTAGTGTGATTGCATCCTACCCTTTCCTCTTAGATAAACTCTAACAAAACTTTGGCCCAAATTACACAGGAAAAATTACGTGGCTTCAAGTCATGTTGGGGGTGTGTTTATGTGATGCATGCCCTGAACATGGCTTGAAACCATGCTGACTCTGTGCCAAACAAGAAGAAACAGGCCCAAAAGGAGCGGATAAAATCTGCTCCTTCAGACCACCAGTTTAGGACCGCATGGTGACCCAGACCGGGACCAGGCCTGTGAGATCACTGTGGTTGTGGTGCAAATGGTGCCAGTGCAGTCCTGGCATAGTCCTTTTGACCTACCTGCTTTGGGCCTTAGTTCAGCCAAATAGGCTACTTTTATTTCATTGCTTCCACACTTGTATTTGTTAGAAATATGTGCAGAAATTTTCAGGAGAGAAATACATCAACATTTGAGTTCTGCCTTAGCAACCTAACCATGTAGGAATGTCAAGCTTGTAGAATTTTCTTCTTTTATGCTACTTTGTTTAGATCTCTTTTCTATAGTAGCTAGACTTCAAAAGCCATTATTACTTAAGTGTGTGTATGTGCCTTTCTCTTGTTGGATAGAATGGAAAGCAAAAGAAACAACTCCACATTGATGATGAGCCAATAACCAACAGCCTTAACAAATGTCACTGGATGATACTGAATTGTGTTTTTTTCTATTTCTCTTTCATTTCCTGTGCTGTCACTTTGAATGAGTCACATCTGTGGCTCCAGCACAAAGGAAAGGATATGATAAAAGGACAAACAGAAGAGAAAAAAGATAATGAATAGAGTTGTATGACTAGTGTTCCACTTTGCAACAAACAAAATGTAAGCTCAAGACTTTTCATGATTTCAATAGATGACAATTGTGACTTCAGTCCTTGTGGGGTGACGACTTTAGAAGTAATCATTTTTGAAAAGCCATGCGATGCAAAAATTCCATGCATTCTACTATGGGACCTGCACAATGGATTGTGTCCATGATCAACCAGTCCAGACAGCTTCTGCATGCAGAAAGAACACTATCTTGTTCTTTGCCTCATGAGGCAAACTGTCTTACCTGGTGTCTCACTGAACAGTTAAAAAATTGCATAGACCTTGGAAGTTTTCCTCTGCGTCTAGTTGCTATCTATTTTTGTCCAAGTCACTGGATACTAATTATAGTTCAGACAGTAGTGAGGAAAGGATTTACCAGTCAGTCACCAGGAACAATGGGAAATGTTCCTTCATTAGATATTATCCTAATTAGGTCTACTCTATCATTTCCTTGGATAATATCTCTCAATATGCAGGCAGACAATTTTAGTGAATTTGGGGTCCAAACTTTTGCCTCCAGCATCCACTGCAGGAAATTCTGCCAAAATATAAGCTAAAATTAAAAAATCCAAAACACTTTGAATTTGAATTTGACACTTTGAATTTGAAGGGGTGGGGTCTGGGTTTGGAGGGGCACTACAATTTCCCCAATACTCATATTCATTATTTATATCTGTTGTCCAATTACCTGGGGCTTTCCTTGTAATAAGGAAAATATGTAGGATGCCTATGCATCACCAAAAAGAGTGGGCAGAAAAGGACACATTTGCATGCAATGGCTACAGTGCAACACCCCCTTGGTGTAGCGTAAATATTCACATGCTGAGGTAGGCTGTGTGAGCATTATTCAGCCCCATGCAGAATAGCAACTTTGTGTAATACATGTCAATGACTAGGTGCCATTATCAATAAACAATATATGATGCAATCACAAAGATTGTGCAGGATACACCACAGCAATGTGCAACTTGAAAAGACAGGGCACCATTCAACATGGTGTATGTAGAACTCTGCTTCCATCACTATCAGAAAAATATGTTGCACAATGCTGACTGTTTGGTCCTGCATGCATCACATGACTTACACATGCAAAAGAGTTCCCATACCTTGGATCAAACACTGATCAGAATGGAGACTGCAGTAAAAAAATCAGAAGACGATTAGGAATGGGAAGGACAGACAGGAAAGAACTAGAAAATGTCTTAAAGTGTAAAGATATACATTTAAAAAAATACAATCAAGTAGTCCAGGGGTAGGCAACCTTTCCCCTTTAAGGGCCGAGGGACTTCAGCTCCCAGAATCCCAGGAGCTATTGGCCAACATGGGACTATTGGCCAACATGGCTGAGGCTTCTGGGAGCTGAAGTCCCTTGGCCCTTAAAGGGGAAAGGTTGCCTACCCCTGAAGTAGTCAAAGTCAAACAAATGGGTCCTTGAACAGATCAAACCTGAACTCTCCCTGGAAGCTAAGATGATCAAACTGAGGCCATTGTACTTCAGCCATATAATGAGAAGGTATGACTCATTAGAAAAGATAATAATGCTAGGAAGGGTGGAGGGAAATAGAAAGAGAGGAAGATCATACGCTAGATAGATAGTCAGTCAGGGAGACCACAGGCCTGAGTACACAGCACCTGAGCACAGCAGTGGAGGACGGTGGGGCTTGGAGATGTTTCATCCATAGGATCACTATGAGTTGGAGTCAACTCTAGGGCAATTAACAACAAACAGATGTCCCTGGCAGAATTCTGACCAATGTGTTAATAAATAATGCACAAGTGCATAAACATGTGGAAATAATTATGATATGTTAAACAGAAATAGGACACAGCTTATATAATGAGAATCATGCACTGTGTTGATATATATTCTTTTCTTCCTAAATATGTTACAACAAGCATTTAGGACAGAGCACATGTCAGAAGCTCTATTGAACACACACACACTGAATTCCACAGGAATGAATCTGAAATTTGAAGATGGTAAAACAAGGGTGCTTTCCCACTATAGAATTATAATGCTATGGTTCCACTTTAAACAGCCATGACTGAATCCTATAAAATCCTGGGAATGACAGTTTGAGGAGGAGCATTAAGGATCCTCAGCCAGTGAGCTCCTCTGGTGCCTCTGACCAAACTACAAACCACAGGATTCCATTGGATGTAGCCGTGACAGTTAAAGTAGCATCATAGAACTGTAACTGTGCAGTGTGAAAGGGCCATAATATACATTTAAGGCATTATTATTATTATTATTATTATTATCCATTTTTCTACACTTGAGAACTATGCACACTTCAAGAATGGAAGGCATGCACTATTGGCTCAGGACATTTTATTGTGTGAGGCAAAGACAATGGCACCTCTCCCATACAAAACATGCACAAACCAGGGATGTATATTTTTGTTGATTCATTCTGGCATGCAAAAGGAAATAATTTCAAATTTTTTGTCCTAGATGAAATTATGGTATTTCCCCCCCACATACTTGTGATGATTTTTCATGCTTCAGTTCATTTTTGCAACTCCATGTGTGCACCCCCCCTTTTTTTCCACAAAACATATTTTTCTGCATAAAACATGGGAAGTCACACAAAATATTCTGTTTTCTGTGGGAGAAAATATGGTTTCACCCCTCCCCCCAAAAGGGTGTTTTCCCCCCAGAAACAAGCATTGTCCTGCATTGCAAAATAGCTCATTGGGGCAAACAAAACAAAAACATTTGTGACTTCTTTAGATCCCTAGTACAAAAGCTTACTAAACTGGTAAATGAAATTTTCAACATGGTTCATAGGAGAGCATCCTCAACTATACCAGAAATAAGAAGGCATGCTTAAAGGCACAGGGCAAGTGAAATGGTATGCAGCTCGCTCCTCCAATACCTTGCTGTTACCATCAAACATCTATGTGAGGTAGCTGCTTCATTCTGCTTAATGGAAGGGAGTGGCCCTATATAGCTGAATGAATGCAACATATGTTGAATGAACAAAACAGAAAATATTGTATCTGAAAAGGTGTGAAAAAGACATATAACCTTAAAAAAATCTGGAGTTTATCTGGGATAATCCATTCACACAGATATGGCATCAACACCACTTTATCTTGCTGTGGGAAAAAGTCATAAGAAAACAAACCAGAAGAAAAGCAGGGCTTTCATTTTAAAGCTCTGTTTTTGGTTAGTAATTAATCACTGGCTGGTATTGGTTAAACATTAGACTGAACTCACATTGACTTTAAAAAATTGGCCACATCCTTTAGGGAGTTTCCATTTCCCTTTGGAACTAATCTTTGAATTTAAAGACAAATATTTTGTGCCCGTATTTTTCTTCAGAGTTTTTTTTTTTTTTAAAGAAAGACACATGGTCAGTCTAATGTAGCCAAAACAATGACCTAAGATGGTATAATAATCAAACAGGTTTAATAGGAAGATGCCATGGACAATTCAATAGGGAGCTTTGCTTCCAAACCTGAGAGGTAAGACAAATTTCACACTGGAGGTGGCTTTGGGGGCAAATTTATTGTGCTAAGTTTGAACATACATTGTGCTTACTGCTGTTATCAACTGCTCTCAAGTCGACCCAGACTCTGACCCTATAGATGAGACATCTCCAAGACCCTCTGTCCTACATTGCTCTGTTCAGGTCTTACAAATTCATGCCTGTAACCTCTCTGATTGAGTTCATCCTTCGGTGACCTTCCTCTCTTTCCTAGCATTATTGTATTTTCAAATGAGTCATACTTTCTCATGATATGACCAGTTTGGTCATCATGGCTTCTAGAGAGAATTCAGCCTTAATCTGTTGAAGGACCCATCTGTTTGTCTTTTTGTCCACAGTATCTTCAGCACTCTTTTCCAGGGTCACATCTCAAATGTATTGAATTTCTTCCTCTCTGCTTTCTTTACTGTCCAGCTCTCACCTCCGTATAGGGTGATGGGGAATACATGATGACTTGTACAAATCAAATGTTAGTGCTTAGTTGTATGTCTTTACTCCTTAGAATCTTTTCTAGTTCTTTCATAGCTTTCCTACCTAACCATTCCTAATCTTCTTCTGATTTCTTGGCTGCAGTCTCTGTTCTGATGATTGATCCAAAATGTGGGATTTTTTTTTTACTACTTCAATTTCCTCATTGTCTGAGGGTTCATTCCCACTTACATTTAAACCAGTTTGCGATTCACTTTCATTCTAGTCGCTGCATCGTTTCTACTATGGAAGTGGGTCTTTTCTTTATTCACTTCTTTTTTGGCACAATTGTCATTCCCACTAGTTTGTGCCACTTCAAAATGCCTGTCTATCATCTACGTGTCATCAGAGACACAACCAGCAACACATTCAAGAAAACACAGGAGGAAGTCAGGGGTGCCATGGCCAGAATTCTCTGGGATGCATGGATCCATGAGTGTCATGGAGGACTCTCCTCCGGGATGCATGGGGTCTATGGGTGTCATGGAGGATGTGGCCCTTGGATGCATGCATCCATGGGTGTCATGGAGGACTCTCCCTTGAAATGCATGCAATTTTTAAAAAATTGACAATATATGCGCTCCATTGTTTTTGCAATTACTTGTCTCGCTGAGCTGCAGTTGATCCGCTCACCTGGCGTAATTGCAAATACAATGGAGCACATATATTGTCATATATATATATATATATATATATATATATATATATATATTCACACACACACCCGACAAAGCACAAAGGCAGCACTGAAAGGGGGGGGGGGAAATGGTGGATTTCGCCCAAAACTGGTCAGGGATGGGACAGTTTGATGCGACTCAGGTCCGCCGTTCCCACTTTCTGAACACACTTGCTAATCACTTCTTTTCAAAAGGACAGTCAAAAAACTAGTGTCTGAAAAGAGCTTTTTTTTTTTTTTGCATTTGTCTTGCTTCAAAGTGAATCCAAATTATCGTAGTTGCATCCGAAACTTTTTCAAATGGGGACAAGGCACATTTAAAGTAATCAGCAAATCAATGTAAATCATAGTGGGAATGAGCCCTAAACTGAATTTATTTAGATCCTCCATGGTTATTATTTTTGCAGTGCTCCTCACTGAAACAAAGGCAATTGTCCTATATGGAGTCAGCTCATTATGTCTGTATGCCCATTACCATGTGCATGGACTGACAGTGGCTCTTCAAGATTTCCAGACAAAAGACATTTCCAACATTTCTTTATCTGAATTGGAGATGGTTATTACAAGACATAAGAGCTTATCACATTTAAAAAAGAATGCCTTTCCTTTTCCTGGCTTCAGTTTTCTTCTGGGATACACCTTGATGCTATCATATGTAAATTGCCACCAATTTGGCTGTGATGCTGTTGGTCAAAGCTGTGTCCAGCCACCAAATCTTTGAAGTCAGAAGCTCCCTGGCTTTGAAAAAGTGCTGACTGAATGTGGCTTTGGGCCGAGTCTGACCCGGCCGGTGGCACTGCTGCTAAATCGACTGTGACTTATGTCTGATAACATCCAGGGGTATCCCAGAAGAAGACTGAAGTCAGCAAAGGTAAGCCAGCTTATGTAGTGGAGCAATAAGCTCGATAATTTTCCCTCATATAGACTTATATATCACTAGGTATGCCTGCAATATCTATTTTAACTTTATGCCATTACATCATCCTTTTGGACACCATATTGCTGTCAGATAGCCTATCCACTTTTTCTCATGATGTGTTGACTTCTGACCCTCTCTCCATTAACCTTTGGCCATAAGATATTAAGGGAACTTTATATCTTTCCATATGCTTTGCTGGAGGCTTATGATCAATTTCCGAAGCACTGAACCATACTTTGTAACTCTCTTTTATACCTTACTTCTTTTTTGTTATCTCAACTCTGGTAAGTCTTGCTTGTGTACATTACTAATGCCATGCACTCTTCTTATGCCAAGGCCAAAAGTAGTTAGTCATCTCAACTGGGTACATCTCCTACTGAGTTAGTCATTTTTTTGGTAAGGTGGTAATAGTATGTGGGAAGGAAGGAAGACAAGGGACTCAGGACAGAAAAGTCAGACTCTTAATATAGGTAATTTAGGGCTGATGCACAAGGCCCCACATCGCAGCCCCAATCCTTCCTTTTGCTGCCCCTAAAAGAGTGGCAAAATGTCACTCCTTTTAGGGGTGGCAAAAGGCCGCCCCAAGAACGGCCTTTTGCATGTTTAAATGCTGTGCTGGGAGGGCGTCCTGACACCGTGCGGCATGTGTAGGGCCACACGGTGTCAGGACAGTGTTGGGGTGGGGTTGGGGCAACTGGCGTGCGGCTGCCCTGCCCCAATACCACCCCCAGGTTGGCCCTTAGTAACTGAGCTTGAAAAATTTAAGTTTAGAGTTGCAAGTCCCATAACTCCCCAACCAGTACAACTAGTGGCAATACTATTGAGTAATTTGGAGGCTAGTAGGGATTGTGAAAGTCCTCCCATCTTCATTTACTGAAAAGCAGACACTGTGTTCAATGGGGGTCTGTTCCCCTGTTGACTGGGAAGAAGCTGACCAACAGTCCCACCCTCCCCTCACATGAGCTATCTCTGGCACAAGGGGGAATTACAACACCGATTTTGGCTGTTGCAATGGAGATTATTCATGGGAAGAGTAGGAACTTCAGCTTGCAGCAACAGACCTACACTGATCACAGCAACTACTTTCTGGTGAGTGTGATTGGGGAGATCAAGATGGGACTCACTGCATATCACCATAACTATGGTATTCATGCAAACATAAATCCCCAACATGTCAGTCCTTCAGCACCTTCTTCCCCATCCTGGCCTCTTTGCATCAGATTACATCATAGAGGGGCATTGCAGACCAGCCCAAAGGGCCGGCCTGGGGGTGGAGTTCGGGCAGAGCAGCCACACACTGGCCACCCCAACCCCAGCCCCATGCCATCCTGACACTGTGCGGTCGTACGCATGGCACGTGGTGTCAGGATGCCCTCCTGGCGCTTTTTTAGGGGCGGCAAAAGGGAGGATTGGGGCTGCGGTGTGCAGTTGCCACAGCCCCCTGTGGCTAGCAGGGGTGTCCCAGGGCCGCCCATCTGCATAGCTCCAGAGATATCCTGTTGACCCACACACACACTTCCTTGAAAACCAAACAGATCTACAAAATGCAATATACAAACAGTAGAATATGGAATCAAGAACAATGTGTCAATGCAGTAGGTCAATACAACTTCATCTCCCATGCTAGGTCAGCTTCTAAAGACCCTAGAAACAATTGCCAGGAAGCTTAATGCTACAGCTAAAGACAACCAAAGTGGGAGCATATGTCAGAGGAATTCCACCCGTCACCAGAAACTTACATCACTCACATCTATCTCAGTGCTGATGTTATAAGAATTACTTTAATATATATTATATAAACCTTTGTGGGTCCCCTGTCATGGCCCTAAACTGGAAAAAGCCCAACCACCATGGATCCAAGGCAAGAACCTCATGTAGGCACCTGAGAGGTCACATCTGCCTCTACACGAATTAGCAGATCAAAAGGCTAGGCTTAGGAGCTGCAAAGCAAGACATTTGCACCTGGGAGGTTTATGAGTATCAACCAGGATGTGTCTGGCTAAGAATGAGATCACATCGACACCCATCTCCCCTCTTTGAAATTTGTGTGCTTCAATGACAACCTATGCAGAATCTTTTGATATACAATAATCAATCTTCACCCCAGGCTATTTTTAGCCTATATTAAGACCTCCAAATCTGTGTTCTGTGAGCTGGTTTTTGGAAGGGAAGGAGGGAATCTGCCTCCCTCCCTGAAATTCCTAACCAAGTCTCTCTCAGCTGCCTCCAATGTAACTTCACTCCATAATCAGCTGAATTCATCTTCTACAAGGAGTGCAGAGTTTTTAGATAACTATTGTGTGTGTGAAACCTTTCTTACAGATTCCATGTATCCTCTGTGTGTATGTGTTTGCTGGCTTGTTAATTTATTTTTCTCCCTTAATAAAAGTACCATTCTTTGGAAGAATGCTGTCTCTGTGAAAGTTCTCTCCCTTGCCTCTCCCTGTACACATTGGGTTGCTTACTAATTTTGAGCTAATTAAAAATCTCCCAAGGGCAAGTTCTTATCACACTGACATTTCATCTGAGCACTTGATGTTCCTCCTTGTGAACCCTGCCTTATACTCCAGGGTGGTCTTTGATGAAATCAACTATAGTTCCATTGTAGGTGACTTATGGATCCCTAACTCTTACAGAAGGCTTCTGTTCCCCTACCACTCAGCAACCACCTAAAAGCAACAGTGCTTCCATCTCTTTCCAAGTAGTAACCCAAAGGGTTGCCCTCACCATTGAGTCTCATCCTTTTAGGAGGCAACCCACATTCCAGGGGTGTTTCTGCTTGATGTATCATCTGCCTCAACATGAAAAGTGAAGGTACTGGGATGGGACGAATAGCTGATTCTTGTCAGCTAAATAGTTAGCCAGATAATATTGGAACAACTGGTACTCTCCCATTTTGGTGGAGGGAAAACAGAAGCTCTATGGAAATACAGGATCAGAGGCGAGATGAAAAATAAAATAAAATAC
Organism: Phrynosoma blainvillii; assembly: GCA_026167975.1. NCBI lineage: Eukaryota > Metazoa > Chordata > Lepidosauria > Squamata > Phrynosomatidae > Phrynosoma > Phrynosoma blainvillii. Next base: position 247,029,682 of record JANUYF010000001.1, on the reverse strand, counting down.
CTTCCTTGAGTTTCAAGTCAGCCACACACACACATGCCTCATAAGCAGCCTAGTAACAGTGCAGCTGTTAAAGTGACAGAAGAAATTAATTACAGATTTCCTCCATGTCATTTGATTTGGCCTTGAGGAACCTGCTACAGGGTCAAGGCCACCTCAAGTCAACTTGCTGCCTGAGATGAAGGACAAGATGCTACCCCTATTTTCAAATCCACATACAGAAGCCAACAGAACTAGTAGCAGAATCTTACTTGAACTTTTGCAATAAAAATTGAAACAAGATACCATCCTCACTGCAATAGAAGACAGTTGGCTACCTTAGGATGAACAAGACAGACCATGTGACACACAAAAGTTCATCCCTTCCCTGATTCTGCTTTCCTCCAAGCATCTGTTGCCTCAGGCAGCTGCTTCAGTGTGAGGATGCATCCACACTGAAGAATTACAGCAGCCTTATAGTAACTGCTCTGCCTCCATCCTATGGAATCCTGGCATTTGTAGTGTGCTCTGATAATCAGAGCTCTAGAGCTGCAGGTCAGGTGAGTGGACTTTCTAGCAGATTACTCTAAGGATCTCACAAAAATTACAAAACTGGTGGTATCTATAGCATGGAGACATGGCAATTAAAGTGTATGCAAGATGATATAAATGTGCTAAAGCCAGCCTTCCACGTGGCAATATTTTAATTGGAGCTGTACAGAGTGACAATTCTGAAGGTTTTCATCTGATAAATTGGTCATCTGAAAGTTTTGTCACAGAATATAGACTTCAAAGATTTTCTAAGAGAAAATGATTTGAGATTTTGAACCTTCTGCACATTTACTAAAGTGTTCCTGTATACTGAAAGACCTCTGTAGGAGGAAGTCAATTCATAACTATTTTTATGCCAATCTAAATAAATGAAAAGCCCCTAGATCTTTGGCTAACAAAAAGCCATGCTCATACAACTTATAATTTATTCAAAACAGAATATAGCTGTTTTTTTCAAAAAAAACAAAACTGTTTCTGTTCCATATCATTGAGCCATGTCAGTTAAAGTGGTGTCAAACTGCATTCATTCTGCATTGTAGATGCTGCCACCCTTGACAACCTCTTCTTTTCAAGAGTTGACCACAGACTGTCACAACTTTAACACTTAAACCCACTCACACTTACATAGGACTAGAAGACCCTAATATAATTCAGAGGCACTACAGTTAGGATTTCACTGCACTTACACAATCACAATAAAAAGCCTAACATAAATCATTATTATTTTATTCCTCAAGCACTCCAGACTTCAACGCCAGCCCTTCCATAACTACTTTCTTTGTGTGTATGCATTCAGACACTTATAAACACAATCCTAAACTTGTTTTCTAGGAAGTGCCAGGGTTTAATGAGTCTAGAAACAAAGACATAGGATTGTACCCTTAAATCCAGCACCTAATACACAGTGATCTGATCACAATAACAACAAGATCTACAACCACATTTCTGTAATCCACCCAGGGAAAAGAAATATTTCTCCAGCCAAAGAAACACTTTGAAATGGATTTACTGTCCCAGCTACTCACAGTTTGCAGGGCTAAACTGCTTTCCAAAAAGGAATGAGATAATTCCTGAAGGAGTGTTCTGTTTACTTCTTCCTGTTTCAGTTCCAGAAGGTAGGGCCTTGGGGCTGGAAAGCAAGAAGCAGAGATAATCTGATCCTCCTGCTTTTGCTGTTGGTAGAGCTGCCTGATGTGGTTATTCAGTTCTGAGGTTTCCCCTTCTTGCTCCAGAGTGACTCTGGGATTCCAAAGGGTCAGCTGCTTCCTGTTGAAAGCACAGTGACCCTGTCTGTGTTTAGAAGATCACTACAAGCATTCTAGTAGAATAACATATGGGAAGCAGGATGAACAAAGGACGTCTGACTAGTTTCTGCTGCATTCACAAACACTGTCTGACTCGCTCTTTACCAATTTGTGTCACAAAGAGTTAATATAAAACAGATCTTTAGACCCATGCTAAACATTGCATGACAGCATGTACAGACTTGAGTTGCCTGCTGTCAGATTCCATGAATTCCAATCATCTCTGGTTTAACAGGGACAGCTTGTATTTTCTGGTAGCTGCCCATAGGAAAATGCTCTTCCTGTTTTGCTTTTTCATGAGGATGTTGGGGATGTCTTTGGAAAATAGCTATACTGCAAGAGCACACACTAGGAATGGGAAAACCTGCCTGCAAAACGTATGCACCTCTGCCCCAAAATTTGATGAGCAAATATCAGTAAAAGGTCCAAAAAAAAAAAAAAAAAGTGAAGGTAAACTCTCCTTCATTTACACTGGTTCTTGCATTCTACCACTGTTCCTAGCATCTTACAACTTCCTGATATAAAAGTGTTAAAGATGAAGAGTCCTTTGAAACAAACAAACAAACAAATGGTAGCAATTCTAATTCAACATAAATATGCTGAATATAAATATTCAACCCCTGCCTTTTAAGAGATAAACATTCAAAAACTGGATGGATGAAATTTGCCCATTTCATTTTCTTCTACATTCATGCCTTTCATCTTAATTTCTTTTTGTTCCAAATATGAAGAAATGTGTGACATTTGGTAAATTCATATGAAAGCCAAGCTGAAATGATACTCTCCCACATCACACACACACACACACACACACACTTGGAGAGGAAGGGCCTTTGCAGACTGCCAGAAATAGTGCAAATTGAGTCCACTTTCAGGGTTAGGGTTAGTGCTAGGGAATCATGGGAATTATTTTTTTTCTGAGACATTGAGCCTTCTCTGTCAGAGAGCTCTGGTGCCACAATAAAATACAGTTCCTATGATTCCCTAACCCTAACCCTAACCCTTAAAGTGGACTCAATTTGCACTATTTCTGGCAGTCTGCAAAGGCCCGAAGATTCTGTGTTACACATTATGTTTTATAATAATAATAATAATAATAATAATTTTATTTATAGCCCGCCCCTCTGCATGGCAATCGGGGTGGGTTACAACATGTTTAAACAAACAAAGTTAAAACATTCCCTCAATCCATAATCCAACCCTCCCCCCTTAAAACCAAATTAAACTTGAAAGGAAATTAAAAAGCAACAATAATAAAAACAATAAACCACTCATATTAAGATCAGCGAGAAATAGGGACAGAATAAAAACTCATTAAAACTCATCCCTCTGAGGTAAACGTTATTCCGGGAAGGCCTGCCGGAAGAGATCCATCTTTACTGCTTTTTAAAAAGCAGCGAGTGTAGTAATGAGATGGATCTCGTCCGGCAGGTCATTCCAAAGTCTAGGGGTGGTAGCAGAGAAGGCCCTCTGGGAGGTCTGAGACAGCCTGGTTTTTGTTGGCTGTAGCAGATTCCTCCCAGAGGACCGAGGGGCACGGGGGGATCATAGGGGAAGAGGCGGTCCCTAAGATAAGATGGACCCAAGCCATGTAGGGCTTTAAAGGTTAAAACTAACACCTTGTATCGCTCCTGGAAACTAATTGGCAGCCAGTGGAGGGATTTAAGCACAGGTGTTATGTGCTCCCTCCTAGATGCTCCGGTGATTAACCTGGCTGCCATATTTTGCACCAATTGAAGTTTCCGGGTTAAACACAAGGGTAGCCCCATGTAGAGTGCATTGCAGTAATCCAGATGTGAGGTTATCAGAGCATGTACCACAGTTTCCAAGTCCTTCGTATCCAGATAAGGGCGCAGTTGGCGTATGAGCCGAAGCTGATAACAGGCACTCCTGACAGTGTCCTTTTTACATTAACATGAGGGAGCAGTAACATACACTAACATTTCTGAGCCAGATTTTGTATGTGCTCCTGTGTGTTTCTTACCAGGTGACTGTTTTTACTTTGCTAGTTCTTAAAATTAGAAAGAGAGCTATGCCTCTTAAACTTTGGGAAAAAGTTTAGGTGTGGAAGGATGAGAGTATGTAGGAAGGTAAAGAAAGTGAAGAAGATGTGAGTCTGTTGCAGACTGGTCCAAAGGGGTAGAGTTGGGGCAGGACAATCGCACGCCAGCCTCCCCAACCCTACCCCGACACTGTACTGATGCCGCGCAGCTGTATGCATGCTGCACTGCGTCAGGACGCCCTCCCAGCACATAGTTTAAACATGCTGCGCTGAAAGGGTGCTGAAGAGCCACGGTGCCAGCTCTTAGAGCAGCCTTTTGCTGCCCCTAAAAGAAGAAGCATTTTGCCTCTCTTTTCTGGGTGGCAAAAGGGAGGATCGGGGCTGCAGCGTGGGGTTGCCATGGCCCCGATCCACCACTTCCTGGGGCAGCTCTGTGCCGCCCTAAATGGCCAGTCTGCATTGGCCCTAAGTATAGAAAGTTAGAGAGAGAAAGAAGGAGAAGAGAGATGATAGATGGAATATTAAATGTAGGAAGGAAGAGAACTGAATGGAGGGGGAGAAAGAAGGAATTGGACAGGTATGAAAGTGAAGTAAAGATAGAAAAGGAAAGGATTTCTTGTAGTTGAAGATGATAAAGAGTGAGATGTAGAAGAGGTATAGAACAGATGGAAGACCTAGACATAAAGACAGGAGTAAAGAGAGATAATAATAGGTAAGAAGAGTAGGAAGAAATAGAAGTGGGTTAAGATGAAGTTAAAATAGAAGATAGGTTAGTCTTATTAGATGGGATGATCAAATGTTGTTTTTGTTTTGCCTTTCTTTCTAAGCAGGCTTTAGGAATTAAATTTAGAATGATATGTATTATTTCTATGGTCATAATATGAAGAATGGAATGTATTATGCATTGTGTATTTTACATATGTTTAAGATTTAATAAATATTGTTAAAAATAAAATAAATCTTGGCCAAATTGTAATAGGTGCTTCAGATTTTATATGAGTGTTTTTTGTTTTTTTGTTTTAAAAAAAGAACCTGTGTTTCTGTTTGTTAACCTATAATTATTTTTGAAGTTAATGTTTTAACTACTATGTGTTCCTAATGTTTTATGGAATTACAATATTAAACTTATTTGCTTATTTATTCCAGTTCTGATTTTATATTTCTGATCTCTCTAAAAGGCATGTGGATGCATCTCAACATTAGTTCTTATGAGCAAATAAGGGATAAAAATCCAACTTGTCTCAGACTGACATATAAGAACAAGAAAACTCAGCATTATTCTCCCCACCTTCAATATGGAGATATTTTTGTACATTCCTGGTGAGAGCATTCACACTTGTAAGGAAGTTTTGGAAATGTGTGTGGACACACACAGAGAAACTTCATGAATAATTGCTGCTGCCTTGTTGCATGGACTTACAACACTTTCCATCTCTCTATTACACTATGATTCCATCTCTCACAAGTTTCTAACTCCATCATACCTATGACTTTACTTCCTTCAGTTCACCTGAAGAAAGGCACTAAGGCTGCATCTAAAGGTAAAGGCATTCCCCATTGACAAGGTTGTCAAGTTGTGTCTGACCATAGGGGGCGGTGCTCAGCTCTGTTACTAAGCAGAAGAGCCAGTGTTGTCAGAAACTACTATGTGATCATGTGGCTAGCATGATTGCATAAAATGCTGTTTACTTTCCCACTGAAGTGGTACCTATTTATCTACTTGCATTTGCATGCTTTCGAATTGCTAGGTTGGCAGAAGCTGGGACTAGTGACAGCTCACCCATCATGTGGCACCTAGGCCTCAAACTGCCAGCCTGTCAACTTGCAATCAACGGAGTCAGCGTCTTAACCATTTGAGCCACTGCATCCCACAAAGCTGCATCTACACTACAGAAATAATCCTGTTTGACATTGCTTCAACTGCCATGACTCAATGCTATGGAAGTCTAGGAATTGTAGTTTTGTGAGACATTTAACCTCTGTCAGAGCGCTCTGGTGCCACAACAAATGACGGTTCCCAGAATTTCATAGCATTCACCCAAGCTGGCTAAAGTGGTGTCAAACTGGATTATTTCTGTAGTGTGGATGCAGCCTGTGATAGATGAAAGCTTGTACTGACACAAACAGGTTAGTCCCAAAGGTGATGCTGTCCCCCCCCCCCCCCACAATTCTCTTTTGCATTTTTTAAAGAACTGTGTGAGTTGCTTGTATCTATTTTGATCTCTGTGTGCTTTGCTTTATAAACATAAATTAGTATAGTTTGTTACAGAGGCATGTTGTGCAAATTGCCAAAATCCTGAGAAAAAAATCCTGAGAAAAAATATACAGAGAAGTGTCATATTCTTGTTCTCAAGATAATAAATCTCCAGGAGGTTCTTAATTTTTTGACAGGGTGTCTCAGCATGAAATGAGTAATTGTGAATAATTCTTCACATCCCTGACCCAGGGCCAGAGTAGACTTTGTCCATTAAAACCATTTGTGGGTGAGGACCCGGGCAACAGTGTGTATAAAAGAGGATTAAATCCACCCCCCACCTAGAAATCTTGAAGCCGTATAGAAATCATCTAAGCGTATTTTGGTATTTGTCATGGAAAGGGCAATGCCAATTTTTGATGAGCTGATAGAAGAAAGGGTAATCTATTCACTCTCCTTGTGCACTGTGGTCCCAAACTGAATATAATCTCTTCCCTGCCCTTGGCAACAATAAAAATACATGAAACATCAACATGTATTTAATGGAACATGTAGTTTGGTCCTCATCCAGATCCAAAATTCCAGGAGAAGAGTTTCTCTTCCTTTCTGTTCCTCCCCTGCATATTTATCCAAAGAATAAAGATCATAGAATGTGCTTAGTAGAAGCTGTTCTATTAATCCAGGCAGATTCAATATGAGATTTAAAAAGGAAGTTTCACTGGGGAATTTGCAAGCACATTTGTTTCATAAAGAGAAAGAACAGAATGGGTGATTGCAGTGAATACAAACAGGGAGTGTGGGAAGGAGGGAGAGAAGATGGTAGAGGTGCTTAATATATCAACAGATATAAACAAAAGTCTTGTTTTCCTGGTTTTAACTGTGAAAAATTGGAAGTGATATGAGATTTCATTCCAGACACAGTGCTGGTGTTGTTCAGCTCATAGTAGAGGAATGAGGAATCTCTGGACCATTGTATGATATGATCTCCACATCTGGATTAGCAGCATCCGGTGATCAGAGATGATGGTGATGATGAAGACAATACTAATAATCATCATAATAATAAATAATGTTGGGCCTCTACAGACTGGCCCAAAGGGCTGGCCTGGAAGCAGGGATGGGGAGGGGAAGTCGCACGCGGGGCGGCCCGACCCCACACCAGTGGTGTCCTGATGCCGCACACTGTTACACATGGTGTGCGGTGTCAGGACATCCTTCTGGCACAGTGTTTTGACGTGCTGCACTGGAAGGGGTGCTAAAGAGCCATGCACCGGCTCTTAGGGTGCCCTTTTGCCCGCCCTGAAAGGAGCGGCAAAAGGGTGGATTGATTTGATTTGCGGATGACTAGGACATCCAGGAATGGCAGTGTTCCTTCCTTTTCTTTTTCCATAGTGAATTGGATGTTAGGGTGGATGTTGTTCAGGTGGTTCAGGAACACAGCTAGATCTTCTTCTTCATGACTCCAAATGGTAAAATTGTCATCCATGTATCGGAACCAAGTTGTGGGCTTTTTTGGTGCTGTTTCCAGGGCTTGCTTTTCAAAGTGTTCTATGTAAAAGTTTGCTATCACAGGGCTTAGAGGGCTTCCTATTGTTGCCCCATCTCTCTGCTCCTCCTTTGCCTGTGCTGCTGGGCTGGTGGTGGTGAGCGGCTGCCTTTTTGTATCACTGCTGCCGCTGCCGCCACCACCTCCTCTCACCACTTCCTCTTTCTCTCTCTATCTCTCTCTCTCTCTTTTGCTCTGGGCCCCTCCTCCTCCTTTGCCTGCACTGCTGGGCCGCTGGTGGTGAGCAGCTGCCTTTTTGTAGCACTGCCGCCGCTGCCACTACCTCCTCTAGCCACTTTCTCTCTCTCTCTCTCACTCTGGGCCCCTCCTCCTCCTTTGCCTGCACTGCTTAATAAATAAAGTTCTGTTTTATTCATTAACTGTTGCACGAATTGCTTTTGCACAGAACTGGAAAAAGAAAACAGTACCGATAAAAGAAGACTGGATGTGGAAACTATTTGAAGTTATTGAAGCAGATAAATTTAACACAAATATTGAGAGATAAAACATTAGAAGAATGTAATAAAGAATGGGAATTGGTGATTAAATTTATGAGAGAACTATGGGGAGCAACAGCAGTCAAAAGTTTGAGATAATAGATGTGACACAGTACAAACGCATAATAATATAGCGGTAAAATTGTATAAGGTTATATGAGTTTAAGAATAAAATTTAAAAAGTATAATAAAGGGGAAGATATAAAGGATAAAAAAAGGAAATAGAATGTAATTAAGGATTTGAACAAACTCAGAAGTAATAAAGTCAAGAAAAATGGAAGATATATAGTGTTAAGGAAAATGCAACATGGGACATACAGTAATAGAAATAAAATATGTATGTGAAAGTCACAATGACTAAGCAAGAGCAATTATGAAGCTACACAAGTGCAAAAGCTAATGTAATTTAGAAGTCTTGAGAGCCAAGGACAGAGTTATAGAATGCATATTGGAAACACCTGAGATTCATTAAGTGTACAAGGTAAAATGATGAAATACTTGGGTTGGTCTTAAGTATGGGTTGAACTATGTGAACCAATCAAAATAAATATACACACCCACTGGGTGGAAACTAACTAGTGGGTGGTGATTAACAATGGCTATAATAATTGCAATGTTTGCCAATGTATTTTTGTGGAGTAGTTTTGGAGATATTGTGGGTAGTTGAGGAGATTTGTAGAGACTGTGATTTGTTGGGCATATAGTACTTGTATATAGTAGAATAAAGTAGATCTTTTATATAAGACTACTGAGTTGTCTGGTGTCTTGAGTGAAGATACAAGAGCCAGCAGAATCCTGGAAAAGTTTGGAGACATCTGGGGAAGAAGAGTGAGAAGGCTTGGAGAGTTTGTCAGGGTCTTCAGCCTATTCTCTGAAACTCTGCTGCTTTGGAGAAAAGCATTAACCACTGATCAAAGCTGGTCAGCTCTGCTGCATAACAAGGCGGTGAGTTAGAGCCAGAGGTGAAGAGCTACAACTCTCATCATCCATGACATATAGAAGGTCAAATAGATAATTGATAGTTAAATAGACAAGACAATGACAAGGAAGCCAAATGTATGGTAATGTTATAGAAATTTGTATATTTGTGTGGACGGTTTCTTTTCTCTTTCTTTTTTTTCCTTTTTTTTTGGTAATTGTTGTAGGGCATTTGCAGACTGCCAGAAATAGTGAAATTGAGTCCACGTTAACTGCCCTGGCTCAGTGCTAGGGAATCATGGGAACTGTAGTTTATTGTGGCACTAGAGCTCTCTGACAGAAAAGGCTCAATGTCTCAGAAAAAAATACAATTCCCATGATTCCCTAGCACTGAGCCAGGGCAGTTAAAGTGGACTCTATTTGCACTATTGCTGGCAGCTGCAAAGGCCATTAGATAAGGGAATTTTAAGTAAGAGCTAGAAAAAATATAGATATAGAAAGATGAATATAAAGTTAGGAAGTTAAAGTAGGTGGTAGAAGGCAAAAGTAAGTAGGATAGAATAGAGAAAAAGAAGAGTATTTAATAAAATACAATGAAACTAGAAGAAAAAGAATAAGGAAAGAAAAGAAGGGATAGGAGAGGGATCAAGAAAGTTATAGAAGGAAATGAAGAAGAAAGGAGAAAGTGAGAGTGAAAGGAGAGATCAAGAAAGAAAGAGAATGAGTTTGATTGTGCTGTTTATTTGCTGTTTATTTGTTATATTTTGCTTTGTTACTATTATTTGCAAATAAAAATATTTTTTTAAAAAAATAATTAGCAATCTTTGCATGCCTATATTACTTTCTAGTCTGTATGCTGATTTCCATACATTTGTTTTTTCCATATCCACTCTCTTCTGGGATCACTCCAATTTGCAGCCATTTTCTTTTTTCTGTCTCCTCTGTTACAGTACATATTTGACTATGCACAACTATTAGTAAATAAAGCTACCTTATATGTTCAGAAGACTAAGCTTATTTATTTTCTCTCCTAGACCTTGTAGCTGTGAGTAGTTATGGGACTGGTTTTTATTCACCTTCTGCTTTGCCAATTTCATTACTTTGTTTGTGAGATCAAATATTATATGTCACATTTTCCAATATGTATATTGCTATATAGCTATAACAACATTCCATGATAATCAGTATTTGCTCCTTGAAACAGTAAGGAGTTTATCACATTACCTTTTAAGTCAACATCAGCCGACTGGGATGTAGCTGAGACGTGGCATGGAGGTGGGAATTATCGCACTGCCAAATCCATTGGGTGACTGCAGCCTGGATCCCAGCCATGCTCAGCTGGCTGCCATTAAAACTCAGGAGCTTCCCGTTTTCAAAAAAGGGCCGGCTGAGTGTGGCTGGGACCCTTGGTGCAGTTGCTTGGTGGATTCGGTGGTGAATTACAGTGATTCCCACCACCACGATAATTCCCACCACAATGCCTCATCCTGGCTGCATCCCAGTAGGCTGATTTTGACTTAAAAGGTAATGTGATAAGCTCCTTAGTTCAATGTGTCACATTGGAGTATTAGCCAGCTTTAATATATATGCAATATGAATTCTGTTGTGCATAGGTCCCACTGTGTAATGGTCACTTGTTAGTAATGTAACAGCAGCCTTCTACTGGATACAGATGTTACAGAACTGCTCAATTCTAATTCCAACAGATATAAGTCCCCTTGTGAAGATGCATTTCCCCAACAGGAATAATGCCATTATACTTAACACTACACTCATCTCTCCACATTTGCAGATTTGACTTTTGTGGATTTGATTATTCATGGATTTTATTAATATGTTCTCTCTAGGAATATCCAGGTCCTCCAGCACAAATCTGTGGTCAGCTTTAACCAAAGTCACGCTGAAGGACCTAGAGATTCCTAGAGAAAACACTCCACTAGGAGTTTGTAGCTCCTCCAGTGCAATTCTATGGTCAATGTCTGGCAGATGTTGACCACAGAGTTGCACTGGAGGACCTAGAAATTCCTAGAAAGGTGTTCTCTCAGGTAAAAACAGTGTTTTTGTTATTTGTGGTTTTTCCACATTCATGGGGGTCCTGTGCCCCTAACCTCAGCAAATGTGGAGGGACGAGTATAACCACATTACTGCACTACACTCTTATAGTGCTGCTATTCCACTTTTACTACTCTGATTGCCTCCTGTTGCATTTTGGGCTTTGTAGTTCAGTGAGGCCTAAGAGCTCTCTGGCTGAGGAGTCTAAATGCCCCTCCTTAAACTGCAAGTCCCAGAATGCAACAGGAGGCAGCCAGAGCACTTAAAGTGGAATAGCAGCGCTATAAGAGTGCAATGTGGTAATACAACATGTTTAAAGTAATGTTTTTTGTTATTGTTGTTAATATTTTTAAAAAGGTATCATAAAATAAAGATACAGGTTAAGTCATAAGTGAAATTCATTTATGTTTCATATACACCTTATACACAGTGTCTGAAGGTAATTTTATACATAATATTTTTAAATAATCTTATGCATGAAATAAAGCTTGTGTACACTAAACTATCAGAAAGCAAAGGCGTGACCATCTCAGCCACTCATGTGGACAATTTTGTATTTTTGAGTATTTCAAATTTCAGAATTCCAGATAAAGGATATTCAACCTGTATACAAACACGAAACAAATGCAATATTTTCTTCTATCTCAGCCTTACACAACTAGTTTTATATCCTCTTATTCTTACAATCAAATCATCCCTTCTCCTTTCCGTGTTTCCTATAGGATTGAGTCTACCCACTTTTACTTAAGCAATGTTTCTTCTGTTTTTTTATATTCTTCAGTGCTATTCTACCTCTTATGAAAAGTAATTGTTCAGAAATTACTCATTACTTTGCAAGTTACCAGTTAGTGACATGTTAATAACATTGTTGTGGTGCTATTACTTGAAAAATGGAGGAAATTTTCCAAATCCACAAATGCTCCTCAAAATAAAGTTATGGAAGAGGTAAGAAGTAGATGTTACTCATAACACCTGAAAAACTCAGAATGGGACACATTAACTTCAGTGCAGTTTTTGAATTTAAGGGAATGTGGTAAGTCAATGCTCATTTCAAATCCATTAGTTGAGTAGATCTACTCTAGTTGGAGCTAACAATGGGATTTAGGCAATTAACTTTATACTGTGCCAAAGAGAAGGCCATTATCCCCTTCCCAAATGTACCATATTATAGGTGATGGCCTTGCCTGCAATGCATTACTTTCAAGCTCTGAATAGCACCATAAGAAAGTTGGAGGGGCAGGAGAGGATGGAAGAGGCAGAGGTAAAGATACTAACAGAAAACACTGTTTGTGTGAGTGAACCACATTACTTTTATAAATTGCCTAGTATTGTGATGATGTAGTGAAAGCTGAACAATGGTCCAAAACACACTGCAAAAATAATCCAGTCTGACACTGCTTTAACTGCCCTGGCTCAATACTAGGGAATTCTGGGAACTGTAGTTTTGTTAGACATTTAGCCTTCTCTGTCAGAGAGCTCTGGTGCCATACTAAACTAGTATCCCAGGATTCCCTAGCACTGAGCCAGGGCAGTTAAAGTGGTCTCAAACTGGGTTATTTCTGCAGTGTGTTTTGGATGAATATCAAAGAAGTAGTTAAATTTTAAGTTGCAACATTTTCTTCCTCACTTACACATACCCGAGGCAAAAGGAAAGTATAAAATGACAGTACCATTCCCCAAGAATCAAAAGGGCCCCTTATTTTAGTTGAAAACATTTGTTCAGATGCTGATTGGTTTCCCCCACCCCCGCCCCACACGCAACTCTCTTGCAGAATCACACAGGGAATAGATGATGTGCATACAGAATAAAGCTGAGAAAGAAAAAATAAATAAAGGGATTTAAAAAATTCAAGATGTATTTTGAGCCTGAATAAGCAGAAAAGCTGGGAACCTGAAACATTTCATACCTTGATTTTAGTCAGGCATTTGGAGATGAAATAAAAATCTCCACAGGACCACAACATTGAGTGAATTATTTATTTTGACTATATAGAGATATTTCAGGAGGGATGCCAGGAGGAGCAAGGAACTGTGAAGATCGATAAAAGAAAAACAGAGTGAATTCCATTTAGGGGACCTCAAGTGTAGAATGAAAGGCAGAGGCTATGGCATTGTTTCAGATCTCCATAGGGGAGAGCAAGATCCCCAGCTTGGATGAAAGACTTGCTGTTGGGATATACAGTAATTCAAGATTAATGTCCAAAAAAACCCTACACAAAACTCTAGCATATTAAAACAGACATGCACATTTCTTGGCCATAAAGTCACACATCCTTTTATGTTGAGGCAAGTATGTATTTAGCATACCTAAGTACTGCAAAAGTTTGCTTATTTGTTCCTAACTGTATTAACCCTTCATTGTACTGAAACTGCAGTCCATCAAAGAGACAGACATTCATAAGGAATGATTTTATATGGTATGGCAAAGCTCTCTCTCTCTCTCTCTCTCTCTCTCTCTCTCTGTACATCCCTAAATAATGCTTTTGATAAAGAATCCAGCTCAAGAATCATTCCATCCTCTTGGACCACTTGAGGGGGTTAGGAATTGGAGGCACTGCTTTGCAGTGGTTCCGTTCCTTCCTCTCGGACAGGTCCCAGAGGGTGAGACTTGGGGACAGTTGCTCTACAAGAATAGAACTTAATTGTGGCATCCCTCAGGGTGCCATCTTGTCCCCAATGCTATTTAACATTTATATGAAGTGGCTGGGAGGGATCATTCAGAGGTATGGAGCGCGATGTCATCAGTATGCTGATGACACCCAGATATACTTCTCCATGACCCAGTCGTCAACTTTGACTTCAGATGGTGTCTCTCCTCTCAATGACTGTCTCAAGGAAGTAATGGACTGGATGAGGAAAAACAGATTGAGATTGAATCCAGACAAAACGGAGGTACTAACAGTCACGGGCCTGAAACCAGGTCTGGGAATACAACTTCCAGTCCTGGATGGAGTCACACTCTCCACCAAGGACTGTGTTCGCAGTCTGGGGGTGCTCCTGGATCCGTCGCTTCAGATGTCCAATCAGGTAAATGCGACAGTCAAGAGTGCCTGTTATCAGCTTCGGCTGATATGCCAGCTGTGCTCTTTCCTGAAAAGTAGGGATCTTGAAGTAGTACATGCTCTGGTAACCTCCTGTCTTGATTTCTGTAATGCGCTCTACATGGGGCTACCCTTGTGCTTGACCCAGAAACTTCAATTAGTTCAGAAAATGGCAGCCAGGTTAGTCATTGGTGTTTCCAGAAGAGAGCATATAACAACTGTGCTAAAAACTCTCCAATGGCTGACTATTAGTTTCCAGGCACAGTACAAGGTGTTGGTTATGACCTTTAAAACCCTACATGGCTTGGGTTCAACTTATCTTCGGGACTGCCTCGTCCCATACGATCTTCCCAATGCACTCCGGTCCTCTGGGAGGAATCTGTTACAGCCTATAAAACAGGGGTAGGCAACCTTTCCCCTTTAAGGGCCAAGGGACTTCAGCTCCCAGAAGCCTCAGCCATGTTGACCGATAGTCCCATGTTGGCCAATAGCTCCTGGGATTCTGGGAGCTGAAGTCCCTCGGCCCTTAAAGGGGAAAGGTTGCCTACCCCTGCTATAAAAACTAGGCTGTCGGTGACCTCCCAGAGGGCTTTCTCTGCCTCAGCTCCCAGATTATGGAATGGCCTACCTAATGAGATCCATCTTATTACCACTCTTGACAGCTTCAAAAAAAGCTGTCAAGACGGATCTTTTCTGGCAGGCCTTCCCCGAATAATTATCCCGGCCCAAAGACTTTGGCTAACTTTTCCCCCTGAGCTGTCACTGCTTATTTTACTCTGCTGTTTTAATTGTTCTATGTTCCTTTTTTATCTATTCTATTTTATGTTTTAACTCTTAATTAGTTTAATATTGTTTTAAGGGGAGGGTGGGTTAGGGAATTGATATATGTATTGGTGTTTTTAACTGTTGTAGGATAAAAATAAATTTTATTATTATTATTATTATTAAGAATATCTCTCAAGGTGGACTTTGAACAACAGTAGCAGCAACAAACCAATTTTATTATTAGCAGAAACAAACCAATTATATTACTAGAGTATTGTTGTTGTAATTAGTTTGACAAACTACCAGATGTAGCTGACTAGAGTTTTGGACCATCAGTGATTCAGATTATATCCAAGACTCTTGGAATCAGTCAGATCTTGTCAGATAATATGACATGTTCCAAGAAGTGTTGCTTTTTGTAACTGTGCTGTTGTGATCTTATATATGGTGATTTCACTCAGATGTTTTGTCAGTCCATTTGGAATTGATCCCAGAGCACCTATCACCACTGGAATCATAATTGTTTTCTTTTTCCAGAGTTACCCAATCTCATATTTGCAGGTCTTGATATTTCATAATCTTTTCCCCCTCCTTGCTGTTGATTCTGCTGTCAAACAATCAATGCTGATTCTTCCTAAGCAGGGCTTGTTCTTCCAGATAATTCCAGTACCAATTTCACTTATGCTTTCCATCATTTCCCCAGAACAGAAATGGATCTGAGTTACCAGCTGCATAATAAGAAGGATCCATTAGGCTGCAATGCTATAGAATTTAATATGACAACATTTGAGTAAGTAAACTTGGAATTTTACTGTAATTGATGTTATATATTTTAGTCAATTTTATATTTTAGTTTTTAAGAACATATGAGTGAATGCCATTTGGTCCAAATAAACTGTTGCTTGATCATTTATCAGTTGGGCCTAAACAATAATGGCCTTTCTTTCAGCATCCAGTTCTTCAGTTACATTATAAAATGTCATGCAGATTTCCACCTTCTGAGCTCAAATGTTACATAGTTTATAATCTGGTGAATCTTTTCACTTTTTCCTGCTTTCCTAGATCCATCTGATCATCCCTAATAATGTGGCATTATTTTTATTTCAAAATATGAGAGCTTCAATGTCTAAAAGAATTCTGTATAGGTCACAAATATCAATCACAATGGTTATAGTTAAGGTACTGCCTTACCACCAAACTTCACGTTGCTTTGCAGTACAATATATAAAACTCAACAGACAGCTTCTCATTTGAAAACATAGCTGGGAGTGCCTAATCCTTTCCCTACAATTGTTCTTTCTCAGAAAATGCAATCCTGATTTCTTTTTACATATGGAGGTGGGGAAGGGTTTGGGCCTGTGTTTGAGAAGTAAATTTGAGTCTGGGACATGGCTGAAAGTGGAAGCAACCATGAGATGGAAATTTCATGTGTGAAGAAGACTGGTACATTGGGTACTATTGCAGTGAAAAGTGTAGTTTGCTTCCAATGTTCTGTGTTTCTGTCTTTCAACAAAGGAATTTGTTGTCTTTTGTGGCCCTCTACTGATGGCTTTTAATGTCACAATTCTTTACTTCATTTAAAGATATAGCAAATATTGCTTCAGACAACTGCTGCTTTCTGTATAATTTTTTAAAATAAATACACAGTTCTGTGGAGAAAAAATAATCTCACCAAAGTTTCCCAAATAAGGCCAGGAAGTAAATCTAGAGAAATTCAGAGAAATGTAGTAAAACTGGACAGAGAGATGATCTATCTTGTTATTGGCAGCCTTCAAGTTTACTTCGACTCATTGAGACCCTGTGAATGAGACGTCTCCATGACACCCTATTATCAACTTTGCTCAGATTCTGCAAGTTCAAGCCAGTGACCTTCCCAATTGAGTCTAGCCATCTGGCAAGCAGTCTTTCTCTCCCAGCATTATTGTCTTTTCTAATTAATTGTGCCTTCTCATGATGTGATGAAGTATGATGGCCTCAATTTAGTCAGGCTTAATTTGTTCCAGGAATCATTTTTTGTCTTTTTGGCCATTCATGGTACCCTCAGCACTCTTCTCCAGCACCACATCTCAAATGAGTTCACTTTCTTCCTATCCACTTTCTTCACTGTCCAGCTCTCACATTTGTACATAGTGCTGGGGAATACAAAGGCTTGGACAATTCTGACTTTACTATTCAGTTATATATCTTTACACTTTAGGATTTAGTCTACTTTCTTCATAGTTGACCTTCCCAATCTTCTAATTTCTTGACCACAGTTTCCATTCTGATCAATGTTTGATCCAAGGTATGGGAAATCTTTAACTAGTTTGTTTTCCTCATTATCTAGGTTGAATTTATGTAAACCCTCTGTGGTCAACTTTTTTTTACTTTTTTACTTTTTAATTTCTCTACTTTTTACTTATGTGTCCTCTTGAAAGCCAGGATAAGGTGCTCTTAGGGTATTTTGAGGTGCTTGAGTGGTGGCAGAAAGGAGGTGGAATTACATCCAACATACATGTGGCTAAATGTCTAGCATGGGACACAAACCTTGAAATTTCACCAATCTTTTGAGTATTTCAGAGATCCATTCCTAGATCATATACCCAATGGGACTGTAGGAACTGATTTCTCTATGTGTTGGGATGGGGGTGGGGGTATGTATGTATGCTTTGTAATTTCCATTATGTTGTGGGCTTTCCTTAGTATGTGGTTGGCCTCTCTCTAAACAGAATGCTGGATGAGATAGGTCTTTGGCCATGATAGTGTACCCTTTATCTTGTTACAGGAAGATCACAGCGTAATCTTAAAAATGAGTACAAGGAATACAATTATTTATGTATCTTAGCTCTCACTAGTGCTTTATCTAAATTACTTGATTCCTTGGAATAGCTTCTTTAAACTGACCCATTTTCTTAATGGCTCCTTAAAATCACTCCATTTACTTCAAAGAATGTCCCTGGTGTTGGCACTGATGGAAGCAAAAAAGCAGATGAGCGACTCTAAAGACTGTATCTTCATGGTGTTTTACCTTTATGTGAAATATTTTTTTGTGTTAGTAAACATAGTAAGCATTCTGGGTGAAGATTTATTGTATTTGAAAATGTCTCTGCTGCTACTATAAATATATCTCAATAGATAAGGATGACTTGAGGGAGGAAAATTGTGTAGATTTAAGTGAGAAAGTGAGGAAACAGCTTCTGGGAGCAACTTTTCTGTGGGATGTTGGATATAGGCACATCTTTACTTTGTAGAAAGCTCAACTGATTTCTGTGGGATAAGAAGCAGTGTGGTATAGTGGTGTATTTTTTTAAAGCATTGGACTGTGACTCTGGAGTTCAGGGTTCAAATCTCAGCTCGAACAGAGAAACCCACTGGGTGAACTTGGGCAAGTCACACTCTCTCAGTCTCAGAGGATGACAAAAGCAAAGCCCTTATGAACAAATTATAGGCTTGCCTTAGGGTTGCTAGAAGTCACAAATGATTTGAAGGCACATAGACCCATCAAATCTTTTCAGCAGCTATTACGCACATCACCCAGTGTCTGAAGCATCACATTTCAGCTCCAGATGGATCTAAGGCCTCACCACATATCTAAGGCCACAAATAGAATAAAGGATCCCAGCCAGCTTTGAGGAGGAGGGGGTTTACCTGCACAGGTAAAAAAGGGTGGTCAACATGTGGCCCCAGGGGTGCATGCCAACCCAGCCATTTCCCCCCCACAAAATCTCTGCTTCAAAAAATAACAGGGCAAAAGGGAGTTTTCTACTTTTAAGAGTGACTCTCTTCCTTTGAAACAAGGTGCATGTTTTTGGTTTTGCAAACAAAGCTAGACGCTTCATGGAAATGTTAATATGTTCATAAACAAAGTGCACACACTTTGCTGTAAAGTGAAAATAGTATTCCTAAAGGTAAATGATGCTGCAAAATTCAGTAATGGCATTATTATATGTATGAGGTGGTGTTGAAGTATCCAGTTTCCAAAAGATAGTTTCCAAAGGACAGGACATGATGACTCCCAGACACTGCACCCCTTCCTTGCCTCTGGCTGGATTTGTTGGTTTAGCTTTGTTGTCTTCTGCAACCTAGCCAGCTGGGGAGAAGAACGACAATGGTTTATGGATGGGAAAATATTTGAAAATATTTGAAAAATGGCCAAAAACATGTTTCTTGAGTGTCAAGAAATCTTAGCAAGAAGAATGTTGACTGACAACAATCTTTGCAGTTTGAGATCAGTTGTATGCACGATACACATGTGGTTGTTTCATGAAAAATTATATTTCTATCCAAATTTTATGTAGCCTATTCTGCACAGAAAATGCTGTGCAAAACAATCACGTGATTTTTTTTTTAGTGTGTATAAAATAGGTTCCAAATGGCTAACTATCTTGAAAAACTGTGCAGTTTTCAAATATACTCTTCCAGTGGATTTCCCCCCCCCCCCCTAAAATTACCACTGTCTTCTTTGGAAAGAAAATTAGCAAAGAAATTACATCCCTCCTGTGGGTTACTGAAAATCTCTCTCTCTCTCTCTCTGCATACATACACTGAACTAAAAACAAACAAACCAAAAACCCAACAACCAAAAAAACAGGGGGGATTTGGACATAGGTAACACTTTCTGGACCTAGGTAATCAGGTCTGGACCTAGGTAACCAGGAGAGACCATATAACACATATCCTAAGATTGCTTCACTGGCTGCCTATTAGTTTCCAAGTGCAGTACAGGGTGCTGGCATTACATTTAAAGCCCTAAATGGCTTGGGTCCAACCTATCTTCGGGACCACCTCCTTCTGTATAATCTACCCCACACACTAAGGTCTTCTGGGAAGAATTTATTGCAACCTATAAAAGCTAAATTATCTGCAACTGCCCAGAGGACCTTTTCAGCTATTGCTCCCAGACTTTGGAATGGCCTGCCGGATGAGAGCTGTCATTTGACCACCTTAAACAGCTTTAAAAAAGCTGTTAAGATGGACCTCTTCCAGCAGACCTTTCCTGAGTAGCTAACCGGCCACCAAAAATAGTTAAGCCTGTCCCTGATGTTCGCTATAACCATTTTAAATGATTTGTTATTTGTAATTTTTAAGTATGTTTTTATATTTTGTCTGTTTAATTGCATTTTAAGGGGAGTGGGGATTGTTTGTTTTATCTTGTAAGCCGCCTTGGTTATTTTTACAGAGAGGCAGGATATAAATAATAATAATAATAATCATCATCATCATCCAATAACCTGTCCTGCCCTCTGTCCCACATCACACCACCCCGATGCCACCCTGATCCTGATTTGTGTATAGGACCTGTGTAAAACATCCAGGTTTTCCTGAAACTAAGAAGTAAAAAGTGAGTTTTTATCTAAATTACATTACAGCCTAAAAGAAGTGCTTTCACAGGGAAAATGGCCATATACTGTGTGTTCCTAAAGCACCAAAACTGAGGTGACTACAGATTTCTTTCTTTCTTGCTTTCTTTCTTTTTTTTTGCTAGTGTGGATCTAGCTTTACTTAGGGTTAATGATGTTTAAAGAGCTTCCATAGCAAACAGTCAAGATATGTAGCCAATGAGAGCAGAGGCTAGTTACATTACAGATTAGGTGCTTGCCAAAAATAGTTTCTTAACTCCCATTTTGGGGTCATTCAGTCATTGTTGATATGTGAATAATCTCACTCACACATTCTGGTTTTGTTGTTCATACTTTTTTTTTTATTGGAACCACATCTCTGTACATCTCTGCGAGTTCTGTTGCTCACACATGTCAGCACTGTGAATAAATATGGATTTGACACCTGAGGCAGAAAAGCTCACAAACATCTCTTCTGCTTACTGACAGTAAACATACAATGTCAATAAATTAAACAGCTATCAGTATGGTGCCCTTTCTTTATACCCCTCAAATCTTCAAAGAATGATTTGGGCAGACAACTGTGTTTGGCTTATGATACTCTGTAAACTACTTAGTAATAAAACAATATAGGAACTGATTGATACCCATGCATGCATGAACCAAGTTTCATATTACAGTGATACTGATACATGTGAACACAAAGTGATTTAATTAAAAGTACCTGTTTTTTTCTGTTGTGTTCTCTCACTTTCTGGGAAGAAGGATATAGCATATTAGCTGCACTGATACAACGGCATTTCCTAAAGCTGAAGCTATAATTCAGACTCTGTAAACACACAGATATTTTTTCACTAGTCACTAGATGTCAATGTTGATGCACTGGAAGAAGAGAAAACAAATGCATTGCTTCAAAAGATACATTTTACTCTTTGTACCAGCAGAACATTTAAACTTCCACCAAGCAGAAAGGGTGCAATTGGGAAGTATGGGGAAATGTTATTTGAGGAAGCCACATTCTCCATCTCAGCTTTCACAAGATGTGGTTGTTTTAATTCTTGGTCAATCCACAGCAGTGGCAGCTGGTTGCTTCCATATCAGCAAAGTGGTGAATTTCTTGTGGGCATTAGTTCAAACTTTAAAGGAGCTATCCTTATCCCTACGATATGTTCAGTGCCTTGAGTAGGATCTTTAAAGTTGGGAATAAATTCCAGAAAGGATGCACCACTCAGTTGATATGGGATACATCATTGATCCATAATGATTTCTATGTGCAGCTGCTACATGGGTCACATTCATCCTTGTTTCATTGTGCACCAAAAATATTTGCAAAATATAAGGTAGGTGGATGGGATTTCTCCACATTCCTATAGTTTGGAGCAATGTTAAGAAACTGTTTTACAAAGACACCACCAGAGGCGTTTTCTTTTTCTTTCTACTTAACATGTTCTACTGTTCATTACTTTTTAAGCAGAAAAGCACACAAATGCAAAGAAGGTACTATTCTGAGACAATCCTAGGATGTCAGATTTCTGAACTTTTAATGTCTAGGAGTTCATAGAATCATACAGTTGGAAGAGACCACAAGGGCCATCCAGTCCAACCCCCTGCCATGCAGGAACTCCCAATCTAAGCATCCCCGTCAGATGGCCATCCAGCCTCTGCTTAAAAACCTCCAAGGAAGGAGACTCCACTACTCTCCGAGGGAGTGTGTTTCACTGTCGAACCGCCCTTACTGTCACGAAGTTCCCCCTAATATTGAGTTGTAATCTCTTTTCCTGGAGCTTACATCCATTGTTTCAGGTCCTAGTCTCTGGAGCAGCAGAAAACAAGCTTATTCCCTCCTCAGTATGACATCCCTTCAAATATTTAAACACGGCTATCATATCACCTCTCAACCTTCTCTTCTCCAGGCTAAACATCCCCAGCTCCCTAAGTCGTTCCTCAGTTGTGATGACTAAGGCTAGGAAGGAAATGTATTCTGCATTTTCTCAGAAGCAATGTTATCCCACCATATCATAAGTTGTATGCACACAATATAAGAGCATGAACAGGATGACCTTTCATTGGATCCAAGTAGCAAGTATTCCAACTTTTGATCTCTAGTACCTTTTACATTATATAAAAAAATTCTTGCCACCCAGAATTTCACCCAGAAATTCAAAAAGAGAAAGCTTCACTTCCTTTTAAAAAGAAAGACCCTGTCTATTCTAGGCATATGTGCATGTGTGCACACAGAGAGAGAATGATAATTGTTATAATTGTGTGCCTTCAACCCTATGCTGAGGTTTTCTTGCCAATATTTATTCATGTGGAGACTTGGACTTGGAAGAGCAGCTGTGAAGGAACTAGAGATAATGTAATGTAAAATATATATCACTGAATATTAAAGTTTGAATGTATTCCCAATTTCTATGTATGGTTGTGAAAGCTGGACAGTGAAAAAACCTGAGAGGAAGAGGATCAACTGAGCTGGGATATAGTGCTGAAAAGAATTCTGTGAATACTGTGGACTGAAAAGAACTAAAACAAAATTTTTAAAAACCAGCAACTAAAAAATGAGTCCTAGAGTAAATCAGGCCTGAACTCTCCCTAGAAGAAAATATGACTAAACTGAAGTAGTCATATTTTGACTCACTAGAAAATATGATGATACTTGGTGACACTGAGGGTAATAGGAAAAGAGGAAGACTGTATACTAGATGGATGGATTCAATCAGAGAAGCCACAGCTATAAATTTGGAAGAGCTGAGCAGGGCAGTTGAGGATAGATTGACTAAGGGCCAATGCAGACCGGCCATTTGGGGTGGCATAGAGCTGCCTCAGGAAGCGGTGGATCAGGTCTGTGGCAACCCCATGCCGCGGCCCCGATTCTCCCTTTTGCCGCCTCCAAAAGAGCAGCTCTTCAGTGCCCTTTTGGAGCAGTGTGCGTATGGTCATGCGGCATCAGGATGTCTTCGGGGTGGGGTTGGGGCAGCTGGCACGTGGCATGCAGCTGCCCCACCCCAACTCTACCCCCAGGCTGGCAACGGTCCTAAGAGGTCTCTCATTTATAGGGCTGCCATGGGTTGAAGTTGACTTGAAAGGCAGTTAATAACAAAGTTTTTTCACTGCCTTCCTCTAAACTGAGAAAATGTGACTTGCCCAAGATTATACAATGGATTTCCATGGATGAGCATGGATTTAAATCCTGATCTCCCAGAATCCTAATCGAACACTACATTTGTTTTACCATGCTGGCTGTCAGAGGAAGAGAGAGAGAAGCCAAGAGAATCCATAATCCATTGCAATCTGTGGATCATATTGGACTGTAAAAATGGACTTGAACTTGGGGAATTGTAATTAGCTCAAATAGGAGGAGGCAAACCCAATTTATATGGAGGGAGCTAAGGGCATATATCCACAGAGAGGAGGTTTCTTCAAATTGATTTGTAAATTTATTATGGGATCAGGCATACAAAGACAAACATTCACTCACATATTCTCACAAGAACTCATGAATAAAGCAAGTTAGCATAGAATAGACACAAAGCTCTTCTAATGGTGATATTATCTGTCCTGTGTGCTCCAGTTGGACTGATTTATAGTTGGATTTGACCGTATGCAGGAACAGGACCACAGAATGAGTCAGAGCTGGACCAGAATTCAGAGTGACATAGTACCACCATGAATTCTAACTAGTCACACTTAACCAGAATTTTGGTAGTCTTTTTATAGGCTGAAAATAGCCTGGGGCAAAGGTTGATTGCTATATATCAAAAGAGCCAAATTAACATAAAGGTTTCCTTGATGTAGATAGATTCTAGATGGGGGTAATGGGTCTTATCTATCTTATGGCCAAAAGTAATCTGGGCCATAAATCCTCCAACTTCCTTGTATCAGGAGCTGTGAATCTCTTTATTTGCAACTCCTGAAACTTGTTGATTGAGTTCTAGGGTCTATGTGACCAGGGTTCCTACATGACCAACTCAGCTTTGGCAGCAACTGGATTTCCATTTTAGTGTCATACCAGAAAACATACACACAGAGAGAGCATGGAAAATGCTTGACTTATCATAGCAGAATTCTGGTTTTACTTGCAGGGTGGGGTTATTTGTCTGAAGGGTCAGGAAATGGCTTGCAGTCCTAGCCCAGAAACAAAAGGGGGGAGGAGAATTTGGTGTCCCTGCAGTGTCACAGAATGGTGCTTTCACCCTATTTCCACCAGACTATATTTTATAGACTATTATAAAAAGCAAAGATAGACCCTTGACATGAATGTCTAGTAGGGGGTGGTGCTAAGCCGAAGAACCAGTGTTGTCTGAAGATGAATTTGGTGGTCATGTGGCCTGCATAACTGCACTGAATGCTGTTACCTCCCCACTGAAGTGGTACCTATTTATCTACTTGCATTTGCATGCTTTTTGAACTTCTCGGTTGGCAGAAGCTGGGACAAGTAGCAGGAGCTCATTCCATCCTGCAGCACCCAGGCCTCGAACTTCCAACCTTCTGATCATCAGAACTGCTGTCTCAACCACTAAGCCACTGTATCCCTGGAACATTATAGGAAGTAATATTAAAGAGAAGGAATGATTTTATAAAAACAAGTATAAAATGCTTTTGCCCTATAACATATACAGATATTTCATGTTCTTTTCATTGCTCCCATATCCCCTTCTAAATAAATGGGAGTTATCTCTTATATCATAAATGAATTATAGACAGGTTTAGTAACAAATCTTCCATGCTGAAATTATGCTCCTTATTTCTGTGAAGAACTTCTTCACCAATGTGCCAGTTCACCAAATGAAAATGTAATAATAGGGAAGCAAAGCAGCTTCATTTATATACTGCTTCATATCGCGCTATGGGATGTCTAAGCAGTTTACAACTGTAAGCTCATTGCCCCCCAGCAGCTGGGTACTCATTTTAGCGACCTCGGAAGGATGCAGGCCTGAGTCTAGCCTGAGCCCTGGCTAGTACTGAACTCGCAACCTAGTGGTCTATGAGTGAGTGGCTGCAGTATAGGCATTTAACCACTGTGCCACAGGGCTTCTGTTGAATTTGGGCTTCATATGCAACTGATTCATAAAGACTTTTTATACAGGGAAAGAAGCCAGAGGTGCAATTTGAATATGTCTAGAGATGGGGAGCCCAGTTTATTTAGTTTATCTGTTTCTTATTTGATTTCCAGAAAGCAAACAATCTTGAGAGATGATGATGATGATGATGATGATCATCATCATCATCATGACGACAACAACAACAACAACAATCTTCCCAGTTCTTAGATCTACTCCACTGCAGTCAATACTCATTCATGAAGACTCATTTGCCTCTACCATAGGCAGCATGAGTTTCAGATGTGCCCTTGGGGAATTCTAAAAGGTATCTGTGGCCAGGTATAATAAAATTGTCATAGGTGCTAAATACTTTAGAATGTCAGATGTATGAAGAAGGTTTGATATTCTGTCCCTGTTTCTTAAGAAGTTGAGAAAACTTACAAGAGGAAAGAGTGTATCAAAACAACAGCGGAGAAAGTCAGGATCAGCTCTACAAAAAGTACTGATCAATGCCTGGGACTGACAGGTGCATGAGAATCTCAGCAGATCAGCTCACCTTAAAGCCAGCATGGATCAACTGAGAATCATGACTGCCACTTCCAGAGAAGACAAGCCCTGAGATTTTGCTTAGGAAACAACAACATCCAATTTAAAGTATTTCTGTAACACTTTAGTACAAAAGGTCATGACCTACATTATTTTGATACCTCACAATTAGAATATGAAAGTCTTCTCTTCCACCCACTATTCCTTATAAGAGACTGCAGGCCCACATAATCTGTGACATAATCCACAATACGTCTATTTAGAACTAACCTTTCATTGAGGTAAAGGGTACTTGCTCCCAAGTAAAGGCATCAGATCCCATCTGATATTGGAAGTTGAGCAGAGCCAGTCCTAGTTAGTATTTGGATGAGAAACTACCAAGGGATACCAGGTGCTGTAAGCTATATTTCAGAGCAAGGAACTGGCAAAACCACCTCTGAATAATCCTTGCCTAAATAAACTCTATGAAAGTCATGGGGTCACCATAAGTCAATAGGTGACTTGAAGGGGCACACAGGGCCTTTGCAGACTGCCAGAAATAGTGCAAATTGAGTCCACTTTAACTGCCCTGACTCAGTGCTAAGGAATCATGGGAACTGTAGTTTATTGTGGCACTAGAGCTCTCTGACAGAGAAGGCTCAATGTCTCAGAAAAAAATACAATTCCCATCATTCCCTAGCACTGAGTCAGGGCAGTTAAAGTGGACTCAATTTGCACTATTTCTACCAGTCTGTAAAGGCCCACAGACACACATTCCCAAGTATAGGGGTACAATCTTAAGCCCCTTGAAGGATGGACATGGGACAGATATCTGCTCAAGACACTCTTAAGGTGATCACGGGGCATGGTATTTATCTTTTATGGTTTTTAGAAGGGATTTCAGCAATTTGCATTCTGGTTTGTAAAGTGGTCATTCTAGGGGGGTTGTAGACTGCTAGAAATAGTGCAAATTGAGTCCACTTTTAGGGTTAGGGTTAGAGAATCATGGGAACTGTATTTTATTGTGGCACCAGAGCTCTCTGACAGAGAAGGCTCAATGTCTCAGAAAAAAACAAAACAATTCCCATGATTCCCTAGCACTAACCCTAACCCTAAAAGTGGACTCAATTTGCACTATTTCTGGCAGTCTGCAACCCCCCCTAGACACCTTCAAAGTATTGGAGTCCCACATGTTCTTCTGTTCACACAAAAATTTACAACCCTTTTTAGGATTTATAAAGAATCAAAGCACACATGGCCCCTCCATGTATATTCAGCAGAATTCCTAAACAGAGCCCATACACCTACAGCTTTTCACACAGAATTCTTTGCTTAAGCAACAAGAACTTGGTACCCCCAACTACACATGAACATCCTATCTGCTTATATAATAAATGGATAGGCATTTAGTCTACTTGAAACCACCATCATTCAGATAACCAAGTTATCTTCAGATAAAATGGTTACCATTGTTTTCCATTTCAATGCACACACAAACATTTTTAGGCTTCAGGCCTAGGGCAAAATTATATATGGGTAGATATGATTAAAATCATCCCAAGAAAAATGCAGGGAAGTCATACTTTTTCCTAAACAAGCACTCAGCCTTTATATAATTGAGTGTTTAACAAGTGGAAGAAATACAAAACTTGATTAGGAAGATTAAGCTAGATTGGTTACTGAGGAATGCTGCAGAACTAATTCTTACCTCTATTTGTCTGAAGATTGATGGGTGCAAGTTTTGCATGTCCTTGTAACTTTAATTAACCAATCTGAGAAGAAATGAAGCAAAAGTCGATATAACACACACTGACTGGTTTTACATTAATGGTTGTGGAGATCAGAATTATCTACTAACCTGCAATTACCAAATCCCAACACCTTTTCTCAACTGCAGTTTTCTCCCCTCAACGTGACCATTCCCTAGTAGGAGAGAAGCAAAAGGGGGGTGGCACAAACAAGTGCCCAACTATCTTTCTATAGCTTCATGCACAGCATTGACATCATCCACAGAGACCTAAGAAGGAAAACCAGAGATCTCTGTGGATGCCTGTTGTTGTGCACCCACCTATAGGAAGAGAGCTGAATGCTTGTCTCCCATCTCCCCACCCTCACTGTCTAGGAAATGGCCATGTTGGTGGGGGATTCAAATGGGAGATGTAGCTATGCTTTAGGATTTTGGGCATCATTTGAAGAGGAGATGAGCCCTCTTACATCAGTGCTAATCAAGTAATGGTCCCTGGATCAGTGCTAGTTCCTGAAAAGTTTCCAGGGGGTAAAAACAAACAAACAAACAAACAAACAAACAAACAAACAATTGCAGTCAATGGGCACAAATAGGATACTAGTCCTTGTCATACTAGGAGAAAAATAATTGTCAGTTCCCCACATCAGGTATCCTGAGAAGCATTGCTGTAGATCAGGGGTAGGCAACCTTTCCCCTTTAAGGGCCAAGGGACTTCAGCTCCCAGAAGCCTCAGCCATGTTGGCCAATATCTCCTGGGATTCTGGGAGCTGAAGTCCCTTGGTCCTTAAAGGGGAAAGGTTGCCTACCCCTGCTTTAGATGATAATGATGCTTTTCTTGGGCTATGGTTGTTAGGGTGGAAATTTTGATTAGCAAGATGATACAGTGTGCACTTCTGATCCTACTGGCTTTGACAGAACAAGGAGGCAAGAAAATATGAACACTGACATGAGTGGTGTTCATTTTTAGTCCACGGGGCCCAGGAATTGTATTGTTACTTTCCAGGTGACAGGATTTGTCATTTGTAGGGAGGGTTGAGACATTGCTTTAAGAAACCTATTTAATGCTGGTTGCAAAGGAGCAAAACTCTAGCTCATTCTTTTCCTATGGCAGAAGGTACAATGTGGTGGTGAAAAGGCACCAGCAATAAGTACAGTTTTGGAAGGGCCCAGAAGCCTTTTCATTTGAGATGAGGGATGGCTGAAAATCTCTCTATTGTGGTGAAAGTATGGTAGAATCCAAAGGGGTTGCAGAAAATTTGTGCAGAAAATCTCACAGCTGCCTTTTCCTGATAATTCATAGGGTGAAGCTGAATTTTCTTAGATAGATTTGTCCCTACTATTAGGCAAAATGGGGCTTCTCCAGCAAACTGTGTGTTATTTCTTCTTGTTGTTTTTGTATATCATATATTTGTATATTTTGTATATTTACTGCTACGATGGTAGAGAGCTTCTTGTGGGATTTTTCTATCTCGTGTGGCACAACAGCATGACTAGTTCTGGATATTCTGTGCCTTGACTAAGGAGGTGGGGAGCACCAATTTCTGATCTGCTTTGGGCACTAAGGTATCCTGGTGGCAGGAGGACATCTTGGATGCGTGTCTGGGTCATCTGTCCTGCACATCATACCACCCCCTTCAAATCGTCATGCTGTGTCCCTTTAATAAGTGTAATCTTATTTACTTAATCTTAGCTATTTGTATTTATATACTTAATTTATATTATATACTTAATCTTAGCTACCGGTATTTGTATTTGTCCAATTCTCTACTCTTATCTGCAAATATCATATTTCAAATAGTTAAAAATGAGTGAGGCAGAACACCTTTTCAGTTATCTCAAAGTTCCAGCCCCTGGGCTCTTGTCACTCACCTTGCCCTTTTACCCTCAGGATCTCTTCCTGGATCTGGTATTTCAGCCTCAAGGTGACCTCTATACTAGAAATTTGGGTGTGCTGATCAGAGCGTTCAGTGTGGCAAAGCATGATTAGTTTTCCCTTTCACTTCTTAAATAAAAAAACAGTTTGTCTACATTACATATAAGCCCCAAATACCCCCTGGGCTCACTGTATGCTGTTTAAGTTATGCAGGTCCAAACCCCGAATTGGGTCTGGGCGGTTTTCCCAATATCCAGACCTGATTCATGGTTTCCACCCCTTGTCTTGCATTTAAAAGACTTACGTTTTGTTCTGAGTTTTCCAGAAAACCCAGAGGAAAATGCAACGATAACAGCCAGCTGCCTTCATAAGTCATCCCTGCCAAGTTGCTCTGTGGGCATGATTTGCTCTGAGGGCAGAATGAGGCTGGGTACTGTCTTCTGACCCCAGAGTGACTTGCACCCACAGGAGTGGCACTGGCCAGCTCATAAGGACCATGTGGGAAGGCACCCATCTGTCCATTGCCCAAACCCCACTGTAGATAAGGGGAGATTGGAGGGCAATTGGGGGCCAAAATACTCTGGGGGACGCCTGGAGTATTCTGGAAAATGTAGATGAGCCCACAGTTGCAGAAAATAAAAGATTTATTATATAATTATTAAGTTAAAGGTAAACTCCCTGAACTCTTTCCACATTCCCATCTCATCAAACCTTATTCAGATCTTATTAATGTCACTCTTCCTAGCTGGTTTTCACTCTGTCTTTGACTTCCCTAAGTCTTTTACAGCCAAGAATTTAGGTTATACCTTTTTTCTGCATAGGTACCCCTTCACAGCATCCTATGAGCTGCTATTGTCTTGTTCTACCCAGGCTGGCCCAGTCCGTTCCTTCATAATAAGCACAGTACTAAAAATGGTACTAAAATGCAAGAACACAAGAAAAATTATATATAGATGGATATAAATAGGAAGAAAGCCAGGAAGTCATGCACATATAAGGAAGAAACAGAATAACACTTTGCAGATTCAGGGCAACAGATCCCATAGAAAGTGAGTGAATGAGAGTCATTGTGTTGGTTCTATATAAAATATGAGAAGGTTTTCAAAGAGGAAAGAAAGGCAGGAAGCCTATGCATATGAAAATGATGCCAAAGATAATACCTCTAGAATAGATAGCAACTAGCATGAACCTCTTAATATTAAAGGCAGTGGGCCATTGACCATAGAACATACCCACTTTATTGAAAATGCAGGCTTATTAAACTTCAAGGGAATGTATCTGGATGAAAGCATGGACTGTATGTGACACTGTTACTGACAGATGGTAAAGATATTTTGGTCAGACAGGAAATTATATGAACCTAATAGCAATTGTCTGGCAACATTTTTTTTAAAAAAGGAAGATGTTCTAAATCAGGGGTAGGCAACCTTTCCCCTTTAAGGGCCGAGGGACTTCAGTTCCCAGAAGCCTCAGCCACGTTGGCCAACAGTCCCATGTTGGCCAATAGCTCCTGGGATTCTGGGAGCTGAAGTCCCTCGGCCCTTAAAGGGGAAAGGTTGCCTACCCCTGTTCTAAATCTTACACTTCTAGGCTGGAGTCAAGATGCTCATCACACTAAGGCTGATCTTGAGTGGATTACACAGAACTCTGTGAATGTAAACATATCTTACATTACTTTTAAATTAGAACAACAGATTCTGTTCATTTCTTTTCTGTTACTTTCTGTTACTTTAAAATTGTTTTGTAATGAATTATGTCTACAATGATTTTTATTGTTTTTGGTTCTTATCTCACAGTGTATTTCATTGTCTTTTTAAATTCAGAGACCTACCTATTTTGAATATGGGAAACAGATCTACACAGCAGATGACTTCCAGTTCAGCAGCCATTTATTATCACTTGTTGGAAGGGAGAGCAAATGTTTTAGGCCAGGGGTAGGCAACCTTTCCCCTTTAAGGGCCGAGGGACTTCAGCTCCCAGAATCCCAGGAGCTATTGGCCAACATAGGACTATTGGCCAACATGGCTGAGGCTTCTGGGAGCTGAAGTCCCTCGGCCCTTAAAGGGGAAAGGTTGCCTACCCCTGTTTTAGGCCTTTAAAAGGAGTCATAATAACCTAACTGCCCCCCTCATTATTACTCCAGCCATGGAAGCCCAGGCTTGTTCTAGTCTGAGTAGACAATGCTGCCTTCATCTGTTCCCACTGGCTTCTGTGCCAAAGTGAAACCACAAGTGCAACTGGCAATGTGGTTTCTTTGGACGTTTTCACACGGGGCTTTAGGCGGAGGTAATCCTACCTCCCGCTGGCCCCACTCCGGCTCCTCTTCCAGCTTGTTCAGACGCACGCCGCAGAAAACCCTGCCCCTTCCGGTGTCATCCCTGCATACGTCCGGCTTCTAGCTCTGTGTGTTCAGACGCACGGAGCCTTAAGTCCGGCGTCCTTCCGGCCTCCCTCTGGCCTCAGCACGTCCAACTCCGGCTTCAGCGGCGGAATGGTAATTCTGACTTTTAAAAGGAATTAGGCTGCTGCCGCCGGAGCCATTCCAGAGTGGGGCTGGCGGGAGGTAGGATTGCCTCCACCAAAGCCCCGTGTGAAAACGTCCTTTGTAACTGATGCTCTGCCTATGCATGTATGTTGAAGAATAAATTGCATGCATGTGAAGCTGCACTCAGAATTAAACACAACTATGAGTTCACTAAACCAGATGGTTAACTAGTTTTCTGTTTTTCTATACCAGGGGTAGGCAACCTTTCCCCTTTAAGGGCCAAGGGACTTCAGCTCCCAGAAGCCTCAGCCATGTTGGCCATTAGTCCCATGTTGGCCAGTAGCTCCTGGGATTCTGGGAGCTGGAAGTCCCTCGGCCCTTAAAGGGGAAAGGTTGCCTACCTCTGTTCTATACTATTCTATACACCTTTCCTTGAGGTGAGAATGTCGATACTGTCCTTGCAGCCTTCCATATACTGGAGCAGTAAACACAGCAGTGACAGGGAACTTTGTCTATTTTATTGATTCATTTATTGTTTTATATATTTTTATTATATATATATATATATATATATATATATATATATATTATATACATTTCTTGATCTTGAGTATATACTCAATCTCTTCAAAATATTACCAATATACAAAATAATAATAATAATAATAATAATAATAATAATATTCCATAGTTCTTCCAAAGTAAGCATGCTACTTATTCATTTAAAACTATTCTCAGGTTATACTTTTCATTACTTAAACTTATTTGTATTAATATCTATATCCATCTTACTTTCATTTTAATGCATTCTATTTTTTATATATATATTTCTTTCTATTATTATCTTTCCATACCTCTTATTTCCATATTTCCTTTATATATTTCTCTATTGGAGCCCACTCCACCTCTAATTCCTCAGAATCTTTATTGCTTAAAATTCTAGTCAAACGGTCCATCTCTTTCATTTCTATCACTTTTGAAATCCAGTCATCATTAGTCGGTATTTTTAATGATTCATTTATTGGTTATATTTCCCACATTTTCTCCAATCAATTTAAGACTCTCTACTTCCTATGAAATATTTCAAATGGAAAGAAAGGAAATTACTATGTGTGGCTTTTAAATTGCAATTATAGTCATAAAATAGCCCCTTTGGCAATATTTATCACATGATGTTGCATCCAACCCATGGCTGCTGTGTCTGCCAAATGTGCTTAGGGCATCCCTTTTCATTGATGGGAAAAAACCATCAATAGCTCCCAACTGTGTGGAAGTCACAGGACTCCTCAAATGTGAAACATTGTTGGCAGTTGTAAGATTGGCAGTCACATGGTGTCACAGTCTCCTCTTCTGCTTGCTCTTCCCAAGAAGCATGATTCACTTCTTTTCTTTTCAACTTAAATCACATTGCCAGAACTGGAAAATTGTGTTCAAAACAGTAAAAAAATGAAGTGAAATGAAATGAAGAGCATGCTTGGTAGGGCATAGGGCAGGGAGGTGAGTTTAAGGGGGAGTCAGGATGGCAGCAACAGCCCTAGTTGCACGATTGTGAAGATGTCTGATAGTGCTCACAAAACCGGTATGTTTGCATTTTCATTGATTTACTTGATTGTGGTGAGAACAGGGCTCATGGGATAAAGTCCAAAAAGAAAATGACTGCTTTAACATCATCTGGTTATTTTCATGGTTCAGTGAGGACTCAATTCCAGTGAGGACTTGAACCCCTTAGTTCATCATTCAAACCATTCTATCATGTTGAGTCTTCAAGCTCTGCAATTTAGAACCTTGGTTAGGAGAAATTATCTCTTGTGGACCATTGTGGGTGCAAGCAATAAGGATATGGTGATGAAGTGGGCATTGCCTCTGCTATCTCCTTTACATATTTCTACTTGCACAAGGGAGAGAGATAATGTCAGAATAGTGCTATAGTTATGAGTTCATTCAACAATTTATTAGTAATTTAGGTATTGGAGTGCAATCAAAATTGCTGGCAATTTAGCATGGCCCATTATATCATGAGTGCATCAGCTCTGGTGGGTTTATGCAATGGCTCAGTGAACGTATCCTATTTTTTCAATAGATTAAAAAAGCATGCATGGAGGAAGCTTGAAAAATAGCACCATGGCTGACAGAACAAATAAAAATGGATTTGCAGCTATTTTATTGCATTACAAATCTATTTGCATTTTTTACAGATGGATAATAGTGGATGAATAATAGCAATACAATTAAGATAAATGTTCAATTTTTACACTCATAAACCTTTTAAAATCCTAAACAGGGCAATTTGCAGCCCAAATCAATACAATGATGAAAAGCATCTCTCTCTGTCTCTTTTATTTTCATCAAATTCATGCACATTGGTTCAGTCAGTAAATTAATGTCTGAGCACAGATATGACAGGACATGAATAAGAGTCAACAAACTGAAGTATACTCTAGAGAAGAGGTCATTATATGATAATGGGCCAACTAAGGCTGGAGGGAAAGAACACTTTTTTGTGTCTTAAATGGAAATGCACACTCATATGCACACAAATTTGCTAGACCTCTGGGGACAAAAAATTAAGGGTTGTGAGCTTCAAGCAGGAGATTATTCTGTTTGCATGGGAGGATGAGTGCATGAGTGTCCAGAGACTGCGTGAGCAGCAGGTGCACTGCCAGATGGACTGCTGTAGGAGAATCATCTGACCTGTATCTGTATCTGTAGCTGAGCTCTTGTTTGGCTATGAATCTGAAGTTAAGAAGGGAGAGAGACACTACACAATATTCTACATTAATTGCCATGACAACATTCAGTGGAATTCTGGGGTTTGTAGTTTGGTAAGGCCCAAGTGCTCTCTGGCTGAGAATTCTAAATGCCCCTCCCTAAACTGCAAATTCCAGGAGTCCACAGGATCTTGTCATAGCAGTTAAAGTGGAATATAACACTATAACAGTACAGTATAATAATGAGGCTAGTTTAACTCTTACAAGTCTATTTTTGAAGCCCTTTGAATTCAAACATGCTAGTGCTGAATTAAGGTCACCACCATTTTTTTTTCCTGAGAGGCTTCCCATCATTAACATTTCTATAACAAGCAGATATGAAACAATCCTCTCCATGTTGACAAAGTGGCAATCACTGTAGCTATTGAACTTGGTGAGTTCAAATGCAGGAGGATTTCATAAATGAATTTTATGTTTAGACTTGGGTTCCATTTTCAAGATATCTCATTACATGTGTATATGCAAATATAGGTGTTCCAAAATCTGAAAAAAAATCTAAAATATGGAACACTTCTGGTTTCAAGCATTTCAAATATGGGATACCCAGCTTGTATTAAAAACTAGAATGCAAAGGGATCTTGTAGCATCTTTCAGACTAGCTGTGCAAAAGAAGTTGTAGCATAAACTATCATAGAGCAAACAACACATTACAGACAGAAGATGACACAGATAGGAAATGTCACCTTTGAGGCAAGGGTGATTGACTTAACACTTCTGTAATGTGGTTTCTTCTCTGAGCCACTACTGTCTTTGGTTGACCCAATATGTCTCAGATCCAGTGTGATGTCCAGCCTGGACTGTTTAAATTCTCCCCTGTATTTTCCTTCATTTTCAGTTTAGTTTGAGCATAGGAATGTTTCACTGTATTAGTTTGTGGGAGGAGCTGTAGGAATCCCCTGCATTTTTCTAGTTTTTGGTTTGCCCCTTCCCAGCAAGCTCTGCTTTAGCTTGGGATTTTTTAGTTAGTTTTTCTTAGGCAGGCTTGGTTTCTTTTGATTGGTGGCAACAGGCTCAGGCAAAGGGAAAGGGCATTTCTTACACCTGCAGCCAAATTATTTACCATATAGCCAACTTATTTACCACATTAGCCAATTTAGTTACCTGTAGCAGTTAATTCCAATAAACATCAACATCAAAGAAAACAAGAGCACCAGAAGCTGAAAGACCCTGCACCAGCTTCATTGAGAAGGAGATCAATCCAGGAACAAACCCAGAGAGATGACAACACTGAAGATCATTAAACCTGAACTGTAAAGTACCTTTTATTTTAAGCCTATTAGAGCTTGGGAGGAGAAACCCCTTTTTTGTTTTTCTTTATTAAATTTCCCTCTTTTTGGACTTTACACTCAGCTTTGGAGCCTTTTTTGGGTTAGAGATTGATCTCACCAGGGTACTGGCGTTGCACACCCATATTTGCCACCACCTTTAGTTGGGTGTGTCTTCACATCCAGGTTGACCATTTTTTTTTAAAGAAGTTCCTTTGCATTAAAGATCTTAGAAAACAAAGTTCCTTTGCTTTATAGAAGTTGTTCCCTCATTTTAAAGAATTCAGGACAATCCATTCTGGGATGGGGTTTACTGGAACCAAGAACTTGAGCTACCTACCTTCTTCTAGAAGCCCCTTGGTGAAGTCATTCTTTCAGATTTCCCAGGATCTGAGATTTTAGCCAGAGAATCTTGTTAGCTTATTTCTCTTTTTTCAGCCTGGCTATAGTTTCCTTAAATTATGGTCCTGCCCTTCTGCCTCACATTAGCCCTATACATGAAGATAATTTCTGAGTGGGATGAAGATAGAGACTGAGACCTGACTGTAAGGTTTGTGCCCCAGCTCTCTCACACATCTCACTCTTACTTGGGGGAAAGAGAGGGGACATGTGGAGACTAGTCAGCAGATGCATCCTACTCACAGGTGGCCCAAGAAATGTTGCTGACTGGGGCAAAGCAGCAAATGACACTCCTTCACCCTTCCCCTCATGTTAAACTTGAGGGTCATTGTGTTGGTTATATATAAAATATGAGAAGGTTTTCAAAGAGGAAAGAAAGGCAGGAAGCCTATGCATATGAAAATGATGCCAATGATGATGCCTCTAGATAGACAGCAACTAGTATGAAGTCACATAATTTTTTTGGTCACATATGGCTAAATTTTTTACAAGCATCTCTTCTCAACCATTTTGAACATTAAAAACATAACCCGACACAAAGTAACTAGCAATTTCCTGCCCTTTCATGGCAATCCAAGTCTGTTGCCAGTGATGGATACTCCATTCCACAGAATGATAGGACCAGGACTTCTTCGGTGCACCCTTTCCCAGATTTTAGGACTACTAACTCTTGAAACACAGTATCTGTGATTAAAAATCACCTGACAGAATAAATAAACAGGCTTTTGTTGTTGGGCTGTGGATGATGGCTATTTCTGCTGCCTTCAAAGTCATTTAAAATATGTTTCCCTTCTCTGTTTTTATTTTACTTCATTTCTGTACACTTGAGCATCTCTTGTGCAGAGGGAAGGGATAAGTACTCCCAAAATAACCTTCTCTCTATTATTAGTTATTTCATCAACCATTGTCATATCTCTTATTCATCTCCTTTCTGGGCTAAGCAGTCATATCTTTTAAATCTCAGTTTAAAAGAGAGGCTTTTCATGTCTGCAATTGTATCAGCTCCTCTTGTTTATTTTATCTGGAATGTGTCCTTCTTTGCTAAAGAAAGGATGTGGAGGCAGTCTGCAGTCAAGGTGAACACAGCAAGGAGGTGGTGGAGTTGCTGCCAAAACTCTTCCTTCCTTTTAATGATGACTTTGTTAATATACACAAGTAATCATGTGTATGATTTTCTATTCATATGAAATGCTCTGGCTTCACAAAATCACCTTGCATGAATGGTTGCTGATAGAATCAAGTTCATCAGAATCATCCTCCCCCTCCACACCATCAGCATGACCATCATCAGTCTTATTATTCACATCCTGCACCCTGCTGTGTTTTATAAAACATATTCCTCCTTTTCCTATCACCTAAATTATTCTAGGAAAACAAAGGAAAACAACAACAACAGCAGCAGCAGCAGCAGCAGCAGCAGCAGCAGCAGCAGCAGCATGCTCTCCATTAAAATTCAAAAACCTGATTGAATTCCAGGATCTTGAAAGGGCAGGTAAAATGTTAATCAGAAGTCAATTAGTCTGATGTGAATAAAAAGTGACCTAGCAGAATTCATTTCATCAGTCCGCAATTACATTAGAAAACTGTAATGTTCACAGAATGAGTACATAGAGATTTTTATTTGTAACTATAGTGGAAATGCAGGTATCAGAACCTATTAGTACTTGATCAGTATTTGTTAATTAAATGTTACTGTTCTTGTGGCTTTGCAGAAACTGTGGTGTGATTTGGGGCTTTGAAACCCCTTGGTGGCAGGGATCATTAAAATGGCAGCAGACCAGAGGTAGGCATTTTAATTGGAAATGAGTTTATTTAACAGTTCTTTTTTAAAAATAAAAATAAATATTTAAATTAGAAGGGGGGAAAAACTAATACATCAATTCTGAATTTCTTTTTAGGTTTAAGTTAGAAGACTGTACTGACAGCCTTGCCAAGAGGATGTTGAAAAACGCCACCCATGATTTCTCTTTCCATAACTAAATGAATTTTTGAAATGCCATTTCCCTCCCACCCCACCAAAGATCTTTCCCTTGCTTTCTCTCTACACTCTGTCTCTTATAATCTCATCCTGTTACTCTCCCTATTTTTTAGTTTATTGATCCCCAGTTGGATCCCACAAAAGTTCCCTGTTTAAGAGCTACCAAATTCAATTTCCTGATATAGACAAGGTGCCTTTGTGCAGTGTCATGTTTAGAACACAGGAGGATTGCAAAGACCACCATCTTTCAAGCTGTCCTTGTTAATGTTTAAAACATTTAACCTTGGAATTAACCTAGGGATCATTCTCTAATCCTGAGCAAAAATAAACAAAGATTCCTAAAGCCATTTGCATCTATTAAATTAACAGTTAGAAAACACAAAATTTGTTGGTATTTCATTTAATTTATTTCATTTCAGCCATATGTGACAATTTATTTATTTCATTTCATCAATAATGTAATATCAGAATTAATTGATTAATTAATTAATTACAGCATTAAGCAATGAATGCAGGAAGTCTAACTTAATTCAATCAATTAAACTGAAAATAAATTTAATAAATCTGTCCCTTTTAGAAAATTTCTAACCCAATTTTTAACTTAACAGATTTTAATTCATTCATTTTTATTGCAGTTGTAGACACAGGCCTTAATTATGTCTGAAGGCAAGTGTTAGGTGCATGAATTGAACCCAAAATGTTAGGAATTTTCTTATGTCATATATCATATGCTTTTATATCATGACTTATGAGGGATGGCAGGCATGGCTTTTGCCTTGTCCCCCAAATGTCCCTGCAAAAAGGAAAGAAGGAATGAGGGAAACATGAATGATTGAGAAAAATATTTTTACCTTGATCACATTTTTGAAAAAGTATTTTAAAAAACCCAACCTCTAACATGCAGAATCCTCCAGCAAGAAATTCTGGGAGATATGGTCCAAATCTCTAAACCAGTGATTCCAAAACTATGGTCCTCCAGTTCTTTTGGATTTCAGCTCCCAGAATTCCTGACTATTGGTCAAGCTGGCTGGAGCTTCTGGGAGCTGAAGTCCAAAATACCTGGAGAACAAAAGTTTGGGAACCACTGCAGTCTAAACTTTGAGCAGTGGGTAATGAAAACTGGACTGGTAGTGAATCCCATTTCCACAGTTGCTGATGCCACAAATCCACTTCTTCTCATTGCCACCTGACAGCAGGGTACTGCCCTCAGAGGGCCTGGCTAGGAGAGCACAGTTGCTTATTCTTAACCTCCACTTTGGTCACTTTGAGTCACAATGGACTGGGCTGGCACTACTAAATCTGACAACAAAAATATCTAACAAATGTCACAATTGCCTGTGCAAGCTATAATAGTTGAAAACGATTGCACAGGAAGATAAATTGACAGCCTGACTTCCTAATTAAAGAGCAGCCTGACCTCTTCATGAAATGATGTGGAGCAGCTGTTTTTGGCAACAGATTCCAAGGAGGCAATGCTGTCTTGCTCTTTGTATTTATTCCTGCAATGTGATAAGACTGGCTGTCATTTTGACATTGTCCTCCAGGTGTGAGACTATCCAGGGTCAGCACTGTTAATGAATTAGGAGAGACAGAGGACAGGAGGCAACAAATGATTTAAAATGCAGAAAAGTGCTCTGGAAAACAGTGTCAGTAAACTTTCTGAACCAACCACAGACATTTTTTTCCACCAAATGCAACACATGGAAGACTTTTGGTTTTCATGTCAGCCAAGGAAATAGAGATAGAAATTATTGTGGGATAAGAATAAACCACCAAATTCTTTTAAATGTGCCTTGTCCTTTTGTTCTATGATTTTTATTTTTATTTTAGTAAATGCCCAGTAGGGCAGTTTGCTTTCCTGTGCACAAGAACAAAAGTAAAAGAACCAGTTCCTAATATTGCACTGGCACAAAGGACACAAGACACCTCTTTTTGGGTTTAAACAGGCCACAACTTTTATTTAGCTGTACAGGGTCTATTAACAAGCCCAGGGGTAGGCAACCTTTTTGAGCCGGGGGCCGGGTTGCTGTCCCTCAGACAATTGGGGGGCCGAAGCACCAAAAACAAACAAACAAACATTTTTTTTAAAAAATTAAAAGAATTAAAAAATATGCATGCACACTCTCTCAGCCCCAGAAAAGCCATGGCAAAACCCCTGTGGAGATTTTGCCAAGAAAACCCCAAGAACAAGTAATAACAACAATAATCAATATCATCATGGCGGGCGGCGGCAGCGGCAGGACCGGCCTGGGGCCTGTCCAAAGGCCTTGGGGGGCCGTATCCGGCCCCCGGGCCTTAGGTTGCCTACCCCTGAACAAGCCAATAAACATTAACAAATTTGTCACATGTATAAGTGAAGGTGTAACCCCCCAAGTGGGTGGTCCTTCACTGCATGTGACAAAACAAGTAAACAATAATAACAACAAATTTACAAACCCCTCCCCCTGGAAATGACGTCATATTTCATCATATGACATCATGCAATTTTATGACATCATGCATTTAACTGCATACGTCATTTCCTTTAAATTTATGTTATGCCAATTTTACCCCAATTTTTTAAATAGCCAGATTAAATGTTTCTGTGGGGTGGGGGGTCATTACCCACCCTAAAGTACATCAACAATTTTAAACTATAGACCCTATTCCAAAGTTGTGACAAAGCAGTTAACAATAACAAAATGAATTATCACACCATGACCCATTCCCAAATTAAATTTACTTAATAATAATAATAATAATAATAATAATAATAATAATAATAAATCTCAGGGAGGGCGAAAAACCCAGGGAAGAACCCTGGGAAAAAATTCCCTCCCGGCCCCCGAAGGTGACCAGCCTAAGCCTGAGAGTAACAAATTAAAGACTCTTAATAAAGGGTGGGTGGGATGGGTCGCTCCGTCTCAGCTCTAAAATGGCTGCCTCCACATGGCAGTACAGAGCTATAAGTAACAAACTCTCGTCCCAAGTCTCGCGAGACTAATAAGAGACTTGGAGCAACAACCAAACGACCCGATTGGAGAGACTTGGAGCAACTTGGAGAGACTTGGAGCAACAACCAAACGACCCGATTGGACAAGGCGCGCAGGTGTACTTGTTCCTCTGCGTGCCTTGACCAACCAGGCGTCTCCTGTCCTTATTTGGCCAGCACAACAAGAAACCCCTCCCGACTCGTCGGGGGGGGGTGTCTTTCTTCTGGCTTTGCCCATTCCAGTGTGAAAACCACTGGTGTGTGTGTGTCACAGTCACAAGATAGGAAAACTGTTCCATAGCATGATTTCTAATCTGAGTATATCACACAATACTGTTGTGCTTCCAAGAAAGCGGTGTGATTAATATATATATGATTTGGGGCTAGAATATCTACCTCCTCTCACGTGATCCAGCTTGACATGTAAGACCAGCAGCAGAGACCCTGTGAGGCTAGTCCAGTGGCTTCACAAGACAAGGCTTTCTCTGTAGTAGCACCCCAGCTGTGGAGCTCTCACCCAAGGGAAGTAAAGCTGGCTCCATCTCTTCTGAATTTATAACTGTCAGTAGTGTGCTGTTTCACATGGCCTTTGACTCTTGAAACCAGACATGTCTGTTCTGGCTGTTTTCTGGTTTTAAAACTATTGTTTAAAAAATTAGACTATTTACAATGGATTTTTAGTTGCGGTATTCCTTTTGTTTTTAAAGGGTTTTTCTCAATTGTGCATTGTGTTGTGAATCTTGGTTGGTCAGGAGGTGGTAAATAAGTGCCTTGAATGAAGTGAAATGAAATGAAATACATACTTGGTGGGTTAGGTAAGCCCCAAAGGGACATGGTGGCTCAGTGGTTAAGATGCTGACTCTGGGGATTATCATGTGCCTTTTATTGCCTGATCCAGGCACGGGCTGGACATGGCTTCAATGCGTGAAAACAGATATTATTGCATGCCTCCATGCCCAACTCAGCTGCATCACATACCCGTTCCAGACTCCTGGTAGATTCCTGGTGGACTTTTCAAACAATGATACTTTCCCATTTGCCAGAAAAGTCTGCCAGGAGTCTGGATCAGGTTTGTGATGTGGCTGAGTTGGGCACGGAGACGTATAATAAGATCAATTTTCACCTGTTTATGCCCATGCCTAGCCCGTGCCCAGATTGGGTGAAAAAAGGCATGCGATAATCTTGATCACAAGATCAGCAGGTTGGCAGTTCAAGGGCCAAGTACTGTATGACGGAGTGAGCTTCCATCACTAGTCCCAGCTTCTGTCAACCTAGCAGTTCAAAAGCATGTAAAAGTGCAAGTAGATAAATAGGTACCATTTCACTGGGAAGGTAGCAGAATTCAATGCAGTCATGCTGGCCACATAATCATGGAGTTATCTTTGATAACACTGGCTCTTCGGCTTAGTAATGGTGATGAACACAGCTCCCTACAGTTGTACATGACTTGATAACCTTGTCAAAGGGAAAACCTTTACCTTTACCTTTTTTTAGGTAAGCCCCACATAATGTTTCTCCCCTGAAGCACAAGAATGAAATGATGGCTGGAATTCTCTATCAGTATGTAAGTATCATAGTTATATAGCCAGGTAGTATCTTTCACAAAATCCCTCTGAAGAAACTTTCCAAGAAAACCCTGTGATAGGTTTGTCCTAGAGTCAATGCCAGAAACAATGTAAAGGCATACAGCAACAACAACAACAGTGTAACTCCCAGCCCACTCCACCTCCCAATCTCCACTGACTGAGCTGCAACCACTCTGAGCAACAGTGGCATTCCAATCTGAGGTGTCACCCGGTGTGTGTGTGTGTGTGTGTGGGGGGGGGCTTTGGGGGAGCCTCCAGGGGTGGAGGCCAGATGCAAACCCTCTTCCTCCCTACCCAGCACTGCTTTACCCATGAGTAAGATGGCACTGGACAGGAAGGTGGGGTGTGCTAGGGTCCTATCCAGAAGCAGGGGGCACTCAGCTGGGTGTCACATGTCTTCTGGGGTGTCACCTGGTGCAGTCCGCACTTCCCCATGATGCACTGGTGAGCAACAGTGATCTGTTACCCTGTTGACCAGGATTCAGCTGACTGATGTTTCCTCCCCCTCCTGTGTGCAATCTCTGTTGAGGTGGGAGGAAGAAGCAGGGTCCCTGTCACAATTCTCCCTTGCACTGGAGATTACTTACGGGGTGTATGTGGAAACATCAGCCAACTGTTTCTTGATTGACAGGGAAACAGACTACAGTAATTTGCTACTGCTGCTGCCCAATACGTGAGGACTGGGGGAACTTTCACAATCCCTACATATTCCTTATACCAGTGAATTTGTAGAGATTGTGAATATGAACCAGTCACAAATGTATAACCCTAGGTTGTGCATTTGCCTTAGTGAATTCTGGCGAATTAGTATTTGTTTTGTCTTGTTTCATTTTGTTATTGTTGCAATTTGCATAACATGTTTCTGCACAAAACTATTGTGTTTTCCGAGAAACATTTACAACATTTCCCTTTGTGAAACAAAGTGCACCCACCCACCCAAGTAGAGAAGAACTGGCTGAAAAATGAAACCAGCCCACCAAATGTTTTCTAATTTTAGAAAGTTCGTGCAACAAAACAACAGCTATTGTTGTTGAACTGTGCAATGTTTGCAATTTGCATAATTGTCATCCCCCCAATCCTTCTGGCATTTGCCAAAATTCTCTCAAAATTGACAGAAAATTGAGGCAGCTTTTCATTTTTGCAGGCAAGAACAAGAGAAGGAAGAATTTATGTTCCTATTCCAAGCACCACCATAAGCATCAGCCAGTAAATTAATCATTACAATAGCAGGGTATACATAAGAAGCTGCCAGAATGGTGTCACAATTCATTTATTACCTAATGCACAGCATCGTATCCATCTCTGCCTTGTATTTCTTTTTGGTTGCAAAAAATGGTAGCCTAAACTCTGGAATCCATATTTATTTGTAGGGCTCAACTATTGAAGAACTTTTAAAAAGGAATCACAAGAGCTAGAACACTATTGTTTATAATAAGCTCCCATATTTGTTTCACATTTGTGTTAGGAATTACATTCAGTCAACCATCTATTGATTTTACCATTTTATATAAGAGATAACATTTTACTTTGTAATTTTATTTAATGGGACTTGAGCGTCCATGGATTTTGGTATCTACAGGGGGTCCTGGACTCAAACTCCAGTGGATTCCAAGGGCCCACTGTATATTTCGTGTATTCAAAATGTTTTAATTTTAGTCATATGAAGAAACCATTTTAGTCATATGATGAAACTATTGTGGCATGTGCATGCATGAACATACTAGGCATCATTAATCATTTAGTTTCTATTAATGTTTGGTCAGAATTTATCCAGAGTTATAACACTTAAATGTGAGAGGAAGCAAAATGGATGGATTTGCCCATCCCTAAAGCATACACACAAGCACAATGGGAGAAGATTGGTTGGTTTAAGGCGAATCTGCTTAAGCAGGACTAGACTTACCATTAGGCCTCAAGCA
Source organism: Phrynosoma blainvillii (assembly GCA_026167975.1). Taxonomy (NCBI): domain Eukaryota; kingdom Metazoa; phylum Chordata; class Lepidosauria; order Squamata; family Phrynosomatidae; genus Phrynosoma; species Phrynosoma blainvillii. Next base: position 246,984,959 of record JANUYF010000001.1, on the reverse strand, counting down.
GCACAAGTATCATGAGTGGGCAGCAAATTGTTGGTTATTTTATCTGTATTTTACTATAGGAAACCAAAAGAAGAATTTGAAGGATGTCCATCCTCCTGTGACAAACGTCTTTGGTTTGGGCCTCTATTGATTTTCACTTGGATGGTTAGGTGGGGCAAAGCAGTGGGGGCAAAATCACTGGAATCCAGATGTGAGGAGGAGTCAGAATTCTCTGTGGGGCTGAATAATGAAAAAAATAGTAATGAACAGTGTATTTTCATTCAAATGTATTAATACTACTTATTAAGTAGTTAAGTAAAGCAATAGCACTAAAATGTTATATTGGGCTTGCAAATAGAGCTATTTTTACTAAAGGTGCTGGCTGGTATTTGAAACTGCAGCTATGGATTTGTAATCTAGAGTTATAGATCCACAACTGATCTGTGTTCAGTAAGATTATGTAGTCTTCTTGGAAACCTATGCAAATACAACCCCAGTCCACTTTAACAGCCAGCCACTGGGTTGTGTGAAAGAGATCCATTCAGCTTCTGATGAGGGAATAAAGAGAACAAGGAGGATAATGTTTCCATGTCCTTCTGCCAGCAAGTGAGTCTGTGACCATCCAAAACATGACCTCTGTCACAAGTCTTTCCCAGAGCCTCACTTGCTGAAAGGGGTTGGGGGTGGAAATGTCATTCTCCTTGTGATCAAATTTTATATACTGAAATTTTGTTGGACTTATTTTCAATCTTTTTCAAACTAAGACTTTAAAGACTTGTTTAAAGATAGCAGTACCCTGTAACCTTTGATTTGTAGCAAGAATTAGGGAAGGGGCACCTGATCTTGCATCTTGCCCCAGACCCAGTGATGCCTCTCAGCAGCCCTGAGAGAGGAACCCTTTTGTTATTGAACCTATACAAGGAAAATATCTTGAGCTAGTCCTGTGCTGAATTAGGAGCTTCTTGAAACCCAGCTCAAGCATTACATCAGCATAAAGTATTAGATACACACAAAACAAGATCTAAGCTATGGAGCACACCCATAGCAGAAATGAACCTAGATAATTCCTAAGCAGCCCACAGAACAATAAAAGTCATAAAAGACAGGCAGAAGAGAAAGAAATGGCTTCCATATAATACAACAGTATAAATGTGTATTGAACATCAGTTATCTAAATCAAATGAAGTTATACTGATTTTCACTAACTGCACATTTGACTGAACTAATCTAGGTTATAATTGTAAACAAGTTTAAGAGTTTAAATTTCATTGGAATGAATTTGGTTTGCCTTATTTTTGATTTAGCATGCATGGAGTTGTAAATATTTTGTTTATATTTGCAGTTTCATCAACAACCATTGTAAGTAGCCAGGAGTTGCTGGAAAGGATACGTGATGATTTAGGAAATAAATAGAAATTTGACATCTCAAATCTAATGCCATTAATAATCTTTATTATTAAAATCTTAATTTTGTTCTCCCAAAATTAATTATGGAAATCACTTTCTCAATTTCCCCCCCCAAATTTCAGAACATTTAACATATGCCTAGCAGACCCTGCTATCACAATCTGGCTTGCCAGAACAAAGTGGCTAATATAGGTAAGGCTGATTGAGTTTGACTCCTCCATTCCAAGGATATTTCAAAATAACCCAAAAGCCATCTCAACTCAGTGGAATTTTATTAAATAGATGAAGAAATTACTCTAGACAGGCATTATGATTCTGTAGGGATCCATATATGAGAAGCAAAATAATTTAATAAGAAAGCATGCCAAGGATACCATAGGATCCATCTATGAGCTGCTTGTCATCTTCTTCAGCACGAAGATCAAACTAAATTTTAGGGAGAATGTGTATCAGCAGCAACAAATTCATTCCCTCCTCCATAACAGGTTTTCCTCAGAGATGTATACTTCAACAATCAGACTTGTAAATTAAGAAACCTTTCCCTGTTTCCCCCTTCAACAGACTAATTACAAAACAAAAGCATGCTAAGGGGACAAATATGTGCTATGACAGACAGATATCTGTCACTTCTTCAGGAAAAATATTTTCCAAAAGACACTTCAGTCTTCTAAAAATATGGTACATTTATGTTCTAGTTCAGGAATGAGTAACTTCAGCTGATCTAGTTTAGGGAGAAGTGTCTTCAACTGAGCCATGCATACCTCTCACCCATCCTGCCACTTTATTCTAGGAACAAACCCGTGAGGTAGATCAAACGGGAGGAGAGGGAGGAAGATAAGTAATGCATTGCATTCATGTATACACACTCATGTTTTGCAGAAGCAAGAAGCACTAACAGGGGAAAGTGATGGCAAACCTCCTCTGAACAAATCTTGCCAAGAAAACCCTATAAGCTGAAAATGAATAATAGAATCATAGAGTTGGAAGAGGCCACAAGGGCCATCCTATCTAACCCCTGCCATGCAGGAACTCAAAATCAATCCATCTCCGACAGATGGCCATCCAGCCTCTGTTTAAAGACCTCCAAAGAAGGAGATTCCACAGCGCTCCGAGGGAGTGTGTTCCACTCTCGAACAGCTCTCACTGTCAGGACGTTCCTCCAAATGTTGAGGTGGAATCTCTTTTCCTGTAGCTTGCATTCGTTGTTCCGAGTCATATTCTCTGGAGCAGCAGAAAACAAGCTAGTGCAGTCCTTAATATGACATCCCTTCAAATATTTAAACAGGCTATCATATCCCCTCTTAACCGTCTCTTCTCCAGGCTAAACATACTCAGTTCCCTAAGTCATTCTTCATAGGGCATGGTTTCCAGACCCTTCACCATTTTAGTCGCCCTCCTCCTGACACACTCCAGTTTTTCAACATCCTTTTTGAATTGTGGTGCCCAGAACTGGACACAGTATTCCAGGTGGGGCTTGATCAAAGCAGAATATAGTGGCACTATTACTTCCCTTGATCTAGATACTATACTTCTATTAATGCAGCTTAAAATTGCATTGGCCTTTTTAGCTGTGCCATCACACTGTTGACTCATGTTCAACTTGTGGTCTACTAGGACTCCTAGATCCCTTTCACACGTAGTCTCATTAAGCCAGGTGTCCCCCATCTTATATCTATGCATTTCAATTTTTTTTTTTTTTTTTGCCCTAAGTGCAGTACCTTACATTTCTCTGTGTTGAAATTCATTTTGTTAGCTCTGGCCCAGCTTTCTAATCTATTAAGGTCATTTTGAAGTTTCATCCTGTCTTCTGAGGTATTAGCTATTCCTCATAATTTGGTGTCATCTGCAAATCTGAGAAGCATGCCTCCTATTCCTTCATCCAAATCATTGATAAAGATGTTGAAGATCACTGGGCCCAGGACAGAACCCTGTGGCACCCCACTGGTCACTTCTCTCCAGGATGAAGAGGAGCCATTGCTGAGCATCCTTTGGGTTTGTTCAGTCAACCAGTTACTAATCCACCTAACAGTTGTACTTTCTAGGCCACATTTTACTATCTTGTTTGCAAGAATATCATGGGGGACCTTGTCAAAAGCCTTACTGAAATCAAGTTTTGCTATGTCTACCGCATTCCCTTCATCTAGCAAGCTGGTAATTTTATCAAAAAGAGATCAGATTAGTCTAGCATGATTTGTTTTTGAGAAACCCATGTTGACTTTTAGTGATTATGGCATTCCCTTCTAAATATTCACAGACTCTCTGTTTAATGAACTGTTCTAGAATCTTTCCCAGTATTGATGTCAGACTAACTGGGTGATAGTTTTTGGGATCCTCTTTTTTCCCCTTTTGAAGATGGAGACAATGTTTGCCCTCCTCCAGTCTGCTGGGACTTCTCCTGTTCTCCAGGAGTTCTCAAAGATTATTGCCAGTGGTTCAGTGATTACATTTCCCAGTTCTTTTAATATCCTTGGATATAGTTCATCTGGTCCTGGAGACTTAAATTCATTTAGGTTAACCAGGTATTCCTGTACTTTCTCTTTAATTATTCTGTTGTGTCCTCTGCTCCATTTTCCTCAGGCTGAACACCGTTTTCCTTTTGTGAGAAGACTGAGGCAAAGAAGGTGTTGAGTAGTTCTGTCTTTTCTCTGTCCCCTGTTAGAATTTCTCCATCTTCTTTGCGCAGTGGCCCTACCATTTCCTTCTTCTTTCTTTTGCTATGGACATACCCAAGAAAACCCCTTTTTATTGTGCTTAACCACTGTAGCAAGCCTGAGCTCATTTTGTGCTTTGGCTTTCTTGACTTTACCCCTACATGTGCTAACTATTTGTTTGAATTCCTCTTTAGTGATTTCGCCCCTTTTCCATTTCTTCTACATCTCCTGTTTAAAACTTAATTCAGCTGAAAGTTCTTTTTTCATCCAACCTGGTTTCTTGAGACATCTCCCATTTTTCCTTCTCATTCTTCTCATTGGAACATTGAGATTGTGCCCCTTTTGAAAAATTCCCATCCATCATGAACTCCCTTCTCCTTTAGTATTCCTGACCATGGGATCACTCCCAGCGTTTTCCTAAGTTTGCTGAAATCAGCTCTCCTAAAGTCTAGAATGAGTGTTTAAGTATGCCTAGCTTCTCCTTTCCACTGTATAAGAAACTCCAGAAGAACATGATCACTCCCGCCTAAGGATCTCTCCACTTGCACCCATTTACCAGGTCATCCGTATTGGTTAGGATCAGATCTAAAATAGCTGATCCCTTTGTAGCCTCTTCCACTTTTGGACAAAGAAATTGTCTTCATGGCAAGTGAGGAATTTGCTAGACCTTGAAGTATTGGTTGAGTTTGACTTCCAGCAAATATCAGGATAGTTGAAGTCACCCATCACTACTACATCCCTCCTTTCTGAGTGTGTGACCATCTGTTCTAGAAAGGCATAATCCAATTCCTCAGTCTGACTTCGGGGTCTGTAGTAGACTCCCACTATAATATCCCTGTTGTTTTCTTCCCCTTTAATTTTTATCCAGATGCTCTCCACCTGATTTCCAGGATTAAAGTCCTGGATCTCTTCACAGGTGTAAACATCCCTGACATATAATGTTATTCCTCCTCATTTCCTGCTTGGCCTATTTCTCTTAAAAAGGTTATACCCCTCTATTCCTATATTCCAATCATGAGATTCATCCCACCAGGCTTCAGTGATGTCTATTATATCGTACTTGCTTTGTTGTGCTAGGAGTTCAAGTTCATCTTGTTTATTTCCCATGCTCTGTGCATTAGTGTAGACATCTAAGAGCATGGATCCTCCCCACTTGCTTCCTGTGTGAGGTTTTTTGCCTCCCACTGTTGGCCCTTGCATCATTTGCTTTGTTTCCTCAATAACACTTTGACTATTATCTCCAGCCCATGATGTCCTCCTGCCATCCAAGATACCTTCCAAGATACTGTCTCCCTCCCCCACATGACTCACTTTAAAGCCCTCCTGATCAAATGTTTGAGACTATTGGCAAAAATGTTTCTGCCAAGTGGTGTGAAATGACTTGAAGGCACAAAACAACAACAATAACAATAACAACAGCAACATGTCATGTGCAAAAGACAATTAACATTAATAAGGTTTTGATGTCACTTTTTGCATGGAAAGACTGTAATTGAAGCTCACAGCTAAAGTGAAATATTTGGCACGGTACTAAAGAACCATGTTTTGAGGGTAAAGGAGGTGTTTCATTAACTGTTCTTAAAAACTGAATCTACCACAGCAGTTACAATAGAGAAAGCAGATAATTCTCTTCTCTCTCTCTCTCTGTTTGAGTGTGAGTGTGTGTGTTTGTCCTTCTCTCTGACAAGAAAGATCTCTGGACAAAAAGTGCTAACTATCCTGACTAGACTATTTTCATCTACCATAAGTCTATCTAAGGGCCAGAGAGAAACCATATGGCAGGTTTCTTCATGCACCATGAGAAATATGATTTTCAGACCAACATGTTTAAATATATTTTACAGTAAAATATAAACATGTCAAATGCAACAAATGAATTACAGTAATTCTAAGCTGAATATCCTGGGGTAATGAGCTTAGAAATCATATTGAAGAAACATAACAAATACAACTGCATTATGAAAGAGAAGTAGCATACCATTAGAAACTATGCTGTACATGTGGATGGGTTTCCAGTTCCCTTGGCTTTCTATACAGCTGGATTAGATCTGGTTTGGTCCGGAATACAATTCTCCAGATTGGCCCCAGATTAAGCATCTGACATAGAACCATCTCTAGAATGGATTCACAATTCTCTTGAAGTTGTTAGCATATCCTACACCCCTCCTGCTGCATATGCAGTTTCATAATTAATATCTAGAATTAGTCATGTTTCGTGGTCAGGAGAACCTGTGGAAAATAAAAATTATATCTGTGTAGGAAACCACACTAACTGGAGGACATGCGAAGACCTAGATAAAACTGAGGAAATGGGTTTGCTAATCACCTCTCCCCCTTTGCATTTCCTATTGCAATGAAAGCAAAAGAAGCAATTGTAAAGCAATCAGTGACCATACTCTGTATGTCACCTGATGATGATGTTCCTACATCCCCCTTCCCACCCAATCATCAAATGATTGCTTCAAATCTAATCTAATGCTATTGTCACTCCAGAAAACCATCAGCCATTCCAGACCCTTTTGTCAGTCCTTTGGGATAGACATTGAAGCATTTGTCACACCAAATATCACTGCCTGTAGGATATGAAATGGGGTATAAATTCACCCCAGCCCTAGCCAGTTTGTTCACAGACCAGGACCCATCTGTGTAACCCTTAGACTAGCTAGATTACTGCACTACCCTCTTATAGTGCTGCTATTCCATTTTTACTGCTCTGGCTGCCTCCTATTGCATTCTGAGGTTTGTAGCTCAGTGAAGCCTAAGAGCACTCTGCCTGAGAATTCTAAATGCCCGTCCCTCAACTGCAAATCGCAGAATGCAACAGGAGGCAGCCAGAGCAGTAAAAGTGGAATAGCGGCACTGTTAAAGGGTAGTGTGGTAATCTCTTTAGTCTGAGTCACTCTGTGTTTTCCACAGACTTCTCTTCAGGGCTGGTAATTATCATCCTCTTCAAACACTGAATTCTCTCTATCCAATATTTCAAGCTTTTCTTTCCAAAAGCCTGGTATGATGCCTCAGGTTGCCTCAGTTCTTACAAGTCTATGGGCATCCTTGCACAATTCTAAATGAAATACTTTATTTACTGAATACTGGAGCTCTCTTTGTAGTTATTACTGGTGTACATAGGTGAAATTTTTTTCCAGTTACTCTCTTGTCATAGGCCTCCTTTGAGCTACAATTTCCCCAGATTTCAAGGAGATGCTGGCATTGTGGATTGGGACCCCCAACATCCCCCACCTTTGGGGGTAACAGTGTGGAAGCTGCTAGCCATCACTGTTTTGCACATACAGGTATATACAAAAAGGCCTTCTCACTGCAGAGTCCATTGTCTACCTGGATGGCCATGCCAGTGTGTGCAATGTGTGTGTGTGTAAATGGGGGGAGGGCACAGTGGGACAGTCTGATCACAAGTTGGTTCAGCTCATGAGTGTTTTGTCTGATGCCTGATCAAAGAAAATACTCATATAAGCACACTGTTATCTTCACTTGCCACTGGCTTTCATCTCCAGTTCTTGCTTTTCATCTGAGGAATTCTGAAAGAACATTAGATGTTTTCAGAGAAGCCCAGAAAAATGTGGCAAGGGTGTGTGGAAATGGCAATCCTTAATGTAGGTGAGATTCAGTAGCAACATGAAATTCTAGACAGATATGAAGATTATTCTTCAGGCAAAAGATTTGATATTTTTTAGGTGCGAGTGACTTTCCACCAATGCAATTGACTTATTTCCTTATCGGCAATAATATAATTTTATTATGTTTCAAATTTCAGTATCAAATTTGTTTGACCTAAAACAACAATGGACTTGCAAACAAAATGCTTTTCATTTACACTCAGCAAAAATATATTTCTTTCTCCTTTCCTTTTTCTCTTCAAAATCCTCACTCTTATACAACACACTCATTGAGCAGTGAACTTGTTATTAAAAGACTCCTCTCTGAGACTATGGTGGCTAAAAATGTTGTATGCTGTGGTGAAAAAAACACCCTATAATTGCTTTTGCAGATTCTCGGTACAGATAGAACACTCCAATCTTCACCTGAAACACTAAACTAAATTGATATTTGACATTTGAAGCTGTGGATTTCTATAGTGGAGTATATATTTTGAATTGGTCACATTTCTTCAAGGTGCATATGTGTGCATGTGTCTGCATGTGTGTAAATTTCCAGTAAGCAAAAATAATCTCAGTACAATTGTATCATTTCACAACTTGCCAGGTTAAAGTTTAAAAATACATTAAACCATTCCCAAGCTGTATTTTTTATTGCAAAGATTTCTTACTACACATGCTCTTTGGCCCAGCTCTAAGAGGAGACAGCTTGGATGCTTTGAGTGGTAAAAAGGTAAATTTTCAGTCATGAGCACTGGTATACACTAGAATTCCCATTTTAATCAGTGTTCAGGTAAATGGGTGAATAGTTATGTCACTGATGTCCTACAGGTGGAGCTCAAGTATAAGACTGAAATCAGTAAGATTTTACAGCAAAACCATGTGGACATTAGATCACCCATTAAGGACTATAACTGGAATCACTAAACTCAGACTATTACTTTGGACATGTCATGAGATAACAAATGAGATAGCAGCACTCCCACTAATCAAAAAATCCTGGAGCTCAGATCTTGCTATCAAAGTTGTGCCACACAACTGATGTCCAGTGAAATGTTTTCTTTGGATTGTGAACCACTAATTTCTTTCTGCTCCACACATCCTCCGTTTCAAATGTTGTTTATGTTAAGGAAAATGCAACATGGGACATACAGTAATAGAAATAAAATATGTATGTGATAGTCACAGTGACTAAGCAGGAACAATCATGAAGCTACACAGGTGAAAAGGATAATGTAATTTGGAAGCCTTGAGAGCCAAGGACAAAGTTATAGAGTGTATATTGAAAACACCTGTTATAGATTGCAAACACCTGAGATTCATTAAGTAGTCAAGGTAAAATGATGAAATACTTGGGTTGGTCTTAAGTATGGGATGATCCATGTAAACCAATCAAAATGAATGTACACGCCCACTGGGTGGAAACTGACTAGTGGGTGGTGACTAACAATGGCTATAAGTGCAATGTTTGCCAATGCATATTGTGGAGTATTTTGGTGGAGTAGAGATTGTGATTTGTAGGGCATATAGTATTTATATATAGTAGAATAAAGTAGATCTTTTATATAAGACTACTGAGTTGTCTGGTGTCTTGAGGGAAGATACAAGAACCAGAAGAATCCTGGAGAGGTTTGGAGACATCTCAGGAAGAAGAGTGAGAAGGCTTGGAGAGTTTGTCAGGGTCTTCAGCCTATTCTCTGAAACTCTGCTGCTTTGGAGAAAAGCATTAACCACTGATCAAAGCTGGTCAGCTCTGCTGCATAACAAGGTGGTGAGTTAGAGCCAGAGGTGAAGACCTACAACTCCCATCATCCCTGACAGTTTACTCACAGGGAGAGAATTATCGTGTGAGAACTAAGATGCATGGAGCAGGTTCTGCATCCCCAAGGAGATGTTAAGCTTGTAGTTCTCACACGATAATTCCCTCCCTGTGAATAAACAACATTTGAAATGGAGGATATGTGGAGCAGAAAGAGATTAGTGGTTCACAATCCAAAGAAAACACTTCACTGGACATCAGTGGTGTGGCACAACATTGATAGCAAGATCTAAGCTCCGGGATTTTTTGATTAGTGGGAATGCTGCTATCTCATTTACTATCTCATGACATATCCAAAGTAACAACCTGAATTTAGTGATCTTGGCTTCTAGTGAGAGTTCAGGCTTGATTTGCTCTATGACCTATTAGGATGCTTCATGGTATCTGCAGAATTCTCCCCCAGTACTACATTTCAAATGAGTTGAAGGCATTTTAGGTTGGCTTTCTTCACTGTCCATCTGTCACAAACATACATAGATTATTCTGACATTTGTATTTAATAATATGTCTTTATAGTTGAGGATCTAATCTAGTTATTTCATAGGCCTGAAACAGACAGGCAGGCGGGGGTGGCTTCCAGACACTCTGGGAGTGTGGTGTTTACATGACACATGCCCCCAGAGTGCCTGGAAGCCATCCCATGACCATGCTGGGGCTGTATAAGGCAGCCCAAAACTGGCCCCAAAAGGAGCGGATTTTTTCCACTCCTATTTGGGTCTATGGCAGGTGACAACCTTGGGGCTGCATCATGTGTTTGCCATAATCCTGGGGCAATCAGGCTGGGAGCGTCTTCTGGCCACTCCTTCCTGCCTGTCTGCTTCAGCCCATAGTTCTCCTTCCAGGTCTTAGGTCTTCTTCAGATTTCTTGACTATAGTCTCTATTTTGTTTAATGACTAAGCCAAAATATAGGAAAGCTTTCACCTTTTAATTTTTTTTCTGAACTATGGACTCATTAATTTTTAAGTAAATTCATACAAAAAATTTATCAGATTACAGGATTATAATTTATTAAAAGCAAGACTGGGAAACATGAGGATCATGTACTGGAATCCCAGGAGCTATTGGCCAACATGGGACTATTGGCCAACATGGCTGAGGCTTCTGGGAGCTGAAGTCCCTCGGCCCTTAAAGGGGAAAGGTTGCCTACCCCTGGTCTAAAGGTACATTTAAATACATTTGCACAATTAAAATTAGTGTGCCAACCGCATCCATTCCTTGAGCCATCAGATCTAGCTATTTGACATAAAGCTTGATTACGGGGGGTTGCAGACTGCCAGAAATAGTGTGAATTCAGTCCACTTTTAGGGTTAGGGTTAGTGCTAGGGAATCATGGGAACTGTTATTTTTCTGAGACATTGAGCCTTCTCTGTCAGACAACTCTGATGCCACAATAAAATACAGTTCCCATGGTTCCCTAACTCTAACCCTAACCCTAAAAGTGGACTGAATTCACACTATTTCTGGCAGTCTGCAACCCCCCTACATTCCATTTGGACTACTATAATGTACTCTATGTGAGGCTGCCTTTGGAAACTGTTCAGAAATTTCAATGGTTCCAGAATGCTGCAACCAGGTTGCTGAATGGAGCTGATTACAAAAGCCCTTTAATGAAACAACTCCACTGGCTGCTATTCTGTTTCTGGGCAGAATTCAAAATGTTGGCTTTGATCTTTAAAGCTCTACATGGCTTGGGTCCAGACTATATGAAAAACTGCATCTCCCTGTGCAGGAAGGCTTTGTCTTGGTTCCACCACCATTCCAAGCATCTCCCAGACATGAGAGAGCATCTTCTTGGTGGCCCCCTCCCAGGTGACATACTCACCCAGGGTGTCACTTGGTCTGTGTGTGGGGTTCTGGGGGCAGGAATTTTAGTCCCAGACTTCCGGTGGGGTTTTTGGGGTGGGGGGGCATGAAAAAGGCCTCAAGTGGGCCTTGGAGGCCCTGGGCAGCACAGAAAAGGCCCACCCAGGCTTTGGAGGCCCTGGGCAGCACAGAAAGGCCCCGGATGAGCCTTGGAGGCCCTGTCCTGGGTGGCCAAAAAAGGGCACTCGGGGTGCAGGGAACTGAGCCGGTGTCACCTCCTTCTGAAGTGTCACCCAGTGCAGTCCACACACCCCACATCCCTGAGTGACACTACTGCCCCTCCCAACTCTCTTTCTGCCAGCAGATGAAGATCTTTTTATTTAAAGAGACATTTTGGGGAGGGTGCAGTGTTTTTATTTCATTTTATTATGTTTTAAATGTCTTTAAATTGAAAATGTAAAAGTATGCAAATCCATTTACATCTTCTGCTTATTTCTCTGAAGACATGCATTTTTGTATGCACATACATTTTATACATACATATATAACAGAATAATACCTTTTGTACATACCTCTTACATACTCTTTACAAGGAATTTCCTTAATGAAAGGAATTTTATATATTATTTTCATCAATATCCATTTTTGTTGCACTTTTCACTAACACATGGATTTGGATACACACCTTTGACTAAAAAAATGCTGCTACAAAATTTAGAGAAGTGTGCATTTCAAAGAATAATGGAATTTTAATTGATGTAAATTACTTTAACATTAAATTAAGTTAATTTAATTAGTTCAACAGTGGAAATTAAGTAGGTTAATCTTAAAATGCAGACTGAATGTATTTTCTCTGCCCTCACTATTCACAATCACGGAAATTACTTTTTGAATTGACATCCAAATACTTACTCTTTTGACACAAATCAGCCTTTTCAAAGACATAAAACACCACAATATCAATCTCCTCTATTGTTGCAAGGCAATCTTTCAAAAGGAAGAGTTAAACATTCATTCTGGGGAAACTTTCTACTGCTTCTGCTACATGATTGCCTAGCATTTGGGGACTTTTAGTAAACAAGGGATGTTGCTAGAGGCTCTGTTTTGGCCTCAGAACAGATAAATAAATGTGGCAAGGTTACCCATGAAGTGAATAGCTTTCTGAAAGGAAAGGAACTTCTGATCATATCCAGCTCTTCCTCATTCTTCACTTCTTAGTTAGCTCTCCTTATTTATCACTATTGAAAAGAGAAAGCTGATGGCACCTATTTCCTAAGGGGCGTATGAGCACAACACAGCTTTTTGTGGGGTCTCCTTGCTTAGCACAGAGTGAGCATGCTACTGCAGTAGATTTTTATTACAACTGACTTTTCTGTCAAAGCACCCCTTCCACACTGTTAACACAGGTTTTAGTGCATAAAGACAGGAAGATGAGTTGCAGTAATAGAATGACCCTGTTTCCCTTGAATGTAACCTCCCAGTAAAACATGTGAGGCCAGCTCCTCCATCAACATAGCTTCAGAAGGAAAGGTATGGGCTGTGAGAAAGCAGGGAAACAGTCTTGGATAAGAGTGGGATCACCCACCACTATATTATACAAGAAATGTTACTTCTTGTACTGCAATGCCAAATCCCCAGCCAGCACACTCATCCATCTTAGAGGAGCATACCTCCTAATTTGTGGCTTCTCCAAGAATGGGCCTAGATAAGAAGCTTTGCTTCAGGACTATTTCAGATGATTAGACTGCCATGCTAATCTTTTTCCTCCCAAAAAGGATCAAAATTATAAGGAAGGAATAGTGTTCAGAAGAAGAGCTGATACTTCTAAAGACATCAATGTGTATTAATTAATTAATTAATTAATATTTAATTAATTAAATATTTCATTATGCATTTCCAGCATTATATTATTCCAAGGAATAAAATACAGTTCAGCAAATAAAATTAAATGGGTCTTTGTAGAAATCTCAAGATTGCTCCTTATCATATGCTCTTGAGCAGGGGTAGGCAACCTTTCCCCTTTAAGGGCCAAGGGACTTCAGCTCCCAGAAGCCTCAGCCATGTTGGCCAATAGCTCCTGGGATTCTGGGAGCTGAAGTCCCTCGGGCCTTAAAGGGGAAAGGTTGCCTACCCCTGCTCTCGAGTCACCACATTTATATTACACATAATATGGAAGGTCCCATGTTCATCTATTGCTTTCTTACATTGTCGGTGTATATGTTGAACACACATTTTTAGGGCAGAATTGTAAGATGTTAAAAAAAAAGACCCACCTTCTAGTTTCATTTCATCCTTTCTATTCTGCCACAATAATCCTTTACAAATTCATTAACCTGCCACTTCTCCACAGAGGCATACCTATGGAACGGCCTGCCAGACTAGATCAAATTACGACCTTGAGTAGCTTTAAGAAAGCTGTTAAGACGGATCTCTTCCAGCAGGCCTTTCCTGACTAGATTCCTGGCCTTAGGAGTTAGTCTTCCTCTCCTTCCCTTGTTCTCCTCTCCCTGTTGTAATGGGAACGGGCATTTTTAATGTTTCAATGTACTATTTTAACGTGTTTTTAAATTTGTGATTGTTTAATACTTTTTTAGGGGTGGGTGGGTTTGGGGTGTTGGGATGGGATGAGAATTGTATTCATGTATATTAATGTTGTAAGCCACACTGATTGCTTTGCAAAGGGGCAGGGTAATAATAATAATAATAATAATAATAATAATAATAATAATAAACATAGGGCCTTTGCAGACTGCTAGAAATAGTGCAAATTGAGGTCACTTTAACTGCCCTGGCTCAGTGCTAGGGAATCATGGGAATTGTATTTTTTCTGAGACATTGAGCCTTCTCTGTCAGAGAGCTCTGCTGCCACAATAAACTACATTTCCCATGATTCCCTAGCACTGAGTCAGGGCAGTTAAAGTGGACTCAATTTGCACTATTTCTGGCAGTCTGCAAAGGCCCAAAGTCTCTGATAAAGATGCTCCTTTTTACAAAGTCTTTTCTCTATTGGCACATCCCTCCTTTCCTTATTATCATCTTCATAGCTGGAAGTTTTTTTAGCAGCATCAGCTGAGAGGGTAAGGGAGGCCTGAAAAAACAAAGACTTTTGATGTGTCTGCTTTAAACAATGCAATAAAGCTTGAGCTGAAAAAGAATGTGAATCTACTCTGGCCAATGCTACTGTAGCTGTGTACATGCTGACAACAGTCAGAGTAAACAGCAGCTACCTCAAGAATCCCTTACTGAGCATGTGTGAACAGCAAAACGGAGAGATAAGGAGAGAGCAAGCAAGCTTGCCTCACCATTTAAACCTAGTATGTCCAAAAGAAGAAGAAGAAAGATATATAAGTCTGAGCACCAAAATGGAAATCACAAGGAAATTGGAAACCGGTGAAAGTAATAAAGTAATTTCTGGATGCATTTTGGAAGAAGTTTTCAAGTGGTCTCTAGAAGGTTCAGAATGTTTTTGTTTACTTATGCAAGGCTTACTTGATCATTCACTTATGCATACTATTACTTTGGAATAAAACAGTTGCTGAAACATGTTGGACTGTTGCTTTTCTTTTGTGGTGTAGGAGCCTATCCCTATCCTTTCCATGTTATTTCTGTCCCTGGTACCAAAGTTTCTGTTAGCAAAGGAATGACCAGGAACACTTCTGCTTTGTTAACTGAGGTATGCCTATAGTTGTCCAAAAATGAATTCAGACACAATGCGCCCATAGTTGGAGTATTAAACTTGGCATAAGTTCAAATCAGAACATAGCCATGAAACACACTAGATGACCTTCGGTCAATCTCTCTCTCTCCCAAATCTAGTTCCCAGGTTTCATAATAATAACATTTTTATAATAAAAGCAGGGAGGAGCGGATTGAAATAGTGATTGATTGATGGCATTTATATATCAACTTTCATCCTGCCAGGGTGAGATACATGATAGATACATGATAGATAAAGACATTTGAAACAATTGATAAATAAAACAATTTTTAGAAACACACTAAAAATGCTCCTTCAATAAATTATTTAAAACCAAATATTTAAAACAGCAATTTTAATGTGAAACAGCACATTTGTAACTCAAAAGGGATGGACCCAGTTTAATTTACTTTGGAAGGGTGTTCCATAGTGAGGCTGGTGCTACCTTATTGGAGAAAAGTCAGGAT
Organism: Phrynosoma blainvillii; assembly: GCA_026167975.1. Lineage (NCBI taxonomy): Eukaryota > Metazoa > Chordata > Lepidosauria > Squamata > Phrynosomatidae > Phrynosoma > Phrynosoma blainvillii. The sequence continues at coordinate 246,969,524 of JANUYF010000001.1, read as the reverse complement.
ATAAAGGCAACTAATAAATTATGAATACATACATCTTACTAAGTATTTGATTTCTCTGAGCTACTTGCTTTTCTTTAGCATCCTTTTATTAAGAGCCATCCGTAATGGACAGGCATCCCAAGGGTATATTGCCTCCTGACATGTTTTCTACTATGAAACAGCAGCAGCCTCTCAAGAGCATACCAAATGATGAATGCTAATTTCCTAGCTTGTTTGCATTGTGTACCTGTCTCCATCCTGATTAGTACAGAAAAAGTTGCAGGACCAAGGTCAAGCACTGTATCTGTTGAGCAATTTCATGTACTAGCAAAATGAGAAAGTAAGGGAAAGTACTGCTCTCAATGCTTATTGTTGCTGCTGTAGCTGCTGCTGCTGCTGCTGCTGTTGTCATTGTATTTGTTTTAGTTTTTGTTGTCAGAGTTTTACTCTACATATGGCATACTAAAAATCTGAATGTCTGTTATTCTGTGCCCTCAAGTCATTTCTGACTTATGGCAACCCTAATACAACCTTATCATGGTTTTGTGTGTGTGTGTATCTGTGTCTGTGTGTGCAACATCTGTTCACAGGGGCTTTGCCATTGCCCTTCCTTTGAGACTGAGAAAGTGGGACTTGCCCAACATCACCCAGTGAGTTTTCTTGACCCCCGTCTCCAGAATTGTAGTTCAATGCTCAAACCACTATACCACACTGGCTCTGTCTGAATGTTTACTGTTCATAAATCAGTACCTAACTGGCCATAAGGAACAGAAAGTATGGGCTCTAAGCAACAAAACTGGTCTTGAAATTTTAGCTTTGCAAAACTGTGGATTTGTGTGTCATGGAATGGCAATTGAGTCCATAGGCCCATTCTTCTTCGGACTAACCAACAAGAGTTTGTCCACTATATGACTTAGAAATCAGCCATTCTCAAAGTTTGGATATCCAGATGTTTTGGACTTCAGCTCCCAGAATTCTTGACTGTTGGCCAATTTAGCTGTAGGACTTCTAGGAGCTGAAGTCCAGGACATCCAGAGGAGCAAAGAAAGATCTATTTAGAGGAACATAGTTATGAATGGTACTCTGCTGTGGAATGTGGGACTTCTCCTGTCATGTCCTGGACATGTAGGATGCATATTGGAAATTAGGATGGGTCCTATGACATGTCCTGGCAATGTCGACATGTCCAGGAAATGCGTTTCCCATTGAGTCCATAGACCCATTCTGGATCAGACTAACCAACAAGAGTTTGGCCACTATATGACTTAGAAGTCAGCCATCTCCATGCTTTGGACCTCCAGATGTTTTGCACTTCAGCTTCCAGAACTCCTGACCTGTTGGCCAAGATAGCTAGGGCTTCTGGGAGTTGAAGTCAAAAACAGCTGGAGGACCAAATGAAAGATTTATTTAGAGGAACAGAATATTGAATTACACTCTGCTGTGGAAATGTGGGACCTGTTCTGGACTTAGGTGGTGTGCTGGAAATGTAGGATAGGGCGACCTACAAATGCAGGGTGGCACCTACCAGTAAGATTAGTCCTCCAAATGTAGGACTGTCATAAAAATATAGTTGTCCACCTGCAGGACTATATGTGTATGTAGGATTGTCCTATGGAGGACCACCCTCCACATGCAGGGCTGCCCTACAAATCTGGATTGTCCTATGTAGGGCCATCCTCCACATGTAGGACTTTCCTACAAATCTGGATTGACCTACATTGGACCATCCTCTACATGTAGGACTGTCTTTGAACAGAATATTGAATTACACTCTGCTGTGGAAATGTGGGATCTGTCCTGGCAATTTAGGTGATGTCCTGGAAATGTAGGAAGGCCTTCATAAGTAGGATGTGTCCTCCACATGTAGGACTGTCCTAAAAATATAGGGCATGCCCTCCACAGGAAACCCTAGAAATGTATTCCTCCAAAGATGGCGGAACACAATCATGACAATCTGCTGTGTGAATGCAGGCTATGTCCTGGAAAGTAGGACAGATCCAATATTTCCAGGATACAACCTAAATTTCCAGGACATGTCCAACATCCTGGAAAAGTCAAAAACAGCTGGAGGACCAAAGAAAGAGGTTTGCAGAATATCAGTGTATTGAATTATACTCTGCTGTGGAAAGTTGGAATGTGTCCTGGAAATGTAGGTTATTACCTGGAAATGTAGAATTGGGGAATGGAAATGTAGAATGGGGGAACATACAAATGCAGGGCGGCCTCCACATGTAGGATGGCTCTTCACATGTAGGACTGTCCTTGAAGTACAAGACTATCATACATAGGGCTATCATCCACATGCAGGACTACCCTAGAAATCAGGACTGTCCTATGGAGGACTGCCTTCCACATGTAGGGCTGCCCTACTAATCTGGATTATCCTATGTGGGGCCATCTTCCACATGTAGGACTGTCCTTCTAATCTAGATTGCCCTAAATAGGACCATCTTCCACATGCAGGACTGTCTTACAAATCCAGATTGTCCTATGTAGGACAATCCTCCACATGTAGGAGTTTACTACAAATGTAGGATGAAAAAATGTACCCCATGCCCCGCACATTGCTCCAAAGAAAGACTGTGGGACACAAAAATGAATTCCACTCTGCTGTGTGAGTGTGTGATGTGCCCTGGAAATGAAGGACATGACTTTCAAATGTTGGCCATGTCCTGGAAATGCAGGATGGGGCCAACAATTCTGCATTATATCCTGGCAATGGAGGACATGTCCAGGAAATGGGTAGGCCATTCAGCCCATAGGCCCATTCTGGTTCATTCTAACCTACAAGATTTTGGCCACTATATGACTTAGAAAACAGCCGTTCCCAAATTTTGGATCTCCAGATATTTTGAACTTCAACTCTCAGAACTCCTGACTGTTGGCCAAGCTAGCTAGGGCTTCTGGGAGTTGAAGTCCAAAACACCTGGAGGCCGAAAGAAAGATGTGTGCAGAGAAACAGAATATTGAATTATACTCTGCTGTGTGAAAGTGGGACCTGTCCTGGAAATGTAGGACTTGACCTCGAAATGTAGGCTGTGTGCAACAATCCTACAATATGTCCTGGCAATGGAAGACATGTCCAGGAAATGTGTTGGCACAGTGGATTCAGAAAACCATTTCCCTGCTTGTCCTTCAAGTCCCAGTTACTGGGTATTTGAGAAGTACATTCTCTATTGCAAATGATTAATTTGAGCTCATACTGGTTCTCACCTTAAGGTCTGTCCAGAAGGGGTTATTACAATTTGGCATTTCCATAGAAGGTCTGTGAGACTGGCTGGCAGTTGCATACCCCTTCACCACGTGTTCTCTAATACAAACAGGCAGGTAGTGTGAAAGAGTCTGTACAAAAATTCATAGTTAATGAGGTTGCTGAAGAATGATTTAACCAGTTTGATGGTTAATCATGTTCATAATAGAAAGGAACAAATAATTAATTTGAGTTTCCCAACATAATTTTAAGGAATCTGGACTGATTAAAACAGCTGTAGGGAAATCAATGTTAAGTGCAGAGTTACAATTGTCAGAGAAAGAACAGAGGAGATTAAAGGCACAATTGAGGGAAGGCAAAAGCAAGAGGTTGAAAGAAACAGATGACAAGGAGAATGTACAAAGCTGAACAATCAATATAAATCTCTCTGGAGGTGGCTTTGGGTGTATAAGAGGAATGAAGGATAGGTGAGGAAGCATAAATTCCTCATTTCCTGTTTTCAGCCCTTCCAACCCGTAACATCTTGGGAATTTATCATACTAGGATTGGAAAGTAGAATTAGAGCAGGATAGTTGGGTCTGTGGCTGTACCTTATCACATGATACTGTCTGTCCAGTAGCTGGTCTGTAGACCATCTATTGCTGGAGTGCTCCTTTTCATTGATGGACAAAACCCATCAATGCCCTCCCATCATGCTGCTTTTATTAAGAGTGTGTGATACATTCTTCTCAAAGCAGTTTTGCTACAGAGACCGTCATATGGTGCTAGTGGGTGTTATTATATTCATTTTCCCTAATCCCAGCTCCCTCTCACTATTCCTGAGCACTCTGTTTTTCTATTTTTTAAAATAAAAATATTTTTCTTTCTTTGTTTATGTTTTACTTAATGGACTGCCTTGAGAATGAAATTTCTCTAAATACATAGCAAAAGATGTGCTGGGAAAGGGTTAGGGCAAGGAAGCAGGACTATGGACACCGGTGTGCACAAGACAGATGCTGCAACAGAAGAAGCACCATCACACTTTTGAAGAGTTGTGCAATTATTACAGTTCCCAACCTGTCATTTCCTACGCAAACACTATTGGGATACCTTACAAGCCTGCTTAGATAAAGTCCCTAAAGAGATTTTTATATCTCACTACATTCACATAAAAATATGTTTGAAAGACCTTTGGTATAGACACAATATGTTGTTGCATCCGCTGCAGTAGAAATAGGTTTTCATGTTTTCAGGAGAACATCCCTTAAAGGTATACAGTGGTATAAATGACTTAGTTCTAGTAGATCTGTACCTTAGTGTTAATGTGAAATTGAAGCTCAGAAAAGAGATGTGTGATCTTTAAAATCCCTTGTCCTTATTACTATGTGAAATCAGATTCATGTTTCAGTAATAATAGGCCAAATAGTAACCCAGGCTATCAAATTTTGTTTTTGTTTTGTTTTATTAAGGAAAATGTGCCATAAAAAAGAACGGTACTCCTTTCCTTCTAGAATATTCTGCAGTTCCAGTTGATTCTTACTGATATTGCTGGTATTTCTACTAGAACTGAAAGGATCTACTAAAAGGGGTGACTAGGCTTCATCCATCTTTGCTACTCAACCTGCAGTTCTTGCAACAGCAGTTCCTGCTCCAATAGCAATTCTCTTTCCAGATCAAAATTACATTCTTTTTTAAAAAAATTATTCTCAAATTGTATAAAAATTACAAAACACATGAACAGTACTTAAAAGGCAAACAAACAAATAAACATACATATCTACAATAGACATCTCAGCACCTACCCACTCAGACTTAGCAACTCACAAACTTAAAAAATTCCACAGACATTACAAACCAACTTACTATGTTACCATACTTACTCTACTTCCTGAACTTCTTGAATGTTCTCTCTATCTGCTTTTTTATTGTGTACTTACTCTTATCCAGATGTATCTTATTTCATAATCAACTAAATAACATCTTTTATAACAGACTTAATCCCTATAATTTCTCTTTTAACCCCTTCCTTTTTGTGTTTTATCTTTATCCATTTTACCATACTGATCATTCTACTAAAGCAGGGGTTGACAACCTACGGCCCAGGGGCTGGATCCGCCCCCCCAAGGCCTTTGGACTGGCCCCAGCCTGGCCATGCCGCCGCTGCAGCTGCCGTGCACCACCGCCACCGCCCCGTCACCACGCGCACCACTACTGCGTGAGTCGCAGCCACCATTTTGTTTTTCAAAATGGCACCACGACTCGTTTGCACATGTGCCGTAGTACTGCGCATGTGCAAATGAGTTGCATCCACCATTTTGGAAAACAAAATGGCGGCCGCTACTCACTCAGGCATGTGCAGTACACCAGAAGTACTGCACATGCGCGAGTGAGCGTGCACATGCATGCACGGTACTTTTGCCGTATCGTGCATGCACGCACGAGCATGCATGTGGGGCGCTATTTCCCCCCCCAGCCTGCGGAAGACCTCGGGACCAGTGGACTGGCCCTGGTAAGCAAAAGTTGCCTACCCCTGTACTAAAGAAATACACATAATATCATCTTCTTCTACTTGTATATAATTCATCCATGATTTCCATTCATTATAAAATTTCTGTACTGATTTCTTATTAATTAGACATGTTAATTTATCCATTTCAAAGTATTCACATAATTTTGTTTTCCATTCTTCCAATTTAGGTAGTTCTCTATTTTTCCAATATTTGCATAAAGTATTCTAGTGGCCACAGTGGTATAAAATAAAGGTTTTCCAAGTTTATTTTCTAATTCTTGATTTTCTATTGTATTTAACAAATACATTTTGACATCTGCATTCTGTAACCATGTAAATGGTCCTCTTTCCCCATTCCTTCATGTGGAGAGGGAGAGGTTTTCATTGGGAGCTTTACACAGGGCAGAGGAATGGATAAAGTATGACCATGAGCAATATGCACTCCAAAGTCTTTATTTACAGTGTATGTCCCCAGTGTCAACTGGACTCCTTCCCCCTACCCAAACTTGAATTTCCACTCCTGAGCCCTTCCAAGAGCAGTATTTTCACACAAAAGTACCACACAGTTTCCTCAATGCTCTCAAAATAGAACTGGAAGTGGACCGCTGAAAATCTGGACTCTTTTTATACACCTTTTTCTCCTTTTTTCCATATTTTTTCTACTCCCCACATACAACTCCAACAAGCAAAGGGGGAATGATCTTTGAACTATGGTCAGCACGTTCAAAAGTAAAGCAGTTTTAAAATTTATTAGAATGATAAAAAAAAGGTGGTGAAAAGCAATAATTGGTTACAAAACAGTGAGCAATATAAAACATGAGGCAATAGTATAGTTAAAAATAACTATAAGATCTTAAGCAACTCTAACATGTTTAACAAATAAGAAAACAATACAAGGTGGTGACTGAACCACACATACTGAAGTATGACAGCTTGGATGGAAAAACAAATTATATTTGAGCAAATGCACAATAGCTGTAAGAAGTTTGTTATACCCTTCACCCCATCTTCTTTTAAGACTTCATACTTTAGATAAAAAGGTAATCACCTTGCTAAAGAGTAAATGCAGTGTGTCCAGACATAATCTTAATCAAATATCTAATGTATTAGCTCTAGTTAAAACTACAAATTAGCACAATTTTTATAAATATACAGAAGCATCTGATGAAGCAACCCTTTCAGAAAATGTCCTAGAGTAATTGGATCTGAAATATCCCTGTTAATTTTAGATTAGTTCTGCATAGGCTCAGCCCAGGGCAAACATATAGAAGGTGAAAACCAAAAGTAACTACAAACAGAGATACATGCATGCATGCATGCACAGGCATGCACAGGCATGCACACACACAAACACATGTCTACCTTTCTTGAGGTGTAGTGTCTCTTGATGAAATCCAGTCCCAAAGATGGGAAAATTAGGAAAGTGCAATTTACATAAGGATATAAGGAAAACTATGAATAAAAAAAATTCCCAAGTTACAGTCTACCAAGTATCTGAAGATGTTTCTCTGTCTTACAGATTTCAGGAGTTAGCTTCAGTCCCAAAGCCAACCAAAGTTTGTTTCTTTCTCTCATGTTAAGAGAAGTCTGCAAGTCCCAAATCCCAATGGAAATAGAATCAACAAGAAAGAAGTGAAGAGAGGAGCAGGAGGTGGGGTGAAGTTTTGAAGAAGGACACCCCCCCCCCCTTTCAGCTGTTCCCAACTTTTATAACTCCAGCCTTTTATGGATCTTTCCTCTGCTTGGTTCTTTCCCTATCTCATTAAAATTTTGTCAGTTAAAAATTGGTCTGCCTACATCTATTTGGAAGAACAATTATTTTAAATCTTCTTTTCAGATACTTAAAAAGTCATAAAAATCTGTACCTCAGGTTCATCCTTGGCACTATGTAGATAAACGCCTTCCGGGATCATAAATATGTCCTCATTAGTTTGAATTTTTTTTCATCAAAAGGGAATGAGAACAGCCCTTATCAATACCAACTGAGAGCAAAACCGAAATAATTGATAATGATTAATCACAGCAATGATAAGCTTAAACCAAGTATTTTTGACCCTCAAGTTTAGCAAGTTTGTAATAAAAGTATAAAATTTCTATTGTTTTGTTGGATGAACACAAGAGAAACTTGTCCTTACTTCAAATAGAAGCACACATATTAAAAAACCTAAGCATATAAAGAAGGAAATATTTATTCCTAAAGAATTATAACAGACACTACTAAACTTTATTCACTTAATTATTCCCTTTTTTATATCCAGGTACCAGCTCTATTCTTATTAAAGAAAACTAACCTATAATGACAAATAAAATGTAACTATATTTTCATTAAAATCATTGTTAGACTTCTGTGTTTATTCTCTGTATTATTTTCAACCAACAAGATAGCTTAAGAAATAATTTGTTTTGTAGTTTTAATTGGGGATCTTCAAGGCTGTCCAATGCAGATTTCTGATCTTCAAATGTGCTTTATTAGCCCATCTGCAAAAAGCAATCAATCTTTTTGTGCTCTTCATCCCAGTTGGCCTAGCTCATACATCTACATCTCATCTTCAAAGCCAGGTTGGCCTCACCACTGTGGGTTTATTGCAGCTGCAAACTTCCATCATGAAGTCTGTGAACCAAAGTTTTCTCATCCAAAATCTTTGTACACTGGAAATGATCAGACTTGAGACCTTAGGCTTTCCCCCCCTTGTTTCTGGCACTCCCAAATATTCAAGGAATACAGTAAAATTCATGATTTCCTCCACACAGGCAACTGTCTGACCACAGAACAAACAGAAAATTTAGGCTAAAGATGATTTCAGTCTGACCTAGCAATGCTCTTCATTGGTTGGTTGGTTGGTTGGTTTTTTGTTTTGTTTTGTTGTTGTTCAAAAATGGTCCCTCATTTGCAACTTGAAGCCAATTCCATTATTTTGTTTTGTTTTTATTTCAGTGTCAAGAACCATGGGGTGTGTGTATGTGAAAAAGTGTTCCTGGCCCAAGAAAAGTTGTTCAACCCCAGTGGGGACAGAGATAAAATATCAGACACTTCTCTTTCTGTTGTCCTCACAGTAATTGCCCTCAAATTGGCAGAAGCAAAGCAGGAATGAATCTGGTTTGGTTCATCTGGCTTGGTTCTTATATGGTAAACAAGAAAATGAAAAAATAAAATAAAATAAAAATTTAAAAAATCTTGTCACCTTCCAGTTAGATTTTTGTATGTGTGCAAAACCCTGGAGAAAGTCTGCACATTTTTTAACACTGGGTGTTTACATTCTTTTATAAATGTACAAATCCAAAACTTCATTCAATATATGGTCCCTTGTGGCATGGACTACTAAAAAGCAATAGTGTTTGCATCTTCTTGATCAGTCAGTTTGCTGTCTTTGGCTGCAATCCTGTATGGCTCAGTGTAGTGTAATAATTCCACAAGTGGACCTATGCTAGGCTGAGCCATATGCCACCCTCCTGGACTTACCATACTGTGTCCAAACCTACTCCTTCTGACACAGCCATTCTGTGCCTTATGGGAAGTGGGAAGGATTAGAGAATTGTCCCTGTAGCCAGGCAAAAAATGATTACATCACGAATGAGACCTATCAGTCTCTGGAAGTCTCAGTACTGCTATATTTACCCTGCAACTGGCTACAGGAACATAGCCAGAAGGTCCTTTGCCCCCACCTTTGGAATAGCTGGGGGAGAAGCTCAGAGGCTGTATGGAAGCCTAGGAGGGTTTTTCTGCAGTACAAAGAGGGAGAAAGTGAATGATAACCCTTGTAGTGCATGTGTATGTCTCTGACAGCATGGCAGACCATGTATGCTGAGCTGTGTAAAGGAAAAGGCTAAACCCAAAAGGGCCCCCCTCCTTCACATTCTTACATAAAACTATGCAAGTTTGAAAGGTAAGAGCTCATTGAGTTGTTAATTAATCTAGTCACAATTTTATATGCATTAATTTATCACATATTAATCACAATTATTTATCATACATTTATGCATTTATGTAGTGGCAGCATGGGTCCTGGATCTAGGCTATCATTCATCAGTGTTTGGTGGTCATTGGTAATGTATGGGATCCCTTTATGGGACCTGAGAATTGTAGTGCAGATAGGATGTCACCCAAGTTGGGGTGGACACCTTGCCAACATTGCCCAGTGACAGGTGTTACACATGACATCAGCCTGGCAGTTCTCCCCTGTCATCCCTGTGGTTCAAAACCAAGCTGGTGTGAGGTTCATCAATCAAGAGTCAGGTTGGTTGATGCTTGGATCTGGATCCATACTTTTGACCAACCCCTGTTTTCAGCTGTAAACAATAAAGTTGTGGCCTTTCCCCCCGCCATTGTGTTGTTGTGTGTTGTATTTCATGCCTTGCAACTTCACCCTTGGGTAAGCAAATTAATCTGGTAACAAATTTTTCATACTTATTGATTTATTACATATTTATTACAGTTATTCACAACACATTTATGATTTGTGAATCACTTACTTTAGAAAGGTCTGAGCTACACACAAACAATACATGCTAAAACCATAATAAAATGTTAAAGACTGTAAAAAGAAGAGTGCAACAATAAGGTAAAACAGAATTCCATGTTTTCAAGTAGACAATGTTTCCAAGTTTCCCCTCATAGAGTTTGTTTTGGTCACTTGTAGTTCTCAATATGCATTTTGGAAAACTGACAGTGGAAAATAATGAGATATGATTCTATGATTTGGAGTGATCAACAATGTAAAACTGTAAAAGAAAGCAGTCTGTTTACTTTAGTCTCCCATCTCTGTCGAAAGATTTTATTTTACAACATTGAAATGGCTTTATACCTGCCTTGTAATTTTCTGATTATGACCACATTATTATCTACTAATACTGTATGTAAAAGTACTCAGAATACATTTATCCCTTACTATAATGGTGGTATATCACTTATTTCAAAATTACCATTTATTCAAAAGTATCATATGTGCAGTCCTGAGCGACAGTTGCTCACATTATATCTGTAAATTATCAAATAAAGTAGGAAACTACCATTTTATTTTGTTTTTTTAATGACAATCACACAGTGTGGGCATGTGATTGTGATGATCAAGACAGACTTTTGTCTTTATCCTAACAATGCCCATGGAATAATATCACTCTCATGATAGGGACTGCAGACAAGTGATTGTTTTGATCTGGTATATTCTGGATAAGGATTTGTTACAATTTGATTTTTTTTCATATCTGAAATGGAAAGATCAAGAGCTTTTTAAAATACTGGGTAAAATCTGGCCAGTGCAAATATGCAATGTTGGTCTCAAATTGTTTTTGAAAAATTTATGAAAATTGGCATATGAATTCATATCTGGAATTCATATCTGGAATTCATATATCTTTCCTACAATGCTTCTAAAAAGCATCACATGATCTACCCCCAGTGAGTCTGGGGCCAGGGAGGGTGGGGGGAGACATTTCCATGCCAACTGAGTTGGAATATCTATAATAATAATAATAATAATAATAATAATAATAATAATAATAATAATTTTATCCTGCCCCTCTGCAGCGCAATCGGGGCGGCATACAGCAGATTAAAACACATCACAAGTTAAAACATGTCCAACAACCCATTCCCAACCCACACAACCCCTTAAAAATGTATTAAACTATTACAAAATTAAAATACAAGATAAAACAAACAATACAAATAGCAGCTTGGCAGAGGCAACTAAAGAGCCAGAATCATTGTCTTCTGCTTATACTTTTTCTTTTGGGCTGGGAAGTTATTCAGGGAAGGCCTGCCAGAAAAGATCTGTCTTTACTGCTTTTTTAAAGCAGTCAAGAGTAGTAATGAGACGGATCCCATCCATCAGGCCATTCCATAATCTGGGAGCGGAGGCAGAGAAGGTCCTCTGTGAGGTCACTGACAGCCTGGTTTTTATGGGCTGTAACAGGTTCCTTCCAGAGGATCGAAGTGCTCGGGGAGGGTCATAGGGAAGGAGGCGGTCCCGAAGATAAGTTGGACCCAAGCCATGTAGGGCTTTAAAGGTCATAACCAACACCTTGTACTGTGCTCGGAAACTAATGGGCAGCCAGTGGAGAGATTTCAGCACTGGTGTAATGTGCTCTCTCCTAGATGTACCAGTAAGTAACCTGGCTACCATATTTTGGACTAATTGAAGTTTCCGAGTTAAGCTCAAGGGTAGCTCCATGTAGAGCATGTTACAGAAGTCTAGACACGAGGTTACCAGAGCGTGTACCACAGTTTCAAGATCCCTACTTTCCAGGAAAGGGCGCAGCTGGCATATCAGCTGAAGCGGATAACAGGCACTCCTGACCGTCGCATTCACCTGATTAGTCATGTGAAATGATGAATCTAGGAGTACCCCCAGACTGCGAACACAGTCCTTGGAGGAGAGTGTGAATCCATCCAGGGAGTTGTATTCCCAGACTTGGTTTTGGGCCCATGACTGTTAATACCTCCATTTCGTCTGGATTCAGTCTCAGTCTGTTTTTCCTCATCCAGTCCATTACCGCTTTAAGACAATCATTGAGAGGAGAGATGCCATCTGAAGTCTGAGCAGATGACCGGGTCATGGAGAGATATATCTGGGTGTTGTCAGCATACTGAAGAGACCGTGCACCATGCCTCCGAATGATCTCTCCCAGCGGCTTCATATAAATGTTAAATAGCATTGGGGACAGGATGGTGCCCTGAAGGACACCACATTTAAGCTCTATTTTGGAAGAGCAACTGTCTCCAAGCCTCACCCTCTGGGATCTGCCTGAGAGGAAGGAATGGAACCACCGCAAAGCAGTGCCTCCGATTCCTAACTCTCTCAGGAGATCTAAGAGGATGGAATGGTCTATTGTGTCAAAGGCCACTGAGAGGTCCAAGAGCACCAACAGGGTTACACTACTTCTGTCGATACTCAAGCGGAGGTTGTCGGCCAGCGCAACCATGGCAGTCTCAACTCCATATCCTGTCCTAAAGCCAGTTTGAAATGGATCTAGATAATCAGTTTCATCCAAGACAACTTGGAGATGGGAACCAACTGCCCTCTCAATGATCTTGCTTAAAAAAGGGAGCAAGGAGACCGGTCTATAGTTGTTCCTGTCTAGGGGGCCCAGGGAAGGCTTTTTCAGGAGCGACTTGACCGTCGCTTCCTTTAAACAAGATGGAACGATGCCTTCCCTGAAAGACGCATTGATAGTATCCCGAAAGAATATCCTCAATGCGTCACCCCCCTGGACGACCAGCCAAGATGGACATGGATCGAGAGTGCAGGTCGTCTTCCTCACTCTACCAAGAAGCTTGTCCACGTCATCGGTACTCCCAGCATCTGTTGGTGCTGGGAGGAGGCAATTCCTCTATCTCCCTCTACCCTCATCCAGCTGCAAGAGGAGAACTGGCCTTGACTCATTCTCTCCTTTTACTAAACAAGGCCTGTCATGCTGCTGAAGCCTAAACCAAACTTTTACTAAAGCTATAAGCCCCAGGAGTAAAAATTGCTTGGTGTTGATTATTGTTAAAAATTTGTTTTGCTGTAATTGCATGATTGCATCAGGTTGATGGCCTGATGCAGCAACACAATGGTGAAATTACAGCAAGAATTAAGGAAAAATGTATTGGGAAATGGAGTAAAAGCAACATTGTTCCTGTGCATCCTGACATCCTCTTTGTTCGGACACTGGAAGTGGAGTGACTTCATGTTGCTTGGGGATGGGGAGGAGAAGAGCACAACCACAGCCATTCACACCACAGGACTGCTGGAATACCAGTGTCGATTTATGGTGAGTGTGTGCAGAGTGTGTGCAGGACTGCCATTCACCAGCTCCATACATCTCTGGATCTGTAGCTCCCTGCAGCTTGCACCATTCCATGAAACCAGACCAGAGATCATTCTCTTCAAAAGAAGGTTCTTTATTCTTCAGTTGTAACTTAACATGATAACTATTTACATTGTAGAAAAGCCATAAGCAGGCAATGGCCAAAACAAGAACAGAAACAAGAACAAAGGAAAACCCCATGCCAAGCCCAGCAATCCACTCAAGGCAATAACTCCACCCCCAGGTTGATACCTTTATAGACATTTGTTAAACAGCCTCTAAACCCAGCCTTCTTCCTGTGTCTTGTGTCATGTGACCAGTGGTTCTCACACACTCTGATGACCTAATCTGTTTTCTTCTTGCATCCTGTGTTCTCAGACACACTGACCTTGGATATGTTATTTTCGTGTAATCCACCTGCAGGCTAAAACTTTCACAGCTAGAATTTTCCCACATCTGTACATTTCCACTCTGACTACAAAACCCAACAGCTGGAACTATGTTTTTGATACTTATAAGTTCATTTTAGTCATGATCTTTTAATGATGCTTATTATCATTGCATTTTTTTTATTTTCATGGCATACATTGGTTATTAGTTATTAGCATTGCTTGTGAACTACTTTACTTAAGATTGATATGCAAGTGTGAATGGGTTCCAGGAGTGAGAGCCCTCCCCAGGAGCTAAAGGCTTTCCTAAAAGATAATTCCCTGGACCACAAGTTTAGTTCCCCAAACTGACACCTTCTAAATTTTCATAGCAAAGAGAATTTGGCAATGTGAAAATGATCACCTGCCCAATTTGCATTTGAACAGATGAATAATTTTCAAGGGGGGGGGAATGTTACCATACCCGATTTAATATATAGACCCTTTTTTGTGGGTCCCTGCCATGGCCCCGGACTGGAAGAGCCCAACCGCCATGGATCAGATCTGCACCTACAACAATTTGCAGATCAAAAGGGCTAGACCTAGGAGCTGCAAAGCAGGACATTCGCACCTAGGAGATTTACGAGTCTGGCTGAAAATATGATAACATGAACATCCCGTCTCCTCTCCTTGGAAATTGTTTACTTCAAAGTGTAGTAATCTGGAATCCTTTGCTATATAATAGCAAGTATTCACCTCAGGCTAGGTTTAATGGTATAAAAGATCCCCAAAATCTCAGGCACATTGGGTTTGGTTAGATTTCATAGTGACACTATGCCACTGTGAACTCTAACTTGGGCACCGGCTCTTTCCGTTGTCATTTCCCTTTCATAGTGGTTGAGTCTATCCATCTTAATTCACCGTTGGAGCAGCTTCCTTCAGTTAATTATCACCATTAGAAAGTCTTGTGTGTCCTCTCCAAGCTAACTACCTTATTCCTGAGTGTATGAGTGAATGGTAGAGTGTCTTTGTATGCTTGAATCTGCAAATGAAAATTACAGTTCATTGGAAAGCTTTGTCTCTATCAGTCTATCCCCTAGCCACCTCTGTAAACATTGAAGTCCCGTTGAAACTTGTACTTTAGTCATTCCCCAGGTTCAAGCCCTTCTTACACTACTCACTTATAGCAGTTTGATAACTTTTACTTGTTACAGTTAGCAGATTTTGCATGCCTGTGCTCCTTAACTGCTAGTTTGCATGTTTGCATACTTCCTGCTTCTTTGTTTTAACACACCTTCTCACTTCCTACAGCAGTGTAATCTTCAGCAATTCTTTTCTCTTCAATAGATCTTACATTTCAGTATTAGATCAAGTATTTGTAAGTAAAGCTAATTTGATATATTTTACAAAGAAGACTGGGCTTTTTACTCTGTGGAAATGAGTGAGGGGTGTGACTGGTTGTTGGGCAACTTCAATCTTGATTCTAATTTGGTTATTTTCCTTGAGAAATCCACTCTTTTTCACATTTCCTAACATTAACAGACTGCAGTTTTGTACCATGGTGGTGCACTTAGAATTCTGTGCTATATTTTTTTTTAGGAGTTTTAAGTACCCCTCATAAAACAACAAATCCCAGGAGTCCATAGAATAGAGCTATGAAACTAGAGTGAGGCCAAACTGCTATAAATGTGTAGTATAGCTATATTTTCTGTGTGCAGTAATGTGGAGCAGAGATTTTTATCCTATTTCTCAGCTGGCACCTTTATTTCTCGGATGTCAAGAGTACATGCACACACACGCACATGCAGACATACTGACACACACATAAACACACACAAACACACACTTGATTGTATGAAAAGTGCCTTAAAGATAACTGAATTTAGGTCCTGACCATTTTTAAAAATCAGCAGAAAGCATTACAATGAAAATCAGTGTTTGTCAGCCTCTGGGTTTTTATAGGATGTTACCAAATGAGGATTATTATAATCATAAACATGTCTCCCATTCTGCTGATTTATCTCAGGGGTTTGAAAGGCATTTTGATTGGTCTGTCATTCCATAAAATCATTCACATAAACCACTACTTGCATTACAAGCTATGTATTCATGTTTTATTGTCCACTGAAGAAATGTTTGTGTTATTGACCAGAATAATAAATGGTCTCTCTCATTCTCTCTGAGGAAACTGCACATAAGAGCTAGCATTAACTAATTATTTGAAGAACATAAAAGAAAAGGATAAATATTAACCTTTCATTGCAATGCTTAAGGGAAGATTATGTTACATTTGCAAGTTCCTGAAAGTGTTGTCGTGGCTCAGAAAAGCATGTGCACTAATTACAATGGTTCCCTGGCCTTTTGGTTTTATTGTTTATTATTCTCAGCGAATCTGAAACATTTAACAGCTGCTGATCCTATAACAGACACTCATTACAGGGGTAGGCAGAAGTGAATCATCTGCTACATATTACCAAAAGGGCAAAAGGTATTGTTTTTATGTTTGCTACCTACATGTCAACATAATCTCAAAAATCTCAATATTTTTATGACTGAACATAAGGATTGAATCTGTTTGTATTTTTATCTTTGCTTTTCCTGTCAGTCATCTCCATATAATGGTAACTGATACCCAGAGACTGAACATTTCTATTTTAGATGGGCCCAGCTGGCTGGTTGCTGTAGAATAAACAAAACAAAACAACTTTTTCAAGCTCTCTAGAGATCCTATGGAAGAAGAGAGGAATGGGAGCCCCACCAGGTTGGAACTACACCTTAATACAGTAGGCAACCTGGGGGAGCCAGTATGGCACAGTGATTTGAGTGCTGGACTACAACTCTGGAGACCAGGGTTCAATTCCTTACATGGCCATGAAACCAATTGTGTGACCTTGGACAAGTTGCATGCTTTCAGCCTCAGGTAAAGGCAATGGCAAGCCTCCTCTGACTAATCTTGCCAAGAAAACTTCATGATGGGGTCACTTTAGGGTCTCCAAAGTTGGAAATAACTTGAAGTCACACAACAGGCAACCTGGAGCCCTCCAGATATTTTAGACTACACCTCCTTTCGCATCTGGAGGGTAACAGACTAGGGCAAGGTCTGAAGTGATTGCCTTATCCTATGAGCATAAATTTCCCCTGTGGTTTAGAATCCTAATTAGAAAAAGTTCCAAATCTAGGCATCTAAATCATACTTATCACTTCATAACTTTTTCCACCTTGTGTGTGAATGGTGGGGATCATGTGGCAAGAGTCTGGTCAAAGGTTTGGACATGACTGTACCTCTTTTGTACACATGGAAGAATACAACTTGGAGGAGAGCACCTGATAGACACTCTTCTTAATGGCAGATCTTATTTGTAAACAAACTGTATTGTACTAGCTTATGTCTCCTTTGCAGGAAAAAAAAAAGCCTCAGAAGCAAAGATGTCCTTATGTAACTAACAATCACCTCTTCAGTTATTTATAAAAGGGTTGTTGTTTGTATTTCAATCTGCTTTCCCCCTGAAAGTTCAGGCTGAAGAACAGTAAAGAACTCAAAGTCAAAGCACGAAAAGAGGGGCTGTATTGGTTAGAAAACTAACAAAAATGCAATTAAGACATTTGCAGTAGACTCAGCTCTCACCTTTCACCACTCTGCTTAGACAAGGGGATGGTTCCTTTTTTAAATAAGAGTTGAGGTACAGTACTTACATGGACCAGTGGGTAGGTTGACCCAACTTTCTTGGTTCATTTTTGACTACAATTTCTGGACTTATACATGAGATAATAATAATAATAATAATAATAATAATAATAATATCCCACTTCTCTGTAAAACAACCAAGGTGGCTTACAGATAAAACAAACAATCCCTTCTCCCAATAGCCCACCCCCTAATGAGCCCTGGTGGTGCAGTGGTTAAATGCCTGTACTGCAGCCACTCACTTATAGACCACAGGTTGCGAGTTCAATACTAGCCAGGGCTCAGGCTAGACTCAGGCCTGCATCTTTCCAAGGTCGCTAAAATGAGTACCCAGCTGTTGGGGGGCAATGAGCTTACAGTTGTAAACCGCTTAGACACCCCATAGCACAGTATGAAATGGTATATAAATGAAGCTGCTTTGCTTTGCTAATGCAATTAAACAAACAAAATATAAAAACATACTTAAAAATCACAAATAACTAATAATTTAAAATGGTTATAGCAAAAATCAAGGACAGGCTTAACTATTTTTGGTGGCTGGTTACCTACACAGGAAAGGCCTGCTGGAAGAGATCCGTCTTAACAGCTTTTTAAAAACTATTTAGGGTGGTCAAATGATGGATCTCATCCAGCAGGCTGTTTCAAAGTCTGGGAGCGGTAGCTGAAAAGGTCCTCTGGGCAGTTGCAGATAATTTAGTTTTTATAAGTTGCAATAAATTCTTCCCAGAGGACCTAAGTGCACGGGGTGGATAATACGGAAGGAGGTGGTCCCAAAGATAGGTTGGACCCAAGCCATTTAGGACTTTAAAGGTAATAACCAACATCTTGTACTGCGCCCAGAAACTAATAGGCAGCCAGTGAAGTGATCTTAGGATAGGTGTTATATGGTTTCGCCTGGTTTTACCTGAGACCAGCCTGGCTACCACATTCTGTACCAGTTGAAGTTTCTGAACTAGGTACAAGGGTAGCCCCATGTAGAGTGCATTGCAGAAATCAAGCCGAGAGGTTACCAGTGAATGTACCATGGTTTTGAGGTCCCTAACCTCCAGGAAAGGGTGCAGTTGGCATATCAGCTGAAGCTGATAGCAGACACTCCTGACCACTGCATTCACCTGATTTGTCATCTGAAGTGACGGATCTAGGAGCACCCCTAGACTGAAAACACAGTCCTTTGATGAGAGTGTGACCCCATCTAGACTGGAGATTGTATCCCAAAGCCATTACCGTTAGTACCTCCATTTTGTCTGGATTCAGTTTCAATCTGTTTTTCATCATCCAGTCCATTACCACTTTAAGACATTCATTGAGAAGGGAGATGCTATCTGAAGTCAAAGCTGTAGACCGAGACATAGAGAAATATATCTGGGTGTCTGCAGTGTACTGATAACACCCTGCTCCATGTCTCCAGATGATCTCTCCCAGCGGCTTCATATATATGTTAAATAGCATCAGGGACAGGATGGTGCCCTGAGGGATGCCACAATTAAGCTCCTTTTTAGCTGAACAACTGTCCCCGAGCATCACCCTTTGGAACCTGCCCGAGAGAAAGGAAAAGAATGCAATGCCTCCAATTCCTAATTCTCTCAGGCGTTCCAAGAGGATGTCATGTCCTATTGCGTCAAAGGCCACTGAAAGGTCCAATAGCGCCAACAGGTCACACTACCCCTGTCGATGCCCAGACAAAGGTCATCAGCTAAGGCAACCATGGCAGTCTCCTGTCCTAAAGCCAGTTTGAAATGGATCCAGATAATTAGTTTCCTCCAAAACAGCTTGGAGCTGAAGAGCAACAGCCTTCTCGATCACCTTGCTCAAAAAAGGTAGCAAAGAGAATGGCCTATAGCTGTTCATGTCCAGAGGGTCAAGGGAAGGTTTTTCCACTGCTTCCTTCAAACTAGATGGAACATGACCTTCCCTAAGGGATGCATTGATGATGTCCCTCAGGAACATCCTCAAGGCATTTCCCCCCTGGACGGCCAGCCATGAAGGGCAAGGGTTGAGAGGGCAAGTTGTCTTCCTCACTCTACCAAGGAGTTTGTCCATGTCATCAGTACTCACTGATTGGAACTGATCCAGTATAATCTCATCAGCGGAGTTGCTGGACACCTCATCTATCAATTCTGCTATAACAGCGGCATTCAAGTCAGCTCTTTTCTGAGAGATTTTATCTGCAAAGAAGTTGTTAAACGCATCTCAGCAAGCCGTTGTCAGGTAAAGTAATGGGTTCTTCACAGGTGGAGTCTGTGTCAGTTCCCTTACCACCCTAAACAGCTCTGCTGGATGAGACTCTGCAGATGCAATATGTGCAGAGAGGAAAGATTTCCTCACTGCATGTATTGCCTCTCCATAGGGGCAAAGAAATTTCCTATGACAAGTTCTGTCAGATAAGAGTCTAGTTCTCCACCAGACACACTCTAGTCATTGTTCAACCCACTTCATCTTCCTGAGTCCTTCCGTATACCATGGTTGATTATTAGGATGCTCATGTCACTTGGCAAGATGGGTGTTCCAGGTATTAACCAAAGCTTTGACAGAATTGCTGGCATTACCAACCATTAAACTCTCTAAGGCTTTCTGGAATCCAGTTGGTTCCATAAGCCTTCAAGGGTGGACCATTCTAATGGGTCCTCCACACCTGGTGGGGCAGACAGTGACTCTTAGGGCCTAAACAGACTGCCAGAAATAGTGCACATTAAATTGAGGCACTGCTCTGGCTCAGTGCTAGGGAATCATGGGAACTGTAATTTATTGTGGCACCAGAGCTCTCTGACAGAGAAGGCTCAATGTCCCAGAAAAAAAATACAATTCCCATGACTCCCTAGCACTGAGCCAGGGCAGTGCCTCAATTTAATGTGCACTATTTCTGGCAGTCTGCTTAGGCCTTTAGTTTGGCCTTAATCGGAAAATCATCTGTCCATGACAATGTGGTGGTTTTAATAACTTCCGCCCACGGATATTCCTGTTCCGTACTGAAGACCGCATCAAGAGTATGACCTGGATAATGTGTGAGCCCGGTGACCAATTGGGATAGGCCCATGTTTGTCATTGTCAGAACTATGCCTGCATGCATATGTTCTGCCAGGTTATGGCTTGTTTGGTGGGGATGATGGTGGGGCTAATAGTGGTCTTAGGGTAGTAGCATAGATTTCAGGCATAACGGGCTGTGAGTAGCTTGGGGGATGGGAGGTGATGAGTCTGAGGTTGTTTTGGGAAATTGGGCCTCTTGGAATGCATTGCTGGTGAGAGGAGGTTGGTACAGTGTGGAGTTAGCTGGGCCTGGGAATAGGAGGGGTGTGTAGCTGATAAAGTGGGGGCCGGGTGGAATGTCTAGCTGTGGGAATTGTAGGTGGCTGCTAGTTTTCATGCCATGAAAGGAGGGGTGGAGCAATTTGCGGGGTTTAATTAGGTGCTTGCTAGA
Source organism: Phrynosoma blainvillii (assembly GCA_026167975.1). Classification (NCBI taxonomy): domain Eukaryota; kingdom Metazoa; phylum Chordata; class Lepidosauria; order Squamata; family Phrynosomatidae; genus Phrynosoma; species Phrynosoma blainvillii. Next base: position 246,948,590 of record JANUYF010000001.1, on the reverse strand, counting down.
AGCGGGGATTAGTTCTGGCTTAAACATAGTCTGGTGGATTACTGTCTTTGTGTTCTTCAATAAACTCCTAATTGCAACAATTGGCTGGTTTACTGGCTACACAGAGAGCTGAGTCTCTCAGAACTGACAGTCATGGACTCCATGAACTCCCAAGCTGCACCTGTTAGATTTGACAAACTGGTCTCGAGTGAGATGTTGAAGTCGCCCAAGACTAAAAGTCTAGGCAATTCCAACAGCAACTCTGAGACCAGCTGTGTCAGCTCGGTTAGGGAGTTTGTTAGGCAACGGGGTGGACGGTATACTAGCAGAATCCCCAAACTATCCTTGGTCCTCAGGCTCAGGTACATGCACTCGAAGTGGACTGTTTTCCGGACAGGTATCCTGACCAAAGTAAGATTATTTTTATGAACCAGAGCCACTCCACCCCCTCACCCACTTCCCCATACCTGCTCACTACCCATCTGGGAGGGCCTGTGCCCAAGTTATAGCACTGCCTTCTCCCAGCCAGGTCTCTGTAAAGCAAGCCAGGTTGGCATCTTCATCTAGAAGAGTATCATAAATGATCTGAGTTTTGTTTTTGACCAACCTGGCATTGCAAAGGAGCAAGGTAGGGTTCTGTGGAACGGTTGGTGCGCTCTCCAATCCATTCTGGGAAACAGATTGAATTGAAGGAGGGATAGCTCTCAGACATCGATCCCACCTTCCTTTGTAACAAGCTTTCATCCTGTTCATACCTTCCTTTCCCCCGCACAACCTGGGTTTTCACCCCCAGATCACAACTGGCCACACATGCCTGTCCCTTATTCACAGAGTCCTTCAAGTTCCCTCAAATTACTGGTGGGCAGCAAAGCCTCCAGCAGTCTAGGAGGGCCTTGGGAACCAGTTATTTATGATTAGCCCAGTAGTTCTTGGGATGCTTCCACATCTTCCAGCCAGCTGGCCAGCAGGCTGGCTGGCTGGCTGGTGGTGTTCCTGGGGGTGGGGGAGTGACTATTTAAAGACAGCCACTCCTGGCCACATCCCCGCTCCCTGCTGCCTTGCACAGCTGCCTTTAGCCCAGGTGGAATGGGGGGAAAGGAGGCTGCTGTGGTGTCCTCTGCATTCTCTGGCTGGCTGGGTGGTGATATACAGTACCTAAAGGTGAAAATGTGTGTTACACATAGCACATGGCTGTGACCAAGAGTCACATCTTTGTGTCAATAAATATTTCCCCTCTCTTCAAGCAGGAGCCAGTGATCTGGACTGAAATAGAAAAATGCACAATGTGATGATATCATGCCATGGGGGAAATGTCCTACACAGTACAAAAGAAGGGAGGAGAAACCCACACACTTCTACCTTAATTACAGGTATGAAGCACAGAAGTATATTTTGTATGTCTAAACTGTGGCCCATTAGATGTTGGAGGACACTTCTATAATCATTAATTCTTCTTGGTATGCTTGATGGGAGCTGTAGTTGAATAATGTCAGGAATTTCACAGTCATCCACTCCAGTTTGATCTAAATAACCTAAGATTTGGTTCAGATTCAAACCTCTGCAAGATGTTTGGTAGTAGATTCAAGATTTCTATAGTAATTTACAACATTTGCATGTATACTATAACAACACTTGAGGTGCACAGTCATACATTATCTCTCCCTAAAGGAAAACTGTCCAATATTCTTCAGATGTTTAGTCTATTAACCTTTAGGAGAATCAAATTTCACCCTGTAAAAGTTATTGATTCCCATTAATTGTTACAGTGTTACAAAAAGTAATTAATTATCATTACTCCCTGAAATGTTAGAAAAGTAAGTCATTGCTTTACTTGCTGCTTTCCACTGTTGTTGTTGTGTGTCTTCAGGTCATTTCCATCTTACGGAGATCCTAAGATGAATCTATCATGGTGTTTTTTCAGCAAGATTTGTTCAGGGCTTTTTTTTTTTTGTCTTTGCCTTCCTCTAAGGCTGAGAGTGTGTGTTTTGCCCAGGGACACCCAGGGGGTTTCTATGTCCCAAGCAGAGATTTGAACCCTGGTCTCTAAAGTTGTATCTAACTCCCAAACTCAATCCCCCCCCCCCATCTTTAGAATTGAGGCAATGGAATAAAACTTGAAAAATTCTACTCAAAATTCTTCTAAAATGAGGGTTGTTGTTGTTGTTGTTGTTTTTGCAAAATTGATAACATTAAACATATCTGAAAGTATCATCTGTTATACCCAAGGAAAGGCAGGTCAAGTCCCATTACTTTTGATATGACATTCATTGTTCACATCCTCAAATGGATGGACATCAAATGGATTTCTTGTAGGAATGCAATGTCAGTTTTAAATTATTTTAACTCAAAAAGTATTCATTTTTGTTTGTTTACATCTTGCAACCCTTTGACATTTTGTGAAATTATATTAAACATTAAACCACCAGTACATTTTAGCATCTACATCAAATCCATGATTTCCAGCATTACAGGTTTGATTTTTTTAAAGCGTCTATAAAATAGCATATATTTGCTAAGTTATGATTTGTAGCTATTAATTACAGAAATCATGATTAATTACATAAGTCATTACTTCTCTGCTTATATTGATTATGGTATTCTTACAAACTCTGAGAATCTTTATAAAATCACATATAAGTGAAGAAAATGTGGAAAAATACAGAAAATGTGAAGTCGTAGGCTTTCAAGGCCGACATCCATAGTTTTTTGTGGGTTTTTCGGGCTGTGTGGCCATGTTCTAGAAGAGTTTCTTTCTGACGTTTCACCAGCATCTGTGGCTGGCATCTTCAGAGAAATTTTTTTTTCTCTGAAGATGCCAGCCACAGATGCTGGCAAAACGTCAGATAGAAACTCTTCTAGAACATGGCCACACAGCCCGAAAAACCCACAAAAAACTAAAAATACAGAAAATGATGTTAAAAAAATAAAGTGCCCACAATTTCCTAAATGTCTCCCAAAACATATAAACAAATGCAAAAACCAAAACGAAAACAAAAAAAGTAAAGGCCAGCTTCCAAGTCTCTCTGGCCGATCCACAGATTAGCTTGTCAGGTGACAGACACTGGCTGAGAAATCCAGGGAGACAAAAGGCTATAGAAAATATTCATAGCTGTTTTATGAGCTGTAACCCTGTCTTCTAGAATCTCTCAGTCTTCAATTCAGTCTCTGTTTATGGGTTCCCAATGAATCTTGATTTCCTTAACAGAAGCAACCAATGGCTACATAGATAGCATAAGCAGTTTCAGCTCATTAAGTTGTGCAGCCATACCTTGTAGCTTGATAAACATCTGGCCATGCTCATGCCAGCTATATACTTTGCATTCTTCACAGTAGGAGGTGTGGGAGGAGTTGGTAGAGATGTTTTTTCTTTTCCTTTCCCATTATATCCAAGCACTGAAATTCAACTGAGCAAAAACTTAGGATCTTAAACTATGCTCCCAGATAAAGTAACAGGGTTTTTAAAATTCCAGTTAGGATGACAATCATGGGGGGTTGCAGACTGCCAGAAATAGTGCAAATTGAGTCCACTTTTAGGGTTAGGGTTAGTGCTAGGGAATCATGGGAATCGTTTTTTTCTTTTCTTTTTCTGAGATATTGAGCCTTCTCTGTCAGAGAGCTCTGGTGCCACAATAAAATACAGTTCCCATGATTCCCTAACCCTAACCCTTAAAGTGGACTCAATTTGCACTATTTCTGGCAGTCTGCAACCCCCCCCCCATGTTTCTTTTTCTAAAAACTCCCATTAAGTTTGTACAAAAGAGATGTGTGTTCCAAAAAGACAAGACAGAAACTTTAAACCCAAAATCAAGCTGAAAGTAGGTAAGAAGCAAAACAGCAGAGTGTCTAATTAAGGTCTCATTAAAGTGATAGTCACTGAGAAGTTTGTTATTAAAAATTTTCTCCAATTATGTCCAAAGTTTATACAAAATGTCTCGTGTTTCACTCTAAGAGAGTGAAAACTGAAATTAATCACTGAACAAAGCAAAATAATAATAATAATAATAATAATAATAATAATAATAATAAATAGAGAAAAACACTGAAAGAGACAAAACACAACAATAACAACAACAGTAACAACAACAACAACAGACAGTTCAAATAGCAAATATCTAATTATGATGGTAATTTGTGCTGGGTTTGTTGTTTAAAAGCTGGGAAAAAAAAGAGGGAAGATTAAACAGAGCAACTAATTTCTCTGTCATCCCAACTGGAAGTAAAGATATATCAATAAATACCAAAGTCATAATCATCCATACTTATTTCTAGTTCCTATGTATGGCTCTAAAAGTTGGACGGTGAGGAAAGCTGACAGAAAGAAAATCAGGTCATTTGAAATATGGTGCTGGAAGAGAATTTTGTAGATACCATGGGCTGCCAAGAAGACAAATAAATGGATCTGAGAGCAAACCGAACTGGAAGTCACACTGGTAGCCAACATAACTAAACTGAGGGTATTTTACATTGGATGTATCAGGACACAACATGATTCACTGGAAAACATGATAATGACAATTAAAATGGAAGGCAGTAGGAAAAGAGGAAGATTACATTACAGATGGATTGATTCAATCAAGGAAGCCATGGCCCTAAGTTTGCACATTTTGAGTAGAGTTGAATCATGGCATCTACCAGAATTCAAAGCTGACTTGATGACAAATAACAACGAATCTTATAATGGCACAGAGACACAATTTGTCTGTTTGCACATTACTTTGAAAGTGACCAAAGCAGAATCATTTTGCTATTTCTGATTTTTTTATAGTGTCTAATAACTCCCTTATTACTTAAATAATTGCACTATTAATTCCATATAATAAGAACAAACATTTTGGCAAAAAGACAAAAGAAAAAGAGAGATACATATTCATGAGTCAGACATCAGTGGACTGTGGAAAGAAAGATATATTGCTTTATCTAATTGTCCTTATCCATGGAGAAAGCAAATATTTGCTGTTTTCTCTTCCTTGGCTCATTAAGTCTTTATATATAGCAATTTTATAGGCAGAAGTACAAGAATTCTGATATACACAGTAGCCTTATTATTGCAGCTGCACATTTATCTTCATATAAATTGTTGCTGTTGTCATTGTCATCACCACCATCATCATCTTTATTGTTAACATATGTACATATATTTACAGATTCAAACTGTAGGATCAAGGCAATAGTGTAATACTAAATTTTCAAGGAGGGGGTCCAACATGATTGTCCCCATAGACATGGCCCACAAATGCACCCAACAACATATCAGTTTTAACATTTCCAGCATGAGTAAGACTTTTGAAACACAAATGGGGCTCAGTTGTCCATTCAAGGTCAAGCCACTCAGAAATACTCTACATAATAACATGCTAGTGTAGTTTACAACAATGGATGATTACAGTCATGTCAATGAAATGGTGAATCCACTCCTGGTTTTAAGCTGGATGTTAGAAGAGCTATCTAAGGTGCTGAAACTATATGAAGTTCAGGACCTTGGAGAGTTCTTTTAAAAGCCAGATTGGCTTCACTGTCTCACTGGCATGGAAACCACCATATATTGTTGCTGAGAAAACCACTCTTGATAGCAACAAAGGGACGGGAAAATCTGAAGAGGATGGCAGACATTGGCAGTATCCCTGAAACAACCAGGAAAAAATATCAGCACTTTGACCTTGTAAACCTTGATTCCATGACATCACTTGATTTAAGTGTATTTCTGTTATCAAGAATAATCAGTGAAACCATTGTACAGCCATGGGGCACATTATTTCAGGTGTTGTTCCCAAATCTGTCCTCCAGTTCTCCTGAAAGTTTCTTTTGCCCATGAAAGAACCCCCCCCCCAACACACTTTTTCTACCTTGGTCTTTCAAGAAACTTTAGAATGTCTTCTGAATTTCTTTTCTCTTTTTTCTTCTTTTTCTTTTTTTGTTTAACTGCATATTGCAAATTGGCCATAGGTTTTGTGAGCTGCTACTGTTGCTTCCATTCCTCCTCTCTAAACTGTACCAAAAAAGTTCCAAAAAATAGTACATGGAATACAAGGATTGCAGCAAACAAAAATAGCACATCTTAGATTAATGCCACCTCTGCCACTCCTCCTCCTCTCATTATACATGTCTTCATCACTCTAGCTGAAAGTATACAGAGGGGAAAGGCTAGCTCACCCCAGGGGTTTCCTGATTCATAGGAAGAACCTGCTGACAATACTACTGGTTCCTGTAATGGGCTGAAAAAAATATGGAATCCACACTCGCCCCTCCTGCTGTGACCTGTCATAAAAGAGCAATCACAGCTACAAGCCATGCCACACCATTGTTTATGTTCCACCACAAACACATCTGTATGATTATAGAGTCTACCAGCCAATTGCCTCCCCTATCCCACCCAGCCGCCAGCCCATTGGACACCCATCTTGACCATCTGTTCTACCACACTTGATCAACTGCCCATATGGTGCATTAGTATGCCCAGAGGCACATTGGCACAGCTTGAACCTGTCCAGCCATGAAATCTTCTCCTGTACATCTTTCTTTTTCTTCCCCCTTCCCTCAATGGCCTTCTGCTGGACCAGCCAGTTTGTTAGTTTTTATTTAATCCATTTTATTGTTCATAATATGATGTGTTTATTGTCATTTTGCTTCATGGGGTGTGCAATGGCTCAATAATGCAGCTGATCACTAGTGAGCTTATGTGATTGATTCACAGGTGGATGACAAAAACAAATATGGCAAGCAGTGGTGCTGGCAGCCACCTGGTTCTCCCCTATCTCTGCACCAGTGCACAGTCCATACACTGATGTGATCATTCACTCTTTCTTTCTTGAAACAGAGTAATCTGGAAATTATTTTGCTCTGGTGTTAAACCCTGGATTGGGGATTGGGTCTGGTTTCTTTCCATTTCAGCCACATGCACCATCAGTACAGGTGCATTCCAAGTGGGGCAGGCCATTTCTTTAAGCCCATGTGGACAAGTCTCTCTGTCTCTTCCCCAGTTATCCACACTTGATCGGGGGGAGGGGGGACCCCTGGAAAAAAATTAAAGTCATCTGAATATGAAGCAGGAAAATTGAAGTTTTTTTGTGTGCTGGAAGAAAACTTGGGAAATTGAAAGGCAGATGGAGTCACCCAGCACAATTTTGTCTCTCCTGGGTGACTCCAGAAATAGGTAACCCCTCCACACACACTCACACATCAAAAGATCCCTGTGTTTTCAAAAGCAGTGAACTTTCACTTTGTTTTACTTTCTTTGTGTGTGTGTGTTTTGCAATCCTTGCAGATGATGGAGGGTATCAGGAGCAGAAATTGGCCCTTGGATCCTAAGGGATCCTACCCCTTTCTTTGTTCTAGAATTAGAATGTAAGATGGGGTAGGAAGAGTAGAGGGTAGGAAAAGAGGAAGAATGCCTTACATCTGGATTGACTCAAAAAAGGAAGCCATGGCCTCCCTCTGTAGGACTTGAGCAGGTCTGATAATAACAGGGTCTTTGTGTGTGCGTATGTGTGTGTGGGGGGCTCTCATTCATAGGGTTATCAATTTGATGGCATATAAACATCCACAACAGCAACAGCAAGAATTTGTGTATGTATGCATACCTAATGTCCAGATTGACGGGGGTGCATTTGAAAATGTTAAACAAGTCCTGGAGCAAATTGAGCCTGAACTCTCACTAGAAGCCAAAATGACTATATTGTGACTATCTTTAGACACACCAGGCTTACATGACCTACAGCTTTGAGGCTGCATCTGCACTGCAGAAATAATCCAGTTTGACTCTACTTAAATTGCCATGACTCAATGCTATGGAATTCTGTGAACTGTAGTTTTTTGTTTTTTTATTGTGGCACCAGAGCTCTCTGACAGGGAAGGCTAAAACTAAAACTACAATTTCCAGAATTCCATAGCATTGAACCAAAACAGTTAAAGTGGTGTCAAACTGGATTATTCCTGCAGTGCAGATTCAGTTTCAAAGTTGAAGGTCACATAAGCCTGCAATGTTTATTTCACATAGCAGACCATGGAAAATGTGAAAATGAGGATGGGATGGACTATCTGCTGATGCTGATGATAAATGTTGGAATATCTATATTTTGTGTTCTTTTGTGAACATTTGTTAAAAACCACTGGGAACCCAGTATCCCTGACCATTGGTCAGGCTGTCTGGGGCTCATGGAGGTTGGAGTTCAACAACAGCTGGTAAGCTACAACCCTGTTATAAATAAAGTATATTTATTTAATAAGCATACGAAACTGTGCTTACAAATATTGTGCCTTCCTGTTCAGATAAGTGGAGCAATTTGAAAGGGTTCCACTTCACAAGTGAATGTGCTAGTAACTATCCTTTTCCAGCTTCTTGACCAGATGAAAATGTTGTCCTGTCTTTACAAAATAAATGAAAACCAATAGTTGAACATCAATTATGAAAGCTAATACACATAGAGAGAGAGCAAACAAGAATAACTAAAAACATTATGGAAATAATTAAAAAGAGCTTAGGTTGACAGTAACAAAGTACAGCTACTACTGTTACATGAACCCAGTTGTTGAGCTGATGGAACTTATTCCATAACATTGGCAAAATGTTTCCAGCATTCTCTCTCTCTCTCTCTCTCTCTCTCTGTTGTTGTTAATTGCTGTCAAGTTGAATTCATCTTATGGCAACCCTATGAATGAGATCCACCCAAGTGCAAACTCTGCCATTGCACTTTCCTACTTGCCTTTCTTCAATAGTTGCTCAAAGTGATTGATATCTTCTGCTGGTGCCCCCCATAGCACTACTTTCTATAGTGATGGGATTGTGTGCTCTTGTGAGCAAAAAGGCTATGCTGATAGTAGTACCATCGCTGGTAGGATCTCCTGTGTCAGAAAAGCTCTTGCTGAGGAGCCCGATTAAATGTGCCCAACAGCTACTGGGCAGCAGCAGTAGTGGAGGGTGACACTAATGGAGAATCTCTCAGAGACAATGGCAGAGACACCATAGCGAATACATGCTAATATTGCACAGAAGAAGGCACCAGGAAACTGCTTCTAATGTCTTTTACCATGAAAGCCCTCTAATGAAACAAACACATCTCTTTTTACAGAGCATGAATGCTGGTATTTTTTTATGAAATGCTAGCAGGCATGGTAAAAATTAAAGTTCTGCCTTGCATTCCTCTCAGACTAACATAAATTCGGAAGCAGGTAGTTATTTTTGTCCCAGATGTATAAATTGTGCACATATTCTTCTTTTTCTATAATTCATCTGCTGCTCTAACACATTCACTTTATCCTGTGAGAGTCTTTCTAGCAGAAAGTGCAAAGCTACTTTTTCTTAAAAAAAAAACAACCAAAAAACCCCCCAAAAAACAAAACAAAAAAACAAAACAAAACAAAAAAAACCCCAAAGCAACCCAAAACTTTGCTTCTTTAAAAAAGACATAGAATTCCAGAAGTACTATGGTAACTTAAGAACTTCCATATTTAATTTTATTTTCACCCTGGTCTGTAGCAGCTAAAAAGAATTAGAAGAAATAAAACAATAATGTGAAAGCAATACTTTATGCCCTGCCTGGTGGTGTAGGAAATACCCAATTTTACTGAAATGAACACATTTGTCTCACTTAAATCAAGCTTTACTCTTTCCCTCCTCAAGTCTTATGGTGCCACTGTCACATGGAAACATGGTGACATCTTTCAGTTTTAGTTTCTCATTTTTCCATCTTAAAATTCATTCACCCCCAACTTTGAAAATTTTTCCAAGTTTAATTTTTGTTTGCCCCAACTCCATTTTTACTAGAAAATCCATACACATTTTAATACATTACTCCCAATACAAGCATTTTTGTATAGCGTTTTCCTAATATGCACATTTTCAAATGAACTTCCCAATGTAACACATTTTAATGTTCATAAATATTCATGTTTCTGTGTATAATTTCCCCTAATAGACATATTTTGCATGCATTTTTAATGAGGGATCTTCATTGCAAAATTAAAGTAAATAAGAATTTTGAAGGATAACTAAGTTTTGACTTGCATATTCATGTGAAAGTGACATTTGATAAATTCACTATAAAATGAACCAAATGAGTTGCTTTCCATCCCTAATTGAATCCCTAATTGAATGCCAGTTCTTCCAGGGTTGTGACAGAGATAATTTATAATCTAATCCCAGAAGAGGAGGCTGACTTGATTTAAAAAAAAAAAAAAAAAAAGCTTTATTGGATGAAGGGAATGGGGGAATGGTGTACGCTGCTCTCAGATATAGTTTTTTTCTGGAGCATATGATGCAGAACCAACCAATACATGAAAGCTGGGGAGGAGGGGTACTTATAATCCATAAAGATTCAATCTCCCTGGTTAGATACTCTATCCAACTGTTGTACAGCTTTGAGTGACACCACTAATATTCTGTTTGCTAGGCCATCTCACATCTCTCTGCCTGAGCTGGAAATTGTTTAGTTAACCCAAGGTCTGAGGGACATCAAAATCCATATTATATCTTTACCAACAGATCTGTCAATACTTTCTATTCAGGTTGCCACCAACATCTTTAGGAGTGTAGAACTGGTTTTCAAGTTCCATTCCTGAAGACTTGTAGATAGAGACAGTTCGTGAGGACTTTTTAACAGATTTGGGAAGACCCTAGTCATCCCATAGAACTGGGATATAAATTGGCCTGTGGATTTGGTAATTTCCAAATGATAATTTCCATTACACAATAAATCTATCTCAGTTTCCTAATTTTTTTGAAAGGATACAAAGGGGATAGTCCATCCCTTTTGCAACAATGGCCTTTCATCACCCTTGAGCAATTTAATTCTTTAGCATTAATAGCCCAGCATGATGAAATTGCTTAATCAGATTAGAAACTATTTCTTGATAACAAACAGTCTTTGGCTGCTGAACATTTATGAATAAATCTTGTGCCACTACAAAAAGTTATACTGTAAACTAGTTTGCAGGGTAGCCATCAGATTGCCATACTCATGTAACAGTGATTGGTACTGCTAAAAGAACTAGCCAGACATATACAAATCAAAGAGGACAGTAATTCCCTTTGTTGTTTTTCCTACACAAACAAACCAGGCTGCTAGTTCCCAAATCTGATATATACTTGTTAATCAAACTTTCAAGCAGAACTGTTTAACTGGTTACAAACAGAGAATCAGACAGGAATTCATCCAGTGATATAAAAGTGGGTTTCATAAATTGTCTGAAATGTTTCTGCTTAAATTATAAGCAAAATTTCAGGCCTTTTCTTTTCTTTTCTTTTTTTGGAAAAATGAACATTTTTCAGAATCACTATCTCTTGCCAAGCTTACTGTGAATTATAATTTGGATTCATACTTTTGGAGTGAACAAGCTTTCTGAAGAACAAGGGTTCCTTAGTTATAATGTACTAGCTGTTACATGAAATAGGCAAAGAGGAGTGAACCATTTGTATTTGAAACATTTGTTCTATAGATATCCACTAGGAACTATTAATGATTTCTGCAGTTTTAACTAAAATCAATAATTTCCCCAGAGTTTTAACTTAAAGCTTAACTTAAATGACTTATTGCTCATTCTTTAAGTGTGGAGTTTGATGCTATTTCTGGTCTGTTTGTATTGTGTTTATTCTTGTTGTTTTACATTTCCATACTGTATACTGGCTTAAGAACATACAGTGGGAGGTCAGCATGAAATATTTTTTAAAAAATCAAGGAGTGATATAATAACACAAGAGCTATCTTGGGTCAGACCACAGGCCTATCTAGTCAACAATTCAGTTCCTATTACTGAATCAGGGAAGCCCACAAGATAGGCTTGGAGAGCACAAGTGGGATGAATTTAACTGAATGTTGGAAGTGTCTTTTTGAGCCCTGGCATTTCATAAGGATATTTCATGTGTCTTTTAGTAGTGTTGACAAATCAATTAAGGTGGTATATGTGGTATAAAACCCCCATGATAGGTTTGCCATAGGATGCCATAAGTTAGAAATGACTTGAAGGCACACAACAACAACATTAACAACATCAACAACATCAACAACATGTGGTAGTAAGTCTATTTAATCCCACAGTGAAGGTGGCATAAATACAGTGGGACCTCAGTATCCACAGATGGTAAGCCTGGGTTGTCCCCAATGGTGGTGCATGCACATGGCCATGCTGCCATTAGGTACAGCCCTCATTGTCCCCAGTAGCAGCGCATGCACATGGCCATGCCACCATTAGGGGTAATGGGACTTCATCTGACATCCCGTTTTCCCTAATGGTGGTAGAGCTGCATGCACTCACCATTGGGGACATCAGGGGCTTGAGCATTGCAGATTTTGGTACCAGGGTGGGTGGGCCTGGAACAGATCCCCCATGGATACTGAAGTCCCACTGTATGACTGAATCCCAATGGTCCAGTTTCATATAACTGTAGATAGTCAATGCTTTCCCATTCAATATTTTGAACTCAGGTAAATTTCCTACCCTAAACAACTTGGCTATAATTTAAAAATCACAGTTTTGCCTCCACATTATGCACCCCCAGCAGCTACAGAAAACAAATTGTCTATAGCTGCTCTTAGTAACAGCACTGTTACCAATGTCTGTAGACTTCAACTTTATGGAGCCTCTGAAGGTTCTTTTTGTGTTCGCCTGCTTGGCTTTCTATACCAGAAAGTAGTTGACTTTACACTCATGCACTGGGCTTCTAGTTTTCCTGCTCATTCTTACCACCACCACCACCAGCAGCCTGCTGAATCATAAATTCTAATATGGCTTTGTTATTAAAAGTTGTGTTTTATTCTTTGTGTGACTATTTATTAATGGTAATCCTTGACAACTATGACAAGTAAAGGAGGTATGCTGGGAACTCTAGAGTATAGTTTCTAAGAAATAGACACATTACTCTATTGCAACAAAGACTATACATGTTGAGTCTCCATGGTCAGAAATGTTTGGGACCAGAGATGTTTTGGAATACCTACATTTGCATATATGTACATAATGTGATATCTTGGAAATGGGATCCAAGTCTAAACACAAAATTCATTTATGTTTCACATATACCTTATACACATAGTCTGAAGGTAATTTTATACAACATTTTAAATAATTGTGTGGATGAAACAAAGGGGGGTTGCAGACTGCCAGAAATAGTGCAAATTGAGTCCACTTTTAGAGTTAGGGTTAGTGCTAGGGAATCATGGGAATTGTTTTTTTTTCTGAGACATTGAGCCTTCTCTGTCAGAGAGCTCTGGTGCCACAATAAACTACAGTTCCCATGATTCCCTAGCCCTAACCCTAACCCTAAAAGTGGACTCAATTTGCACTATTTCTGGCAGTTTGCAACCCCCCAAAGTTTGTGCACACTGAACCATCAGAAAGCAAAGGTGTCACTATCTCAGCCACCTGTGAAAAAAAGTTTTGGTTTTTGGAGGGTATTTCAGATTTCGGAATTCTGGATAAGGGAGATTCAGCCTGTAGTTACCTTGGGGCACTTTAAAGATGAACAAACTTTAGCATAATACTTTATAGATACTTTACACCTGATAAAGTGGACTAATATCCACCATAGCACTATGCCACACACACACACACACACAGAGGATAGTCTTTAAGATATCACAAGACAGTTTGCTATTAAGGCACAGGCAGGAGAATTCAAAAATGTGTACCAAATGGCAGAACCCTATCATATCCACAGATTAGAACGAAGACTTCGTAAGTATATGGTAAATAATAGGAATCTCTGAAAGATCAATCATTAGCAGTTCAGGTGCTCTCTTTTTTCATTCTTCTTTTATAATGTACTAAAAGGAGAAATGATGTCTCTCTACATACTGATTCTACAGACTAAGGGGATCTGCAGACAGCGCAAAGCATCGTCTTGGAGCCAGGGAAGGGGAAGAGCAGCCGCCCGCCTCTGGCCACCGGCTGCCCCAGCCCCTTCCTGAGGATGTCATCAGAGCATGTGCCGTTGATGACTTCCCGGCACAGCATTTTTACATGATGTGCTGGAAGAGGCTCAAAAGAGCTGCTCCTTTCCCAGTCGCTCCTTTCCCAGTCGCTGAAAGGGTGGAATGGGGCCGAGGCATGGGGCAGCCTTGGCCCCAAACCTCTGCTTCTCAGGGCGGCCGACGGCCACCCGTCTGCATCCCCCCAACACAGCTATATCTTTGAATTCTACCACAATGGAAACTAAAGTCATTCTTGCTTCTGGTACCCCACAAAATAATAATAATAATAATAATAATAATAATAATAATAATATTTATTTATACCCCGCCCTCTGAAATATCAATCTGGGCGGCTTACAGTTAAAAATGTATACATCCATAAAACATATAAATACAATAACCCCCACCCCCCCTAAAACAATATTAAATCAGATGAATTTTTAAAACAACATAATACACAATTAAGTTAAAATAGAGACCCAGAATATATGCCCAGCCAGAATGATCCAACCATCAATGATGGGGCCACGTGAGGATCACTGGGGAGGGATATTTTATTTATATTTCTACCCGAGGCTAGGTAATTAGTCTGGAAAGGCCTGCCGGAAGAGATCCATCTTGACAGCTTTTTTAAAGCTGTCAAGTGATGTTAATTGACGGATCTCATCCAGCAGCCCATTCCAGAGTCTAGGGGCAACAACTGAAAAAGCCCCCCGGGAGGTAGCCGCAAGCCTCGATTTTTGGGGTTGCAGCAAATTCCTCCCGGAGGACCGGAGAGCGCGGGGAGGATTGTATGGGAGAAGGCGGTCCCTGAGATAGCTTGGACCCAAGCCATTTAGGGCTTTAAAGGTAATAACCAACACCTTGTACCTGGCCCGGAAGCTGATAGGCAGCCAGTGGAGGGACCTCAGAACTGGAGTAATGTGGTCCCTCCGAGATGTTCCCGAAACAAGTCTGGCTGCCATATTCTGTACCAGCTGTAATTTCCGAACCAGGCACAAGGGTAGCCCCATGTAGAGTGCATTACAGAAGTCGAGGCGTGAGGTTACCAGCGCGTGCACAACAGTCTCAAGGTCCCCTACTTCCAGAAAAGGGCGCAGCTGGCGTATCAGCCGAAGCTGATAACAGGCGCTCCTGACCGTCGCATTAACCTGATTTGTCATCAGGAGCAACGAATCAAGGAGCACCCCCAAGCTGCGAACGCAGTCACTGGAGGAGAGCGTGACACCATCCAGGACTGGAGGTTGCAACCCTATTCCTGGTTTCGGGGCCGCTACCATGAGCACCTCCGTCTTGTATGGATTCAGCTTCAATCTGTTTTTCCTCATCCAGCCCATTACCGCCCCAAGACATTCATTGAGAGAAGAGATGCCATTGGAATTCAAGGCCGACGAACGAGATATGGAGAAATAGATTTGGGTGTCATCCGCGTACTGATAGCACCCAGCACCATAACTCCGTATTATCTCACCCAGCGGCTTCATATACATGTTAAACAACATCGGGGACAAAATAGCTCCCTGAGGGACCCCACAAGTGAGGTCTTTCTTACTGGAGCTACAGTCCCCGAGCAGCACCCTCTGGGACCGACCCATATAAATACAATAGAGCTCTGAAATTGGTGACAGCATAAAACTATCCTTATTTGACAGCAGTGGCTTCAGCTTTTAAAAAAGTAAGTTCAGTCAGACTTGGGTTGCTGTAATTTAGGAGTTTAATGGTTTATCTTTTTCCATTTCTGCACACCTCAGGCCTTCTACTTCTGGCAGAAAGCTTGATCAATAACACCCCTTTGCACTGGAAGCAATACAAATTTCCTGACAAGAAAAACATATATATAACTGGAATTTGTTTGTAATCATATTCCAGAGTCACAAGTGAAATATATTACCCCGCTCCTCAGAAGACAGTAATCCTCATCGAGCTACAAGTGCATTTTTCAGTAGTATTACCTCCATTATTCAGAAGGCCTCAGTCAACTGTGGGCAGGATTGCTGAAGGAAATTTGTCACATCTTGTCAGCAGACTCCATCTTAAATATCACACCAAATAAAGAATCAAAGATGTAGGGGTAAGCTACCCTTCCCCAGGAGAGAATGCAGTACCACTTCAAGTGCTTTTTATTTTTTTATTAAAAATAATTCTTTTTATTTTTATTGAAAATAATTATTCTTACTATACAGTGTGGTTCTCTGCCTTCCTAATTGCATTTCGATCTCACTGGCAACATCATGAAGACCTTGAGGCTTCAATGACTTTGCCAGGGAGAGAAGCAGAATGGGCAGCCAGAACAGTAGCTCAATTAGCTACTGGCAAAAATGTGGGATGTTTTCTCTTTAGAAAATTGTTTCCTGAAAACAATGCTTCCTCCAACATCCTTTTCACAGCCAGCGGCAAAGTGGAAGTGGAAACATCAGATGGCTTACTGAAAAACTTGGTGTATTGTCCCCAGAGAGTTTTACATCATCAAAGGAAAGCGTGCTAACAAGCTCTAAAAAAATAGCAGAAGTATTAATACTATATTGTGCTTATTTTCTTTCCTATATATCTGTATCTATAGACTCTATATGTGCACGCACACACACACAAACATACACACATACACACACATATATAGAAAGAGGGTGGAGGCAAAGTCCTAGACAGAATGCAAGATAATCAGTGCTTGCATGTTGTAGGAAAAATTACAGTATCTTTTATAGTACCTCACAATTTATTGTTGTGTGCCTTCACATAGTTTACAACTTATGGTGACCCTAAAGGCAAACCTACCATAGTTTTCTTGGCATGTTTTGTTCATGGGGTGGTGGTGGTTGCCATTGACATCCTTTTAGGCTGAGAGAGTATGACTTGCCCAGGGTCACCCAGTGGGTTTCCATGGCCAAGCTGGGATTCAAACCCTAGTTTCATGAATCATAGTCCAAGGCTCAAATCACTACACCACCCTGGTTCTCTCAGATATTCCTCATAATAGTCTTTCCAAGAGAAATATTAAAAAGAGTTGATCAAGAAGATCATGATGACCAAATATGGGGATAAACTTTACATAAAGTTGTGTCTGTTGGAAGCACACTAATAAAGGACATATTTTAGTTTTGTGTATGGTACCCTCAAAACTTGATGTATGTGGTCAGTTGAATTCAGCACGACACCCCTCCAATGCTTCTTGTAAAAAATAATAATAAAATACATCTTTAAGCCACACCACACACCATAAAAAAGACACTAGGAAATGTGACTATATTAAATGGAATAGATCATTTGTATACATGTGTGTCTTATGCATGCTAAGGAATATGTTTCAATGGTGATGGGATGCAGGGAAGGACAAAGGAGGATACATGTTTAACCCACTTGTAAAAGAATGATGAACAGGAGACTCCACATGAAAGTATGAAAAAAAAATCAAAATCCCAATCTTTTCCAGGATTACTAATATAAATCTGGGGATTGGCAATTCTGTCCTCCTATCTGCAGATTCTGCATGTGCTTGTCCTTCTGACTCCACATAACATTTGAGTTGTAGGAACATCAACATCTAATGACAAAAGGATTCTGTTCAGATTCCTCTGCCATTCCTAGTAAGAGCTGGTGGACAGGGGCCTTGTGATGTAATAAGAGTTACTGTTAAACTGGCATGGCATGATGTACAGTCAGCTCTTTGTATCCATGGGGTTCTGTTCTGGACCCCCCTCCCTGGTGGATAACAAAAAACATGGGACTTCAAGCCCTGTTGTTGTCAATGTTGGCACAGAGCACATGCAACCACAATGTCATGGCTGCAGGCACATGCCACCATTGGGGTGAATGGATCAGGGACATCCACAGATGCTCAAATCTGTGGATGGCAAGCCTGCAGATGGTTAGAGCTGACTGTATGAACAAAGTCAATTAAACTTGGTTGAAAGTCACTGTATTCTATACTGGATGGTATCTCAACTGCATGAAGGTGGGTCCATCTAACATACAGGGATGCCGGGATGGGGGTGGGGGGGAAGGCAATGTAATTTGTCATCCTCGAGTAAAAACAAGCTTTTCAGCCATTGGAACTTCATACCATGAAAATGTGAATAAGGTGAAATTCTTCACACTGTGGGACTTTTTAATGCAAAGTGGTTTGTGCCTAAATGCATGAAGAAAAAATAACTTTCTGTGCAGAAAGCACTTTCTTTGTGGGAAGGGCAAGCAATATGAAAAACAGAAAAGTGGGAGATTGTGTGTGTTTTTTTGGTTAGTTGGTTTTATGGATTTTCTTGTTTTGTTTTGTTTTTCAGAATTTGCTTGTTGTTTGCTTTCAAGTTGTTTCTGACTTATGGAGACCCTAAGATGAACTTATCACAGGGGTTTCTTGCCTAGATTTGTTCAGAAGGGATTTGCCTTTGCCTTCCTCTGAGGCTGAAAGAGTGTGATTTGCCCAGAGTCACCCAGTGGGTTTCCAAAGCCAAGTGGGGATTTGAACACTAGTGTCCAGAGTGTTTGGTGACCCAAATACCCTAAAGTCATCAGATCCCATCTAATTTTGCAAGCTAAGCAGGATCAGCCTTGATTAGTACTTGGATGGGAGATTGCCATGAAATAACAGGCGCTGTAGCCTGTATTTCAGAGGAAAACCACTTCTGAATATTCCTTGCTTAACCCTGTTAAAACCATGGGTTCACCATAAGTCACAACTGACTAGAAGACACATTCACACTTCAGAGTCATAGTCCAACAATCAAACCCCTACAACATGTTGGCTCTCTTTGCAGAGTACTTTTGTAAATATCACAAACTGTGAATTGTCCAAGAAGGTATTCCTGTTTTCTTCTACAGTAAGGATAAAATTGTTGACATTATTTTTCTTGCTCACAAGAACAAAATAAAGATTTACATTCCTAGCAATGAGCCTCTCCCTCTGGAGGAGGCTGGTTCGCATCATAGTCCTGTTTATTTTCTGACATGAGTTAGTATTTTACAATGAATTTACAATATTGATATTTCAGATATTTGTATTGCTAATGGCTGTAATATCTTCAAGAGGTTATTCAAATTGGGCCACCTGTTTTGTGGATGGCCATCAATATAACCATAATCCAAGTTTATGCTCCAATTAGAGAGGCAGAAGAAGAAACGGAAAGATTCTTTGCTGGAGTCCAGGAGGAAATTGACCACACACCAAAAGAGGACTTCTTCTTAATCATAGGTGATTAGAACACAAATGTAGGAAACTGAGCAGGGTCAAACTATGTAGAAAAATTCAGCCTAGGATTAAGAAGAGAAAGAGAGCAAGTGAATAATTTTGAGGCCTACAGTTTGTTTATTGCAAACAAGTTCTTCAAGCAACCAAAGAGGTGACTGAATAGATGCTGGAATGTAAAAATTATATCACATTGAATATTAAAGTTAGGATTGTCCCTTCCCTTGTATTTCCAATTTCTATATATGGTTGTGAAAGCTGGACAGTGAAGAAAAAAATGATAAGAAAACAATCAATTCTTCAGGAAAGTGGTGCTGGAGGAGAGTTCTAGTCTGTGTCTGTGGAATCTGAGCAGGGCTGTTGATGATAGGGTGACTTGAAGGTTTCCCATTCATAGGGCCATCATAAGTCAAAGTCAGTGTGATGGCAGTTTTAAAAAATGGCTCTAATTAATTAATTGGTCATATATTAGTTCTCATAATGATAATGGCTAACTTGGTTAAATCTCAGCAGTGGCATGCTTTTATTTTATTACTTTATCTTATGTTTTTGAAGCTAACAGGTCTTTGAGTCAATACAATTCTCATACTATGAGAACTGGCTACATAAATGAACTGTGCACTATTCTCTTCATCTATTGATAGCCTATTATTGTAACTGGAGTCCCAAGTGCATTATAACTCACAAATTTCATTACACAGCATGTAAGAGATTTCATTCACTTCAGTGGTGGATCCAGCAATTTGTTCTTCACATCGTGTAATGTAAAGCTCTTGCAAACAGCTGAATCCCTGCCCTATATCTTGCTAAAAGTAGCTCTGATTTAAATACAGTTGAAATCATTTAGAAACCCCCCCCCACCACAACTAGCTTAGATTACATTACCCTCAGCTGGCCTTAGACCATCACTCACTTTAATGGAACTTGGGTGTAAATGGATTTGGATGTAAGTTTTATAAAATCTGAAATACACAGAGTATGGTTTGGGAAAAGATGAGAAAATTGAATGTATAATCACTGAAATAGGTTTCACATTTTTGTGTGGGCTCAATTTTAATATCAGTTTTATGACCACCCACAAAGTATGAGGAAATTAGGTTTCCTCATTTCTTCCCCTCAAGAGTAATATCTCACGATAGAAGATTTTTTAAAAATGACACATGCAAGAGTAAAATAAAGAAGTTATAGGATGCGAACAATTTTAAAGCCAAATTATCCAATAATTTAACATTAACACTTTATTGTAGTCATAGCTGTGTATAGTGGTTTGTGTTAATGGGGACAATCTGAATAATAAATGAAAAATAATATCAACAAAATAGCTTATCAGTAGTTGTGCAAGTGATAATGAAAGAAAAATAATTTGTTATGGATTGTTTTTATGGATGTTTTTGCTGTTGTAAACTTACATTGAATTGTTCCTTTTTTATTAGCATGTCTTTGTGTCATAGACTGAAACTACTTTTTCATAATGAATATAAATCATCTATAAAAATGAAATTACTGTTTTTTTAACTTCACTGATATAGGAAAAATATTCTAAGAAATGCTTAGGACAGCAATTATTGGTAGCTAGGAGTCACATTTTAAAAGCCAAAGTATTCAGGAACTCTTTTATATTACACTATCTGAGCCCTGACAAATTTGTCCTGGATAAAATAATTAAAAGCAGGATTATATACAGCATTTTTCCACAGGAGCTCAATATTTTGGCCATTTATTAATTTTACAACACAGTATTAACGTTGTCACAAAAGGTTGGAGACCAGTGAATGATGGTAAAAATATAGATATTGGTATGAGAAACATATTATTATTGTATCATGCTTGTTTTGGAGTTGACATAAGAGATTATCTCACTGCCAATTTCCTACCAAAACAGATGCGGGTTGTAACCATAACAGATGGATGTTACAAGACAGCCCCATGGCTGGGCAGTAGGCAGCCAGTATCTAATCCAGGCTTCTCCCACAGCTTTTCAAGAATGGGAAAATTCTGTTCTTGAAAAGCTGTAGGAAGAGACTGGGTTGGATATGGGCTGCCTACTGACCAGCCACAGGGCTATCTGATAAGATCTGTCTGTCACAATTTAAATCCGCATCTATCCCAGTGGAAAATTGGTGGTGCAATAATCTCTATAGTCTTGTAATAGGTATCAAACTATAGGCAACAAACAGTGGATTTGATTTAACTCCAGTGCCTGGAACTGCATTGGTGGAATAGGATTTCCCTGCCCCCCTCATGCTAACTTCTCCAGTCCCCCTCCCCCCCCCCCATAAAATGCTCTACAGAGTGTTATAGAATCCTTCTTGAATGAGGTGATATGTGATGTGTGTGTATTGTTTGTGTGAGTGTGTGTGATTCCTCCCATCTCTGAAAATGAAATAGACCAATTTTCCATGAGTGGAGCTTAGGAACTTTATACATAGGAATGTAGTGTTTTTACAGCATTCTTCTGCTCTACTCTACTTCTTCTCTACAGTAACTCCTACTGCTTTTGAAACAAGATAGTTGTACCCGAGGACTGTCTAGATCAGCATGGGACAAATGTGGCTCGTAGACCCTGAGACTACAAAGAAACTCATGAAGCCTGGTCCAAATCTCCCAGATCCCCTAATAATATGTTTGTGTCCATTTTGGGGTGAATTTTCACCCAAAATCTGGCCCAAAATACCCAAAGCCATTTTCAAGTTTGGTGGTTCACTTCACCACCAGTCAGAATCTCACAGTTCCCCCTAAACACATACCCACGTACACACTGACAGAGCTGAAAATTAACCAAAATGGCAACCAGAAGTGGCATTACATTGCTTCTGGTTCACTGAAACATGATGGTCTGCAGAATGGCAAGTGTTATGTGTCTGGCTATGTGAACATAGCTGAAGGTGAGGTCCATGAAATGATACAATGGGACTCAGAGGGAAAGGGCTGTTTGGTAAGGTTTTTTGCCCATGCCAACCTACCATGGTAAAAGTCTCTGGGCATCCAAGAAACCAGTTGAGGAAAAGGGCTGGGCTTAGTTGCGAGTTTCACAAGAAGGTATGGGAGATTTACAGCTCCTTGGAAGTACTTGTTTTTTCTTGGCATTTCTTTCTGGCTGTAGTGCCTTCTGGGGCAGGCAGAGCCTTTGTGTTGCTATGGAACCTAGAACCAGGATTCTTCTCCCATTCATGCAAAGATCTTAGAGTTGTCCTCAAAGCCAAATAAAATTGTATCCACAGGTCTCCATTCTGTATTAAATAAATATGCATTGGGGAAATTGATATCAAACATTTTCACTTAATTTGTGCATTTGATTTCCAGAGATCCAGGTACTGCAAAAACATTATCAATGGGAACAAAAAATAGTTACAGTGTTCTGAATTTTGCAGATAGAATAAAAATTCTGAATATTATACAAATCCACCATGTGCTATTACAGGTACTACTGTTCTTGTCTTTGTGCTTCCCTTTCATCTTATCTTGATAAAAGTGCAAGCTTTCCACTTGAAGAAGTGTGTAATTATTTGAACAGCATAGTAATTACAGTGATAAATTATACTACTTTTGACAGTTTAGCAGTACAAATTTAACTTGTACTACTTTGAAATTGATTGCAATAGACTTTTTTTTGTCCCTGACAGTTCTTTTGTAACTTTTGCTTAGGCACAAAAATAATTTAAGGTCATATCCAGCATAATCCATAAAACAGTTAAGAATATATTCTTGGATTTACATCAATGGTTTAAATCCATTTGATGATACTGTACTATTTCATTTCGGTATCATTTATTAAAGGGCTGTACTTGAATTAGGACTAACAATTGGATTCAGGTCAGTATGATGGAAAGGAGCTTATTAGGTTCAAATTTTTCAGCTTGCCCATGGAATGGTAATGTGGTTTTTATCTTTATATTGGCCACAGTCGGTTTAAATGTAAATCTTCCCTACTGTAGCTGAGATCCATACAGGTATTTGGTTATATAGCAAATTCCTCATTTTATCTTTGAATGTTGACTTTTTTCCTTTTTTTCTTTCAGCTAAACTTCTTGTATTGCATCTGACTGATAGGAAATGATCTAGGAGTGCAATCTTTCAATCCCTGAAAAAGTTTTCAGGATTTTCAGATTTCATCATTGAGCGTACGTCAGGTACAATATGGGCAGCTCTCACACTTGAATCCTTAGATGAAGGGGTTTATCACACAGAGAAAAATGGAAGTTTAAATGGGTCAGAACCTGTGGTTATCCAGCATATTGGGCTCAATTGCTCAAATGGTTTTCAAATGACGTTGTGCACAAACTGCTTGGAATCTGACAGGAAAGTCACATGAACCAGCAAATAGGCATTTTTGGGAAAATACCATAAATTCATTTCCATTTCATTCACAAATTGGCTTTTTTTGTGCAGTTGCTCTAGTGTGAAAGTTATTTGTGGGATTCTCCCCATTTCTGTACTTGTTGCCAGGTTTCCAATGGTTCTTTGAAGTGGGCAGCCAGGGCTCTTAAAAGAACAGTTCCTAAGGCAAAGGCAGGGACACAGAGAAAAAGCTTGCTTCTTCCTTTGTGTGAATGTCTCTTCTCCCTTGCCCTTCCCAATTAGCCAGAGCTCTTAATGGAACAGTCGCGCCGGGATGGTAGGGACACAGGTTGCTGAGAGGGAAGCAGCCTTTTATGCTGTTTTTCTACCTTTCTTACTTCTTTGGGTAATGTTTTGTTCTTTTTACTTAGGTTGGATACCATTTCTTGGAATGTAATGAACAGTACATATATTTTTATAAAGAATAAAAATTGTGTAAATAAAATTGTTTATTTCTCTGAGTGATTTCTGGTGATGCAGCTACTTCTTCTGCATGCATGTGCCAAAAAAAGTGATTCCCAAACCATTATTGGGATTTACACACATCTTGTGAAAATCAAATGTGCGTTCTACCCCCTTTTTCACTTTAGTAATGAGCTTCTAATGCATTATTGTGTTCTGCGTGTGAAAATCATTTGCACATTGCATGCTTTTGCAGGCTGAGGCTGCTTTAATCATTATCGAGATGGAGGTACTTTATGGTCCCTGTGTGATAAACTCCTAAGAGAAAGAAAATTACAAATGGAAAGATAACTCATCCATTTAAATTCAATAGGATCATAGCTTGAATTCAAGAAGCGTCATTTATCTAAGAAGAGGATTGGAGTCTAGATTGATTTTTACCAAAGCAGCTGTGCATAACTGAGGTAGAAATAGTTTATTGAAAGAATAAGTTTATTTTAGAAAATGCCCTAACTTAGCAAAGGCTAAAAGTTTGTATCTTGAACCATTAAGTTGAATGTAGATACCTGCTACATTTATACTGCTGAGACTGTCCCCCCGCCCCCCAAAGATGTAGCTTAAATATTAGTCATCTAGACAATATTTCCATAGCACTGTTTTATTTATTTATTTATTTAGTTGGTTATTACAGCGGGCCCTTGTTATATATCTGTTCCAGAATGCCACCCCGCATATGCAAAAAATAGCAGGGCCTCAAGTCCTGCTGATTCTAATGGCCGCATGCTCCTGCACATGGTGCTGTGTGCACGCCATGGGCACACATGCCATTTTATCTCTCCAATCTTGCCGTCTACATAAGCTCAACTCTGCAGGTGAAGCCTGAGTATGGAGCAGGCACACTGTAATTTATATTCCACTTTACTCCCAGTACAGGCACTCAAGGCAGCTATGAAAGGATGGAGGGCATCAGTTTTGCCAGTGTTATATTTCATCATCTCTATATTTCATCATCCCTATTTAGCCCGCTACTGTAGAATCTTATCTTCATATATACCAGCTATATACATTTCCTCAGTGGCTTTTGAACCAAATGAGGTGGATTTGCATTCTTGTATGTCCAATTTTTATTTTTGCTTTGCTTTGCTACTCAGCAGGAAAAAAATGATTTTTCTCATTTGACATAGCCTTCTAGACTGAATTACCAGGGTGAGATCGAAAGATCTGCTTTTGTCTTTAACCTTGCCAGCTGCATTTTCTGAATGCACATGAAATTTGGAAGACACTTTGGACTGACATTCAACACATCCACTACATGTCCATATACATACACATACACAAAGCTTAAATATACAGAGGAAAGGATGAGAAAGGAAGGAGAGCAGTAAACTGCAACAGGACCATCAGCAATCTCTCCAAGTTGATGTAGGGTATGTATGGGTCTCTTTTGGACCCTTAGGAGTAGCATGGCATGGAAAAAGATTGAAGAGATTTCATCAGTTCTTTTCTTTCTCTAGAGACAACCAGAAGCATTGCCAGAAAATCACAATGACACAAATAAAATATACTACCTCTTCTTCCAAAACAAGATGTCTTGTAAATGAAAGTACTAGTTAAGTATCTCACCTACAGTGGTATCCTGTCAGTCAACAATGACAACATTTGTATTGTGAAACTTTCAATTTCAAGCCCCCATATTACTGAGCTGTGTGAGTCCTGCTTCAGTGTTTTTTAATCCCATGTTGCTAAGAAATGTATGTGAATTCAACAACAACAGCCTCAACAGGATTAAGGCCAAGAGTATGGCTCTTTGACAGTTAACTGTTTGCCAGAGGTAGCATGTGAATGAGACAGAAAAACCCTACATCTTTGCATATGGCAAAAAGTTGTCTCTGTAGTCATGAATGAGATTGTTGTAGAGTGCTATTTTGAGATGTTTCTCATATTTCTTTTTTAGAATGTATGATGCTAGAAAGAGAAGAAACGGAGGAAATGGGATAGTTAATGCATTTCATTTAGTGATGAATGATCTACTCTAGCTCCAATCAAATTGTCTTTTAATAAATCAGGTTCAACCTACCCTCTGAATCAGAAAATGGTTAATCCATCTCCATCCATTTCCAAGGTAATCTCTGTCCTACGACCTTTGTCTACCACCCCCAAATCCACATCAACCCATAGATTCTTTAGCTCTCTCCCTTACCTCCCCCTCAACACTTTCTTGACCATTGGGGGTGCTTTGGTGGAGCCACTAAGTGATATGCAGAATAATATGGAGTGAAATTTAAGATTCCATGTGAGAGAAGGAGGGGAATTATTCTATGGCTCAGACTGAAATTGATAGATGAAAAATTCTAGTTCATTATTTAGGTCTGTTTCAAATATTCTACTGTAGAACATTCAGTTGATTTAGAGGGGGTGTGGGACAAGGTAAGATGCCACATTTGCATGGCAAAGTTGACTTTTGGGGGTATAGTATTAGTCAGCTTACAGTGCTTCTTTTCAATTTCTTCAAGTGTAGAATGTCTTCTGCAAATAATAATGTTTGAAAGTGCTGGGATTTGTTTCCTCATCCATTTAGACAAGTATATGACAGAAGCCATACTTCCTAGCTACTTCATGTGACCCTTGTTGTTTTAAAGATTTTTTTTACAAAAAAAAAAAAAAGGTCTAGGAAATGAGAAAAACAAATGAAAACACCTTAGATAATTCACAGTTGTGTGTTGAGGGAAAAGGTCCAAGAAAGGCAGGAATTATTATAGCACATATCTGACCCAGGGATTTGGTGTAACTTTTAGCTTCATGACTAAGGGCCTATACAGACTGCCAGAAATAATCCAGCTTGAGACCACTTTAAGTGTCCTGGCTCAGTACTAAGGAATCATGGGAATTGTAGTTTATTGTGGCACCAGAGCTCTCTGACAGAGAAGGCTCAATGTCTCAGAAAAAACTACAATTCCCATAATTCCCTAGCATTGAACCAGGACAGTTAAAGTGGTGTCAAGCTGGATTATTTCTGGCAGCCTGTATAGATCCTTAGTCAAATGAATCTAGAGACTATTCAGAAAAAAAAATCTGCATCCTATGCAATGCAACTAGATCAGAGGTCGGCAACCTTTTTTGCTAGGGGGCCGGGAGGGAGGGGAATGGCAAGGGGGCCGCGTGGGTGTGCACGCTTGTACGCGCATACGTCCCTCTGTGTGCATGTGCATGATGCCCGCTATTGTGTGCATGCGCGCACACACACGAGGGAGCACCATTTTGGAACGCCACCCCCCCCCCGCATGTGTGCCATCTGAATTCGCTTGGCGCACAGGTGGGGGGCCTTGGGAATGCCCCCAGGGTGTGAGCTGTGCGAATTCGACCAGTGCACAGGTGGGGGATTTCCCTGGGCCTTGGGATCGACCCCTGTGCATGCACCATGCGAATTTGCCCAACACATGCACGGGGGAGCATTCCCAAGGCCCAGGGAAGGCCCCACGGTGGCTGCACCATGCGAATTTGCATGACGCAGCCGCCGTGGGGCCTTCCAAAATGGCGCCCAGGCTTGCGGGTGCATGCATGCGCACGGTGGCAGGCACCATTTTGGAATGCCCAATGCGCCAGTGTCGTGCGTCATGTGTGCGTTCAGCGTTCCAAAATGCCAAAATGGCGCCTGTGCTCACACGAAGTGTGCCAGCATGCACAGAGCGGCAGCAGCAGTGGCGGGACCAGCCAGGGGCCGGTCCTAAGGCCTCCGCATGCCGCACCCGGCCCGCAGGCCGTAGGTTGCCGACCCCTGAGGTAGATTGTTGTATCACACCCATATACTCAGACCTGTCCTTTTGGGATTCCTCCAAATGTAAACTATTCCCCTCCAGAAAATAACTTAGGGCTGATGCAGGCCAGCCTAAAGGGGCAGCACAGTGCTGTCCTGGGGAGCGGCAGATTGGGGCTGCAGCAACCGCACACAGAAGCCCTGGTCCTCCCTTTTGCCACCCACAAAAGAGTGGCAAAATGCTTTTAGGGGTGGCAAAAGGCTGCCCTTTCAGCAACGGTGGTGGCTTTTTCACACCCTTTTGGCACAGCGTGTGTGCACACTGTGCCAAGAGGGCATCCTGACACTGCGCGCCATGCAAATAGGCATGTGGCATCAGGACAGGGTTAGGGTGGAGTCGAGGCAGCCAGCGTGCGGCTGACCTACCCCAACTTTACCCCCAGGCAGGCCCTTTAGGCCAGTCTGCAAAGCCCCTTAATTGGGGGAATTATCCTCTAAATCAGTGGTCTGCAACCTACACCCCGCGGGCCGGGTGCGGCCCGTGGAGGTCTTGGGACCAGCCCTGACAAGGCCACCACACACATGAGCCAGGTGAATTTGCCCTGCGCAGGCCCGCTGGGGCCTTCCCTGGGCCCTAGCAAGGCACCAGCGCACGTGTGCCGGGTGAATTCGCCCTGCGTAGGCATGCTGGGGGCTTCCATGTGCCCTGGCAAGGCCCCAGCACACATGTGCTGGGCGAATTCACCCTGTTCAGGCATGCTGGGGCCTTCTGAAATGGTGCCCCCACGCATGCACGATGGCTGGCTTTGTGCGCATGCGCACACGTAGAGGCAAATGCACGCACACGTGCAAGCACGTGCACATTTGCCCGGCCCCTGCGCCATTCCCCCCCCCTCCCGCCCCCCCGGTAACAAAGGTTGCCGACCCCTGCTCTAAATTGTTCCTGTGAATTCCAAGTGAATTTCACTTTTCAAAATGCACCCTTATACTTAATTAGTTCACTGAGTGTCTTTTGACAGTAAGACTCTCAGAGTGTGATGTTCAAAGTTTGAAATGACACTCTGAGGGACGATTCAGTTCTCTGGATTATAAAATGTCAGGTCTAGAATGTCTGAGAGCATGGGGAATGAAAATAATTTGCATGAGCAGTTATATTATTTTCATGGGCTCTGTCACAACTTATATTTCCTGGAATTACATGTTATAAAGACGATTGATATATCCAGTTAAAAATACTATTTCTGGCCATAATTTTTAACTATTCCAAGTCATTTTATCCTCCATCAAAGTTTCATTTTGTTCTTTCTATTTGTTTTTCCTATGTTCCTTGTGTGAAGAGATAAGTTAGGCAAGCCTTGTTAGAGCTCAAAGAACACTGTGATTGGGAAAGGGAAAGGATGCAATATAGAGATGTTTTTCTTAAAAGCCAGTTAGGGAAAAGATGAAAAAGTGTTAGAACAGTCAGAGACAGGGTGAAGATCTGAAGAAGATTTGGGGAGTTGTGAATGAGGAAAGAGTTCATTTTCAACCTAATCATTCTACAGTAAATCTTTACTTGCTTGATTTTCAGCAACTGACAGTCTACATTTAAGAACTGAAAGGGAAGACTGGTAAAAGTTTATAATGTTGAATCCACTGATCAAAACAGTCACTTGTCCAGTACAGAGATCACTTTGAAGGCTGGATATCAGATGGGGGAATCTTGAGTGTAAATGGGCAAGGTGAGTGATAGAGGCCCAAGAGTCAGCCTGGAGAGGGGTTCCATCATACCTTGTCTGTTGGCTTCCTCAGAATAATCCATTTTGTATAAACATCCTTACATACTATACTCTTCATCTCACATTATGCATTATTTCCTACATAAGTTTACTTTTCTGCTTATATTGGCCAGAATCCTGTATCTATATACTTAACTGAGTAATCTCTCTCAGCCTGACCTCTCCCTCAAACCTGTCAGAAGCATTCTTCACCAATTGCTAGGAATGGATCTGTCAAGACCATGTGGCACCCTAGTCTGGAAAATGACATGGATGTGGCCACTGAAAGGAACTGGAGCAATGGTAACAGGGTTACTACAGTTCAAGTGGCAGGTGCATAAGTCAGCATTTAGAAAGCTGTGCATCATGGGAAGTCTGATGCAACATGCACAGTGGATGAGGCCAGGCAGGTATGCATCATGGGAGGCCTAATGCAACAGGCACTGGGGATGAAACAAGCCAGGTTTCATTAGTGCATGGCTGTCACATGTTACCAAGAAGACCACCTATATATGGGAGAGGGTCAGAATCTCTGTGGTTGGTTAGTTGTGCTTGGTGGTTGGCGAAGCACTTTGTTGGTCTGTATAGCTGTGAGTATTCAAGATGGACATATTTTCAACAAAGATTAAAGCCCTCTTTGAGTGAAGTCTCGCTGTCCAGCGATTCATTTCTCCAAGCTGAAAGCAGCAGCCTGCATGTGGGAGAATTTTTCCTGTGCAGTCTGGAGCAAGATTCCTCACAGAAGGCAATATTTTGGGCGTTCCTGTCTACGTGATTCAACTCTGCATGTGCGTATGCTAGATCCTGCCTGTCTGCATACCCCAACATGCAGCTGATGCTTGTTGGTAAAGTAAATTCATGGGTGGAGACAGAGTTATAATCATGGCAATAGTGTCACAATCATGACAAACTAATGGCCATGACCTCTTCTCTTCCAATGAGTAACAGTAACTTGTGGAGCCACTTTAGCTGTTTACATGCTTCTGAGACTGAGAAAAATAGGAAGACAACCAGGAATGTATAAAGAACTCTCAGACACAGAAGATCAGTCCTCAGTTTAACCATGATAAAATCAAGTATCATTTCATAAAGAATACCCATGAATAAGGGATGATCAAACTGGAATATTACTAAAGAGAAGACATGATCGCACCAAGTCATTGGCTAGAGGCCTTTACCCAGCTCTACGAGTGATGATGAATCTTGTGAACCTGTCCACATGTTGTTGAGAAAGTGAAAGAGATAATGCCTCAGAGTGGGCAATAACAATTGGTTTAGATAGTCTGAGAGATGTGCAATGAGCTTCCTCTCTGTTTAACTACCCTGAACCCTCAGTGATATAAAATGATATTTCCACCTCTTCTCCTCTCTCAGCAATTTCCTAGAGATGTAGCTAGTGTAATATGAACTTGACCTTGGGGAATTTTTAATTAGCTCAAAATTAGTAAGCAGGATCGCAACCCAATCTGTAACAGGGAGAGGAGGTAGAGAATCCATGCAGAGGCACCATTCTTCCATAAAAGAATGGTACTTTTATTAAGGGGGGGGGGAATAAATCAACAAGCAAACACACACAGAGGATACATGGGATATGTAAGAAAGGTTTCACATAATAGTTATCCAGAAACCTGGCACTCTTTGTAGTGAAGATGGACTCAGCTGCTTATGCAATGAAGTTGCAAAGGAGTCAGCTGAGAGAGACTAGTTAGGGACTTCAGGTAGGGCATGAGATCCTCCCTTCCCTTCCAAAAACCAGCTCTCAGAACACAGATCTGGAGGCTGAAAATAGCCTGGAGCAAAGATTGATTATTGTATATCAAAGGATTCTGAAAGACACCCCCCCCCGACGCATAGGGAGGGGCCTGCTGTTGCACCGGCCATCTTGGAGGCCGACGCCATGATTGGTTGGGAGGGCTGGGAGTCCCGCCCTCCTTTCGGCTCCCAACCAATCAGGGGGATCTCGCGAGATCCCCCAGCAGCCCACATAATCTCGCAAGACTGTCCAGTCTCGTGAGATTTCGGGCGGGATTTGGGGGCTTATTTAATCCCCCTGTGCTATGTGGAGTCAGCCATTTTATTCTCGGCAGCCGAGAGACCCAATCCACCCACCCTCAGCTTTGCATGTTGTTTACTACCCTCAGGCTTTGGCTGGTCGCCTTCGGGGGCCGGGAAGGAATTTTCCCATAGTTATTGTAACTTGGGTTTTTCACCCTCCCTGAGGATGCTGTAGTTCTGGTTCTGAAGATGAGATAATTGGTATTGTCATTCATTTGTTACTAACTGAAGCATGACGGCTTGTTGTATGTTGTTTGATCATTGATTTTGTCACAACTTGGAACAGGGTCTTATAGTCAATTATTGTGTGATTGCCTTGTCTCGGCTTGGACGGGGCAGGGAGCCCCCCCCCCCCCGGGGGGGGATAATTGGATATCTGAATTTACAATATTTGGTCAGTCAGGAGAGATGAATGGTTTACATCATCAGCTTAAAAATCTCTTACATCTTCAATCTTAGATATGACGTCAAAATTTGGATGGGGGGGATGATTTGTTTATATGTTTAGCAACTTGTGTGAGAACCTTCTTGACATATGCTTTGTGGGAGGCATGACTTATCCCTGATGGATTGACTTGATTATGGTGAAGATTGCATCAGGAATTATGGCATGCACACACACACATGTGTCAAGAAGGAAGTTATAATCAAGTGAAGAATTTTGGCTGTAAAGTTATTGTTTCAGACCCTGTACAGATGAATAAAGTTGTGGCCCTTTTTTTTATCCAAAAAACAGCGTTCAGACTTCTTTGTGCCGGTGCAATAGGTTGTTTTTGAAGTAGACAATTTTCAAAGAGGGGAGATGGGGTGTTGATGTTATCTCATTCTTAGCTGGACACATCCTGGTTGTAAATCTCTGTGTCTCCGGAATTCAGAGGGTGTGAATGTCCTGTTTTGCAGCTCCTAACCATGGCCTTTTGATCTGTTAATGAATTGTTGAGGCAGACATAACCACTCAGGTATTTATGTGAAGTCCTCGCCTTGAATCCATGGTGGCTTGGGCTTTTCTAGTTTAGGGCCATGACAGGAGACCCAGAAAGGGGTTTTCATATTAAAACAATGCTTGTAACACTAGATTAGAATAGTTCACTGAATAACTTTCCTATTTTAGCATGGAGTTCCTATCATAAAGATTATACTTTGTTCTCTAAAACATTTGTGTCTTTCCTCCTTAGTCAGGATTTCTAACTGCTTCATGGATTCAGCTAATAAATAAAAGCTGGCTTGCACTTATAGATTGTGGGCCAGAATTAAATAGCTCAGTGCTCCCAAAGGAAGGGGAGTTTTACTGAAGAGTTTTATATCACTTTCAGGTAGAAAACAGAGTCCAACATCTGTGCACATGGAAGCATGTTTGGGGGAAGAAAACAAGCATGGGACACATTACTTTCACGGAACATTAGGATGGAAAAGTAAAAGTTCAGCAAAAATTGAATGTGGTGTAGTTACCTTCAAAGTATATAGTTGGAAGCATTGTGTGCACCCAGCAAAGGAAGTGGAAGTTGCTTAGAAGCACCCAGAAGGGATATTACCAGAAGTAACTACATGAGAGAGAACAAAAGAAACATTTGAGCTAAATATCAGGAATCTGCTAAACTGTGAACAAAAAAGAAATCCCTTGCCTCCAGGGAAAGTGTGACAGGCTTTGTTTAAAACAGATTATACTGGGTTGTTTGAGGATAGATTGCAGTGAGAGAGCCAGTGTTGCATTGGAGAACGTCTGAGTATTTTTTATTTATTTCTTATTTAGACTGAATAGCCAGATGTGGAACAATGGCCTTAGGTTTGTCAACATGTTAGAACAGGTGCAGCTACAAGCACAACCAGGCAGATTACTAGGGAGCTAACATATTTGGGAATACAAATAAATTCTTTTGCTACCTTTAGTTTCACTTGTGTACCACACATGTCCCACCCATATCAGATATATTGGAACTTAGAGCCTGAACAGACTGCCAGAAATAATGCACAATAAACTACAGTTCCCATGATTCCCTAGTACTGAGCCAAGGCAGTTAAAGTGGTCTCAAGCTGGATTATTTCTGGCAGTCTGTTCAGGGTCTTAGTTTAGGCCAGCAGTTTGTAAAGTTGGACCTTGGTATCCATGGGAGATCCATTCTGGACCTCCCCCCCACGAATACCAAAAAACAAGGGACCTCAAGTCCCATTCTCTCTAATGGCAGCACGGTGTGCATGTGGCCACTAGTGCAGACATGTGCATGCACTGCCATTGGGAAGAACAGTGGCATTCCATCTGTAGATGCTTAAATCTGCAGATGGCAAGCCTGCAGATAAAGGGGCCCCACTGTACTAAATTCAGCCTTCTCCACCATCAGACTCAAAGGTGAGGTTCATGCCAATCAGATCATCCTGAAGACCCAGTTTAACTGATAGATATATGGATGGGTGGGTAGATGGGTAGATAGATAGAAAGACACAGAGAGAAAGACAGACAGACAGACAACAGACATCCAGAGATAGCTAAACAGGCCATTTTACCCCTCTTGATTACCATGCTCTCTCTCTCTCTTTCTCTGCCTTCAAGTTGCCTGTAGACTTATAGCAACCCTATGAATTTCATAGGATTTTGAATTTCCATGAATTTCACGGGTAAAGATGTTAGCATATGGGATCCTAGGGAAAATGTCCAGCATGGGACAAAGGTAACAGGGTTACCAAAGGTCAATAAGTAGCCATGATGAGTCAGCATTTGGACTTAGCTGAGTCATACGGTCTGATGCAATCATGGCAGGATATGAAGCCATCATGTGGCTGAAAGTTCACAGTCATGCCACATGAGGGACATGTATAGATGGTACACACCAGGAAGAGGCTGGGCTAAATGCCCAGGGATGGCACATGTATATAAGGGGAGGAGCCTCAGTGTACAGCGTGGGTAGTTGGTGATGTGTATATGACTAGAGACTCTGTCGGTGAGGACAAACTCTGTAAACAGTGGAACAAAGAATAAAAGCCTCCTTGTGAAGAGCTCAGTGTGCTGTAGTGTTTGCAGCTTCTGTGAGTGAGAGAAGGAATTCTCCAGCCTACACCAAGCTCTGTGTGATTTCTTGGGTATTCATCCAGGTGCACAGCTTCAGTGCAGTGCACTGCAGGTCACACAAGTGCTCCAACAAAGGAATCCTTAGAGGTGGTTTTGTCAATTCCTTCCCCTAAAATATAGTCTATAGCACCTGGTAATCATTAATGGTTTCCCATCCAAGTATTAGCCAGGGTTGATCAAGCTTAGCTTCCAAGATTAAACAAGATCTGGTGCCTTCAAGATATTTAGCCTGGCTCATTACCATGCTTTTGATTTTATTTTCATTTGTGGGTAGTGGTGTAAAGAATTCTCATCAAAATTTGATAAACACACAAAATATCTGTTATTCAATGATTTTGTAAGCTTTTTAAAGAGAAGAAATTATTAGAACTTCTCTTGTGCCGGCAGCCTTTTGTGGTGCACCTTCAGCGATTTATGGAAGGAGCGCTATTTTAGCGCTCCTTCCAGGGGCGGCAAAGCTGCGCCACGGGGCCGAGGTATGCGGATACCTCGGCCCTGTGGCGCAGTTTGCTGGGGCGGCCCCGTGCTGCCCGTCTGCTTCCCCATTACATGTCCTCTAGGATCCTTTGTCTTCCTTTATAGCAGAAGAGGGTTGGACTGGATGTTCCTTGAGGGTTCTGCCAAATCTACCATTTCTTGTTGGGGCTGCAACCGAAATTTATTTGTTGAGATTGGTTTGTGTGTGTGTTCCTTCAAGTTTTTTCAAGCTGAGGAATGTTCTTTAAACCTCTGCCAAACTTCCTTTTGACAAATTTCAAATTGAGTTTGAAATGCAAATTAAATTAGCACCAACACATGTAATTAGTGTAAATGTACGCCTTGTCTTTTATTGTCATTCAGGAAATCTGTGAAAAATACTTCTCTCGCCCCTGACAGGGAGAGACAAAATAACCTTAAAAATTGAGACTTTTGAAACATTTTTTTTAAAAAATCACTTCTAGTTCTCAATGAATGAGAAGAAAAAAAATCTGATTTGTCACAACATTGGGTTTGATTCAGCCATTTTCACCAATTTTTCATGTGTACTATGTGTTGGGTTTCAGGGGGATGGTAGGAGCAGCAGTTGTTTTGTATACATTTTTAATATTGCCCAGAATGGGTTTTAAAAAAGCTCCATTGGGCTCTATGAATTTGGGGAAAATCCTCGGGGGAGAGTCATGGACTACGAAAGAAGGGAAAGGCCATATTTCCTCTAGTATTGTATAAAAGGATTAACTAAAGTAACTATCAGTGGCCAAAATCCTATTGTTACTCCTGATTACAGTAAATTCATTGAATCAATTGTTGAATGGTCAGTCAACATGCAATTGATTCAGTGGGTTCATTCTATTCAGGACTAACCAACAGGATGCATAACAGCATTTTATTTCTTTACATTTCTGTCTTGTCCTTCACCCAGAATGCTCTCACTCTTCTGAGGTCCATGTTTAGTATTAAGGCAGTAACCCAGCTTCTTCTGTTAAAATATTCCAGATAAATAACTTCTACCTGAACGAACCATTTTAGTTATTGAAAAAGTGGAGGGGAGGCCGGGAAAATCATGTCAGATCCCAGAGTTTCCTATAAGAAAGTTAAAGGTAAAGGTATTCCTCATTGACAAGGTTGTCAAGTTGTGTCCGACCATGGGGGGCAGTACTAATCTCGGTTACTAAGCCAAAGAGCAAGCGTTGTCAGAGACTACTCTGTGATCATGTGGCCAGCAGGATTGCACAGAATGCTGTTTATCTTCCCACTGAAGTGGTACCTACTTATCTATTTGCATTTGCATGCTCTCTGTCAGGAACGCATTAGGTTAATGCTTTCCTGCCAGAATGGAGTTGATGAAATTGTTAAAGGAGATGGGTTATAAAATATGCTAAAGGGGTTAATGACTGTAAAGCTCAAAAGATGCTGGTTGAAAAGTGGGAAGCTTTGAGAGCTGAGAGCTGGAATGTGGGGGAGTTGGCAGCCTTGGCCGCTGCAGAAAATTGAATTCAAACCTTCATGTTTAATTGGTTAAGTGTTTAATTGTATAGTGCCCAAAACATAAATGGATTGGTTTGATATTAAATGAATAATGAAAAATGGTGCCTAAGTTAGTCACATATCTGTGCTGACTTTGATAGCCATGGGTTCCTAGTCTCAGGCTTCAGAGTTCATAAACAAAGCACCATCAAAGATAGTTGTTTGGTCTAAGGTCAATGGGAAACTGTAGATTCACACGCACCTGGCTCTTTGTTGGATTTTCTGGACTGTAGGATATTACATCATGTGAAGAGCCAAGGCGCGGGAAATTTGGACCAATCACAGTTTGCCACTTGACTATAGGAAGGGACTTTGTTCTATTCTATAAAAGTGTGTTAATGTACTGTGCCTTTAGATTCGTCAAAGAAGTCAAGGCCTGTCTGCACTGTTTTCTTTTCTGCAATAAAGCTGTCCTTTTTGACTTAATGTCTGGGAGCTGTCTTTATGTCTGAAAGAGGACTGGTGGGCATGCTGATACTGACACTCTCGAACTGCTAGGTTGGCAGAAGCTGGGACTAGTGATGGGAGCTTCATGCAGCACCTGGGCCTCGAAATGCCAACCTGTCAATCTTGCAATCAACAGAGTCAGTACCTTAGCAATTGAGACACTGCGTCCCCCTATAAGAAACTTTATATAAGAAAGTTACTGATACCAAATTCTTTCCCAGGTAGGATTTCAAAGAAATATTAGTTCCCAAAGAGCAGCTTCTAACAACATTAGAAAAGAATTGTGAGGCAATGGTCCCAGAAGGATCATTTCCTTGTTGTAGAGTTGTGAGGCAATGGTCCCAGAAGGATCATTGCCTCCTAATTGCCTATAATGAGCTGGTTCAGAAAGAGTCACAAGTCTCTCTCTCTCTCTCTTTTTTTGGTCTCATCTCTTGTAACAAAAACCTAGCCTAGGATGGAGAAGAAGAAAAAGGAGAAAGCACAGTTAGTGGCAACAGCACACTGTTTAAATGAAAGATGCTATGGGGAATGTGTTCAGCTGACTCAGTTCAGCCCTTATAGAGACAGATTTACTCTGTTTGCATTAAGGGAAGGGAGAGCATTAGTTATCTCATCAGGTACACCCTGTCAATGCTTATGTGTCCCTCTCCACTCATTAGAAAGACGTCTCTTTCTTTGTCCTGACATGAATCAAATTTTATTGAGGGTACTATGAGACAGGGAGATCATACATCACAGTAAATAAACAGGGCTCTGTTGCTTTAAACATAACTTCTACAGTCTTTTCACAAGCTTGTCCTGGATTTTTGGAGAATATCCTTGTGAATGATTTTTAAAATCAAATATATTTGTAAATAAGAAAGGTGTTAATGATTTTTAAAATCAGTAGTATGTCCATGCCTATTTATGTTATTAGGATCTGGGCCAAAGCTCTGGATCTTTTTCTTCTGACACCTTGGTCAGGAATTGAGCCTGCTGCCACACTGAAGAAGTAATACAGTTTGACACTTCTTTAACTACCATGACTCCATCCTATGGAATCCTGGGATTTATAATTTGTTGTGGCATCAGAGCTTTCTGATAGAAAAGGCTAAATATTTCACAAAACTACACATCCTAGAATTTCATAGCATTGAGCCATGGCAGTTAAAACAGTCTTAAACTATGGTACATTAATGGTTTTCATCTGTGCATTGTTGGAGGTCATGGAACTCCGTTTCCTGGTTAGCAGTAGGCAAGAGGACCAGACTTTCCATAGATTGCATCCAGACCGTTCATATCTCAAATTAGGCCTGTAAACTGGAGGTTCACCCTTTCTTCATGTGGAATGACACCTTCTACAGAAGACATACAGCACAGATGTTCTGATGATGCTATCAATTATTTATTCAGGAAGGATAAATAATTCAAGGCGGGCTCTTCATTCCAACATTGTCTGAGGCAGACAAAGACCTAGAACAGCTTCACATCTGGATTCCATTGTAAGGAAGATATATCTTTAATTAGCATCTTTGTGAATGGTTAATCAAGACAGCCTCCAAAGCCAGACAGGACCAAGTGCCTTTAGGGTATTTAGGCCATTTTCTAGTTTACTACACTGGTATAAATACCAAACATTAAAAAAAAGAAATTGCTTTATTGAAAATACCACATTTATAGAAACTGGCTCAATAGTTATGTGCATCCATTTTGATTGTGATGAAGGTTAGCATGCAATTACTATTTTTTTGAAAAACAAAATTGTCATCTTCCTCACAGGCATTATCCAATTGCAAGGCAGATGGTGTTTGAAAATGCTAAATTCACAAGAATAAAGCAATTTCATTTCAATTCATGCTTTATGAAGGTTTTGCAGTGGACATGGCTCTGGATATTGGGGCTTTGCAGACGGGGCTTTGCGGCATCTTCAAGCCAAGGAAGGGGAGGGGCAGCCAGACGACGCTCCACACGACAGGTGTTCCAATGACGTCCTTCCGGCTCAGCGTCCAGACATGTTGAGCTGGAAGAGGCACAGAAGAACCACATGGCGGCTCTTCAGGCACCCTTTTCGCAGCTTGTGGAAGGAGCGCTATTTTAGCGCTCCTTTCCCAGGTGGCGAAAAGGAGGATTGGGGCCAAGGCGTGGGGCAGCCTCGGCCCCAATCTGCCACTTCTCAGGGTGGCCCACGGCCACCCATCTGCACCCCCCCATAGTTCCCATTTTAAAAAATGGCACCTGGGAACTCAGTATGCAGTTTAAAACTCACTACTAACTCAGTTAGAATAGATTCAGCTAACATGACATTGCAGAGCAGCTCCAAAGATTAATAGTTAGAATTCCTATAGGGATGTTTATTTTTGTTCTGCTATTGTAGGAAAAATTAAAACTTATTAAGCCAAAGTGGAGAAAGGGTTGCATTAAAATAATTAGTGCCTTGAGGTAACAAAGCTCATCAACTTGGTTTTTTTCAGGGTCAGATAATACCAATTTTGTTGAACACTATGGCTGACAGCAGTGTCAAAATTTTATCTTTTTGAAATGTTAAACTTCTTCCAAATGTCTAAAGTGAACGCTGGTCTCATAAATAATGAGTAGCACAAAACGTAATCTACAGTGAGGCCAAAGACAGAAAGTTTAGCCTGCCCTGTTGGATTTTACAGCCCTCAGGCCAGGGAAAGCTAGAAGCAAAAGTTTACCCACTCCTTTCCATATAGCTGCTCCTCATCACAGATTGCATCCTTTATAATTTGGAAAGACAGCATACATCTCACACTTTTTCTCCACCTCATTGGATTCTGTCAGTCTTGAATTTCAAAATGAACAACAGCTGTAGAGGTCAGGGCAAACTACCTGACCTCTCTTGCTCCTTTTCAGATCCCTCTTAGCCATTTGCTTCACATTTTGACATGTCATTAATGGTACAGACAGGTAGAAGCTTCAACAGCTTTTGTTGGTTTGATCATGTTCAGAAACAACAGGTTTTAAAATCTGGCTGTGTTATCTTTGTTAGTGCTATATTGGAGAAGCTTCAGCCTTTGAAATACCTCTGTGTATTCTGCGGCCTCATCACAAAAATACCTGACATCTAGACTGTAGGGCTCACACTTGTCCCCCTATTATGGCGTCTCTCTCTCTCTCTCTTTATAATTAGACTGGGATGGAGTAGACTTCTCAGGTGCAGGGGGATTGAAGAGAATCACTACAGTGTCTATGCTCTGGCTTCAATTCCTCAGAAGAAATGTGTCTGAGAAGTAACTTCTTTCTTCTTTCTTTCTTTCTTTCTTTCTTTCTTTCTCTCGCTTTCTTACTTTCCCCAGGAAAATGTTGAATGGCAGCCGCTGTTTCCTACATCCTTACTCACATTCATACACACTCCTCTTGTACCTTTGTTGGGTATGAGGCAGTGTGATGGATGCAAAATAGAAACTTGCATTCTATTCACATGTTAAGATAGCTGAAACATTGTCTGAGCCCCTTCCAACATCTTATGAAAAAACATGTCTTGGGGGCCTATTATTGGTGAACCCAGCTGGTAGTGAATCCAAGCAGTCTGTATACTCACAGAGCAAAACAA
Source organism: Phrynosoma blainvillii (assembly GCA_026167975.1). NCBI lineage: Eukaryota > Metazoa > Chordata > Lepidosauria > Squamata > Phrynosomatidae > Phrynosoma > Phrynosoma blainvillii. Next base: position 246,908,160 of record JANUYF010000001.1, on the reverse strand, counting down.
ACAAACAAACAAATTGGATTTCCTTTTGCACCTTCAAACATGTTGCCTGTCCTTTTCTGTCTGTTTAGAGTGCTTTTCTTTTCTTTTTTTGCTTGATAAATGTGCCATCTCTCCGAAATGACAAAGAACCATACCACTCACAAAATTAAGCAGTTGTCTTTCAAAGGCTTAATATATAAAACAGGAGTGGCAATGCAGCACCGAGTGAAGATAGGGATCTTAGACTAACACACAAAACTCAAACTTAGCGCACGCATGCACATGCACGCACACACACATACACAAAACCCTCAGAGATAATACTGTCAGACTCCTTTGTGGGGTGGTGAGTTGAGTTGTCAAAATCCATCTAATTAATAGATGAAAAGCTCTATCCATTATCATGATAGGGGGCACCCTCTAATTCAATGGAATATTCTCCCTGCTGAGGAACCAATAAGGTCTGGAAGACCAATATGGAAAGAGGAGCTTCATAACACATTTTACCTCCATGCTGCTTTTCTAATGAAAGGAATCACCTCCAATTGCTCTTAACCCTATTGGAAGGGGCTATATAGGTACAAGTAGCTGGTCTATCTAAAATAACAAAAGTAGCGGTGATGGCTCAAGTGGTTAAAATGCTGACTTTGTTGATTGCAAGACTGGCAGGTTAGCAGTTCAAGGCCTGGGTGCTGCATGATGGGGTGAGCTCCTGTCACCAGTCCCAGCTTCTGCCAACCTAGCAGTTTGAAAGCATGCAAATGCAAGTAGATAAAAAGGTACCACTTCGGTGGGAAAGTAAACAGTGTTCTGTGCAGTCATGCTGGCCACATGATCACAGAGTAGTCTCTGACAAGCTGGCTCTTCTGCTTAGTAACGGAGATGATTACGGATGCAAGCTACAGGAAAAGAGATTCCACCTCAACATTAGGAGGAACTTTCTGACAGTGAGAGCTGTTCGACAGTGGAAAACACTCCCTCGGAGTGTGGTGGAGTCCCTTCTTTGGAGGTCTTTAATCAGAGGCTGGATGGCTATCTGTCGGGAATGCTTTGATTTTGAATTCCTGCATGGCAGAGGGTTGGTCTGGATGGCCCTTGTGCTCTCTTTGAACTCTATGATTCTATGAGCACCACCCCCTATGGTCAGACATGACATGACAACCATGTCAATGGGGAATACCTTTACCTAATCAGAGAACTACATACAGGGGTAGTTCCCATTTGTGTAGTTTTTGTGCAAGGTAGAAAAAAAAAATCACCTGCAGGCCAAATCCTACCATCGGCTCCCCCCTCCTTTTGACAGCTGCCCCCAAAAGCCATTTTTTGACACCTTCCCTGTTCCTCCCACTATTGATACCACCCTCAATATTTTGTTCAGAAAAGCCCTTGATAACCTCCCTATATAGGGCATGGGGAAAAAGTCTGTATCCCTTCCCCTGAGCTGTTTCAAAACTGAAAGTGACTTTCTGTTGTACTCTCTGGGAGCTATTTTTGCATGATGTTGCACTGAAGGTCAGGCTACAGATTATGAATTGCATAGTGGTCTATAATTCCCAAAGTAGTGTGAGGGATTTGTAACTCTTCAAGATCTTTCAGGGCTAATCTACAAGTATAAAACACTCATTACAGTCACATAGAGTGTGACTCAGCCACATGTGATTCATGGGGGTTTGTGATTTTTTTCAGGGTCTCCTGAAAATGTTTTTACCCACGTATCCACTGAAATCCAAAATGAACATTGTCACAAAAAATGTCATTATCACATGTGTGCCCATCCAACTGCTTCACATACATTCAGATAGCTGAGCATTTTCAGCAGAGGGAGGCTGGAGGTGAATAGATGTGAATTTGCACAAGAATGCGAAGACAATTAACCATCCATGTTTGTGAATGTGTGAAAATGTACACCAATTCACATAGTACATTTATGTGTAGACTAGCCATCATTCATAGTAGTATGATAGTGGACAGTGGTGATAGTGCACCAGGAAGCCTCTGGTGATACAAAGCCTCCCACTTCCAGGCAGTGGTGTTCCTGCCTCTGGCATCACCTAGTGGGGGGGGGGGGGGGGGAGGCAGGGCTTCCTGGGGTGGGGCTTCCATAAGGAGGTGTGAGGAGGCTCAGCCAAGCTGAGTATGCACCCCCTGCACCTTCTTGCCACAGTGCTATTGTCATTTGAGGAGAATGGAGTCATGGCAAGATGATGATGGGGATGTGGCGTGTGCTCAGTCTGGCTCCTTTTCCCAGACATGTCTTCCATGCCAGCCTCCTGTCCAGGAGGAATCCCAAAATGTCATCCATTTTGAGCAGTACTAAGAAGCAGGAATTCGTGTTTCTATGAGTGTGTTTAGCTTTCCTTTGTCCATGTCCTCCATTTTGCGGTGCCCTCTCCTCCTTTGCAGTTATGACACCTCTGGTCATGCTGCCTGGGTGAAAGGATAGTCCAGCCACCAAGGGGACAGTGGGAAGGGCAATCCTCCCCCCCACACCTCACCAGGAGTGGCCCAAAGAAGTTGCTGGCCTCTACCTCCCTCCCAAGGGGATCAGCACCTTCCTCCTCCTCCTCCTCCTCCTCCTCTTCCTCCTCTTCTTCAGGGGTCCCCCGGCAAGGTGGGGTCAAGAGGGAGTTATTGAAAAATGAAAAGTGGGAGAGTGGTACGGGAAGAATCTGATCACCCCCCCCCCCCGCCAGGGGGGGCACCTGACTCCTGCAAGAAGAAGAAGGAGGAGGAGGAGGAGGAGGAGGAGGAGGAGGAAGGTGCCAGTGGAGGTCCATGGCAAAGCAGCTGCCCATCTTTCCTCAATGTGCCCTGACAGGGAAGGAAGCTGTCCTGATGGATGGACAGGACAGGCAAGGCAGGGCAAGCTGGGAGTTGGGGCAGGCAGGAAGGCAGGCAGTTAGTTCCCACCCACCCTCACTGCTCATTGCCTTGTCAGACCAATGGAGGGGTAAAAAACCACCTGCCCACTCATCAGGGACCTGTCATTGGGGCATGGAGGGAGACTAGGAAGAGTGCCCTCAGCTCAAGTTTGTTGGCTCCTTGCTGCAGCCCCATTCTCCTCCTCCTCCTCCTCTGAGGAGGAAAATGTCAGTGCCCTTGGGTGGGAGGCGGAGGGAGAAGGCAGCTGGCAACCTTCTGGGGCCATTCCTGGCAAATGGTGAGGGGGCAGGACAGGTGGTGACTTAGTGTCACTTTTCTTTGGGGTGTCACCTGGTGTGGTCTGCACCCCTTGCACCCTCCCAGTGATGCTACTGCTTCCAGGGGTCTCCTCAATACGTGTCTCATTTAGGAACATAAATACTCCACTTTTTCATCCTAGCATGCAAGGATAAATGACTACTGTAATTTTCTCTTCATAGTAGAAGAAAACAAGAATTCATCTGAAATATTTCCTATGTATTTAAACATGCCAGTATTATTCTGTGGAAAAGTACACATGATTCTTTTGTGGAACAAACTGTTTTCTGTACTGAAAATGTGTTTCCTGCACTGGCTTTGATTGTGTTTTTTTGACACAGAAACACCTTTTCCTAGCAAAGGAAAGACATTCTCTGTACAGAAAAAAAATAAACAAAGGTCTTTTGCACAAACACACAAACTCAGTCAAGGTCCTCCATGGTCACAGTCACTTTGAGCTCCATCACCACAGGTGCAACTGATGATGCCCTCCCACCAACTTACCTTCATAGCCTGGCAGTACCCTGATGGACGTTTTTCTGAAGTGCTGGAGATTAGAGCACTGATCCTGCCACAATTGCTTGTCCCAAGGCATGTCATGAAAACCAGAGTGCTGCAAACAAAATGTCCTAGTGTCCTAATCTCCAGTGCCTTGGAAACACATTAGGCAGGGCACTGCCAGGTTTTGAAGGTAGGATTTGGGTATTTTGTTTGGTTAAGGACTGTAAACATGAATCCTCAGTATTTACAAGACAGCAAGCAGTGGTGCCCCCGTGCTTGGTGTCACCTGCTGCTTAGGGTGGTGGTGCTGCAGCTTCTGGATGGCTGTTTGGGATCTGGTGTGGCTGCTCAGAGGAGCAGACAAGCCAAGCCAGGCCCCAAATGAAAGACAGTGCCCCCTTGAGCAGCACCCTCTGTTCAGGGGTGGTGCTACAGCCCTGACTGCCATATGGGATCCAGTGTGGCTGCTCAGGGAAGCAGCTGCGGCAGATCCCAAATGAAAGGCATCAATCCTTCAGCAGCAGCCACTGCTGGTGTGTGTGTGTTTTGGCTCTAAATGGCCATTTGGGGTCTTGCATGGCTGCTGGGCAAGCTAGAATGGGATGCAACAAATTTTCTCACTCATCGAGCCTCACCAGTTGCAGTCAGAATCCCCCACATCTCCCTAGTGACACCACTGCTATACATTCAGCTTACCTTATCATAACTGCACTACAGGATGCCAGCACCCATGTATATTTCTCTGCAGAATACTTCAGGGCATTTCTCCATTTGAAAAATAGGAGAAAATTGCACCAAGTCTCTCTTTTCTATTATTCTTCCTGATGGGGTTTCCCAGCTTTTGAGATATTTGTTTTTCAACTGAGAAATGTGTAATAAAGGATTTTCTCTCATCCCTAGTCTCATTGTAGTTTTCCAGAAGTAAATTGATTTGGGAAAGGATTTTTTAAAGTCCTTTAGAAATGCAACAACTGGCAGCTATGCACATCTGGGTTTAGAGGACTATTTATACCCCACCTTCTACATACAAAGACAAAGAGCTGTATTGTGGTCATGCCTTGTATTATTCATTTATTTCTGCAGATATTTTTCTTTATGAACTCCAGCAATTCAGATAATATAGTTCACTTTACCTGTCCTCAAAAATTAAGGAATTAAACGTATAAGACACTTATCACAGAGACTAAATCAGCTCTCCAGAGAAATTTGTAATTAGTTTCTGGGACATTTCCAATTAGGTTGATAACATGACATTCAGTGGGTCAAATATATGAATTTGAATGATTTAATGTCTTCCTAAATGTATGTCTCACAAAAGCTCATTTCAAGCACTAGGCAATGATTACGTCTATTTGTCAAACTGGCTTACTGCTTTCTACACTTCTCTCATATTCTTATATGAAGCTGAAAATTAAGCATATATATTTTTCATGCTATAAAATAGAGTCCTTAAATAGCTGGTGAATGGAAACTCCAAAGGATACATCTATTAGAAGTGCTTGAATGTTTTATTGATCACTGCCCCCTCCCCACTGCACACATACAAAGAAAATGAAGTATGAATTACTTAGTATCTGAAATTGATTTGGCTGAAACATAATTAGGCTTTAATGTATAGTTAGAGAGAGTACCAGCCTACTTCAACTTAGAAGTTTGCTTTGTGAAATTTATAAATCCAACAATTGTCTGAGAGACTAATACACTGATTATAGTTATGTGCCAAGTCCGGAGGGACTTTCCAAATAGTAGACATTATAATGGGAAGAGAAGATCAATGTGGCAGGAGATGGTTAGCCCATCAGTTATCCTCTCAGGGAGCTCTGTGCTCGGCTTTTTCCTCAGGAGAAAACCCACTGCCTTGAAGAGTAGTCAGAGGAGAAATAATAGCATTGTTGTTAGATTATTGACAAATACAAGCATCACAGCATTTAATTATCCCTTTTTTTTAAAAAAAAATCCTAGATTGTCCAGGAAACAAATTTTTTCTTTTTAAATGCAAATGTGTGTATACAAATTGCAGGTGACAAGAAGTGTCTTAAAAGAGGAATGGTTCTCACATAAGGGAATTTTGCCTCTTCTAACTTGATAAAGGATACATGAAACAACATTTTATGAAGTGTTACCATTCAGTGTTACCCCCAGGATATTCTATTCCATTCTCCTTCCCATCTGATTTTCTGTTTCCCCTCTCAAAAGTAAGTTATTGTTCTGCATACTCTGAGCATAGAATGGTGTTATTTTGGAGTCTCTTGCTAAGTTTTACTTTTCCTAACATATTTTTGCACTTCTGAAAATGTTGGGATTTCCCCAAGTCTGTTGATATTCCTTCTTTTATTGTGCTTCAGTGGCATTTCTCAGTTTGACTTTTAATTTAAGACCTGTTGTAAATGTAATATAGCTGTGCTATGTTTAAATATAACGAGGTATATTTATACTCTAGTGTTTTCATTGTACAAGGTAAAGGTAAAGATTTCCCCTTTGACAAGGTTGTCAAGTTGTGTCCAACTGTAGGGGGTGATGCTTATCCCCATTACTAAGCTGAGGGAGCCAGTGTTGTCAAAGACAACTCTGTGGACATGTGGCTAGCATGGCTGTGTGAAATGCTGTTACTTCCCACCAAAGATATCTATCTACTTGCACTTTTACATGCATTCAAACTACTAGGTTGGCAGAAGCTGGGGTTAATGATGGGAGTTCACTCCATCAGACAGTGCTTGGGTTTCAAACTTCCAACCTGGAAACCTTGTGGTCATCAGAGTCAGCATCTTAACTGCTGAACCACTACAGTTATAGAGTTAGAGTTGGTGTCCCCCAGCTATTGATTAGCCATGGGAGTGTATGCAGGCACTGTCTGGCAACTGTTACCCTTATCCCAGGGGAAGGGTAGATTGTTTCTTTTTTCCTGACTGCACATTAGGAGCCTTCTGGTTTTCATTGTATGGCTGCATACACCCATGCATAGACCACCTGAATAATCTATCTATCTATCTATCTATCTATCTATCTATCTATCTGATTTATATCACACTTTTTCTCCCACTTTGAGACTCAAAGTGGCTACACTGGTAGAGCTTGATATGCTACAAGTGGTTAAATAGAATCCTGGCCTGATTTATGTAATTAGACTATGCATATACTACCTGTTATGTACAATACAGAGGGCTCTTGTTATTTGTGGGCTTGTCATCTGCAGTTTTGAGCTTCCATGGATGGCAAACCCCATTGTTTTTAATGGAGGTGTGTGTGTTTGTATCAGGCTGAACTTGTGTGTTTCCTTCCCTCATTTTTCTTGATTTGTGCATTAGTTCAGGCAGTTTACCTCACTTATGCAACTTTCCCCCACAGACTGAAGGATCTTACTACTGGAGGAAAAGAGGCATCAATGCTTGTACAGAGTAATTAATGTGAAAGAAGACTTTAGATAGCATGCCTGCCCTTTTGTTTCACTTCTTCCTTTAATCTATGCACTCAAGCCTTTTTTGCTTCCTTTCTTCCTGCAGGGGTCATTTCCCCCTTCTTCTTACAAAAGTTAATTGATCCTTTGTCTTTCTTTGTCTCAGAAGGAAGTGACCAAGAGGCTCCCATCTCATGATGGATCCTAACCAATTCCCACTAATGAGAGCCAGCCTTAGGAGCTCTTTCATTCAATATTAGATAATCTTCTTTTGTCTATCTCCTTTCCTATTCTAGGATGGATTTCCTGAATCAATAAATGTATTTTTTTCTTTTTCTTTTTTTACATTACAAGAACATCCTGAGTACTCTCTCCTGTTTCTATAGTAAGTCCATATTACACTGGCTTGGCTGTACTCTCCTTGATATAGGTATCAAATATCCCTATACTTACTTCATATTTTTAAAATGATGTGCATTTTACCTATTCACATTTGAAATTACTTGCAGTTTTGTATTTACCCCCCACTTCTGAAATGCCCTGTAAAACTTGGGTTGAGGTGAGCATTTTCTTACTACAGATCTTGGAAATTGTGAAAACACTGGATTTGTTGATAATATTGAGCCTGATTTTTTAAAAATCCCAGCCCTAATCACCCAAAATTCATCCTCAGAGGATGACTTCAGGTTCTAGCATCATGAGAGATGAAGGGAAAATATCTCTCTCCTTTTTTCACACCATGCATTGTTTTACATACTTATATTATATCCCCATTACTAGTTTCTTTCTTAGTTTAATAAACCCTAATAGTATGACATTCTCCTCTATGAAGTTGATCTCATCCTTCATTCATTTTTATTACCTTCTCCTAGCTCTGCAAATATAACCTTTCCAATAGTGACAGGGAATAACCAATTAATTTATTAACTGATTAACTATTAACAATCAATTCACTTATTAATTAAATTGGAAATTTTCAGATGAAAAGAGGAAACTATTTTTAACTAATGTGATTGACTTAATCTGAAAAGTCAACATGTATGCAATTCCAGAATTAAGTTATGAATTAAAACATTAAATGAGAAACAATGATAAGATGCCAACAAATGCAATATTTACCAGTTTATCTAACCCAAACCTAGTTCTTTTCATTTTTGGCTTACTTCATATTTTAAAAATGACGTTGCCCATCCCATCTCCACCTCATTTCTTACAATAATAAAGGATCCATATTACTGAAACTAGGGAGACTATCACTCTACACTCTTAAAACAGGGCTAGGTCACTTTAACCACTCTGGCTGCCTCCTGTTGCATTCTGGAACTTGTAGTTTAAGAAGAGGCATTTAGAATAGTCAGCCAGAGAGCCTTTAAGCATCACTGAACTACAAACCTCAAAATGCCACAGGAGGCAATCAGAGCAGTTAAAACAACCTAGCCTCATTTTAAGAGTGTGGTGTGATAAGCTCGTAGGTGTGTTTTATATGTATAGAATGTGGAGGGCCTCAGATTTATAGAAACACTTGAAATCCATGTGAAGTAAAGAATCAAAGCAAGGTAAATGAAAACAAATGCCTTAAGAATATAGTTTCTAACAACTTTCTCGTCCACTTTAAAGATTTGGGTGTTTGTTTTTTGGCCTAAATCAAATTGTTAGTCCTAATTAAAGTATAACCACAGGATCAAATGCTAAATAGTAAGTCAACACTTATGGAAGACCCATTGATTTATTAGGTGCACTCTATTGTTAACCTGAAGACTTTTGCAGGGAATCAATAGACTAAAGAAAAGGTGAGGGTGAGGAAATCATATTATAAAGTAGAAAGAATAATGTCATTGATTAATTAAATGAGAGATAAGGATTTGAGTGGCATGGATTAGAGATTTTTTAAAAACAATCATGCATCTGTTTCCTTCTCTCCAAAGCTTTTTTTAAAAAATGGATGGCTGAAAAAGCATGAGTAAAGCTATGAATCATATATTTCAGCTTCATTAAACATAAGTTTATGTTTATATTTCCACTCTTGTAAAGGCAATTGAATTAGGGGATTTAAAGACTTATTATTGATTAAATAAATATATTATCTCTTTTCTATTGACTTTTCAACTTCTGCTTTTTTTTAAAAAAATGTCATAACAAGAATGATACAGAGAATTCAGGTGCAGCCATTATAGTTATGCTATAGTCCTTGCTTCCACAAGAAACAATGGTCTTCCATTTATGGCAGACATCCACCCATGCACTCCAAAACCCTGCCCTAGAGGTCTTTTGTACCATGGGGGGAATACAGAAGGATTTAAAGACCCAAACAGGAACTTCATTTTAATTACATGGATGCAATTAGCATCACAATCACTTAATTTTCTTGAGTAATCTGTAACCATGGAGCTTATCTAATGTAAGTGTTGTATTTTTGAAAATAAAACCCATTTTTAAATGGTGTGCTTCCATTTGATTTCTATGCTGTGGTATTTCCTCCCCTTTGTGACTCTGTCTGAATTTATAGAAAGTTAGATTGTGCTGTCATTTTTCTTAGACAATCACAGCCAAATAACTGTACATTTTATCCCACTGCCTTATAAAGGTGACATGATTCATTCTTGTCTGACTGTAATTTTTCAGAACGTTTTTGTTTCAATATTTGGTTGGGTTTAATTAATAAAGTTTTGTCCTCTATTCCCAATATACTGACTGGTTTTACATAGACAGCTGTGCTTTGAAGATTTGGGCCCTTAGAATGCAGTGCTCTACAGCCCCAGCAGTTCAGTTCTATGATCTCAGGGATTAATTCCAAATCAATTAGTAGAATTTGAAATTTAAGATGTAAGAGAAAGTGGAAAAATGTATATCCTGCCTTTCTTCCAAAGAGCTATCTTTACAACAATCTTACTTACAAAAATAAATAGATAAAATAACTTATGACTTACAACTTAAAAAAGCCAAGAATACTCTCTTTTGTGGGCTAAAAAATCCAAACTTTTTCTGTAAGGAAAAAGTGCTTTTCCTTGTACAAAAACAAGGATTTGCATGAAGATTGTGCAAACCCATATTTGCGAAAAAAAATATGGGTTATACACAAATGAATTTTTCACAAAAATTAAATGTGAGAAATCTAACAACAGTTGACCTTTTGCTTTGGGGTTGTTTTGTGTAAGGATAAAATTTGTAAGTATTATTTATATCCTTTCTCTAGATATTAGAGACATAGGTCTAAATCCATTTTTTTAGCCCCAAGTAGAGGATATGGTAGCTCAGCAATTAAGACACTGACTCTGATGATCACAAGGTTGGCAGTTCAAGACCCAAGTGCCATGTGATGGAGTGAGGTCCTGTCACTAGTCCCAGCTTCTGCCAACCTAGCAATTCAAAAGTATGTAAAAGTGCAAGTAGATAAATAGGTACCACTTCAGTGAGAAAGTAACAGCCTTGCATGCAGTTGTGCTGGCCACATGACCACGGAGTTATCTTTGACAATGCTGGCTCCCTTGGCATAGTAACAGAGATGAGCCCCAGTTCCCTATAGTCAAACACAACTTGACAATCATGTCAAAGGGAAAACCTTTACCTTTAGAGTAGATCCACTATATCAATGGGATTTACATAAGTGTTTATTGTGATTTACCCATTCATCCACTTTAGTAGGGGGTAGCAATTGGATTTATGCCTTAGAAAACTGCCTTTTATGAAGGCAGACCATTGGGTCCTCAAACACAATATTGTTGGCACTGACTTACAGTGGCTTTCTGGTGTTTCAAACAGAAATTGTTTTCTCATCCTACCTGAAGATGCCAGGGATTAAACCTGAACCTTTCACTTGCACAGCATGTGCTCTACTGCTGAGGCAAATCAGTAAATGTTGTTGCAACTTCCATCTGCATGCCAATGCTATGAGATGCAGTCCAAGAAATGGAGGACCGCATGTTCTCCACAGATTAATATTAAGTGTTGGATTGTTGCTATATTTTGAAATAAAATATGGAGATTAGGAAAGTGCTGCAACAAAAAATGTACAGTGTGCCTGCCCCTTATGCCGGCTTGCCATCCGCAAGCCAGCATATGGGGCAGGCACACTGTACCTTTTTCACTTGAGCGCACGTGAATGGCAAGCCCGGGGGGACAAAATGGCACATGCACCCACGGGAGCGCGCAGTCATTAGAATCAATGGAACTTGAGATCCCATAGTTTTTTTCCATTTATGGGGGGAGGGTCTGGAACAGATCCCCTGTGTATAACAGAGGACCACTGTACATGCTTTTGCATGTTAACTAGTTTAAAACAGTTAATGAGAGGCAGCTGTGAAATACTGAAGCAGAGCACATCCATATAGAAGACAAGAGGAGATTTTCAGTTTCGTTGAGTGTGATGTATTATAAATCATTTACAATATTAACCAGTTTCCAGCATCTTTGCCTTCTCATTCTAAAATACCAGGCTGCAGGCCCAAAGCAATAGTTTTACATTCAATACATGGTCAGTGGACTGTGAGAAGAATATAAGCAACTGGACTATCAATAACCACTGGATTGAAAATTCCCCCCCCCCCAAATGTACTGTGACTTTGCCAAAGGCACAAAAGCACAAGGTGAGAACTAAATGACACTAGAAATCCTGAGTGTATTTCATCCTTTTGCCTTTCTAACCTCATATCATAAGGGAAAAACTCCCACAAATGTTCTCTCCACAATAAAACTCATTAATTGAATTTTATACATAAGAGGTCATTCTGTTCTGAATTTACAAGTTAATGTATTTTAAATTGATACAAATCTGACTAATTATTAAAATGTGCAATTAATGAGAGAGTTTTCTTAGATGAACCTATCCTTAGGCAATTTTATTCTTTTTTATCACATTGTTCATGAGCAAACTTTACTGACCAATAAACTTGTCCATAGTGGTATGCCCATGTAATGACATGTCAAACCAAATTCATGCCAATATGGGTTGAGTCTCTCTTATCAAAAATTCCAAAATTCTAAATAGTCAAGAATCTAAAACTTTTTTCATAGGTTTCTGTAGTAGTGGCACCTTTGTTTTCTGATGGTTCTGTGTACGCAAACATTGTCTCCCACACAAAATTATTTAAAATATTGTATATAAAATCACCTCATTTATAAGGTATATATAAAACAAAACTGAATTTCATGTTAAGACTTTGGTTCCATCCCCAAGATATCTCTTTATGTATATGCAAATATTCCAAATCCAGAAAAAAAACCCTGAAATCCCAAACACTTTTGTTTCCAAGCATTTTGGACAAGGGAGACAACCTATATTATCTGTTCATGCATTCCCACCTAGAACTTTGCAGTCAACAACAGTTGCCTGAATAGCTAAGTGCCCATTGAAGCACACAGTGCCCAATGTGGTGTCCATACACAACATATCTTTAGGATGGTTTCTTGCCAACATGTCAGATTATAGCAATATCATCATAATTTATTAAAAGAATCACACATGTAGAAGGAGTTAAAAACTGTCTGCTTTAATGGCTGCTGTAGAAGCTACCTCATTCAAAATGAATGCAAAGGGTATACTCTTCCAGGTTTTCTTACCAAGTGTCACAACTGATAATTATATATTTATGACAGAAGCATGTATTATATATTTTGACCAGTAAAACTGACCAGTGAATCACATGAAGTTATAATATTGTAACTGAGGAATGGGCATATGCTGCAATTTTTATCTCAGTTAAGATGATGCTACTGTGGGATAATTTAAGTTTCCAAGGGCTTCAACCCTTTTTAAAGGAAACAAAAATATACAAATATAAAAGATAAACCTGTTAGAGTCTGGCTTTCATTAGCCGAATAGCAGAAATGTGTCTTTGCCTAACTATGCTTCCCTAATGAACTAAGACTGGGGAAAAAAAAAATAACAAACTCGTAGCTTGTAGTTTAACAAACAATGATGGCTTTAATCTATATTTACATAAAAAGTAAATCCTAATCTAACTATTGATGGTTCAGGTAAAGAGAGAAAATCTCACCATCTTTAAGAGAGCAGGAAGATGGGAACAGCTTAGTTGAGAATCCTGAGGAAAAGACTGTTAGTCTCAAAGAGGGAGTGACCTAAGTCACAAGGTTAATTAAAATAACAAAGAGAGAAGGGAGGAGTTTCCAGGCAGGAATCCCTTTCTATCTCAGGAGGGTGAAAGAGAATGTAAAGATCTTCCAACAGCTATTTAGGATACCCTGAGAGCAATGGAATCATGTCAGCTGGTACAGATCCTCTTTGCAAAACACATAGTATTTAACAAACATCCAGAAGAAAACTTAGTGGTCTTGGTGTTTTTTCTTTAATGTAAAAATTTACAGAATTAGAATTGTACAGGGAAGGAAATATCTCAGAATTAAGGGAGGAAAAGCTGATGAAAAGTAGTCAGTGAGAAAGAAAAACAAAGTCTAAGAATTCTATCACAAACATGTTTTGTGTGGCACCTCTTGTAATCTGCATACTTCCAACCTAGGTCACGAAATACCATCTGCCCAATGAAGAAGACAGTGGAACTTTGGAAGCTTGCATTGTGTGTGTGTGTGTGTGTTGTGCATTTTGGCTGACCAATAAAGGTAGCATTCTTTTGTGAATTTTGTATTTTGTTTTATTTTGCTGTATGGTCATCATGGCTACCTCTGAATATATTTTCTTTATCTGAAGATACTGGATTTAGCCACAATAGGGGAATCTTAAGAGAGGAATGAGGACTGGGACCTAACTTTTTGAGGTTTCTGCCACCAACAAAAGTCAAACTTTTTTTGGGGGGGGGGGAGAATATAATTGGCTGGGTTTTATCTATATAGACCTAAAGGTTTTCCCAGCTATAGCAATACAGTGACTTCTTGAGAAATCAATGTTCTCTGCCCAAATTAGAGGCCTGGGGCTTCACGAGAGACAGAAACATGGTTGATCTGAAGAGGAGTTTCTTTACTGCTGCTATGGAGTTTAAATTTTACTCTCCTTTGTCTGGTCCCCACACAGCCAAGAGAAGAGATTCTTCCAAACCAATCAAACTACAGCAGAGATGACTTCTGTACAAAATGTAGACCTGTTACTTCCTCTTGTATTTCCCCCCCCTACACCTTTTGCCTGATGAAGAAGCCATTAGAGCTTCTAAAGCTTGCATTGTTTGTTTTTGCATTTTGGCTGGCCAATAAAAGTATCACTCTTTGGTGTATTTTGTATTTTGTTTTATTTTGCTGTAAGGCTAACATGGCTACCTCTGAACATGCTACCTTAAAACAGTGTCTTTTGCTCACATTCCTATGGTGGATCACGTAAATGTTCGTCTTTGCTGTCACACAGCCTTTCCTCCATAATTGCTTCAGAAACTTCTAACAATCATTCTTGCAGTTCTAAAAATGGCTGCATAGATGTGCACACAGGAGAGAGAAGGAGAAAGACGGTAGAAGAGAGGGGGGAGGAACCCTTAATAAATGGAACCTGTATCTCACTGGGAACATGATGTTGGGTGACATTTTCAAGCAGGCCTTGGTAAATATATCATACATACGAAAGCAGCACTTTATCCAGAAGGAAATTTGCATTAGCAAATATCAGTCCACACCTGTTAATGACTGAGGGAGAGTTTGGAGGAGAGCTATTTGAACAGTTTTCTCTGAAATAGATGTGCCAATAATACAGGAAGGCAATGAGTGGTTTCATTAAAATATTCATAAAGGTACCAGAATGACAGCAGTAGAGAATTAACATTCATTTTCTAAACACCATCAATTGGTTTAGGTGTAAAATTGGAACTAGAGGTGCATCTACACTGTAGGAATAATGCAGTTTGACACCACTTGAACTGCCATGGCTCCATCCTATAGAATCCTGGAATTTGTAGTTTTGTGAAGCACCAGCACTCTTTGACAGAGAAGGCTGAAGGTCTTGTAAAACTACAAATCCCAGGATTCCATAGGATGGAGCTACAGCACTTAAAGTGGTTTCAAACTGAATTATTTATACAGTATAGATGCACACTAGCACATGTCTTCAAATACAACAGCTACCCTGCCACATGCACACACCAGATATAGCTAATGGGACACAAATCTCAACTGAATGTATGGTATTTTAAAGCAAAGTATTTTATGCAAAGTATGAAACATCTCAGACATAATAGAATGAGTTCTTCTTTAAAAACTTATTTTGGGGCAGGCAGTCCTTAACACTTAACTGTCAATTGAAAATAACAGTGTTATGAGTAATTGATAGAGTGTTGACAAAAAAGCCAAATGAACAATTAAATAGCTCATGGCTGCCAGGATATATTTTCCCAATCTTCTTTCCTTCCCTAGAAGTAATAATATTTTATGACTGAAGGATGCTATTGACCTCTGATGATAATTTTCAATATTGCCAACTTTTTATAGGATGTCTTAAAAATTAACAGAGCTGTGATGGGAGAGTACTCCCATAGCCATGTCATTTGTGGCATTTGTTAGAGTGATTCTCTGATGGGAATCACTTGTTAATAATGCAGGGATATCATGAGAAAAAGAAAAGACTCAGCACATTTCCTGATAGCCTTTAAGAAGTACTGGGGGTGGTAAGAAAGCCAGAGGATATTTGAATCACTGCAAAATTGTGGCAGCTGACTGTTTGAAACTAGATCAGGAGTGGGAATCACATGGAACTTTTGATATTGTTGGACTGCAACACCCAGCATTCCTCACCACTGGCTACACTCACTGCAGTTGCTGGACCTTGGAGTTCAACAGCATCTGGAAGGTCACATGATTGCCATTTACTAGTATCACAAGGATTGCTTCCAAGCATTCTTATAGTGCCAAGAGTACTGATTCCTGGTAAGGACTAGATATGGAAATCTTTGTAAATTTTGTTTTGTTGACAACTGCAACAGATTTTATGATTTCTTCTCTTGGCTGCAAGAAAGCAATCAAAATTGTGCAGTTTTCAAAGACTTTTCACTGCTTGGGACTGAAACAGTACCAAAGAGAAAACGCACATGTATCCCACAGAAAACAGCATTTTCTGTCCAAAAAACAACTTTCCTCCATAGACAAGTATATTCTGTATAGAAAGCCAGCTCTCTGCTATGAAAACAGTATTTTCTATGCAGAAATGCTGTTCAGATTAGAAAAAGGTTTATGGAGGGATGGCAGGCATAGCTCAACCTGTACTCTTAGGGCTTAGTTTAATGTCATCTGCCCATGAAGTGGGAAACCCTCCACATACCTTCCAGATCTGCTTCAGATGCTTTTGTAGCCCTCTAACCATTTCTGATCTTCCAAACTTCTAACCATCCCAGAGATCTCCCAGGAGCAAGCTAGGGAATAGAAGATGGGCCAGAGGATGGACAGTGCTTGATATAGGAACTTTACAGACTGCCAGAAATAATGCAGCTTGAGTTCACTTTAATTGCCCTGGCTCAGTGCTAGGGAATAATGGGAACTGTAGTTTTTTCTGAGACATTGAGCCTCCTATGTCAGAGAGCTCTGGTGCCACAATAAATTACAGTTCCCATGATTCCCTAGCACTGAGCCAGGGCAGTTAAAGTGGACTCAAGCTGCATTATTTCTGGCAGTCTGCAAAGGCCCATAGTTATGGTTACACAACCTTTCACAAAGGGAACTGACCATGAGAGAAGCCACACAACAGACTGAATTTTCATAGAGTTATGCATTGTTCCCAAGCAAGTTATAATCAGTGTTAGGCTATGAATAGTTGCATTATTACAGTACCTTTGCTCCCAGCATAGATGTGGAATGTCACTTTAGAAAGGCGGATTTTATCTCGTTCACCTGTCTCTGGGCAGCAGGCAGCCCGTTTGCAACCCGAGCTTCTCCGGGCTTCTCTCACATCTTTTCATGAACAGGATTTTCTCATTCTTGAAAAGCTGCTGCAGAAGCCCAGGTTGTAAACAAGCTGTCTGCTGCCCAGCAACAGGTGAATGTGATAAGGTCTGCCTTCTTAAAGTCAAATCCTGCATCTATGCTCAGAGCAAAGGTAATGCAATAATTTCCCCTGTGTCTTTCAGTGCCATGTATCTTTAATAGAACATGACTGAGCATCAATGAAATGTTGAAACCAAGTTCATGGGTACAGAGTTAACTGGCTGAAGTGCTCTAGTGAAAAGGCTAAAGGACTTGCTGGTTTATTGAAGCTTACTTTCTGGTTTTGACTGAAGAATATCCCCTGCCTGATGCAGCAGCTTGCCTCATATTAGAAAAGGGAGTGTGATGAACAGAAAGGCAGCAGGGAGTTGTGAAGACCAGAAGACAGCTGACCAATCCTGAGACCAATGAGAGAGCAGCTGGAAGGAGATAAATAGCTCAGGCGGTGAGGGATATAGTTAGTTAGGGAGTTAGGAACTAGAGTGTCAGTTGGATCTGACTCCGACAGAGGTATAGTGAGGCAGTACCTTAAGCCAGAGGCTGTAGATCAGGGTAGGCAACCTTTCCCCTTTAAGGGCCAAGGGACTTCAGCTCCCAGAATCCCAGGAGCTATTGGCCAACATGGGACTATTGGCCAACATGGCTGAGGCTTCTGGGAGCTGAAATCCCTCGGCCCTTAAAGGGGGAAGGTTGCCTACCCCTGCTGTAGATTGTTCCTGAGGGAACTAAGTGGAACAAAGATAAGAGTCAAAAGAAAAGGAAAAGAACTCTTTGTGGTTCAACAGAGCTCTAGTGCAGAGAGAGTCTGTGTGGTTAGGTTGTAATCATAGAAACAGCTGAAGGATCATATTTGAAATAGCTACACTACACTTGAAACTGTAACCAAGTTATATTATTACCAAGTTTGAAAACCAAGAAACATTGCCTGTATGTTTGAAACACAATAAAACCATCTTATATTTTATAAAAACCTATTTTGGCCTCTGTGTGAGAATTTTGAACAAATGCTACCAGTGTGTTATTGATAGTTCTGGGACCGGTATCTGATGAGGGCTATGAAGCCAGTCACATAAAATTGTAAGAGAGAATTAGTCAAGGTGGCAGGAGTGGTTCGTCATAGGGAGATCTCACTCTTCACTCTCTTCTCAATTGTTGTGCCTTGCTATCGAGAAGAAACAGTCTAGTACAGGGGTAGGCAACCTTTCCCCTTTAAGGGCCCAGAAGCCTCAGCCATGTTGGCCAATAGTCCCATGTTGGCCAATAGCTCCTGGGATTCTGGGAGCTGAAGTCCCTCGGCCCTTAAAGGGGAAAGGTTGCCTACCCCTGGCCTAGTAAGTAGGATGCACAGAAGGGAGAAGATAAAGGCTGCATCTGCACTGCAGAAATAATGCAATTTGACATCACTTTAAAACTGCCGTGGCTCAGAGCTATGGAATCCTGGGATTTGAGTTTATTATGGCATCAGAACTCTCTGACAAAGAAGGCTAAATACCATACAAAACTCCAAATCCCAGAATTTCATAGTATTGAGCTATGAGAGTTAAAGTGTTGTCAAACTGCATTATTTTTTCAGGGCAGATACAGCCAAAGAGGTTGGTTTGGCAGTGGGAGGGAAATTATTCTGCAAATGAGATTAAAATCCAAACTAAAGAAGAATCCAGGGGTCATAAGTGTTTGCTTTACATTTGAAGTGAGCATTATTATACACCATTTAGGGGGAAAGCAGACGGGCGGCCCTGGGCCACCCCGGGAAGCTGTGCCGCGGGGCCGAGGTATCCCCACACCTTGGCCCCGCGACGCAGCTTCGCCGCCCCTGGAAGGAGTGCTAAAATAGCGCTCCTTCCACAAGTCACCAAAGGTGTGCCACAAAAGGCTGGTGGCGCACCTTCGGCGACTCTTCCGCCGCAGTGTGTGTGTAAGCTGTGCCGGGAAGGCATCGTCGGAGCGCCAGCCGTGCGGAGGGGCCAGCGCTCTGATGATGCCTTCAGGAAGGGGTTGGGGCACCCACCGTGCGGCTGCCTCTCCCCTTCCTTGCCCCCAAAACAGCCCTTTGTGCCGTCTGCTTCTCCCCCTAGATTCTTATTTTCAAATGGTAAAATACAGAGTCATCACTACCATAGAAGCTACAAATGTTCTGCTTTGAAATGGCTATTTTAATGTAAGCCAAAACTGGAATTTTGGAGTTTTGGCTTACATTAAAATAGTTATCTGGACAGACAGGTGAAATAGTCTGTTAGCAACCCTTCTCTAGCAGGTTTTGCTTTGTCTGAAAGCACAGCACTTTAAATACAATCCAGACTACAGACTGCATGTAAAACTGAAATTAACAACTATAGAAATGCAAGGCATTCCATGAGGTGCACATCCTCTTATCTTAACAGCTTTGGTTTCTTCAGGCCTTGAGTTTCTTAACAAAATCTATTTTTTAGAAACAAATATGCACTTAAGGGATAGAACAAATGAAATCAGAAACCCAGTGGCATTATTTTCTATATTATATGACTTTTTCATCCAGAAAAGAACAATTTGCAAAAGATCTGAGCAGCAAAAACAATAGCAAAATATGCTTGATACAAAAGTCAGATGCAGAATATAATTTAACATTAAGCAAAATTTGCAGCTGAAAGTTTGATTCAGTACTTGTTCCTGACATTGAGGCAGAGATATTGCATGCTTCAAATGAAAGAATGCTAATCTATCCTTTCTCTTCTTTTTTAATGCTGACTTCAAAGAATCAGATTAGGTTTTTTTTTAAAAAAATAAGCATTTAAAAAATAACCAGTGTGGTATAAGAAATGCATTAATTGAAAAAGCTGACATAACAGGAAATCTAAACAAAAGTATGAAGTCGAAGGCTTTCTCGTGAAAAACCCACAAAAAACTATAGTTCAAACAAAACATCAGCACTGTGTGTCTGTAAGAGTGTGTGTGTCTGTGTGTATGTGTATATAGATGTGTGTTAAAAACATGTGTTATAGATATTGGCCTCATCCCAATGCACTTAAAAAATTCTGTGATTTTGTCAGGGCCAGCCTCATCATTAGGCAGAATAAGATGGTCATTGCAGACAGCACATGCTGGCTGTATTGAAATGGCAGCAGATTCTTAGGGCCTTTGCAGACTGCCAGAAATAGTGCAAATTGAGTCCACTTTAACTTCCCTGACTCAGTGCTAGGGAATCATGGGAACTGTAGTTTATTGTGGCACCAGAGCTCTCTGACAGAGAAGGCTCAATGTCTCAGAAAAAAATACAATTCCCATGATTCCCTAGCACTGAGCCAGGGCAGTTAAAGTGGACTCAATTTGCATCATTTCTAGCAGTCTGCAAAGGACATTAGTTATCTAACCTGTTGATGTTGTGCTTTTACAGAGGGAAGGATTTGACAGATGTTTGTAGAATTTCATGCCTCCTGTGCCCAAAATAACTTGGATTTAAATGCTATGTACCTTGACTTAGATAGGAGTATGGTACTATTTGATGTTCTGCTTCAGTCAGGAAAATGTCTTGAGATAATCTTAGATGTGACCCTTGGTTCTTTTCTTTCAGCAACAGATATTTGCATTTTTATTGTACTCAGTTTTTTAATTGATTGCAGTTTAGTGAGTGCTTTACTGAACATGGGTGAGGTTGCTTCCAAGAAGTTTATGGAGGTGAGGATATTTCACTCAAAGGCCTTACAGAGCTCACTTCATGATCCTTTATGTGTTTTGTCAGAGAAAGCAATTTCTATGCCCAGTGGTGTAACTCAGTGTAGGGGTAGGGCTTCCAGGGGGTGGGGCCAAAAGGGCATGCTCTTTCACCTTGCTGCTGCTGCTGCCCACTGCTCTACTCACGAGTAGAACAGTATGCAGCAAGGAGGTGGGAAGTGCACTAGGCACTCTCCCTCACCACCACACTCTTCTCTATTTGTGAGTAGAACAGCATGCGGCAGATGACACCTGGCCAAGTTTGGGGTGCACCCTCTTATGGGGTGTCCCCTGGTGCAGTCCACATCCCTGCACTGCAGTGGTACAGTGGTTAAATGCCTGTACTGCAGCCACTCACTCATAGACCACAAGGTTGTGAGTTCAGTACTACCCAGGGCTCAGATTCAGGCCTGCATCCTTCCAAGGCTGCTAAAATGAGTACCCAGCTGTTGGGGGGCAATGAGCTTACGGTTGTAAACTGCTTAGACATCCCATAGTGTGATATGAGGTATATAAATGAAGCTCCTTTGCTTTATGCCTGTATGTAGCTCTAGAAATTTTAGTCAAAACATTGATCTAAAAAAACCTAGGTTGACCTATCCACAGGTCAATGTAAGTACCATACTTTAACTCTTATCAAAAAAGGAAGCACGCCCTGATAAAAGGTGAGAGCTTGAGGCCTAAGCAGATGGTGCTTTGTGCCATCTTCGAGGCAAGGAAGGGGAGGGGCAGCCTAACGGTGGGTGCCCCAACCCCTTCCCAAACACGTCATTGGAGCACCCATTGCGCCGCACGACTGGGGCTCCGACGATGTACTTCCGCCGCAGCGTCTGCACACGCTGTGACAGAAGAGACACCAAAGGTGTGCCCAAGGCCTCTTGCGGCGCACCTTCAGCACCTTGCAGCATCTTCCAGGGCCTGAGAAACTGCAGATTGGGGCCGAGGAGTGCGGCTACCTCAGCCTCAATCCGCAGCTTCCCAGGGCAGCCCATGGCTGCCCGTCTGCTTAGGCCCTTAATCCTTTCTCAGAGCACCTAAAAGAAGCACTGAGCCTCTTTACTCTGTGATTCATCCAGCCTTTAGTGTGAGCAGTTATACCTGCCAGAATTTTGTAAGTTCTTTGGCATCATTTTTCTTGGCTTCATCTTTTACATCTTTTGTTATATGCCCTTAAGGTCCAAAACACACTCCAGAAATAATCCATTTGAGACCACTTTAACTCCCCTAGCTCAATGCTAGGGAATCCTGGGAACTGATAGTTTTGTGAAAGATTTAACCTTCTCTGTCAGAGCTCTGGTACCACAATGAACTATAATTTCAAGGATTCCCTAGCATTGAGCCAGGGCACTTAAAATGGTCTTAACAGGATTATTTCTGCAGTGTGTTATGGACCAAAGTTTTACCCCAACATATCCATGGATCATATCAAAATCCATAATTTTGGCTCCAAAACCTGTCCTCAACTTGAGGTTGACTTATAGTAGAGTTTATACAATACATAGATTTCCAGTAAGGTTCTTAAAGTTCTAGTAAGGTTCTTAAGGTGGACTGGGGTTAAGAGTTGCAAGTGGACCAGGAGACATTACTTAGGGCCTGAACAGACTGCCAGAAATAATGCAGCATGAGTCCACTTTAACTGCCCTGGCTTAGTGCTAGGAAATCATGGGAACTGTAGTTTTTTGTGCCAACAGAGCTCTCTGATAGAGAGGCTAAATGTCTCACAAAAAAGAGAGAGAAAACTTAACATATTAAATAAATAAACACAAAAGGGGAGGGAGGGGTGGAACAAAACAAAACAAAACAAAACAATATGAAACAAAAAGAAAGAAAAGGAAAGAAGATAAAGTAGAAATGACAATAATATAAACTTTTTCATCATCATGATAATTAAAGTTTTATCGTGGAATGTGAAATGTTTGAATTCTAAGCATAAGATAAATATAGTTATCCACTACCTAGAGAAAAAGAAGATTGACATTATGTGTTTATAAGAAATCAGAATAAGAGAAAAAGACTAAATATCTAAGAAATCCTAAATTAGGAAATTGTTATATTTTGACCATTAGGTTTTGGAAACCTGTGATATGTTATAAGACCTTTACAAGTAGACTTTGGGTTTGGCACAATTTCTGCATTTGTGTACATCTTTGCTTGATATGGAGCCATTTAGGTACAATTTCAATATGAATGGTTTTAATCATTTCTTCTAACACTGCTGGAAGAATCCCCTCTAGACAATCTAGGAGGAGACAACGACTGACCTTGTATCACTGTGGTGGGAGTTTGTCTTTTCCTTAGCTTGAAAATGTGAGGCTCTATAGCCATTTGTGAAATGTCATAGGGCAGAAGAAATAACCTGGATTGGCAAGGAAGGAGGGACAAATGAAATAAGATGAAGTGGAACTGTAGTCCTTGATGGACATTGGCATGGCTGATGGTCAGGGATGAGAGAAGTGGTAGTCCAACCACATCTGTAGGACCACAGGGTGCCCATTCCTGCTGTATGAGATCTTGTCATGAAGTGCACTATTTTTTGGATTGATAGACCAGTGCTCCGTTAGCCAAGAGCAACTCAAAGTGGAAAATATCAAAAAGCAATTCAGTTCGAGTGAAGATTAAATCAGAAAGGATTCTAAACTGGATCCAGATTACAGCCAGTACAGTGTGGAACAGATTAATCCTTGCAAGGAGAAGTGGAAATAGCAGCCATTCATGTTCATTAGATATTGTTGCCCACAGATGAGGCTGCTTTTCCTCTTAAAAGAGGATTAGAGTCCAGGATGCAGCAAAGGAATGCTAATTTTTCTTAATGATGTTGAAATGGGCAATATAAACTTCGCCTTGAGGTCTGAGATAATTGCTCAGCAGATTGTGTGGGAGAAACAGCATGTTGACAGCTATAAATCTGAAGTTAAGTAGAGAGGGAGATGGAAGACAGGGCCCTATTACACTACACTGGTATCATACTATATTCCACTATAATTGCCATGGCAACAATCGGTGTAATTCTGGAGTTTGTAGTCTGGTGAGGCCCAAGAGCACTGTGACTGAGAATTCTAAACTGCAAATCCTGGGAGTCCATAGAATGTTACCGTGACAGTTGAAGTGGAATATAGTGCTATAATATTATAGTATGATAGCACCCAAAGAAAGATGAAGATGAAGCCCTATGGGTGTGAAAAGCACAGGATATGAAAAAGACGAATACATTTCATAGAATAATAGAATCCTATAGTTGGAAGAGACCACAAGGGTCATCCAGTCCAACCTCCTGCAATGCACAAATTCAAAATCAAAGCATCCCTAACAGATGGCCATTCAGCTTTTGTTTAAAAATCTCCAAAGAAGGAGACTCCACCACTTTCCAAGCCAGCATGTTCCACTGTCGAACAGCTTTTACCATCAAGTAGTTCTTCCTAATATTTAGATGGAATCTCTTTTCCTGTACCTTGAGTCCATTGCTCCATGACCTAGTCTCTAGAGAAGCAGAAAACAAACTTTCTCCATTCCCAATATGACATCTCTTCAAATATTTAAACATGGCTATCACTCACCTGTTAGCCTTCTCTTCTCCAGGCTAAACATATCCAGCTCCCTAAGCTGCTCCTCATAGGGCAAGGTTTCCAAACCTTTCACCATTGTGGTCACCCTTCTTTGGATATGCTCCAGCTTGTCCAGAACTGGACACAACATTTGAGGTGAGGTCTGACCAAAGCAGAATTGAGTTGTAGTAATACTCTCCTCGATCTAGACACTGTGCTCTTATTTATGCAGCTTAGAATTGCATTGACTTTTTTAGCTGCTGCATCACATTGCTGACTCGTGTTCAGTCTGTGGACCACTAAATGTCACATAGATTCTGTCAGGGATGATGGGAGTTGTAGCTCTTCACCTCTGGCTCTAACTCACCACCTTGTTATGCAGCAGAGCTGACCAGCTTTGATCAGTGGTTGGTGCTTCTTTCCCAAGCAGCAGAGTTTCAGAGAATAGGCTGAAGACCCTGACAAACTCTCCAAGCCTTCTCACTCTTCTTCCTGAGATGTCTCCAAACTTCTCCAGGATTCTTCTGGTTCTTGTATCTTCCCTCAAGACACCAGACAACTCAGTAGTCTTATATAAAAGATCTACTTTATTCTACTATATACATAAATATTATATGCCCTACAAGTCACAATCTCTACACTTCACAATATCTCCAAAACTACTCCACAATGTACATTAGCAAACATTGCAATTTATAGCCATTGTTAGACACCACCCACCAGTCAGTTTCCACCCAGTGGGTGTGTACATACATCTTGATTGGTCCACATAGATCATCCCATACCTAAGACCAACCCAAGTGTTTCATCACTTTACCTTGACCACTTAATGAGTCTCAGGTGTTTGCAATCTATCACAGGTATTCTCAATATACCTTCTATAACTTTGTCCTTGGCTCTCAAGGCTTCTTAATTATATTATCTTTTTCACCTGTGTATCTTCCTGATTGCTCCTGCTTAGTCACTTTGACATTCACATACATATTTTTATTTCTATTACTGTATATCCCATGTTGCTTTTTCCTTAACAATCCCCTCCGAAATAAAATATTGTATGTGTCTTACAATGTCATTCCAACCGTTTGTGTCAGTCTTTCATGTTTTTCCGCCGTCAATGCTTTTGTGAACAAATCTGCTATGTTGTGTTGTGTTTCTATATATCTCAATTCTATTTTACCCTTCTGAACCATGTCTCGCACATTTTGATATCTTACTCCAACATATTTTGTTCTGTTCTTCAAACTTTCAGTTTCAGCCATTGCTATGCATGACTGTGAATCTTCCAGAATTTCTACTGGTATCTTGTAACTTTCATTTAAATCATTCAATAACTGCTCAACCCACTGTACCTCATTTACTATCTCATTTAAAGCTGCGAATTCTGCTTCCGTCGTACTTATCGCTACATTTGTTTGTTTCCTACTTCTCCAGACTATTGGACTTTCACTGTACTTGATTATTATTCCTGTAACTGACTTCTTGTCTCCTAATTCTGATGCAAAAGAACTGTCTACATAGCAATCTAAATCTGAATTACTGTTTCTAATTACCAATTTCTTATCTAAAGTTCCTTTCAAATATCTTAATAAGTGTTTTACTGCTGTCCAGTCTTCAATTTTTGGATCATTAACTCTTCTGGACAATACATTTACAGCATACGAAATGTCTGGTCTGGTGTGGCAAGATATGAATTGTAAAGATCCTATTATGCTCCTGAATAAAGTCTTGTCTTCAAAATCTCTAGTTGTTTTTTCAGATACAAAACCAATTGTCATTGGAGCTCTTACTATTTTAGCATTTTGTAATCCACACTTTTCAATCAAATTTTCAATTTTCTTTCTCTGACTTAACAAACAATGTCCTTCTTCTGTCCACTCAACACCAATACCTAAATAAGACTTTAATAAACCTAGATCCTTCAAAACAAACTTTTTAGACAACTCTCTTTTTACTGATTCAATCTCCTGTCTTGACTTTGCTGCCACACACAAATCATCTACATAGATCACTAACACTATGTCTCCTTTTGTATAGACACATGCATCTGCAACGCTCCTTTTGTATCCTAGCTTGACTAACTCTTCATTAATGCACAAATTCCATGCTCTGGCACTTTGTTTTAATCCATACAATGCTTTTTTCAATTTATAAACTTTCTGACTACCAATTTCTTCAAAACCTTGTGGCTGCTCCATAAATATCTCTTCATCTAAACTAGCATTCAAGTAGGCTGTTTCAAAGTCAAAATGCTCTACAACTAAACTTCTTTTTGCTGCTACAGCCAGAACCATTCTCAGACTTTCTGGCTTTGCAGTCGGAGAATATGTCTTGTCATAGTTCTCATACTGCTGTTGTGCAAAACCCTTAGCTACTAACCTAGCTTTATACTTAATACTTCCATCTGGCATTTCTTTCTTTTTGTACACCCACTTACAACCAATTACTTTCTTGTCTTTGGGTCTATCAACTATTTCAAAAACATCTTTATTTACCAGACAACCAAACTCATCATCCATTGCATCAATCCATCTTTCCTGTTCTTCTCTAGACAAACTTTCCAACTCTTCAAAACTTTCAGGCTCTTCCACTGCTAAACAAGCTCTTGCATTTGTCACAACAAACCTATCTGGTGGCTTCCTAACTCTGTGACTACGTCTGGGAATAAACTCTGCTGATCTGCCTCTTTCATCCTCACTTTCTGTGCTGGGAGTTATAGTTCTATGGCTAAATCTCTTGTCCTCAGTCATTCTAGTAGTAATAGGTCTAGATTGTGTCTCATTATCTGAAGAACTATCACTGCTACTAGTGGATGCTTCTGGCTTAACTGAAACCCCTCCGTTTCCTGAAGTTGGTTCAGTTTGTGTTTCTGGCTCATTTGAACTTCCTAACCTCAAGAAAACTTCCTTATTGGCATGCAATTTGTCCCAACCGGCATGTCTCTCGAAATTTGCAGACCTAGAATACTGCACTTCCCTTCCACCTAAATGAAACTTATAGCTATTTCCTGAATACCCCAAAAACCTAAGCCTTCTACTTTTGGGTTCTCCTTTCTTCCTGAAACAAGCTGGAATGTAAACATAAGCAAACTGTCCAAAGACTCTCAAATACTTGTAATTTGGCATTCTCCCATACAATACCCTGTAGGGAATGTCTTCAATTTCTGAATGATACAGTCTGTTACTAATATGTACTGCTGTCAAAGTTGCTTCTGCCCAGAAACTATCTTTTACCTCTGCATCTGCCATCAAACAAGCAGTTATCCTTTTTATATCTTGTATTTTTTTCTCCGCTAAACCATCTTCGTTAGGACAAGCGGGATTAGTAGTTTCATGCCTTATTCCTACCTTTTGAAACCAATTAAACAATTGATTACTTAGAAACTCTCCTCCCCAGTCAGTAACAATGGTGCCTACTCTAATATCAAATTGTCTTTCCACCATTCTCACCCATGCTTTTAAACTTTGCCCAGCGTCAGATTTGTTTTTCAATATTCTTACAAATGCAAACCTTGTAAACCTATCAACAATTACTAGGAAATATTTGCTTCCCCCTAAAGACAAACAATTAGCTTGGGCAACATCTGCATGTACAAACTGAAATGGTCTTTGAGCAATTCTTTTGGTTTTCTTGGCTACTGGAAAAGCTCGGACCTTTATCTGATTGCATACAGTACAATCTAAGTGATTTTTGCACTCAGCAACTTTTAAATCTGGACACATACTGATTAACTTCTTTAAACATTTGAAACTAGCATGACCAAATTTTCTATGGAGTTCATGTATACAGTCTTTGTGAATTGGACTATTGTCTATGTTATTAGCATTTTCAACACTGTAGCAATCAATATTGTCCTCCAAATAATAAAGCTTATCTTTTTCCAAGCCTATGCCTCGCAATTCCCCATTCAATTTTATCTTACACATGTCCTTTTCAAAAATGACTGTGTAGTCTCTGTCTGTTAATCTGCTTACTGATAACAAATTATTTTCTCACTCCTTTACATGTAACACATCATTAAAGTTTTTCTTTAGCCCTGGAATGAAAACTGTACCCATTTGATTTACAGTACTGAGCTCTTTCCCATCAGCTAAAACTACAGCATTTACATTAGCTGATTTTCTATTACTTATCAAATTAATATTGTTACACATTGAAGATGATACTCTTGAGTCAATCAACCATTTACAATTAGTATTTTGTTTTTCCTTAATCATGGTTGCAGACCCCTTTTTGTTACCACTGTCCTTCAAAAATGGTTTGGACTGCTTTTGATACTGCCGCGGCTGCCATCTGCTCTCCTTTTGCTTGCTTCTCTCAGCAGCAAATTGTTTACAATGTCTCTGCAGATGACCAATCTTTTTACAATAAAAACACCTCCGTTGCTCCCTTGTAGAAGCTGCTTCTTCCTGCTTTCGTAGTTCAGGCGTTGTTTGTTGTTTTGGCACAGTCCTTAAACTTGCTGAGTCACCCTGCTCAGACTTTCTTCTCAAGTTTTCTTCCAATAATCTGGCAACAATTAAGTCTCTGTTCAGCTCAGCTTCTGGCAAATTTTGCAAGCTATTTGTAATGTTGTCCCAAGAAGAGTCTAGCGATTCCAGCAAAATATAACACTGCTGCTCTTTGCTAATTTCCACTCCTCTCAGTTCAGCTTGCACAAATAAATCTTGCATTGTTTTTAAGTGTTCTATCACACACTGTCCTTTAGTCATCTTTTGTCTGTAAATTCTTTTAGACTAAAGCATTTTTGCAAACGCAGTTGAAGGTGTGTGTAATCTCTGCAAAGTATCCCACACATCCTTGGCGGACACTTTATCTCTTACGTCGTTAATCAAGTCTTCGTCTAGCATGAGATAAAGACATGCTTTTGCTTTAGCGTCTCTTTCTCGAGTGGCTTCATCAGCATCAGCTGCCAGCCCTGATTCAACTGGCGACCACAGAGACTCCTTTATTAGTAGAGATTGGGCATATATCGTCCAGGTAGAGTAGTTGTTTCTATTTAATTTATTAAACTTTAGGATCTCCATCTTAATTTGTGCAGTGACTCAATTTGACACAGTCCTTCTGAGTATGCACAGCAGACAAAATACAAAATGATTTACTCACAAGGCTCCACAAAACTTTCTTCCACTCTCTGGAACTTTCAGCTTCTGTGGATGCTGGTTGCTCTAGTATCTGGGCCCATAACCCTTGTCAGGGATGATGGGAGTTGTAGCTCTTCACCTCTGGCTCTAACTCACCACCTTGTTATGCAGCAGAGCTGACCAGCTTTGATCAGTGGTTGGTGCTTCTTTCCCAAGCAGCAGAGTTTCAGAGAATAGGCTGAAGACCCTGACAAACTCTCCAAGCCTTCTCACTCTTCTTCCTGAGATGTCTCCAAACTTCTCCAGGATTCTTCTGGTTCTTGTATCTTCCCTCAAGACACCAGACAACTCAGTAGTCTTATATAAAAGATCTACTTTATTCTACTATATACATAAATATTATATGCCCTACACTTCACAATATCTCCAAAACTACTCCACAATGTACATTAGCAAACATTGCAATTTATAGCCATTGTTAGACACCACCCACCAGTCAGTTTCCACCCAGTGGGTGTGTACATACATCTTGATTGGTCCACATAGATCATCCCATACCTAAGACCAACCCAAGTGTTTCATCACTTTACCTTGACCACTTAATGAGTCTCAGGTGTTTGCAATCTATCACAGGTATTCTCAATATACCTTCTATAACTTTGTCCTTGGCTCTCAAGGCTTCTTAATTATATTATCTTTTTCACCTGTGTATCTTCCTGATTGCTCCTGCTTAGTCACTTTGACATTCACATACATATTTTTATTTCTATTACTGTATATCCCATGTTGCTTTTTCCTTAACAGACTCTTCACCCATTCTATATATGTGCATCTCATTTTTACTACCCAAATGTAGTATCCTACATTTGAAGCAGAACAAATTGATTTTTTTAAAGGAGTATGCCAATTTTTTCTTGCTTGTCTTTTTCTTTTTTCTCTTTCTTTCTTTCTTTCTTTCTCTCTTTCTTTTCTTTCTTTTTTTTTTTTTGCAACCCAGCTAGTGTGGGAGCAAATGGAAGCAGTCTCAGAAAAGTGGCAGGAAGTAGAACTTTGTAGAAACTCTGTATGCTGGGCATGGGTGGGAGAAGTGATTGTCTGGAAAAAAATATAAGGCTGCTGAGGGGGCTTCTTTTGTAGTACATACACTTACAATGGCCTATGCATTGTTGCAAGGGCATGGGACTCTTCACACAATCCTTTCTTGCTCAGCAACACATCAAAGAATGTGGCCATGCAATGTTCTATGACCTCATGGCCATTCTTGGAAGTGAATACTGAACTCAAAGGGTCTGTGTGAAGAACTCTGTCCACCAGGTTTTTCCAAATTAGGAGTGGTCAAATGTGTGCGGTCCCTGAGGATCACAAGGGGAAGGTAAGCCAGATTTTCATGTCTGCCTAAATTGCATTGTTTTTAAAGCATACAAAGTGTTCAATTCTGCCATCCTCAGCCTGGTTCCTTCCAGATGTGTTCGACTATTACTCTCAGTGGTCTGGGAGGAGAAGGTTGTTCATTGTACATAATTCATCCACTTCAATTTTAGTGTTGCAAAAAAGAGGCCCAAGAGACAGTCCAAGATGCTTTGTTGCCTAAGGCAGAGCAGGATATGTCACCATCACCCCTCCAGTAAAGGTACATTGTATACAAAATCAATAGTTACTTTGGCACATGAGACAGAAAATGACACAAGCATCTCTCTCTATCCATGGCATTAGAAACAAAATAATTATGTATTTTGGCAACAGTTGTGTGCCCTTTCATAATGCCCCAAATCAGCTCCATGAAGCAGAAACCAGACTTGGCCTAATAGTAGAGCTGCTCCTGATAGACCCTTTAGAACATAATATGTGTGTGTATGTCAGACAATACAACAAACTGGCAAAGTACAGCTCTCCTTGAAGAAGAAGAAGAAAAAATCCCTTGTGATTTATAGCAATATGACAAGTGTGCCACCCAAGCCAATCTGTAAAATGAGAAAGAAATGTGCTTCCTTCTTTAAACTATAACCATCCTTTCATTGGGGGATATTGGTTTGGCATTCCACAATGTTTTGCAGATAAATCACTTTCTTTCTACATGGCAAGATTGAAAGTGTAAAGTGGACCCAATGAAAAAAAAATATATAAGAGGGTGTTATTCATCCGGCTTCAAGCTAGAAAATGGCAATGTGAGGAGATAAAGTACTTGAGAGTCACCTTTATGATCTGAGGTGAACTCAGACATAAGCTTTTCTTCCTCTAGAACTTGGAGCACTCAGAAAAATCCTCCAGGCAAGCACGTTATAAAATAAATCCCACTAGTCCAAACTCCCTTTTCTAAATTAGCTGTCTGTGCTTCCTTTTCTTCAACTGCTTTCCTTCTCACCAGACTTTTCTAAAAGACATTTGTAGCTTCTGAAGTAGTTGATAGCTGGAATCCATTCATTTAGCACACAGACATTGTAAGAAAACCAACACAGAAGGAAAAGTATATGCTGTTATAATATATTGGTGATTATTTTACTGACTTTATATTACTGATTATATTATTTTTACTCTTCTCAGGCTGACAATACTTACCAAGGTATTTTTCTTTAAAATAATGTTTTACAATTGCATTCATTGTCTATGGATCTCCAGTAGTCAGGATGCGTTTCACCATAGCTTTTCCAAGGTTAGTGTGGCATAATATATCAAGTTACATAAGTATGTTCAGAAGTGAGCATTATATGCAGCCTGTGCCTACCCTTCAATGAAAGAATTAGAGAAGATCCTAAAAAGTAAAGATATACAACTGAGCACACAAAGAGATCTTGTAGCACCTTTGAGACTAACTGAAAGAAATAAATTGACAGCATGAGCTTTCGTAGGCTTCAGTCTACTCCTAGTAGACTGAAGCCTACGAAAGCTCATGCTGCCAATTTATTTCTTTCGGTTAGTCTCAAAGGCGCTACAAGATCTCTCTACATACCAATTCTACAGACTAACGGCTATATCTTTGAATTCTGAGCACAAAAGTTAGACTTGTACAAGCCACTGTATAGATGCAAGAGCTGGACAGTGAGGAAAGTGGATAAGAGAAAAACAATTCATTTGAGATCTGGTAACAGAGAAGAGTGGCGAGGATACGCTGGTCAGTCAAAAAGACAAATAAATGGGTCCTAGAGCAGATGAAGCCTGAAATCTTCCTGGAAGCCCAGATGATAAAGTTGAGGTGGTACTTTGGCCACATCATGAGAAGGCATGAATCACTAGAAAAGACAATAATGCTAGGAAAGGCAGAAGGCAGGAGAAAGAAAGGAGCACCACATGCCAGATGGATAGATTCAGTGAGGGAGGTCACAAGCCTGAATTTACAGGACCTAAGAAGAGCAGTGGAGGACAGGGGTCTTGAAGATTTCTCATCCACAGGGTCGCTACGAGTCAGAATTGCTTCAAAGACCATTATATCAACAACAAACCTACCCTTCAAGTATTATATTTTCAGATAACCCTTGGTTAACAAAGTACAGTGGGGTAAGCAAGTAAACAAAAACATTTTGAAGCTTTGCAATCACTTGAAAATTTCTCTTAAAATGCATCAAGGGATGATGTATTCTTTTGCCAGCCTCCACTTTTCTTTTGATTTCCATTTTGGTGGTCAAATCTATAGCACTATTATTTCACTTTAATTGCTATGGCTGCCTCCTGTAGAATCCTAATAATAATAATAATAATAATAATAATAATAATAAATTATTTATACCCCGCCCCTCTGTTAAAACAATTGGGGCGGCTTACAACAATTAAAATTACAGCAAATACAAAGCAAATCCCAGGACCCTACCCTCCGCCCATTAAAAAGGTATTAAACTACACATGTTAAAATTTAACATAAAATCTCAAGAAAAAAATTAAAATAATTAAAACAATTAAACAGACAAATACAAGCCACGAGGAAGCAAGAGCAGAAAGAGGTAAACAGACACTGTTCCTGAGGCCGGGATCTAATCAAGAAGCTAATCAGGAAAGCCCTGCCGGAAGAGATCCATCTTCACAGCATTTTTAAAGCTGCTTAAATTTGTAATCTGATGGATCTTGTCTGGCAGGCCATTCCATAATCTGGGGGCGGTTACTGAAAATGCCCTCTGGGAGGTTGCCGATTGCCTAAATTTTAATGGCTGGAGCAAATTCCTCCCAGAGGACCGGAGTGCGTGGGGAAGATTATATGGGAGGAGGCGGTCCCAAAGATGGACCCAAGCCATTTAGGGCTTTAAAGGTGATAACCAACACCTTATACTGGGCCCAGAAACTAATAGGCAGCCAGTGGAGAGATCTTAATACCAGAGTTATGTGGTCTCCTAGATGTTCCGGAGACCACTCTGGCTGCCATATTTTGTACTAATTGAAGTTTCTGGACCAAGCACGAGCGTAGCCCCATGTAGAGCACATTACAGAAATCCAGACGTGAGGTTACCAGCACGTGCACCACAGTCTCAAGGTCCCTTACTTCCAGGAAAGGGCGCAGCTGGCGTATCAGCCAAAGCTGGTAACAGGCACTGTCACATTTACCTGATTAGTCATCAGGTGCAACGAGTCAAGGAGTATCCCCAAACTGCAAACACAGTCCTTTACAGAGAGTGTGACCCCGTCCAGGACTGGAGGTTGCAACCCAATTCTGGGCTTCGGGGCCGCTACTCCATTTTGTCTGGATTCACTCTCAATCTGTTTTTCCTCATCCAGCCCATTACTGTCTTAAGACATTCATTGAGAGGAGAGACGCCATCAGGAATTGAGGCCGACGATCAAGACATGGAGAAATAGATCTGGGTGTCATCAGGGAAGGACATTTAGAATTCTCAGCCAGGTTGCTCTTAGGCCCCAATAAACTACAAATTCAAGAATGCAATGGGAGGCAGCCATAGCTGTTAAAGTGGAATAATAGTGTCATAATAGTGTAGTGTGGTATAGGTCTTACATTGCCTATTGTAAGCAGGCACACACAGCTATAGAACTGGCTAGACTAGAATCCTGCACTTTCCCAGCTCAAACTTTATCATACTGTTTACTAAAGCCATGCTGCTGCAACATGACATCAAAACTCTGTGTTTCTCAAGCACTTCTTCACCATAGTCCCAATGCTGATACTACTAAAAAAACCCCCAACACTTCCAACTAGACAGATGAGGAGAAAGAAAAGGGGGAATAGGTGAGCATGAAAGACTTTTTTAAAAAAGAGAGAGAGAGAGATTCCTTGTTAGAGGCTTTGTTAGCTGAGGTATGCTTGTACTTATTTTTTGGAGACATAAGTGCTTGGAAAAATCCATTCTTTGAAACAACCATTGCAACAAATACCCGCTGGTATACCTGTCACATCAGTTCAAATACAATGATTTTCCAGTTCACTAAGGTCTCTAAGTCAACCCACTGAAATTCTTCAGTCACTTCTTAACCTCCCTCTAGATCCATTTCCTCACAAGGAAGCTGGGGCTGAAGCTGGGGACCTCTACCAACTTTTGTAGCACCTTTGAGACTAACTGAAAGAAAGAAGCTGGTAGGATGAGCTTTTGTAGACTTGAGCCTACTTTCTCAGATGCATGTTTGGAGTGGAGAATCCAAAGGCAGACCTGTATAAGCCAGTTGTTTGTGAGAATTTCATTTCAAATTCAAAACCTTGTGAAATCTCCACTCCAAATATGCATTTGAGGAAGTAGGTTCATGTCTACTCATGCTCACGCTACCAGATTCTTTCTTTCAGTTAGTCTCAAAGGTGCTACAAGATCCCTTTGCATACTGATTTTCCACAGTTAGGTCTTTGAATTTTGCCCACATAAGGAAAGAAAGCAGGGAGTGAAACCAGTTGTTCTCAGCTGGCACTCTAAAAACTGCATTCTCAGTTTGGAAGTGATTGTGGACTAGTTTGGGGACCTCAAGAGGCTGGACCAGGTTCACGGGGGCAGGCATTGCCTCCTTTTTGTTCCTCTTCAGCACTTCTTTTATAGCATATGAATCTAAGTAAAACATCGTCTAAAAGGTTGATTTCTCCTGTCTTCCCACTATTCCCTCCACTCATTCCCAACCCCCAACCATGTAAAGGGGTTTTTACTGGCTATGCCTACAGGTCTCAATGCCACCAACCCAAGCCACCTCTACCATTCAGGGCTTCATTCATCCAGTGAAGGTCCAAAAGGGGGATCTGTCATTCAATCGAGGACCTTGATTGCACAGATGAGGGACCCCTCCCCTATGGAGTACATTACCTCCCTATTCTGCAATCCATCAATTATACCAGGAAGTCCATGTGGCAGAGCCAAGGAGAAGTAAGGATGTTGGGATGGGGATAATGCCTTTGCAGACTGCCAGAAATAGTGCAAATTGAGTCCACTTTAAGGGTTAGGGTTAGTGCTAGGGAGTCATGGGAATTGTTTGTATTTTTTTTCTGAGACATTGAGCCTTCTCTGTCAGTTCCCATGATTCCCTAGCACTAACCCTAACCCTAAAAGTGGACTGAATTCACACTATTTTTAGCAGTCTGCAACCCCCCTTACACTTGAAAAAATTCAACAGTGTGTGGGTTGCTCAAAAATCTGTTCATATAAAAAATTTAAAATTATCCACTTTGGGCATGCTTTTCTCACAATGGGATAACCTATCATTAAAAAAAAGTATTCCTTATCTGACTTAACCTATTTCACAAGCAGAGCGAGATATTTCTCCATGTAGGAAATGATGTTTTGAAGCTACAGACACAGTTGCTGATGAGAATATCATCTACTTTCTGTGAAAATTGGAAAGATGTTTTGATTCCTGGGAGATTTTATTGCAGTGGGCACCATGTGACTAAACATGTGGTTGCTGGTGTTGTTTTTTTCACATTCTCAAATAAAATGTTATTGGTGATCCTCCTTTCCTTAGAAAATCAGGAGAGAATTCTTCCTCCCTCCCTTCCTCCCTGCCTCTCTTAAAGACCTGTTTTTTCTAGGCCATAAGTCTCCCACTTAAAAAAAAAAATGCCCCTTCTACTTTCATCAGTTTTAGCCCACTGCTTCCACCAAGGAATAGGACACAACACAT
The DNA here is from genome assembly GCA_026167975.1 of Phrynosoma blainvillii. Taxonomy (NCBI): domain Eukaryota; kingdom Metazoa; phylum Chordata; class Lepidosauria; order Squamata; family Phrynosomatidae; genus Phrynosoma; species Phrynosoma blainvillii. The sequence continues at coordinate 246,871,906 of JANUYF010000001.1, read as the reverse complement.
GTCTGTTAGTAGTAGGCTCTCTCTCCCTTTACTGAAGCAATCAGATAAGTGGGGAGAAGCCAAGACACAGCAGTAAAGTCACAAGCAATGCCTGTATGTGTAGAGCAGTTAGTTTATACATATACATATTGAATTTCAGGGAGGTTTTTGCATCTCTAATTATGATATGTTGAAATAATAATAATAATAATAATAATAATAATAATAATTTATATCCCGCCCCTCTGCGGAGCAATTGGGGCAGCAGCGGAGCAATTGAATTGTAAAACTATATGAATCATGTGGCTAAAAAGGTCTCTTTGTAGCAGGTACCTTTTCATTTAAAAGATGGTACAAAATGTCAGTTTCTTGAATGCACAGCAATGACATATGAAGACAAGTATAAAGGTAAGGAACCTCATGTCACTTCAGTGGATAGACACAGGCCTTAAAGTTCTAGTTCCCTAGACAGAAGCCTTCTTTTTTCATTTACATCCAGGCCTAAATTTTGAGATCTCAGGGCAGCCAAAAAGTATAATCAATATAAACAGATTAACACAATTTAAAATCATAAAAATAAATTAAAAGATTAAAAATGTACTAAACATGTTAATGAGTTAAATAGGTCTAAAAGGTTAAAACAATTTAAGACTATCAGCACTTGCCTCAAAGACAATTTCTTCCTCACTTCCCTTGAAGACAATTTCTTTGTCCAAAAGGTGGAAGAGACAACAAGGAGATCAGCTATTTTAGGTCTGATCCTAGCCAACAGGAATGACTTGGTCAATGGGGTGTAAGTGGTGGGATCCTTAGGTGGTAGTGATCATGTTCTCCTGGAGTTTCTTATACAGTGAAAGGAGAAGCTAGGCATAGTCAAACACTCATTCTAGACTTTATGAGAGCTGATTTCAACAAACTTAGGGAAACACTGGGAGTGATCCCATAGTCAGGAATACTAAAGGAGAAGGAAGTTCAAGATGGATGGGAGTTTCTGAAAAGGGAGATACTGAAGGCACAATCTCAAACTGTTCCAATGAGAAGGGGAAATGGGAGGAGTCTCAAGAAACTGGGTTGGATGACAAAAGAACTTTCAACTGAACTATGTTTTAAACAGGAGATGTATAAGAAATGGAAAAGGGGCAAAATCACTAAAGAGGAATTCAAGCAAATAGCTAGCACATGTAGGGGTAAAGTCAGGAAAGCCAAAGCACAGAATGAACTCAAGCTTGCTAGAGGGGTTAAGAACAATAAAAAGGGCTTTTTGGGATATGCCTGTAGCAAAAGAAAGAAGAAGGAAATGGTAGGGCCACTGCACAGACAAGATGGATAAATTCTAACAGGGGACAGAGAAAAGGCAGAACTACTCAATACTTTCTTAGGAAAAGGGTGTTCAATCTGAGGAAAATGGAGCAGAGGACACAATAGGGGAAATGCAGCACAAAATAAGTAAAAAGGAAGTTCAGGAATACCTGGGGCCTTTGCAGACTGCCAGAAATAGTGCAAATTGAGTCCACTTTAACTGCCCTGACTCAGTGCTGGGGAATCATGGGAACTGTAGTTTATTGTGGCACCAGAGCTCTCTGACAGAGAAGGCTCAATGTCTTAGAAAAAATACAGTTCCCATGATTCCTTAGCACTGAGCCAGAGCAGTTAAAGTGGACTCAATTTGCACTATTTCTAGCAGTCTGCAAAGGCCCCTGGTTAACCTAAATGAATTTAAGTCGCCAGGACCAGATGAACTACATCCAAGGATATTAAAAGAACTGGCAAATGTAATCTCTGAGCCACTGGCAATAATCTTTGAGAGCTCCAGGAGAACTGGAGAAGTCCCAGCAGACTGGAGGAGGGCAAACATTGTCCCCATCTTCAAAAAGGGGAAAAAAGAGGATCCCAACAACTATCACCCAGTTAGTCTGACAGCAATACTGGGAAAGATTCTAGAACAGTTCATTAAGCAGAGAGTCTGTGAACATTTAGAAAGGAATGCCATAATCACTAAAAGTCAACATGGGTTCCTCAAAAACAATTCATGCCAGACTAATCTGATCTCTTTTTTTGATAAAATTACCAGCTTGGTAGATGAAGGGAATGTGGTAGACATAGCATATCTTGATTTCAGTAAGGCTTTTGACAAGGTCCCCCATGATATTCTCGCAAACAAGATAATAAAATGTGGGCTAGACAATACAACTGTTAGGTGGATTAGTAATTGGTTGACTGAACAAACCCAAAGGGTGCTCAGCAATGGCTCCTCTTCATCCTGGAGAGAAGTGACCAGTCGGGTGCCACAGGGTTCTGTCCTGGGTCCAGTGCTATTCAACATCTTTATCAATGACTTGGATAATAGGGGGCATGCTTCTCAAATTTGCAGATGACACCAAATTAGGAGGAATAGTTAATACCCCAGAAGACAGGATGAAAAATCAAAATGACCTTAATAGATTAGAAATCTGGGCCAAAGCTAACAAAATGAATTTCAACACAGAGAAATGTAAGGTATTGCATGTAGGGGAAAAAACAAACAAACAAACAAACCAAAAAACAAAACAAAAAAAACCAACCCCAAAATGAAATGAAATGCATAGATATAAGATGGGGGATACCTGGCTTAACGAGGCTATGTGTGAAAGGGATCTAGGAGTCCTAGTAGACCACAAGCTGAACATGAGTCAACAGTGTGATGCAGCAGCTAAAAAGGCCAATGTGATTCTGGGCTGCATCAATAGAAGTATAGTGTCTAGATCAAGGGAAGTAATAGTACCACTGTATTCTGCTTTGGTCAGGCCCCACCTGGAATACTGTGTCCAGTTCTGGGCACCACCGTTCAAAAAGGATGTTGAAAAACTCGAGCGTGTCCAGAGGAGGGCGACTAAAATGGTGAAGGATCTGGAAACCATGTCCTACAAGGAATGACTTAGGGAACTAGGTATGTTTAGCCTGGAGAAGAGACAGCTAAGAGGGGATATGATAGCCCTGTTTAAATATTTGAAGGGATGTTATGTTGAGGAGGGTGCTAGCTTGTTTTCTGTTGCTCCAGAGAATAGGACTCGGAACAATGGATGCAAGCTACAGGAAAAGAGGTTCCACCTCAACATTAGGAGGAACTTCCTGACAGTGAAAGCTGTTCAACAGTAGAACACACTCCCTCCGAGAGTAGTGGAGTCTTCTTCTTTGGAGGTCTTTAAACAGAGGCTGGATGGCCATCTGTTGGGGATGGCTTGATTTTGAGTTCCTGCATGGCAGGGGGTTGGACTGGATGACCCTTGTGGTTCTAACTCTATGATTCTGATTCTTTGAGCACATACATGTCAGATTGAATCTCTTGGGCTCCAGAGGCTTTAATAAACAGTCATGTCTTTACTTGGCTTTACTTTACTGTTGGTACCAATTAAGGTTTCAAGGGGAGGATATTCCACAACTGGCATACAACAGCTGAGCAAGCCCTCTCCCTTGCCTTCATACAGTGTATTTATCTCAGAGATGAGACCCAGAGGAGCCCTCTCCCATCAGTAGACCTCAGTCTTCAGGTAAGCAAATATTAGGAGAGGTGCCACATCAAGAATCTAGATCTGAAGCCATTGAAAGCCTTAAATATCATGACAAACAATTTGAATTCAGACCAGTCATGTGTTGGCAGCCAGTGCAATGCTTTTAAGGCTGGGATTATAAGAAGTCTATATGGCAGTGATGACAAACCTTTTTGAGACCAAATGCCCAAACTCAGTGGTATTCCCACACTGGGTTTCATCAGGTGCAGGGGACGGGACTACTAGGGGCTGGGACTTCTGGGGGAAAACATGCAAGGAAAAAATGGAGGACCTGACCAAATAAAAGTTCAAAACAAAAAATAAAACATAAAAAACCCCACTCATATAAATATTAAATCCATCCTTCTTAGACCTCTGAACAAAACCCCTCTGAAAAAATCTTGCTAAGAAAATCCTGTAACAGGATTTGTTGTGTTTTGGACACCAGTGTGGTGTAGTGGTTTGAGTATTAGACTAGTCCTCTGAGAGATCAGGGTTCAATTCCCCATGAAGCCACAGAAACCCAATGGGTAACTTTGGGCAAATCACATTCTCTCAGTCTCAGAGGACAGCAATGGCAAACCCCTTCTGATGAAACTTGTCAAGAAAACCCCATGATAGGGTCACCAGAAATGACTTGAAGGCACATAACACACACACTCACCCAAATCTGGGGGGGAGGAGGGAGAGGAGAAGGAGAAGGAGAAGGAGAAGGAGAAGGAGAAGATGCCGGGGGGGGGGGGGGGGGAGGGGGAGACACTTCAGGCCAGAAGGGGCAGAAGTCCAGCCGAAGGGCTGTGCACTCCTCCTCCTCTTGCGGCTCAGTTTTCTGTGGGAGAACCAGGCTGCAGGAAGGAGCTTGGCTGGCTGTGCATGCCTCCTCGCCCCTCCTTGCTGTAGCTGCCATGTGCCATCTGACACAGTTTCGTGTGCAACAGTAGTCACTGGTGGGTGCGGGGGGTGCAGACTACACTGGGTAACACCCCAGAAGGGGGAGACATCGAAGACGGGGTGGTGACACTAGGCTGCCTCTCTGCCCCCACAGAGGGCCTAGACCCCACACTGCAAGCTTTTTTAAATTTCAGATTAAAACCCAGAGTTGATTTGCTGCCCCACTGACATGAGAGCTACCTACCACTGGCCCTGAAATGGTGGTGTTGGTATCTGAGGCAGTAGAGATTTCTGGTACTTTGCATGACTGCCGCCTAACCATCCCTGTTGAACAGATCTCAGCTAGTGACACAGGAGGGGGTTAGTCTGATGTAGTGGTTAGAGTTTTCAACTGGGAATTGGGAGAGCCAGAGTCTGGTCTCCATTGAAAGGATTTGTTCAACCACTCTCTCTTCCAGCCTTATCTATCTTGCAAGGTTGTTATGATATAAAGTGGAAGGGAAGAAAGTCATGTACACCACCTTGAACTTGTTGAAGGAAAGAGGATATTAATGTAACTTATAAAGAATATGTTGTAGGACCTTTGAGACTAACTGAAAGAGAAGTTGGTAGCATGAATTTTCATAGACTTCAGAAGTCTATGAAAGCTCATGCTGCCAGCTTCTTTCTTTCAGTTAGGGCCTTTGCAGACTGCCAGAAATAGTGTAGTTTATTGTGGCACCAGAGCTCTCTGACAGAGAAGACTCAATGTCTCAGAAAAAAAAAATACAATTCCCATGATTCCCTAGCACTGAGACAGGGCAGTTAAAGTGGACTCAATTTGCACTATTTCTAGCAGTCTGCAAAGGCCCTTAGTCTCACAGGTGCTACAAGATCTCTCTCCATACTGATTCTACAGACTAACACGGCTATATCTTTGAATTATAAAGAATATGTGTAATTGATAAATAAATACAGTCAGCTCTCCATATCCACGGATTCTGTGTCCATAGATTCAACTGTCTATGGTTTGAAAATATTCACATGCAAATAAATAAATAAATAAATATAAGAAAAATTTCAAAAAATAAACCATGGAGTTTGGCATTTTATAGAGAGAACATCATTTTACTGCACCATTGTAAATATTGGGGCTTGAGCATCCAGCGATTTTGTTATCCATCATGGAGTAGAGGGTCCTGGAACCAAACCCCAGAAGATACTGAGGGTTCACTCTACTAATATCCTGTATGTATCTGATTGCTATTCACCGCCCGGATTGGCTTGCCACAGGGCGGTATACAAATAAATTATATTATTATTATTATAATAGGTTCCATTGGTATCTCATAGAGTAACACATAAAAATAACCTCCCATGTGGATTATATGAGCTCAGATGTTGCTGAAATAATGGGGCTCAACAGACCACCTCAAAGGAGTGGCTGCAGCAACTGCACACCATGACCCTGATCTGGCAATTTGCTGCCCCAAAAAGGAGCAGCAAAATGCTTCCCTTGCTGCCTCCGTGGTGGCTTTTTTCATTTCTTCGGCACAGCACATCTAAACACTGTGCCACAGAAATGGCATGATGCTGGACCATGTGATACCAGCATCGGGGCAGAGTTGGGGAATGTGGTGTGAAGTCCTCACAACCCCACTCCACCCTGATGCCGGCCCTTTGTGCTGGTCTGTAGAGGCCCAATGTTTCCATACTCCAAAATTTACTCCAACTGAAACATGTTTGAACTTTTAAAAAATTTCACCTTGATAGAGTAAATATAGTGAAGAAAGTTCTTTGCAATGAAATGGACTGATTGGGGCAATATCTTGCCAATGAAGTTTGTAACCTGAGATTAACAGTCAAACCACATCCTGTTTTTAATTCACTGATTCACTTTGATTTTCTTTGCTGGCACAGAGGATGGTGCTAGGGTGATTTGGGGGAGCATCTGCAAGTTCGATTAATGACCAATCTTGTTGAAAGGAAGCTGGAGCAAAAATGGAGACATCTATGACTGATTTGGTCACCATCCTTCTGAATGACAAAGTACCTGGCTGTCTTCTCTCAGCACTTGGATGAAATATTCTGAATATTTCATATTACTCCAACTTTACACTCCCTGGAAATTTTTTACATAGCATGAAGAAGCTAAGAGAATGTTACAAGGAATGTTCTGAACAAGCTCTTCAGAGAGTCCCTGACAAAAACAACAAATTTGTAATTATGCTGATGAGAACATTGAAGCTGAATATTCATTTCTATTTTTCATGGCCTGCCTAAATTCTGGCTCTGATCATGCCTCATGACTACTGTTCTTTTCAGTCAGAAGCATTTTTTTAAAGAATTTACTCAGAATATATACAACCAGAATTAATATGGGCAGATAAAATCTTGTTTTCTTTCAAAACAAGCACATACTTCTCAAAATCTACAACCTTTCCTTGTTTTCTTCTCATACTTAGCTTCTAATTTCACTGAGCCACTACCTTTCTTCCCCCATATCAATGTTATAATTTCATAATGCCATGAAAGATAAAGGACTTATCTTTTACTCAAATTTAGGAGCCTGGTTGCAAATGGATCCATTGTAAATCAATGTCAAGGTTGAAGAAATGTGTAGCCCTTCAGATGTCATCAGAATTAGGGCCTTTACAGACTGCCATAAATAATGCAGCTTGAGTCCACTTTGGGGGGAAGCAGACCAGGGCGTCGGGGATGCCCTGGGCCGGTGCGCCATGGGACCGCGGCAGCTGCACCGCGGTGCACCGTCGGCGCCTCTGAAAGGAGCGCAAAATCAGCACTCCTTTCAGAAGACAGGGAAAGTACACCCTAAACGTGTCGGGCGCACTTTCCCTGGCTTTTCCGCCGCAGCGTGTGAGGACGCTGTGGCGGGAGGTTGCCCTCAGTGCGCCGGCCATGCGGAGGGCCGACAGCTCCAAGGGCAACCTCGGGAGGAGGAAGGGGCACTGCTCGTGTGGCTGCCCCTCCTCTTCCTTGCCTTGGAGATGACCCTATTAGTCGTCTGCTGAGGCCCTTTAACTGCCCTGGCTCAGTGCTAGGAAATCATGGGAACTGTAGTTTTTTCTGAGCTATTGAGCCTTCTATGTCAGAGAGCTCTGTTGGCACAATAAACTACAGTTCCCATGATTCCCTAGCACTGAGCCAGGGCAGTTAAAGTGGACTCAAGTTGCATTATTTCTGGCAGTCTGTAAAGGCCCTAAGACTTCTATCATTCCTCACTGTTGTCAGTGTTGACTGTGGTGAATGAGAATTACAATCCAAACACCCATTTCACAACCCTGCTCAGTGTTTTAAATTATTCTCTCCTTCACATTCTTTAGCCTCTGAAAACCACTAAATCATACTGGCAAACCACTAGGTCCTGTTGCTTTTAGTTTTAGCCAGCCTCAAGGGTGGAGATAGTGCAGCCAATGGATTCCATGAGGTCCTTGGGTTCCCTGTGTTGTCTTTGGTCCCTCTGGGACCCCACTAACTCCTCTCCCAAGCCCTCAAGACATAAATAAAGAAAATAACAATTTTCAGCCAATATATTATTCCAGGGAGCACAGTTTTGCATTCTAATGCTGTTTTGGCCACAAAATTGCCCAAGTCATTGTCCACACTTAACTCATCATCATTTCTGGTGCCATAAAATGTTGGTATGTGGCTGTGTGGGGCCAGGTGAAGCAAAAAAAATGTTTCCAACTTATGGAAGGCAGCAAGGATAGTGACAAGGGAGTAGAATCAGAGCTGGTGAAACTTGTTTTGGGATACAGCTTCCAGAATCCTCCAGTAAGCATGGGTCTGAAGCAGACAGGCTGCCCACGATTGACCCACAATCAGCCCAGCACTGTTGTGACCACATGGTCTGCTTTCAAAGTGGGGCTGTTCTAAATGGGGCACCATCAGGAGTGGGTTAAATCTGCTCTCTTTTCTAGCAGTTTTGGGCTGCCTTTGGCGGACTTGGAGTGGCTTCCAATCACTTTGGGGGCATGCATCAGGTGAACACCACACCCCTGAAGTGGCCAGAAGCTGCATCTTTTGGCCTGCCTGTTTCAAGCCATGGCTATTGACCATGCTTGTAGAGTTTCTGACAGTGGTAATCCAAAAAAGTAATATTCCAAGATAGCATTCCCCAGCATAATTGTTCCCACTCTCCATTTTGTGATTCTGATGAAAAAGTCTATAGTAGGGATGTAAATCTTGTCCTGATACATTCTTGAATACAAAAATGGATCATTTTGAAAGTTTTTGCACATTTTCCAAGTGTGTGTGTGTGTGTGTGTGTGTGTGTGTTTCAGTACATTTTTCTTTAAAAAATCATTTATCCAAACAACTCAGCTGTGTGTAGAAACAATAGACTTTTCTGTGCAAAATACTGTTTTCTTCACAAGTTTCTTCTCTCTCTCTCTCTCTCTCTCTCTCTTTTTTTACATAAAATATTTTTCCACAAAAAAACCTCACAAGGCTTTTGCATGAAATAAAATCACAAAAAAGTCCTGAAATATGAAAAACAATAGCTGACCATTTATTTTATGGACTTTTTGTTGGTTTTGCAAAGAAATAGACATGTTAGTAACATGTTAGTAACATGTCTACTCCTTAGACAAGGATGTGAAATTAATAGTAACTAAGGGCCTAAGCAGACTGCCAGAAATAGTGCACATTAAATTGAGGCACTGCCCTGGCTCAGTGCTAGGGAATCATGGGAATTGCATTTTTTTCTGAGACACCGAACCTTCTCTGTCAGAGAGCTCTGGTGCCACAATAAATTACAGTTCCCATGATTCCCTAGCACTGAGCCAGGGCAGTGCCTCAATTTAATGTGCACTATTTCTGGCAGTCTGCTTAGGCCCTAAGATGCATTCTTTAAAAGATGAATAACAGAAAGTGTTGCTCCTGTAATACCCGACAAGCTAACAAATTTATCAAAGCATAAACTTTCATGGTCTAAACCCCATTTTGTTCAGATAACAATGAACAGTGAAGATGTATAATGTGATATATATGTGTAACTGATGCACACATGACCTTATAAAGGGGATCATGGCAGGGGAATAAGATGAAATTTCAAATAGAAATGGAAACGACAGCTACCAAATCTCTTGGTAAAAACATTTTCCACAACAATATGACTAATATAACCTGTCATGTGAATAAATTCACTTTGTGGGAATTAGATAAGGCAGAAGCAAATTTTGCATATAAAATATAGGACAGAAATTATAATGCTTATCAGTACTTATTCTAAAAAGGGTTCTGACTTCATCTGATATCCTTGTAAAGTGGCCAGACGCAACAAAGCAAAAAACAAAAAAAAAAAGCCTAACAGATACTTAAACAAATCTGAATCAATAGTAAAATGTAAAAGAATGCCGTAATGAAATAAAATAGTATCTACAACCAATACACCTCACCCCCCCATCCCACATAGATATACAAAGTGTCAGATACAATATGTAGATACCAAAGAAGACAGAGCTTCTTCCCCTTTAATAGTTGCACTGAAGTTACAACTAGGGTCACCAAGCTGAATATGGGATAAGGTTCCTGTAGCTTTAAATATTAATAGATCATGGATCAGGAAGAGGCACTGTAAAATTCTTTCAGATGACATTTATGCCTGAAGTCAGGCAGAGAAGTATCCAACTCTGTTCCTGCAGCTTCTTTTTAGGCACACATCTTGTCACTCTCCACTGCCAGTAAATAGGTGTGGATGGGGGGTGGGGGTGGGGTCTCCAATGTTATGGTTCCTCTTCTTGATTCTGGACCCATTTAAAATAACAGCTACTGGAATCCTGTCTTCCATTTAACCTTTAAACCCTAATTACAACACACTGTCTATACAACAGTAGTCCACACAGCTGTTACAGGACCAAGAAGAGCCCATCTTCCTTTGAATTTGGCCCTACAATGTCCTTGAGAAATTGCTGTTGTGTTCCTTCAAGTCATTTCTGATTTATGGTGACCCTAAGGAGGACCTGTCACTGGGCTTTCTGGAATTGTGTGTGTGACTCACCAAAGGTCACTCAATGGGTTTTCATGGCCAAGTGGGGAATCAAATCCTGAATTCTAGAGCCATAGTCTAATGCTCAAACCATACCCACATACATTTCCATCACACTCCTATTTTCTCTACAAGACTGGATATGGTATTTTTCTCTGTGTTTTTGTCCTTTAGGGAATGGCCACTGGGAAACCTTTTATACCATTTCATTTATAGGTTTTTAAAAAATCCCTGAAATGCAGCACAATCAAAGATTTATAGCAATCTGAAAGGCATCTGGGTTTCTTGCCAGTTGAATTTAGACTCTGAGTGACAAGCCTTTGCAGACTGCTAGAAATAGTGCAAATTGAGTCCAGCTTTAGGGTTAGGGAATCATGGGAACTGTATTTTATTGTGGCACCAGAGTTCTCTGACAGAGAAGGCTCAATGTCTCAGAAAAAAACACACAATTCCCATGATTCCCTAGCACTAACCCTAACCCTTAAAGTGGACTCAATTTGCACTATTTCTGGCAGTCTGCAAAGGCCCAAGGAGTAACCCAAATATTGTTAGTTCAGTCTGAGCTCCGAATCTAAAAGGACACTAACAGGGTAAGCCCATATATATCTAGTCTGACATAAGTCCCATTGTGCCCAACAAGACTAACTCCCATGTAAGTTTTAGAATTGCAGTCTAGAAAAACAGCAGTCACATACCTCTACAATCAAAAATAAAATTACATACAAGGAAAATTACTCACAGTAACTGGTAATAAATCTCCTTTACTGCAAACCTTGATATAAATCAGTTGTTCTATATTACACTGGCAAAAATCTTGCATTCAGGCTGTATAACATACTTCTCCACATATAGAGTTATATATTGATTTTGCTAAGCTACCCTTGTTTTGAATGGCAATGTTGTGTAACTGAATGTGCAACCAAATGCACATTCAGTCATTACAGATAACAGGAAAAAATATCTTGTATGTTGCTTGCACTCCTAATTGGGATAGTAACTAGTATATAGCAGCAGCCTTTCTGTTAATGCTGATTGGTGTGTTGAGAGAGAAAGGATGGGATTCTTCTCTCCAATGGCCTGATGGGAAGTGGCTAGACTAGGAGCCTTTATAGGACAGATTCTAAGCTCCCTTTGCCTTATTATATCCATGTGCTGAGGATTTTCCCCCCTACCACCTATCTTGAAAGGTAAATTCTTAATTTCAGGGCAGGGAAAGGAGGAAGCTACAGTGGAGATGACTCACAGTTTCAAGACAAGCATCTCCTTACTGAAAGCAGATCTTGACTAAGATTGCTCTTTCCCTCAGGCTTGCTCACAAAGCACCTGAGCAAGCACACTCTTTTTTGCAAGTACCCCTTCTTGTTTGTTGCTGTTGTTGTGTACCTTCAAGTCATTTCTGACCTATGGTGACCCTAAGGTGAACTTAGGGCCAGAACAGATGGCTCATTAAAGATGCCTTCTGAGCATCTTGGAAGCATGCCATTTACACGCCACATGCTCCGATAATGCCCAGAAGCCATGCAGAAGCTGGCCAGCTACCCAGATGTGGGCAGCTTCAAGATGTTCCAGCAGTTTGGTGTTTACATGCTGCACATTACCAGAGTGTCTTGAAGCTGCCCTGGGGCTTGGCAGGGCCAGTTCTTTCCCAACCCAAACAGGAGTAGATCTTTTCTACTCCTATTTGGGCCAGGTTCAAGGTGGATTGGGGCTGTGGCCTGCGTTTGTTGTGGCCCCAATCCATCTTGGGTGGGAGCGGCTTCAAGCTACCCCTTCTTACCCATCTATATCATTAGGTTTTCTTGGCAAGTTTCTTCAGAGGGCGTTTATCCTCTGAGGCTAGTGATTGTGACTTGCCCAAGGTCACTCAGCAGGATTCAAACCCTGTTTTCCAGAGTCATAGTCCAACACTTAAACCACTACACCATGATAGCTCTCTCCCCCTTCTTGACTGTTGCTGTTATCTCTGATGTAGTCCTCTCTTTACAGACCATTAACATCTGCTCGGAGCATCCTTATATGACTTTACCAGTACCTATGACTGGTAGAGGCAGTGTTGATGAGATGAACTTCACACATGCATCAAAGCTGTTATTTAACATCTATATGAAGTCGCTGGGTGAGATTATTCAGAGTTATGGAGCTGGGTGTTATCAGTATGCTGATGACACCCAGATCTATTTCTCCATGTCTCGGTCGTCGGCCTCGAATTCTGATGGCGTCTCCTCTCTCAATGAATGTTTTCGGGCAGTAATGGGCTGGATGAGGAAAAGCAGATTGAGATTGAATCCAGACAAAACGGAGGTGCTCACGGTAGCGGCCCCGAAACCAAGAATTGGGTTGCAACCTCTGGGCCTGGATGGGGTCACACTCTCCGTCAAGGACTGTGTTTGCAGTCTGGGTGTGCTCCTTGACTTGTCGCTCCTGATGACAAATCAGGTAAAAGCGACAGTCAGGAGCACCTGTTATCAGCTTCGGCTGATATGCCAGCTGCACCCTTTTCTGGAAGTAAGGGATCTTGAGACCATTGTGCACTCGCTGGTAACCTCACATCTAGATTTCTGTAATGCACTCTACATGGGGCTACCCTCATGCTTGGTCCGAAAACTGCAGTTAGTACGGAACATGGCAGCCAGAGTAATTTCTGGAACATCTAGGAGGGACCATATTACCCCAGTTCTAAAGTCCCTCCACTGGCTGCCTATTAGTTTCTGAACTAAAGGTGTTGGTTATCACCTTTAAAGCCCTAAATGGCTTGGGTCCAAACTATCTTCGGGACCGCCTCCTCCAATATAATCCTCCCTGTGCACTCCGGTCCTCTGAGAGGAATTTACTTCAGCCACAAAGATCCAGGCTCTCGACTACCTCCCAGAGGGCATTTTCCATCATCGGCCTCAAATTATGGAACGGCGTGCCGGATGAGATCCATCTGCTCACATCTTTAGATAACTTTAAAAAGGCTGTTAAGACAGATCTCTTCCGGCAGGCCTTCCCAGAATAGATATCCCGGCCTCAGAAACCAGAAATTTCCCTAGGAGAATCCTCTAGGAACCTCTTTAGTAGTTATGTACTGGATATTGCCATTTTTTTTTATCAATGCTGCTGTATTATGTTTGTATAACTGTATAATTGTTGTTGACCATTGGGTCGTTTTAACTTCTATGTTTTAATCTTTTTGGATTTAATGCTTTTTTAAGGGGGGAGGGTGTTGGGGATTTGATTGGATGGTGTATTTTAACATTGTTAGCCACCCCGATTGTTCTCAGAGGGGCGGGATATAAATAAATTTTATTATTATTATTATTATTATTATTATTAAAGCTGGCCTGGCCTATAGTATTCTTGTAATATGTGGATCATAATATTATTTTCTTGTAGTACTGTGATACACTTGTAATGTTTAGGCCTTGTTAGATTTGTCTTGTTAGACCTTGTTTGGACATTAAATTATTAATTAAATGTAAACATTGTTGAAATAAATATCATTGTGGAAAACAACATATTTGTTTACATCTATTTCCTCCTGACTCTGATCTGATGAGATACATTTAAAAAATGCTTGAGAGACTTTGGACACAACGAAAATAAATTCTGTCTACAGAATGTTGCATGAAGAATATTGGCAGTAATAATGTAAAGGCCTAGATATTAGATTAGCAAAACCTAAAGGTCACTTTCCAGTTGCAATCAGATTGACCTTTAATTGTAACAGTTGACTCTAGTTAGATAGCCAGAAGCATAATGCCAAACACTCCATATAAAACAGAATCAATCAATAGCATTTTTGTAGAGGCTGAAGGTTTAACCTATAGGAATTATGTTCAAATAAACTTTAGTTCTATCTTAAAGAACAGCAGAACAAATCTAGAAGAAGGCTGGGCCACAATATTTTGCCACTGAACAGAAAGAACAAGGTGACATCCTCTGCCAATTCTACATACAGAAGCCAGGTAAATCTGGTAGTAGAATCTTTCTTCAAAGCCCCATGAGAGAATAGTATCTTCTACTACACTTGAGGAGGAGGCTAGTTTAAAGGCTAGTGGAAAGGCTGGATGGTGTGCAACCTTATTCCCCTATTGGTAATGCCAAAACCCATGTAGTATGCATCTTTGTTGTTGTTAACTGCCCTCGAGTCGATCTTGACCCACGGTGACCCTATAGATGAGAGATCTCCAAGACCCCCTGTCCTCCACTGCCCTGCTTAATTCCTGCAATCCAATATCTGTGATCTCCTTAATAGAGTCCATCCATCTGGCAGAAGAAGGAGTGAAAATAGGAGGAAGGAATATCAGCAATCTGAGATATACTGATGACCATAATATTAGCAGAAAGCCTTATAGATCTCAAACAACTACTAAGGAAGATCAAAGAAGAAAGTGCAAAAGCAGGCTTACTGTTGGACATAAAGAAAACAAAAATAATGACCACAGAGAACTTACATAAATTCAAACTAGATAATGAGGAAATATAAATAACAAAAGAGTTCTCATATCTGGGATCAAACATTGATCGGAATGGGGACTGCAGCCAGGAAATCAGATGAAGGCTAAGAATAGGGAGGATGGCTGTGAAAGAACTAGAAAAGATTCTAAAATGCAGATATACAATTCAGCAAAAAAGTTAGAATCATACAAGCCATTGTATTCCCTATTACCATGTATGGATGTGAGAGCTGGACAGTTAAAAAAGAAGATAGGAAGAAAATAAATTCATCTGAGATGTGCTACTGGAGAAGAGTGCCGAGGATTCCACTAACGGGTCAAAGAGCAGATCAAGCCAGAAATCTCCCTGGAAGCCAAGATGACAAAACTTAGGCTGGCGTACTTTGGACACATCATGAGAAGACCTGAATCATTGGAAAAAACAATAATGCTAGGAAAGGTGAGGGGGAAGTAGAAAGAGAGGAAGGTAGCATGCTAGATGGATGGACTCCATTAAAGAGATGACAAGCATTAGTTTGCAGGAGTTGGGCAGAGCAGTGGAGGACAGGGTTTTTTGGAGATGTCTCATTAGCAGGGCTGCCATGGGTTGAAATCAATGCAAAGGCAGTTGACAACAACAACAACAAAAATTGCAAGGTCTTTGTAAGGTCAACATGGTTGCTTCACTATTTCACAATCAACAGAGATGTTTCAAAAGGCAAGTGATCTCACTCAGGATAGAGGTAGAAAAAGTGACAGCATCCAGGCAGCATTGACAAGACCATAGGTGATGCACCCCCTTGCAGCAGCAGTTGTCAGTATCTTCCACTTTTAAAAGAGGTTTAGGCAGGTAAGAGATAGGCTGATGCCAGTCCAAATTACCAGACGTTTTAAGATGGATTAGGAAGCAAAGCAGCTTCATTTGTATACCGCTTCATATTGCGCTTTGTGATGTCTAAGCGGTTTACAACTGTAAGCTCATTGCCCCCCCCCCCCCCCAACAGTTGGGTACTCATTTTAGCAACCTCGGAAGGATGCAGGCCTGAGTCAAGCCTGAGCCCTGGCTGGTATTGAACTCGCAACCTTGTGGTTATGAGTGAGTGGCTGCAGTACAAGCATTTAACCACTGCGCCACCAGGGATTCGCCAGAAGCTCTCACAAGTTTAACTATAGGTAATGTATCCTCACATCACCACTACTTACTTATGCTATATCACTGAATCTCACTTGTTGTACTACTAGGAGAATAGAGGAAAAGCCTCTTCTCCCACTTAAGCTTTCATTTCATTATTATTGGCATTAGCACTATAACACCTGATCTTAGTTAAATTTTAACAGACTCAGCAGTGGCTGAAATTAAGAGATACCATGTTTCAGAACAAGGCAGTTCTAACAATACTTGGCAAAAGACATGGCCAAAATGTTTTTCCATTGATTTATTTATCAGTAACTCCCAAAGCTCAACCTGGAAGCATTTCAGTCTGTACATTGTGATCCTGTGTCAGTACCAATGGAACTGAGCATTGCAATCTCAGCTAGGCAGCTTAGCAGCCTAAGGCCATGGACTGTCCTTATCCATTCAGGCTGGTCATTGAGCCTTCTTAGATAAAAGAGCTCTCTGTCAGAGAACACTAAATATCTTACAGAACTACAAACTCCAGATTCTGTAAAATGAAGACATGGCTATTATAGTAATATCAATGTGCTGTAATTGTGTAGTGCAATTGGAAAATGGTCTTCTTCAGTTCCCTATCATATTCCTTCAGTCCTGACTTCTGGCTTGCTTCTTACTGCTGCCTCCTTGCCTGTCCTTCAGGTTTGCCCTAGTGTACTGAATACCAGCTTCATCTAAAGCAGGGGTCGGCAACCTACGGCCCAGGGGCTGGAAAAGGCCCCGTTCCCCGGACTTACCGGCCCAAGCCGTCGGTTGCCGCCGTTGCCGCTGCCGCGCTCCACCGCACGCCACCATTCGGGCATGTTTTTGGCCGTGCTTGCTGCGGCTGCAATTTTGGGTGTCAAAATGGCGGCCGTGATGCATTTGCGAATGCGCAGTACTCTTGCGCATGCGCAAACGCGTCGCAGCCGCGATTTGGACTACCAAAATGGCGGCTGCGACATGCCCCGTGGCGGCTGCGGCCGCGAGCGCTATGGTAGCGGCTGCGTGTGTGTGTGGGGGGGTCGTGTGCAGTGGAGGAGGGTACTCTCCTCCACCGCACGCGACCCCTCCGCACACGCTGCCACCATAGCGCTCGCGGCCGCAGCCGCCACGGAGCATGTTGCGGCCGCCATTTTGGTAGTCCAAATCGTGGCCGCGGCCCGTTTACGCATGCGCAAAATGCGTTGCAGCCACGATTTGGACTACCAAAATGGCGGCCACGACATGCGCCATGGCGGCTGCGGCTGCGAGCGCTACGCGGCGGCCGCGTTTGCGGGGGGGTCGTGCGCGGCAGAGGAGGGTACCCTCCTCCTCTGCGCGTGACCCCCCCGCACATGCGGCCGCTACCACGGCCGCCGCTGTAGCACTCGTGGCCGCAGCCGCCACGGCGCATGTCACGACCGCCATTTTGGTATGCGCTTTGGACTACCAAAATGGCGGCCGCACATGCGCTGTGACGGCCGCACGTGCGGGGGGTCGCGCACAGTTGCGGAGGGTGCGCGCGTGCGTGTGAGCGCGTGCGCTGCCATCCCCCCCCCCCCCCTCGGCCCAGCCGAGACCTGGGCAATGGGAGACCGGCCCAGGTCTCAAAAAGGTTGCCTGTGCCTGATCTAAAGGTTCCTGCTTTTTCTTTCACTTCATACTGCTGCCCAAAGCCCAACCCTGACCTGAAACTGATCCAGCCATTTAAGCTAAAAGAAATTCTCTTTCATTTCATATTAAGCAAAGCACCTTGTTTTACTTTCCTTGAACTTACTGGATGATTGGATGACTTCTAGCTGTTGAATTAAATGAGTAGGGATGGAGAAATCTGTTAGTTTTACTTTCTCTCATACATTATTTTTTTAACCCTCAAACTGTTTCTGTCTCAAACATAAAGAAATGATGATGATGATAATAATAATAATAATAATAATAATAATAATAATAATACATTTTATTTATATACCGCCCATTGGTGACCCAATCCGGGCGGTGCACAATAATTAAAATAATACAGCCTAAAAACCAACGTAATGGGTGAATCTGGAAAATTCTTCCAAAAACAAAAATCGTAGCAGTCAAATAGTTACAGCTGTTCCAAGCACGGAGAGGATAGTACTGTACTTGCACAATGTTAAGGTAGTAAATTGCCCCCCTCCATGACTGCAGACAAAAGACATACACCAGTATTACACTGGCATAAAATGAACAAAGAAATTACAAAGGAAGACTAGAAAGAAAAACCACTAAATGGAACTATATTTACAGATTCCAATCCATTAGCAGAGGAATGAACAAAGATAATGGCTTCATGTCACACTATATGTATTATAGCTGGCTTTCAATATCCATGGGTTTGCCATCTGTGGATCCAAGCATCTGCGGACAGCAAGCCCACACTGTCCCCAATGCTGGTACATGCATGCATGCAGCCATAGTGCCATTAGGGACAGCTCCCATGGTCCCATGAAGGTGTGTGCACTCAGCCAATAAGTTCCATTGTCTCCAGTGAAGTCACAGTCATATGCACGTGCCACCATGGGACAACCAGGGCTGTCCCCAACAGTGCCGTGGCCACAAGCACACTGCCATTGGGAACAGCATGGGCTCAAGCATCTATGGATTTTGGTATCCACGGGGGAGTCCAGAATGGATCCCCCATGGATACTGAAGGCCAACTGTATAACAAAAGGAATCTTCTCAGAGACATTTGTGGAATCTAGAAAATTGACTTTTGGGAAGCACATTTATTGTTTTCACACATCAACACTAACTGTAAAGATCTGAAAGACCTACATTACCTCATCCAGCCCTTTGAAAATTTAGGGATAGGGATATGATTTGCATCATTCTGAATCCCATTACATTCAGTCCCCCTCTCACAACTGTATAAATAGGCTTTATAACCTGAGGCTTCAATATTACTCTGTATTGCATCTGAAGAACTGAATTTATATCCACAAAAGATCATGCTGAAATAAAAGCCAGTTAGTCTTAAAGATGTTGACACATTTCTTCCTCCCTCTCCCCTCTCCATGTTGCAAGAGACTAACATGGCTACTTCTTTGAAAACTGGTTTAAATAACTTAGTATGAATACAGATACAATAAAATGCTCTCAGTAAAAAAAATGTAATGCAAATACAAAAATGGAAACATAAGAAGTTGCTTTATACTGCATGAGACTACCTGTTGATCCAGCTCAGCATTGTTTTCACTGGCCATGGCTTCAAAATTTGGACAATTTCTGTTCCAAAGAGCAAAATGCTGTGTTATGCATCTCTTTCACATGCTATTGTATTCATTCTTCTTAAAAGTAACATTCCAGGCTCTCAGGAACAAATGATCCTCTGTGACTTGGAGTTTCAGACAGAAGACTTCCAGTGTTAGCTGGGACAGCATTGGAACTTTTTACATGTAGATCCTGTTTAAGCTACAATACAGCTCAGTGGTTGATCATTAGTATTCACATGTTATGGAGTGAATAATGCTTTGCTAAATAAGAATATCCCTATTGGCAATGAAATTCAGCCAGTCAAATTTGGGACAGACCTGTAAAGACATTCATGAGTATGAATATGAGTATGATTATGAGTAATTAGGAAGGCTCAGAGCAATCAGATGTCATCAGATCTTCCCTCATAATCTTAGATATAGATGGGACTAATTCATTATTACACACTGACCACTGCTCTCATGAACTAGAAATCTACAATAGGGGTAGTGTATTAAGAAATCACTATGCCTTCTAAGAAAGGACCATGGTGGCTGAATGGTTAAGACACTGATTCTGTCAATTGCATGATTGGCAGGTTAGCAATTCAAGACCCAAGTGCCACATGATGGAGTGAGCTCCCATCACTAGTCCCAGCTTCTGCCAACCTAACAGTTCAAAAGCATGTAAAATTGCAAGTAAATAAATAGGTACCACTTCAGTGGGAAGGTAACAGAGTTCTGACCAGTCATGCTGGCCACAGAATGATCATAGAATTGTGTTTAACAACGCTAGCTCTTTGGCTTAGTAACAGAGATAAGCACTACCCCCTACATTTAGACATGACTTGATGATCTCATCAAGGGGAAACCCTTGTCATTTGATGCCTTCTGAAGGCATGTCTACATGGACCATTTAAACTGGTCCTCCCCACTTGCATTCCCTGTCTTCATCCAAAGGCCAGTTCCACAGTAAATCTGAGCTATCCTTCCCTTAATCCACTTTTTAAAAATCCAGACCATTCCAGAGTGACACTGGGAGGCTGTTTACATGTATGTTCTGTCAGAGTAAAATGCACTCTGAAGAGAAAATGCCATAGATGTGACTGGGGCAAAGAAACTGGGACAAAGATGACAGAGTTACCTTAGGCTATAGTTGAGAGCCATGATGACTCAACATTTGAACACTCCTGAGTCACAGGGTGCTGATGCAATACTAGGCAGAGGATTGAGTCAGAAACCTTCAGTTTTGCAGAGTCACATCAGTCAGGTGACTGGAAACTGGGTGACATCCCAGGAGTGGGCTGGACTAATATCCTAGAAGGGGATACAGTATATAAGTGGATGAGTTGGATACTCGTGTGGGTGATTGTATATAGAGATACTGGTGGAGCACTTTGTATGTCTGTACATAATCTATAATGGAAGAATAAAGAACTTCTTCGTGAGACAAGAGAGAGTCCAGCAGTTTTGTGTCTTGAAGACAGCTGACTGTGTGGGAGGTTTTTTCCTTGCAGCATTTGCAGCCTGCATAGAACTTCACAGTGAAGACTGATCTTTGGTGTGTGTTCCATCATAAATTTCCTGCACATGTTGAATTCAGTTCAGATGTGCTCTAACATCTCCCATTGTGCCATCCTGACCACCAGTACAAGTTGCACCTGAGATCACAGTGAGGTGCCTCATTTTCAACCTCAGAGTGAGTGACTTGTGCCAGCAGCAGTGGGCGGCACAGTGGTACATGTGTGTAGATAACTACCTGGCATAGTTCTGGAGTACTTAGGTAATGGGGGAATTCAGGGTAGCTTTGGGGCCAGAATACTCTGGGCTGCTCTGGGAGGATTCTGCCACCCTTAGACTAAACCTAAACTACAGACACTAATGATGTCTGTGATCTGATGAAATGAGGGAGACACTAAAGTTGAGTTTATCATTGTAAAGATTAATCTAGACAACATTTGGGCTTCCTCTGCTTGTGGCTGCAAGAAGTTTAGAAGCTTTTTCTTCCATTTTAGAATTACCACAGCATGTTTGTGTCATCCAGATCCAGACAAACTTGCTAATTTTGATTGTCTTTTTGGAATCCCCACACTGTTGAAGTTCATATAAATCTGAGTTGTTTCAACAAACCATAGTTAAAATTGGTCACAGTTTAGGGTTTAGACACAATAATAAACTGTAACTTCTATATGAAGCCGCTGGGTGAGATAATACGGAGTTATGGTGCTGGGTGTTATCAGTACGCTGATGACACTCAAATCTATTTCTCTGTGTCTCGTTCGTCGGCCTCGAATTCCAATGGCATCTCTCCTCTCAATGTCTTCGGGCGGTAATGGGCTGGATGAGGAAAAACAGATTGAAGCTGAATCCAGACAAGACGGAAGTGCTCACGGTATCGACCCCGAAACCAAGAATTGGGTTGCAACCTCCAGTCCTGGATGGGGTCACACTCTCCTCCAGTGACTGTGTTTGCAGTCTGGCGGTGCTTCTTGATTCGTCGCTCCTGATGACAAATCAGGTAAATGCGACGGTCAGGAGCACCTGTTATCAGCTTTGGCTGATACATCAGCTGCGCCCTTTTCTGGAAGTAAGGGATCTCGAAACTGTTGTGCACGCGCTGGTAACCTCATGCCTAGACTTCTGCAATGCACTCTACATAGGGCTACCCTCGTGCTTGGTTCGGAAACTACAGTTAGTGCAGAATATGGCGGCCAGGTTGCTATCAGGGACATCTAGGAGGGATCACATCACTCTGGTTTTGAGGTCCCTCCACTGGCTGCCTATTGGTTTCCGGGCCCAGTACAAGGTGTTGGTTATTACCTTTAAAGCCCTAAATGGCTTGGGTCCAAGCTATCTCAGAGACCGCCTCCTCCCATACAATCCTCCCTGCGCCCTCCGGTCCTCTGGGAGGAATTTGCTGCAGCCTCAAAAATCTAGGCTTGCAGTGACCTCCCAGAGTGCCTTTTCTGTTGTCGCTCCCAGACTCTGGAACGGCCTGCCAGATGAGATCCGTCAATTAACATCTTTGCACAGCTTTAAAAAGGCTGTCAAGATGGATCTCTTCTGGCAGGCCTTTCCAGACTAGATAGCCGGCCTCGGGATCCTTGGGATTTTTGGGACCTTCCCTTCATGAAGCTATTATAATTCCCTTTTAGAATTGAGTAGCAGCGGAGTGTTGGTTTCTATTAGAATTTTAAATTTGTATTTAACAGTTAGTGTTAATTGTAGTAGTTTTTAATTGTATCTGATTTAATAACTTTTTAAGGGGGGGAGGAGGGAACAATATTGTTTTAACTTGTATGTATTTTATTGCTGTTCACCGCCCGGATTGGCTTGCCACAGGGCGGTATATAAATAAACTATATTATTATATTATTATTATTATAACTAATCTAAAATGGAAATTCCTTCTTGCAGTCTTCTCCTTGCCAAAGGAAAAAAGGGGGGAAAGAATCATGTAGGCCAAAGGCATCCTGCATATTTTCCCTGTAGCACTAAACTTTGATTTAGTAGTATATCCTGATATAGTCATTTGCCTCTTTCCCTTGCAAATATCAAATAAACACAAGTATTTCACAATCTTTATTGACAGGCTCTGCTTTGTTATATATAATTTATATGCTTCCATTTTCCCATCTGGTTTTTTGACTGTGCTTTTAGCCTCAAGCTTGCTCTGCCAACCTGCTTGAAAAAACAAATGCACCTCAACTTTGCAATTTCTCCCAATAGAGACAGACTGAGAAGAAGAGACTGTGCTCTTAGTTATGTCCAATCTCCCTGTAGATTTCTGAGAAAAAGCTCAAAGCTCAAAATATTGTTTCACAAGGTGTGCTTTTCTACATATCTATCAAATTGCCTTAGGCAGTGAAATCCATGCAAAGAAAAGGCAGCTTCTCCAAAGCATGAGATGAAGCAAAATAAAGGAACTCTGTGCTTCTGTTAATCAGCTCACATCACTTTCCCTATCATACTGTGCTGCTGCCGTTTGCCCCTCACCTGGAGTCATATTCAGAAGAATACAGATTTCTTTTAAAAAGAAATTCCACTCTACCCAGTGTATTTGAACTCCAAATGTGATAACAGATCACAAGGATGTTACATTTTTATTAAGCTTTGGGGAAGGGTGTAACTTTGTATCTACCTGCTTAAGAGCTGGATTCTAATATTTAAACAACTGTCACTAGAATCAGATGGACAAATTGGGAATCCTTATCTCAAGAAACTTCTTGTCAAGTTTAGTGGGATTAACCTTTAGATAATCCTTCCCAAAGTCCAGTTTCACTGCATGATGTCAGCTCTGTATTCAGGTAGTAGCAAACAGCTTAAAATATGAGCCTTTTTCTCATAAAGGTAAGGGTTTTTACTCTCTTATTTGCTCTTACTGAGGTTTTCTCCATGCAGATACAATTTGTATTATGAGTTTTTCTGAAAAAACTCATGATAGATAATTAATGTAAGAGCTCTCTTCAAGTATTTGAAAGCACATGTGAGGTTAGGAAGGAATGAAAAGAAGGAAAGAATATTTATAATTATTTGTTCCCAGGTCGCAAACAGGTTTCCTCATAAAGCAAGATTTTTGTGCAGTTCTCTCCTAAGAGTTGAATGTTCTGAACCTCTGAAGCAAAATTCTTCTGCAGAAAAAAAAGTGTTCTCCCCCCCCCAACCCCGCTGCCTTTTTGTCATACACAACATGGGATTCCTTTGCAGAAAACATTTATTCCTGTACAGGATAACTGTTCCCCATGCAGAAAATAGGCTTTTATACAAAACAACTAACCAATGTCTTTTGTGAATGTATTTTTCTCTGCAGAAAAAGTCCTCTGCAATAGTTCAGGTCATCTGAATATAAGAATACTGTATGTTTATTTTCTCAAACAGTGGGGAGAAAGCTGCCAGAATTATTGGTCCTCACCTGCAAGGATAAAAAAGTTGAGAATCTAGACTATTTTTGGACCATGTCAGTGTGATATATAACCATTCATAAAACCATCCTATTGCTTTTTTCCATGCATCTGTGATTATTGTTTTCAAAAACAATATTTTTAGAAAACATATTTTTCAGCACATCTTTGCAAGATATTTCTAAACACATTTATCTAAACCGTGTCCATTTCTATATTATTTTATCCTAAAATATGCAGTTTTGTATGGATTTATATGCATTTTATATGGACTTCTGTACATTTTTGAACAGAGAACTGCATCACAAAATTCAGAGAAGTGCAAATGATTACTGGTTCTTGAGATGTACATTGTTCTGGGAAGTACTGGTCAGGTTAATTTGTTTTGGAATTCATGAAATAAACAAAACAAACTCATGCATTGCAATAAGAAAGATGTTCTTTTCATATTCCAGCACTATCCATGATTGCTTAGAAGCAATAACAGTATGATCTCATTACATACAGATGAGTTTTATTTCATGTGCTGGTTATTAGCCCTGAGAGCATTTCATTTAGTTGAGTGCCATTATAAAGCTCTTCAAGCAATTAAAGGCTTTAAATTTCCAATCAGCCAATGAGCTCAAGAATTATGAATCAATATTCTTCACAGGATATATGAGATGAAGTCTATGGTGTAGGTGTGTATATTCCCATCCAGCGATGTGAAAAGCATAGCCCAGTGCCTCTAGTCAGCCCCATTCCCTTTTTTTTTTTACACCCCTTCAACACCCTCAAAGTCCCCCAACATTTAAAAAAAAATTGCAGGATGAACAAACCACAGCAAGTCTGGAACAGCGATTTCCCCTTTAGCCTCCAAACTGGTTGAAAATTGATTGAAAACTGCTGAAGTAAAAACTGGATATAGACTTCAGCTCACTTCAGGGTCAATAGTTTAAGACACCTTTCTTCTGAAAATGTCATGGTGTGGCGTGATCCAGAGGATGGAAGGGTGAAAATCAACCCCCCTGCAGTTACCCAGCCTCATCTTACTTCTCTTCCCCCCTCCCCCCATTTCCCTGTTTTCAAAATAGGAGGAATACATGATTGGAAATGACTTGAAGCCACACCACAGCAATAACACGATTCTGCATTAAAATTAAACTGCTACTGACTTACAGAAGCCCTAAGACAAACTTATCTTAATGTTTTCTTGGCAAGATTTCCTCAAAAGAGATTTGCCAGTGCCTTCTTCAGAAGCTGAGTGAATGAGACTTGCTAAAGATCACCCAGTGGATTTCCATGGCTGAGCAGGGATTTGAATTTTGGCCTCTTACACCATCCAGGACTTTTTGCTTTGGACCTTATCTTCTTTTCATTAAATAATTAATTTAAACATAATATTAATCAATAGGTCACAACTGGATGAGTCACAAGGAGAATTTACTTGGATGAGTAATTTGGGGGGCAGCACTGTAGATGATGTGATCATTTTAGATAAACAACTCATTTAGATAAACAATGCCATCTTTCTTAGTTGATGTGGCTGGTAGTGCTCATTAGCCACTAATTTATTTTTTTTTCTGCAGTGATCAATACCACTAATACAATCCTGGCACTTAACTTAAATTTTGATCAGGCACTGTTAACTTCAGATAGTGAGAATAGATAGAATCTCTTGTTGCACATTGATTTGAAACACATGTTTTATTCAGAAGAACCAATAAAACTAATGAATAATGCCTAGGATCAAATTAGTGATACAATTGTATATAAAAATTACTACAAAAGAACAGCAAAACACTGTTCATAACTTAGCAGAACATAGTAAGGACAGAACCTTCTGTTTACACTGAACAAACTATTCTGCCTGTTTCACATGTGTGTTGTTGTTGCTGTGTATCTTCAAGTCACTTCTGACTTATTATAACTCTAAGGCACCTATAATGGGATTTTCTTGGCAAATTTCTTCAGAGGAGTTTGCCATTGCCATCCTCTGAGGATGAGATAGTGTGACTTGTCCAGTGGGTTTACATGGCTGAGCTGGGATTCAAACCCTGGTCTACAGTCATAGTCCAATGCACAAACCACTACACCAGCTGGCTCCATCATGAATCCACTTCGTAAACTTTCTTCATCCATTTGTGATTTTTAAAAAATAAAACAAAACATTTCCATAGATAACATCCCCAAATATATTAATCTGTGTACATGATTATTTTAAATAAAACCAATAGCTTTTTATATTTTTAAATTAAATTTTATTCTTTTGACTAGAGGTTTGAATTGTTTTAATACTGTGAATAGTTTACTCCTATTTAAATGTTCACTTTTTGTATGTTGTAAATTGTGGGGGGATGCAGACCTGCACTTTAGGCTGGCCTGGGGGTGGAGTTGGGGTGGGGCAACCACACACCAGCCACCTCGATTCCACCCTGATGCCGTGCACCTATCCACATGGTGCATGGCATCAGGCTGTCCTCCTGGCGCAGCATGCATACACACTGTGCCAAAGGGGCACAAAAGAACCACGGGAGCAGCTCAAAGGGCAGCTTTTTGCTGCCCCCAAAAGGAGCAGCAAAAAGGAGGATCGGGGCCATGGTGTGTCGTTGCCATGGCCCCGATCTGCCACTCCCAGGGGCAGCCCAGAGCTGCCCCTTACGGGCCATGTGCATTGGCCCTGTATTGTTCTTTTAAATTACAAACTACTTTAAACCCAATTTTGGGAGAAAAGCAGGATACTAATCACCACCACCATCATCATCATGGGTGGGTGCTAAATGGGACAATGAAAATTGTCTTTATCACTTCAATGCAGCAAGACATTTTGAAGGCATTTGGGAGGTTTTCCATATTTTCAGTAATGATTTTTGCCTATTTCTGTAAATGCATACAATTTTACACCACAATAAATATTGCCCAAAGTCTTATTGATATGATTTCATCAGACCCCCTTGACTCCTTTTGCTACATCTCTTCTCTATTAATGCCACCCCTTTTATCTTCAGATTTTCATTTTCTCAGGAAAACACAGTGCAATTATCTGATTAAAATGTCCCATTCCTGTCCACTTTAGCATTCTCATCCTAAATATTGCAATGTTTATTCATCTGGTTTCTTGTTTTACTATGTCTCGTTTACCCTGATTCATGCTTCTCACATTCCACATTTCTATAATAAGTGCTGTGCAGCTTTGGACTTTTCTTTCACATTTGAGAATGTTAACAACTGAACACCCTTTCAGCATGAGTCCAGTTGCATCATTAGCCACAGCACTACTTGTAGTTGTCTTCTGCTGTACTCCTGATTGCCATCTGACTTGGGAGTCTCATCTTCTGTTACTATTTCTTTTTGCATTTTAGATTGTCTCATCATATGATTTTCATGGTAAAAGACATTCAAAGAGGTTTACTGTGCATCCCTCTGTCTATATAGTACTAACAAGCATTAGCTATGGTGCCACTGCGATTTTCTCTGAGAGATCTTCTGCCAGTGTCACCATCTACTACTGCTGCTACCCAGTAGCTGTTTGGCACATTTAGTCTGGCTCCTCAGAAAAAGTCTGCCTAACATGGGAGCCTTACCAGCAGCACTGCTGCTATCAGCATAGCATCTTCCCTCACAGGAGGATATACTCCCACCACCACAGAAAGGTAGTGACATTAGTAGGTGTTGAAACAATGGCTAATATACAAATAAAAAATCTGTTAAAAACTTATTCACAGTGCCTATATCAGGGGTAGGCAACCTTTCCCCTTTAAGGGCCGAGGGACTTCAGCTCCCAGAAGCCTCAGCCATGTTGGCCAATAGTCCCATGTTGGCCCATAGCTCCTGGGATTCTGGGAGCTGAAAGGTTGCCTACCCCTGGCCTATATAGTCATCATCATTGCAGTATTGTCATGATTGTAATTGCTCCCCAAGATCTACTTTACCATTCATCAGCAACATGGTGAGAAAGAGGTACAATCTGCTGGTGAATACAGGCCAGGAAAGTGGAAACTTCCTGGTTTTTGAGGAGATTGTGACAGTTGGAAGCAGCAGCCTTGGCATACATACCAGGTGGCGAGCAGCAGCGTCCTCCAGGCTGCAGAGGACCAGTTACCAGCTCCGGAGGACCAGCCCTGGGAGAACACCTGTGCAGCCTGAGCTGCCCCTCCTCCGCTCCACCCCCGCAGACGCTGGAGGCTATATAGGGCTGCCCAGAACACCTTCGCCAGCACCAGGTGGTGAGCAGCAGCATCCTCCAGGCTGTGGAGGACCAGTTACCAGCTCCGGAGGACCAGCCCTGGGAGAACACCTGTGCAGCCTGAGCTGCCCCTCCTCCGCTCCACCCCCACAGACGCTGGAGGCTATATAGGGCTGCCCAGAACGCCTTCGCCAGCACCAGGTGGCGAGCAGCAGCGTCCTCCAGGCTGCGGAGGACCAGTTACCAGCTCCGGAGGACCAGCCCTGGGAGAACACCTGTGCAGCCTGAG
This sequence comes from Phrynosoma blainvillii, assembly GCA_026167975.1. Taxonomy (NCBI): domain Eukaryota; kingdom Metazoa; phylum Chordata; class Lepidosauria; order Squamata; family Phrynosomatidae; genus Phrynosoma; species Phrynosoma blainvillii. The sequence goes on along the minus strand of JANUYF010000001.1, from coordinate 246,843,397 downwards.
CTGCCCCTCCTCCGCTCCACCCCCGCAGACGCTGGAGGCTATATAGGGCTGCCCAGAACACCTTCGCCAGCACCAGGTGGTGAGCAGCAGCATCCTCCAGGCTGCGGAGGACCAGTTACCAGCTCCGGAGGACCAGCCCTGGGAGAACACCTGTGCAGCCTGAGCTGTCCCTCCTCCGCTCCACCTCCGCAGACGCTGGAGGCTATATAGGGCTGCCCAGAACACCTTCGCCAGCACCAGGTGGCAAGCAGCAGCAGCATCCTCCAGGCTGCGGAGGACCAGTTACCAGCTCCGGAGGACCAGCCCTGGGAGAACACCTGTGCAGCCTGAGCTGACCCTCCTCCGCTCCACCCCCGCAGACGCTGGAGGCTATATTGGGCTGCCCAGAACACCTTCGTCGGCACCATGCTGACAAGAAAATTATGCTTTTAAATTGTATTTTTAATTACTGTTATTTAGTTTGCTTGTATGTTTGGGGGGATGGACGGGTGGGTGAAGGAGGGACAAGATTTAATTTGATGTATTGTTTTTAAGTTTTGTAATGTTGTACGCCGCCCCCATTGCCTGGCAGAGGGGCGGGATATAAATAAAAATTATTATTATTTATTATTATTACTTATTACAACCTTGCTAACTGGAAAGATGGGGTTGGAAACATCATCTGCCCATGCTCTGATTATCAGTAGAATAATCTCCATCTCTTGATGCAGCAGATGAAGCCAAAATATAATTCCTGCCACTAATTTAGAACTATTAAGAAGGTCATCAAAATATAATAATAATGATAACCTAATTAAAAGACTTTCTGCAATGAACATCACTTGCATCAGTAGTGATATGTGGCATGTTCTGCTATGCAAGCCAAAGGAGATCTTGTTATTGGGTTTAATAGCTGGAGCTGATTTTTGTATTCTGAATAAATTTATGAATGTTGCCCAGAATAAATTCAATGTGAACAGTTGATTAAATATGAAAATTTTCCCTTGGATTTGTTTGCCTTTTTACATGGGTACACAACCATAGGCTGCAAAATTAAAGCTTCTATTCCAGATAACAAATCTCTTCTCCTTCTCCACCTTTCCTGGGGAATTCATAGACAGGTATTCATTTCAGTACTTTTCCTGACTGACTCAGAAATCTTCAAGGGTATTTAATCAGTAAAAGAACAGAACTTTATTGACCATGGAAGTCAAGAACAGCATCTTAAAATGGCAAATCTATAAAATGTGTCTCTTTCTCTTTTCTAGGTACATTGTTCTTTCAGAGTGATGCTTATTTCTATAGCACTGAAACAAAAAATAGCATATGGATCAAAGCAGGAAAGCAACTATTCCAGATGACATTCTGTGGCATTATAAACTCTTGCATGATTATAATAATTAGCGATTGAAAAACCTGCCCTTTATGTTTTTGTTGCCCTGTGATTACTGATATCTATGGAAACTCCACGCTTATCTTTGCTTTTCAGAATGATGACATATATCATACTCCCAATAGGGGTGGGCCCAGTACTGAAATATGAGAGGATGGACTACAAAATGCAAAGGGGAGGAGGAAGTTGTTGTTGTTTTTTTTTAAAAAGACCTACAAGGTCAGGAATTATTCTTGAAATATATTTTAAAATGCCTTCCCTCTCTTGCCAGGCACCCATCTATCCCCATTAACATGAAAACAATTCTTGTTCCTGGGAAAGAGAGTACACCTGGTACTTGGGTCCACTATCAGAGAGGTTTGTTAACCTGAGTTGGCTTCTAAACTTCAGATGATATTTTTGAGCTCAGAATAATCCTTTCCTCTTCAAGTAACAAACTTATAATATTCACAGCCCTGTTTCTTCAGAACTTCAGAACTGATGTTGTCCTAGCCAATAAGCTGCCAAAACATAGCTGCCAAAACAGCTCTAATTTATCTAAAATTTGGCAGGTGTGATCCTGTCAATTTGTTGTTGTTGTTATCAAGTTATTTGTGACTTATGGTGAGCCTAAGGTGACTATATTATGGGTTTTTCTTTGCAAGATTTGTTCAGAGAGGGGTTGCTTCTGCCTCCAAGGACTCTTGGGGGACCCTCTAACTCACAACATTTGCTCACCTCTCATCCATATATTAAAAATAAACTAGCTATTTCCAGATAAAGTAGGAGAAAGTTTTTTTTTATAAATATAATGGGTTTTTATTGACCAGTGGAGGTCAAGTCATCCGTCTCAAATACATTGGATTATAAGAGGGATAGCCCACTGTAATTATTTCTACAAGTAGCAATTTCTTCTCCAGCTACTCTGGAAATTCCAGTTGAAAATGGAAATAGGACATTGAAGGTAAGTGAGGAAAGTGTGCTAGTCTCTGCCATTCAAAAGTCCCACAGCTTCAACCCTGGGAGATTACTCAATGGGATGTACAACATGTCAGATTTATTCATAGCCTGCTTTTTTCATAGTTTAGGATTTAAGGCAGCCTATTACAGTTTTAAAAAAATGTTTCATACTGAGCAGCTTCTGAACTGATTGGTAAAAGAAAATTCCATGTTAAGAATTGCTGTGTGTGACCATACTGTAGATATAATTTGATCTCTTTTGTTTTTAATTTTTTTTTTTAGTTTAATTCACTGAGTTACATACCTGTTGCTTCAATCAAATAACTTGCTTCATGAGTTTGTATATTAAATATTCTTCTAATCTTTTTAAAAAAATCTCATGCCAAAAGGCTCTGTGTGTTAATGATAGTTTTTGATCTGTTAAGTCCAAAACTTAGAACGTAAATAGATTCCATATTTTAACAAAGCTCCAAAACACACTGCAGAAATATTCCAGTTTGAGTTTGCTTTAACTGCTCTGGCTCAGTGCTTGGGATGGGAATCCTGTGAATTGTAGTCTATTGTGGCACCAGAGCTCTCTGACAGAGAAGGCTAAATTTGGGCCTCTGCAGATGGGCTCTTTGTGGCATCCTTGAGCCAGGGATGGGGAGGGGCAGCTGCACTCCAGCTGCTGCAACCCCTCCCTGAGGACATCCTGATGCCATGTGCTGTTACGCACAGTGCGCGGTCTCAGAACATCTTCCCGGCGCAGTGTCTTGACATACTGTGCTGGAAGGGGCACAGAAGAGCCACATGGTGGCTCTTAGGGTGTCCTTTTTGCCTGTTCTGAAAGGAGCGGCATTTTGCCACTCTTTTCCGGGCCAGCAAAAGGGAGGAAGGGGCTGAGGTGTGGGGCAGCCTCGGCCTCAATCCTCCACTTTCCAAGGTGGCCCAGGGCCACCCGTCTGCATCCCCCCTTTCTCACAAAACTACAGTTTGCAGAATTCTCTAGCATTGAGCCTGGGCAGTTAAAGCTGTCTCAACCTGGATTATTTCTGCAGTGTGTTTTGGATCAAAGTTGTCTTTTGTAGACATTGTTTAGAGACCATGAGTTACTTAAGCCTCAAACTGAAAATAAATAGCAAAGCTGTTCCTTAAACAGATAATGGTTTAAAGAAGATGAGTGTCTGAGTCTAATAATTTCCCTGGCATGACAATTGCATTCATTGTCATTTAAGGGCCTTTGCAGACTGCCAGAAATACTGCAGCTTGAGGTCACTTTAACTGTCCTGGCTCAGTGCTAAGGAATCATGGGAATTGTATTTTTTTCTGGGACATTGAGCCTTCTCTGGACGTTATCACACTAGCGGCAAGAAAAGCGGCAAGGAATCAATTCAGAGCCATACCAGAATGATTCTGGTCGTGCAGGCCGTAATTCCTCTTTGAAAGAGGAATTCAAAAGAGCTGGAATGATGCAGTGATGGCGCAAGGATGATGCAGGGATGGGCGGGGTTTGCCGCGACGTCGTCTGATCACGGAGGCAAAGGCACCAGAATGATGCAGCGATGGCGAAGGGGTGGGGCTGCTTTAGACCCCGTGTGATAACGTCCTTAGTCAGAGAGCTCTGCTGCCACAATTAACTACAGTTCCCATGATTCCTTAGCACTGAGCCAAAGCAGTTAAAGTGGCCTCAAGCTGCACTATTTCTGGCAGTCTGTAAAGGCCCAAAGTCAAAACTGTCAGTAAGAGCAGGTTTGGTTTGAGATATTGCGCTGTCTGATGCAGAGCAGCAAATATCCCTTTCCCTAGCCAAGCACTGAGTCCCATTTAAGAGAAAGATGGGATACAAATCAAATCAATAAATAAAAATTACATTTTGAAATTTGAGGCATCAAAACAATAATAACACCCCAACCCCTTCTCCCCTTCAGTGGTAGTGAAAATACAGTAAAAATTATTTTCTCTTCTAAAATCTGCTTCCTGAGGTATTTGCCTCACTTTTCCTAATGGCAGAAATAGCTAAATAGTCCATTTGCAAGCTTCTGTGAACTGGACCACAAGATCAGCTTTAAAGACTGAAAAACTCACTAAAAATGTAATTATTGTTTTAAATGACTAATCCATATTTTTTCTGGTAAATTAGAACTTCCTGTACACAACATTGTAATTATGTCTAGGTAATGTATTAAGCTATTCTGCATAAAATTTCCAGTTATTTATTTATTTATTTATTTATTTTAAAAAGTCTATTTCTGATAAAAAAAAATAATTTTCCAGTTATCCCCCTATTTTTTAAAGAGACAACTTTATTTCTGGAAATTGGCTTCAGTTTCACAGAAGCATACATACATTTTTGTCTGAAAAAAATGTTGGTACTAAACCAAAGTAGGAAAATGAGCAGAACTAAAGATTGTTGGAGAATTTGTCTAGTATCAAAGAGGGTTTGTTTTGTTTTTGATAACTCGGGAAGCTGAACCCTCGGGTTGAATCTTTTCTGACCTAAAATAACCTTAAATTTAGAAATTGTGGTTGATATCCTGTACCAGCTACTTGGTTAAGTATATTTAACTAAGGGCCAGTACAGACTGGCCAAAAGGGCCAGCCTGGGGGTGGAGTCAAGGTGTGGCAACCAAATGTCAGCTGTCCCGACTCTGCCCCCATGTCATCCTCACACCACGCACCCAAACAGATGCTGTTTAGACATGCTACACCAAAGGAGTGCAGAAGAGCCGCTGCTGCCATGGCAAGAGTGGCTTTCTACTGCTCCAAAAAGGAGCAGCAAAGTGCTGGATCAGGGCCACAGTGTGCAGTTGCCATGCCCCCAATTCGGCACTCCCCGGGGCAGCACAGTACAGACCCTAAGTAATTTCCCGGACCTGACCCTCCACAACTGATGGGGGCATCATTCATCTGTGCTCTGATTGTTGGCAGAATAAAGCTCCTTCTCCACATTCAGCTGATGCCCAGTAAAGTAGGTTATGATTATGGCATAAGTGTCAAAATCATGACTAAGTAGCTATCATGAATGTCAAAGAATTATGGATGAATAAATCTAATCTAGATAACTATCTCCCATTCACAATTGCTACTTTGGGCCAGCACAGACCAGTTCTGAAAGCCAGCTTCCCGGTAGCTTGGAGATGTGGCATTTAGATGCCACATGCCCCCAAGATGTCTTGAAGTCATCCAGTCAATCAGACAGAATAAGGAAATAATTTATTTCCATTGTGGGAACTATGCATCGGCCTGAATCAAATTCACAACGCTGTGTCAATGCAAATTGCAAACCAGTTCAAATGCAAGTGGGAATGGCCCTGGTGATTGCACTTGATTTTCAGGTCTCCTAGCAGATGGCAGCCAAGCTAACTATGAAATCCTTCCTTGCTAGGAAAATAATGATGTGGAGATGAGTGTTCTGTAATGAAAACTCTTGTTTATATTCTGCCTTTCTTCCAAGGAACTGAATGTGACATGCACAATGTGAATCCCTATTTTTGAAAGCCTCACAACAATTCAGTAAGTTAGGCTGTCAGATAATGACTACCCAAAGGTAATCTCTCCTTCATCACTGAGTAAAGATGTGAACCTCTTCTTTTTATCCATTTTCTTTCTTTCTTTATAAAACAAAACCACAAAAAACTCTGTATAAATATAAACACACCCTGTCCTTCTCATTCATCTCCTATTTCCAAAGCGATTACATTTTTCTCCTTCTGGACTGTAGGGATTACAGCTGTGTTGTTGTTGTTGTTGTTGTTGTTGTAGTATGCCTTCAAGTAATTTTTGCCTTACGGTGACCATAAGGCAAATCTAAAATTATACTTTAGGGCTGTTTTTAGACTACATTTAAAAAGTTTTAGAAAGCATTTTAATGTGTGTGGTTTTTAAAAAAAATATGTTTGGACTTTCTAAATTGCTTTTAATTGTTCATCACTACATAGACACTTGTGGCTCAGAGGTGATATAAAAATATTGGCTGAAACCCTATATGTCCCATCATGCAATGTAAATTTGCAGGTGCTTAACTAAAGAGTCATGCAGACGACTAATAGAGTCGTCTTCCGGCCAGGGAAGAGGAGGGGCAGCCGCTCGAGCGGCGCCCCTTCCTCTTCCTGAGGTCGCCCTCGGAGTCGCCGGCCCTCCGCACGGCCGGTGCTCCGAGGATGACCTCACGCCACGGCGACCGCACGTGCCGTGGCGTTTGAGTCAGGGAAAGTGCGCCCGCCGCTTTTAGGGCGCCCTTTCCCTGAAATCTAAAAGGAGCGCGAATTTGGTGCTCCTTTTAGAGTCGCCGACGGTGCGCCGCGGTGCGGCTGCCGCGGTCCAGCGGCGCTCCGTCCCGCGGCGCACGGGAAGTTCCCGTCTGCTTCCCCCCTAAGTAGCAGAATTGCTAAGAGAGATCTTGTAGCACCTTTGAGACTAAGGGCCTCTGCAGATGTTGGAGGCAGGGAAGGGGAGGGGCAGTTGGACACCGGACGCCCCAACCCCTCCCCAAAGACGTCCTGACGCCACATGCCCTTACACACAGCACGTGGTGTCAGGACATCCTGCCAGCGTAGTGTCCTCACATGCTATGCTGGAAGAGGCAGAGAAGAGCCGCATGGCGGCTCTTGGGGCAGCATTTTGCTGCTCTTTTAAGAGGCGGCAAACGGGAGAATCGGGGCCGCTGTGTGTGCTAGCAGCGGCCCCAATCCTCTGCTTCCCACGGTGGCCCAGGGCCACCTGTCTGCATCCCCCCTAACTGAAAGAAAGAAATTGGCAGCATGAGCTTTCATAGATTTTAGTCTACTTCCTCAGATGCATTAAACACAGTTAACAAATTGCAAAGATGTGGAGCCAATGTGCATTGGGAGTCCCTGGTATGCACTGGAACTCCTCATCAGTACTTTTGATGTCTCTGTTGTTTGGTTATGAAGCAGTAGCCCTCTGATGAATATAGATGTTGTGTATCTTTGCACATCTTTTTCCCACACACATAAGTCCACTTAAAAGCATCCAACAGTCCAACAAATTTCTGGCCCAGATAGATAGACAGACAGACTGCTAAGAGAATATGGTGGTTACAACCATAAAGTTTTGAAGAAGAATATTCAGAGAACCTTCCATAAAGTCCCCTCCCTTTTTCAGGGAATGAATGAGAAAATGAAAAATCTGGTGTTTTTTTTTTTTTTTTTCCCTTCCAAGAAAAAAGTCTTCTGAGAAATTCCAGCTCAGTTTTTCCTATAATACTCCCTCCTGGCAAGAGGGAAAGGCATTACTATTGCAGCCCTATTTCCTAACTAGACTGTCCTGAAATGAAGGTGTTTTCCTCTTACCCCAGTGTCTTTATTAGCCAGCAAGTACAAGGGAAGAGTGAGTTTAAGTACTTAACCAGTGGCTGTGAGTGGAGTAAGGTGCTCCAAGTTTCCATCCAGCTATAATTGCATAGCCAAGGGTGGGGGGGAAGGAACAGCTGTCACTCTTCTGAGCTTGTTGGAGGTTTGGGAGGTAGAGTAACACTTCTCCAAGGAACCAGTCCACATCCTCAGGCTGCACAAATTGAAACTTATCTAATAATACTGGAAGATTGCATCCACTGGACCTGTGTCAACTACAGCATTCAAGTCAGAGTGAATCAGAACTATTTTGTCTGCAAAGTGTCTTGCAAATTCTTCACAGAGAGCTGTTGGGTAGTCTTTGTTTTCTTATTGTGTGCCAGAATGTGAAAGGCCCATGACCACTCGAGACAGCTTCACTGGATGACATTATGCAGATGCAATGGTGCCAGAGAAGTATAATTTCTTTACTGCCACAATTGCCATGGCATAGACCTTCCAATGGGCTCTAGCCTGTGTTTGGTCAGACTCACTCTGAGTCTTTTGCCATCATCACTTTAGTTTCCATCCCACTAGTTTCATTACTGCTAGCTTGCTAGTGAACCAGGGCCCATGTTTGGCTTCACTTCATGGAAGGGGATGCTTACGGGCAATAGTGTCCACTGCCCTGGCCATTTCCCTATTCCAGAGATCATCCACCTGCAGGATCAACAGGATCACCTGCCAAGGCAACAGAAAACTCTCAAGAACCATCAAAAATCCATCCGGATCCATCAGCTTCCTGCGCCAGACCATCTTAATTGGCCCCCACCCCTGAGGCTCTTAGTCCCAGCAGTCTGAACTCTACCAGGTAGTGATCAGTCCATAACAATGGAACTACAGAAAGTTTCTCCACACCCAGATCACTGTTATCCTACCCAGAACAGAAAACCAGGTCCAGAGGGTGTCCTGCAACATGGGTGGCCCCAGATATTACTTAGGACAGCCCCATGGTTGTCATAGCGGACATGAAGCCCTGAGCTGCTCCTGATAGAGCAGTCTCCACATGGATGTTGAAGTCCCCCAGCAAAACAAGCCAAGGAGACTCCAACACCCCTGCTGAGACCTACTTAGCCAGCTCAGGAAGGGAGACTGTTGAGCAGTTGTGTGGGTGGTACACCAACAGAAACCCTATTTTGTCCCAGCTGCCCACCAATAAGTAGACACACTCATTCCCAGTACACTGTGGGACAGGGCACCTGGTAAGGGAGATGGAATCCCAATAGACCACTGCCACTCTGCTTCCTGCCCCCCAGGTGTCACTTGCTGCTGTATGGAGAACCCAGGTGGACAAAGCTGGGACAGATTGATCCTCACACCCAGCTTCATCCAGCCAGATCTCTGTGATGCAAGCCCGGTTGGCATGATCATCTAGGATCAAGTAATGGATCAGTGATGTCTTTCCATTCACTGACCTGGCATTGAGCAGCAGCATTTTCAGCCCAGGGGGCTTGTTACCAAGGCTATCCAGACTATTTGAAAAGGGAGTGACCTTGGGAGTAACCAGTACCCTGTGGCTCTCCTTTCAACCAGGATAATAAAGTTGATTCCCCATTCCATGTCACCCTCTTTCCATTACTGTTGTAATAGCTACTCCCTGTGTATTTCCCCTCCTATGCCCTTCTTATTGCATATTTTTCTACCACCGGCAGGCAAGTTATTTAAATGTTCCACAATACACCCTCCTCTCCCAACCAAAGGGACTAGCCCTCACCCTCACTTGCCTGAAAAATGCCCCCCAAAGGGGTGACTCCCCTTTGGTCTCACCCCTTCAGTAGCAACCCTGCTGGCTGCAAACCCACTGTAGCAGGCATCCAGCTTATATCCCCTTCCCAAGAGGAGAAGGTCTTCCTAGCTGGCTATATAGCTAGTAACTGACTGGGTACGTAGGGCCTGGTTCTGGCAGAAAACAGTCCCAAACAGGCAGAAGTCCCCCAGGTGAGGTGAAGCTAGCGGCAGGCAGCAGGCAGGTGGTGGCAGACCTCTTTCCCGGGGGAGTGGAGGTGGCTGTTCTCTTTCCCCCATGCTGGTTCAGTATTAGTATTAAGATCTCCTTACTAACAGAGGGAAGGACAGATCTGGGAAAGTAATGAGTTAGAAGTAGTAACATCAGCCATTATCCTGTTTGTGACATACACAGATGTAGGTGGGGTTTTTCCCTGTCCATGGACTTTTTCAGACATTGTAGGAAGAGATATCCAGTGTCTCCTTCCACAGGGCCTCCAGTGCCCTATAGCAGCCAGGGAACTGTGGGGTGCAGCACCATCTTCCTGGCTACTAGGCCTGTGTGGGAATTTATTCCATTAAGTCACATTTTCATGTAGTTTGCTACCCTTTTAAATAAAGAGACCCCACTGATGTAATTAGAACCATTAATTCTGTGCATTTTGTAATTAATGCAAAAGATGAAGTTACATTTTCATGTGGTTTGTGATCTTTTTTATCATATGTGATCACAGAGTTTTAAACTTTGTGTTGCCAAAGTGTTGCAAAACAGCATTGAACAGTAATAAAGGAATGTATACATTGAGACATCACTGGAGATTTCTGATCATCATAAAGGAAATTCTCCAAACATTTCTCAAAGGCTCCTGATATCACAGTCTTTGCTTCACAATACCTTCATTGATTGCTATGTTGCCCAAGGCAGCCATAGTCCATTTTTTAAAATGACATTAGTTGAACAAAAGAAAACTGTTTCAGTGTCCACCTCCCTTAAAGAAATAGCAAAAGAGATATATGAATCCAGCAACTAACAGTTACTCAACTTAATCTAATAGCTGGAAATCAATAGAAATGGCACACAGCTATTAACCCTTGCACCTGCTTTGTAGTATAACTGCCATATAAGAAGGAATTACTATAGCTTTGACTTGTAGTTCTATACAAGCACATTCTCAACTGAATTTCAGCTAGGAGAGTATTTTCTTTGCAAAAACTCTGTGCTAATCATTAAAAAGCATGCTAGGACATTTTGAACATTTTGTTGGGTCCACATCTTTATGTCAAAGGAACTAGTTCACCCTCCCCAGACTATACTTGAATTGGTACACAACTGTCCTTTGAATTTCACAGTTATTTTGTATAATTTGTGTGTAGGAGGGTACATTTTAATATCTCATTGACATGCAGTTTTTCATGCTTTTTTGAAAAAATATAGTTTGATAAAGAATGAAAGGGAATAGACTTTTGAAAATAAAATTTACAAACCCAACAGAGTCTCTTTCATGACCCTTCATCCCGCGATATGATAAAACAGTCATGGTTATCCACTCCTATCTTTCAGACTGAGGAGTTGCAGGTTCTTTGCCATTTGTCAGCTAATCTGCTTTTTGTTTTGTTTTGCTTTTTTGAGGTCCTTCTCATTACCAAATTGTTACCAGACTCCCTACTCTTGTTCAACACTATAGTCCAAATGGATAAAGTTAGCATCAATACTTCCCTCAAGCATTCTTAAGACTTAGAATCTCAGGATTTTTACATGGGATGGGAGAATAAGCTTGCCTTCTGTTATTATTTTAGGTTATTTCATCAACCTAGTAATAGAGATACAAATATACATTTCCCTTGAGGAGGAACATAGACTTTACATCATCCAGCTTACTGTTAACTGTACATTACTTATAAAGCATTACACATTTTAACAGCATATTAGCATCTTCATTAGATCCTTTCAAAATTCATCTCAGCTACCTTCACTAAGAAGCACTGTACCTTGACTGCACACTTGTACAAAATCATACACATAGGCATCCATAGAAAATAATATTCTATAGGCACTGCTATTCCTAGCAGCTCTACCTCTTTCAGTTTTTGGCTTGCCCTCGGCTTTTGTTTGCTTGGAATTATTTTAAACTATCTTCATTTTCCTTGTGATTTTATGTTGGTTTTATGATGTACTGTTTAATACTTTTTTAAAGGGGGGAGGGTGGGGTTTGGGGGCTTTTATTCTGTATTCTTGATGTAATTTTTAATCCATTGTAAGCCACCCCAATTGTTTTTAACAGAGGGGCGGAGTAATAATAATAATAATAATAATAATAATAATACACACACAGAGGAGGCATCCATTATAATTAGATAGGGTATAATAATTATATAATTCTTCTCTGAAATGATAAACGCCCGTTATACAGGAGAGGTTATCTCTTTCCCTCTTTTACCAGCAATATCTGTGTATTTATAAGTGGGGAACAACATTAACAGAACCAGAGCTGTTGAAAACAGCCATTTCTGCAGTGGAGACTGACTCTCATCAGCCTGCCTTTATTTCTCAGGGATTGACTTTATAGTATCTTGAATCTCTATTGGCCCAATCAACAGCAGATCTCACTGGCCCTTTGTCTGTCATCAGTCACTTGCAAGGCCACTCATTGGCAATGCCCTGCAAAAGGTACTAGAAACTGTTTCCTGGCTGCCTGTCAGTATATTGCATCAACTTTCTTGAAGATGATTACATTAGCCATCAAATCTTTTAATTCTTCCATACTGATTCCATATATATATATTCATTATATACTGTTTGTCTACTTTTACATTATTTGCTATTTGTTTACTTTCTCTCAGGCTATTTCCTCCTTTCTCAGTTTGTTTTTAGTTAGCTGCTTGTGCCTAGGCTTTTAATATTATGGGCCTCTGCAGACCGGCCCAAAGGGCCGGCCTGGAGGCAGAGATGGGGAGGGGCAGCCACACGCCAGCCACCCCAACCCCAGCCCGATGATACATGGCACGCGGTGTCAGCATGTCCTCCCAGCGCAGCATTTTTACGGGCTGTGCCAGAAGGGGCACTAAAGAGCTGTGCACCGGCTCTTAGAAAGCCCTTTTGCCACCCCTGAAAGGGGCGTCTGCAGCCCCCTTATGCTGTCTAATACACAGTCACCCCCGCTTTATACTTTAAAAAGACACACTTACTTCTTGACTATTCAGGCTTCAGAGGCTTAAATTCTGCAAAAATATCCTTCAAAGTATCATTCAGCCTATAACATATGGAAGATGGAGTATGCTTATTTTTCTGCTACTGAAAAAGGTAGGCCTTGAACCAATGATTTCAAACTACAAGGAAGATTTCAACTTCCAAAGAAGGTACAGGATAGCTCTTTCCACAGTCCCCCTCCTCCAAAATATACATATGTTACTGGAATAATGAGTTATGCCAGCATGTTACCAAGATCAGAGCCAAGGAAATTAAAGAGAGTTGCTTTAACAGAGTTGCTACAGTTTCTCTTATGTTAACTTAGGGCCTAAGCAGACGGGCGGCTGTGGGCCACCCCGAGAAGCTGCGGATTGGGGCTGAGGTATCTGCACTCCTTGGCCCTGATCCACTTCTTTTTGGGCCCTGGAAGGAGCGCTAAAATAGCGCTCCTTCCACAAGGCGCCGAAGGTGTGCCACAAGAGGCATTGGGTGCACCTTCGGTGTCTCTTCCGCCACAGCGTGTGCAGACGCTGCAGCAGAAGTACATCATCAGAGTGCCGGTTGTGTGCAGTGACGGGGGCTCCGATTACATGTTTGGGAAGGGGTTGGGGCACCCAGCGTGAGGCTGTCCCTCCCCTTCCTTACCTCTAAGACGTCGTAAAGTGCCGTCTGCTTCCCCCCATAATTAATTTCATTTAAAAAAAAAACCCTTTGTGGGTCCCTGCTACTCCCCTAGACTGAAAACACCCAATCACCATAGATCCAAGTTGAGGACCTCAGATAGGCACCTGAAAGGTCACATCTGCACCTACAACAATTTGCAGATCAAAAGGGCCAGGCCTAGGAACTGCAAAGCAGGACATTCACACCTAGAAGATTTATGAGTACCAGCCAGGATGTGTCTGACTGAAGATGAGATAACATTAACCTCCCATCTCCTCTCCTTGGAAATTGTTTACTTCAAAAAGTAGTAATCTGGAATCCTTTGATATACAATAGCAACTATTTGCCTCACACTAGGTTTAAGGGTATAAAAGATCCTCAAAATCTCAGATTAGATTTCATGGTGGCACTGTGCCACTGTAAACTCTGATGGGTCCCAGCTTTTTCCATTGTCCTTTCCCTTCCATAATGATTGAGTCTATCCATCTTTATTCATCTTTGGAGCAGCCTCCTTCAGGTAATTATCACCATTAGAAAGCCTTCTGTTTCCTCTCCAAGCTAACTACTTTATTCCTGAGTTCTTGTGTGTATGATTGAATGTTAGAGTGTCTTTGTATGTTTGAATCCCCAAATAAATCACAGGTTCATCAGAAAGCTTTTTCTCTATCAGTCTATTCCTTAGCCACCTCCATAAAGATAGGATAAAAGATCCCATTGAAGACTTGGACTTTAGTAATTCCTCAGGTTCAAGTCCTTCTTACACTTATTATTCTCTTAATCAGCTCCCTCCAAGGATATTTGGAATATAATGGAGAATGCAGACATTTACAGAAACCATATATAAAACTACTATGGGTACAATACTTGATATAGGTCCTTCCTGATTGAAATAGGAAGGGATCAACAGGCAACTCTATCACCAATTTCATAATGAACAACATACCATAAGAGAAAGGTTCAGGGGGAGGGGGAAACTGTCTTGTTTACAAAGATTGTGGGATATGTTTCTCAATTCAGACCTGTAGACATCAGATTTGTGATATCACCAAGGTGATATCTCCCACTTTGACATTTTCCTATTCCCTGTAAGCCAACCCTAAAAGCATTCCACTTTGAGTGCCAATTAAGACATACTTTAGATATTAGTTATGCAATATTATTAGCCTCTCAGATCCAGTGAGAACCCAGTTGAGTTCACGGCCTTTAAAAAGCAAATTTCTTTTTAGTAATACCATTATGTAAATTATATAGTCAAGCATCTTGACAATACATGGCAAATTAAGAATTCACAAGCTTTTTGTAGCATCAGATAACCATTGAAATGAACAGTTTTGTTTGCAAATTAAGAGAAGTACTGTGTAATTAAAAGGACACTAATTTGATTTCATTCATCAGCATTGCTATTGTCAATACAATAACAGTCCCCAAAAGTATGTTGTTGTAACTATTACTAAGGCAATAAAAAAATGTTTCTGTTTAACCCAATGATTAGAACACTTACAGAGAAGGCAGTAAAGATTTCACCACCATTACAATGCACATGGATGTCAAACTACAAGTGTTTCTAGGAACAATCTTTAGCCAAAAGGCAACAGTATTTATTTCCTTCAGTCACTGGATTGCTAGGGGGAATGCTATCACAGTGAAACAATAAATCTGGTGGTAGAGGGTTTGACTGCTGCAGAGGGAGGAAAAGAGTGCTAACCTCTGGAATAACCAAATATATATAAACACACACTAGGTAGGCTTGTAAAGTCACTAACAAGGACACACGAGTGTTATGAGCAGAAGGAGTGAGTCCCATGGGCTCAGTCCAATTGTGAGTTCCAACAAGAGTAGAGCTGTTGAATCAGTGAATCAGTGTTGACTTAGCAAAATTTCCATTGATTTAATGGATTACTTCTAGTTGGGATTAATAATTTAGCCCAGGAATGGGAACTGTGTGATCTTTTGGATAATGAAGAGCAACTTCCAGCAGCCCTAGTCATCATAAGCAATAGCAAGAAGTGCTGGAACCTGTAGTTCAGCAATATCCCCAGTATATTACTCATAAACATTCTCATTTTCTTGGACAGACATCAGGATGCTTTTGTGGTTGTTCTTTGTTATCAAGTATCTTATGACAATCCTATGGATAAGAGTACCACACGGAACCCTGAGAGCCCTGCTCAGGTTTTGCAGGCTCAGAACAGGCTCAGAACAATGGCTTCCTTTATTGAGCCAATCTCTCTGTAATGTGGTCTTCCTCTTTTCTTGCTGCTGTCCCCTTCACTGAGAATTATTATCCTTCTCAATGTAGTCTCATGATAGGGATGTCTTAGGGTTGCCACGAGTGACCCTAATCTTCTCAATGTAGTATCATGATATGTCCAAAGTACTACAATCTCATTGCCTGTACAGACCAGCCACAAGTGCTGGCCTGGGGGTGGAGTCGGGGCATGGTGACCGCATGCCACCTGCCCCAACTTCACCTCACGTTGTCCTCATGCCACCCACACAAACAGATGGCGGGCGGCATCAGGGTACTCCCTTGGTGCAGCGTTTAGACACGCTGCGCCAAAGGAGTGCAGAAAAGCTGCTGCCACCACAACAAGGGTGGCTTTTTGCCATTCCAAAAAGGAGTGGCATTTGCCAGCACTTTTTGGAATGGCAATGTGCTGGATCGGGGCTGTGGCCCAGATCCAGTGCTCCCAGGGGTGGCACAGAGCAGCTCCTCACGGGCCATCTGTAGAGCCCCTTAGTCTAGTCATTTTGACTTCTAGTGTGAGTATAAACTTAATTTGCTTGGTTGCAGATTGAGCTGTACCTTTAAGAAGCATGAAGCAGCTGTTTCAGACAGGGTATTCTGAAAAGTCAGCAGAATTTCTGCATTTTATATAAATGTGTGTGTATGTGTGTGAAAGACAGAAGTGAATTACAGTTAAGGTACTGTGTTTTACGATATTTTAAACATCTACATAAATATATTTGATGGTTCATGGCAAGTGGTTTGTTGAGGGGGTGAGTGAGTGTGATAGGAATGATGGATGTGATTGGTTGTTTTCTACTGCTCTAGAGACTAAAACAATGGATTCAAATTACAAGAGAAGAGATTCTCCTTAAACATTTGCCGCAATTTATTGACTGTGAGAATAGTCAGCAGTGGAAAAGAGTACCTTAGGGGGTGTTGGACTCTCATCATTTAGAAATATTAAGACAGAGGTTGGATGGTCATCTTTCAGGAATGCTTGAGTTTTGTATTCCTGCCTGGCATTGGGTTGGACTAGGTGGCTCCTTGCATTATCTTCTCCAGTTCAGTGAGATGCTTTGATTCTATGGTGAGAGTTTGAAAGAGTGTGTTCGAAAGTTGGTATGTGACAGTTAAGAGAATTAGATGGAATGGGAGTTAAGAGCTAGAGTGTGGATGTGGTAGGTTTTAAAGAGGAAGATTAACATTGTTTCTTGCTTTAGGTCAAGGGTGAAATTTAAATTTGATGTACATTGGCAGATAGTTATTTATTTGACAGTAATACAGAAAGATAAGTCACACTCACTTTTTTGTCATGAGGAGATTCGGATCACCAAGATGATGCAATACCGGATCATTGTTCCTATTACGTTTTGGGTTTGTGAATCTCTCAGAGGCATTTTAACCCTGTGTGTTATTGGCCATGAAACCCACAGGGTGAGATTGGGTAAGTCCTCAGCCTCACAGAATGGCAGTGGCAAACCTCCAAATAAATCTTTCTCAGATCTTGTCTAGAAAACCCCATGATAGGGTTGCCTTAGGGTCTCCACAAGTTGGAAATGACTTGAAGGAACAGAACAGCAAGAAATCTTTGATAAAGTGTGTGGCGGGCAGTTAGAGATCCTATTTAAGGAGTAAAGATACAAAAGGTTTGAAGAAAAAAGTAAAGGCTTTATTATAGGAACTCCATTCTAAGACAGGAAAGTTATTCAGGGTGCTTGTCTAATCTAGTTCATTCTAGGGAAAAACTGGGGGCACATTCACACTCACTTTTTTGTCATGAGGAGATTTGGATCACCAAGATGATGCAATACCAGATCATTGTTCCTATTACGTTTTGGGTTTGTGAATCTCTCGGAGGCATTTTAACCCTGTGTGTTATTCACACATACCTGGGCAGCCTCTCTGCCCTTGCCATGGCAACTGCTGGTATCTCCTGGCCCATCCTGGCCAGAAAGCAGCTGGCAGTCTCAGAAGCCCTTCCCAGTATGCCTCCTCCTGCTCCTTCCCACCCTCTGGAAAATGTTCAGAGGGGCCAGAGGGGGTCGGCCAGGCAATCCAGATCAATTCAGTAGTCTATTCACACTGCCAAAGATGCAAATTGAGGTGGATCTTTCAAGTAAACTTGGGGGAAAACCTGGTATTGAATATCCTAGGTTAAGTGGATCTTTGGGTAGCTCCCCAAAAGCGCACTGAGTGCATTTGGGGTAAGCGCAAATACCAACGTAATAACCTGGGTTCATCCTGGATTATTTTCATAGTGTGTATGGGGCCTGAGAGAGGACTGATGGTGGGAAGAGAAGAGATGGGGGGGGGAATCCTTAAGGTTATCAATTTATATCACAGAGGAGTCAGAATAAGTGGACAAGAAAGGAGGACACTTTAGGGCACTCAAATTTTCTAACCCTATTACTATTGCCCACTCTGAGGCATTCTTGACTCTTTAATGCTAAGTGTTGTTGCACTTCTAATGAGCTGATCCAAGACATTCTTCTGTCTGAAGTGAGAAGCAAGAAAGCATCCCCTCTCTTTTTGTGTACACATATTACTGTATGACACATTGCTTCAACAGTTGCAAGGGATGAGCATCTTCTGCTACACTTGAAGGCCACAAGCTACATTACAAGGTATAAGATAAACAAAAGGGCACACAGCTCTTGTTTCCAACTCCTTGGTATTGCCTCCCAGCATATGCTTCCTGAGCCAAGTACTTTGCTGTGCCTGATAGTAGATGGGACACTGAAAAATAACTCAACTGTTATGTACCTTGACTTGAGAGGGGAGGAGCACTATTTTTGTTCCTCTTCAGGCTTCAAAATGTCTTGGGTCAGCCCTGCATCTAGGGGACATAGTAAAAGTTTCATCCCCCCCCCCCCCCCGTCTTGCTCAAGGAAGACTCTCACACGATGTAATGCTGGTTGCCTCCTTGACTGAAGCTATCAATTCTCCATCGCTTCTTATTAAGCTGTTTTCAGTAAAAGTAAATACTTAGTATGTGAAAATATATCTTCTTTTTGTTTTGAAGGATGTTGAGAAGTCTTCCACTTCCCTGATACAAATTAGAAGTTGAATCATCAAAACATTAACCTCTGAAACAGAACAACAGAGTATATGGTAGCATGCAAATCATGTACATCTCCATTAAAAAAGGAAGAAAAAATAGACAGAAAGGAAGGAGCTGGTAATGTAGTAAACCATTAGAGACTCTTACTCCTTGACCTGAAGTCCCTGGGGATGCACTCCCAGAGATATTAGAAGGCCTTAGATATGGAGAAAGTGTTAATGAAATGTCAAACTGTCTGTATCTGAAATGAGAGAAACGTTCCAAAGTGCACTAGCTTACTAAATCATTTCTTTTATCATTCTCTTTTTACTGGCACATATTATATTAGACAATATCCCCTTTAACCACTCTTTAATAGCTGGGTATTATAGTTTATTATAAGCCAGAGCCAGTATTCTATAAATTTACTGGGTGACTTTGGGCTAATTACACTCTCTTAGGGTGCATTTACACTGCAGAAACAATGCTGTTTGACACTACTTTCATTGCCACGGCTCTATCCTACAGAATCCTGGGATCTGTAATTTTGTGAGGCACTAGCACTCTTTGGCAGAGATCTGTCAAGCTACAAACCCCAGGACTCCATAGAATGGAGCTACAGCACTTAAAGTGGTGTCAAATGGCACTATTTCTACTGTGTAGATGTAATGCCTCATAGGATTGTTGTGAGTATACAGGCTGAATCTCCCTTAGGCAGAATTTCAAAATCCAAAATATTCTAAAATCCAAAATTGTCCTCATGGGTGGCTGAGATAGTGACACTTTTGGTCCTCCCTGGTCAGTTAAGCTATATGTAGTCACATAGTCCCCTGAGGAAATAAGTCAGCCTTCGGTATCTTCATTCCATTTTGGCAGTGTTACTGTCACTGGGGTGAATCTTACTGTGGATAAGCATGCAAAAGTGTGCCATCATTCCTTTATATAAATACATATCAGAGCTCCAGTATTTAACTAAGGCACACAAGTTATGTTCCATTACCTGAACTTTTTATAAAATAGTTTATGGTTTATTATGTGGCAGACTTTCCAAGTGTTATGTTAATTCCCACTCTATAAATCAGTGGAAGGATTAGAAGTGGTTTATAAAAAGCCTCTCCTCTCTTTTTGTGAAAGAGCTCTAATCTTTGCCAGTTCTACATAAGAGGAATTAGCCATGTCAGATCCAGGATATTTTTTTAAATGTGCCAGTGCTTTCAAAGCTAGTAAGTAGAAGATCCCTTTTTAAAGTTTACATCTCAAATGAGTCATCATCCATGTGCTGCTAATTTTGCAAATCTAAAATGCCACAAGAGTTTTCTCATTTCAGACCCATCTGCACTCTCCTCTGAGCTAAGATTTGAACCAGAGACATCCAGCTCATAGTCATGAATGACCTGGATACCCTTGGGCACACCATTCTCCTCCGCTTTACTGCTCTAGTGAATTCATAACTGAGCTACAATGTAATAAGAGTAGAATTCTCGATTTCATCATTACAGGGCTTTTATTTATAAATGTGCATGCAGCATATCAGACATATAAAATTCTGCAGTATGTAAAACCACCCTGAAAGCCAAATCAAATAATAAAAATGGTATTTGCAGAACTGCAAACTCAATTATATTCCTCAGTGATCCACTGTTGATGATCAATTTTTTAAGAACAAGACTTTTTCTTTTTAAAAAATGTTAAGTGTGTGACTTCAAGTTACTTGTTGATTAATGGTGACCCCATGAATTTAATAGTCAATGAAATCATTTGTAGATGGTTTACCATTGCCTTTCTCTGAATATGGCCTACACAAGTGGAACTCTTTCACACTACAGAGTTATGACACGATGATTCCACTTCACCTGCCATTGCTCCAGCCTGGGACTAGGAAATAGGATTTACAGTTTAGGGAGGGGTATATAGAATCCTTAGCTAGAGAAATCCTCAAATGTGTCTCACCAAACTACAAATTCTAGGACCCCATACAAAGCAGCCATTTCATCTATAGTGGAATCATAGCACTATAATGGTGTACTGTAGAAGGAGTCTTGGTATATCCTTCCCTTCCAAGTACTAACCAGGCTTTCATGATCTGATGTCTTCAGGATATTTAGAAAGCTAAGAATAGCTTCCCTGGTCATAAAAATTTGAAAGAGAAGTTTTGGAAGCTCCTGGGGAAGGAGTTTCAAAAGCATAAACACAACAACTGGGGAGGCCGTCACAGTCTGTTCACAGTATAAGCAGGAATGTCAAACAAGATTTGCTTTGTAGATTTCAGTATATGAAACACTGATGGGCAAATCGGTTAGGTCTGGATTCTCCTATATTTGCATTTTGATTTTTTTTTTTAAAAAAAAAATCCAGAACAAAAATATCTCAAATGAAATTCTCACCCATTCTTAACAGGGAGGTATATATAGTCTCACTACAGCTGTACATGAGATAATCTATGGTAACTGAAATGATTTGGGGAAAAGCATAAATACTACTACTGTGGTCAGTGTGGATGTACTTCTTCACAAATTGCCTTCACAAAGAAAGAAATGATTTATTTAAGCAATTTTCTTCTCACTGCAAGAAAGTCTTTGAAAACTTTGAAGCCCATTCAGCATATAAATATGGTTTTTCTATATAGAAAATACTGTTTCCTGGCAGCAAATGCTGTTCTCTGCACAAAACAAACATATGTGCATTTTGCACAGAATATGATGAACCACAAAGATCCGTGTCAATCTAGGATTCTTCTCAGAGTTTCTGGCTATTCATAAAACATGTTTTCCAATATTTTTTCAAATATTTCAAAAAATTCTTTCCTTTCCTAGTGACTAGTAGATAAGATGTGCACAATAACTTTGTAAAGACATTTCACCAAGCACATGGGAGAAGGGTAGCAGGATTACTCTCTAAATCCACATGTTCAACTGATAGGGCTGAGCCAAGAGTTCTTTTTTACTTCCCCAGAGAATAATCTTGAATCTTTTATATTCCTCACAATCCTAGAAAAAGCACTTGCAGAAATTTCTCCAAATATTTACCAATGTTAATGGCAATTTCCCTTTCATTCCCAGATACACACAGTGATCTGAAACAATTCTAGGTTCTGGTTATTGTGAAGGGTGTAAATCAGTGTCCAGGCTGTGAAAGCAGTTGTGACTACTGCCACTTGCACCCATAGCAAAAGGAAGCAGAGGGAATAAGAACCTGAACTACTGTGTTTAGCACATGTTTTGTTGTTGTTGTTGTATGCCTTCAAGTGGTTTCCAATTTGCGGCGCCCCTATCATGGTGTTTTCTGGGGGTGAGAGAGTGTGACTCACACCAGGTCACCAGCTATACTAGTATATAGGATTCAAAATCATAAAAATGGGCATTTATGACTTATCAAGAAAAAGGAAATATGTTCAGCCCTCTGTATCTATGGATTCAACCATCTACAACATGAAAATATTAAAAAATAATATAAATTCGAAAAAGCAAACCTTGTTTTGCCATTTAATATAAGGGACACCACTTCACAATGCCATTGCATTTAATAGGACTTGAACACCTGTGGATTTTGGTATCCACGGTTCGTCCTGGAACCAAATCCCAGCAAATGTCAAGGATGCACTGTATAGAACAAAAAGAGACACAGATTTGCATAATATTTGTATATAACAATGAGTGTATGTGTGTGGGACACACACACAAATTTAGAAACAGAATTAATACAATTTAAATGCAAGTGCTGCCCATCTCACCATTTCTGTTTGTCATATTGCAGGCTGTTCCTAAACATGGAAATAATCCCCAGTGAGTTCAGTGAGGATTATTCCAAATAAGCAGGCTTTAGATTTCAGCCTTCACTGATATGACATGTATATTTTGGGTTTGGGGAAAATATTCCCAGATGCAAAATATGCCTTATGAAGTGGCCCTCAATGACAAACAGGTCTGACAACTGCAGGGAAATGAAAGATAACAAGAATCTAACAAGTCAGTAGAGGGCTGGGCATGGAAAAGAGTTGAAGGTGGCAAGGCAATGACATTATTGCCCCAGCATACTCAGGCATTCCTTGCTCTCAATATCTAGAACAGGACTAAGCAACCTATGGCTTGCTAAATGTTGATGAATGATTTACTCCACAATCTCTCACCCAGACTGTATGCGCCTGTAGGGAATTAAAATATAATACGATCCAGAGGGCCAACAGTCTTTTAACCCCTGGAGTAAGGTCATAACAGCATTCTATGACCCCTGTTCATCAGAAAAAGTGGAATTCAACAATAATTAATGAGTAAGAATTGGTGGATTTCCTCCCTTGCTCCCAACCAAAAGTGAAATCAGTCTGAATCTTGCCTTTAGAGCACACCAGATGTCATCTTTCAGACTAATAACACTTTATTGATTAACTCTTTTTTCTGCTGCTTCCTGCAAAAGAGAACATCTGCTTTCATTCACAAATATGCCACTTGAAAATAAACTCAAAACAGTAGGGAGGGAAGATTCCAACAGTAACATATCCCAGAGTATTGTGATTTTTAAATTTTGCTTTTTTGGAAATCTCAATTACAAATTAAAAGCTGCAAAGCAAATAAATATCAGCATCAATATTTCATTATAGCAGCAAATAAATGTTGATCCCATATTTTTATCCCATATTTCCACTAAACATTACACTCAGGGTTCCTAACAAATAACTCAAAACAACTGAGGGGTTATCTATGCTATTAAAAACCTCTCACTCACTTTCAGTTATTGGTGATCTGTTCAAATGACATTCTGTCTTATTCACAGTGGGTGCAGGGTTTTGAGACATCTGAGGACTTTAATCCACACACACAAAAAGAATCTCATCTTTCTCCAGATTTACCAGGAAAATTTGCATGGTCAGATATGTGGCTGGTGGATTCTCGTTAGTGGTGGAGAGAGGAACTTATGCTGGTTGGCACAAGACAGACAGAAACTAGTGATCACATAATCATTACTGACAGGAAGTGATGATTTTCAAGAGGTGGGAAGTTAAAGCAGTCATTCCCCATTTTTTAAAAGGGTACTATATTTGTGTGCACAGCTGGGTGTCAGTATATCTGCTTGTTGGATATTTATACTTGAATCTGCACATCTCCAATTAACTGCTTGGTTTAGCTTTAGCAATGGCCAAAAGCCAGTCTTTCCATGGTAAAAAAGGAGGCAGAAGATTGTCATGGATCAGGGTGGAAATACACAGGTTCACATGCTTGACGTCCAGGAAAATAAATAAATAAAGCAGAGTGGTCATGGACATGTGGAGAAAAATTATTTGGGGAAACTGCTCAGTGTGCTGCCATTTTACTATGAAGCAACCTTGGAATGGGGAACATGTAGCTGCTTAAGCCTTAGTAAATAGTGTAGACAAGTCCATGGGCACTGCAAATCTGGAAAAAACAGGAGCCACCTGAATTATATGGTGCATGTAGATTTCCCTTGAGTGAGGAAATATCATTAACATCATCAAAATAATAAAACAGTTCAAAGGGCCAGAGTGGAAAGGTGTTTCTGCACACACAATTTCTAAATCAATAGGAATAAGAACAGATCATACTTCCAAAGGGATTGTATTCCACAGTTTTAGGCAGGATAAAGCCATTTCCTGTATACTCATCAAGCAGTCTTCTACAGGTACAGATATTCATCAGACCTCTCTTCAAGATCTAAGCATCTGGATAGGATCATCATGTGACAAACCCATAGACAAACAAAATTCAAAGACATAGCCATGTCAGTCTGTAGAATCAGTACACAGAGAGATCTTGTAGCACCTTTGAGACTAACTGAAAGAAAGAAGTTGGCAGCATGAGCTTCCATAGACTTCAGCATCTGAGGAAGTAGGCTGAAGTCTACAAAAGCTCATACTGTCAATTTATTTCTTTCATTACTCTCAAAGGTGCTACAAGATCCACAAACAGACAATCAGTAAATAATTTGTCAACCAGGTCATTCAATATGGGAAGTATAACATCTTGATATCTGTGGTGGGTGGTGGGTCTGGAACTAAGAAGGAGGGCATTGACCCTCTATTAATGGCAGATCCACTATAGCTGCTCCAGGTTGTATAGATGCTCCAGGTTGTTTGACATGGTACACTCATAAGCAGCCTACCTGATACATTTTACAGCACATTAAATCTGTACCTTTCACATTTGTAACACATTTAAGCCTTTCCTGTGGCCAGCTGCATTGAACATTATATGAAGCAATGCAGGCCAGGGTCTGCTTTGGATTTGGTCTATATAGTTGGGCAACATCCTCCAAATTGCTGGACTGAAACTCCCTTGAGCCCTAGATAGTATAGCAAATGGATGTAGGATGGGAATTTTAGTCCAATATTACCTTATGTAGGAAAGCAGAGCCAACCTAGATATGGCAGTGAGTGATAATGGGGTTGCCACCCAAACCTAAAATTGTGTAGCAAGTAAATTCTAAAAAACTGAGGTGGAAGTAGCAATAAAAGAAATGGCAAAAAACAAGACTCCAGGAACAGATAATATACCAATAGAACTGTTGCAATCCACACTGACAGAGTCAACTCTAGTGCTAACCAACATATGTCAACAGATATGGAAAACAAAACAATGGCCAACAGATTGGAAGTGATCAATACATATCAATATTCATCCCTATCCACAAAAAAGAGAGACTGCAACAACTATAGGACCATAGCACTAATCTCCCATGAAAGGCTATGGAATGCCTTTAAAGACATGGGAGTACCAGCACATGTGATAGTCCTAATGAGGAAAATGTACTCAGGACAAGAGGCTACTGTCAAATAAATAAATAATCATGGAGAAAAAGAATGGTTCCTAATTGGCAAAGGAGTCAGACAAGGTTGCATCCTATCACCCTACCTATTCAACTTATATACAGAACATATGGTTGTAACAGAGGGAATACATGTTACAAAAGAAGGCGGGATCGCTGTTTGGTAGCTATCCCGCCTTCAGTTCCCTCTGTTTCCCTGAATGGCCTGGAGAGCAGACCAACCATTCCACAGAACCTCACTCTGCTCCTTTGCAATGCCAGGTCAGTTAAAAATAAGACTCATATTATCCAGGATCTTCTCCTGGATGAGGACGCCGACCTGGCTTGCTTTACAGAAACCTGGCTGGGGGAGGATAGCGCCGCTATATGGGCGCAGGCCCTCCCAGCTGGGTATTCTGTTAGTGAGCAGGTGAGGGGAAGTGGGCGGGGGGTGGGGGTGGCGTGGCTCTGGTTCATAAGAACACTTTGACCTTGACCAGGATACCTGTCCGGAACATAGCCCACTTCGAGTGTATGTACCTTAGCCTAAAGACCAGGGATAGTTTGGGGATTCTACTAGTTTACCGACCACCCCGTTATCTAGCAGACTCCCTGACCGAGCTGACACAGCTGGTCTCTGAGCTGCTGTTGGAGTCCCCCAGACTTTTAGTCCTGGGGGACTTCAACATCCCGCTCGAGTCCAGCCTAACAGGTGCGACTCGGGAGTTCATGGAGACCATGACAAACATGGGCCTATCCCAATTGGTCAATGGGCCCACACATTGTGCAGGTCATACACTCGATGCGGTCTTTAGTACGGAACAGGAATATCTGTGGGCGGAGGTGGTAAGTACCTCCGCATTGTCATGGACGGATCATTTCCTGGTCAAGATGGAACTTAGAGCCAGTATCTGCCCCACCGGGGGTGGTGGACCCATTCGGATGGTCCGCCCTCGAAGGCTAATGGAGCCAGTGCGATTCCAGAAAGCCTTAGAGGGTTTAATGGTTGGGAATGCCGGTGATCCTGTCGAAGCTCTGGTTAATACTTGGAACACCGACCTTACCAGGGCTATTGACACGATCGCTCCCAAGCACCCTTGTCATCCCGCTCTCAACCGTAGGCCTTGGTATACGCCAGAGCTTAGAAGGATGAAGCGGGTTGGACAACGGCTAGAGCGTAAGTGGCGGAAGACTCGACTCTTATCTGACAGAACTCACCATAGGAATTTTCTTCGTTCCTATCGGGAGGCAATACATGCAGCGAAGAGAGCTTTCTCCTCTGCACGTATTGCATCTGCAGAGTCCCGTCCAGCAGAGTTGTTTAAGGTGGTGAGGGAGATGATGCAGGTGCCTCCTGCACCAAACCCCTTACTTAACCCTGTGACAGCCTGCTGTGATGCATTTAACAACTACTTTGCAGATAAAATCTCTCAGATAAGAGCCGACTTAGATGCCACTGTTGAAACAGAGTCTATAGGCGAGGCGTCCAGCGACTCCGTCAATGTAGTTATACTGGATCAGCTTCAATCTGTAGGACGTGGACAAGCTGCTTGGTAAGCTGAGGAAGACGACCTGCCCTCTCGACCCTTGCCCATCATGGCTGGCCGTCCAGGGGGGGATGCATTGTTGAGGTTCCTCACGGATATCGTCAATGCATCCTTCAGGGAAGGATATGTTCCATCTTGTTTGAAGGAAGCGGCTGTTAGGCCGCTTCTGAAAAAACCTTCCCTAGACCCCCTGGATATGAGAAATTATAGGCCTGTGTCGTTGCTGCCATTTTTGAGCAAGGTAATCGAGAGGGCAGTTGCTCTTCAGCTCCAAGCTGTCTTGGATGAAACTGATTATCTAGGCCCATTTCAAACCGGCTTCAGGACAGGCTTTGGGGTCGAGACTGCCATGGTTGCCTTGACAGACTATCTGCGTCTGAGCATCGACAGGGGTAGTGTGACCCTGCTGGTGCTCTTAGACCTCTCAGCGGCTTTTGATACAATAGATCACGGCATCCTCTTGGACCGCCTGAAGGGGTTAGGTATCGGGGGCACTGCTTTGCAGTGGTTCTGGTCCTTCCTCTCGGGTAGGTCCCAGAGGGTGCTGCTCGGGGACAGTAGCTCCAGTAAGAGGGAACTCACTTGTGGGGTCCCTCAGGGGGCTATTTTGTCCCCGATGTTATTTAACATCTATATGAAGCCGCTGGGTGAGATCATACGGAGTTATGGTGCTGGGTGTTATCAGTACGCTGATGACACCCAAATCTATTTTTCCGTGTCTCGTTCGTCGGCCTCGAATTCCAATGGCATCTCCTCTCTCAATGAATGTCTTCGGGCGGTAATGGGCTGGATGAGGAAAAACAGATTGAAACTGAATCCAGACAAGACGGAGGTGCTCACGGTAGCGGCCCCGAAACCAAGAATTGGGTTGCAACCTCCAGTCCTGGATGGGGTCGCACTCTCCTCCAGTGACTGTGTTCACAGTCTGGGGGTGCTTCTTGACTCGTCGCTCCTGATGACAAATCAGGTAAATGCGACGGTCAGGAGCGCCTGTTATCAGCTTCGGCTGATACGCCAGCTGCGCCCTTTTCTGGAAGTAAGGGATCTCGAGACCATTGTGCATGCACTGGTAACCTCACGCCTTGACTTCTGTAATGCGCTCTACATGGGGCTACCCATGTGCTTGGTTCGGAAGCTTCAGTTGGTTCAAAAGATGGCAGCCAGGCTTATTTCTGGAACATTTAGGAGGGACCACATCACCCCGGTTTTGAGGTCCCTCCACTGGTTGCCTATTAGCTTCTGGGCCCAGTACAAGGTGTTGGTTATTACCTTTAAAGCCCTAAATGGCTTGGGTCCAAGCTATCTCAGGGATCGCCTCCTTCCATACAATCCTCCCTGCTCTCTCCGGTCCTCTGGGAGGAATTTGCTGCAGCCTCAAAAATCTAGGCTTGCAGTGACCTCCCAGAGGGCTTTTTCTGTTGTCGCCCCCAAACTCTGGAACGGCCTGCCAGATGAGATCCGTCAGTTGACATCACTGGACAGCTTTAAAAAAGCTGTCAAGATGGATCTCTTTCGGCAGGCCTTCCCAGACTGATCACCCCCGCCTTGGGTTCCTTGACTCCTGCGTTCCTCTCGTGGCCCCATCAGTTGTTGATGGATGAGGAACGCAGTGGAGGTTGATTAGGGGGTGGGTTGGTTTTTCTTTGGAGATATTATTATTGTAAGCCGCTTGGATTGTCTGGCAATAAGCGGGATACAAATAAACTTTATTATTATTATTATATTGTAAGGAAAGCAGGCTTGGACATTGAAGAGGGAGGAGTGAAAATAGGAGGAAGAAATATCAACAATCTGAGATATGCTGATAACACCATAATAGTAGCAGAAAACCTCACAGACCTGGAACAACTACTAAGAAAGATAAAAGAAGAAAGTGCAAAGGCAGGGTTACTGTTGAACATAAAGAAAACAAAAATAATGACCACAGTGAACTTACACACATTCAAACTAGACAATAAGGAAATAGAAATAGTAAAAGAGTGCTCATATCTGGGATCAAACATTGATCGGAAAGGGAACTGCAGCCAGGAAATCAGGAGAAGATAAGAATGGGGAGAGAGACTATGAAAGAACTAGAAAAGATCCTAAAATGCAAAGACATACAACTCAGCACAAAAGTCAGAATCATACAAGCCATCATATTCCCTATTACTATGTATGGATGTGAGAGCTGGACAGTCAAGAAAGAAGACAGGAGGAAAATCAACTCATTTGAGATAATGTGGTGCTGGAGAAGAGTGCTGAAGATTCCATGGACAGCCAAAAGGACAAACAAATGGGTCCTAGAACAGATCAAGCCAGAGATATCCCTAGAAGCCAAGATGACAAGACTTAGGGGCTGTACAGACAGTTGCCCTGACTCTGCCCCAATGCTGTCATCATGCTGTCCACCCAACCAGATGGCGAGCAACATCAGGGAGTTCCCTTGGCACAATGTTCACACACGCTGTGGCAAAGGAACACCAAAAAGCCACCACCACTGCGGCAAGGGCAGCTTTTTGCCACTCTAAAAAGGAGTGGCATTTGCCAGCTCTTTTTAGAGTGGCAAACCACTGGATTGGGGCCACGGTGTGCAGTTGCTGTGGCTCTGATCTGGCAAGGAAAGGGACAGCAGGAGCCATCTGTTCAGCCCCTTAGGGGCCATCTGTTCAGCCCCTTAGACTGTTGTACATTGGACACATCATGAGAAAGCATGAATCGTTGGAAAAGACAATAATGTTAGGAAAGGTGGAGGGAAGTAGAAAGAGAGGAAGTCCACATGGTAGATGGATGGACTTTATTAAAGAGACCATGAATGTGAGTTTTCAGGAGCTGGGCAGAGCAATAGAGGACAGGGGGACCTGGAGATGTCTCATCCATAGGTTCACCATGGGTCGAGACCAACGCAAAGGCAGTTAACAGCAACAAAATTCTCTCTCCTTACCCCATCATGCAAAATGATCACAAATACATTTTTTTCATTGCAACACATGACAATCAAGAATGCAAGTTGAGATAGTACATAGAATGGGTCATGGTGCATAGTAATTATTTGTGGGAATAGACTGTTTTAAGGGAAATGAGTGCTTTGTGGCATTTCAAAGAAAATTATTGAAGGAATTTCCAGTGTTTTAGGCCTTATCCAGTAGGTAGTAGATGCAATGGTTTTAAATATTGGCTTCTAATCTCCTCCTGGTGAAACTCATTCCTACGTCTTAAGTGTTGTTCCTCATAATCTGGAACATGGTTTACTCTTTTCTTTTAAATTTTTATTTTTTAAAAGTGTATTAAGGAAATTGGGATTATGCTGACTGGTGTGTAATATCTTTGTTCAGTTCTACAATATGTATTGGTTCCTCTACCCACCACTTGGATAGCAAAGCAATTTTCCCTAAAGAATTCTCCCTGCCCTTCAATTAATGGGTGGATTCCCATTAGTGGTGGAGAAAACTAGAAAGAGACCAACACAAAATGGCAAAAATTAACCATTTAGAAAGGCTGGTATTCTATTAGTGGCTTGTGGATGGATATTTTTTGCTGATGCAGAAATCCATATTCAATTGTAGGTTGCAGAAGAGTTGTGCAAGCAACAACATTGCAGTTTGCACATGCACTTACACCATGTATGCATTGCACATTGCATTCAGACATTTCATTCAGTTGTGCAGTGTTGCAATTCACTAATGTATAATCATCACATATGCAATGACTTTAAAGTTACACTCTGTATCTTGTAGGATTTTTTCCCATTTTTTTTTTGTACTGAATGATTTTTTTGGCCCCAAAATATAATTGGACACACCCATCACAACATTTTGGAAATGTGAGAAGAGAAAATACTGGTGTTTAGCTTTGCATGGTTTACAAAATTTTGAAGGAGTGCTGAGGTTTTTTCACACCCCTAGTCCAGCCATGCAACGAGCATGGCAGAGGCAGAACTTTATCTTCCCCATAGTTATAGGAGGAATTTTAAGCTTTAAGTAAATAGGAGTAAAATAAATATTTGTTTCCCAATAAAGAATGTGTTTTGCTTCATACCATTCCTTATTTATCATAGCATCTACCTTTTTTGCATCCACATTTAAAAAACAACAACATTTAAAAAAATATTATGTGAAAATTTTCACATACAAAAAAAAGTGACAGGGTACTTCTCCCACACCACCCCACAATTAGACTGAACATGAAATAAAGTTTCTAGCCCACAACAACACCCACTGTGATTGAAGGTCACAAATTCCTTCAATTAAGATAGCATATCAGTCTTCCTCAAATGGATTTAGCCCATTTTAAATGGTCAATGATGCTTAGGTGAGTAATCAATACCAGGATCTCAAGAAAAATGAGATTTGGGGACTGCAGGAATTGTTTTCTTAATGCTAAGGAAATTGCATTGTTGATGCCCTTCATGGCTCTTTAAGGTTATCCTGACAAACTAAACAAGGGAACACATTTGTTTTACTAAACTTGAGTCCCTTACGGTATAGTTCAAAGTAGCTAGGCCAAATGCAGCTTTGTGGAAAGTGATTTCTGGCTCTGAAATAGCATTCCTTTCATTTTGCCATATGACTGTATTAAAATTGTGAGTGGTTCAACTTAAGGTTTCTACCAATGTAAAATTAGAAAAAGTTTTGCTCATTAAGGGTTCTCAGAGTAGGCTGTTTTCCATTAAGCATCCTTGTCCTTAATACAGTGTGCCCTTGGTATCCACTGGGGTTTGGTTCCAGGACACCCCCCCCCCCCATGGATACTATAATCTATGGGTGTTGAAGTCCCATTCAATAAAATGAATAGTTTATTAAATCGTTTGATATGAATCAGATTTAGATAAGGCAGTAAAGAATGAATAATTAATGTGATTTACCATATATATGGCATATTATGTAAAAGTTTTTTAAAATATTATTGTTATGTAGGTTGTAATACTAATAAAGAATTTTATACCAAATAAATAAATAAATAAAATTAATAGTAAAATGGTGTCCTTTATATGAAATGGCAAAATCAAACTTTGCTATTTGGAATTTATATAATTTTTAAAAATATTTTCAAGCCATAGATAAAGAATCTGTGAATAAGAAGGGACGTCCGTATTTTAGTCCTTATCCCTTTGGGGGAATACTTTAGTCTTCGTCCCTTTAGGGTGGTGGTAGAAAAGGGTTGACTCAGGACTTTATCACACCAGCCTGGTGTCCCACCACAATCTTACTAGTTTAAGCATGGAATTATACCAGTTTAGCATAATTTCCTATCACACTTCTCCACAATAGCGCTTTGGTGATCTATTTGTGACCAGTTCTCTGCATTGCCAGTGTGCTGCTCCTCCCCTCCTGAAGTGTAGGGCTTCCCTTCTAAGGGCCCCAGTGAACTCCCTCTGGCACATCTAAGAAACTAATCTGTCTGCTGCCTCCTCTCAGAGGAACACTGCATCGAAGACACACACGCACACAGTAATCCCTACAGAGCACAACACAAAACAGCACAGCTAAGTAAAGCCTATGGGATAAAAGGAAGATGTAACCCAGCCTGTAAAAAGTGGTTCCTCCTGTCCGCATGCTTAAACAAGACACCTTTATGACCAGTCCATCTCCACTCAAGAACACCAGTTAAGAAAATCCTCATTTCACCTCTTCCCCCTTCCAAAGTGTGTGTTGTTGTGTACACATTTGCACCACATCCTTGCACTTCAGAAGGAAAAAAATCATCTCAGGTGCCAGGGAGAAAGGAGGAGGAGCAGTGACTGCAGATGCCAACAGCTTCCTGGAGCTTACTGCTGACACAGCAGTCATCTTTAGGAGGTGATTAGCAACTGGGATGGCTTTCTACCTCACTTCTTCCCATAGTGTGGAGTTGCAGTGTGAATGTGCACACAGTAGCACACAGTAGCACCACACTTCAGGAGGGGACAGGAGCAGATGGCTTTGAGAAGCTGTTGGCACCTCTGGTTTATCTTGCTCCTCCCTGCTTCCAAAGTGCAGGGCTGCTGCATGTGCATTCACACCATAGCCCTGCATTTTAGGAGGAAGCAGGGGAAAGCCATCCCAGATGTCAACCACCTCATGAGGCTGACTGCTGTGTCAGCAACTGGCTTCAGGAAGCTGTTGGCAGCTGCAGTCACTGCAAGGGAGAGAGGGAAGGGGGGAAGAGGAGCAGCATCTCTCCCACTCACACCATATGACTGACTGGGGAGCAGAAGTGACACAGAAGGGACACAGAGGCCAGATGGCCATCTGTTGGAGATGCTTTGATTGTAATTTCCTGCATGGCAGGGGGTTGGACTGGATGGCTGTTGTGGTCTCTTCCAACTCTATGATTTTATGATTCAATCACACCAAGGTAATCACAGAGTAGCAGTGAAATTGGGAGCCCATGGATGGGTTTTTGACTATCAATGAAAAGTTGCACTATAGTAATGAATGATTAACTAGCATGACACAGTGGTTTGAGTGTTGGACTCTGACTCTGGAGACCAGAGTTCAATTCCCAGTTGAGCCATGAAACCCACTGGGTGACTTTGGGCAAGTCACATGCTCTCAGCCACAGGGGAAAGCAATGACAAACATTCTTTGAACAAATCTTGCCAGGAAAACCCCATGATAGGGTCGCCTTAGGATTGCCATAAGTCAGAAATGACTTGAAGCCACACAATAACAATAACAATAACAATAACGAAGTAATGAATGGAATGCAGGACCACAGTAGGATGGACACAATGTCATGTAGTAAGTACTGGCCAAACACTCTTTTATCCTGTTAAAATTCTGTTTTTTAGCCTCATGTGATCAGTTGTTCAGTATGAACCATCTAATTTGCTGGTGATCCTGGTATCCTCCACTCCGTGGACCTCATAATAACACATACAGCTCAGTTAACTGAAAATTTTCAACACTAATTCAGAAGTGTCACCATAAAGGGGGCTGCCTGACTTACCGGGCCTCCTTGGTTGCCAGGAAGAGGGAGATGTCGAGCTACAAGCTCTCTGCCTGGCTGGGAGGGCTTGGTGCTCCCAAGAGGCTGTGTGAGCAGCTTTTGGGGCTTGGATTGGCTATCTGGACCATTTGGGGGTTAGGTCTTCCAGTCGCCATCTGGGACCACAAGTCCCAGTGGCCTTTGTGGCCAGAAGCCCTGCCCTCTTGTCCCAGCCAGTGATCCCCCGATTGGCTGAGAGCTTGGGAAGGGAGTGGGATTTCTGCCCACCATGGTGACTCATTGGATGTTGGGCCTATAAAAGGCCATGTGGCTGGGGGGGGGGGGGAGGAGGGTGCTATTCCAGCCTGGCTCTCCCCACCCCTCCTAGTTGGGGTTTGGGGGTTTATGGCTGCTGTCACAACTTTTTAGGGGCAGTAGCATAGGCTGTGGATCTGGTGGGTGTGGTTTCCTGTACTGTGGAGCACAGGATCAGGAGTCTCAGGGGGACCCAGGGGTGCTGGGAGCGGTGTGTGATTGCCATTGCAGGGGCAACTCCTGAACAGCATCCCCTGGTGACAAAGGGGCAAAGATGTGAACATGAGATCATGTTATCCCAAAGCCCAGCCATGATTGGGCCAATTGGTTCATTGAACAACAGGTGGGTTGGTCGATACAAGATGCAGACCCAATGCATTCTGGCCAACCCTACCTGTCAGCTGTATTCAATAAAGTTGTGGCCTTTTCCTGCCAATGGTGTGTCCTGGTGTCCTTTCTACAACATCTCACCTTCCCCTGCAACCTGCCCTATTTACTTTGTATTGTTGGCTGCATACTCAACTAAGGGGCTCTGCAGACGGTGCAAAGCGCGATCTTGGAGCCAGGGAAGGGGAGGGCAGCCAGACTCCAGACACCCCAACTCCTTCCCAAGGATGTCATCAGAGCGCCCGTCATTACACATGGCGAGTGCTCTGATGATGTCCTTCTGGCTCAGCGTCCAGACACGCTGGGCCAGAAGAGATGCGGAAGAGACACGCGGCATATCTTCAGGTGCCCCTTCTGCCCGCTCTGGAAGGAGTGCTATTTTAGAAGGGTGGATTGGGGCTGCTGCATTTGCAAAGCCCCTGACTCCTTCCTGGTGATAGAGTCTTCCACTATATCAGTGATTCCCAAACTTTAGTTCTCAAAATGTTTTGGACTTCATCTCCCAGAATTCTTGACTGTTGGCCAAGCTGACTGGGACTTCTGGGAGTGGAAGTCCAAAACACCTGGAGGACCAAAGTTTGGGAATCACTGGTCTATATGATACCTGTCTGCCATGAATCTGCTAAAGATGAGGAACCCCTCCAAAAGAAAATGAATCAATCTTAAATTTCATTCCATAAGCATGGTTGAAAATGCAGAGATTCAAAGCTACTAAGAGGTAAAAACAATGGGGCCTTGGTTTAAGGGTCTGGTGTCACAACAAACTACAAATCCCAGGATTCCATAGAATGGAGACATGGCAGTTAAAGTGCTGTCAAGCTGCATTCATTCAGCAATGCAGATGCAGCCTATGTAGATGAGGACAACAGTCATGGCAAATGGAATAAGACCCCTCCATTCCCACAGTAGCATATCAGTTTGTGTCAAAACTTGTTTTTGAATTTAAAAGAAAAGATGGCTGTTGTAATCTTAAAGCTATAGAGCAGGCTCTTGGTATCCTCTGGGGTTTGGTTCCAGGACCCCCTATGGATACCAAAATCCATTGATATTCAAAGTCCCATTGTACACACTGGCATAGTAAAATGTCCCTTATAGAAACTGACAATATCAAAGTTTGTTTTTTGGAATGTGCATTTATTTTTGGAATATTTTCAGGCTGTGGATGGTTGGATCAAGGGATAAAAAAATCTGTGGATATGGAGGGCCAGTTGTACTCAAAACCTTTTGCCTGAGTAGACAAACTCTCAAGTTTTACCTTTTCCCCAAATGTTGCTATTGCTGCTATTTTTAACATCTCAATTTGTTTTTGGCCTATTTATGAATTCAGTTGTAAATTTGGAAAGTCTTCTTAAAATGACTGAATGAAAAGAACTAATTCCCACTTATCCCTCATGGCCATTGTTTTGTGATCCCTTTAACGCCTTGCTTTTAGCTCTAATTCCCCCCTCCCAAAGAGTTCTCTAATGGCACTCTGGCCGACCCAGACTAGTTTGCATTCAGATGAGCAGATTTCAGTGTCAGTAACATGAACACAAGTGCAGCAATATACAAACAGAGAATAGTAATCATGAAAATGAAATTATCTGGAGACTTGCAAGTAAAGCCTGTATATTGGTATATTGCAGTTTAGAAAATCTGCAGAGAGAGCTTTGATATGAATATTTTATTCCATAGAGGTATTGTGCTTTTAAAATGCTATCCAAAATTAAAACAGCAAAGTTCTTCCCATATCACTGCATCTTCTATGAATCTTTTGCCTGCAAACTATAAGTCACCAATAGAAGCCTATTTCAGTTGGGAAGCTGGGAAAGAGTAAAGGAAGATACCTAAAGGTGGCTACCTAGTGATGTGGGTTGAGGATGGAAAGGAAGTAGAAATAAATAAAAGAGGAAGAAAAGTGTAGGATGGGATTTATTCATCTCTGAGGTTTCTCAAAGATATGTTAGTAGAATGAGGGAGAAGGTTAAATGCAAAGGTGGCTAAAGTTTGCACTCCAAGGCCACAGCAAAAAATCACCAGGCATGATTACAAGTTACTGTGCTGCACAATGGGCTCCAAACCAACACTGATATTTTACATGGGCTATACATGTGCATAACTACATTTCCTAGCCTGACCCCACACCCAGCCCACCTGAAGAGACAGTAGTCAGGTTAGGCAAAGGAGATCTGTTCTGCTTCTCATCGGGGTACAAAAAGGATGATTTTTTCCACCCTGCTCCCACCAGCAGGTAAGGCTATAACACTCAGAAGCAGGAACCCCATTGCATATCTTTGTTGCAGCCTGATTTGCTGGTGGCAAGAGGTATGGAAACACCATTCTTCTCATATCTCAACTGGAAACTGAATGGAGCCCTTTTGCCCAGTCCAGTTGATGGGTCTTAAGGTGGGCTGGCGAGGCATTTTATGTCCATCTTTGTTGGATAACTTTCCACCCACCACTTTATCTAGCACCAGCCAATGGTTTTTAGGTTGTAATTTCTCACTGTAATTTCCCACAGTGTGCCAGATGAATGCTACATTAGCTGCTCCCTGTGGATTGTGGGAAATTTAAGACGACAGCTCTCTAACTCCCATTGGAACAACCAGATAGGTCCACAGCTAGAGGAAGGCAGGAAGATCAAAGCAGATAACAATACTTGTTGGTTTGCCTTGGACGCATGGGTAGTGAGAGCTGTCTGATGGTGCCAAGTGCTTGCTCCTGGCCACTGAAGTTGGGGAATGATGCTATTTTCCTCAGTCTCTCTCTGCTCAGAATTGTCATTCCTGAGGTTTTCTGGTGAGATAAAGTGATTAGTTAAATTTGTAATGTAGCTACACTCATTCTTAGCAGATGCTAAAGTTAAAGGGCATGATGAAGAGGCTGGAATTGTCTATTTGATTACTACCTACTCATTTGCTTTGTGGAGAAACACAGTATGATATCCAGGATACACATGTACATGCATCATCAGGCAGAGCTGCTGGGAAAAAAATGAGTCAGGGAAGAAAGAACTACAATAGATACATGGGACTGTTCAGGGAAAACAACAAGGAACTATTCAAACTGAATGTTCTGTAATGAGCACAGCAATTGGACAAAAAGGAGAAATGTAAAGCCAGGCTCATTTCTCCATATTTTATTCTGCTCACAGGGGATGAGGAATGGAGTGAGGAAGGGGGAAAGAATAAGCATATGGAAATTAAGAAGCAAGAGACAAAAACTAGAAGCTGTATGCAAAACAAAGAGAAGGAGAGATGACTTGAGAAGAATATCATCTGACATTGTTTAATTTTGAACTGCATCTCATGGTCCAGTACAAATGGGCTCAGTTTTCATGTACTGTACTGCTTTGACCATTAATGAAAGTATGGAAATGTAAAAGGCATTATAATGGAGATGTCAGCCATTTTTCTATGGTGAAACTGCTATATGAGTGACTGCCATCAAAGAAAACATTTGTGCTTTTTGCTCTAAATGACCATAGGATAAAATAGCTAGCTGGTGAGCCTAGGGCACTGGCTCATTAATCTTTAGGAAGAGAAAGGGGGAAAGTGTCTTAACTATGCAAAACGTGGAGTACAGTTCATTTTTCATTTTCATCTCTTGAAACCACTGCTGATGGATGTGCCTAAGTTAAAGAGCTGCTCTTTAGGATTAGCAGCAATTTATGAATGTATACTTATTTCATCATTTAGTGGATATTTCATCATTTTCTGAATATTACAGAGAAACCCACACCAAAGGCACTAAGGAGTTTATCACATGGGGAGCCCCGTGCAGAAATATATTTTAAAGAGAAAAAAACCCCGCAAAAGTGGAAGCAATTTATCAACAGGATTTCTCCATGTGATAAACTCCAGAGCTGTTAAAAGGAGATTAATCTGAATTGAAATTAGACAAAAACTGCTTCTTTTTACTTTTGGGATCTTCCGAAAGTAAAAAGAAGCAGTTTTTGTCTAATTTCCATTCGGATTAACCTCCTTTTAACAGCGACGTCATCTGAAAAAACACCCGCTTTTATGGGTTTTGTTTAATTTAAAGCCCCGTTTCCGCACGGGATTTCCCCTGTGTGATAAACTCCTAAGTTCAGTAGCCTAACTTTAGTGGAACAATCAAGTGAGGGAAGAAGATAGGGGTAAGGTGTCTTTGTACCAGTGCTCCTCAGAAACTGCAGATGCTACAGACCACAACTGACACCCTCCAAACAGATAGTTTAAAAAAGTATTAATATGACAGCAAATTGAAACTGCTTTTGTTTCATATTTCAAATACACATTTGTATTGTATTGTGTTGTGTTGTACAGATATTTATCTATATTGTATTATTTATAGGCTTCTGTTGTTCTCTGTCCTTCATGTTTCTCACAATATTATTTACTGTAATGTTAACATTTTTAACTATCTGTTTGGAGGTTCCCTCCTCTGGTTCTCAGCTGATGTTTTATTTGTTTAGAGTGTGTGTTTTGTTGTAAGTGTCTTCAAATCACATGTCGATTTATGGCAACCACATGAATTTAAGAGGGTTTTCTTAGGCAAGGAATACTCAGAGCTGGTTTTGCCAGTTCATTTCTCTGAAAAATAGCCTAAAGCATTCAATATTCATTTATGGTCTTCCATCCAAGTACTAAACAGGACTGACCCTGCATAGCATCCAAGATCAGACAGGATCTGGTGCCTTTATGATATTTAGACCCTCTGTTCAGCCACTGCCTTGTGCTAAATGAGTCCTGTTCTTCTAGCTTCCCAAATGTGAAGTGGGAGACTATGAGCTAGCATCTGACCTCTCCCTTATTTCCTATTATTTGAGAAACTACAGATTCTACAACAGCAAAACAGGCAGTAGTCCATAGGCATTGGGGAGAATTATTGACCATCTGGAGATGAGCTAATTAAAATTCCCCTAGAGAGACTCTTGGCTACACTGGGAAATGTAGTTTGTTGTGGCACCATATCTCTCTGACAGAGAAGGCTAAAAGTCTCACAAAACTACAATTCCCAGAATTCCATTATATAGAGCCATGGTAGTTAAAGTGGCATCAAACTGGATTATTTCTGCAGTACTGATGCATCCTTCTATTTCTTGCTTTCCAGATTATGAAGTAAAATTAAAAGGAAAAAAATCCCATTTGGAGAGGCCAACTTCAATAAGTTCATCTGTTTCCAGAACTGGAAGGCTTGTGTTTTTCTGGGTTCCATATTCTCTAAAAAGAGAAAGTTGACAAACCTAATTCAGCACTACAGACCTGTTCTGAATGCATAGGGATTCAGACCCTGACTTTTAAAAATTAACCAATGAAATCCATGTGTCTGGCTGGATGAATCTATCAGTTTCAGTTTCTCTCACATTTGATTTTTATTTTAAAAAAATAAAAATAAAATGTCAGTTTGATTCTTTCTACTCAGAATATGAGGAAATTTGCAAATCTTGGTCACACCTTACAAAAACATGAACTGAAACAAAATTCATATCCATAGTGGTGGGTTTCTGCACTGGAAAAGGGTTGCTTAGAGGAAATTGTTAGAAAGAAATTCTTCAGGAATGCTGTCATTATTTTGTGATTATTTGAGCACAATCTACCATCTCCAGGCTGCCCACTTGACTCCAGTTTTGCTTAATAGCTATGTGCTTGCCTTGAAGGCTGTCTGTATTTCCTCATACAAGCATTAATACAACATCAGCAGGCCAAATGATCACTTCTTAAAAGCAAATGAAACGACATCATGTCCCCAGCTTCCAGAACTTACCAGCAAAAACAAAACAAAGTGGGCCACAAACACTGATAGTAACCTTACAATGAACTGAACTGCATGAAGGCTGCCCAGCCTCCTCTGAGTAAAAAGTTGTGTTGCATAGGAAACACTTTCTACTCCCCTCTAAAGTGAACTAAACAGGGTGAGCTGCAGGAAGGTCAAGAAGGCTAGGCAGCTTTGATAAATTAAATATTTAGAACTAGCTGTTTCTTTCAGCACTTCATCTCCCCAATTCTCTGCAGTCTTGATGCAAAACAACGAAACAACAAATAGAACCATTTTTCAAAGACAGCCAGGATCATTTGAACTACAACCCTTCCACAAAACAATCTGTTCCAAGATGAATATTTACTGTTCCAAGCTGCACTGAGCTTTACAAAGGGCAAGCAAATGTTCCCTGGTGATTGAGCAAAGAATAGAAATTAGAAGATTTGATTTTTCTGTTCTGTTCTTGGTTCAGTACTGATCCAAAACATATACAGGCCTTTCCAGTACATTTCTTTTGCCCATTTCCAAGCTCCAGAAATCGAATCTCCTGTGGACTACATCTATAGAGTTTATCACATGAGGACCATATGTACCTCCATCCCGATAATGATTCCAGTGGCTGCAACCCGCAAAAGCGTGCAATGCGTGAATGATTTTC
The DNA here is from genome assembly GCA_026167975.1 of Phrynosoma blainvillii. Classification (NCBI taxonomy): domain Eukaryota; kingdom Metazoa; phylum Chordata; class Lepidosauria; order Squamata; family Phrynosomatidae; genus Phrynosoma; species Phrynosoma blainvillii. Next base: position 246,802,639 of record JANUYF010000001.1, on the reverse strand, counting down.
CCATGCAGAACACAATAACACAATAGAAGCTCATTACTAAAGTGAGAAAGAGGATAGAACACACATTTGGTTTTCACACAGATGTGTGTAAATCCTGATAATGGTTTGGGAATCACTTTTTTTGCTTGTGTGCACAGAAGAAGTAGTTGTATCACCAGAAATCACCCAGAGAAATAAACAATTTTATTTGCACAATTTTATTTATAAAAATATACTGTACTGTCCCTTACGTTCCACGAAATGGTATCCAACCTAAGTAAAAAGAACAAAATACTACCCAAAGAAATAGGAAAGGTAGAAAAACAGCATAAAAGGCTGTGTGCAATTGGTATCCCTGCCTTCCCTGAGCAGCTGTTCCTTTAATAGCCCCGGCTAATTGGGAAGGGTGAGGGAGAAGAGAAATTCACACAGAGGAAGAAGCAAGCTTTTTCTCTGTGTCCCTGCCTTTGCCTCAGCAACTGTTCCCTTAAGAGCCCTGGCTACTCACCCCAAAAAACTATGGGAAATCTGGCAGCAAGTACAGAAATGCGGGGAATCCCACAAATAGTTTTCACACTAAAGTAATTGCACAAAAAAGGCAAATTTGTGAATGAAATGGAAATGAAGGTATGGTATTTTCCCAAAAATGCCTATTTGCTGGTTCATGTGACTTTCCTGTCAGATTCCAAGCAGTTTGTGCACAACATCATGCAAAAACCATTTGCATAATTGGGCCTAATACGCTGGATAACTGCAGGTTCTTACCCATTTAAACTTCCAATTTTCCCCGTGTGATAAGTGCCTATGCTTTGGTTGTAAAAGCAAATAGAAAAACTTTAAAAGTTGTTGCTGCTGTTGTTGCTGTGTACCTTCAAGTCATTTCCAACTTATAGCAATCCTAAGGTGAACCCTTAATGGGGTTTTCTTGGCAAGGTTTGTTCAGAGGAGGTTTGCCATTGTCTTTTCCTTAGGCTGTGAGAGTGTGATTTGCCCAAAGTCACCCAGTGGGTTTCATAGCTGAGCGGGGAATTGAATCTTGGTCTCCAGAGTAGTAGCCCAACATTCAAACCACTATGCCACGCTGGCTCACACCTATGTTCTAATTTGCACCACAGAAATAATAAATTTAGATACCACTTTAACTGCCACAGCTCTATGGTATGGCATTCTGGTTTTGTGAGATATTTAGCCTTCTCTGTCAGATAGCTCTGGTGCCACCAGCAAACTATAGATCCCAAGATTCCATAGGATGGGACCATGGTAGTGTCAAAATGCATTAATTATGCATCACAGATTGCAACTAGGAGGCGGGAGGTAATTGACTTCTAATTCCATTGGAAAAGCTTGATAAGCACAGAACAGGCTTGTAAATTTTTGCTTATTTCATTCTCATGTATAATAATGGAGAATTTCAAAAGTTTTATTCAAACTGGGGAAGATTATGAGCATTTCTGCACATTTCCAAAGTGATAGCTGTATCTATCTATCTATCTATCTATCTGCATTTCAATACTCTTTGGGTGAAAAATTCATTTGTAGAAAAAACAACCTATTGCTCCTTGCACAAGGTTTTTTTTTTGTGTGTTTTTTTTTTTTTTTTTGCATAGAAACAAGTGACTTTTCTGCCTTAGACATGCCACTGTTTTTAAGCCAAACACTATTTTCACCAAAGCAAACAAACAAACAAAAAACCTCACAAAACTCCACCAAATTAAGCTTTGCTGGTGGAAATTGGTAACTAACAACTAGAGTACCTTGTAGTGATATCTACATAGACCATTTGACATTTGCATATTTTCCAATGCTGATTTATTTTTGTTTCTTACTTTTTATTTGTTCCACAATTAAAATATGCACATTCACAGTGTTGAGTATCTTTTGTGCATCAAGTAATAACAATTCTAATTACCTCACAAATAGTTTCAATTACAAGTTGCAACATAGTAAAATGTGGAAAAGTCAAAGGAAGTTTTTTGTTTGTTTGTTTGTTTAAATGTAAATGGTTATTTCAAAGCTCTAGAGGTAATGTATCCACAATTCCTTCTTCTAACCCATTTGGGAAAACAGTTATCCCTTCTCCCCTTGAACCTGCTTGCAGAAGCTCTTCACCCACTCCTCTTGCCCATCCATTTCAGATTGTTTTATTCCCCCGCCCCATACTTTACATGTTTAAAAAAATAGAAGAAGACACTGAGAAACAGGGGTAGAAGACCATTGTTCTTCACTGATAATTTAGATGACATAAAATAACATGGCTGCAGTTCTGAACCTAATTATTTGCATTTTCAATTTTCAAATGCAATTCCAAATATATATCATAAGGCAGGGGTCAGCAAACTATGGCCTGGGGGCCAAATTTTGGAACACAAAATGGTGCCCGCGCTCGCGCACGCATGCGCATGATGCCGGGAGTAGTGTGCATGCATGTGTGAGCGTGGGTGCCATTTTGGAACACAAAATGGTGCCCCACGCTCATGCACGCATGCTCATGACGGCAGTGTTGTGTGCAAGCCTGAGCGCACGTGCGCACAAGCACCTCTGGCACCATTTTTTCCCCTTCAGCCTGCTCATGATCTGGGGGACAGTGGAACCCCCCAAAAAAAGAAAGGTATGCCGACCCCTGTCATAAGGTGTAAAATACTCTTTCACAAGATTAAAAACCATTGAATTTAAGATTACACAATCTGTAGTATAGTTTGTGTCTCTGCAGAGTAGTGTCTAAATACCCTAAAGGCACCAGATCCCTTTTGATCTTGGAAGCTAAGCAGGGTCAGCTCCAGTTGGTACTTGGATGGGAGACTGCCAATGAATACAAAGTGCCATAGGTTCTGTTTCAGAGGAAAGAACTGGCAAAACCACCTCTGAATACTTCTTGCCTTATAAAACTTTATGAAATTCAAGGGGTCACTATAAGTTGATGATTTGTTGTAAGCTGCCCCGACTGTTTTTACAGAGGGGTGGGGTAATAATAATAATAATAATAATAATAATAATAATATGATGTAGGTACATGCCCCCCCCCCCCACACACACAAGTAGTATATGACCAGGAGTAGCATACAAGGCAGACAGTGAGTATTTGAATATGCACAGACATTGGTTAGGGGACCAATAAGAAAGGCACTGACAGAAAATGAAGTTGCCCAACTCATTAGGTTGGCCTGGTTGCTGGGGGGGGGGGCGTCATGCCACGCTGGTCCTCCTGGTCCCTGGCACCATCCCAGAAGGCATTGCAATGGGCTGGGGAAGCCCAGATTGGCTGGCTGGGTTGAGGAGGGCAGTGCTTCTGGTCCAATGCCAGGACTATAACTCCTGGCATGCAATGGGGGGTGGGGGCCTAAGTGCCTCCCTACTGGCCGGTGCTGGGCCAATTCTGCAGATGGATTGGTGGAGAAGGCCAGAAGGGGTGGGACTTCTGAGCTTCCAGCATTTTGATTAATGAATCAGCCTGTTTAAGGCCACATGACGCAAGTGTACAGCGCCATTCCTGCTTGGCTCTCCCCACCTTAACTCCCTCTATTTAGGGACAGGGATGTGCTGTCACAACTTTCCAGGAGCAGTAGCATGGGTCTCGGATCTGATGGGCATGGTTTCCTGTACTGTGGAGCACAGGATCGGGAGTCCATCAAGGACCTAGGGGTGCTGAGAGCATTGCAGTGTTGCCATTGCAGGGGCAATGCTGGATCAGCATCCCCTAGTGACAATGCAAACATGCAATTAACCGGTTACCCAAGATGTGAACATACAATTAGCTGGTTACCCCTTTGTCATGACCAGGCAAATTGATTCATCGATCAACAAGGGGGTGGCCGATGCCAGATCCAGACCTCATGTATTTTGGGCCAACCCTACCTTGCAGCTGTATTCATTAAAGTTGTGGCCTTTTTCCTTCCAATTGGATGTATTGTGGTCATTCCTTGTGATGCCTCCCCTTCCACGGCAAACTTGTGAGATGACAAAAGATAAGAAATTCAGAGAGGGGAAGGGGTTTCAAGGGTGATAGATGGCAATTAGGAGAAGAGAATGTGCACAAGGGAAAATGATTACTTAAAATCCAGATTTGGTAAGGAGTTGATTATATATCAGTATCTTTATCTATAGCTATGTAAAGATGCATCATAAATTGGTTATTTATTATAATCCTGCCAACTGTAGTGGCAGAGTTATGACTGTGTGAAGCCAACATGCCCATACACAGTGACAGGAATGGGAGGTGGGTCTGATAAAGAACCAAAATATTAGCAATATCCTGAAAAGAGGATGTCATTGCATTTGATTTGATTTGATTTATCACAGCTCATAACCAGCATAATAAAAATTAATTAATTAATTAATTAATTTGCAAGAATTATTTAATTTGTTAATAAAGAGAACTAATATAAAGGATTAATATAAAAACTATCAAAAGTACTACCATTTATGGTTTAAGATCCTAATTCTTGTTAGAGGTTATCACACAAAACTTTGTTAATTTTACTCAAGAGAGCTAAGAAGCTAATTCATAGTTATATTGTTAAACAATAATCTATTAAAACATTTCTGCTCACAATTTTGGGGGGCTTTTAAAGAATGTTATGGACTGGTCATATGGACACTGTATGATCTATAGTACACGAGATAGAAGGTATTCATCAGAATGAAATGTATCACCACTTCCTTTGCTATTTTAAGAGGTAGAAAATCAAATAGCTGAAGATTGTTTCAATATATCTTTATGACAGACAATAGCAGATACACAAAATCTGGACACTTTGTCAGTTACCTGCCCACTACAATCTGAAAGAAGGTATTCTTCACAGAATTTATCCTCTCTGCCCAGAAATTTTTGAATGGATTTTTGAATTTTTTGAAAGTAAGGCTCTGATATCTTTATAGAATGAGCAATAGAGGAGAACATGGCAAACTGTCTCCACTTCATCAGAACTGCAAGGTCAAGGCCAGTCCAAGTATGGAATTTTTTTATATTTGCCCTCTAAAACAGCAGAAGGAAGGATGTTCCATCTGGCTAGTATGAAAGCTCTTCTTAGTTTTGGGCTGCTCAAGTTTCTAAGATAATTAGCAAGTTTAAATGCTCCATTATTTTCATTACAAAAAGGATATGAAGCTATCTTGCTGTTATGATTTTGAAGATTGATGACTTTGATACATTGTGCAATGGCTGATTTTACTTTATTATAACTCATCCTTTGAACATAAGCTAACAAAAAGCCAATCAGGTAGTTTGTTAATTATATTTTCATCCACTTTGATTGATGATTATCAGTTAGTATTAGTGAAGCTAATCCTATCAGATCAAACAGTAACTTCAGCCAGATATTAAATTTATGCAGCCAAATGCACTCCTCAATTGACATTAAACCTGCTTCCAACCTTAAGATCACATTGGGTACGCCATTAGGGACCCCGAGGATCTTTCTTAGAAATTTGGTTTGTACTAACTCAAATAAGGCAGTATTACCAGATTGTCTAAGTGGGAGTTCTAGCCCCTCCTCTGGCTCTGGTTGGGAGAGGTGGAAATATGAGTATAAATCCATCTTGCTTTGTCCTATTCTGGCATTAAAGTCCCCTGCCAGTATCACAGAGGCTTTAGGGTGTTGTGTTGTTAAATTAGTAATATAATTCTCCAGACTATTCCAGGTGTCTTTCAGCTTTTCTTTTTGTCATAGAGGGGGAATGTAGACATTTATAACTAATAGCCCTCTATGTTTCAATTTAATTAGCAAAGCATTTGCCAAGTCTGTTAAAGGAGCGAGATTTAGGTGCGTAGATTTAATGTTGGTAGAAACCAAAATAGAAAGGCCGCCCTTAGGTCATCCTCCTTTAGAACTGGAGCATGCCTCTACAGAACATGCTGTATAACCATTTAAGATTAGGTTTTCCTTGGACCAAGTCTCCTGCAATAGTATTATATTGCAGCAGATACTCAGGTGGGCAGGAATAACTGCAGAGAACCAGTTGAAGTCCAGAAGATAGGAATTTATTGATAACGACACTGGGCCTCTAGCACAAGTGCAAAGAGAGCACCACACCGAAATTCAGAACAGTTTTTATAGGCATACAACGGATAACCAGTTTTTATAGGCATACAACGGATAACCTTTCTTTCTCTAGCTTCCCCCTCCCCTCGATTAATTTCATAATATTCAGCACTTCTTGTTAAGCTGACATTGTTTCCAAGTACATAGGAATCCTACATAGAAAATGTTTACAGTACAGGGAGTCTGCAGTGTTATCAATGCAACATTGATGCAGGACAGAGCACAGAGCTAAGAGAAACAAATAGACAGACAGAAGAATTTCCAAAGTCTCATCTAGAGTCCCATTTGATTATCTAATCTGACCCCAAATCATAGGCAATTATAGATAGTCATTATAAAATACAATTTTCAGGCAATTGACTACTTCATTTCCCCCCTTCAAAGCATAATTCTATGCAATTATAGCTTTACTTTTAGTAATCTCATAACAATAAAAGATAACATCAGTTAATATCATTTTGGGCCATGAGTGCATAGAGGGCAGCAGTTTTGGAGATTGACTTATGGAATATTCCTAACAAACAGGGCAGGAGACAGGGTACAGAAAGGCACAACAAAATCCCTATGACCAGGATTATTATTATTACAGTTTATTTATATAGTGCTGTAGATTTACACAATGCTGTACATACAGTTAATAAAATAGATAAAAATAGATAAAAAAAGCCTGCCGATGGTGTACATTCTACAAAATAATAAAATAGATAATACAAAGAAAGCAACAAATTAAAAACATCAAATAATCATCATACAATGCCTGCGAATGCTTCCCTGAACAGTATAGTCTTTAACTCAGCTTTGAAGCTGGTCAAAGAAGTGATGCCCCATGCTTGTGGGGAAGGAAGTTCCAAGAATGAGGGGCTGCAAGTGAAAAGGGACAGATCCAGGATGGAGCAGTAAGAATCCTAGGCTGAGACAGCAGACTTTGACTACCAGAGCGGAGGGCACGGGTGGGACAATAAGGGGAAAGAAGCTCTGATAAATAAGGAGGGGCCAACCCATGCAGGGCTTTAAAAGTCAACAACAGAAGCTTATACTAAATACAGAAATGGAGGGGGAGCCAATGAAGGGACGACAATAAAGGAGAAATATGGTCAAAACGGTGAGCAGATGTGATAATGCATGCAGCAGAATGCTGGACCGAAATTAAAGGACAGAGGTGAGAAAGAGGGAGCCCTGCCAGGAGAAGGTTACAATAATCTAGTTGTGTGACCACTAAAGCATGGACCAAAATCTTGGCAGTAGAGGTTGAGAGAAATGGTTGGATTTTAGCAATATTATACAAAAAGAATCTATATGCCTTGGCTGTGGCCTGAGTCTGGAGGATACACAACAGAGAAGAATCAAAAATAAAACCAAGACTGTGGGCTTCCTGGACAGGTCAAATAGAAATATCATCAACAGAAACAGAAAAAAGAGTATTGAACAGTAGGCTTTGGTAGAAAAACAAGAAGCTCCATTTTAGATATATTGAGCTTCAAGTGCCGATGGCAGATCCACTGAGAGACAGTTGTAAGCCATGATGAAACTTGCTGTTCAAGATCCGAAGAAAGGTCAGGGGTGGAGAGATACAGCTGAGTGTCATCGGCGTACAGATGATAGGAGAAGCCAAAAGAACTGATGAGTTTTCCTAGAGATATGTAAAGGGAAAACAGTAGGGGACCCAAAACAGAGCCCTGAGGAACTCCAACAGATAACAGAACAGAGCATGTTTAAAGGTCGAAGGGAAAGAGCCAGTAGAGAGAGAGAGAGAGAGAGAGAGAGATTAAAGATATGGAGAAGCGAGGGCAGAAAAGAAGGAGCTATAGAGATTAGAAAATGAGAAAGGATTGGGTCAGGAGAACAAGTTGTGGGTTTGGAAGTGTTCAGCAGCGTGGAGAGTTCATCCAGAGAAATGGGAGGAAACATAGAAAATTTTTAGCTGAGAGTGACAGAAAATCAGTAGTAGATGAATGATCAGGAAGGACTATCTCAGAGCGAATGGTGGTAAAGTTTGAGATGAAATAGTTAGCAAAATCATCAGGAGAGAATAATGAAGAGGCAGGAGGAGGAGGTTTTAGCAAAGTGTTGAAGGTGGAGAACAAATGCTGTGGGTGCCTCTCATTGGCACAAATCAAAGATTTATAATAATTCTGTTTTGTGATGGACAAGGCATGTGAAAAGGAAGAAAATGCAAATCTATAATGAATAAAATCAGCCCACTCCCTGGACTTTTTCCAAAGACGTTCGGCTGTTTGAGAGCAGGACTGGAGAAATCTAACTGTAGTAGTAAGCCAGGGCTGAGGCCTGGTCAAAGAGGAAGACGGGCATAAAGATACAGGGACAAAGCTGTCCAGAGTTGAAGAAAGAGTGGAGTTAAATAAAGACATTGGTGAATCAGCAGAGTCCCCAAAATTTAAAGAGGAAAGAGATGAATCCATGGTCTGACTGAAATGGTCATGATTAACAGACTGAAGATCACGACAATAACGTCAAACAGTATGACGGGGAGGTGGAATATATGCAAGAGTAAAAGAAATTAAATGATGATCAGATAATGGAAAATCATCTACCAAGTAGTCAGAAATGACATATTTAGCAGCAAAAGCTAGGCCAAGACAATGACCAAGTGAATGAGTGGAAGAGTTGGAATAGGGTTGAAGACCGAAAGAGGCTAAAAGGGAACTAAAGCGAGATGTTGTCAGATTTTTGGAATTGTCAAAGTGGATGTTAAAGTCACCTAGAATCAGAGAGGGGACTACATCTGATAGAAAAAAATGTGAGCCATTACTCAAAGTCAGAGAGAAACTGGGTAGCAGAACCAGGGGAGCGATAGATGACTGCAACCCGCAGATGTAGAGGAAAAAAGAATCTAATAGAATGAAACTCAAACTAAGAGGAACAATAGCTGGGAGGAAAAGATAGAACCTGAAACTGGCAGGAATTAGACAGTAAGATACCCACCCCTCCTCCTCGACCCTCAGAGTGGTTAGTGTGGGTAAAAGAGAGACCACCAAAAGAGAGGGCCACAGAGGTAGCAGTATCAAGGGCCAGGAGCCAAGTTTCAGTAAGAGCAAGGAGATTAAATGATTTAGAAAAAAAAAGGTCATGAATTGCTGCTGCTTTAGGGGCAGCAAAGCGACAGTTCCAGAGTGAACAGAAGAATGGAAGCTGGAAGATAGGAAGAGGGTGAATGGCGATCAGGTTAGGAGCCATGGGAAGGAAAGGATTCACTGCCCAATGTTCAACAGAAGAAGATATAACAATGACAAGAACAGAAAAGTTACCTGTTACCACAAGAAAAAGTTACCTGTTACCACAAGAAACCAGGGGTCTAATAAATAAGGTAGTCAAATGTTGCTGGGCAGGGAAACTACTGCTGCTGCTACTGCTACTGCTACTGTTGCTGGGAGAGTGTGGAAAGGGCAGGAGGACGTAGGACAGGTGGCTGGTTTTTGTAGCTGCCCCACACTCAACTCTCTCTCCTGCTCCTCTGCTGCTGCTGCTGCTGCTGTTACTGTTGCTGGGAGGGTGTGGAAAGGGCAGGAGAATGTAGGACAGGTGGCTGGTTTTTGTAGCTGCCCCACTTTCAGCTCTCTCTCCTGCTCCTCTGCTACTGCTGCTGTTGCTAGGAGGGTGTGGAAAGGGTTGGAGGACGTAGGACAGGTGGCTGGTTTTTGTAGCTGCCCCACACTCAGCTTTCTCCTGCTCCTTTTCTGCTGCTGTGAGGGTGTGGAAAGGGCTGGAGGACATAGGACAGGTGGCTGGTTTTTGTAGCTGCTCCACACTCAACTCTCTCTCCTGCTCCTCTGCTGCTGCTGTTGCTGGGAAGGTGTGGAAAGGGCTGGATGACGTAGGACAGGTGGCTGGTTTTTGTAGCTGCCCCACACTCAACTCTCCCCTGCTCCTCTGCTGCTGCTGCTGCTGCTGCTGGGAGGGTGTGGAAAGGGCTGGAGGATGTAGGACAGGTGGATGGTTTTTGTAGCTGCCCCACTCTGAGCTCTCTCTTCTGCTCCTCTGCTACTGCTGCTGCTGTTGCTGGGAGGGTGTGGAACAGTTAGCCTTAGCAACAGTTCTACCATTTTATGTTAACCAATCAAACCAAGCATCTGATCCTTGTTTCATATTTGCCACTATATCATATAGGTTATCTATTTGGGCATCAATAGTTTTGCTGTTGTCAGTCAAGTTAAGACAACAGAGCTTTTTATGTGTCTGCGCAGATGGCATTTCTCAATTCACATTGTTCTTTGTTAAGCAGGGCTGAAGCTCTTGAAGTGGCATTTATATTTTTTGCTAAGGCACAAGCAAGCTTATTGACTTCAATTCCATCATGTAATGCTAGGGCGGGGACATCCACTAGAGATGTTGCTAAGGTTAACTGTTCTCCTTCGGACAGCAAATGTACTGAACTGTCACAATCACTAGTAAGGGGGGTAGCTGCACGTGGGCGATGGTGTGAACCGATGTGGGTTTTATTTGGTCATGGGGGAAGAACAGGTACCAAATGGCTCAGACAGCATGGGTGAGTATCAGATAAGTTAGCAGGAATGTAAGTTCAGGCCTCACAAATCCAAAACCATCCATGTGGCAGAACTATATGGGCATAATTAAAACTTATATTCTGAATATGTGTGTAATTGAAAGGCTGTCCTGAGATGGTCTTACATTTCTTAACCTTAGTTGAACAATTGAGCATTTGGGCACAAGATGAATTTATCCCACTGCTGGCACCACAGGGGTGTGTAAGGCAAATTTTATAGGTGGAAGAGTTGTGAAAGCTCTTCCCCAATTGGCATTGTGTTTATAATCTAAAATGATATTAAAATCATAAAAATGAGTATCATGTTGAACTGTCTAGGGATGTTTACAGACTGAGATGATACATGAGGTCTCCACTAGCCATTCTTTCTGACAAGCAAAAGTGATCTATTCTGGAAATATTTACTAAATATACCCATATCTATTCTGAGTAGCCTGGAGTAAAAAGTCCCCCTTTCACTATGGCCACTAAGGGAGCAAGACACAGCAAAGTAAGCACAACACCCTGTATGATTTTATCTTCAGGATCTGACTGTATGCTTCGCAGATTTTCCTGGTCAGCTGCAGTAAGGCCTAGTCCTCTTCTTCTTGTCCTCTCTGGTTGCAGGTCTGACCATATGCCGAATGAGCAGCCTCCTGGAGTGCTCACGTAGGGTCTAGCCTGAATCTTCTCTCCTCCTGGATGGATTTTTCAGCCGTGAATTGGCTCACCCTTTTCCCTGGTAGGGTGGCACAGGGCTTATTGCTGGTCTTGTTGCCTGTGGATCTTCCCTTTTTTTGGTAGGGTCAGATCCAGAGGTCACTCCTTGTCTCTTCAGGGTTACTTTTAATGGATTATCAGAGTTCCCTATCACTGTCCACCCCCCTTTTGGCTCTCTTGACTCTTGTCCGATGTACCTATGGCTTAATGTCAGCAACTTTTACAGCTGTGGGGTGAAAAGTATAACGGTCTTTGGTCCTTTCTACTGGGGTGTTAAGGGGTCTATTTTTCCACTGTTTAACCCATACTTCATCTTTAGGGTTAAACAAATGTAATCTGTTTCTCCCCAGCTCCTGAACTTCTTGATATAACATGGTGTTTCCCACTTTTCCTAGCTCCCCCCTAAGCCTACTTAAGATCTGCAGGCGCCTACTATACATCAATTCAAACGGTGACAACCCAGTTATTCGCCATACCTCTGAGGCTGGATAAAACCAAGGGTAAGATCACTGTTCATTTAAGATTAATTTCTTGACACAGATTAAAAAGACAAAGCAAAATAAAACACAGGCTCTATATATTTAGCAACTGTTATCTAGCTCTTATTACACACATTTGGTTACTATGTGTCACTAATAAATTTCATCTGAAATGGGCCAACTCCCATCCCTAATCTAGGTGTTATCCTGATGTATAACAAAGCAATGATTAAAGCTTCAGGCCACTTTAACCTTGTCTCTTAGAAGCGTTTGACTAAATGTCTCTTAAAGTCTGGTTCAAAACTTTTCACTTGTTTACACTCCTTAGTCTCTAAGCAGTATGGTATCTCCAATCTATTTTCAAAAACACTGCAACTCCTTTGATGTGCTCTGTGACGTATTGTCAGTGTCTGACCATCTGGATGACCTCTAATATCCTAAACCTAGAAGTCAGATCCTGGATAAATTCCTTTGTTAGTCCACTGCTCTTTTCTGTGGAACAAGCAAAACATTCAGTCAAACCCAAAAAACACACACCCAAATACAGGAAAATAATTCAACCTGTCACCTTGGGGTGGCTCAGCACAGTCCATTTGCCAAATCTCTTCAAGTTGAATCCCTTTGTGGGCTGCTTCCATGGTTGTCTAGGCTCTGCAAATGGTGTAGTTCTTGTAGGTTCTGTTGTTATTAGCAACTGTTCAATCATGATTTCCTGAAGAGTCTGCACCATGGTTCAGTTTCCTGATGAAATGCAGCTTTCATTCTATGCAGCTTTCATTCTCCAGTTCCCTTTGGCTGTTATTTGCACTGCCAAGTCCAGGAACCACTATAGTTTTCAAAAGTATCTTCACTTGCATACACAGTCTCCAGGATGACTTTACAATCATAGACTGGGTGTATTTAAAATAGGTCTGCAGAGAAAATTCTTCAACAAGCAGGATAGCTTGGTTCCTCCCATAAACATGGCACATAAATAGTTAATTGCTGTCCCAAAGTGAATTTTCTGGCTTCCTGCACCAACAGAACTGTCACTATTTTAGCCTTTTAAACAGCCAGACCAATTCAGTGCTACATAATCTGTTTGACTTGGTGTTTTTCAGACACCAAGACTCTGATTGTTCTTCTTCTCTTTATCCTTTGTTTTCTTCTTTCCTTTTCCTCTTTGCTCTCCTCCTGTCCATGTCTTCTGTTACCATTAAATACACATACTCTTCACCATCTAATCGACATACTCTTACCATCAAATCTACATACTTGACCAACTCCTGCCACCCTTTTTCTTCCTTTTTCTTGAATTGCTACTGCTAGAAGGGAGGCTTTCAATTCCAGTTTCTTCTTTTTTTCTTCTAGATCTTTGTTAGAGTAAACGCTGTAAGTAATCTGTACCAGCTGGGAGATAGACATGTTCAGACCTTTGTCCATTTTAGTTTTTAGGACAGCTATACTGCTGACAGCCTCTTTTCTCTCAGGTTTTAGTGCTGAGATACATGAGAAAACATATCCCAAATCCAAAAATAGAAAGTATCTTCAGAGTCCATGTGTCATTCCAGTGCAGATTGAGGTTACACATTATGCTCTGGACAGATGACCATATCTATTGTCTTTGGGCAAACCATACACTTCTCAGGAAACAAAAAGATGTTCAATAAAATATGACAGTCCTCCCAACCAGGATTATTATACATGATAGGAAACCAGCCTGACACTTTATTCTGATACTCTTGGCAGGGTCCAATCTCTTTCTTTGGTAGTAAAAGAAGCATGTCTTGAGACCACGTCTTCTGATGTGGCTGGCTGGTGAAAATTGCTGGCTGGATCAATGGAATTTTGGACAAATCCCTAAACTTAAGCTATCCTAAACTACAATAGGCTTTCCCTATTCCCCTTACTTGGGATCCCCACCCCAGTGACACATAGTAAACAATTATAGTTGAGAGGAATAAAAGGCAAAGAGGAGCTTCAGTTATACCTCTTATTCTAAACCAGTCTGCTCTTTTCCCTCCCTCACAAATGTCTGTGCAATCTCTCATACTAATAGCATCTCTATTTAAGCATTAAAAACACAGATTTTCATCTCATTCTTCATTTACTCTCACACATGACTATAGCAGTTGATCAATGATATTAAAATTATCAGATCCCATTTCTGGCCATTTGTCAGTATAATATTTACCAGCTAAGTTTTTCAACATATCATCCTGGTTTCAGTTTATTGGCCAATTTCCATTTCTTAAGCACCATGATCTTAGCTTGAGCCTCCTGGCATTTCGTAACCATGGGGGAAAGGACTGAACTACTGAGTCCCACAAATCTATGTAGGGAAACTGACCAGGGTGACCAGGCTCCCCAGTTATCACAGAATGCACTCTCCTAATTCTCTCCAAATCCAAAGAGCCCTCACTGGGCCACCCAACTCTAAAAGAAGGCCATTCAACTTCACAAAGAGTTCACAACCATTGTGGATTCATGGGGGGGGGGTCCCCATAGTCACCTCTGAAGCCTTTCTTGAGATCCATCAACATACAATCCAAGGAGGTTGTCTTGCTTCCCCCACCTCCCATATCCTCCCAATTATAGTTAGACAGACACAGAAGGGAAAGGGTATTGGCTGACCAGCTGACACAAGAAGGATTAACACCAATCGCTCGCCACTGGCCTGCACACCCGGACACTCAGCAGCCGAAGCCACCCAGGTGAACCTGACGGTATGTAACAGGAAATGCAGTGACCATTCATTCACCACACACCAAAACAATGCATTCACACTTTCTCTACCTCCTGCCTTTCCAGATATCTGCCCTGTGAATCAGACCCAAGCAGTTTCCCTACCCTGTCTCATAGGTATTAGTGCGTTGGCTAATTTGGAGAGTAATCAGTTCTCCCTTCCACCTTTCAAGGGTGGGACTGAACCTGAGTGAAGTACTTCAACCAGTTGCTCGTCCAGACCAGATTGGCAGATAAAACAGATTTTTCCTGGAACCAGATTGGCAGTTATCTGGTTGTCTGAGCTGCTTGGCACAAATATTTCCCCAAAACAGAGTTTTTAGCATATGCTGTCAGCTTGTGTAAAATCTAACTGCAGTTTCCCTCTATACTTGCCTGGTTCTTGAAGGCAGTCCAATGTTCTGCTTTAGCAATTGGGTTCCTCTAACACGTGTAGCTGGTCCAGGAGGCAATGGCACTGGAACCCCAATCCTCCGACAAAATTTGCCACTGGTGCCCAGGAACAAAGCATGAGCGCCGGCTCCCCCCTTTCCCAGCACAGCAATACAGAGGCAGATAAAACCACCTCTGTAGTTATTTTCCCGGCCAATGCACCAGAAATATAGCAGATACTCTGGTGGGCAGGAATAATTGCTGAAGTCCAGAAGATAGGAATTTATTGATAACGACATCGGGCCTCTAGCACAAGTGCCAAGAGAGCATCGTACCCAAATTCAGAACAGCTTTTATGGGCATACAACAACAGGATAACCTTTCTTTCTCTAGATTTCCCCTATCCTTGATTAATTTCAAAATATTCAGCACTTCTTGTTAAACAGACATTGTTTTCAGTATATAGGAATCTTACATAGAAAATGTTTACAGTACAGGGAGTCTGTGGTGTTATTAATGTAACCTTGATGCAGTACAGAGCATAGAGCTAAGAGAAACAAATAGACAGACAGAAGAATTTCCAAAGTCTTATCTAGAGTCCCAGTTGATTATCTAGTCTGACCCCAAATCATAGGCAATCATGGACAGTCATTTTAAAATACAATTTTCAGACAATTGACTACTTCAATATCATGTTTTGTAATATAGTCTAGGAAAGAAGGGTCAATCATATTCCTTTTTGTGTTTTTTGTTGTTTATTCTGTAGTCATGAGTTTGGTGGTAATCTGTTGGCAAATGCTTGGGACTGAGAAATTTCTTGAGGAATTAGTTGCTCTTTAGGAATTACCAGATCATCTGATAGATTCTCGATCATCTCTAAATCTGGGTGAACACAACTAACATTGGATGCCACTGGCCACATTAAAGCTAAGGTTTTGTCTATATAGGTTGTTTCCTGTTGATATAGTCCATTTTCTGCATCCCCTAAGAATCTCATCACTGTCCATATCATAGGGGCAATGTTAGTAAATAGTCTTGTAACAAGAATGCCCCTGTCCTCAAATGATGACTTGTGTTTAAGTACTGCTTTGGCAGTTCTGAATGAAACCAATACATGAGCTCGTACATTGTTGTAATAGAGATATTTTATCTTTAAAATGTCTTCAACAGTGATTAAGTTTGGACATATCTGATATGTGAGAGCTACAAAATGTAACTTAAGCTCAATTTGCGAGAGGTATCTAAAAGGTTTAGGGAAATTTGTTAATATCAATTCTTGATGGTTTAGAATTAGCTGCCATTTATCAATACTTGGTTTGTAATTTATAGACTCCACTAAAGATAGTTGAGGGGGCTTGCCCACACGTCCGACAAAATTTGCCACTGTCTATCCAGCCACCCATCATGATTTGAATAGTTTGCAGGACCAGTGTTAGAATCAAAATTATCTTCAGTATAGGGGTTAGGGCTTTCATCTTTTACTCCCTTTCTGGTTAACTGCTTGCTTAATATCAATTCCTCTGGCTCTAAATTCCAATTAGAACTTTTATCACTTGCCCCAATTTGCTTGTTAATAATTATTTTCTTATGTCTTTTCAGTTTATGATGTTTTATACATTGTAGGTTCTTCCGCATTTCCCAGATTTCTTCTCAGTTGTTTTCCTCATCTTTGTCTTCTTCCTTTGTCTTCTTTTGGGAGCTTGTATGGGAGGTGCATTATTTCCTAAGTTGACTTTACTACCTTCAGACCTTACTATCAACTCCCCTTTGGGGCAAGAGTTAGATTTCAATTGGAAGTCTACCAAAATGGTTAGTAGGTTATTGCATTCAGTTAAGAAGGTTTTAATTGCTGCTATGTTTTTAATTAATGTAGGTAACCAGTTATAGTCATCTTCTTCACTTGTGTTCTTATATGAACTTGTATATTGTTAAGTACCTCACCAATTTTCCCTAATTTCAATTCAGATGTTTGCTTTGCCTCAGTGTTTTCAATTTCTAATTGGCTATAATGAGAAAAAACTCTTGTTTATGGATAGATCAGCTGGCTTTGCTGTCTCAGCAAGAGCTAATTCTAAAGCTAGATTTTGGGGTGAGGGGCTCATAGCAACATGCTCAAGAGCTCCTTTATTGTCCAAAGACCAGTCCAATATTGGTGCTGAATGTAGGGGCATAACTCCTTCAGCCTCTGTGCCTTCTATTCCAGTTTCTACTTTTAGTTCAGCACTTTCTTCAGGTGCTTCATATTTGCTCTGTGAATAGAACTGAGTATTTTTTGTCTGCTGGCATTTTTTATTTGGGATCAGGTCAAGGAGTGGTAAAATTCCCAAATTTTTATAGTCCCTTCTTGTCATGAGCATTTTTATAGGAAATGAGAATTAAACTTAAAAATCCTAACTATTTCTATTACTCTCTATCACTCTCTTGGTGTCAGAAAAGTGGAGCAATTTAGTCTCCACCCAGGGTTTTCTAACTGTTGCCGTGCCGCTATTGCTGCTGCCGAGGGGGGTTGAGGCAGGTTAATAGCCTCCTCCTAGGTCCTCCTGGATGCTGCTATGCTGCTGCTGCTGTTGCTGCTGAGGGGGGCTGGGGCAGGCTAAATAGCTTCTGCCCAGGACCTCCAGTGTGCTGCCTCACCACTGCTGCTGTTGCTGCTGCTGAGGAAGTTTGGGGTGGGCTAAATAGCCTCCCCTCAGGGCCTTTGGTGTGCTGTTGTGCCGCTGCTGATGTTGCTCATTGAATTTGAGTATGCTGCTCAGTTTGGCAAGGGAGCATGTAAGATAATGTTCAAAGGAAGAATTACATCAAGGAAGGAGTGCATTTTTTTCCTATTTCATTTGTGCCAGTGCTTTGAAAAAGTTTATTCAGTTACAGATGTCACATACCCCCTTATCTACCCATTTGACAACTGGCTTCTCTGCTCTTTTCAGGCCTAGACGACTGAAAGGACAGGTACATATCATGGAAGATAGGAGCTTGACAGAACTGAAGAGAGAAGGCCTTGTCTCTTGGCCAGTAATGTGACATTTAATTTGGCCTCCAATCCAGATTAAATTAAAATAATAATGGACTATATGCAAATCGTTCTAGACATAACAAGAACCACTCTGCATAATTTTCATTGCCATTGTCCTCTGTTGTCTTGGCAAGAGTGGTAATCATAATGATTTAACAAAAGACCCATTGTTGTAGTAGCTCTCAGCTCCAATGCTCTGAAGTGAAAACTCTGTATCTCAAGCCAATTTGTACATGCAGATGTGCTCTTTCACACCTGTGAATGGTCTCCCAAAGACAATGATAAATTCTCTGATAAAGGGCCTTTGCAGACTGCTAGAAATAGTGCAAATTGAGCCCACTTTGAGGGTTAGGGTTAGGGAATCATGGGAACTGTATTTTATTGTGGCACCAGAGCTCTGACAGAGAAGGCTCAATGTCTCGGGGGGGGGGGGGACAATTCCCATGATTCCCTAGCACTAACCCTAATCCTTAAAGTGGACTTCATTTGCACTATTTCTGCAAAGGCCCAAACATACATATGCTTAATTGAATAACATGCATAAAAAAACACACACACAGAGCTCAGTCCATTCCAAGTTAAGCAGTTAAGGTAAATGTAATGAAATTAAAATAGCAATATTTCTCTCTCTCTCTCTCCCAGTATAAGAATACCTCAGTTAACAAAGGGCCAGTACAGACCGACCAAAAGGGCTGGCCTGGGGGCAGAATGGGGGCATGGCAACCACATGTCGCTCCCCCAACTCCTCCCCCAGGCTGGCATCATGCCTCCCAAGCAACCACACGGTGGGAGGAAAAAGTGTGTGTCTTCGGCACAGCATTTATATGTGCTGAGCTGAAGACGTAGATAAAAGCTGCTGCTGCCCCAGGTAGGTTCCCTTTTTGCAGCACAAAAAGGAGCCGCTTTTTGTTGCTTCATTTTATGCTGCAGAAAGCCTAGATTGGGGACATGGCATGTGGTTGCTGCGGCCCCAATCTGGCAAGGAAAAGGGCAATGTCCTGCCGCCCCTTAGGGGCCATCTGTACAGCCCCAAAGTCTCTGACAAAGAAGCTCCTTTTAACAAAGTATTTTTTATGGAAGCCTAGTGTAGCTCCTTTCTTGTCTTCTGTCTAGCTGGATATTTTTCACAGTATTGGCACTAGGAGCATGGTGAAGGAGGGCTGAAGAAAAACAGACTTTCAGTGTTGGGTTGCAGCAGTAGACAATCCAATAACCTGGGAAAGAAAAGATTCTGTTCTAGATGATCCTACTATAGCTGTGTGTGTTTATATAGAAGGTACACAGTTGCTTTCAAAATCACTTACTGAACATGTGTGAAAAGCAAAGCAGAAAGAAAGGGAAAAGCAAATTAGCTTGCCTCACCTTGGTATGCTGAGAAGGTACAGATCTATTGATATGAAGCAAAAAAAAAAAAAAAAAAAAAAAAAAAAGATTTGGAAGGCCATGATTTTAGGTTTGAATGACATGGATATTTATAATAAAACAAAGTTCAAATGAATGCTGATTTTTATAATCTTTTAATGAGATGTGTGTTACTAAGAGTGTGGACTAGATATAATCCTAGGCTTTGCCAGAGGATGCCTTCATGGGTCTCAGGCAATTTTAGAAAAGAAACAACAGGCAAAGAAAGATGGCTAACTTACCATGAATTTTGGAATCTTTTCAAGGTGAACATAAAATTAAATCAAAAGAGCAGTTACTTAAGGAGGAGTGGTGTTCTTATCTATAATTATCAGAAAGATTTAAAATGGATTAAAATCGGTTTTGAGAAGAGTAAATCAGAATTTGAATTGCAATTATGTACAGATGATGAACATGAGACAGGTAAGCTTTTGCTAAAGTTTGAAATGGATGAAAAACAACTGAAAGACTGTATGACAAAATGGGCAAAGAACTTTGGGTATAATATTCAGATGGAACAATGGAAAAGAATCTGAACAATAGGACTAAAATTTACATTACATTATGATCCTAAAGAGAATTTTTATAAAATGATGTATCTTTGGTATATGCCACCAGAGAAATTGTATAAAATATATACGTTGGTTTCAAAGATTTGTTGGAAATGTGAACAGGAAAGGACATTTTATCACATGTGGCAGACTTGTGAAAAAGCTAAAAAATTCTGGGGTCAGATACATACTATGATACAAGTGATTTTAAAGGTTAATATTTAACCAAAACCAGAACTTTTTTTTTTTTTTTGCTGAGTTTGATGGATGTACTATTGGAAAAGAACTATGGTAAATTATTACAGTATAACCCAGAGGACAGGATCAAAATTCAAAATGACCTCAACATATTAGAAAGCAAAATTAACTAAATTAACAAAATGAATTTCAACACAGAAAAATGTAAGGTACTACACTCAGGGAGAAAAAAAAAATGAAATGCACAGATATAGGATGGGGGACACCTGGCTTGACAACAGTAAATGTGAAAGGGATCTAGGAGTTCTAGTAGACCAAAAGTTGAACATGAGTCAACAGTGTGATGTGGCAGCTAAAAAAGCCAATGTGATTCCAGGCTGCATCAACAGAAGTATAGTGTCTAATTGAGGGAAGCAATATTATCAATCTATTCTGCTTTGGTGAGGCCTCACCTGGAATACTGTGTCCAGTTCTGGGCATTACAATTCAAAAAGGATGTTGACAAGCTGGAGTGTGTCTAAAGGAGGGTGACCAAAATGGTCAAGGGTCTGAGAAGAGACTTAGGGAGCTGGTTATGTTTAGCCTGGAGAAGAGAAGGTTAGGAGGTGATATGATAGCCATGTTTAAATATTTGAAGGGATGTTACATTGAGCAAGCTTGTTTTCTGCTGTTCCAGAGAATAGGACCCAGAGCAATGGATTCAAACTAGAGGAAAAGAGATTCCACTTCAACATTAGGAAGAACATCTTGACAGAAAGAACTGTTCGATGGTGGAACATACTGCCTCAAAGTGTTGTGAAGTCTCCTTCTTTGGAGGTCTTTAAACAGAGGCTGCATGGCTATCTGCTGGGAGTGCTTTGATTGTGAGTTCCTGCATGGCGGGGGGGTTGGACTGGATGACCCTTGGTGTATCTTCCAACTCCATGATTCTGTGACCATTGCATAGATGGAAAAAATTCTACACCATCTACAAAGGAGGACTAGTTGATAAAAGTGAATGAACTGGTGAAATTGACAAATTATCTGCATTGATTAGAGAAAAATCAATAGAAATATTTGTAAAAGATTGGAAGTCCCTGATTGATTTTTTGTGGCAAACATAATGATTTAGCAATTATTAGTTTTTTGTGGGTTTTTTGGGCTATGTGGCTCTGTTCTGGAAGAATTTATCCCTTACGTTTCACCTTCATCTGTGGCTGGCATCTGAAGATGACAGCCACAGATGCAGGTGAAATGTCAGGGATAAATTCTTTGACAACATGGCCACTTAGCCTGAAAAACTCACAAAAAACTATGGATGCCAGCTATGAAAGCCTTTGACTTCACATTAGCAATTATTGTTTTTAAGAGTTAGAAGGATGGGGTGCTCAGAAGAAGTGTATGAAATAGTTTGTATATAGAGAGGTATATTGGTATTATTTCCATATATAACCACTTAAAAGATAGTTGGAAGTCACTTTCTTGGTTTTTTATACTAATTATTTAGGTGGTCTGCATATTACATGAGTTCATATTATGGTTTCAATTTAACATGAAGACCACCTCTGTGCTGCTCAAACTGCTCACACTATCCTGTGTTGATCATGCTGTTTATGTTGCCTAGAGAACAGTGTTGAGTGGCTCCTATTGATTTGCTTATGCTGCTTGTCACTTGTGCCAGTGAAGGCTTTGGATTTCAGAGAATTTTTGTCTCATGAAATCTAAAAAAGTTCTGAAGATGGGGAAGTAGCATTTCAAGAAGAGAAAGCAGGGAGGTTCACATATTTGATCTACTCAAAAAGACTTTGGCAATAAGTGGCAAAGCTGCAAACAATAATCTGATAATGTGGAAATCTCATCCTACAAAATGGTCCAGTGAAGATGTTCAACTATCTATATTCCTCAGCCTCCACCATGTACTGATTCCAGCCACTAGATTTGATGTGAAGAGAACCTGGGTCCAGCAAATGATCAAGGCTTCTCTGAGGTATTATCAGTTTGCCAGTTTATTTTAAAAAGACAGCGGTTTGGCCAATTTTGAAGAAAAGAAGGCTAGATCTAGAGGACCGTAATATTTTTAAACCAATCATGTGTCTTGGGGCAAGGTGATTGAGTGAGTAGTTCTGGTGAACACCAGCTCTTCTGGACAGTACTGACTTTCTGGGCCCATTTCAATTAAACTGTAAACTGTAGGTCTGGATTTGGAGTATTTGCCTGGGCCATTGTCCTGGGTGAAAACAGTAGGAGTATGTTCCTGTGGGTTCTCTAGCACTTCTCAGAGGCTCTTGATACCATTAACCATTGTATTTTTCAAGGGAGGATATATGAACAGGAAGTTGGAGGCATTGTTCTACAGTGATCCCACTTGTATTTGGATAAATGACCAAGTATCTGTTCCATGGTGAATCTGTTATAGCATCCATTGGGGTTCTGTTTTGTCCTTCCTAATATACAAGCTTTTAACACTTGTATATTGGGAGAGACTGTTCAAAGTGAAGAGTGAGGTACCATAACCATATAGATGATACTCAGTTCCCTTTGTCTTCTTGTCATTAAAATGTAGGTAAGGCAGTAGCTGTCTGGAATTATTGATTAGACTCCACAATAGACTAGATGATGGCATGTGAAGTGAGGCTTACATCAGGTAAAACAGAGGTCCTGTTAGCAGATGTTTTTTCTGCCCCAATAAGTGGTGTTCACTCTGATCAAGATGGGAATGCACTCCCCTGGAAGGAGAAGGATCACACTCTTTTTTAAAAAATTAAATTTTAAAATATAAAAGTGAAAATCATACATATATATTTACATAACAAGAAAGAGAGAAAGAAATGAACAACAAAGAAAGAAAAAAGAAGAAGAAGAAGGAGGAAAACATGACATATTAATAACAAGTCCACAGTGTAAACATACATACCCACTTGAAGGATCATACTCTTGATTGTACTCCTAAATCCAGTTCTGTTGAGATTTCAGTGTCCTCAGTGATAAGAAGACATTATTATCAGCCATCAAATTGGCTGATAATAATGGCTACACAGTCTGGCTGCTGTTATTCATATATTGATAAACTCTCCCTTGGATTACTGCAGTGCTTCATACATGGCGCTTTTAAACAATAAAATATTTTATGTGGAATCAGCTGTCTTTTTGGCTATGATTGTTGATTTGTTTTTCTCTGATTGCAAACCACTCTAAAAGCATTTTCATTTTGGTTGATGCAAACATTTAATCAGTGAATGAATGAATGTAAAACTGCCTTGATACCTTTCTCCTGAGCAACTTTCCTTCTTTTCCTTCCTGTCAAAATATTGATATTAGACATTAGGATAAGGGAATGTGAGTTTTACTTCTTGCTACATTTTCCTTTTTTAAAAAAAGAAAAAAAAATCAAATTCTGTCTGTCCAGTTTGTGAAGACCATTCTGAATTTTGGGAACTTCATATATATGAATTTTGGGAAGTATATATATAAAATAACCAAAGTGTGTGTGTGTGTGTGTATATATATATATATATATATATATATATATATATTCTTGCCTATCCTTACCTAGGCACTGTCCTATCTTTTTGCAGTGCCCTCCTGGATATAATCCTGGCCACTGCTGGCTTTGATATGATCCTGCAAAGTCATTTCTCTAAGACACTTTTCTCTAGGAACTCAGCTGATGTGGAACTCTGTAGTTGTATCTTTATCCAGTCTTGGCTTTAATCGTCATATACCAGGCCTTTGATTTGATTTTTGTTTTATTCAGCTGCCTCTTCCACTCAACTAAAAATATATCCCTTAATCATTTCCATTCAGTATGTCTATGGTAATCCCTCCTCCCCTTGGGCACATTTCCACGTTAAATCAATTATGCTAATATGCTTCCATAAAATGATCTAATTAAGTCTAATTAGCTGATCTCTTTGTTCCAAACTTTCTTATCCTTCTGAGGTTGCACCTTTTGGGGTTTCAAAGTTACAGCTACAGAGTCAAGGAGTGCCATTCATACAAAAAAAAAATAAAATAAAATAAAAAATAATAAGGTCTGTCAGCTACATAAAAATAAAAAGACCCTGCTATTAAGCAAAACCAGGAAAAACAGAGTCTTAACAAGCTTGTTTCCTGGAGCCAAAGATCATAAGGAAACCCAGGCTGTCTTACATTAGAAACAGAAACATAATAAAACTGTCACAATAAGAAGTAGTAAAGACCTGATATTGCCATATTAGGACTCCAGAATGCACCCAGTCTACATACATTGCTATTCCATAACAATTTTGCACTTTTTAGTGATGTTCAGTTGGCATGTGGCTTTGCCACGGTATTAGTTTAAAAAACAGCAAGCATACATTGGGAAAAAATAACCCTTTTCTGAAGACATTATGTGTGAAATTCAATGCTAACACAACTTTTTATAAGAGCATAAATTTGGATTTATGGAAAATAACAATGCAAAAAAAAATTAACAACCTGATTCTATACTTCAAAGAGTCTTGGATTGCCTGAAAGACTAACAAGCTTTATTTGCCATTTGAATTTCAGGGCTGCAGCCTGGTTTGTCATATACATTCAGAAAACCTTAGGCCAAACAAAACTTGGCATTCTTAAGGGTGCCAAAAAGACACTCTCTTGTTTTTGCTGTAATGTATGACCATAATATTCCACTGAAAGACTGATCCTAGATCAATTTCAGTATGTCTGTTCCTGGCCAAGAGAGTCCTCATGAGGCTGGGATGCTAACTAGTGTTATAACATTTGTAGTATGTCAAAAAATCACTATCTTTGTTCAATCCACTGTTGATAGACTGCAGTTTTTGGATACATTCCAATTCTGCTATTTCTCTTTCTGCTCTGTCCATAAGCTCCAGTCCATTGACAGTGGCATGAACAGAGACAATGGTTTCCCGGCACATTACACATAATACAACACTAGTTAACACTCCAGCCTTATGAGAGTTCTCTTGGCTCATTTATCACATCTCCTCTCTCATTCCCAGCCAACATCATGCAATGTTCCAATAACTCCCTCCACCATTCATATGGTTATCTACTTACCTTGGCCTTAGGCAAGACCTTTCCTCTTGCCTTTTCCCCTCAACAACCATTGTTTTGTCAAAACTGAACATGCCAAGTCATTACAATACCCACAAGTTTTGCATTTCTATTGTTATTCCCACATGCAACCAGCTCATTCATAGCTATAAAGGTCTATTCTTAGGCACTTAACTCCATGCATCTGATGAAGTAGACTTGGAATATTATCGCACTAGCTGCCTTTCCCTGATCTGGGCATGGGCTAAGACCGGGCTGGGACCATGTCTTATCTCACAGCTCCATGCTCAAATCATTACAATCCTGTCCTTCTCCTGTCCTTAGCTAAAACTACTTCTTTTCTGTAATGGGAAACATTCTGTTTGGGGACAGGATGGTAACAATCTGGGCATGGAGCTGTGCAATAAGACATGGTCCCAACCTGGTCTCAGACCATGCCCAGATCAGGGGAAAGGCAGTGCTATAATCTTTTTAGTCTAGGAAAGCTTATGTTACCAACTTCTTTCTCTCAGTTAGCCTCAAAGGTGCAGCAAGACTCTTTACATACAGAGCCTATGCATATTTTTGAAGAGGTAAACGCCCGTTGGATTTAACCAGACTTATTCTGAATACATCCAGCTGATTTTAGTGGCTGCTATTTCTAGATATATGCAATAGAATCAGGTTCCAGGGTTTCTGTATTTATCTACACTTGCTTTTGAATCAGTCTCACTAGACTCAGTGGGGCTTACTGCATACTGGCAAAATATCCAGTCTCACAAAGCACATTCTCATAATACAGCATGATTTAATGCAGAATGAAATTATGACATGATCACTCATCCTAATATTCATTTCTTTCTTCATGAATTTTCTCTGTCCCATCTTGGTTTATTTAAGAGAATTCTTAATATTAATTCTATAATAGGACTTGTATAGCTTGCCACAGTGCATCCTGGTCTTTAAAATTATTTGTTTTTTTTCTTTATCTGTGAATTGTCAGGGCCTCATCCAGTGGTGCAGACTCAAGTCAATTGACTTGGACTCAAATCATACTCAGGTTACTTCAATGACTCTATTTGGGCTCAACTGGACAATAAATAACTTGTATATTTTTAGTGATTGACTTGCTGGTATCATTCACTTCAAGCAGCCAGGAAGCCTCACCCCTAGAGTGCTTGGCATTGTCTCAGAGGGAAACAGCAAATGTGTTAGGCAATGGGCTTCAGATGGAAGGATCATTCTAAAACTTTTGAAAAGCTTTAGAGGGCTTCTCTGATGTGCATGAGGGACAGGCTGCCAAGCAAACCTCAAGCCCATTGCTTAATGTGTTCACTGTTCCCTCTGAGAAATGTGCTCCACTTCCTTTTTCCCCTGTTAAATGTTGGCTCCCATACTTGAGACTCAACTTGAGATTTGGATTGAAAATATCTTGTAAGCACTTGAGAGTTGACTTAATAATAATAATAATAATAAATTTTATTTATAGCCCGCCCCTCTGCAAGCAATCGGAGCGGGGTACAACAAATTTTAAAACAGGCAACATTTAAAACATTCCCACGTCCCATAGTCCACCCTCCCAGCCCCTTAAAACAAGATTAAACCAAAAAGCAGTTAAAATATGACAATAAAATAAATAAAATAAGATAAAACATCCTAATGACACCAGAATCAGTGTAACAATTTAAAAACTTATCTAACCCCAGACCACAGTTATTCCGGGAAGGCCTGCCGAAAGAGATCCGTCTTTACTGCTTTCTTAAAAGCAGCAAGAGTGGTAATGAGACAGATCTCATCCGGCAGGCCATTCCAAAGTCTGGGAGCGGTTGCAGAGAAAGCCCTCTGGGAGGTCTGAGACAGCCTAGTTTTTATTGGCTGTAACAGATTCCTCCCAGAGGACCGCAGGGCGCGGGGGGGATCATGCGGGGAGAGGCGGTCCCTAAGATAAGATGGACCCAAGCCATGTAGGGCTTTAAAGGTTAAAACCAACACCTTGTACTGTGCCTGGAAACTAATTGGCAGCCAGTGGAGGGATTTAAGCACTGGTGTTATGTGCTCCCTCCTAGATGTTCCAGTGATCAACCTGGCTGCCATATTTTGTACCAGTTGTAGTTTCCGGGTTAGGCACAAGGGTAGCTCCATGTAGAGTGCATTGCAGTAGTCCAGACGTGAGGTTACCAGGGCATGTACCACAGTTTCCAAGTCCCTCATGTCCAGATAAGGGCGCAGTTGGCGTATCAGCCGAAGCTGATAACAAGCACTCCTGACCGCCGCATTCACCTGACTAGTCATGTGAAGCGACGAGTCAAGGAGAACCCCCAAACTGTGAACACAGTCCTTAGAGGAGAGTGTGACTCCATCCAGGACTGGAGCCTGTATTCCCAGATCTGGTTTCGGGCCTGTCACTGTGAGTACCTCCGTCTTGTCTGGATTCAACTTCAATCTGTTTTTCCTCATCCAACCCATTACCGCTCTGAGACAGTCATTAAGAGGAGAGACGCCATCTGAAGTCTGGGACGATGATCTGGTCACGGAGAAATATATCTGGGTGTCATCAGCGTACTGAAGACACCGAGCTCCATGCCTCCGAATGATCTCCCCTAGCAGCTTCATGTAAATATTAAACAACATCGGGGACAGGATGGCGCCCTGGGGGACACCACAATTAAGCTGAATTTTAGACAAACAACTGTCCCCGAGCCTCACCCTCTGAGATCTGCCCGAGAGGAAGGAATGGAACCACTGCAAAGCAGTGCCTCCAATTCCGAACTCTCTCAGACGATCCAAGAGGATGGCATGATCTATGGTGTCAAAGGCCGCTGAGAGATCCAAGAGCACCAACAGGGTCACACTACCCCTGTCGATGCCCAAGCGGAGGTCATCGGTCAGAGCAACCATGGCAGTCTCAACTCCATATCCTGTCCTGAAGCCGGTTTGAAATGGGTCAAGATAATCAGTTTCATCCAAGACTGCTTGGAGCTGAGAAGCAACTGCCCTCTCAATCACCTTGCTCAAAAAAGGGAGCAAGCAGACTGGTCTATAGTTGTTTCTATCCAGGGGATCCAGGGAAGGCTTTTTCAGGAGTGGCCTAACCGCCTCCTCCTTTAGGCAAGATGGTACATTGCCTTCCCTGAATGACGCGTTGATAGTGTCCCGAAGGAACACCTTCAACGTGTCCCCCCCCCAGACGACCAACCAAGATGGACAAGGGTCGAGGGGGCAAGTCGTCTTCTTCACCATTCCAAGCAGCTTGTCCACATCATCGGTACTCACAGATTGCAATTGATCCAGTAAAATGCCATCAACGGAGTTCCTGGAGGCCTCGTCTACGGACTCTGCCAAAGCAATGGTGTCCAGGTCAGCTCTTATCCGAGAGATTTTATCTGCAAAGTGAATATTAAAGGCCTCGCAGCAGGCTATCGTCAGGTTAAGTAGGGGGTTTGGCGCTGGAGGAACCTTCGTCAACTCCCCCACCACCCTAAACAGCTCTGCCGGGTGGGACTCTGCAGACGCAATGCATGCAGAACAGAAAGATTTCCGTGCTGCATGCAAAGCCTCCCTATAGGAATCAAGATGTTTCCTAAGGCGAGTTCTGTCGGATGAGAGTCGAGTCCTACGCCATTCGCACTCTAGTTGTTGTCCAGCTCGCTTCATCCTCCTAAGCTCCTCTGTGTACCAGGGCTTACAGTTTGAAGCGGGCTGGAAAGGACGCTTGGGAGCGATTGTGTCAATAGCCCTGGTGAGATCGGTGTTCCAGGTGTCCACCAGGGCTTCGACAGAATCACCGGCGCTACCAACCATTAGACCCTCTAAGGCTTTCTGGAAACCAATTGGTTCCATTAGCCTTCAAGGGCGGACCGTTCTAATGGGTCCACCACCCCCAGGAGGGTGGACAATAGCCTTTAGTTCTACCCTGATCAGAAAATGATCCGTCCATGACAGTGCGGAGGTTTTTTAACCTCTGCCCATGGATATTCCTGCTCTGTACTAAAGACCGCATTGAGGGTATGACCAGCACAATGTGTGGGCCCGCTGACAAACTGGGATAGGCCCATGTTAGTCATGGTATCCATGAACTCCCGAGCCGCGCCAGTTAGATCTTGTAAGCTGGTTTCGAGTGGAATGTTGAAATCGCCCAGAACCAAAAGTCTGGGCGATTCCAGCAACAACTCAGAAACCAGGGCGGTCAACTCGGTTAGGGAGTCTGTTAAGCAACGGGGTGGCCAGTATACTAACAGAATCCCCAAACTATCCCTGGTCTTCAGGCTAAGGCACATACACTCGATGTGAGTCATTTTCCGGATAGGCTTTCTGATCACGGTCAAGGTGTTCCTATGAACCAAGGCTATACCACCCCCCCGCCCACTTTCCCTCACCTGCTCACTAACTGAGTACCCGGCTGGGAGGGCCTGCGCCCATATTGCGGAGCTGGCGTCCCCCAGCCAGGTCTCAGTGAAGCATGCCAGGTCGGCCGCCTCATCCACTAAGAGATCGTGGATGATATGGGTCTTATTCTTGACCGAGCTGGCATTGCAAAGGAGCAGGTTGAGGGTCAGTGGAATGGTTGGCACGCTCTCCAAGTTATCCTGGGCAACAGAGCAAACTGAAGGAGGGATAGATATTAAGCATCGATCCCTCCTTCTTTTGTAACATTTGTTGGCTCTGTTACCGCCATACCTTCCCTGCCCCCACACCACCTGGATATCCGCTCCCAGACCATGGTCAACACTGCAGTGCAGAGGGGGAGACAAGTAACCAGCTGACTCCAGTCTCTAGATCGAGCGGCAACTGCATAGATAAGGAAAAGAGAGAGGATGTAGGAGGGAGGTGATCCTCCAAGGCCATCTAAAATAATAACAGCCCAACCACTGAGTCCTCCAAGCAGTTTAAGATCTTCAGGCAGCCCAAGGCAGCCCGGAGTACTGCTACCACGCCACTTTAAAGCGATTGGGGCCCAGAACGGGTCCAGATAGCAATTCACTCTCCCCGCGGTGCGCCGCCGGAGAGGCAAGGCTCGGTGGGGCCATTAAGGAGCCCAGATGGTCCCGCCTTCCTCCTCCTCCATGCCGCGCCGCACCTGACAGGCTCGGTGGTAATTGGAGCCTGGAGCTGGCCCAGATGGCAGTTCACTCTCCCCGCCAGCACTCCTCCCAGTTCACGCTGCCTCAGCTTGCCCAGGACTGCCAGGTGATGGTGATCAGGGCTGGCGCTCACTCACACGGTCCTCCTCCAGTGGCCCAAGGATGCCTCCTCCACCGCTGTGCTGCCCAGGGTGGTATCTGAGGGTTTTTAAGCCCTCTGGTGTCCCTGGGTTCCACTGCTGGCGCGGTTTCTCTGAGGGCTGTGCAGGTGGAGACAATCAGGCACAGTCCTCTCCAGTCCAAGGACGGCGCCTCCGCTGCTGTGCTGGCCAGGGACAAGGTGGTATCTGAGGGTTTTTAGGCCCTCTGGTGTCCCTGGGTTCCACTGCCAGCGCGGTTTCTCTGAGGGCTGTGCAGGTGGAGACATTCATGCACAGTCCTCTCCAGTCTAAGGACGGCGCCTCCGCCGCTGTGCTGCCCAGGGACAAGGTGGTATCTGAGGGTTTTTAAGCCCTCTGGTGTCCCTGGGTTCCACTGCTGGTGCGGTTTCTCTGAGGGCTGTGCAGGTGGAGCAATCAGGCACAGTCCTCTCCAGTCCAAGGACGGCGCCTCCGCCGCTGTGCTGCCCAGGGACAAGGTGGTATCTGAGGGTTTTTAAGCCCTCTGGTGTCCCTGGGTTCCACTGCCGGCGCGGTTTCTCTGAGGGCTGTGCAGGTGGAGACAATCAGGCACAGTCCTCTCCAGTCCAAGGACGGCGCCTTTAGACTTAAATGTAGAGACTTGAGACTTAACTTGAGACATGGAGTAAAATACTTGAATACATCGCTATCACATTATGCAGAAATAGTAGTGTGATTCCACTTACCTGCCATGGTTCATCCTGTGGAATCTGGGATTTGTAGTTTGGTCAGATGCACCAGAGGAGCTCTCTGAATGAGGATTGTAAATGCTCCATCCTTGACTGTTAATCACAGCATTCCATAGGCTGCAGCCATGATGGTGTAAATGCAATAATAGTATTACAGCTGTGTCATGAGTAAGACCCCCAAGTTACAGGGTGCTCATATAATACTGCAAAGGAACAAATTTGATCTGGTTTTATGATTCTGTATGTCATGCTTGCTGATATGGCCATGCATTCCTTCATTCATAAAACATATCTTGTACAACTTTATTATGGCCATCATAAAACATATCATCTTGATATAGCCACATGTACAAGATGAGCTAAAAGCATGCATTTCTCATTCCTTTGTCTGCATAAGCCCGTCTTGTTACCCTCATGAAAGCATTTTATACCAGTGTTAATCACATCAGTCAGTTTGAAACTCATATTTTCATGACTTTAAAGCCAGGAGTTGAAGGTGTGGGTATATAAGAATGCATATTGCTTATATTTTCAAGTAGTGTAAGGGATGCATTAAATTCAGATGACTCCCAAACTGAAATAGGTTGATTTGCAAGATACCCAAAGTGAAGTGGGACTCCTCCAAAGCAGACCAAATCTGAATTTGAACACTGCAGGAAAGGAATTAGGAATCTCAACTAGAAATGACACAGATAGTGACTGGCATCCTGTTCTATAACTTTTGTTATTATGTGCCTTAAAGTTGTTTCGAATTCATGGTGAGCCTAAGCCCATACGGGGTTTTCTTGGCAAGTTTCTTCAGAGGGGTGGGGGTTGCCATTGTCATCCTCTGAGGCTGAGAGAGTGTGACTTGCCCAGGGTCACCCAGTGGGTTTTTATAGCTGAGTGGGGATTTGAACCCTTGTCTCCAGAGTCATAGTCCAACATGCAAACTACTACACCATGCTATGAAATCATAAATCTACCTTATGACATTACAATTTTCTTTTAGATGCAATGTTGTGCATACAGTGTCCAAAATCTCCCAGTGCTACCCCACAAAACATATTCTTTCAGCCCTCTCCAATACAGTCATTTCTGTGTTGCCAGAAAGCAGGAGGATAAACAAAGATGCAGCTAGCTTTCTTCCTATAACTGGACATGTTGTAAAAGGCATTTCCTAGGTGATGGTTGTTGCAGAGTATCTAGATACAGAATGCATCTCTGCTCATCCTTCCACTCTGTGGCGACATGGAAGTGCTGAGGAGGGTAGCCTTGCTGAAAAGTTAGGTTTCGGGGTAGTATTGGGAGATGTAGCTACAGTGATGTAGCTTCTCCTGAGACAGGATCTCAGCCATTTTATCTCCAAAAATTCTCCACAGATTCTCAATAAGAAGGAAAAGATCAAGTTGTTGAGAAGGGGCAGGGGGAGAGAGAATGCAATAAAGATTTTTGACTGGCAGATCAAACTTCTAATCACAGTGAATGTTTTTCATCCCAGAGCTCTCTGATACCATTACATTGTGGGAAAGATGTTGAATAAGTTTATTTTAGGACCGATCCAGTGCTCAGTAGTTTTTCCAAGCTCTGTTTTAAACAAAAGAGCAGATAATCTGTAATTCTAGATTTGGATGTTGGAATGGGGAACATGTAGCCTAGAACTTCCATCACCTCTGCCCATTGACCAAGATGGGAGTTGAGTCCAACAACAATTATAAGACTACATTTCCTCCCAGCCTGATTTAAAGTCTTACAGTGCTGAATTTCAAAGTAACTATATTTTATGTCTAAAAATTGCTAGAATTCTTGTGAGAAGAGTATAAAAAGATGTAGGGCAGAATGTTATTGAAATGTGAAATACAGGATCTTGAGAGGGGTTGTCTGTCTGATGTCAGATGCCTCCTCTTTTCTCTTGACACATAAACATATGCATCAGTTCTCTTTGCATCTTTGATATGGAGTCATAATTTCCTTTAAAATAGCATTTTCTAGATTAATTAGGAAAGGTGACATAATGAGAATGGTTAAAAGATGAAATAGATTGAGGCCAGCACCCATGAGTCTTTTACCTTGAGAGAGCTTGTTAGCTTCAGTATGTCTGTTCCAAAATAAGTCATTTTACGCTTACAGTATCTGTGTTTCTCTAGCTTTCAATTAGGTTGCTTCCCCTGCTTATATGAGTCATACTCATCACAACTGAAATCTGAATGCAGTGTCTCCTAGAAGTTAGGAATCCATTAAGAACTGAATATCAATAGAAAGGAAATTGTGATAACAACTCTTATACACTTGTTCCACTTGCCAAAAACTTTAACCATATGTGCAATACACATGTGTTAATTCTTAGCAAAACAGGATGTACGAGGGAGGTATTGTAAAGTTTTAATTATCACCTTTAAAAAAAATTGACAGAACGTTTATTTTAATTTGTAGTTGTTAACTTTTTTCTTCATAGTCACCATCCAGATTTACACATTTCCCCCAGCATTTCTTGACCCTCTGAATACCATTATTGTAGAAGTCTGCAGATTGTAACTTAAACCACTCTTCCACCTCATGAATGACATCATTTGTGTTGTCAGACTGGCAACTTCACAATGGATTTTTCATTTCTGGGAACAAGAAAAAGTCACTTGGTGTGAGGTCTGGAGAATAAGGTGGATGCTGCAAAATCTCAAAGCCACATGCCCTTGCTGTAACCTGAGATGAGTGAGCTGGTGCATTGTCAGCTAGGAGAAAAATGCCTCTGGAAAGCATACCACAGTGTTTCTTTTTCAGAGTATCTCACAACTTGTCCAGGAGATTGCTGTAGTATGTGCCAGTGATGGTTTGTCCCTTTGCAAGGTAATCTGTGAGAATGACTCCACGACAGTCCCAAAAACCTGAGAGCATGACCTTCCCTGCTGACTTTTGCACCTTTGCCTTTTTTGGGGAAGGGGAATCAGCATGCTTCCACTCCATGCTCATGGTTTGGTCTCTGGATCATACTGATAGACCCATGATTCATCCATGGTTACTAGACGACCAAAAAATTAAAATCCTTTTCATCCTGTTCCAGCAGCATTAACATCTGTCTTGAAAAGTCATGCCATGTTTGTTTTTGGAAAGGTGTTAGCAAATGTGAAACCCAGTGTGCAGACACCTTAGACATGTGCAGTTCATCATGAATAATTTTCCACACACTACCATAACTGAGGCCAGTTTCATTCATGATCATTTGGATGGTTGCTCAACTGTCTTCCAGGATTAAACACTCCCCTTTCTTCACTGTGTCTGCATCGTCTATCAATGATGGTCTTCTAGGTCTTGGCTTTTCTGTGAGGGACATGTGATCAGTTTGGAAATTCCTTTTCCACCTCACAGTAGTGTCATAAAATGGGCAATCATTTCCATAAGCTACCATCATCTCATCATGAATTTGCTGGGCACTATTACCCTTTAAATGCCGGAACTTTATCATGCTGTGAGCCTCATTCTTTTCCATCTTACACTTTAGTCACATCTGGCAAACCTGTAACAAAAATAAAAGACACAATGATGACACTGACAAAATTTCATCAATATACCATAATATACCATAATAATGTCTGGGTGATAATTATTACTTTATGATACCCCCTTGTACTTGTCTGAATTAGGATTCTTCCTTTAAAAGTGGTAACTAAAACAACTTCATTTATAACAAAATGTCCACACACAACTTTTATGCTAATTCATTAGGGGTGTATACTAAAAAAAATAAATAATAATAAAAAAAAATTAGTTAAAGACTATATGCCATTATGGATTGAGTATTTCTTATCTGGAATTACAAAATCCAAAACACTCCAAAATACAAAATCCACATAGATGGCTGAGATAGTGACATCTTTGCTTTCTGATGCTTCAGTGTACACAAATTTTGTTTCATGCACAAAATATTAAAAATATTATATAAAAATTACCTTCAGGCTGTGTATATAAGTTATATTATGAAACTTAAATGAATTTTGTGTTTAGATATGGGTCCCATATGCATATGCAAATATTCCAAAATCCAAAAAGAATTAATCCAAAATCTAAAAACATTTTTTTGTCCCAAGCATTTTCGATTAGGGAGACTCAACCTGTACTGTTTTGACTTTTTAAGTATCATTGTGTTGTTTTTCCTGATTGGTTACACAGCAAAAAAACTAGTTCTCAAGCCAATCTAATTATACTTCCCTATCAAATGAGGATAAAGGAGACTGCTGGAACTGAAATCACTGCTTGGCTGATGCATAATATTCTTGACACTAGGAGTGGAGAATGTATGCCCCTGGATGTTGTTGTATTACAATATCCCTAACTGTGCTTTCAGAGGGGGGTGGTTAAATAGTAGTGCTCTAATGCCCTGTTTCCATCTCCAGGGTATGTAATATGTGCTCTGACACAAAGAGGAAATATTTTGTTTCCCACCTCAGGTAATGGAAAATTTTGGGGCACTCAGATCAGAATGATCTCTTTATGAGGTACATCAGTAGTTCAATCGCTTGTGTGTGTAACTTGGTCTGTGCAGGGGAGTGTGGAAAGGTACATAAAGAGAGACACCTAACAGCACTGAGAGTAAAGGGAAATAAGTGAGAGTAAAGGGGCCTGTGTATTGGATCAAAGCAGAAGGAAGCTGCTAAGGTGCATAAAAAGAAGATTCTTAGAACTTGAAGGGATGCAGGAGGAAAAAAGCAACAAACTGAGCTCCCAAACACTTCATTTCCTATTCCTAAATTTAACATTTTGAACAAATGAGCCAGCCCCAAATCGAAGTGGTGGGTGGAATTAAAAGGGGAAAAAAAGAATGGAAGATCTCATAGTTACTGATAAATAGAGGCAGTAGCTTTTACTTTGTCTACTGATTATGTGGATTCTCCCTCCCTCTCCCTCCTTCTCAATATAAATCAAGAACATGATGAAAACAATGAAGAGAAGTCCATTCCTTTTTACTGGAGGAACAGCTGTTTGGAGACCTGCACTCTCCCTGGTGAAGTTAGCAGGAAAACTCCCACTGCTTTTAATAGCACCCTTGGGGAAAATCTGAAGCTCACAGTATGCTCCCATAGGCACATCAGAGATAAAAAGACAGTAGTGCAGAGCATTACATGAGCCGTTCAATCCATGCCTGTTAAGCTCCTTCAGTTCAAACTGAATAAAATGCTGCAACCAAATGCTGCTAGTACTGTCATCTAGCCCAGAGGAGCAAATGCCACCAGGATGATGGCATATCATCATTTTATCCATGCCAGTGGAATTGTTGTACATTGAATCATTTCCGCTTAGTAGTATCTGGTCTCAATCAGAAACCTGTATCTTTATTTCTTTAATTTCTCCTATACGTTGCCCTCTAGCTGGCACTCTCACAATGGAAACACACTAAGGACTTTATCACAGGGGGGAAATCCTGTATAGAAATGGGATTTAAAAGGTGGGGAAACCCCACAAAAGTGGGTAGATTTTCATGCACATTGATTTTAAATGGT
The DNA here is from genome assembly GCA_026167975.1 of Phrynosoma blainvillii. Classification (NCBI taxonomy): domain Eukaryota; kingdom Metazoa; phylum Chordata; class Lepidosauria; order Squamata; family Phrynosomatidae; genus Phrynosoma; species Phrynosoma blainvillii. Next base: position 246,766,245 of record JANUYF010000001.1, on the reverse strand, counting down.
GCTTAACCTGAACAGAAAGTAGTCAAATTTACTTTTGGGATTTTCTGAAAGGAAAATGAAGTAGCTTTTGACTACTTTCCATTCAGGTTAACCACACTTTAACATTGACGTCATGTGAAAATCTACCTACTTTTGCAGGGTTTTTTCCTATTTAAATCCCATTTCTGTACAGAATGTTCCCTGTATGATAAAGTCCTAAAATAAAAGCAATAATACAACTACCAGATCCTTCCAGGCACTATGGCCCTGCCAGTTGGGGGATTCTTGGATTCGCAGTGCAAAAAAGAAACTTATCCAAGTTTTGTTAGGTTACATGGAAATGCAACAACTAAAAAACAACAAACCATGCCTAATTATATATATAATAGTTGTTTTTAAACAGTACCTCTTCCACACTGATTATTTGTTTGCTAAGACCTACTCCTCCATGCATTATTGTACTGTTTAGTCATTACAACTTAGTTCTATGGGGAACATCAAGACACCACATCAGAAACAATTGTCAGTGCTGGTTAAAATCAAAGATATAGCTGTGTTTGTCTAGACTGGTATGCAAGGGGATCTTGTAGCACATTTGAGACTTACTGAGAGAAAGAAATTGGTAGCATAAGCTTTTGAAGACTTAAGTCTACTTTAATAGATGCATGGAGTGAAGTGCCTAGGAAAAGACCTTTAAAGCTATGAATGAGTAAATAGAAAGTAGTAATTACCCTGATTCATGGAGATACTCCCTTACTACGCTAATATATAAAGAAAATAAAGACCCTGAAGATGTTAGTAATTATCGACCCATTGCATTACTAAATACTGACTACAAAATATACACAACAATCTTAGCAGCTAGATTAAAAAAGGTATTATCAACGCTGATTCATGAAGAACAAGCAGGATTCCTGCCTAGAAGATATCTAAAAGATAACATCAGAACAACATTAGATATTCTGGAGTCATATGAGATCTATAAATCTAAGAAGTTAGGAATGGTGTTCCTAGACCTAGAAAAGGCCTTTGATAATGTGAGCTGAGAATTTTTGGACCTATTATTGCAAGAAATAGGAATGACAGGAAAAATTCTAAATGGAATCCGTCAAATACATAACATACAAAAAACCCAAATTCTGGTAAATGGAGAAAAAACAGCAGTATGCAATATAAAAAAAAGGTACACGTCAAGGGTGCCCTTTGTCACCTCTACTTTTCATTATTGTAATGGAAGTATTAAATACGAAAATAAGAAGCGATGATAAGATTCATTCCCCCAAAATTGGTAAATATCAATATAAGCTTAGATCATTCACGGATGATTTAGTTATATTTCTTAGTGAACCATCTAAAAGTATAAATAGATTAGAAGAAATATTAAAAGAATATAGTTCAATGTCAGGATTAAAAGTAAATAAACTCAAAAGCGGAATTATAACAAAAATATATATCAAAAGAAGAAGAAGAAACACTAAAAAACCAATCAGGATATCAAATATTTTAAAAAGTAAAATACCTTGGAATAACAATCACAAAAAAGAATTCGGACTGAAATAAAAATAATTACATACCAACATGGAAAGAAATTAAAAAAGATCTGGAAACATGGGAGAAAAAACAACTTTCCCTATTAGGAAGAATCGCCACAATACAGATGAACGTATTGCCTAAGATGTTATATTTATTTCAAACAATTCCCATTCATTTGACTAAGCAACATTTTCGTATTTGGAATAAAGACAGTAAATTTATCTGGAAAGGAATAAAACCCAGAATTAAAGCAGAGAATCTAAAGGATAGAAAAGAAAAAGTAGGCTTAGGTCTGCCGGATATTGAATTATATTACAAGGCAAGCATATTATTATGGGTAAAAGATTGGATTTTACTTGAAAAGTCAAAATTGTTGGAACTAGAAGGAATTGATCTAAAAATGGGATGGCATTCATATCTTTGTTATGATAAAATTGCTTTAGACAAAGGATTTAATAACCATTTAATAAGGAAAAATCTCTACAGAATATGGAAAAAATATAAGAAACATCTATATAAGAAGTTACCACAATGGACCTCACCACAAGAAGCCCATCATAAAAAAGAAGCACTTGAACAAGAAAATTGGATTACATATGAAGAGATGTTAATAAAATCCAAATATGGTCCTACATTAAAACCTAGAGAAAAAAATACAGCAGGATAAGATCAACATTAATTGGCTCAAGTATATGCAGATAAAAGAAGATTTTAAGAAAGATGTAGAAAAATATGGAATTGAGGAAGAAACATTTTTTTTGACAAAATACTGAAAGAAGGTGAGAAACATTGGATAAAAAAGACATATAAGTGGCTATTAGAAATAAAAACAGGAGAAGTGATAAAGCAAAATATGATAATATGGATGCAGAATATAGGACATACAATACCCTTACAAAGTTGGGAAAACACATGGAAATACTGCAACAAATTCACAAAATGTAACACATTAAAAGAAAATTATCATAAGGTATTACACCGGTGGTATATCACTCCTTCAAAATTAGCTAAAATAAACAAAAATTATGAAAGCAAATGTTGGAAATGTAAGGAAGAGACAGGAACCATGTACCACATGTGGTGGAAATGCAAGATAAGTAAAATATTCTGGATAGAAATTTGGAAAAAAATGTTTGAGATCATTCAGAAAAACATTCCCTTTAAGCCGGAATTGTTCTTATTAAATATTATTGATGTGATAGAATGCAAATTAAATCAGGATGAAAAAAGCATTATACTTTACATGGTCACAACAGTGCGAATTATCTTAGCTAAATACTGGAAATCCGAAGTAACACCAACGGTAATGGAATGGCAAACTAAATTATTTGAATTTATAACAATGGACAAATTATCAATGTACACAGCAGGGAAATCATTTCAACAATACGAAAAAAAATGGGAAAAAGTAATGAACAAAATATAGCTGGAGATTATTATTATTATTATTATTATTATTATTATTATTATCTTTTCTCTGTTTAATTGATGTATAATGATTTTTGTAGTATGTATACCACTGTCACCTCTTCTATAATATATGATTTATTAAATTATGAAAACCAAATAAAAATTAAACTTAAAAAAAAGCTATGAATGAGTAGGTTGCATGTGTGAACATCAACAGAAATGCAAAACTTGTAATTATGGTGATGGGGTAATAAATTTTGTTTTAATGATGGCCAGTGGGGAACAAAAGTGGGATGAAAGATATCATCTAAAGCCAAAGTGAGTAGATAACCATATGAATGGTGGAGAACGCTATTCGAATGTAGTATGAGGCTAGCTGGGAACCAGAAAGGAGATGTGATAAACTAGGCATGAGAGCCCCCATGAGGCTGGGATGTTAACTAAGATTATAATATGTGTAGTGTGCCAGGAAACCATTGTATTTGTTCAACCCTCTGTTAATGGACTGGAGTTTGTGGATATATTCCAATTCTGCTTTTTCTCTTTGTGTTCTTTCTTTGTAGCTTTTTCATTCATGTGTGGCTGTTCTGAAATCCAAGATGGAATATCCAGGAACAGTGAAGTGTTCTACAGCTGTTTTTTGTGTGTTTCCACTCCAAATGTCTGATTTATGTCTGTTTATCCTCTGGCAAAGAGACTGGCCTATTTGCAGGATGTTGAGTAATGAAGGGCATTGTTGACAGAGGATAGCATATATCACATAGAGGATGAGCAAGTGAATATGCCTCTAATATTGTGGGTGGTGTCATTAGGTCCTGTGATGACCATTCCTGTAGGCAGAATTGGCATCTGGGTTTGTGGTGAACTTTTATACCATCTCCACAAATGTGTTTGTTTTCCTCCTGTAGGTAAGTAACTGAGATTAGGAGTCTGTTTGTAAAGGCCTGCCACCAAGAGCCCTTAAGAAGACCACATTACTGTTCAGAATAGGTTATAGTTCATTATGACGATACATCTGAGTGGTCTCAGCTGGGAGCTGTATGTGACCACTAACAGTTGCTGTCATTTTATATCTCCAGACTGTTCTACAATAGATTAGTCCTGGGTACAAATCATGTCTTGTTGATTTTTTTTGAACATCATATGGTGAGTGCTGTAGCTTGAGGAATGCTTGTTGCAATTACTTGAGTCTCTGTTTTGTGGGTCTGCGCAGATGAGATTCTATTAGAAGGCTTGGATTTGGTAGTTTGTTCTGGGTGGAAACTGGAGGCATATAAGTATATGTAATGGTCAGAGGGTTTGCAATATAGTGTGTGCTTAGATATCCAATATGTAGCTGTACAATAGTGTCCAGAAAGTGAAATTGTTCTATGGATAGTTCCAGGCAAAGATTCAGACTACAGGGAAAGTTGTTCAAATTTTAGTGGAATGTCTTGAGTGAGTCAGAGCTTCTGTCAATGTTTTTTTTTTCCATTCCTGAATGAAAGCAAAAATATCAGTTGCTTTGTTAATTGCCTTTGAATCAACTTCAATTTATAGTGACCCTATGTATGAGAGACCTGTTAGTCCCTTGTCATCAACTGCCCTGCTCAGGTCTTTCAGACACAGGGCTGTGGCTTCCTTGATTTTTGCTGCATATGCACCACAGAAATAATGCAGCTTGTCACTGCTTTAACTGCCATGGTTCAATGGTATGGAATCAGGATTTGTAGTGTGTTTTGGCACCAGAGCTCTCTGACAGAGAAGGCTAAATATCTCAGAAAACTACAGATCCCAGCATTGAGCCATAGCATCTAAAAACAGTGTCTATCTGCATTATTATTTCAGTGCAGATGTAGCCTGATTCTATCCACCTGTAATATGATCTTCCTCTTTTCCTACTGTCTTCCATTTTACTAAACAATAGATCAGTGCTTCTCTATTGCTCATTTTCTGTAGGTTTGCACAAAAACACCACTGTTTTTTCTCCTGCAAAGCCTGATGTTTTTGGCAAAAGCTGCCATATATTAGGCAAAATAAAAAGTTTTCATGCAAATGATTTTTTCATAAAAGTTGGAATGTAAAAAGTCCCCACAAATGCACAAAAACCCTTATATTTTTGCCCTGCAAGGACAGTTTTTTGATATATATAGATTTACATCTGTAGTATTATGGGAATAGCTGGGTGAGGGAATATTTAAAACTTAGAAACATGCATTCTCTCTGAAAAACTTTTCTCATAAACAGGATGGAGTCATTTTGCTAATAACATATTTAGTATGAGTAAAAAAATGTAGACAGCTTAATATAACAACTAGAGAGTGATTTCCTAGCAGTAGACTTCCAGAATTCAGCCTTCCTCCAGATAGCGTTACAGTATATTTTTTATCTAACTCCTCTTTGGGAATTGCTAAATTCTTTTGCACAGTTATTTCCTTCATGCAGAGAGTTACATAATTCAATTTTCCTTAAGCTATATACAGACATTGACTCTGGAGGTAATACTTCCTGGAAGCATAAGGTAGAGATTGAAATCCTAATAACATCTGTACACTCAAGGACAGGAGAAGTGTTTATTAGAAAAATAAATATTTGATCTGATTATTAGAAAATCAGATCAAATATTTAAAGTGAACCACAAAATGTGCATACCAGTACAACATAACAAGAAGACAATACATTATTTAAACTACCCAAGTGTAATACTTGCCTTTCATTTTAAAGATATTACTTATTCCCTGTAAGTGGTGCTGTTTCAGATTTCTTCTAAAATATTCTGTCTCCAAGGTAAAATACACTGAACATCCTCTTCTACAGCCTCTCCTTCCTCCCTGGAACTCACCCACACTCATTCCCATTGTAACCTCTCCCTCCTGACCACTTTTCATAGATTCAAACTGAGTTTATAAAGCTGAGAGGATAAAAAGGGCTGGAAAAGTATATTTTTATTTTATTTTTTAAAAAACTCCTTAGTCTATCAGTGGACCACAGCACATTATAGACTGTCATAGTCTGATCATTGACAATAAATAGTCAAGCTGCTGCAGGCCATCCATCCAAATATTTGTTGTTGTGTGCCTTTAAGTCATTTCAGATTCATGGTGTTCTAAGAGGTTTTCTTGGTAAGATTTGTTTATAGGAGATTTGCCATTGCCTTTCTTGGAGGTTAAAAGTATGTGATTTTAGAAGGTCAACTAGTGGGTTTCATTGCTGAGTGGAAAATAAAACCCTGGTATCCAGAGTAATTGTCTAACACTCAAACCACTACACCATGATGGCTCCATCCAACTCTATACTCCCATAAATACACAGGCTAGAATCCAGTTATGTGGACATGACTGGAGATTATTCTCTTATATGTCTGTTTGGGCATTTTGTACAATGAGCTGTTCACTAGCTCTTTGCACAAAGTGAAATCCCCACCAGGCAATTTTCTGGAGATATAGCTCTCTCTCCCTAGCTGTAAAACAGCAGCTGGGTGCTCCCTGGTTAATTCCCTCTCCTTCAGCCATAATTGTAGTGGTAATATACCCAGCACTTGACAACTGATGGTGGGAGCTGCACTCCTCACACTTTTGAGCTAGGAACTCAGCTAGAGTTTTGATTTTGGGTTTCAGCCTTTCTACTTCTGTACTAATACAGACAATCCTCATATCAACCTCTTCTACACAACTAAGGTCCATTGCAGACTGGCCCAAAGGGCTGGCTGGAGGTGGAGTTGGGGCAGGGCATCCACACAATGGCTGCCCCAACCCCACCCCAATGCCATCTGGCCATACACATGGTGCACGACATCAGTGCGCCCTCCCGACGCAGCGTTTAAACATGATGCGCTGAAAGGGCATGGAAGAGCTGCAGCACCAGCTCTTAGGCCAGCCTTTTACTGCCCCTAAAAGGAGCAGCATTTTGCTGCTCTTTTGGGGGTGGCAAAAAGGAAGCTTGGAGCCGTGGCATGGGGTTGCCGCAGCCCCGATCCACCACTTCCCGGGGTGGCTCTGTGCCGCCCCAAACAGCCAGTGTGCATCGGCCCTAAGTTTCAAACCAATCCAATGATATGTTTTCTGTGAATAAGCCATTGAATCTACTGCTCCTATTACATTTCTGATTATAATAGTAGATTGTGCTTCATCTGACTCAGGCTTAAAATAGGGCCATGACTATGACTCTATAATCATGGCCATAATTTATTTCAAAAGCAATTATGAATGTCTTCAACTACTTCCCTCCAAATAACAGTATCCCAAATTTGTTTTTGTTTTTCTGTATCCCCTCATTACCAAGGGTAATGCTGACAAACACTCCATTGGAAGTCAGGGATAATCACCCAGTATGGTCAGGTTTACACTATTGTCCATTTCATCACTTCTAAATTATACTGCTCAAAACTTAGGAAGCTGTTATGGATAAAATGTTCTGGAAGCACCTAATGCATTAATATTTCTCCTCTAAATTGCATTAATATTCCTCCTCTAAATTGTTTGTCATCAGGGTACAATATAGAAATAACTATTACAATTATCCTAGTTAATGAAGTTTGCAGGACGAACTCAGGACCTTTACCATAAATCAGCATTTATATATCTAGATAATAGTTGGCTACAATATAAACAAAATAACCCTTGCAGTTGACCTTTGCTTGCCAGCCTCTTTCAGAAATGCAATGTACATTTTATATACGTAATAATATAATACTTGAGCTGTTATTAAAACTGGCCAACTTATCCTCTATAGCCATCTGCTATAGTATGGAAATCCCTTTGCTTAATTGGCACTATCTTACATTTACAGTAAGAAAACTAAGAACAAAATGTAGCTCTGAGATCATGAGTTTTCACTGTTTATCAAATTGTAAGCATCCCCCCTTTTAAAGGGGGTGTGTAGGGACAAAGGTAAAGTGGATATATGTTGCTATTGTTTAGTGGTGTTTTATATGTATCATATATGTTTTTGTTTATATGTTCTTTGTATGTGTACTTTTTGTTATTTGCATTGTGTTTGTTCTTTTTATATTTTAAGGTCATGAAAATTAATAAAAATAATTTTATATCAAATTGTAAACATCTCTGTATGCTAGCCATAAAACAAATGAGATGCCCCTCTTTTAGGAGCTTGACTATAATTTTCCATGTTTCTTCCTTTATAAATGCCCCCTCTCATATATAAAAATTTTTCCCCTCAGAAATAACTATGAGAGCATGAGAGCTTGTGTAAGAGGTCCAGAGACACATTCATTGCATACTGAGGATTTCCAGGTCAAAGAATGGAGGCTCCAGGCACTTTGAAAACATTTAGCTTTTTCCATCTCCCTATTTGTATCTAAGTGTATTGGTTCTCCTATGTCTTGCGCCCATTTAATCATTACGGCTTTAATTGTCTCGATTTCCAGATCTCTTTTTTTTAGTATCTTGTAATATTTTGATACGTGTTTATTCTCCTCTCGAAATATAATTTTGTCTATTTCATTATCCTTTATCGCAAATCCATTTAGTTCTTTATCTTGCCTATATTTGACCTTTAATTGATTGTGCAGGAACCAATTTATATTTACATTTTCCTGTTTTAGGATTTCTATAGTTTTGAAATGGTGGTTTTTCTCCGTGTCTATTTCTAATGTGTCTTTATAGCTTGTCCATTTTTCTACAATGTTCTTTGTCCTCTTATAAAAGGCTTCTTGTACTGAGATCCATAAAGGTGTTTTTGTGTAATATTGTTTTTTTTTTAATCTTGTTCCATATATTTAACAATGTTCTTCTAATTATATGATTATTAAAATCTTTATTTACAGCTGTTTTATCATACCAGAGGTATGCATGTATGCCAAACCTTAAATCCCAGCATTCAGTGTCTAATCTTTCTTCATTCTCTAGCTTGATCCAGTCTTCCAACCATGTAAGACACGAGGCCTGATAATACAATTTTATGTTTGGTGCCGCCATTCCTCCTTTAGTTTTTTCTTCAGTTAGAATCTTCCATTTTGTCCTCAGTTTCTTTCCCTCCCACAAGAACTTAGACAGCTCCTTTTGCCACATATTGAAACGTTTTTCTTTAACTAGAATTAGAAGGTTCTGAAATAAAAACATTAACCTGGGTAAGATAGTCATCTTTATGACAGCCATCTTTCTTGAAAGGGATAACCGTAGCTTTGTCCATTTTACTAAATCGGTCTTAATTTCTTCCCAAGTTTTCCCGTAATTGTTTTGGTATAAGTCCACATTCTTTTTCATTAACACAATCCCTAGATATTTTACTTTGGTTTGTATTTTAAATCCTGTTTTTAAACTTAGATCATTTTCTTCTTTGACATATTCTTTGTTAAGATGATAGTTTTGTCTTCATTAATTTTGAAGCCAGAATAGCTTCCAGATTCCTTTAAAGTATAAATCAGGTGCTCTATGCTTTCTTCCAGATCTTCCAGGAAGCACATCAAGTCATCAGCATAGGCTTTCAGTTTGACATGCATTTTTTTTTTTTATATTTTCACTCCTTTAATATTTTTATCTTATTTTTATGTTTAGTATTTCTAAAATTATAATGAACAACATCGTGACATCGGACATCCTGATGGGTACCTTTTTCTATTTTTATGCAATCTGTTTTTTCTTCATTAATTATTAATTGTGCTTTTTGATCTTTATATATAGCTCTCACCCAGGATTCAAATTTGTCTCCAATGTTCATTCTTTTCAGTACCTCCATCAGGAATGTCCAATTTACCCTGTCAAAGGCTTTCTCTACATTGATCATTAACATCGCTAGCTTTTTATCATTATTGTATTCAAAATATTCGATAACATCAATCACCGTCCGTATGTTATTTTTAATGTAACGCTTCGGTGTAAATCTGTTCTGGTCTTTGTGTATGAGTTCTACAAGAATATTTTTGAGTCTTTCAGCTATTATACTGGTAAATATTTTGTAATCCATGTTGATTAAAGAAATAGATCTGTAACTTTTGATCTCTTTCTTGTCTCTTCCTTCTTTAGGTAATATGACAATAAGTGCTTCTTTCCAAGAGTTTGGAATGCCTTGCCTTTGAATATCATTTAATAGTCTAAATAATGGTAGTAATATTATGTCCTTCATCTTCTGGTAATACATGGCTGTAAACCCATCTGGGCCCAGAGCCTTCCCGGGTTTTAGTCTCTTGATAGCGTCTGCTATCTCTTGAGTGGTTATTGTTTGATTTAACTTTTCTTTCTGTGAAGTGTTTAGGCAGGGTATTTTTTGTTTTTCTAGGTATTTTCCAATGCTTTCTACTTCGTTTTCTATTTGGTGATCTTTTTTATATAATTATTGAAAATATTTTTTAAATGCTTGCTTGATTTCATTTTGGCTAGTGATATTTCTTCCATTAACTGTCAATTCTGTTATTCATTTCTTTTCTTTCTCTTTTTTAAGCTTGTGTGCCAGTAATTTCCTAGCTTTATTCCCAAATTCAAATTGTCGTTGTTTAATCTTCTGTATTTTCCTGTATAGTTCTGTAATAGTCAATTATTTCAGTTGTTGTTGTAACAGTGAGATTTTGACTTTCAGTTTCTTGTCTCCTTTTTGTTTCCATTCTTCTTTCTTCCTGAGTTCTTCTGTTAGTTCTTTTGTTTTCCTTTGTTCTTCTTTCTTCTTCTCCGATTGCATTTTTATCGGTACTCTTCTGATAACCGCTTTGCTAGCTTCTCATATAGTGATATTGGATATTTCTTCTGTATTATTTTCTTTGAAGTATAGTCTTGGTTCTTTTTTAATTCTATCTGGTTCTTTCTTATCATTATTCTTCATAGAATAATGTTTCAGGTAATCTCCACATATATTCTTTGTTCTTTTCTCTTATCCTTAATACTATTGGGTTGTGATCGGATAGATATCTTGATTCAATTTCCATTGAGTGTATCAAAGGGAGCAATTTCTTAGATGTTAAAAATAAGTCAATCCTCGAATAGGAATTGTGTGATTCTGAGAAGAATGTATATTCCTTAGTATCTTTATACTTGTGTCTCCATATATCAATTAAGTCGTGTTCCTCTTGAAGTTTAAAGAATGTTTGCGGAAGTTTGCCCTGGTTTTTCTTATCATTTTCTGAGTTGAAAATCTGTCTATTTTTGGTTGGATCACTGCATTGAAATCTCCTAGAAGAATTATTTCCTTATATTCCATTGTGTTAATTTCTTTGTTAACTTTATCAAAGGATTGTTCCTTATTTTTCATTGGGATGTAAATTCCCACAATCAAACAAGTTAAGTTTTTCAGCTTCTGTTTTTATTGCTATCAAATATCCTTCATTGTCTTTAAATATTTCCTTTCCATTATATTTTTTCTTGATATAGATAGCTATTCCTTTCTTTTTCTTCTCTGAGGAAGAGTGGAAGCATTCTCCTAGTTTTGTATTTCTTAAATATTTAGTCTCACTGCTTCTTATTTTGGTCTCTTGTAGACATGTCATGTCACCATTTAGTTTTTCCATACGATGAAAGATCAAATTTTGCTCATGCTTGTTGTTTATTCCTTTGGCGTTCCAAGTTATTATGTTGATTGTCATCTTTTTGTTTGTTTTTGTTTTTGTTTTTACTTTCTTCTTTCCTCTTCTCCTTTCTTCTTTTCTCTTTTTTTCTTCACTTTTTCCACTTTTCAGTTCAATTATAATATTTTCCTTTGTTGTTGTGCCACCCCAGCCACCCATGATATTTATTTATTTATATTTTTTTTACTTTTTTCTTTTTATTTATTTTTATTTTTATTATTTTATGTATTTCAGTAATGTTAAATTCTGTGTTGTTTGTGTGTTTATTTATAAGTAATAATATCTGTTCCTTTTGTATTATTTTATGTCTTCTTTCCTCCTTAAATGTATAATTTTAAATGTCTTTTTCTTGTCCACTTAGCTGTTCTTATTCTGTAGTAGATTCTTCATGTTTGTTGTTCATCTTTTAATCTGTTTGGTGCAAATCTGTGTATTGTAAATCTTTTCCTTTTTCCAAGTTGCTTTTGTTCTCCATTTCTTTTTTATCTGTCATTTTGTTGTGTGCCTCTCCATGTTCTCCATTTTCTTTTTCTTTATTTCTTCTGGATCTCCATTCTCTATTGTAATATGTTCTGTCAGAGGTTCCTTCTTCTCCATCTCCTTGTTTCTCTTTCATGTCTCTTATCAATCTTTGTTCCATATCTTTTGCTTTTTCTAAATTGTCAATTCTGTATCTCTTTTGTTTATAGATCATCAATATTCCCTCTATTCTTTCCCATCTGAACTCCAGGTTGAAATCATGTAGCAGCTGGGTCAAGAATTTGTATTTTTGTCGCTCTAACATTAGCTGTGGCGGGATGTCTTTAAAGATTTTTACTTCACAGTCATCAATCAGTAATTTATTTCTATAACTCCTCTGTATAATTCTATCTTTAGTTGTAGATCTTACAAAGCAAATAACAATATCTCTTGGGATATTACGTTCTTTGGCCTGTAGTGAGCTGATTCTAAAAATCTTATCCAGGTCCATTTGCATTTGTTCCATGCTAAAGTCAATAAATTGTGCCAGTGATGGTAGAATCCATGTTGTCAAGTCGTCTTTTTTCATCTCCGGAACTCCTGTAATTTTTATACATTTCCCCCTATATCTCAGCTCATCAGACCATTCTCTTAAGTTGTGTAAGCTCTGTTGTTATTGAATCTCTTTCAAAGTTTTATCTAGCTGTTGTGTTCTGTCTTTGATCTTTTCTACCTCTTTCTGTGTTTTTGTCAAATCCAATGTTATTTTTTCCATCTTTTTCCCCCAGCCGTCTTTTTCCTTTTTTAACTCTTTTTTAGTGTCCGTTATAGCATCCTTAATCTCTTCTCTCAGTTCTTGACATGCTTCCTTTAAGTCCTCTTTCATCTCACTCCTCATTTCCTTCATTTCTTGACTTATTCTCCTTAACTCCTCCAACAGAAGCATGTTTGGATCCATTATTTTAATAGTATCTTCCATTGAGGCTCTTCTTTGGATTGGGGCCTTATGTACCTCTTTTTTTCAGTGTCAAAATTTTATTAAATTTTTCTTTGTCTGTTTTCTCCTTCTCAAAATAATTTTTTCAGTCTCTGATGTTCAACCAAACAATATTAAAGTATTAGATATTAGAATATTAGAATATTAAGATCAATTAAAAAGGATCGGACATCAAATAATTTTTCTTTGGCTATTTGCTAAATTTTCCCTATGTTGAAGGATTTCATACAATTCAAGTTATTATAACCATATAATTGTTTTCTCAGAAAGAGGAAGAAGAAAAAGAAAAAAAAGGCTTATATATATACACACACACACACACATATATATCTACAAAATATTCTATATATACATAAAGGTCTTCAAGTTTTAGAATCACACTATTATATCTAATTGTTCCATCTTAGAAAAAGAGAAAAAAATGTATATATATAATTTAACTTCTTATCTCATCTTATTTTCAGAATAGTTTTCTTCTTATCTTAACTTAACCAATTTTTCCCTATTCTCTTTCCCTAGGTTCACCATATAAGTTTGCAGAATCACTTATTTCTTTAAGTTCACAATATAACCCCAATGTAATCCCAATTATATTTTGGTTTCTACTGCTAGATCTTTACTTAGTTATATTATATTGTACACTTATATGTTTAATACTTTTGTCAATTCTCTTTTCACAGTTCTACCACTTCATATAATTGTCTAAATTGTTCTTACTTTTTCTTTTCTTCTCACTGACTCTCTTGTGTCCATTTAATAGTGAATATGCTGTGGAAGCTGAATAATTTGGCTATCATTCTCTTGTTTAATCAACCTCACTTTTTAGTCAGCTCCACAGCTGCTTTGATTCAGTGTTCTGTTCTTCACTCTTCTTTGTTCCTTTACTTTATCTTTGGGGCATGGTTTCCTCTTGTAGAATGTCCTTGTAGCAGCTGTTCCTAATATGTGTGTTCTTACATTTTGTTTAATTTAGTATCTTCTTCCTTTCTTTCTCTTTCTCCTTTATTTCAATTATATGTCTTTTTTCCTTCTATTCTTTGCTGTTTCTTTTCTTGTAGGTGTTGTTCCTAATTCCCCATCAGCTTTTCTCTGCTTTTTATAGTCTCTGCTAGTATCTTTATTTATTTTCTCTATTTTCTGTAGTCTATGGTCTATTGCATTTCTATAATCTGTGGTCTGTATTTTCTGTTTTTTAAAGTCTTTGTCCTTCTCCTTATTTATTTCCACTTATATCTTTCTTGCTTCCTTTCCCTCTACTCATTATTGTTTATGGGTATCTCTCTTTTCTTCTTATTTTCCACTTTGCCTTCTGTTTGGACCAGTTCGCATCTTTTTTGACACCTTTTCTGGCCTCCGCTTCTCTCCCTTCCCGTTACACAATCCCAGTCAGTTCTCTATATTCTTCTACCTCAATGTATTCATTCGTTGCTTTTCCCACCTTTGTTGCTTTATGATTTTACCTTACTTTATGGCTCCTCTTAGTTCTCTTTGCAACTGGGTTGTTTCTTGCATGTCTCGTGTCTCTTCAAGCATTTCCGAGACACGAAAAGTCCCAGGATTTCAGTCTCGTCCCAGCAGGTAGTTATAACAAATATATGACTTTTTATGTAAGCTTTTCTTGATGGTATTGGAATGCGGGGGTCTTTATGATAGCATATGCTGTCTAAGGTAGCGGATGGGTCAGTGCTTCTCCTTTTCTCGCCCTGCGAAGTGCCCAAATACCACAGGCGCAGCTAGGGCAGCTTATTCTATCGTTTCTCAGTCTTTTCCAATCTTAGGCTTGTTTCCGAGTTCTGGCTCGGAGTTCCCCCAAAGGGGTCCCAAAGTGCTGAATATTAACCCCTCTACCCAGAGGTGTTAGGGACGGGTGAAATTTTCCCCCAATAATCTGCTACCTTGGAGGAGAGGTTACGAGCCTCTCATACCTGCGTCCTCCTCCAGAACCTCCCGCACCAGAAGTCCATGGACGGATCATTTCCTGGTCAAAACTGAACTAAGAACCACTGTCTGTCCTATCGGGGGTGGCGGCCCTATTAAAATGGTCCACCCTTGAAGGCTAATGGAACCACAATTGGATTCCAGAAAGCCTTAGAGAGTTTAATGGTTGGTAATGCTGGTGATTCTGTCAAAGTTTTGGTTAATACCTGGAACACCGATCTTACCAAGGCTATCGACACAATCGTTCCCAAGCGTCCTTTTCAACCCACTTCTAACTGCAAGCCATGGTATACGGAGGAGCTTAGGAAGATGAAGTGGGCTAGACAATGACTAGAGTGCATCTGGCAGAAAACTCAACTCTTATCTGACAAGATTTGTCATAGGAACTTTCTTGGTTCCTATTGAGAGGTAATACGTGCAGCGCAGAAATCTTTCTCTTTTGCACGTATTGTATCTCCAGAGTCCCATCCAGCAGAGCCGTTTACGGTGGTAGGGGAATTGATGCAGGTTCCCCCTGCGCATAACCCTTTACTTAACCCAACAACAGTCTGCTGTGATGCGTTTAACAAATTCTTTGCAGATAAAATTTCTTGGATAAGAGCCAACTTGAGATGCCAGTGTTGTGATGGAATCAATTGATGAGGTGTCCAGCAACTCTGTTGACGAAATTATACTGGATCAGCATCAACCTGTGAGTACCGATGACGTGGACAAGCTCCTTGGTAGAGTGAAGAAAACAACCTGCCTTCTCAATCCTTGCCCATCATGGCTGGCCATCCAGGGGGGAGATGCGTTGAGGACATTCCTTAGGGACGTTGTCAATGCGTCCCTTAGGGAAGGTTTGGTTCCATCTTGTCGAAAGGAAGCAGTGGTTAGGCCACTTCTGAAAAAACCTTCCCTGGACCAACTGGATATGAATAACTATAGGCCAGTCTCCCTATTAACTTTTTTAAGCAAAGTGATTGAAAGGGCATTTGCTCTTCAAATCCAAGCTGTCTTGGAAGAAACCGATTATCTAGATCCATTTCAAACTGGCTTTAGGACAGGATATGGAGTTCAGACTGCCATGGTTGCTCTGGCTGATGACCTTCACCTGGGCATCGACAAGGGTAGTGTTACCCTGTTGGTGCTTCTGGACCTCTCAACAGCTTTTGATACAATAGATCATACCATCCTTTTGGATCGCCTGAGAGGGTTAGGAATCAGAGGCTTGGGGCATGGTGTTATCAGTATGTTGATGACACCCAGATATACTTCTCCATGTCTTGGTCCTCAGCTTCGACTTCAGATGACGTTTCTTCTCTCAATGACTGCCTTAAGGCAGTAATGGACTGGATGAAGAAAAACAGATTGAGACTGAATCCAGATAAAACGGAGGTACTAACAGTTGCGGGCCCAAAACCAGGTATGAGAATACAACTTCCAGTCCTAGATGGGGTCACACTCCCCTCCAAGGACTGTGTTTGCAGTCTAGGGGTGCTCCTGGATCCCTCACTCCAGATGTCAAATCAGGTAAATGCAATGATTAGGAGTGCCTGTTATCAGCTTCGGCTAATACACCAGCTTCGGCTAATACACCTGGAAACTAAGGATCTTGAAACTGTGGTACATGCACTGGTAAGTTCTTGTCTTGACTTCTATAACGTGCTCTACATGGGGCTACCCTTGTGCTTGACCTGGAAACTTCAATTAGTACAGAATGTGGCAGTCAGGTTGGTCTCAGGAACAACTTGGAAAGACCACATTACACCAGTGTTAAAATCACTCCACTGGCTGTCTATTAGTTTCCGGGCACAGTACAAGGTGTTGGTTGTTACCTTTAAAGCCTGACATGGCATGGGCCCAACCTATCTCCGGGACCGCCTCCTTCTGTTTGATCCAACCCCATGCACTCCAGTCCTCTGGGAGGAATTTGCTTCAGCCTATGAAAACAAGGCTGTCTGCAACTTCCCAGAGGGCCTTTTCTGCTCCCACTCCCAGATTGTGGAATGGCCTGCCAGATGAGATCTGTCTTATAACCACCTTAAACAGCTTCAAAAAGGCTGTTAAGATGGATCTCTTCTGGTAGGCCTTTCCTGAATAATTATCCTGGCCCCAAGAGTTAGCCATTTTCTCTCCCTGTCTGTGCTGCTGCTATTGCAATGCTTTTTGCTTTATGTTGTGATTTATTTTAAAATGCTTTTAAATTGTCTAAGTTTAATATCTTTTTAAGGGGTGGGTGGGTTTTTTGGGTTGTATGCATTTTATTGCAGTTTTAATGTTGTAAGCCTGCCCAATTGTGTTGCAGAGGGGCGGGATATAAATAAATATTATTATTATTATTATTATTATTATTATTATTATTATTATTATTTTGGAACCACATGTTTAACATGTGTTTTTATTTTTGACACCTTGAATATCACTAGAGAACTTAATCACGCCACAATTGTACCCTAGCATTCCAAAAGCTAATTATCATGAATCATTGCATTCATTCTACAAATGCACTTTGCTATGTAATGCTCTTAAATTGAGGTGTGGCAGCTGTGTACTCTTCACTTTCCTATATAGGAAACATCACAGTAGAGTATTAAACCTAATACTGTAGATATTCCCTCACTACATAAACCCCATTTTGAAGACTTCTTCTGATATAAATGTGTTAAGATCCTTAGACAGATCCATCTGAGGTGCGGCAGGTATGTATATGGGATGGAACCTTCTTAGGTACACATTTCACATTATGAAAATCTGAACCCCAGGAGAACAGAGGCCCATTCACTACTCAGTTATATTACTAAGATTCCACTTTATCAGCCATAGCAACATCTCATAGACTTCTGGGATAGGCAGTTTAGGGTAGGGTTTTTAGGATCCTCATCCACTAAGTTCCTCTGGTACCTCTGACCTAATGCCAATCCCAGGAGTCCATAGGATACAGCCATTGTGATTATCTGACTATATTTGTGTAGTATCAATGGGCCCCTGGTTTGATCACCTTTAACACCATTCCTCTCTTCAACATAAGGAGCCTGCGAGCCTTGAACTGGAGAGAGACTAGTTTGAGGTTCCAAAGAAGTGAGAGACATTTGAATTCTGAAACAGAGATCAAATTGCCTTTCTTCTTTTTTGTGAGCCCAAACCCCAAGATCCTTGGAGGCTAATTGGATAATCCAGACATCTTTCTTCTGAAATCATCTGAAAATCTGATAGGGACTATGTGATTCCAAAACCATAATTCCTCCTTCCTTTCTCTTGCATGATTTCCCCAACAGTTTAGCTGAAGTCTCCAGCAGATAGAGAGGAAATGAATTTTCCTAGAAACAACACATTGGGAGTTATCCCTGTTGGGTGAGCAAGGTCCATCAGTTTTACTAAGTACTTACAGGAAATCTACCAGAAATTATTGTTTGTTAATGGAAATCAACACAATCAGTTGCATTTTTGGACTTTCTTCTCAGGACTCTGATAATGGTTGCACTTCATAGTTTACCACCACATCACTTCTTACACTACCACCAAAGGAAAAAAACAGAAGGTAACGGCATGAAATCTTAAGTGTTGCTGTGGATCATTCTTTTAATACCAGGTAACACAGCTGACTTAGCAGTTCAAAAGCATGAATATGCAAGTAGATAAATAGGTACCACTTCAGTGGGAAGGTAAATAGTGTTCTGTGCAGTCATGCTGGCCACATGACCACCAGAGTAGTCTCTGACAACACTGGCTCTTCAGCTAAGTAATGGAGATAAGCACCGCCCCATACAGTCTGACACAATTTGACAACCTTGTCAAAGGGGAATACTTTACTTTTTTAACACTGCTGAGGAGTTTGCTGAACCGGTACTTTTGTGTTTTTGTTTGTTATGATGTTCTTTTCCCTTGTTCAGATGGGGGCTTCTTTAGATGTAAGTTTCCATATGTTTCCATTTCTGTGAAATTTAGATTAATATTCTTAATTGCTTACCTGTCTCATAGATTATATTAGATGAAGTGCAGTTATTAGTAAAGTAAACAAGGGAAATGTGTATTTCCTAACAGTAGTGAATAACTTTGGAGATCCAATTATTGAATAGGAAAAACTAGACTGAAACACTTTTAAAAACAAGCTTGGATCCTGTATAAAGGTGGTGGAACACGGGGTTTTGCCAGTGCACTTATGTGAAGTGTGGGATCTTGGAGAAAGAAAATGATTAGGATCAGAGTGCAACATAATTTGCTGGGTACTTAGAAATGAACCTACTAGATACCTCTCTATATGAAGTCATTAAAAAAGAGATCTAGTAATACAACCTACAGTTGTACTATTGTAGTAGTCCAAAAGTATTCCAGCCATAATGTGTGGAGTAGACTTTCTTCAGCTGTTGTCCTTCAGGCTTCCAGATGTCTATATTAATGTTCATGCTGACAGGACTCAAAGTATTAAAGAATTTAGACTCTTTGGTCCCAGAAAATGTCAACTCAATATTTGAGAACCATAGAATGGTAGGGGAGGAATCATCAAAGTGTGTGCAACAGCAAAGCTAGCTAAGGCAAAAGACAGAAAAAATAATGCTGAAGAGAGTACTGATAGCAGTTTTGAACATGTGGCTATTAATCTCACATCTCTGAGACCCTTGGCATTTGTCATAGGCATTTACAATTGAATTGTATTATAAATGGACATTCATCTCCACATGGGGAACTTCTCACAATCCTCTTGTCTTTTTGCTGCTTTCCTTGATCTATCAAGCAATTGTCAGAATTTATGGCTCACTCAAATACAGTCACAATTCCCTAAGGACATAAACTCAATGTAATTTTGCCATGACTTTATACTATTCCCTGCTCAGGACAAAGAGCAAAAGTAAACTTATGAGACATTGAATACAGGAAAGAAAAAAATTCAGGGCTAGGTCTGGCTTCAGTGCACCCCATGAATCAAAACTACCATTTATGCTAAATTTTAAAATTGGTATTAGAAGATAAGAAGAGTCCCATACAGGAATCATGAGCAGGCTCCATCTGATGCTATCCCACTAAAGTGAAGGGGAACAACTTATCCTAAGGGGGTGGGAAAAGAATGGCACGCTGAGGTTGAGGCATGAATGTGATTTTCAGTATCTCTACCAGACCTTGAGATACTCTTAGAAATCAGGAATCAGAAAATGGGCAGTTCGTGATGAAGGGTTTATTTACAGAGGATAAGGAGTTAACTATATACAGATTGTCACAATCCATGCACACTTCATGACTGTGCAGTTCTGCAGATCTAATTTCACACCATATTATTGTGACTAAGAATTAGAAACAGTCTGATGAGCTACAGTTTCCATCCAGGTCTTAGTTGTAGCCCCTTCTTTCTGAACTTCCAGTAAAAGTTTCCAAGGAACCAACTTGCCATGAGAAAAATGACAGGAAATCTCAAATCAAAATGGGAAAAGAAACAGGAAGAAGAGGAAGAGGAGGAGATGATATGGACAATCAGCAAAAACATGCCATTCCAAAAGGGCAATAGGTGCAATCAGTGCCAACCTTAGCATCCCTCCCTAGCACAAGTGCAACAGTTATTTCAGATTGTTGGAAACTGAGATGATATATTTGCCACTCCTTCTTGCCACACACTTTCACTTTCAGAAACTTCCTGTCTCTGAGAGAGCTGCCACTGCTTCATGTAGCTATCCAGAGCTGGAAATTCTCAGGTTGTACCACTCCCTGCTCAAATAAGAAGAGGTTGCCTCTGTATTTCCACCAGTGCCAATGACTTTTTTAGAATTACTAGAAAAATTGTTTATGCTAAGATACAGGTGGTATTCCAAGACAGTCTTCCCATAGTGCCCACTCAGACAGGAAAAAGGAAAGACGTTGCTCTGTATCATGCAGGTGGCTGCAAGCAGAAGAGTGAAGAGGCTCTAGCCGATTCCACAGAAGCCATAGCCACATTCACCTCTCCCAGCCTTCTCCTCTTATCTGGCTAAGTAGGAGGGTTGCTCAGATGGGGGTATATCATTGGTCCAAAAGTGCAACTGCCTTCCCCTTTTCAGGTGGCTTGGCATCCTTACAGCACTGTTGTCACCCCTCTCTTCTACAGGGGGTTCAACCATCTCAGATGATGGGAGAAATTGGGTCAACCCTGGGTGCAGTGTAAACCTGAGTGCAATGCATATTTTTTTTAGCTGAATTGCAGAGCAAAATGTGTTAAAAGATTAGATGCATGTATATATACATGGCTGCAGCAGCTACAAAAGGCCTAGTGCCAGTGCCTGATTTCTAAAATAAGCAATGGGGTAGGGGATGTTGGAGGAATGTTAAAATCATCTTGCAGTCTTGCATTTGATTTTCAAAAGAGATGACTTCATTTCATGTTTATAGAAACTGTATTGTAAACTATGTAAGAGAACAGCAGAGGCACAGTGCTTGCTGAATAGCATGTAGCTGCAGTAAACAATACTATTCCCTTGACGTTTATTCAAAGGCATTTCCAGACTGTCATGGTGGAAAACTCAAACTCCTGAAAGGAACCAACACTACATTTCATCTTAATAGTAGTCTGAAAGAACAAATAACTGTTGCTGTTTACAGCACTGAGTGTTTTATTTCAACCAAAGGCAGCCCATTTTAAACAATATTATTTACAGCTGGCCATGACACTAAATGGTAGTAGGGATCTCAACCTGATCTAACTGATTGGGCTGTGCCAGGAAAAAAAAATAGAAGAAAACTGTTTAGGTTTATCTAGCACACTTTGGCATGGTTTCAGATACAAAAGCAATAGGTAAATAAATAAACTTTTGGTGATTCTGTCTGGGGATGAAAATCTTTGTAAATTTCCTTCTTGTCAGCAATAACAAATAATTTAACAATTTTTACCCCCAAGATTTCAGGCACTATTTACAGTTCAGGATTTATTCTGAGAAAACTCTGCATGTGAGTTCCCCCCCCCCTCTTCTGCACAAAACCCAGCATTTCTCCACTTTCTGCACACAAAACTACAATAACAAAACAAAAACAAAAACAAAAAAAATCTCTGTAGAAAATTACATACCTGTGCAGCATATGTTTTCTCCACCAAAAAAAAAAAAAAAAGAATATTTAAAAATCCATGTTGCTTTTTTTGTGCAGAATAGGTCTTGAACTGAGAAGATTCTTATCCATCAAGAATTATCTTTGTTAGAATTTTCCTTTCTGGGAACTCACTTTTCATCTGAGATTTGAGTATTTGCAAATATTTGTCTGTGCACATCACAAAAATGTTTTCATATTAAACTTTCTCAATGCTTTGTAACATAGACCCTTGAACTGTAGATTATAATATACAATATAATCAACAGAAATGAACTTTCTATTGATAAAGAGTAGCGGTTCTTAACCTGTGGTCCACAGACCTTCGGGGACCCACAATATCCTTACAGACAATGTGATGGGGTCACAGGCATCAGCAAAGGCTTGCAGATATTGTATGAGCTTTTACAGTTTTTTAAAAAAGGATGGACAGGAGGGAGGCAGGCAGGTAGGCAGACAAGTAGGCAAGATGGACAGTCGTATATTGATCTCAGAGAGCAGGAATCTTTTGCTGGTGAAAGACATAAATTGTACAATATTTCATTAAATTGTTTCACATCATTTAAAATATAAACATTTAATGTGATTCAAAAGTTATTTGAATGACACTTACGAAGACAAAACATGGATGGATAGATAGATAGATAGATGGATAGTCACACAATGACCATAATGAATAGGTTTCCTCTGGAGATCATAGGCATTCATGAACAGACAAACAGACATGATCGAAAGACATAGAGGATTTTCTCTTTGGGCAGCCAATAAAATGAAACAAAGAATGAAATCATAATTTCTCTCACTTGTTTGTCTAAAACTTGGTTTTTCTAACCTACCACCTCCATTAAAAACAAACAAAAGTAAAAAAAAACTTATGAAAATAAGTGATACAAAAAATGTACTCTGCTTGCTACGTCTGCACATACTAAGAACGTGCAAGTCAATGACACTGAGTGGCTGAGAGAAAGCATGGGACATGTCTTGCTACTGTGCACACAGTCAAAAGCTGCCTTCAGAGCTGCACCAAACTCTAGTCTTGTCCATGTTGTGCCACCACATTCTTGGTATGTCTGTTGCTTCCTAGAATTCTGTAGCTGTATTGAGAATGCTTTCAAAGAAATTCATATAAAAAGGAAGACTGTGTTTGCAGGAAGAGAATATTGGAATCAGTCAGTGTGTGTAAGTGTTTGGACAGACTTTGGAATGCTAACTGGATTATTGAAAATTATCGTGTTTTTTTTCTTCAATTTCTAAAAATAAAAGCATTTGGTTATTGTCAGGCAAAGTGTCTTTTAGATATTATTGTAGTGAATTTCATTAAAAAAAAAATACATATTAACTGATCTTCAGAATGGATCATTGCCTGAATTTGAAACATAAAAGTACTGACAAAGTTGATGAGGATGCATCCTGTTCAAAGCAAAATGAAGCTTGTCATGGAGAGGGAGGCATCACAAAGAATAACCACAGTACACCCAAATGGAACGAAAGAGGCCATAACTTTATTGAATAAAGCTGACAGGGTTGGCCCAAAAACATGAGGCCTGGATCTGGCATTGACCAACCCACTTGTTGATCAATGAACCAAATTGCCTGCTCATGGCCAAGCTTTGGCATGACAAAGGGGTAACCGGTTGATTGCATGTTCGCGACTCATCCCCTTGTCACCAGGGGATGCTGATCTGGCATTGCCCCCACCTGCTCCCACTACCCCCAGGTCCCAGAAGGACTCCCAATCCAATACTCCACAGCACAGGGAACCATGCCTTACCAGATGTGAGACTCATGCTATTGCCCCTGGAAAGTTGTGACAGCACAACCCAATCCTCGATAAAGGGAGGGAAGGTGAGGAGAGCTGCATTAGGAATGGTGCTGGCTCACCATGCCATGTGACCTTAAATAACCAATCACAAACAGGGAGGCCCAGAAATCCCACCTCTTCCAGCCTCCCAACCAATCAAGCTGCATCCTTGCCCCAACACTGACCAACAGAGTGGCACATCCAGCTCTCAATGCTTGCCAAGAGTTGTAATCCCATTCCAAGCCAGAAGCACCACCCACTCTGGCCCAGGCAGCCAATCAGGGCCTCCCCAGCCCACCTCGATGGCTGCTGGGTGAGCGCTGGGGCCCAGAGGATGTGGTGTGGCCAGATGTCCAAACCCCCCCCCCCCCAGCAACCAGGCCTGCCCGGTAAATTGGGTGGCCTCATTTCTTGCAGACATTTAAAAAAGTGTTGCCATTATAGCAAGGAAAATCTGTTGATTGGCTACATGTCTAGAATTCAAGAAGACAAGGAACTACAACTACAGAAAACAAGCAACTGTGTATTACATTATGATGCATTGTTCAGCAAGGCCCTGAAAGTGACAAAATTGCAAAGATATACAAAACACAAAGAACATTGATTATTTTTTCAAAAATAAGAATCAGGAACTTTGAGAAAGTAAGTATGAAGGAAGTGTTAAGCAGACTGGGCTTCTAGTCATCTTAGAAAGTATTGTCATTATAGCAAAGAATATCTGTTGATTTGTTTCGCATGTAGACAAGCAGCTACAACAGTGTGTGTTATGTTACAATGAATTGTTCAATGAGACTATGAAACCATCAAAATTGTGAAGACATCTCAATTCAAAACAAAGAACATGCCACAAAATGTATCAATGTTTTCAAAAGTAAGGCACAGGAAATCTGGGAAAGTAAAAAAAAAATACTTTTAAAAAGAATGCATCTGGTTATAACCATGAAAATGCACTGTGGGCCTCATTTGAAGTTTCTCAACTAATAGTAAAAACCAGATAACCACACAGAGTAGCTAAAGAACGTATATTGCCTACTGCAAAAGTCATGGCGCAAAACCCACACAGAATAATTAAAGAACTTATATTACCTGCTGCAAAAGTTATGGTTTCTGCATTGATCAATGAGAAAGCTGCCAAAGACCTTTCCTAAATACTTTTGTCAAATGACAGTTAAGAAGCAAATTGACTGTTTGTCCACCAACATCAAAGAACAGTTATTAGAAAGAATTCACATGTCCCTCATATTTTGCTCTGCAACTGGACAAAAGCACAGACATAACAAAGTGACCTTGATGTGCTACATTAAGCATGACAAATAGTTTTGAAGAATTACTGTTAATTTCCTCATTGGTACACACTAGAGTTGAAGAAGTATTTAATAGTTTAAATGAGAACATAATATCTCATGACATGGTTTAGTTGAAATGCATTAAAATTTGCAGAGATGGGACAGGAGCAACACCTGGAAAGTTTACTGAACTTGTAGCATGGATTAAAGAAGTCATACTATCTGTGATTTGGTACCACTACTGCATACATAGAGAAGCTCTAGTTGCTAAGAAGCTACCAGAAAAACTAAAACAGACCTTAAATGAAGCAGTCAAAATTGTCAATTGTATAAAAAGCATCTCTCTGAGTTCAAGACTTTTTGAGCAGCTTTGCAAAGATATAGACAATGAAAACCATCAACTTTGCTACATTGTGAAGTTTCTGGGCTATCACAAGATAAAATTTGGTCTTATTTTTGGGAAATGAAAGATAAGATTGTTCTTCATGGAGCAGCAATTTCACCTCAGCTATCATTTCACAGTTTTTTCCTGGTTTCTAAAATTAGCATATCTGATATCTTCATCCATTTAAATATGTTCAATTTACATCTTGAAGGAGAAAAAGTTTTTTCAAGTTCAAGACAAGATCAAAGAAAAAGCTAGAACTATGGCATCATTGCCTATCGAACCAAAACTATGAGATATTTCCAAACCTTACAAATTTTCTTTTTCACCAACAAAGAGTTATTTGAGGAGGACACATCACTTAGTAAATAATATTTGAAAGATTTGTGGCATAGGTTCCATAAATATTTTCCTATTCCTGATGTAACTGTATTAGAGATCCATTTTCAGTTAGTGAGTATGAACTAGAGGGGCTCACAGCAACAGAGGAAGACAAGCTCATATAAATATACATAGATGGTGCTCTGAAATATACATAGATGGTGCTCAAGGAATTTCTGGGCTCACTTACAAGAAGATTTTTTTAACCATTGAAGAGGGATATAAAAGTGTTGATGCCTTTTGTAATGTGAAAATTCATTTTCTGCTCTCATTTATCTTAAAAATGTAAGTACCAAATCAGTTTATATATTTTCTTGTTTCTTCCTTCTCTGCAAATTTAAAGATCTTCAATGAGCAAATAAATATTTGATGCACTTTAGGGTTTTAAATCTTGAGTTAAGTCATGGTGGTCCATGGCAACGAAAGGTATTTAAAGGAGGGTCCATGGTAAAGAAAAGGTTAAGAACTGCCAGATTAGAGAGTATATGTAATGTTCAGCCCTATTGTGAACCTAAATGGGGAGGGGCAAGATTGTGAGAGCAGTGTCCAGTTTTGGACTTTCAAAATGTATCTACTAGGTAATATCAAGACATCTGGCATCCTTTCAGTTAGTCATAGTATTATGAGTTTGCAGAAGAAGATGTGCCTAAGGTCAATGCTTTAACACATTTTCTTAAAATTTTCAGAAATGAATGTTTCAGATGAGAGAACACTTATCTAATTTTCTAACACCATCCTGGTCTATTATATCCAAACATAACCTGGATTTCATTTAGTAGTTGAAGTGTGGATTTATTCAATAAAGCAAGCTGAGCTTTTTGAGCTATCAACTTTACAATACCATTTAATTACTGAACATGCTTATACTGTCATCATTAAAATGCCTTTTTAAAATACTGGCACTTAATAGGTTTTCTTCTCATTTTCCTCTCTCTCTCTCCCACACACACTTTCTATCAAAGCTATTTTCTCCTCTTCCTGTTCCCCCCCCCCCATTTATTTAAACAAACAAAAACCAATTATAGAAGTAATAGTTTCTTAAAAAAAAGAACCAAAAGACATGAAAAGACATGAAGCCACCACACACACATTCTTTGTAACATTGACATACAAAAATAATGTCAGCTACCATTTACAATTTTCCTCATCCCCTCAAAGTTTTCTGTTTCTCTGAAGAACTGGACCATACTCAATAGATCCAATTTTTTTTAAGGAAGAACTTCCAACCAGTAGGTTTATTTAACAGTGGAACAGATTAACTTGGAAAGCAATAGACTCTGAACCCTCAAATGTTTTCAACTACAGGTTGAATAGCTATCAGAATGAATATCTGATTGTGAACATGTCTCTATTTTCATGAAGGCCCCAAACAGAAGGTGACACTGTATGCTTAGATGCCAGGGGCAGGACTAGTTGGCATGGTGGCGGAGGCCTACTCCTTTTTCATGGTCTGTTATAATTTGTGGGCTATGCAAGTAAACAAGTAGTCTCATTGCAGAAACAAAGTAATATGGAAGTTACTCAAGAATTGTCCATCATCAGTTATCCACTGTAGAGAGATTTACTCTGAAGCTCAATACCACAGAATAGGGTTTGCATGTAGAAGCATCCAGTTCAAATCCCTGGTACTTCCATATATAGCTGTGAAAGAATCTTTTCCAGAACACTGGAGAATGTAAGTCAACTAGGCATGTAATTCTTCATTAAGTTTCTTTTCAAAGGTAGCAACACGTAATTTTAGGCATTTTCTCCTCATGGTGAGGTCTTTGAAAATCACACAAAAGTTATTTACAATTTTGAACTTTTTTTGCACAAAAACTGTAAGTGATCATTTTGTGCAAAACACAGCATTTACTGCACTGGAAACAGCTTTCTACATAGAAAATAATATTTCAATGCAGAAATAAAAACTTCTGTGCAGAAAATGCAGTTTTACATGCAAATCAACCATGTGCAAATTTTACACAGAAAACAGCATTTTCTACACTGAAATTTTATTTTTCATATAGAAAATGCTGTTTCCTGCAAAGAAAAAAGTTATTGTTTTTGTAAACAAAATTCATGCAAAATCCATGCAAAATTCGTGCAGAATAAGTCTTGAACTGCAAAGATTCTCATCAGTCCAGGATCCTTCTCATCAAGATTTTTTAACACTCATAAAACATAGTTTTTCAAATATTTTCAGATATTATTTCAATCCCTATAATCAGCACAAGCATTACTAACATATACAGATCTACTGCTTGAATTGGTATTTGGAACCTCCTGTTAGGAAAAGCTCAAGATTATGGATATATATATATTTAAAAAATTGCCAACATTTCCCAACTTCTATCAGACAAGAATAGAAGATTGCTTTCCAAGTTAATCTGTTCCACTGTTAAAGAAACCTACTGGTTGGATTCTTGTCTTCTAGATTCTTGTCTTCTAGAAGGCATTGAGACACCTCATTGCAACAACTGTCAACCACCATTAATTTTCAGCCTCTGTGTGAAAGAGGAAAAAAATCTCTGCCCTCCATTTAAACACTGCTGTGGTTTCTTAAACAAAGCATATTTTGTGCAACATGTTTTGGTGGGACCCCCCCAAAAAAACAACAACAACAACCACATTGTATTTTGCACAAAACATTGTGTTCATGCAAAAAGTATATTTTAAAATATTTTACAGAAATGACTTGAAAAAATTACAAAAACTTTCATAATCGCACCAGCAGGGAACAAACTTTTGAAATTTTATATTCCCATGTGTGAAAATTAAATCAGAGAAGATTTGAATTTCTACTGAAGATCTTTTGCTGCCTAAAACAAAGGACAGAATGGTGTGTCCCCCCCCCCCTTTCCATGTAAAAAAATTGACTGGACTGTTGCCAGGGACAGGGGCCTACATCAAACCTGAGGACAACAGGCTAGTTTAAGAAATGGCTGACAGACGTTTTGCCTTCCAGATGTTTTGGACTGCAACTCCCATACTTCTAGCTATGTGAACTGGGACCTTTGAACAATGAAGTTTAAAACATATGGTAGAACATAGTTTTCCCACTCTAGTTTAGGTGCTGCAGGGTACTCTATGAGACATAATGCTCTTCAAGAGTGAAAATTAGCAGGGAGGCACTCAAGAGAAACAGCTTGCTGGTTGATTCAAGGGAGGTGAATGTTTGGGCCAGCCTCCCAGTTTTTTGCCTCCGTATTTCAAATTTCATAATCTGGATAAAACTGGAAATTGAGGAATATCATTGCAGGATTTCATAAACTCCTTCTTTATGGCTTACGTTGCTCCTATACATTCTTAAAACAATCCCAGTTATGGAGTCATTGGCTCCAAGGCTGGTTTCGTTCTTGTGCTGAATCAAATAATCACTTTTTATTAAGGTCTTCAGGAACCAATTGATTTTTATCTAATTTGCACTTGTTTTAATTTGTTTTCAATTGTCTAGTTTAAAATGGCAAATGATCTAATCTTTCATTATTGTTAATTATTAGGATATGAATAGTGGGAGAAGTATAAGTAGTAGTGGTATTAAGGGGGAAGTTGGTTTAGGTGTATGGGTTTATAGCTACTGAGAAAAATATTGGAAGTCACTTTTTATGTTGTTCATGTACCTTTTTGTATGCTGTACTTTTTTTCTTTCATATGTAGTTGATGTACACTGTTTTTGCTTTTTTCTTCTTTAATTTTTAATAAATAAGTAAGTAAGTAAATAAATATATAAAATTGTTATTGTTCTTTATTGTCTTACAGTGATTTTACTGTAAGCTACCATGTGACAGGACATAACCTCTGTATAACGTCAGTGGAAGCATTCAGAGATGAAGGATACAATACAGCAAAGGCTAGGCATCATTACTTCTGTCATCCTGAGAAGACAGACAGGAAACCTGCTATCAAATCCTAAGCAAATTTACTGAAGCTAATGCCACACTGCCAAATTAATGCAGTTTGATACTGCTTTATCTGTCATGGCTCCATCCCATGTAATCCTGGAATTTTTCGTATGTATTGGCACCAGTGCTCTCTGACAGGAAAGGCTAAATATGTCACAAAACTCCCAGAATTCCATTGAGTCATAGAAGGTCAAGCAGTATCAAACTGCATTAATTCTGCAGTGTAGATGCAGCTATAGATGAAGGCCCCACTGATTTCATTGGGACTTATTTCCTCATGGACTTAGTACTATGGTTGCCAAAACTATAAAATATTAGATTTCCATGAGTGGTGTCCTGATTCAACATAATACCTCTAGGATACTGGCTCATTTTCCACTTTGCAAGAGAAATGTGTACAATAAAACATTTACTCATTCTCCAGAGTGCTACTAAACACTGCTAGTCACATGCCAGCCACCCACATGCTCCATCATGCAGGCTTCTACTAAAACCTGCATATATCAGGGAAAATGAGATTTAATGAATATGCACATAAGAATGGGTACCTATTCACAGAACATAATAATCAAGAAATGGCCAGATGGATCCTCCTACTTAAAGTAAAAGACAAGTTATAACAATAAAAACATGAATTTACTCCTTCTCAGCATAGTGTAAATATCTGCACATGGAAATACACTACCCAAGTGCTAGTCAACCCCTATGCAGAAAAGCAAATTAGTACAACACATGTCAATGACTAGGTGTCATCACTCAATGCACAAGACATGATACACAACCACAAGGCAAAGCATAGAATGCACACCCACAATGCACAATGGGCAACCATAATGTAAAGTACAGGATGCACAATCAAAATGCAAAGCATAGGATGCACAACCACAACACGTTATGCACAATGAAAAATTTACAAACACAAGGCCCAGATGAACATGCTGTCTGTACAACTATGCATTTGCTGCTATCAGCAGAATGTATGTATATGTCCCTGACAGAATTCCAGACATAATCTGTGAACCAATTGATATCCCACCATGAATTAAAGAGACAAGACACATAAATTGGATGCATAAAAGGCCATTTATTAGACCTGAAACCTATTTAATAAGAACTCTCAAACTCTTGAGAGAAATCAGCTGAAGGGAAAATCCTGATAAGGGTTCAGCTGAAGCCAAGTGTCACTCCAAGACCACGTCTTCAGTCTTCCCATTGGGTGACCACACCAGACCCCGAGGGCAATCTGACGATTCAGATTATATCCTCAGCCAGTCACACTCTCCCAAACTCCTGCGAGTTTGTAAGAGAGGATAAAACCCCTACATCTTCCCCAGAGGCTGATTCTTTTGGAACCCCTAGGACCCTTAACCTGTAAAGGCTGCTCCAAAGCCTAACCTTTCAACATAAGGGGGTGCCAAGGTGCACACCGAACCTTGCCTTACCCCCATTACGGCCAGGGAAACCTATTTAACAACCTGCCAGAGCCAATTACCAGTCCCTAGTTACAGTATGATATAGGCAAAACAAACAAACAAACAACAGGAAAAACAGAGAAATTTCCTACCTGGCCCTGAAGCAACCTAATAAGTTCATACTGTTCTAGGATGGGTTGCAAATCCAAAAGAAGGCAAACAAAGGGGTGAGACAGCTTAATATAGCCCTGGTCTGCCCCTCTCACATGCTGAGGCCTGGCTAATGAGGCCATGGCATGATTAACATCCTGGCCTCAATTCATGGGGGAGGGGTTCTCAAAGACACACCCACCCTTAAAGCAGCAAGCCACTTTGTTTGGATGTGGATTAATCTTTATCTCTGCCAGGTTGGCAAAAAGCTACTACTAAAGAGTGGGGTGGATTTTACATCAGCAAAGCCCTGTTCTGTCCCTAGGATCCAGCACTGGATACTGCAAAAGGCTAAAAGATCTCCTGGCAAGCATAATAGAATCCCCAAGTGCCATAGGAACATCATCATTTCAGAGTAGAGATAGAAAGAATATTCACAACTTTTTTTCATCCATGATAAGAAAAGGAGACTAGGGGTCTGTACAGACCTGCCACAAGGACTGGCCTGGGGGTGGAATTAAGGCATGGCAACTGCACGCTGGTTGCTCCGACTCCACCCCAACGGCACCATCATGCTGTATGCCCCACCGCACTGTGCGTGGTGTCAGGACACTCCCTTGGCACAGCATGTAGACATGCTGTGCCAAAAGGGAGAAGAAGAGCTGTGGTGGTAAGGGCAGCTTTTTGCCGCTCCAAAAAGGAGCAGCATTTGCCAGCTCTTTTTGGAGTGCCAAAGAGCCAGATCAGGTCATCAGTGTGTAGTTGCTCTGCTGGCCAAGGAAAGGAAGGCTAGAATGGTACATTGTTCAAATATATCTATATCTTCCTGTCCTCCATTGCCTCACTTGATTTTCTACACCTCATCCTGTTATAGTTCCTATTGAGTTGAGATGGAATGGGTGTTCAACAATTCCCCAAATGTGGTCAAACTTTGGCATTCACCACTTGGGGAAAACTGACAGGAATTAAAACAGAGTTTTGTTGTTGTTGGTTTTTGTTGGTTTGTTTGCTTTGTTCTTCTCTTCACAGCAAAACAGCACAACCTTGTCAACTCTGAGCAGCCTTAAAAACTGTACAGTTAGAATACAGTGCAACTCTCCAAAGCAAAGCTGTGCACCTATACCAATTAAAGGTATGCAAACTGGGGGCAGCAGGAGAGAAGCAGCCTTGGTTGGGATGAAGCAAATTAGTAGGGATGAGAAAGGAACTGGAAAATCAGAGGAAGCAGACAGGTCAAGAAAGAAGGGACGCACAGACTGCCCAGAGACTTCATTGTTTGGAGTTCTTAGATTAGAAGGTAAAAGAAGATTGATGGTGATTTTTGTTTCACACTTTAGCTCTTGTATCAGGAAAAAGAAGAAAACCATCCCCAAACTCCAATCTGCTATACACCTTTATTTATTAATTTCTGGTATCTAATCTATCCATTTCTCACAAGGTACAAAATGAGGCTGGAGGCAGACATACAACTGGCCATTTGTTCTTTCAAAAATTGCACAGTTCTGAGTAAAACTGCATGAGTTTCTTGAAAAAGTGCAGTTTTAAAATGTTGCTGTGAGTTTCCCCTCCTTTGTACGCAAATACAAATTCCAAATGTTTTGACACTATGGGAAGAAATACTGATGCCTCTTCCTCAATATCTGTCAGGAAGTGGGGAAATTGAGAATTTCCATCCCTACTACTAAGGCATCCCTTCTCTGAAGCAGCAGGCACCTACACTCTCAGAGTATAGTATCACATTCACTAGGACAAGCATAAATGCTACATGAACATGTCCATTACAAGTAACAATTTATTAGTAACAAGCCATAAAATGTAAGATGAGAAAAAGTATAAAATACATAGTAGATGTTTAAAGCACTACTTCCTAAATGTTCCGGGTTCATTACTAGCTAGCAGGTGAATTCAAAAATTTGGATCCTGCTCCTTCATTCATAAAGCAAGATACCTGAGGATACAACTGAACTGAGATGGAAAACAATAATATTTCTCCATACACCTATCAGACTGACACTAAAGCATCTCACCTGCCTCTCACTTGGCTAGCCATCTTCCACATCAGCTTCCTATCCATCACCTGGACAGCATTGCATTAGCTTTAAAGGGCCTTTGAAGCTTTAATGGGTTTGGGATCACATTATCTAAATACCAGCTACAGATGTTATGAACCTGACCAAACTTTCAGGTTAGCCAAAGAGGGCCTATTCTCTTTGTGGACCATTAGGCTGGTGAGAACTAGCATAGCCCTGCCTATTTGGCAGTTTCTGTTGGGTTGGCTTCTGTCCATACAATTCTTGAAAATTCTGCAAAACTGTAGACTGTGCTAGGTTTTAGCTCAGTTATATCCCCCTTCTAAACAGGAGGAGGCATTCACCACATAATGTTGGCAGTTCTGAACTTTATAGATCTATAATAGTATAAAGCATAGTGCTGCCTGAATTGTGGGGATGGGAGATCAAAAAATAATAATAATCCTGGATCAAGGAATGAAAACCAGTAAGTAAACTTAGCTCTACTCACTAATTCTGTCTATGGGAGTAGTCTCAGAACACCATGACAGCTGCAATTATTCTATAACACCTTGGTCATTACATGGTAATTCACAGCAAAATAGTGGGTTAATATTTTAAAAGATGTAGCTGTCAATGGGAATAAAGCAGCCACATAATGAGATTTTTGCAGTGTGACTGGGTTCTCAGCAAGGCAGCTGAATTCACCCTGAACTGGCAAGGGCTTGAACTCTGTTTAAATGAAGCAGAAAAGTGAAGAGGATCAAATGAGGTACCACACTATTCACATGCCATTGCAATTAATACCCATTGTGATTAATACCCTTTCAAGAAATAAAGTAACAAAATTCAAATGTACCTAATGTTGATCTTAGACAGACAGACAATCCATCTTGCTTTACTTTTTCTTGTTTAGGCCTGGTCACAAATTAGGTCAGAAATATGCCCTGACTACAGATTGTGTTTATAATTATAATGTGACAGGAAAATAGGCTTTATCTGAATATTCTATTTTTGGAAACTCTTCAACTGTTGATTTCTAAGAAGAAAATACTATTCCTTCTTATCTGTAAGAAGCAGATATTCATAAGGATATCCTTAAGGATATCTTTGTCTCCTCACAGCTTATTCTTGAGCCAGAATAGATTACTAATACTACTGTGCTTTGCTGCAAACTACCAGTGAGAGATTTCATTTTAGGCAACCACTCTTTTCAACAATTCTCTGGCTGTAGATCTCCAAATGTGAAAGAAAGTGAAGGACTAGAGGTTTCTTCTGATGATGGAGAAACCATCACATGCAGTTGAACCCATGAGTGAGAGAGACAACTCAAGTCTAATCTGAAA
The DNA here is from genome assembly GCA_026167975.1 of Phrynosoma blainvillii. Taxonomy (NCBI): domain Eukaryota; kingdom Metazoa; phylum Chordata; class Lepidosauria; order Squamata; family Phrynosomatidae; genus Phrynosoma; species Phrynosoma blainvillii. Next base: position 246,731,761 of record JANUYF010000001.1, on the reverse strand, counting down.
TTCAGAAATAATGTAGTTTGATACTGCTTTAACTGTCATGGCTCCATTCTATGAAATTCTGGGATTTGTAGTTTGTTGTGGCATCTGAGCTCTCTGAAGAGAAGGCTAAATAACTCACAAAACTACAAATCCCATAGTTTCTTAGCATTGAACCATGGCAGTTAAAGCAGTGTCAAACTGCATTATTTCTACAGTACAAATTAGACTTCAGTCATGACATTCCAAGCTCCATTCCCCATACAATTAGAATCATCCAGTTACTTCACTGAAATAATTCATTGCTCATTCAATAACTCAGAGGCACTCACCATATGGTTTGAATTATCCAGCTACTTCACTGGAATAATTCATTGCTCATTCATTAATTTAGAGCCATTCTACACATGACTGCAAACGAGGTGGAAGAATTCTGTTGCTAAGTGGAGTCATTGGGTGGGGGGACTAAAATGTTTTCCATAATTTCAAGTGGAACAGCAGAAAGAAAGGTTTAGCACAACATAGTTCCCCACACAAAATATTTCTGTAAGCCACATGTCAAAGGAAAAAAATCAATAAACAAATTTATGGTTGTGGTGATGATGATGATGACGACAATGACAATGATGACAATGACCAACATGATGACTGAACTTTGACCTGAAATATTTATGTGCTGTCATGAAATATTTTGAGGCAATTCCCAACTTTAAAAAAATGTAAACTAAACAAACAATTCACCAACTTCCATAGTATTAGATAGACCAGAAGTACGAAGCTTAGAAGCTTTTAGAATTCTAGGTCCCATTATCATTGGCCACTGGCTATTGGCTATGTTGGCTAGGGATTTGGCATCATCACCAACATCATTAACTATTAGGCTGCAGGTTGATCAACCCTGATTTAGACAATCATAAATGAAGGCACCAGATCCCATCTGATCTTGGAAGTTAAGCAGGGTCAGTTCTGGTTAGTACTTGGCTGGGAGACCACCAATGAAGCCAGGTTCTGTAGATTATCTTTCAGAAGAAGGTACTGGCAAAACCACCTCTGAGTATTCCTCACTTAAGAAAATCCTATTAAATTAATGGGGTCATCTTAAATCAACAGGTGAATTGAAAGCATACACATACACACATAATCTGGCAAGACTGGAGAACCAACTGAAATTATGGACAGCCATCACTTTCTAGAAGAAAATGAATTGTTCATAGTCCACAACGTAAAAAGCAGTGATACAAACTGAATTAATTACCATCACTTATCTTGAAATATTTCTATTACGGTAGAGAGTTAAGGATGCAATCTTCACATTTACCTAAGAGTTAGCTTCATAAAAAGCAGTGGTAGTTACTTCTGAGTTAATATTGCGCTGTAAATCAGACAATATTTTAGTAATGCTCAGCAATGAAAAGTGTGCATTTTTAATATGATTAGAAGGTAGTCATATTCTTTTAAGTGGGTATTAAGCAATTTAATATTATCCTTTTCAGGGCAATAGAAGCAGATACTGAAAAAAGTGTGTTTAAAATTATTGTTGCCAAAGCAACTGCTATCTTTAATGGAATACATTTGGCACAGGTTTTAACTGGAATTGTGATCAGCATGGCTGAGTTTTTAGTAGTTTGTAGAGCTTGTAAATATATCATTTAATATATATGTGCTAAACATATGCATTTCATTCTCGGTTTGTGGTCACTATGATTTTTGTTTTGCAGAAAGTGGATTAAAAATAAACAGCTTTATTGGTACGTCTGAACCAGCATAAGCCCAGGACCTTGTAAAAACAAAAGTGGAAAGCCTCCTGGGTATACTATACTAGCCTGGAAGCTGGTTAGAGCAAAACAGAAGAAGCGTTTGTAACACTTGTACCAAACCTCACCAGTCCACATGTTTCATAAAGCCTGCTCCAAACTGAGGTGTGTACACATGCACATCTACGTAGATTTTCTAGGCTGTGTCCATATGGAGGAAAATAAACATTCACACCCTGACACGTGGGGCCAAAATGGGCAAAATATGGGGCCAATCCATGCTCCAGGGCAATTCTCTGGAGTAAAAAAAGTCCCCATTTGCTCTGAATCAGGCTGGAAATTCAAGAAAATCTGAGTGTGTGGTCTGCACACTGGTGCAAAAACAGTGTGTGTGTGTGTGTGTGTGTGTCAGTGATGTGGGTATGCATATGTGCACATGCATTTGGGAGGGGGGAAATGCACTGCAATAGCCATGTATACTGTGTTTTAATGGGATTGGATGGAGGAATAAGAAATACTTGGTTTGTGGTGAGTTAGGTAAAGATACAGGTTTCAGTCTTTAAAAAGAAATTAAACTTCAGCAACAAAAAAAAGACTACATCTACATTCTTAGAATTATGTGATAAGTAAAAAATGCAAAGCATATGCATGAATTTTGTTACCATTGATGAGAAAGTGTCAAAAAGGGAGAGAAAAAAATGTATGTGGTAGCACTTTAAGACTGACTTTTTTTATTTCCACACATGTTTTCATGAACATAAACCCATTTCTTCAGATTCAGTATAGATTGATATTAAAGCTTCACCTACAAAGTATATTTATATAAATATAATTAAAAAGAAATATAAAAGTAAATAATTAAGGTATAAATATGCTATATACCTGTGGTATACTCAAATACCACAGAATGAGTACTGTGAATGGAAAATGTTATTCATAAAAGTAGACGATTATTCCTTGATGTATTTAATGACTTTGCACCTTCGGGGCAGATAAACTTTGGTGTAAGAGCAGAAGGCATCCAGCCATATTTTTGACCAGGTTCCTGTTCCTTTAAGGCTATTGTTTGAGAACCTTAAATGTATTGAAAGCTTTCCACAACTTATAAGTCGGAGATCTTTTAGCTACTGAATTTTTATCCCATCCCACAACTGTGAAAAGGTGCAGGGGTGATGCTGTAAGCAACTGATTTTTCTGCATTCGTCAACACAAATATGAGTAATAAAGGGCCCTCTGTAGAATTGTAACTCCCACTAGCCATAGCCAGTATAGCCAATGGTGGGACTGATGGCAGCTGCAGTCCAACATATACACCCATTTCTGTTCTTCTGACTTAAGTACTAATCCAATTACTGTTTTTTCCCCAATGAAACTGATCAATTGTGGGGAAATTAGCACAGAGTATAAGGTCATTATCAACAGCTGTTCTTGGCAGATAGGTAACCAAGACCCATTGGAAAGGACCATGCTAGAGGAGCCATGGAAAAGATATTCCTCATATGCTAAAGAACTTCTTCATCCCTATTGTTGAACAAGCAACTGCAAAAGCCTGGCCTCGAAATGTGATTTACTTTGGGCCTTTGCAGACTGCTAGAAATAGTGCAGATTGAGGCCACTTTAACTGCCCTGGTTCAGTGCCAGGGAATCATGGGGATTGTATTTTTTTTTACTGAAACATTGAGCCTTCTCTGTCAGAGAGCTCTGGTGCCACAATAAACTACAGTTCCCATGATTCCCTAGCACTGAGTCAGGGCAGTTAAAGTGAACTCAATTTGTACTATTTCTGGCAGTCTGCAAAGGCCCTTTATTTCTAACCCAGTTTTTATTTGCCATCCCCAAATTCTGATGGTTGCATGGTTTCCTGCTTTATCTACCATGTTAAACCTCACATCTGAGAGACTGCTGCAACCTGCTAGGGTTATCATAGAAACTGCTGACACTGAAATGTCTTCATCACATCCCTCATATACTCATTATATAGACACACTACTTTATTACATCATATATCAATTTTTTATGCAGTTCCCGAATGAAGCAGAAGCAGAGAGTTAGCCTGTGCATCTGTTTTTCCACACCAGTCTTCCATCCTAGAACAAAGCATGAAAAAATAAATCAAAAGGTCCCAGAGGCAGGGAGAGTACATTTCCTGTACACTGCTTAACCAAACAGAGCCCCCACTCTCCAGCAATTAGAAGAAAACACTGCTACACCAGAAGATGCTCTTTCCAGATAGACATTGACCTTCGCATCTCACCTCTGACCCTAGAAATTACCAAATAAGGCATTTTTAAAAAAGTGGAATAAATGTATCTGGGCTTCTTCCTTCTATAAAGGGAAGAGCCCCAGATATAAATATTCTTACCAGATAGTTCACAGAAGCAAGCACTGTCCCTCCCACCACTGTCTTGTATAATGTTTTTGCAATATGGAAAGTCTAAATTTATGTCACTTATTTCAGTACAAGAAATCCTTCTATTCCTTGCTAAGCATGCTTATGGTTTCCTTCTCATAAAACAGTTTTCTGGATTTAGGCAGTCGGAAAGACTAAAAAGAAACAGATGCTATGGTCAGATAAATTACAAAAGCATTATGCTTAGCCAGCTGTACCACAGGAAAACATCCTATTTTTAATACAACAGTTATAGTTTCCCATATGGTGTCATATGATTAAAGCAGCTGGCCAGTCATGCACATCAATTTCATGTGTTTGTCCTAATTAAAGACAAACCAGGACTTCTTAATAGTTTTGTTATTGTTCTTAAGGCTTCCCAGGAGTTGCATTGCTATCAATTGCCATTTTAAAATGAAAAAATATTTATTTATTTATTTATTTATAAAAAGACTGTGAATAGCAATGAACACCAAATACAAACCTTTTCCTGAGCAACCTGGTGGAAGAATACTAATGAAAGAAATGCCAAACCAAATCTCCATCTTACTCAAAATAGAAAGAAGCTAATTTGTTACCTAAACAGGTGAAGCTATATTATGTAGAGGTGTTTTTTAAATGTTTGTTTGGCTCAATTTGAAACATGAAATATGCAACTTTTGGTTTTAAAATATGCACCAGTATTGGTACTCTTTGTCTACTTTTTATAATAATACTCACACATTTCCAAATGTTCACATTTGTCTGCATGACTTTTGCATTTGTACAAATCTTCCCAAATAGTATATAATAGTTTTGGGCAATTTCTTCCTAACATGCACATCTGTGTGTGCATTTTTTCCTAAGATGTGCACTTTTTGTGTATTTTCTCAATGACAAAGTTAATCACAAAGTTTAGAAAACTGGGGCTTTGGGAGCACAATTATATGCCTCTTTGTGTCTATCAGGGGTGGGCAGCAACTATAAGAGCTGTTGAACTCCGACTCCTAAAAAGCTTTAGTCAACAACAATAATGATAAATGTTGGGATCTGTAGTCCAATACCTGGAAGGCCACAATGTACAATAACGTGCCTCTTTTCGAAGCCAGGAGTTTTATGGCTTAAGATAATGGCTGCTGGAGTGCCCCTGTGAGTGGGGATGGACTTGGGCAGTGGATTTGGAAGTTACGTAAATCCTTGTGATAATATCAGGATTCCGCCCAATTTAAAATTTAATCTGAAAGAGGTAAGTCAGTTTTAAAATGAATGTGATAAGCTTCTAGGTCTGGAATTTGGGATACACTCATTTGGTACACATATTTCATATTTCAGTCAGGTTGTCCAGAATGAGAGTGATTAAAATGAATATTGTTTCATGGAATGTGGAGTTCAGATATTACCTCAGCCTTGATTGTACTTCTTGCTCAAAGGCAAACCACTATATACTTAATCCTTCCCTTCATAACATTTGGATGATATTACTGTCCCATCCTATAGGACAGTCATAAGGATTTCTGCTTCTAAAGAAACCAAACTCTTACAGAAAGTGCTATATGAGCATTATTGCTATTAATGAGTATACCAAACTCCTATCAAAGTTTTGTTGCAGATGTGACTCTACACTTGCACCATAATTTGCAGAAACTGTATCTTATTCCTCAAGTTGCCTTCCACATAAGAATGCCAAATTTCAGACCCTTCATCCTCTTCTCTGGTCTACAAGATAAAGGGGAGGAATCTCAGGATAAAAGTGCTACCTTGAAAGGTATGTGTGTGTGCGTGGATGTGTGTTCTCACTTATTAGACTTGGTGTTTTTTATTCTGTGCAACTGTGCTTGATGCTAATGTATCATGCTTAATGCTATTCCCAAAGGCTGTCCCTTATAACAATAGCCTTCTGACATTTTCAAGATCTACCTCTGGTGACATCACAATGTCCCTTCATCTCAGTTTTTGGCCTGGGATAGTCCTGTCTTGACAACCCTATGTCCACAAGTTTCATAAATGGGCATTAAGATACTAAAAGTTACTAAGATACAGATCAGGGCAACTTTGGCTCTTCCAGATGTTGTTGGAGTGTAACTCCTGCCATCTCTCAATATTGGCCCTGGTGGCTGAGCCTGATGGAAGTTGCACTCTAATAATATCTGGAGGTCTACGTGTTACTATAAGCAATGGCACCCACCCTACATATTTCTGGGCACTGGCATCCATCTCGATCCTATCCAGTAATAGGATCATATCAAAAGTGTTTTGCATGTAGGAAGAAGAGACATTTCTGTTCACGTGTGTGTTTTCCTTTATGCAGTCTTTCTCAGACAAGCACATGTTTACTGTCACATGAAGGAAGCACCATGTGACGTACCAATATATGGGTAGATTTGGCAGCAATTTCTGCAATTGTGAAAGTATCTGCAAAGTTCATTTGTGTGTTGTCTATTTGTCTAGGCAAGTGCATATTTGAAACCAGAGTATGGAGGAATCCAATAGAACTCACCACAAAGATTACTCCGTGTGGCCAATAAAGGGCTTAAGAATGCTACTTTAATGTTATTAAACCTACCCTGGGGAAAAAAATGTAGATCTTATGTCAACTGAATACTATGCAAAACATGAACACTCATTTGGCCATTTGGTGCTACAAAATGCTTAAAGACTCTTGTCCACAAGAATGGCCCAAGGTATTTTGTAGCCTGAGCAATCCTACTCTCCCCATCCACCCAAGTCAAATTATTTTACTACACAGAAAAAGAAATTCTCTAAAACATACTTTCTACCCCTGGCTGTAAACACACACACACACACACTAACAATTTGTGCTGTAAAGATACCAGAAATTTAATGCAGCTGCTACATTCTACCTTATGCTAGGATCAGTCCTACCCCTCAAAATATGCTGAACTGAACTCCTCCAATGATCTTTTGTAAACACTTCCCTTGTGAAACTTAGTACCTGAACAGCCTGCCAGAAATATTGCAGCTTGAGACCACTTTAACTACCCTGGCTCAGTGCTAGGGAATCATGGGAACTGTAGCTTATTATGGCATCAGAGCTCTCTGACAGAGAAGGCTCAGTGTCTCAGAAAAAAACTACAGTTCCCATGATTCCCTAGTGCTGAGCCAGGGCAGTTAAAGTGGTCTCAAGCTGGATTATTTCTAGCAGTCTGTTCAGGCCCTTAGTACAAGTGGCCAAACTAAAATTGTGATTTTAATGAGGAAATACAATGTGTGTATGTATGTGTGTGTATACATATACGTATACATATACACAGAGAGAGAGAACAGGCAGCATTTTAACCTATTTCATCTAGTCTAAAACTTGTCTACATAGTGACAAATTCACACACACATAATCTTACCACTTAACATACATTGAAGAAAAAGGTTCCAATCAAGCATACCTCCCTGATGAAGGCAAATGCATTAAAAAGGTGTGTTAGTACCACTGATACTTATGCATATGTGCTTGGTTCTCCCCTAAAACATGCAATATTCCACATGTCCCAAAAATCTCTGAGTCCCAACTAAATCATTATCATTTATCTATGACAGAAATCTAAGTCATAAAATGGATAGACAGGTGGAGGAAGAGAGACTTGTGGCAAGAAAAAAGTCATTTGCCTGTATGAAATCTGATGCAAGTATAAAAGAGTTAATTTCTTGGATGCAGCAGGGTTAAAGCTGCAACTTGTTTTGCTATCTATCAAATTAGAAGCTTGCTGGGTCTCTTTCTTAATCTGGAGCAGTTGAGAGCAGTTCTTCGAAGTGGTAGTAGGGATGGTGCTACATTGGAAGTGCTATGACAGAATGCCATGTCCTGTGGTTTCTGACCTCACTGGTTTCTATAGTCTTGTTTATTCAGTGCAGTATATCCATACACCATGATGGCTGCTTTCTCCAAAGACAGAATTGGAGTATTCCTTGCTCTGTAGAAGGGAACAAGCTGGTATAGTATGGACCATGTTCATATCTAAGCTTTTGGCTAAGAGCCACAGTGTGCAATACCCACTCTGTAAACTCACTGAGAGCAAAAGAATGCAATCTTTTCTGAACAGAGGTTAATTTACTCATGGTCCATAATTAAAAACAAACAAACAAACAAACAAACAAAAAACACCACACTAATTCTTCTTCTGTTTCAATTAAACATGTTTTATTGACATTTAACAAATGAGAGAAGGAAAGTCCATTTCTTGAAATTAATTAAAATGCTTGCACAGCTCAAAAAATCTTCCTTTTGGTTCAAAAAGTGACAACATATGGCTACAATCACAAGCCAGTTAAACTGGAATGTTCTGGTTTAAGGCTAGACGTATACATGAATCATGATATCCCTCTTTTCATATCATTAAAGGAACAGCACAAGAAAATAAAAAGTCTTACAGAAAGACTTACTGCTGCAAATGTTTTTATAAAGTTTGTACAAAGTTAGTCAAGGATGAAACCTATTTAGCAATATTGATAGAGGGCCTGAACAAATGACAGTTTATTTGAAGCAGGAAGGAGTCAAGCCACAAACTAAATTACAAGACAATCACTTATAAGACTTTATCACACGGGGGAAATCCCATGCAAAAATGGGGTTTTAAATAGGAAAAAAGCTGCAAAAGTGGGTAGATTTTCAGACGATGTCTCTGTTAAAGTGTGCTTAACCTGAACGGAAAGTAGTCAAAAGCCGCTTCTTTTTACTTTCAGAAAATCCTGAACGTAAAAAGGAGTGGCTTTTTACTACTTTCCATTTGGTTAAGCACACTTTAACAGCGATGTGTGTGAAAATCTACCCACTTTTGCTGGTTTTTCCCACCTTTTAAGTCCCATTTCTGCACAGGATTTCCCCTGTGTGATAAGGTCCATAGTATTTTTCCAGCATCCCCTCCAAGTTTCTGCTTAAGAACAGGGTGCATATTAGTCTTAGGACTATTAAGCCTCATTCAATGCCTTCCTAAGACATTTTCCTACCTGACTGTGATCATCATGGCTTCATATGAAAAACAAAACAAACAAACAACAAAACAAAACAAACAACAACAAAATGGCCTGGGGCTGGTCCAAAGGCCTCGGGGGCCGCATCCAGCCCCCAGGCCATAGGTTGCCTACCCCTGATCTAGACCCATTTCAAACTGTCTTTAGGACAGGATTTGGAGTTGAGACTGCCATGGTTGCCTTGACCGATGACCTGTGTCTGAGTATCGACAGGGGTAGTATGACCCTGTTGGTGCTTTTAGACTTCAATACAATAGATCATGGCATCTTCTTGGATTGCCTGAGTGGGTCAGGAATTGGAGGCACTGCACTCCAGTGGTCCCATTCCTTCCTCTCAGGCAGGTCCCAGAGGGTGCTGCTTGGGGACAGTTGCTCTGGTAAAAAGGAGCTCACCTGCGGTGTCCCTCAAGGTAACATTCTGTCCCCGATGCTGTTCAACATCTATATGAAGCTGCTGGGTGAGATCATTTGGAGTCATGGAGCTGGGTGTTATCAGTATGCTGATGACACCCAGATCTATTTCTCCATGTCTCAATCGTTGGTCTCGAATTCCGATGGCGTCTCCTCTCTGAATGAATGTCTTAAGGCAGTAATGGGCTGGATGAGGAAAAACAAATTGAGAGTGAATCCAGACAAAATGGAGGTGCTCATAGTAGTGGCCCCGAAACCAGAAATTGGGTTGCAACCTCCGGTCCTGGACAGGTCACACTCTCCGTAAAGGACTGTGTTCACCGTCTGGGGGTGCTCCTTGATTCATCACTCCTGATGAAAAATCAGGTAAATGTGATGGTTAGGAGTGCCTGTTATCAGCTCCGGCTAATATGCCAGCTGCGCCCTTTTCTGGAAATAAGGGACCTCGAGACTGTTGTGCATGCACTGGTAACCTCCCGTCTAGATTTCTGTAATGTGCTTTACATGGGGCTATCCTCGTACCTGCTCCAGAAACTTCAGTTAGTACAAAACATGCAGCCAGAATGGTTTTGGGAACATCTAGGAGGGACCACATATTTCCGGTGTTAAAGTCCCTCCACTGGCTTCCTATTAGTTTCTGGGCTCAGTATAAGGTATTAGTTATTACCTTTAAAGCCCTAAATGGCTTGGATCAACCTATCTTTTTGACCACCTCCTCCCATACAACCCTCCCCATGCACTCCAGTTCTCTGGGAGGAACTTACTCCAGCCATCAAAATGTAGGCTATCTGTAACCTCCCAGAGGGCATTCTCGGTAGTTGCCCCCAGATTATGGAATGGCCTGCCGGATGAGATCCATCAGATTACAATGTTAAACAGCTTCAAAAAGGCTGTTAAAATGGATCTCTTCTGGCAGGCCTTTTCGGAATAGATTTCTCGGCTTCAGGAACCTCCCTTAGTTCACCTTCTCCCATTTTGGATACCACCACTACATATATATATATATATATATATATATATATATATATTTGTTGATAATCTAGTTTCATTCTATGTTTATTTAATTAAGATGTTTTAATCATTGCTGGTTTAATACTTTTTAAAGGGGTGGGTGGGTCTCAGGTTTCTTTGTAGTTATATTGTAAAAATTTAATTGTTGTTAGCTGCCTCAATTGTGCTCAGAGGGGCAGGGTATAAATAAAAAATTATTATTATTATTATTATTATTATTATTATTATTATTATTATTATTATTTATTAATTAACCAGTCAGATGCTTTAGTAAGAACACTCATTGTAGAAATGTCATTGGCTTGAATCCAATGAGGCCACTGCACTAATATGAGGATTAGTAATTTCTAGAGTTAGCAGAAAATAAGAAAGTAATTTTCCTTTAAGCAACTAGTTGGGCAGTCTGAGGCATGTGGAAATCAGGATTGAGAAAGTATAGCCTTAGGTCACATGCAGCCCCTATTTAAAAAAAAACAACAAAAAACAACCCAATGCCCTGTAGGCTCTCTAGTGCAGGGGTAGGCAACCTTTCCCCTTTAAGGGCTGAGGGACTTCAGCTCCCAGAATCCCAGGAGCTATTGACCAACATGGGACTATTGGCCAACATGGCTGAGGCTTCTGGGAGCTGAAGTCCCTCGGCCCTTAAAGGGGAAAGGTTGCCTACCCCTGCTCTAGTGTCTTAAAGTGTAAGGGGGTAATTTCACTATGTCCCTCCACACAGTTGGTTTAGCCCACAGTGGACTCACCCACAACTGGGTATAGTGTCCCCACATGCATGCAGTGATGCATTCTGAGTAAAATAAATAAATAAAAAATTATGAAGGAACATGGGTAGTATGTTTTTGTATGATCTCTGGAAGGGATGTGAAACCCCTGGACATTGGGTAATTATCCACCCCAGTTTAAAAAACAGGAATGACATTCTTCAGCCAGTGTCTTCTCATAGGAAAGAATGAGTAATTTTAGGAATTTCCTTCCTTCTGAAAGAAAATCTTCAAAACCCACAAATATTATTTTCTGCACAGAAAAAAAACTGTTTCCTTTGCAGAGAATGCTATTTTCTATGTATATCACTCATGCGCAAAGTTTGCACAGAATAAACCCCTCCCCCCCCCCCCCCATTACAGCATTTTCTGCATAGGAAACAGATTTTCCTGTGTAAGAAATTTTATTTCAGCATACAAATATCATTTTCTGTGCAGAAAAAGCTGTTTCCAACATAGAAGATGCTGTTTTCTGTGCAAAAAAATAATTTACTAATTTTGCAAATAATAAAATTTGATTTGCAAAAATTCTTATCTGTCCAGGATTCTTCTCACCCAGGCTTTCGTAATACTTGAAAAATATATTTTAAATCATTTTTTAATTTTTTAAAAATATTCATTCCATTCTTATTTTAAAATGATAACACTAAGCATTTTAAATTTTAAACAGAACATTCTTCACAAACAACTTAATAAAAGGCAATTATAAGAATGATAAATACATTATTCACCTCATAGTTTTATTTCTTATAATGAGCAAGGGTATATAGCAGCTAGATTCCCTCTGGCTGAGTTAGCAGCAAGGTACATTCTGCTGGCAGAGATTGATCATAAAATTGTGTTAAAGGACCTACAGATATCTAGAGAGAACATATATTTTCAGTGGCAAGGGCATTACAGTAATCCATGCATAATCAAATCTGCAAATGCTTGACCTGCAAATGTGAAGGCATGAATGTAATTATGTAATAGCTATAGAAGATTCAATGAATCCAGATTTCTAACATTACTGTGAATCCGAAACCTTGCTTCTGCTATTCCTCATAAGAATCAAAGGTTAGAATATTATGCCATTTCAAGTTTTCATGCAAGAGCATTTGACCATGGAAAACTCTTTCAGTCCTGATCAGAACTGTAATACTATTATTTTTTAGTCTCCTGTCATTGCTTAAACCCTTTACTCTTACAACAACCCAATAACAGATCACCCTTAAAATACTTTTGTTCAAACATGCACCTGTCTCACTGATGACTGGCAGCTGAAGGTTGCATTGATGTTACAGAGAAGTATACAGCCAGGGTAAATGACCCAATAAAATGTTTAGTCTGTGGGATTATACTTGCAATGATCTCTTCAGCATTTAAGGTGATGATACAGTTAGTGCAATCAAGCATGCAAGGACACACAGGTAGTAAAGAAGTGAGGCCCATAGAGTTGAGTTACGAATTCAAACTCTCAACTAGATTAGTGATTCTCCAGATGTTTGAGACTTTGACTCGCAAAATTCTTGACCATTGGTCATACTTTCTGGGATTCTTGGTGTTGAAACCTCAAGCATCTAGAGGAGCAAATTTGAGAGCACTGAATTAGATGTATTTCAGGAAAGGTTACATCATACTGAATGTGTTAGTCTTGAAGATACTGTTGGACCAGCTTCTGTGTTTTGATGCTGTGGTAACCTCACAGTTTTCCCCCTGCTTTTGCCTGAACAGGTTGGGACCCTGTGTGGGCATCTAGATGAGATGCCACCACCCACTGATTTAACCCCCTTTTTTCTATGTAATTTAGTGGGAAATTACTGAGGGGACAGGTTTGTGCTTTTAATCTGAATCTATAGACACACACTCACACCAAGCAAAGGCATGTGAAAGAATTTGAAAAAGAGACGTACTTTAAGGGAAAGCTTTTTTCTAAGTAAGAAATCTACATTAACAATATATATATTTCTTCATAAAGGGCACTGTTCCTTCAGGCATACTTAGGAATTACAAGTTACAGAATAGTCTAGATCAGGGGTAGGCAACCTTTCCCCTTTAAGGGCCAAGGGACTTCAGCTCCCAGAAGCCTCAGCCATGTTGGCCAACAGTCCCATGTTGGCCAATAGCTCCTGGGATTCTGGGAGCTGAAGTCCCTCGGCCCTTAAAGGGGAAAGGTTGCCTACCCCTGGTCTAGATCATATTCAGTCAAGATCAAAATAAACATAAGCCCTGATGCAGCTAACATTCTCTAGCTGCTCATAACTACAGATGGAGTTCTGGGTCTCTGGATGTTCATGGAAAGGTGAGCTAGGAGTCTGGATACTCTGCTCAGCCTCACCTGAGCTACTCATGTAAGTGGCAGACACCTAGACCGTTTGTCCCTCTTTGTTCTTCGTTTTCCTCATGGTCAATTGCAACATTTTATAATCTCTGCTGCGAAGGACCTCAAAGATTTATGTTTCTGTCCAACTGGCCATCTCATTGGGCAACTGTCTCTCATGACCTGTAACTCATCCATGATACTGACCCTTAATAAATGGAAGTTAACACCATCAAATCATTAACCCCTTGTTTATCTGGGGGAAGACTATCCCACAGCTGTGTTGCCCAAATGATGGGAAGGCCCATTCTCACATGTATAGTGGTTAGTGTTATGCTTGGGACTGGGAAGATCCACATTCAGTTTTGCAATGAACCATGAACCTCCACTGGTGACCTTGGGCAAATCATTAACTCTCGGCTTGACCAATTTGAGAGGGATGCTTTGAGGATAAAACATGGAGGAGAAGCATGGAACACCACCTCCTGATTGGGAGAAAGTCTGGGGTTGGATTTTATGGCCCTTGAGGTCTTTTCTAACACTATGATTCTATGATAGAAATGATACAAAATGGAGGGCCATGGCTATCTCCTAGAAAATATGATAATGCATGTATGTGCCAAAGAAGAGGCCATATAAAGCATCATGAACCCAAACAGCTTGAAAACTGTTCTGCCATAAGTTCTTTCCAAAGGTTTAGTAGGGAGGCGGAGGAGAGACAAATCCCACTGCTCATCTTGAAAGTAGAATCGTATTCATCCATAAAAAGTTTATGTCTGGCTGGGAAGAGAAGAGAGCAGGGAGTTGATATTCAAAGCACTGTAGTGCTTTCTTCCATTTGTAATTATCAACATTGCTGAAAGCAAGTATTGAAGCAAACAGTTTCTTTTACATTCATTGTAGTAGCCTGGCTGTTGACTTCCAACATCAACTGGAATTAGTTTGCCATCAAAGCTTTTTCATCTTTCTTCTTCCAAAATGTCTTGATGATACCATTATCCCAGTAGGGAGGAATCTGCAACTTGAGTATGGCTGCAGTGATGTTAATAACCATAAAAGCAAATATATTCAATTGGGATTGAAGGACCAGATCTATTCATGCACTCCCTAACCAGTGGATGTAAAACACTAATGAAATGCATTTCAGCACTTCAGAATTAAACACATTTGTTATCTGCTCTGTTTCATCACTGAGATGCAGATTTTACATTCACAGAGAATTCTGAACAGCAAGATGCAGAGGGCAAAAAAAATTAAAAAAATCACTGCTGATAGAGCTTGCATTTGTTTTAGTTAAGTATGGATGATTTTCTACCTCATATGCCTGTTTCCCTTTTCGTACCTTGTACAGAAATCAATGTATGCATGAGATAAGTAGAAAGCTACCAGCTACTGGAGGAGAGATCCTCTTTCTCTGGAAGAATAAAAACTTTTCAGGAGATGGGAAGCAGACAAAGGAAGACAAGTACCATCATATCACTGTGTTCCTCCCCACCTTGCAAAGATCGAACACTTCATTGTGTTATCCAAGGGAATTTTAAGTCTTTAACATTTCATACTGGTCAATTAGATTTATATGCTGTTTGATTATCAGCTAGGCTGAAGTATGTTGCATTTATGTCTGCAGTTGGCAGCAGATTCAAACCAAGGTAATAGGAGAGGAAGAAATATATTACTTTTCCCACAGAGATTCATAGTTGCAGATAATATAGAACACATGTATCAATAATATAGAAAGATTTTAATTTCCTACAAAAGTATTCATTATCTTGAAGGTCTGGGGTAACTGAAATGTTCCAGCAAGGCAATAAACAAGATCTCTTCTGAAAATACAGGATAGTAAGGGGTTGAGTGACAGGAGAGATTACTATAATTTTTCAAATTGTTGCTCTGTCTTTACCTATATTCACAGATCAATCAGAAAATCATAGTTTAAGCTTTCCCCAAAACATAATGTGGATGTAATATGGACATTTTTCTATATTTCACCTAACTAAAGGGGTGCATTTAATGAAATGTTTCAAAAATGTCACTGCTGCTAAAATGGCATCCTGATTTGATCCCTCTCTGGCTGCATCTCATCTGCACTGCCATAAATAAATAAATAAACAAACAAACAAACAAACAAATAAATAAAATATTAAAAAATCCAGTTTGATACCACTTTAACTGCCATGGCTCAATGCTATGGAATTTTAGGAATTGTAGTTTTGTGAGACATTTAGCCTTCTCTGTCAGAGAGCTCTGGTGCCACAACAAACTATAATTTTCAGAATTCCATAACACTGAGCCATGGCAGTTAAAGTGGTGTCAAACTGGGTTATTTCTTTGGTGTAGATACAGCCTATCTCTTCTTTCTGTCTCTCATATGACATGTAGAATCACTTGCTTTACCTCAAGATGTTGTCATATTGTATGTTTTCCCACTTTTCTCACTCAACTCCATTGACTATTCCTGGAGATAAATCATTTCAGAACCTTTGTGATTTCGAAGAGATCCTGCCAACCCCTCCATGGGGTGGATGACATCAAGTAGTGGGACTATGGCCATTGATTCCATCAGGTTCTTGGCCAAAGCTTCAGTCACAGACCCAACTCACCTACTTTGTACCTTCCTCAGCCATGGAGAATGCAATTCATGTGACTAGCCAAATAAGCTCCCCAGACTAAATGTAATGCAGCAGAATTGGAGTTTCCTCACCTTGTATCATCCCAAATTAAGGAAGTTGTGGTGTGGGCAAAGCTACAACTGAGTAACAGGGCCTAGAAAAGTCTTTAGCTGCATTTACACTGCAGAAATAACCCAGACTGACATCACTTTAACTGCCATGTCTCAAAGCTATGGAATTCTGGGAATGGTCATTTATTGTGGCACCAGAGCTCTTTGACAGAGAAGGCTAAATGTCTCACAAAACTACAATTCCCAAAATTTCATAGAACTAAGCCATGGCAGTTAAGCAGTATCAAACTGGATTATTTCTGCAGTGTGGATGCAGCCTTCTTCCAGGTCACAAGGCTCACTGAGAGCCTGACTTTGCTCATCCTGCACCTTCCCCAATCAGAGAGTAAGAAGGACATGGTCTGGCTGGTCATGTGGACCTGAATAGCACTCCTCCAGACTGTACAGTTCGGTTGCTTCTTTCCCTGCTATAAATCCTACTCTATTAGAGAAATGGTAGAGCAAGAACAACCTTGGAAAGATCCACTGGGAATCTTTGCTGTTATCTCTGATCACTGATTGGAGGTAACAGCACTGGTTTTCATCCATGCTGAAGTAGCTGAGGAGATGTTTGAAGAGTGGAATGGGCCTGCAGGGAGAGAACCTTTGTGGAGTGGATGTGGACTGGATTAGGCTGGAGGTCCCCAATGTAGAGTATAAAAGATATTTTATCTAGACTGTACGTCACAGCAAAAGATGGGATGACAAAAGAAATTCCAGTAGAAATATTGCTTGCAGCCCAGGAACCCTTTCACGTTGTACATTTATAGCACTATAATTCTATGCCACAGCTGCATCCTGAGGAATCTAGGAGTGTATCATTGGTCAAAGGCACCAGAGTAGCTCCCTGGATGAGAAGACTAAGGTCTTGAGCAGACTGGCACTAAATGCCAGTATCAAGGCAGAGTGTAGGTATGGAAACCGCATGTCACACACCCCAATGCTGCCCCAACACCAGCATCACGGCAACAGTGGGCGATGTCACAATTCTTCTTTCCACTCCTTTATAGGCTCAAAAAATACCTGATCTGGGCTGCAGTGTGTGGTTGCTGGGGCCCTGATCCAGCGCTGAACAGGGCACCGGGATGCTGCTTCAAAGGGGGGGGGATCTGTTTAGCCCCATAGTGCCTCTACCTAAACTGCCAATCCCAGAATTTCATAGGATGGGTTCATAGCAGGTAAAGTGGGGGTCATAGTGCTATAAATGTATAGTGTGAAAGAGCCCAAAGTTTATTTACAGCCTCTTTCTGCCAGGTCAACAGCAGGACAATTGACTGTTTAAGACTAGCTAATCCAATGAATGCTGTGACTGGCTGATCTCCCAGGGCAGTAGATCATAGATCAGAAGTGTCTTGGTTCTAGCCCCAACAACTCCATTGGCAGAACAACCCACTGAATTCTGGATACACACACACAGTCATCACACTCTGCATCATTGTGTCAGACAAGTTTGGAATTAACCTCCAATTCCTTATTCAACTCATCTTGTTGTCATATAAAAATTCAGTGGAAATCCTTGCCTTACTTCATATTATTGTGTCTCAAACCTGAAAATACAGCTTGGAATGCCTCATACACTATTACCTAAATATTTTCAGCATAGATCAGATCTGTCTATTTTCCTGAGCCATTATTTTTAATGCAACCCACAAGCTTTGCATGCTGTCCCAATAAACCTCTTGGTTTTGTCACCTCGGACTTTAGAAGCATGGAGACTGTCATATTCTTGGCAGGTCCAAATATATGACTGATTATATTTGGTTTATGTCAGTTTTTTTGTGGAGATTTTTCAGTAGGTCTCAGTCACTGTATCCTATGTCTGATATAGATTCAACATCTTTAAAATCTGGAAATAAATCATATAGTAGATATGCACTGCAATAACGAAGCAGAAGCTATCAACTGCCACAGAGGCTTTGTGTAGAACAGACATGATAATTGTATGGCCCTCTATATGTTGCTGGAATGCCATAGCAGCCCTTGTCCACATAGCCAATGCTAAGGAATGCTGGGAACTGTAATTCAAGAACATCTGGAGACCTGTACAATTCCCACCTTAATGCAAAAACATCAAGCTCATTTGTCACAATAAATTCATCAGTTTGGGATCATCTAACACTCCTTAATCTGACACCACATATTGCCACATTGTTGAGGGGGAGAGGAGGAAAAGCATAATTGAACAATAATAATCCTGTGGCTATTATTTAACAATTAGTGACTCTGTGTTTTGTTTTTTTAAATTAATGTTACCATGAACAGTCTAAATTAAGAACACAATAACATATATTCAGTAAAGAAAAAGACAGAAAGCAGAAAAGCAAAAACAACAGCAACTAAGGCACAATAAGACTCTGACCCCTAAATGCCATTACGGATCCGACTAAATAATCCTACTAAATTTACTAAAAAACATACCCACAGGTTATTACATTGTT
Organism: Phrynosoma blainvillii; assembly: GCA_026167975.1. Lineage (NCBI taxonomy): Eukaryota > Metazoa > Chordata > Lepidosauria > Squamata > Phrynosomatidae > Phrynosoma > Phrynosoma blainvillii. The sequence goes on along the minus strand of JANUYF010000001.1, from coordinate 246,713,038 downwards.
AGGATTCTTATTGCTACCCCCCCCCCCACACACACACACAAATGGTTTTCAGTCTTTTACAAAATCTTTTGGCCATTTTGGTTAATCCAGCAGTCTTAGCAATCAATTCTTCCATCTTCAGTGCCTCAATCCATTTCCAAGTTTGAACAAACAATATTCTTGCTGCTGCTGTCATATACTGAATAAGTAATCCATATTTACTCTTCAGTTCTTTATCCATAATACCCAACACAAATATTTCTGGTAACATTACAAAATCTATTTTCAATTTATATTGGATTAACATACCAGTAACTTTTCGTATTCTTACAAGTCCACAATATATGAAAAAAGGAGCCCCTCCCTTATCTTGACATGCCCAACATTAATTTGAAATATCCTGGGGCCATTTTTAACAGCTTATTTTGGTACTGTATACTATCTATACATCATCTTATACAGATTTTCTTTAAATCACTACACAATGTAAATTTTATATTTTTCAACCACAGCCCCCCCCCCCCCCCCCCCATGCATCCATATGAACATTATGCCCAAAATTTGGGGCTTCCTTTATGTCTCTGATTTTTAGTAGAAGTATTTATTTATTTATTTTGGTTTTCTTTCAGGACGATGAACACTGTTTAACAATGTGACATTCATAATGCTCAGCTGTATCTCCAATGCACACAGACAGGCAACAGAAGGGCAACATAAAAATATTAACAAGGCAGACAGTTGGGATCTGGAAGACAGAGCAGCCAGCAGTCAGTGCAAATAATTTCCTTTCCCACAGATGAATGTGAGGTCTGTTCTTCCAATTTTAAACAGGAAATAAGATATGACTTCAGCCTTGACAGTGAATAACAAGTGCACATAGTAATACTTCTTAGAACAAGAACTGATGGGAGCAATCAAAGAGCACTTTAAGAAGGAAACCCTGACAGACCATCTCAGAAGGGCAGTGTGAGTAATGCAAAGGACTCATAAATCTAAGTCAAAGTCACAAAGGTTCAGGGTAGACAATGATACAATTCAGATGCAGAAATATGACAGGGCAGATTTTCTCCAGGGGATGGTGGCTAGAGAAGGTATTAAACAGACACAAGCATTCTGATCCTGCTAAGTGGAGGTCATTGTCTTGCCCACCGAAGTCCTGATCCCACTCTCATTAAATTCCCTTTCTAGATCTAGTCTTAACACCATTTGAGGTGCTCTGCCTTTCCCACAAAATGGTAGCTTGCTTCACATCTGTGTAGTGAATCTCAATTCTCCATTTAGGCCCCACAGAGGTGTTGGTTATTAAATGGAGTTGAATACAGCTCTGTGGCAGGGCTCTTGTTGTGGGGAACAGGAATATGGAGCTAAGCTTTTTTTCTTATGAAGATCCCAAACAATTAATTCATTGTTTTTTGGGGGGGTATAATACATCATCTCATGTTCTAGGCAGTTCTGTATACTTTTTCTCTTTCCAAATTTGATTTGGATCTCTGGGTTAGTAATGTTCATGGCAACTTTGCAGGGTTCAGATAGGGAGCACTTTGTCCCAAGGTCAAGATTCTAAACTCTTCTTATCTTTCTATTGATGGAACTGTTGTGAGTCCACAACAGACATTACAGTGAACTCTTGTTCCTCCTCAGTATTATTAATTTATTTATTCCATTCCTATGCCACCTTTCTCCCAGAAAAGGATCCAAGCCAGCTCACAGATAAAATTGTTTAAAGGATTTTACAATAAAAAAATTAAAAACAATTTAAATCAACTAGCTAAAAGTAGTATAAAATGACATTAAAAACATAAAAAGTTTTTAAAATATATATCTAAAGTACACACACCATATAAAATTCAAACAATAATCTACCAAACAGTGATACCTTTATTGGCCAACCAAAATGTGCAATATACTTGTTGCAAGTTGTTGAAGCTCCACTGGCTTCTTCATCAAGCAAGATGTTACAAACCAAACAGGAGAAAAAATGGAGATGTTAGTCAGATGCCGGCATTTTGATGTTTCTGTCCTTAGTTGAGATGGTGAGTGGAAGATATCTTTTGCAGTCTTTTCATCTGAATTTGCTTAATGGCCAACTCAGCCACCCCTGCATGACTCCATATAAAAGTCTCCCTGACATTATTATATATTAAAAGCCTGCTTGAATAAAAATATCTTTCCCTGCTAGTGAAAGGAACGCTAGAAGGAGCAGCCTAGCCTTCCATGGAATGGCATTCCAGAGGGTGGGAGAAACCACTAAGAAGGCTTTATCTTATGTCCTCACCAAGTGAGCCTGGTGAGATAAAGAGAAAGTATTTCCCCATAGATCTTAGGACTCTGGCAGGTTCACATAGAGAGTAGCACAGTGGCATCACTGGGGGGTGGGAGTGGCGGTGTGGTGGTGTGGCCCACACTGGGTGACACCCTGGAAAAGAGGTGACACCCAGTTGGGCCCTCCCCCCATGCTGTCCCCACACCACTCTCTATCCCTGCACAAACTCCCTATCCCAGTACATCACTTCCCATCCCTGTGCCACCCCCCCCCCCACATGCTCAGTCATCACATGTGCTGTGCCATCCCATCCTTTTCCTCATCAGGAAAAGGATGGGGGAGCCTACCGGGGTGGGTGGGGAATTGCACTGCCATGGAATGCCAACCCCCACACTGGGTGACACCAGGTGTGGGGAAACCACTGGAGTAATGAAGTAATAAAGACAATAAAGTAATAAAGATATAACTGCATTAAATTACAGCTGTAAATTTATGAATAACTTCTCTCTAGTTGTGATGTGACTGCAGCTTTGAATTACTTTTAATAGTTATAGGCTCTGTGGCCTCACTTAACAGTTGAGAGGGAATATCACTTGGTCCAGGTGCTGGCTTATGCCAAGCCTCATTCTTTGTCATGGGTGTTAGTTGTTGGGACTTATAAAGTGGCTTCCAGGTGCTTTGGAGGCATGGGGTTCAAATGACACATGCCTCCAAAGCAGCCCAAAGCCACGCTCTGGTTCTTTGGACTGGACCAAAAAGGAGCCAGGATAATCCAGCTCCTGGTGGCACAGATTGGGTCCTGTGGCTGCAGGCCACTTTGGAAGTGGGCCACGAGGTTGGCATGATCCTGACCCCCTTGCAACTGAAGTGGACTCAAGCTGCTCTTTCACATCTGTCTGCTATAGACCTGAGTTGCTGATACAGAGTACTGGAGTATTGGTATCATACAGTACTTATTAAAAGATTAATTATATTGCTAATGAATACCTTCAGTGAAACTTTGGAATTGTAACTGAAACAAATTCATTTTTTATAGTTAACTTGCCAAGCTCTTCCAGTGCATGGTTCTGCAAAGTCTATTTTTTGAAACAGATTCTCAGAATTTATGGCACTTTGAAAATATGCTGATTTGTGGTAAATGCAGAGCAGAACACAAAGTGCTAATGAAGTGATCTTGTCTAATGTGATGAAAATGAGATGAAAAAGGCACTGTGCAATAAATTATGCATACATCTAACATATGTCCCAGGGAAAACATTTTCATTCAATAATCATTTCCAACTGTTCATTACCTAGGCATTAGCTCACATTGTGTATAAACAGTGAGTACACTTCTGAAATAGATAACAAGACAAGATAATTATTTGGCATATCTAGGGAGTTATGTTAGCATTTATTTGATTAATAGTCACTGGTAGCTTCCATGTAAAACGGAGCCAACATGGCATAGTGGTTTGGGCATTTGACTATGTCACTGGGAAACCAGGATTTGAATCCTGGCTCAGCCATGGAACCCACTGGGAGACCTTGGGCAAGTCACACTCTCTCAGCCTCAGAGTATGCCAATGGCAACCCCCTCTGAAGAAACCTACCAAGAAAACCCTGTAAGTCAGAAATGACTTGAAGGCAAACAACACACATACAAACACACACAATGTGCACCAAAGAAGCTGGTTGAGGTCTTCCAGGGCTTTCTGAGGCATAAGCCTACATCGTGGTCTATTGCCGATGGGATCAATTTCACTCAGATTAATACACATCCTAATGGCAAAATTATGGATATACAAAAAGTGTATAGAACAAGTGAAAAACACATACCAGTCCTTATGCCCAATTGCAAGGTTGTCCCAACATTTCCTACTTAGCCCTGTGGATGGGTGCCATGTGGAGTCGAAAGATACCCCAGACTTGGTGGTGCAGTACTCAGCCTTAAAAAGGCTTATCTGTGTTGTCAACCTCTCATAAGATTATAATGTCTTGAGAGACAACAAGTCTTGTGAGGCTTTATAATGTCAAGAAGGGATAAAATCCCTGCCAAAGCTAGAGGAAAAACCTCATGTCATGGCCTAAAGGAGGCAAAAATGAAACTGCTTATTCAAAAAGTAACTCCACAGATGTTATTCTCTCCCCCAACTCCAGTTACTGGAATTCTAGCTACTATTTAGCATACAGTACTGCAATGTGGTGTAATTTCATATATTAAAGATGCATTAATCTGTAGTCTTTCTGTTACAATTCAGAAAAAAACTTTTATCTCAAAAAGTACAGTTTTAAACATCGACTTGATTCCTGCAGCTGAAACCATTTCCTTTATTCTTCTCTATGTTCTTAAGTCAGTTGTTAGTGAGCAATTTTAAAGCTTTAACAAGAAGAGGATTTTCATTTTCTTACAATCTTGGTAATACATTGCTGCTAATATATATTTCAATAGAAAAGTGCTGAGAAGGAAGGAAAAAAGCTAATCTAGTCTTCAGCCTCCTTTTTAAACATGGAGGGTTGTTTTTTTTTAAACACACACACACTTATTTAACCTAAGGAAGTATTGTAGGAATTTACCCAGAATTATACTCATCTTCTTATTTCTAATAATGGATGGAATTGAGAAATAACAGAACACAAATGCTCTCATATTAGTTTCAGAACTTTGAGATGCCCTCCAAAGTGTAATTCACAGGCAATTAAAAAATTATCTAAAAGATGAGAAAATATTGTTCACCATAAGCTCAGGCAGCTCTCATCAAGCATCACTATTTCTTCCCTGAGCCCATCTCTCTTTTCACACAGATGTAGAATATGGACACAGAGCTGCAGGCTACCACCCTTTGGTATACATATGTGCCACATAGCAAGTTGGCAGACCCTAAAACTGTCTAGATTTGGCTGGGACAGTCCTGAATAATTTTTTCAGCCTACTTTTCCAGGTGCTTTTAAAATGTTCCAGTTTTTGTCTCTTCGTCTCACTTTCCACCTTTGTCCTCACCATCTTTTAATTGCCACAAATTGAGTTCAAAGTTGAAAAAGTTTGCATTCAGTTAATCCAGCATGGAAGAAAGGAGAGGAATGAAATCTCGCCCTTCCCAGTAGGCTCAGGCAAAAGCAAACTGCAACAGCTTCTCCTAGCTTATGTGTCCTTTTGCCTTTTGTCAACATCACCACATCCTGAGGTTGCTTTGTCACACAAGTCCTTTTTTGCATCTTTGAAATGCTGGAGGGTATGAGATGGCTAACAAGAAAAACTATTGCCCAGTTAGGATTAGAGAGACCCATATTTAATGGGTTATGATCTTTCAAATACCAATTAATTCTGTCAGAGCCTACCATCTATTAGCACAGCTGTTCTTCCAAATGAGTGTTCTCCAGATGCCTACTGGCTGAGGGTGATGGGAGTTGTTGTTCAACAGAATTGGAGGATGATAGGTTGGGAGAAGTCTGCAATAGGGGATGTGCACACAACCTCAATCTAATAAGATCACATCTAGCAATAAGATCCACAATAATGTTTACCTTTGATCAGACTTTAGTCCAGGGTACTTGAAAAGGAAGGGACGTTTCTTTTGTTGAGTGTGAATAAAGATACTCTGAAATATTAGATTTGTAAAACTGCATTTTATAGGGCACAGCTCTTTCTCTCACCATGTTACAAATGATTTTTAAAAGTTTATTCAGTGACTTATGTTATATTGATTTGTTGTTGTTGTTGTTGTTGTTGTTGTTGTTGTTGTTGTGTGCCATCAAATTATTTGTAACTTATGGTGATCCTATGTTGAACAACTATACTTTTTTATTTTTATATATTTATTGATTTTGTACAAAAGAGTTTTTTTTAAACCCACTCTCTTGTTCATAAAGCTCTTCTTCAACAAATCTGCTCCACTTTTCTGAAGCTCAGAGGAAATGTTTGAGACCTAGCATCTTCCAAGTAGTTGACAGCCATGTTATTGATCTGCCTACATATAAAGGCCCACCTCCACCTGAAGAACTTTTCTTTTTAGATAGGCGTTTCATTTGACAAGACTATAGTTGTTGTTAAGACTGGTTATACAAGGGGAGAAGGGGTCAGAATGTATAGATTTTATTGAATAACTGAATGGCATTTTAGGCTAAACATTTTACTTCTTTGTATCTTGGTACATTTTTCTTTTAAGACATGTAAGACACTGCAAGAATCCCTATTGTCTAGAGAGAAAGAAGCACTGGAAGCTGGCTTGTACCTGCACTGCTTGCTGTTTAGTGGTTCAGCACTCAAGCAGAGCTCCTTCATATTATCTGTCATCTGATCTTTCTTTAAATGGGAGATGCCAGAAAATGAATATGGGAATGTCTGCATAGAAGCATATTCTCTGTTCCTAACTTGTAGTCTCTCCCTAGGATGAGAAGTTCTAGATACAGCAAGAACAAACAAGTGTTTACATCTTGTATTTTATTCTCATGGCACTGCTTTTATGCTTAAAAATTAAAAAATTTAAGTAGTCTTTGAACTGGTCTCCCAAGATAAAATCAGTCTCCAAAGATTAGAAGCAAAATTTAGCTCACAACAAGATGATAACAACAAATTGCTTGGTAAATCACAAAATGAAATGGGCAGACACTCAAACTAAAGTGAACTTCAGAAAAAAGTTATTCTGAATCAGGTCTGGATCAGATTGAACTCATCCGAATCAGGCTCAAGTCAGATAACACTGATGTTTTTCCAGACTGATTTGGTAATCTGGATATATTAAAGTGCAGCAAAAGAAAGCCTCCAGAGCATTGGAAAATAACATGTGGAATGATCAGAAAAGGGAAAGAAGAGATGGAGTTATTTTCCAATATGGAAACCACCTTTATTCCTATGGGGGGGGGGGGGAAGCAGGTATAAAAATAAAGTTATCATTATCAGCAGCATCAGTATCATCCAGAGTCTTTAATTTTAATTCTGATCTGAATTGGATACCATCAGGTCTAAAGTTATTCCTGATGTTGAGGTGAAATCTCTTTTCCAGGAGTTTGAACCCATTGGTTCAGGTCCTATTCCTTGGAGGTGCAGAAAGCAAATTCATTTCATCTTCAGTATGACATCCCTTCAAACATTTAAACAAAGCTAGTATACCACCTCTTAACTTTCTCTTCTCCAGGTTAAACATACCCAGCTCCCTAAGTCACTCCTCACAGGTCATGGTTTTCATACCTTTCACCATTTTGGTCATCGTCTTCTGGATGCGCTCCGGCTTGTCAACATCCTTTTTGAATTGTGGTGCCCAGAATTGGATGCAGTATTCCAGGTGAGGCCTGACCAAAGCAGAATAAAGTGGTACTATTACTTCTCTCAATCTAGACACTATACTTCTATTGATGCAGCCTAATATCACATTGGCTTTTTTGGTTGCCACAACACACTGTCGATTCATGTTCAACTTGATGTTTACTAGGACGCCTAGGTCCCTTTCACTTGTACTCTTGTCAAGCCAGGTTTCCCCCATCTTTTATATATGCATTTCATTTTTTCTCCCTAAGTATAGTACCTTACATTTCTCCCTGTTGAAATTCATTTTGTTAGTTTTGGCCCAGGTTTCTCTTCTATTAAGGTCATTCTGAATTTTGATCCTTCCCTCTGGGGTATTATCTGCAGATTTGATAAGCATGCTCTTTTTTCCTTCATCCAAGTCATTGAGCCTAGGAGAGAACCCTGTGATAATAGTCACTTCTCTCTAGGATGAAGAGGAGCCATTGGTAAGCACCCTTTGGGTTTAGCCGGTCAACCATTTACAAATCCACCTAACAATTGTCTAGCTCACTTTTTACTAGCTTGTTTGCCAGAATATCATGGGGGACATTGTCAAAGGCCTCACTGAAATCCAGATATGCTACATCCACAGCCTTCCTTCAAAACTTTTAATACACTGCAAGACACTAATGGCTCCCTGACCCTCTTACTTGTATTATATGTGTGTTTGCAGTGGTGTAGTGAAATGCACAGAAGTGCAGTTCCAGGACATCTACCAGAGCTCTAGGGCAGGGTCAGCATATGCTGAGAATTAGGAGGTCTCATTCTCTTTCATGGGACCTTTAAGGGCTTGCCCCCATTGCACCTCCAGAATACCCCCCAACATATTGAGTGTTTTGGGTTATTTATTTATATTTAAAAATATCTGGGCCATATGGTGGTCAGGAGAGCTTATTTGCCCCAATACGCAACCGACTAAGGGCCTCTGCAGATGGGTGGCACAGAGCTGCCCCAGGAAGTGGTGGATCAGGGCCACGGCAACCCCATGCTGTGGCCCCGATCCTTCCTTTCGCTGTCCCAAAAAGAGTGGCAAAATGCTGCTCCTTTTAGGGGCGGCAAAAGGCAGCCCTAAGAGGGGGCATGCGGCTCTTCCTCATCCTTTCCAGTGCAGTGTGTCAGAACACTGCGCTGGGAGGGAGTCCTGACTCAGTCCGCCGTGCGTAATGCCGCGCGGCATCAGGATAGCACCAGGGTGGGGTTGGGGCAGCTGGCGTGTGGCTGCCCCACCCCAACTCCAGCCCCAGGCTGGCCCTTTGGACCAGTCTGCAGAGGCCCTATGTCTGGTTACAGAGATATATAACTCCCCTTTTGAAGATTTCACTAGCTACCAGCCCATTTCTAGACAAAATTCAAAATGCTGGTTATGACCTTTAGTACCCTGTATGGCTTGAGTCCAAACTTTTCTGAAAGACTATGGGGATATACAGACAGGCAAAAAAAGGTTCTTTCAGGCTGAGTTGGAGGTGTGGCATTTAGACAACGTACACCTTAAAGCCAGCAGGGAAGCACCCTCTAGGCATCTTATGTGGAGAAAAGCAACTTCAAAAAAAAAAAAAAAAAAAAAAAGCAGCTTTTTCTGCTTCTTTCTGAAAAGGGCACATTTTCACAGGTGCGCGTCACCTAAATGCACCAGCATCAGTGTGGCACAAAAGGGGTGACTCACATTTAATACTCCTATGTCAATGTCCTGCTGCAGGTGCACAGGTGAGTGAGACATGGGTCCAGAGCATGTGCTGTATGAACCAGGCTTCAATTTAAAGCACCCTATATTCCCCAATGTGGATACTTTGCCTCAGGTAGCTAGATAAATGGGACGTGGGTTGAGAGCAAGTGGTATATGAAGAAAGCTTCAATTTAAAGCACTTTATGACCCCCTGTTTGGACACACTGCCACAGATGTACCTGCATATTACAATCCTAATCCTAACCCTAATATACATGCGCTCCAGCAACTGCGGGATGCTTAAAGTGTTGCTGCCAGATGTTCCGGCAGGAGAAAGTGATAAGTGTCATTTTCACTTCTAAGCTGGACCCCCATGTACATTCCATTGCCATTTTCTAAGTCGTCCTGTGCAGCTGTGTAGCTGCGCAGCTGTTCAGATGTGCTCATCTTCTACACTGGACAGGATGGCAGCACCATCCACAAGCGAGCCAAAGAGGGAGAGGGATGTCATGGTCCCATGCAGAGACGGCTGACCTAATAGCTTTCTGGTCACAACCACATATTCTGGACAAATAGAGAGGCTCTGTCTTGAATGCTGAAACATTTAAGGAGGTGGCAGAAAGCATGAGGGCTACCAATACACTGGTGACAAATGTTGCCGGAAGAACAAAACCCTCAGGTCACAGTACAAGAAGGTCAGGGATCACAATGTCAAAAGTGACCAGGGTGCCACCACCATGCCCTTTTATAAGGAGGTCCATGCCTTCATTGCCAAGGATGGCAGCATATGACCCAGCAGATTATGTACCAGTGGTGAAGTTACCAGGGTCCTAGTCAGCTAGCTAGCCAGCCAGCCAGCCAGCCAGAGTTGAAGTTCTGGAGGACTCCCCTGAGGTAGAATGTGGCCAGGACCTTTTGATGCCCTCTCAAGGTAAGATGTGCCAGGGCCCTTGGGAACGGATGTAGGGGACAGGGGGAGAACATGGCAGCAGGTGGGCATAGGGCAGACATAACCATCAGCCCTTCTTATACAGATGACCAGGATGAACCCCCTGACTTGGATGGAGAATGTCCTCCATTGCTCATTGGACCAGATGGATGTGATGAACTCTTCCCACCAGTCAGTGCTTCTGGGGAACATCCACCAGCAGCACGGGCATCTCTCCACTGTCACCAGGAGGACAGCAATGGCAGTACACTGCACAATGACTGTGGCACCCAATCTAGCAGCTGTCTTTTCTGTTTCCTCTGAGTCATTAGTATCATTGATCCATGTGGGTTTTGCTGTAGTCAGTGGATTCATCATTGTGCTGGCTCCTCTGCCCATGCATTGCAGGGCGAGTGCCAGTGCAGGCCACATGGGCAACATGGCATCCATGATGTTGCTGCCTTTCACAGTGCGCAGGTGCACAGCTATGCCAACATAGTTATTAACTTGGGAGTGAGTACACATGTGTGCATGCACCTGAGGGAGCAGGAAAAAAAAATTAAAGCAGCACCATGGCTCAAAACTGTGTTTGCTGCCGTCCCATGCAGTTGCTCCGTCCACCTTCACAGCATCCTCAGTTGGTGGTACAGTTGGTGAGGCTTGAATACAGCTTCAGAAAAGCTGCATTCACTCCACCCCAATATGGTCGCTCCCTCCATCTTCACCATGCCCTCGGGGCCAGTGGTGCAGTTGCTGCAGCTTTTGGAAAAGGCAGCCTCAAGGCATCTTAGGGCCTTTGCAGACTGCCAGAAATAGTGCAAATTGAGTCCACTTTAACTGTCTGGCTCAGTGCTAGGGAATCATGGGAATTGTATTTTTTTCTGAGACATTGAGCCTTCTCTGTCAAAGAGCTCTGGTGCCACAATAAACTACAGTTCCCATGATTCCCTAGCACTGAATCAGGGCAGTTAAAGTGGCCTCAATTTGCACTATTTCTGGCAGTCTGCAAAGGCCCTTAGCCTCTATGGGCCTTTGCAGAGTGCCAGAAATAGTACAAATTGAGTCCACTTTAAGGGTTAGGGTTAGTGCTAGGGAGTCCTGGGAATTGTTTTTTTTTTTTTCTGAGACATTGAGCCTTCTCTGTTAGAGAGCTCTGGTGCCACAATAAAATACAGTTCCCATGATTCCCTAACCCTAACCCTTGAAGTGGACTCAATTTGCACTATTTCTGGCAGTCTGCAAAGGCTCTAAGGGCCTTTGCAGACTGCCAGAAATAGTGCAAATTGAGTCCACTTTAAGGGTAAGGGTTAGTGCTAAGGAATCATGGGAACTGTATTTTATTGTGGCATCAGAGCTCTCTGACAGAGAAGGCTCAATGTCTCAGAAAAAAACCAATCCCCATGATTCCCTAGCACTAACCCTAACCCTTAAAGTGGACTAATTTGCACTATTTCTGGCAGTCTGCAAAGGCCCTTAATCTTCCTATATGAACCTGCTCAGGTTTTAAGATCTGTGTGGGAGGGCTTTCTCTCCACCACCATCACAACACATATGTTGAGAATGCAGCCTCCTCCTCTTCCTTGGTGGCTGAGTTGCTCCTAAGTTGAGGAACTCCCTTCCACAGGAGGTTCAGTTGGCCTCTGTTGTCTTTCTGCCAACAAGCAAAGCCTATATTATTTGGGCAGGCCTTTGGTTTTTAACTTGTTGCATCAGACAGAACTTAAAGTGGGATGTGTTCTGTTTGTATTTTTTTTTACTGTTTTATATGCATTTATGCATTTCAATACATAACTATTTAAAATGGTTGAAGGTTTTTGTAAACAGTATAAAATTTTACATGTTGAATCTATGGAGTCAGAAGTTAACCCTATTGTGCTCAATGTAGCTTACTCCTAGGAAATTATCCATGATATTGTAGTCAATTCTCATTAATTTAATTGTGAGCTTTTATAAGTGGTTAGTTTGGCAAGCCTGTGTTTTTTTGTTTCATGATGGAACCTCTGACTGAAAATAATAGGAAATCAGGATATGAAATAAAAGTGATTTATTTAGTCTCCTTTGGAAGTTTTTAAACAGAGGCTGGATGGCCATCTGTCAGGACTGCTTTGATTGTGAGTTTCTGCATGGCAAGATAGCCCTTGTGGTCACTTCCAACTCTATGATTCTGTGATTCTGTGTACATCCTGGAGCACACAACTATTGATCTTTCATTGGAATGTGGCTGTCAGGCCTGATATTGTGAGCTCACTGTACACTTGTGGCAGTCACTCTTTTACATTAATAAATGTAGTAGGCATACACTTAATCATGTAATCTCAGAAGTAACCCTATGAAAAATTATGTGACTGTGTTAGAGTTTCATCCATTCTTCTAATGGATGAATGGATGGACTGACTGATTCATGTGGACTTCTTCCCTGTTCCATCTCCAAGGTCTGGAGCTGGTTACATTATAAAATCCGCATTCCATAAATTTAGTCAGCCATCAAAAATGAATCCCCCTTCTCTGCTGACTGTAATGATAAAATGGGTTTCTCATCTTTAGTACAGCTAAGTACTTGGCCTGGCTTGCTTTCACTTATATGCTGCAACATATTTCAGTAAACTGAGCATGGACTGACCTACTATGTTAAAATCTATTATTTTACTTTTATTATTTGTATTTATAATGAAGCAACAAAACTGGATCAGTAGTAGAGGAATTAGGTTTAAGAAATCTCTTTTATATATATGCATGTGCAACATATGTATATATCTAATATTATTTTTAGACAGCCAACTAACCTGAAATAATAATGATTTAGTTGTCTTTTCAGAACTGGAGGAAAAATGTTCCCAATTTCTTCCACTTTACAATAAAACCCTTTCTTCTGGGAAAAAAGGGAAAATATTTATGTGTTGAGCTGCTGTTATCTTCTTTCATACATCTAAAAACTCCTATTCTAATTACTGGCTCTCCTTTTTACCATATAGAGCAGTGATCCCCAAAGTGGGCAGCAGCATCCCGTAGGGGGTGTTGGAAAGCTCCAAAGGGACACTGAGGGGAAAAAGAGAAGCTTGAGGGCCTGAGGGGGGAAAAAGGGGCAGCAGGGAATTGTGGGGATGGGGATTGCAAGTAGGGTTGTTATTACTGCTGAAAAACTGTGAAAGTCTGGGACTTAAGTTTTTTTTAATATATTTTTATTGAGCATTCAGATTAAAACATAATATCAAAACCCTCCACCATCTTCATATTTCTATTACAATCTCATATATTTCTGTATAATTAGTTACATCATAGTTGTGTTAACACATCATAATTATATTAGTACATTATATTTCTTTGATCTTATAATAAAACTATAATTACTACTTAAATAAAATTTGTCTTTTCAATATCATATTCAATCAAGTCATTCAATCAACCTATCCTTTCTTTTCTTTCCCTCTTCTGTGTTCCTGTATTCCCCAGTCTAATCACTCCTATCTCTTGTCTCTCTCTCTTCCCCCTTCCAATCTCTTTCTGTCTCCTTTTCCTTCTTTGTCATTTCATGAATCTTCTTATCCTCTTCTACTTTCTTTTACATCCTCTTCCTTATACATCCTTCTACATCCTCTTACCCTCTTCTACTTTCTTATTCCCTCTTACCTGTCTCTCTTCTTTCAGATAGATCCAAATGACTTGACAATTACTCAAATTAAAAATCATTCTCTAAACGCCATTCTTGCATTTCACTTTCGAACTGCCTATCTTACATTATTGACTCTAATACTATGATTTTATTTGTATTCCTTCGATGAATACCATTTTCAAATGTTATTTCTCATAATATAGTAGTCTAAGTATCTTATTCATTATTACGTATAATTGTTATTATTTTACATCATTAATAATTTCAATATCTATTTCGTGTTTCTGAGTTTAATACTTTTAATTATATGTAAAACCTTATAACATTGATTTCCTCTCCTTTGAGATAAAAACAGAATAACTTTATTCCAGTCCTTTTCATATTTTTCTAAATCTCCATCCGTCAGAAGTCTTGTTAACTTGTCCATTTCCACTATTTCACACATTTTTTCGATCCATTCATCTGTATCTGGAATTCTGTCTTCTTTCCAATGTTTTGCTAATGTCAACCTAGCAGCAATAATCAGATGAAATAATACTCGCCCATAGTTGTTGTTTTTTCTTTCAAATTCTATATCTAAAATATTTAGCAAATATGATTTTGGTTTAAATTCCAAAATTATATTGAAAATTTTACAAATCAATTTATGAATTTTAAGCCAATATTTCTTAACCTTTTCACAAGACCACCATACATGATAGAAAGTACCTTTTTCTTTTACACATTTCCAACATTTATTTTCTGCTCCATACATTTTTGCTAGCTTATCCATACATTTTTGCTAGCTTATCCAGGGATAAGTACCAATGATAAAACATTTTATAGCAATTTTCTTTTAAATTGTGACTTCTAGTGTACTTTAATCTTTTTGTCCATGTATATTCCCATTGAGCTAGATCAATTGGATGCCCTGTATTTTGGGACTACACTACCATATTATTCTTCATCACCTCTGTTTCCATCTCCAATTTTAATAGATATCTATACAATTTGGACAACATACCTTTATTTTCTGTATCTAAAATTTCTTCTAATTCATTTTTGTTTATTTCAATATTGTTTTCTCTGATATCCACTTTAAATCTCTCCTTTAATTGATATTTTAAATACCAATGGATGTTTAATTCATCCTTTTTTAGTTCTTCATCTGTTTTAAACCTATATTTTTCACCTTGTTTGATTATTAAATCTTTATAATGTAACCACCCTTTTATTAGTCCTTTTTCTCTATTAAAAGTTTCATGTGGTGATTTTTTTTTTTTTTGGAGAAATTTTCCCTCCAATTTTATTCCTAACTTTTTTCCAAATCCATAAAAGTGGTTTTCTTAAACAATGATTGTGGAAATGTTTAATACATTTGTCTTTATTATAATAAAGATATGCATGCCATCCATAAATTAATTTTTTTCTAATTGTAATAATTTGGTTCCTTTAAGTTTAATCCAACCTTTTATCCAAATTAAACAACTTGTTCAATTATAAATTCTTAATTCTGGTATAGATAATCCTCCTCTTTCTCTGCTATCTTGACATGTTTTAAGTCTAATTCTTGTTTTTTTCTCCGACCAAAGATATTTGGATAACTCTCTTTGTATTATTTGTATGGATTTCTCTTTGTCTAGTATAGGGATTGTCTGAAACATAAATAATATTTTAGGCACAATATTCATTTTAATAGAAGCAATTCTACCTAACATTGATAACTTTAAGTTTTTTCAATTTTCTAGATCTGTCCTAATCTGGTTCCATAGATTCTTGTAAATGTTTTTATATAAATCTGTGTTATCCACTCTTAATTCTATTCCTAAATATTTTACTTTCTTACTTATATTAAATCCTGATTTGTTCGTTAATTTCAATTCCTTTTCTTTTGGTAGATTTTTAGTTAAAATGTTTGTTTCCCCCTCATTTATTTTGAGAACCATTGTTTCTTCAAAATCTCCTAATTCATTTTTTAAGTTTTCAATGCTAATTAGGGTTTTCCCCCAATATTATTACCAAATCATCAGCAAATGCTCTTATTTTAAATTCTGTCCCTTTATTTTTAACTCCCTGGATATTTTTGTTCATATTTATTTTCTTTATCAATGTTTCAATTACCATTGTAAATAATAACAGAGATAATGGACCACCCTGTCTTGTACCTCTTCATATTTTTATTGCTTTTGTTTTTTCTCCATTTATTATAACACATGCTTCTTGTTCTGCATACATGGCTTTAATCCAATGCTGGAATTTCCCCCCAATTTTCAATTTTGTAAAAATCTCAAATATAGCCTCCCAATTTACTCTATCAAATGCTTTTTCTATAAAAATTAAGGCCAATGCTCTATCTCTGTTATTGTTGAACAGTTCTATTAAATTTAATAGTAATCTTACATTTGACTTTAGTTGTCTTTTAGGGAGAAAACCATTTTGTTCTATTCCTATCCAATCTTGTAAAAATTTCTTTAGGATTTAAATTTGGATTTACAGAAATAATTGTCCTTTTCTTTTTAAATTTAGAAGAAGACACATATTCCTTTCCTAATTTCTTATTTTTCAAAAGTCTTGCATCTCTGTCTCAGATGTGGATCTCCTGAAGACATAATACATCCCACAATTTTCTTTTCAAAAAATGGAAAATTTTCCTCCTTTTCTGTGGTGTGTTTAGACCCTTATATTCAATGATAATATTTTAATACTTATCTAATTTACTTCAGCTGTACAAACCTCTTATACTACCAATTAAATGTTGTTCACTTCTTCTCCTCCTTCTTCTCCTCACTTTCCCTGGTAGTTTGGATCTCTGACATCGTCACGGTCTTCTTCCTCTGCTGATGGAATGTTATGTTCTTGCTGTCCATTTTCTTTCTCTTTGCTGTTTTCTTCCTTTGGAGATTCTATGTTTCTCCTGTGATTTTTCCAGAATTCTTTTGCTTTGTTAACAGAGTTTATTCTTAATTTTTTCTTCCTGAAATTGAAGGAGATCTGTTCCAGAACTTCCCACCTATATGGGGTTTTATGTCTTTTGTAAGCTGCCCTGATTGTGCTGCAGAGGGGCGAGATAGAAATTATTATTATTATTATTATCAACATTGATGTCAGAAATCTGTAGTCTGCTCTCTTTTTCAAGATTCTACATGGGATTTCCTTGAAAATCATCAGTTCTTTTTTGTCCACCACCAATCTCTTTTCATAACTCTTCTGAAGTACCAATTCCTTAGTTTTTGTCTCCAGAAAGTATATGTTAATGTCTCTGGGTAAATTTCTCTCCTTAGCCACTCTGGAAGTGATTCTGTACAGTTTATCTATTTCTCTTGAAAATTCAATGAGAGGTTATCCTACAAAATCTGCTAATATTAACACTAGATAGCTGTATAAGTCTTCATTCTGGATCTCTCTCAAGCCACGGATCTTCAAAGACCGTTCTCTCCTTTTGAGATCTGAAATAGCCCTTAAATTTTGTTCTTTTTCCTGTTCAAGTGATACTTTTAGTGTTCTGTCTTCCAATTCCTTTGTTTTAGCTTCTAGTATCTCCATTTTTGAATTTGTCATTTTTAAATCTTTAGATACATTTCCAATTGTTTGTCTAAGTCCTTATATTTCAATTTTAAAGTTTCATCTAAAATCAGTGGGACTTAAGTTTTTGAGAAGCAGCATGTCTGGGATTCCTGAAGGCAGCAGTGAAATCTCAGGGAAAAACTCATCCAGATTCTGCCCATGAGGCTCTGGGTGGTACTGAGTATGTGTGCGAGTCCAGAGCCCAGATGCAGGAAGGGAAAGGAGGCAAGCAGAGGCTTGGAGCAGTGATGAGACTTAGGGGCTATGCAGACAGGAGGTGGATTGGGGCCGTGGCAACTGAATGCTGCAGCCCCGATCTTCCCTTTTGCTGCCCTTAAAAGAGTGGCAAAATGCCGCTCCTTTTACAGAAGGCAAAAGGCCACTCTAAGAGCTGGTGCCACGGCTCTTCTGTACCCTTTCGGTGCACCGCATCTGCACACTGTGCTGGTAGGGCATCCTCACACCTCATGCCATGCATACAGGTGTACAGCATCAGGATGGCATCAGGCTGGGGTTGGGGTGGCTGTTGTGTGGCTGCCCTGCCGCAACTCCACCCCAAGGCCAGCCCTTTAGGCTGGTCTGCAACACACCTACCTTGTGTCCTAGTGTTTGGTGATGCTGCATGCATGGTGGAACTTTTTGCTTACTTGGGACTGGAGTTCCCCTTCCCTCCAGCTCTCCTCCCCACACATAAAAATGTTTGTGTGCATGTGTTTGGAAAAGGGGAAGGCCCTTTCTTAAGTTCCAGAGTCTCTCTTTCCTCTTCATTGCATGATAATGGGCTGGAGCTCCCCTTTCCTCTATTTCCCTCCCCAGTAGAAATGTGTGTGTGTGTTTGAAAAGGGGGGGCACTTGGACTCTGGAAGACAAGCAATGAAGTCCAGGAAATAAAATTTGCAAATAAGTCCTTTAGCAACACAATGAGAAACCTTCTTTCTTTTTCTCTCCTGTGTGAAAATACCTCCCCCCTTCCCCTTGGTAGATAATATTGAATTTCTCAAGAAGTTTCTGTGTTGCTGCATCTGAAAAAAACTTTTAAATGCTACTTAAAACACATCAAATCTAGTCCCATTTAAAAAACAAATACAAAAACAAAAACAAATGTTTGACTTTTGTTGAAGGTAAAGACCTCAAAAAGTTAAGACTCAGACTCTTATTCCCTCTTGTTTAGGATTCTACTGTTATGTTTAAAATGCAGTATCCTGAAATCGAGAAAGAATATCCAGGAGTAGCTGTGCTGGCCACACTGCAAATAATAACATTCAAAATCCATAAAACAGTGATACTTTTCTCCTGTTTGATTTTTAATACCTTTGCCCAATGAAGAAGCCAGTTGAGCTTCAAAAGCTTGTTTCAACTATCTTGTGCATTTTGGTTGGCCAATAAAGGTATCACTGTTTTGTGAATTTTGGATGTTATTGTGCTTTACTGTGTGGGCTGGCCAGCATGTCAATCACTGCATATGTTGCTAGAGTACAAGTCCCTCTTAGGGGTGTTGCAGACGGGCCTAAAGGTCCATCCTGGGGATGGAGTTGGGGCAGGGCAGCTGCACACAGGGCACCCCAACCCCACCCAGATGCCGTGCGGTGTCAGGATGCCCTCCCAGTGCAGAAGAACCAAGGCGCTGGCTCTTAGGGCAGCCTTTTGCCACCCCTAAAAGGAGCAGCATTTTATCTCTCTTTTAGGGGTCGCAAAAGGAAGCATCGGGGCCGTGGCGTGGGGTTGCTCATCTGCATAGCCTGTATGTCTCATAGCTGTTTGGGAGTGTTTCTCCCTCCCTCCCATAGAAGGGGGGGGGAGACCCACCTTTGCTAGGTTCTCTTCCAAGTTGCTAGAATTCAGAGACATAGGTTTAATCTGCACTACAGAATTAATGCAGTTCAACACTGCTTTAACTGCCATGCTCAATTCTATGGAAATCTGGGATTTGTAGTTTTGTGAGCTGTGTAGCCCCTCTAAGGGAGTTCTGACATAACAAAAAACTACAAACCTCAGAATTCCATAGCATTGACCCACAGCAGTTAAAAATGTGTCAAACTGCATTAATTCTGCAGTGCAGATTCAACCATAAGTCATGTTAGTCTGGAATATCAATATATTAAGGGATCTTGTAGCACCTTTCAGACTAATTGTGTGGGAAAAGTTGCAGCATAAGCTTTTGTAGATGTGTATCTGAGGTTTTGAGGAAGAGAATTATAGCAACCCTAGTTGCAAGAAACTGTTTTTGTATATTATTCTGAGACAAATGAGATGCCAAATGGAGAAACAAGCTGTGTCTGTTCAGGCTGAGAGGCAAGAGACCTAGCATGGCTCTTCCAACTTTGCCTCACCTTGGAACAGAACAAATGTATCCTGTGCTTCCCTTGCTCCCTTCCCTCTTTGTGCATCAAAATACTTGCCATGCTCACTTTTCCCCAGAAACTGCTCAGCTTCCCCCTGAAAGGAACCCAAGGAGGAAAATCTTCTTTGCATAAGAAAGGCACCAGCTGTTTGCAAGGCAAAAGGGAAGAGAGGGGGGCAGGCATGTTCTCTTCTTTCCTTTTTGCCTTCGTTAGCTAGCTCAAGCCAGCTAGCCAAGTCAGAAAGGAAGGGGGCAGGCACAAGCTCTTTTCCCCCCTTTCCCTTGGCTAGCTAGCTCAAGCCAGCAAGCCAGGGCTGAAAGGAAGGGGGCAGGCTCTTCCTATGTTCCCTCTTGCATTGGATAGTCAGTGACTCCTACATTTTCCTGTTCCTCCCCTACCTTAATTCCCCTCTCCCTCCCTTTGTCAGGAGAAGCCTGGAGGAGGTGGTGGAGGAGGGCAGCTACAGGGACATTTCTTGGCATGGGCTACCCAAGCAGCCACACAGCACTTCCTTCCTCAGGTGGAAATCCTGCTGAGCTTGCCTGCCTGCCCACCCACCCTCTTTGCCAGGCACCCCATTCGGACAATGTTGTTCCTTCCATAGAGGGGCCTCCCTCTTTTACTTTCCCAAGCCAATCCTCAGCCTCACCTTTCTTCCCCAAATACAAATTATCAGGCTCCCTTTGGAACTTGGGCTTGCTAGCAGCAATTGTTGTTGTGTGGCTTCAAGTTCTTTTGACTCATGGTGACCCTAAGGGGAACCTATCATGGAGTTTTCTTGAAAATTTTTCTTCAGAGGCATTTTGCCATTGCCTTCTCCTGTAGCTGGGAGAGTGTGGTGCCCAGAATCACCCAGTGGGTTTGCATGGCAAGCAGGATTTCATTTACTTCATTTGCAAAATTACCCAAAAGCAACTACTTCCCTTGTTTAGGGTACTTTCTCTCTTCTCCCACCCCCACCCCCCCATAGAACAGTGGACCTAATACCAAGAAATGGGCATGTGGGGGTGCTAGGGTTGTCACCCAAGAGGAAAGGAGGCAGTAGCCTGAAAAGGTTTGGAGGCCACTGATATAGAGCTTCTCACTCCACAAACTGTTCCCCACAAAGAAATGTTGTGATAAAAACTTCTCAATTCCAACAGTCATTTCCATAACACACGCAGTGGTTAAATGCCTGTACTGCAGCCACTCACTCATAGACCACAAGGTTGCGAATTCGGTACTAGCCAGGGCTCAGGCTAGACTCAGGCCTGCATCCTTCCAAGGTCACTAAAATGAGTACCCAACTGTTGGGGGGGGGGGGGGGGCGGCAGCGGCAATGAGCTTACAGTTGTAAACCGCTTAGACACTCCATAGCATGGTATGAAGTGGAGGTGATGTCGTAAACTTTTATCACCTTTAAAAAAAATGAGATAAAGTTTGTTTTGATTTATAGTTGTTAATTTATTTCTATGTAGTCACCACCCAAATTTACACATTTTTCCCAGCATTTCTTCATCATTCGAATACTATTATTGTAGAATTCTGAATATTGTGCCTTAAACTATTCTTCCACTTCATAAATGACAACATCTGTGTTGTCAAATTGGTGACCTGATTTCTTTTTGGGAAAATAAAAGGTCACTTGGTGATTATGACAGTGACAAAATTTCATGAATATACCATAATAACCTCTGGGGTGATAATTATTACTTTACGATACCCCCTCGTACTTCTCCATCTTACACTTTAGTCACTTCTGGCACAACCTGTAACAAAGATAAAGGATACAATGAGCTGATTTTCTCAACATCATGCACTTAGGGTTCAATAATGAAACTGCCAAAATTTCATCAATATACCATAAAAACTTCCAGGTGATAATTATTACTTTATGATACCCCCTTGTAAAATAGAGAAATGTAAGCCAAGTTGTGTTCTCTGTTTTCACATGTCTTTTTTCATATTCACAAAAGCACCTGCATCCAGGGCAAGTGCCAAGGTTCAGGGGGCCCTTGGCAAGGTGCCAGTTAGGTGCCCTCATATTACTCTGGTGTAGTGTTTGGATGAAACACATTATAAATAATGACATAAACCCTAAATCTTACTTTGGATGTTAATGTGAGTATAAAGACATCATTCTTTGTGAATAACACAAAATCTGGTAAAGCCAGCATAATGTAGTAGTTTGACTGTAGGAAGTGGATTCTGGAGACCAGAGTTCAATTCCTTGCTCGACCATGGAGGTCCACTGTGTGACTTTAGGCAACTCACACACTCTCAATCCCAGAAAATCCCAACTTTAGTTTGCTGTGAGTCAGAAAGGACTTGAAGGCACACAACAACAACAAATGTTATTTATTTTTTACTGTAACAAGTTACATTTACTCATTGCTAATCAAATGCTTCTTTTGAGAGGGGTCATTCAGGAGGATTTTTAGCTATTTTAATTTTCCTCCTTTTTTTAAAAAAAAAATAAAGTTAACAGAAAATAGCATGGCAGCAACATATCACTAGTCTTTAAGTAATGGATAATAATAATAATAATAATAATAATAATAATAATAATACATTTTTATTTGTAGCCCGCCCCTCTGCAAAGCAATCGGGGCGGGGGACAACAGCATTTAAAACAAACAACGTTAAAACATTCCCTCTCCCCATAATACCTTCCTCCCCCCGCCCCATCCCCTTAAAATAAGATTAAACCATATACTAATTAAAATACTATATTAATTAAATTAATAAATTAAAACAAATTTAACAAAGGAGTCAGACAAATGGGGCCCCTATGGGCCGACAGTTATTCCGGGAAGGCCTGCCGAAAGAGATCCGTCTTTACTGCTTTCTTGAAAGCAGCAAGAGTGGTGATAAGACGGATCTCGTCCGGCGGGCCATTCCAAAGTCTGGGAGCGGTTGCAGAGAAGGCCCTCTGGGAGGTCTGAGACAGCCTAGTTTTTATTGGTTGTAACAGATTCCTCCCAGAGGACCGCAGGGTGCGGGGGGGATCATATGGGGAGAGGCGGTCCCTAAGATAAGATGGACCCAAGCCATGTAGGGCTTTAAAGGTCAAAACCAACACCTTGTACTGCGCCCAGAAACTAATTGGCTGCCAGTGGAGGGATTTGAGCACAGGTGTTATGTGCTCCCTCCGTGATGTTCCTGTAATTAGCCTGGCTGCCATATTCTGTACCAGTTGAAGTTTCTGGGTTAGGCACAAGGGTAGCCCCATGTAGAGTGCATTGCAGTAGTCCAGATGTGAGGTTACCAGGGCATGTACTACAGCTTCCAGATCCCTTCTATCCAGATAAGGGCGCAGCTGGCGTATCAGCCAAAGCTGATAGCAGGTGCTCCTGACCACCGCATTCACCTGACTAGTCATGTGAAGCGATGAATCTAGAAGCACCCCCAGACTACGAACACAGTCCTTAGAGGAGAGTGTGACCCCGTCCAGGACTGGAGACTGTATTCCCAAATCTGGTTTCAGGCCTGTGACTGCAAGTACCTCCGTTTTGTCTGGATTCAACTTCAATCTGTTTTTCCTCATCCAACCCATTACCGCTCTAAGACAGTCATCAAGAGGAGAGATGCCATCTGAAGTCTGAGTCGATGATCTGGTCATGGAGAGGTATATCTGGGTATCATCAGCGTACTGAAGACACCGAGCTCCATGCCTCCGAATGATCTCCCCCAGCGGCTTCATGTAGATATTAAATAGCATCGGGGACAGGATGCTATAATACCAGCAACATAACCATTAAAAAAAAAGATGTATGGTGAATGACTTTTTAAAAATAATGTTTCAAGCTATAGGGTTGGTGGATTTAAAAAGTGGAGAGGGCTCATGTACCTTTAATGGTGTAGAAGAAGGAATTTCAGCACATGTTACCAGTCACACAATGAGAGAACAACCAAATCCTGCTGAAAATCTCCTTTCTACATCACCACTCTGACAATCCTAGTTACATGATCTGTTTTGGTAGTTCCCTGATAAGCTTACTGAGCAGTGGATAAGTCCCCTTCTCTCTTTCTTTCTCCTCACATGCACAGAGAGAGAGGGAGGGAGAGGGAGAGAAAGAGAAAGAGTATAAAATGTGGGGAAATCATTGCATTCTCACCTGATACTTGGCAATGTATTCACCATCCTAGTAAAAACTGAAAAATTGAAATGAGAGAGAGTGAAGAGGACAATTATGTAAATCCCAGAGGGACTTGACATTTTCCCTACCATGTTGGGTGCTCTTAAACTGTAACATGCATATAAGCATATGGAAGGAGATATGTATGTACCTGAGGAAGGGATAATATGCACACCTTGCGATTCCAAAGCTCTTTTTGCTATCATCAAAGGAAAAACAGGGAGTCAGTGATACTTTAAAATAAGCTTTCTAGCTCCTGGACCAGTGCTTAAAAAACAAGAATGGCTTCTGACAATAGAGAACCTTTTCCTTTTCCTTTTTTTTTAAATCCCAGATCTGAGCACTATCTGTGCCACACACACCCCAGCCTTGCGTTGCCTACTGAGTCATGTCAAGATGTTTTTCTTCTGACCAATACTTCAGATTGTTGTAAATAGATATACAATTCTTCAGTGACACCTTTGCAGAAAAGAGAGCTCTTCAAATCATTTTCTCTTCCAAAAATTGTGTTGTCTTTAGAAGAATATACCAGGATGCAATACATGTGTCATATCAAACCAAACTCTTCTGCATCTTGACACTAACTAAAGGTAGCATCGTGGCAGAGAGAATGTCATACAGGAAGTTTCTCAAAGCTGCATCACAAGCCAAGTCAGCCCCTGGTACAAAGACAGCCCCTATTTCTAAAGAAGTCAATGTTCTTTATCAATGAGCTTCAACTTGGCATATGTCTACCCAAAGGAGAACTCAAAGTCACAAAACTCAAGAAGTGAAAAGGAAAAGGAAATGTTCCTTTTGACTCAGGTTTCTGAAGTAGAACAACAGGAGGAGGAAAATGAAGCAAGGGTTTGTTGATATCCCCTGTGACTGGAAAGTTAAACTTTTTAAAAGTCATTTGTTACTGTTGCTATCATTACATGGTTTGTGAAGTAGCTCATGGCAGATATTATTACAAAGCTGAAGAGACAAAATAGGGGGGAAATATAGCCTTTTTTGTTCTTAACTACCCTCGAGTCGATCTTGACTCATGGCAACCCTATAGATGAGACATTTCCAAGACCTCTGTTTTCCACTGCTCTGCTTAAATCCTGCAAACCCATACCCATGACCTCCTTAATAGAGTCCATCCATCTGGCATGTGGCCTTCCTCTCTTCCTACTTCCCTCCACCTTTCCCAGCATTATTGTCTTTTCTAATGAGTCTTCTCTCCTCGTGATGTGTCCGAAGTACAACAGCCTCAGTTTGGTCATTTTGGCTTCCAAGGAGGTTTTCGGCTTGATCTGATCTAGACTCCACTTATTTGTCCTTTTGGTTGTCCATTGGATCCTCAGAACTCTTCTCCAGAACCACATCTCAAATTAATTGATTTTCTTCCTATTATCTTTCTTAACTGTCCAGCTCTCACATCCATACATGGTAATAGGGAATGCAATGGCTTTTATGATTCTAACTTTTGTGCTCAGTTGTATATCTTTGCATTTTAGGATCTTTTCTAGTTCTTTCATAGACACCCTCCCCATTCTTAGTCTTCTCCCGATTTCCTGACTACAGTCCCCATTTCTATCAATGTTTGATCCCAGGTATGAGAATTCTTTTATTATTTCTATTCCTTCATTGTCTAGGTTTAACTTGTGAAGGTCCTTGGTGGTCATTATTTTTGTTGTCTTCATGTTCAACATTAAGACTGCCTTAGCACTTTCTTCTTTGATCTTTTTTTAGTAGGTGTTCCAGGTCTGTAAGGCTTTCTTCTAGTACTATGGTGTCATCTGCATATCTTAGATTGTTGATATTCCTTCCTCCTATTTTCACTCCTTCTGTGTCTGAGCCTGCTTTTCTTATAATATGTAATATATAATATAATAATAAATAATACATGTATAATAAAAATAATATAATATATAATAAATATAGTCTATTCTTACTCAAATAAGAGAAGTTGGCCTATGAAGTTTTGAGGCTGGGTAAGGGTAACCCAAATTCAAGTCTATATGAGTTACACATGGCTTTGACAAGTCATTATCTGTCCCTTTGACCTCCCTCCATGGCTGTTGTGAAGACAAAACAATGAAATCATCCATCCTTGCTACAGCTTTACCCTCAATCATAACAAAAAGCTCATGTGAATCAGATCAATTATTGCTGTTCATTCCATGGGCTCATTTGCAATACAATTGGAAAAAAATAAAACAGAAAAACAACAACCATACTCCCTCCAACTCTTTCCTTATGGTTTTATACTGCAGCAATTTTAAACCATCAGTCCCTCATTGGTACTTATAGCCATTTCACTTCATATCCTCCTGAACTAACAGGTTTTTTAAAAATGTTTGGATGATATCTTTTCATAACTTTCTGCTTCTGGTAAGGGCAGTTCAGGGAAATGTGCAAAGCCAAGTGAACAAGGAAATGGGAATCCAAATATAAATTGAAAACCATAAATTTATATAAATGCAGGTGCTCTCACCCTGCAAGTGCAATTTCTTTTGTAGCTGGTTATTGTTTTGGAACTATGAAACAGGAGTACAATGTACCAAATATAAAATATTCACAATAAATCACTTGTAATTTGGTTTTGAGGGAGAGATGAGCTGTCTTTATTTACATGTTACCTGAACATCATTAGAGTCATAATTCAGCTCAAGTAAAGCACTTTCAAATTCAGTGAATTCCAACATGGAATGATTTAAGCAGGTTCTAAAATGGGAAATAGGTTGTAATAGGAAATTTAAATACTTACCTTGGGAAAGACGGTGTCTTGTCCTTTAAGATTTACAAACTGTTTAAAGAACAGCCTGACAAGAAAATTATTCAGACTTTGGCATGTGAAACAAAGACAGTGGAAGCAGTCTTCCTCTCTTCTTCTCATCAGAACAGCACCCTCCCCATCCTAGAGAGTAAGCCGGACAATCTCACCATACAGGTAGTGTAGGTGGAAAATATCCTAAAATAGGGCAGAAAACCAAATAAACCAGATATCTTTGAGTAAATTTTTTAAAATCCTTAATCTAAGGCCCTTTCTGATCTCAGCAATAACTCCAGAGTATTGTTGAGTATAACAATGTTCCATGTCCACAGGAATGTTTGTGGGTACAGAGATAAAGGTATTTTACATGACCCAAACTCTCAGAACAAGAAAATACATGTTGACACAGTGTGGAACATTTCATTTGAGTAGCAGTCAGCCAGCTTCTCCCACCACCCCCCAACATATATGCAGTATTGTTAGTACAGCTTTTGTTACAGACATTTTTGCCTGTCTCCCCTCCCCAAAATTATACATGTTAGGTTGCTAAAACTCAGAAACATTTTTTTACAGCTTTCAGGAGACAGTTTGATAAAATATGTAACTTTCAAATCTAGTTCTACGAGACTTCTACAATAATCCCTGAGACACTAAAATGTCCTCTTTGCCCAAATGAGGGTTAAAAATGGGGTCTTAATTTTGCCTGTGACTGGATGGCCCTTGTGGTCTATTCCAACTCTATGATTCTATGATTCTATGATTCTATGATCCTTGTACATGCTTAAATATTTTATCAAATGGTTACCATTTCTTCACTTCTCTGACATGAGTGTACACACATGGACACACGTGAACCATCACACCCCAAAATTATTGAAAGTTCCTCCACCTGTATTCGAAGTGTTTCATGCTTGTTTCATACAGCACTGTGTACCTGAAGCACAGGTCTCACTATATTTAAACAATGCACTTTATTTAGTGCAAGTTGATCAGGGCAGTTATCAGGCCTACTGTCCTTTCTGTGGGCCTTAGCAGATGAAGGGATATATCTGAATTACCTTTATGGTTTCCCAATTTGTATGAAGAACTCAGTGAACACAATGTCACCAGCTCACCAGCCCCTTCCCCCATCTCCACATCTTTGTGCAGTATGCACATATGCACACCAGTGTCATAGCTCACACTTTCCAGCTTGAATCAGAGAAACTAGGAATCATTTTGCACTGATGTTTAGTCTTGGAGTGAAGCTTTATACCAGAGTCACCTTAAGTCAGAAGCAAATTGAAGGCAAATAACTCAACAAGAAAACTTGACAGTAACCCAAATGAGAAGCAATCAATATCCCCTTTATCCAGTCCACACACACAGCAAAGGCTAGTTTGCAATATTTAAGAAAGAAAAGAAAAACAGTATCATCTATTAATAAAGACAATCTGATAAAGAAAGGGAGGAAAGGAATGAAAAGTGACTCCAGTTCTGGCTGAGTATCTCAAGGGAGAAAAGATCAATCACAGATCTAGTCATTTGAAGGAGGGCCTTGGTTACCCTTAACTTTTAGACAATGCACTAGTGCAGCACTAGAGACCCAAGACAGAAAGGCTGAGATGGAGGATAAATTGTATGTCTGCAGAAACAAACTGGGGGAGGAGTAGGTATACTGTCTTCTGCACTGTCCATGAGAGAAATAGTAATTAGTTCTAGTCAGTGATATGGGTGTGAAATATACCACGCTGTCCTAGTCTTCAGAAATGTAGGGTTATGGTGTTGGTGTTGTTTTTACCAATTGTATCTTGCATTCTAAAATGAAAAAAGTAATGCTTTTTTCCCCAGATGTGCCAGCAAACACATACTCTCACTAGTTTTAATCATAATAAGTTATTGATCAAACTTCCATAATCTCAAACTGCTTCTCGGCAGGAATGACACAGCCCAGCCTGGTAATGTGGAAGGTTGTGTTTTTTGTTATAGCAGCAGTAAAGCTGAGGCTATGCTTGTCAAAGCTCCTACAGTAGATGGTTGTGCTTGTTAATAAGGTGCATTCCATACTTATTATTTCTGTGCTTTAGGCTTCTGTGGCTGAAAGATGAAGAAAACCAGTTGGTTAAGCCTTTCAGTTGGTTAATTGAATGAAGGCTGAAAGAAAGTAGGACTTAGGAAGAAAAACATAGGAAGTGTGTGAGCATGCAGTATTTGCCAAGTGTTTTTGAACTTATCAAAAATCCCTACTGAAAAAAGATGACTAGTATTCCACTTTTTTAACTGAATCTCCATAAGACAATGGTAAATAGTGTATTCATTTATTTTAAATTAGGCTTAATATTTTTAGATGCAGTGGATTAGTGGTTAAGATGTCAGTTCTGATTATCATGAGGTCAGAAGGTTGACAGTTCAAGGCCTAGGTGCTGTATGTTGAGATGAGCTCCCATCACTAGTCTCAGCTTCTGCCAGTTCAAAAACAGGCAAATGCAAGTAGATAAATAGGTACCACTTTGGTGGGAAGGTAACAGTGCTCTGTGCAGTCATGCTGGCCACATGATCACAGAGTCTTTGACAATGTTGGCTCTTCGGCTTAGTAACAGAGATTAGCACCACCCCCTACTGATAGTTATGACTAGACATTCATGTCAATGGAAACCTTTTCCTCTACCTAATATTTTTAGAAGATCCTTCATAATCAGATGCAAGTCTGGTTTATTTTGAACTTAGTCCATGATTGGGCATTAGGATGAATGAGGCAGCTACCTTATGCATCAGAAAGTGTGGGACAGACAGAAGCAATAAAGTGTTGGAGAACACCAGGGATACAATTCTTTAATTATGTTTCTTCTCAAAGTAAACAACAACAATTTAGCAATTTTCTTCCTGGTGTGAAACAGTCTTCAAAAACAGCACAGTTTTCAAAGCCTATTCATAATTCAGGACCTATTCTTCATGAGGTTATTTTGTACAGAAAACAGCATTTTCTGCACAAAATGACCACATACATTTTTTTTCACACAATAAGCCCAGAACTTTACAGATTCTCATCAGTCCAGGATTCATCTCATCAGAGTTACTTGACACTTGAAAAACATATTTTTCAACCATTTTTGAATATTTTTTGGAAAACATGGGTCTATGTACCATGCAGTTGTCCTGTCTCTCCCTAAACTAGCCTGCTGCCCTATTGTGAAATGAATGACATCGCCCTATAATCGTTGCCATGTAAGATTTGACTGACAGTCTGGTTGGCTTGTAAACAGATAGGAACATCTTGTCCTTTATGGCAGGCTACAAAATGTCTTAAGTCATTACAAACCATTGCTTTACAAAGTGTCCTAAAAGAATTTCTAGAAGTGTGAAAGCTAAATGTAAAGACAGAAGTATAAACACCAAGATGAGAATTAAAACTTAGTGAATAAGATAAGACTCTAGTTCCTCACATCTAGCCAGAAAATAATTATATCTTTCTTTATGGGCATAGAGAGGACAAAAACTGCAGTGAATCTAGGAATACTAGTCAAAGTCACAAAGAATGTCAAGGCACAAAGAATAATAAATTGTTCAAGAAATACAGACATTCACAAGAGAACAAAGAAGAAAGGGTGAAGGCTAGACAAAAAGAGTTGGCCAAATGAAAGTTTCTTTCTAAACAACATAATCTTAAAATAAAAAAAAGGACAGACAGTTGAAATTTAGACTAACAAGAAATGGCACCAAAGCAGGATTGGTAATTAAGTTTAAAAGCTGTCACATTCTGTCCAACTATCTCTAGAGATACTGCTAGTAGAAAGAATTTCTCTCTCCACAATCCTTTCTTCTAACCTCAAAACCACTCTACAAGATTGGAGATCATAAGTTGAAGTCTTATCATGTGACCCAAGAAAGCAATGGGTTTAATTGCAAGTAGAATATTTAGAAAAAAAATAAAAAAGAGAAGTAATGTTTAAATGAGATGAAAAAAGACAGGAACAAGGAATGCTGGAGAATCTTCTTTTACAAAAACAATAATATGGCTATAAGAAGAAAAAGACTTCTGAGTGAATTCAATTTTAGCACTGACATAGGTAAGAAAATCCTGAAAAGAAAGAGAAATGAAAGAAATGCAGAATGGATACACAGAACTGAACTCAAAGATAATTTTAAAGAGGTAGAAAATGGCACCAAAGGGAAAAGGGGGAAACAGTATTGGCATAGAATAAATTATTTGCTGCCCACACTGCCATGGAGTAGGCCTTCAAATAAGTTCTAGTCTGTGTTTGATCAGATTTGCGTTGAGTATTTCACCAATGTTGTTCTAGTCTTTGTCTCACTAGTTTCATCACCACCAATTCCCTGCAAAACCAGGGATCTGGTTTGACTCCACTCTCTAAGAGGACATGCTCAGGAGCAATTGTGTCCACTACCCTGGCTTCTTCCCCATTCCAGAGGTTACCAGAATTTCAGACAGCTTGTGTCAGGTGCAGCAGCCATGCCAGACCCAATGCCAGCAGACCTATGGATGCTTGGAAGGGTGAAGTAGTGAGGATCATTAGCTTATCTTTAGCTCCTAGCACAAGAAAGAATTATATTAGGGAAGTGAAGGAATTTTGTGAGTCTAGATTGTGGGAAGGTTTGAGTGATGAGTGGCCTGCACCTGTTCCTCGCCTTCTGCAATATTGTGTCTCTCTCAGAGGGCTGTTTCTTCAGTCTATTTTTTTTCAGATTCTAAGTTATGGCCAGTGAGGCACTGAGTCCTGATCTGTGGCCATAGCATGTGCACTAGGACCACAATTGCCATTTCAGATACACCTGGGATGGAATGAACTGACTGTGGTGTAGTGGCTGGGAAAGAGGGGCCTTCAATTGCATGATCTACTGCCAATGTTGTTTGGGAAATGCAAGGGGCCACTGCCAGACATTTTGGTCACTCACAGTGACCTAGGGCAGTCTCTCTCAGAGGGCTGTTTGCTGAAGAGGTTTGCTGAAGAGCAAGATCCTGATTATTCATGCTATTCATAATATTAGGAACAGACAGTCCAGCTGGCCTGTGCACTGATACAAAGAAGGGTGACTAGGGAAATTCAAAATGCCTTAATGAAAGGGTTGGGCCACTTTTTGCCATATGCTGTGATACTTTTTCAAATACTTGAGCTCTAGAGAGTTAATGGCATTTACTTATTGGAAGCAGGTAGTCTGTTATTCCTGGGAGATCTGCAACAGGGAGTGAGGGCTCTTTTGGCCAGTCTGATGAGGGATAAGATGAAGCAGATGTTTGCCCCTTATCCATGGCAGTTAGTGGGAAAAGACAAGTGGAAACTTAGTGAACACCTCTTGCCCCCAACTGGTGAAGAAGAAGATTCTGGAGCTACCTCTTAGGTCATGGGACCAGGAGGTAGGGGAAGGAGATTTCCCTTGGGGTTGGCCTCAGGGCTGAGTCCACACTTTAAGTCATGCAACCTGTGGAAGGGTTCCTTGGGTTGGCCTTCCAATAATGGGTGGTGGTGGAACTCTATTGGCTTCTCCTTGAGGTTCAGGTGTTTTACTCAGGGGAAACTGAGGAGGTGGTCTGGGAGAGTTCACCTACTTCAGCTTCTCCCACATTAGGATGGGATTAGAAGTTAAATAGGTTAATAATTAAAATAAAGTGCCCCTTTTCAATCCAATCTTTGTTTCCCATAGTTGGTCAGCAACTGCATTTTTTAACGTTCAGGAGAGCTTCCCTCCCCTCCCCCCCCCACAAAGTGGAAATGATTTTTAATTTCACATATTGGTCTGAAACAGGACTCCTCTGGGATAAGCAGCAGGACAATTTCCCCTCACATTCTGTTCAAGGGGCATTTTGATTAAAATAACATAAAATAAAATAAAATAGTAGCTAAAAGATGATGCGGAGAGGGGAAGTTCCTGAGTCTGGAGTATCTGATGGAAAGCATGTGCAGCCCTCAGATCTCCAAATGTTGTCCACCTATAGGTGGAAGTCACAAAAAGCTTTCATGAAAGAATGAGAAATAGCAAGTGACAATTGATGAAATAATTGCTGGAATAGAAGAGGGGAGCTTAATAGTCAGAAAGATTTTTTTTTTTAAAGGACACCTCCAAAAAAAATAATAGGAACAATTGGCTAAAGAACAAGTTCAAGTAAGTTGAAAGTAAAGAGAAAATGTGAAATAATTGGATGTGAAACCAAATCAATACAAGTTTTCAAAATATCAAAATTAGTGTAGTAAGTGAAAAAGAAAGGGGCATAAAAACCAGTAGAAGACAGTAAGGGAAGAAAATAGGAATAGGTGGGTGGCAGACAATATCAAATAAAAGTTAACAGCTAGGAAGATGCAAATAGTGCCATGGAATGGGGGGGCAGAATTAGTGAAGGCAATGTGTAATAACTATAACTATAAAAGTTAAATGTATAATACCAGACCTTCTGTTGTAAGTCCCTCTAATGACAAAAGCAAAATTTTGTGCTTCGTATAGTAGATTTCAGTAACTGAATGTCACCTCACATATGAAAGCAATCTATACCAAGATATGGCTGGTTCCTCCTTTAAAGTATGCAGAGAAAGAAAGGTTCTATCCTTTTGTTTTATTCTATTCTACATATTCCAAGAGGTATGCTTGTGTGAAATTCATAGCCATTTCAACTGTCAGGCATATACATGGCCTCTGTTTCTTTTGTTGTGTACCTTCGAGTCATTTCCAACTCATGGTGACCCTAAGGTGAACCTATCACAGGGGTTTCTTGGCAAGTTTTTTTCAGAGCCATTGCCATTCTCTTAGGAAATTTTTTCCCCCAAAGCCATTGCCATCCTCTGAAGCTGAGAGTGTGTGACTTGCCCAAGGTCATCCAGTGGGTTTCCATAGCTGAGCTGGGATTCAAACCCTGCTCTCCAGAGTCATAGTCAAGTGCTCAAACCACTACATCATGCTGGTTCTCATAATTGGCCTCTGTATCCAAGTCCAAAAATATACCAAAAGGAGCCCATAAAATGGGGCATAGCAAAATTTCCCTGAGTACCAAAATGTTGCAATTTTTCAAGCAGTCAGTGGATAAGTAAGAAAAATAATGCTTCAGGAATAAATTTGAAGCCCAGAAAAGAGGATGACAAGGAGTGCGAGCAGGGTCAGCCCTATTATTTAACAGCATCTGCCACAAGTAGAAAGTACAAGTGAACAGCAGCATTGGTCACATGGAGGTTTCTCTTGAGTATTTAGATTGATTTATATTGGATAGTCAGAGCAACATGGTCTGTCTTGATCCCACAAAGTGATCTGCTGCTCTTAAGTATGGCAGAGGATGGTGTTGTCCCACTACCACTACTGAAGCAAAATTTAACAGGAAGACCAGTTGGTTTGCGACTGCATATGGAATCGGGAAGGGAGCATCAGCATATCATTTGGCTCAAAAAGTTTCAAGAGATATTCATGATCTACCAAAGGCTCAGAGACCCACCATCAGCCAACAAAAACATGACACTCATCTGCAAAGAAGGAGGAACCAAGCTAGAAAACATTTTTTTCATTTTTTTCACAGTAACTTTTTTCTTATTTTTATTGGTATACATCCAACTAAAGTTGCAAATCTTTTTAGATTTCATTCTTGTAGACTAGAACAAATAATACTATTTTTCTCATTGCTGTGAGAAAGCTGTTTGAAACTGTTCATTTTCTAAATATTTCCAGCTCTGTGCAAAAAAAAAAAAAATGCATAATATTTTCTGTGCAAATAGCAAATTTCCTGCACAAAAAAATCCAAGCAGAATTTTTTGCACTGAAATACTATTTTACATGCAGAAAAATCTGTTTTCTGCACAAGAAACATGCAACACCATTTTCTGCATGCACAAACACACAGCAATGTACATTTTGGGGGCAGAATAAATCCTGATCTGCAAAAATGCTCATCTGTCTAGCTTGCTCCTTGTTAGTTTTTTCCATCACTCAAGACACTTGTTTTTCAAACATTTCCCACCAATATTTTCTAATATTCTTTCCATCTGGGGTCCCAACTAAAATAGCTTCATTAAATAATAGGAACTTGGTAAGTCAACAACCACATATGTTCCATTGATTCAACAGATCTGCTCTAGCTGGGATTAGGAAATGGATTTAGACCATATTTATGGGGACTGGTCAAACTAAATGGTAGTAGGAGTCAAATGCTGATTTATGTGATTTGTACTGTTCCCTTATGTTCTGTTGTGAGGGTGGAAGTGATAACAAGGTGGATGGGAGGGGAATGAATTGTGTCCCACAGGTCAGCAACTTGTATCATTCAGATTTTTAAAAAGTAATTAAAAATAGTTGTCACACTTACTTGTTTTAAGAAACAGAAAATAGTGGCTACCAGTTCTTCTTGTTTTGAGAAACAGGAAATAGTGGCTGGCATTGATTCCTTTTTGAAGAAAAGGAAAGAGTGACAGTTTTAATACATTGAAACGGTGATTATCACTAACTACTTTGAAGGGGCTTTGAAACTATAACAGTAACTGAATTTTTAAAATACTTTCTCAGATTTTGCTATCTGTTCAATATGTAACTATTGGGTATTTTCCTTTAATATTACCTTGTATGTATATCTCTGTACTCCCGCCCCCAACCAAAATTGTTAGCATCTTGGACGGCTCATAAGGTTTTTTATAATAGTGCTGATGTATATACTTGCATCCATGTAACCTGCTTTCATGAATCAACTGTGACTTTGTAATGCAAAGAAAATCATTTGGCCATTAATGAGGATGAAAAGAGGAGAATTTAGTATGTAATCAATATACTGCTCAATGTTAATTAGAATTCTTGATGTTGTTTAACTAGACAGAAACTTGTTTTTGTTCAGCTATTTTGTGCTTCATTAAGAACATGGACAAGAAATCAAAGAGTCCTCTTCCAAACCTTTCCTATTTAATGTTCAAAAATACTCAATTGCATTCACTGATATCCATGCAAATTGTTTAAATAAATGAAGGCAAAATCAGACTGTGAATTGCTTTCAAATGGAAAATATTTTTAAAATATCTGCTTTTGAAAACATGGCAAAATTACACAATATTTTAAAAGGGAGGATTAAATAATAGCTGGAGCCCCAGTACTATGTCCATGGAACTGAAGCTCAGTGCTGCCTGCAGCTTCATCCTCTGCTTCTGTTCCATGTGCCTTGATTATATCCAGAAAACTGTGCAGATCCTCTCAGATCTACCAAATTGAGGCCACCATGTCCTCAGAAAGAGGTCCTTCACTGGGGCTGCATCCTCACTACAGAAATAATCCGGTTTGACAACAAACATCACTTCCCAGAATTCCATAGCATTGAGCAATGGCAGTTAAATTGCTGTCAAACTGGATTATTTCTGCAGTGAGGATGGAGCCTTGGAATGCATTTGTTTGTTTACAAAGTACTATTCAATACAGTTTAATCAGTTTTGTCACAACATGGGAAAAAGCGAAGAGGTATGCTTCTGGAGGCATTGATTTTTTTTCTTGTGCTCCAATTAAAAGTGTTCAGCCAGTTAAATTCGAACCTGCAGCAGCATCTTTAATACCTAAGTCTATGACAGGGGTGGGGAACCTATATAAATAAATGTATATGTTGGAGTTCAACTCCCATCAGCCTCAGACAGATAATGTGAATAGCATTTCATCAATATATGCAAGGCCACAAATTTCTCACCTCAAGCTATGATGCAAATTTGCTACTTAGATGTTACATCCTTGCCTTCTGTTAGCTTAGTGGCACTGATGTCACAATGTGATATGAGAATGAGCTTCACAGATCTTGAGCCACATACTTAGGTGTGCTTTTGTTTTTGCTGTGGGGGGGAGAACAAGAAAAAAATATTTGAAATATTGAATTTCCACAAATAGCCTATGGCTGAATGAGAAAGCCCTCGAGTATATTTCAGTAGAGGGCTCAGGGCTAGCCCGAAATGTTTTGCTTTGGGTATGATATCACTTTCTATCAAATCTATAGAAGCTGGCCAGTCTGGCACTTGAAACTACAGGAAAAGAGATTCCACCTAAAAGAATTTGCTGACAGTAAGAGTTGTTTGATAGTGGAACACATTCCCTTGGAGTGTGGTGGAGTCTCCTTCTTTGAAGGTTTTTAGGCAAAGGCTGGATGGCCATCTGTGGGAGCATGCTTTGACTGTAAGTTCCTGCATGGCTGGGGGTTGCATTTGATGGCCCTTGAGGTTTCTTCCAACTCTATGATTCTATGATTCTAGCCTTCAACATTGATGAGTAGGTACTATCTTCTACAAAATTTGATAGGTGCTACAATCCCCTACATCCCCTGCAGCAACATGATAGGGAAGGTGTATGTGTAGAGCAAGCCATATGCCATACGTACACAACTCTTCTAAGACATTATCACCAGTTGTTGTTATTATTGTTATTTGTCTTTATGTTGACTCCAACTTGTGACAACCCTCTCATGGGTTGACTCAACTTATGACAACCCTTCTGGACAAGATTCATTCAGTGGAGGTTTGCCATTGCCTGTGTCTAAAGTATCACCCAGTGGGTTTCAATGCCTGAACAGGGATTTGAACCCTGGTCTCCTGGAGTCTTAGTTCAGCACTCAAACTACTGTACCATCGTGGCTCTTTTATCACCATCTTTTATCATCTTCCCCCTAATATCCACCACTTGATGCAGCTGTTTCATTCGGCAGTGAAAAAGAACCTGGTGGGCAGGGCTGGAATGATAATAATATTCACCACTGAAGAAGAAAATTGGATGAATGATATCACTTCCTTTTGAAGAAAACAAACTGACTTTTCTTCACCATGTGAATTTTAAAAATGTTTCATACAAAATTAAGGTATCATGAAGAGATATCTGTAAGCAACCATCACAATGAGTTGTTTTTTTGTTTTTTGTTTTTTTAAAACACCTTTTTTTTTAAAGTGCTTGTGTTGGGGAAGCTGAAAGAAGACCTCACAGATGGTCATGGCAAGTTTTTGGTTCCCACCTTGTTCTGAGACTACTTATCTTATGGAGGTCCCTCACAAAGAGTGCATTAGGAGATAGGTGATGATAGGAGGTGGGCTTAGCCAAATTGGAAGCTGTGTGTGCACATAAATAATCCATTGGCAGAATCAAGAAAATACTGTAAGAGATAGTTGTGGCTGTTCCTCACAATGAACTTCAGTATGTTATATGATAGAAGTCAAGCAGAGCAGTCACTTGACATGAACAATAGCAGTGAGGAAGTGATTGTCATTACTTCTCTTTTGGCATTTGAGCTGAATTGTATAATAGCAGCAGCAGTAGATACACCAGATCAGGGGTCGGCAACCTACGGCCCGCGGGCCACACCCCGCCCGCTGAGGCCTGCTGACCGGCCTCTGCCCGGTCCTGCCACTGCCACCGCCACCTTTCGTGGCTGTGGGGTCCTCCGGGGTGCCATTTTGTGTTCCAAAATGGCACCCGGAATCTCGTGCGACCTTTCCTGTCCTGCCCCATGACGGGAAAGGTCGTGCGAGACTCCGGGTGCCATTTTGGAACTAAAAATGGCACCCTGGAGGACCCCTGCGGTCGCGCCGGGCCTCTTTGAGGCCCGGTGCGGTCGAGGGAGACCTCCTGGGGGACCCCCGCATCTGCCAAAATGGCACCCCGCCATCGTGCGTATGCGCAAGTGCGCGCACCAGCCCTGAGGACCATTGCCCCCCTCCCGGCCCGCCGGCAAAAAATGTTAGATCATCCCCACTGATAGTGCTACAATCCCCTACACCCCCTGCAGCAGATCATCCCTACTGATAGTGCTACAATCTTTTCCATCTAATCTCATGAGATTTTTGATCACTGTAGCAATTTATAGGGTCAGGCAGCCATAACTTTGCAATGGCTACCATGGGAATAACTCTGGTTTCAGGCCATAACTGAAAGTTGTGTTTGGTTCAGGAACTGGAAATGTCTTCTCATGTGACTTTGATGTTTTACACAATATTGTGACATCAATTCATCCCAAAATATGTGCATGGTACAACATCTCTAAAACAAATGCAGACAAGACCTGTTTTGATTTTTTTTAAAAATGGTTGAGATGTGACATTGCAATTGCTTGTCAAGTTGTGCAATGATTGTGCCCTGCAATCAATGTGTTGAATGGCAACACTGTGCAACCAAATGCACAACCCAGTGTACACACACATCCCACACATATCCATGTGTCTGCATGTGTAATGGAATCTCATGCATAACTCCACTTCACCTGCATCTATACTGTAGAAATAATCCAGTTTGACACCGCTTTAACTGCCATGGCTCAATTCTATGGAATTCTGGGAACTGTAGTTTTGTGAGACATTTAGCCTTCTCTGTCAGAGATGTTTAGTGCCACAACAAACTAAAAATCTCAGGATTCCATAGGATGGTGCCATGACAATTAAAGCAGTGTCAAATTGCATTCATTCTGCAGTGTGGCAGTAGCCTATATACATTTTCAGGTGGAAAGTTCCATGTAGATCAGGACCACAGTCATGGACAAAGAGCCCTCCACACCAGTGGATCAAGCCTTCCTCAACTCTAAACTGAAGGTGGATATTCTGCATTGTGCAAAAGTGACCAACTGATTCCATGAAAGAACATATTCTTGTCTAATGCATCAGCAAGAATCTGCCAAGTATCAATTTGTTCTAATTTTAGAGGCTACATTAAAGCTGTTTGTAACTGGGTTGTGACTGGAATATACTGATTGAGTGATCCTCTGTTTCAACAATCCAGCTCTAACTGTGATGTTTCCCAGCTGCTTTTTTCTGTGTTACACTGGATATCTGAAATTCAGATGTAATCAACAGCTATGCAGAAATGCTGATCATCTTTGCCCAAACCTAATAAATCAACAAGATCATGGGTATATAAAACAAATGTTGACAATAACCATGTTCATTGGTTTATCTCATGGAGATATTCAGATTTCACATCTATTTTGGGGACTTTCAACAGATGTGGGAATGATTCTCAGTGCTGCATCTTTCTACCTAATAGATCAGTTTTCAAAAATAAATGCTCCAGATCCAAGGAGCTTGACAGAAACTATATTGTAGCATAACTCCTCATATATTAAACCACCTTCATATCAGATTGTGGAGGTTCAAAATCAGGCTAATAGAGTATATCAATTATAAAGAGCAATGAAAGCAACTAATAAAGATGGACAGCTCATTAACACAAGAGTCAAAACATCAATTTGCACTGAGCTGTAAGAAAACCCTTTTCCCCATGGAAATGGGAAATTTCTGTTTAAGTAAGAGATTGCCAATGTCCTTCATGTGACATGTGGCTGGAAAAGACTGTCATTCATTGAAATTGGGAACATTTTCATGAAGTAGTTCATTGCACCTTCTACCAAATGGTTCTTCACAACTGGCTTCATTCTAACAAGGCAAGAAATGCTTAATTGAACATGTATATGCAAAAATAAAATCAAAATCAAAAGTCAACAAAACCCAATGCAATAGTAGAGATAGAAAGCATCTGTGATGTTTCAGAGTTCTGAAACTGACCAAAAATTGAAGCAACAAATTGTGCCACCGAGCAAAAGAAAATGTCATGTAAACTGAAAGTGATTGTTGTCATGCTGAGGCACGGCGTGACTGAATTTTAGTATCTTGAGATACTCCCAAACAATATGTGGAAGCCAACTGCTGCAGTTGATTTACACAGGATACGAGGCAAAACCTATTTACAACAGATATAGATTTCTTGAATGAAAGCATAAACAGGCTTTCTCCTTCTCCAGCTCTCAGTAATACAGGAACTCTCCAACAAACTCACAAGCACCAACCACTGACCAACTACAATGACCCACATATGCTCACACTGAGCTGTGCTCCTTATACATTAGGCTCCTTGCAATATTGCCTAAGCCAGGGGTAGGCAACCTGTCCCCTTTAAGGGCCGAGAGACTTCAGCTCCCAGAAGCCTCAGCCATGTTGGCCAATAGTCCCATGTTGGCCAATAGCTCCTGGGATTCTGGGAGCTGAAGTCCCTCGGCCCTTAAAGGGGACAGGTTGCCTACCCCTGGCCTAAGCATTGCATCATGCTCACTACCCTTGGTTCAGATGCTGTCCCAATACACATTACGGACTGCCAGAAACAATGCAGATTGAGGCCACTTTAACTGCCCTGGCTCAATGCTAAGGAATCATGGGAACTGTAGTTTATTGTGGCACCAGAGCTCTCTGACAGAGAAATGTCCCAGAAAAAAAAAATACAATTCCCATGATTCCCTAACACTGAGCCAGGACAGTTAAAGTGGCCTAAATCTGCATTATTTCTGGCAGTCTGTAAAGGCACTTTATCAGAGAGCTTTGGTGTCACAACAAAGTACAAATCCCAGAATTCAGTAGGATGACATGACAGTCAATCTGGTGTCAAACTGCATTATTTCTACAGTGTGGCAGGAGCCTTAGGCATTTTCTATAGCTCAAGAGCAGAAAGGTCTTGTCTCAAGTACCAAGAACTGAGTGAGAGGAAGGGGTGGAGGTGGAACTTTAGTCGAGTAATTTAGCCCAGGGTGTGCAACTTCAGAGGGTGTGAAGGCCAGTTTCAGCCCTCCAGATTGTACTGGAGACAGATCCCTACCCAGTTTCTCAGTACTACTTAAGGTTGGCTGCACACAACAACCAAAGGTGGGAAAAGTCCATTTCCACAATGCCAGAAATTGAATTTTTTTATTCAAATAAGGTATTTATACTGTCCAACTATCCCTATTTTGGCAGGGACAACCATGATTCATACTCTGCCATCCTATCTTCTCATCTGCTTTTAAAATGCCCCACTTTCTCTCTTCTCCCCTCACTTCCCCCTCACATCCTCAGTGTCCTTCAGCTGTTACAAACTGAGTTCAAAGTGCAAAAGTAGTTTACACTCAGTTAACTCAGCAGAGAGGAGAGGAAGAGGTGGGATCTGGTCCTTCCCTGTGTAGACTCTGACAAAAGCAAACTGCTGCTGCTGCCTCTCCTACTTGCATCTTCTTCCTCATTAATACCTTTTACTATCTCAATCAAATCCAGGTGTTGCTTGGCCACATGTGTCCCAGTTTTATCTGTGAAACACTGGAAGGTATGGACCCTTTCAGGAGGCTTTGGAGAGTGTGTATCTATTCTAAAATATCCCTTCCCCAGGATCCTTGTTTTAGTGAAAAACAGGGTTCAATTGACCAGCATGCTGTTAAATTCAGCAGGTAGTTTAGAAAATGAAGAGAGGGTAAAGGAGGGAGGGGGGGGACATAGCGCATGTTGCTCATCTCTAGCTCACATTTTTGTGGAAGGATAATCTGCAATAGATTAATTCTGCCTGATTTGCTTGTATTCTAATATATCTGAACCACGACCAATAGTTCTCATCCTTTTTTGCTTAAATATCAAGAGACTGAAAGCATTTCAATTATTCCATTCACCATTTCTTTACATTATGAAGGAGTTAGGCCTAATATTATACCAGGGGTTCGCTCTACAGGCAACAAATCTTTTTGGAGGCTTGGTACACCACAAAGACAATATAAAACTATACATGCTGATTCTCATGGACCTAGTACAGTACACTCACTGGTCTATAAAGCAGTGGAGGGATACCATTCAGTGTCAGTGCAACTGAAGTAAATCAAACCATTTTCCCTCACAAACACAGATGAAATACCATCTCCTACATGAGAAATCCAGCGGCAGTTCATGGTAAGAGAATAAAATGCTAATCTTGTGGAATGTAATGATACTGGTAGCATGTCCTCTGACTTGCCCAAGCTCATTAATTCTTGTCGGAAAAGCTGCCCATCCAGCTCTCTCACATGTCCACAGAGTTGTACTAGCTGATACATCAAATGTTGTTCATTAGAACTCAGTATATTTCAAACCAGAGAATGCTTCATCGGCTAAGATCTGTTCACATCTGAAGTGTCTATGCAGAGAGAACTACATTCCACATAGAAGAAGAGACAACTGATTTAATTTAAGCACGTCATTTTAGGGGCATAAATGTCTCTCTGGTCTCATGTTCACTGCAGACGTAATGCAGTTTGACATTGCTTTAACTGTCATGGTTCAGTGCTATGGAATTCTGGGATAGGTAGTTTGTTGTGGTACCAGAGGTCTCTGACAGACAATGTTAAATAGCCCACAAAACTACAATTCCAAGAATTCCATAGTATTGAGCCATGGCAGTAAAAGCAGTATCAAACTGCATTATTTCTGTAGTACAGATTAGACCTCAGTCTTGATATTTGTATATTCTTTCTAATCCCACCTGCATATTCCCTCTACCTTTGTTTCATATCAGGTTGCAAGATAGCTTTACTTTTCACATGGGTAGTTATGCATATTTTCCAGACAAAAACAGTTTTTTCCACATCTTTATTCATGCACATGTTTTAATCCAGTTCTTCTCATTGACCGAAGTGTGTTTTGTGCATTTTTCAAAGACATGTATTTATAGTTTTGTGCAGTGTTTTGCAGAGTCCTGACACATGCTTTCATCCCAATAGGTGCAGACTGAAATCTACAGATTCACAAATAATTTGACAGAAAAAAGTGATACATTTTTTTTAAAAAAAAATGTACTAATGCAAATTTCTTTTCCACTTCCAAACTTGAGTGGCAACACTATTTTCAAACTGTATCTATGTTTTTAATTTGTTTTATTTTCTAATCAAAATCCACTTGTTCTGGTGTTAGACATAGTTCAGATGCATTGGAAAGCTATGGTTCCCCATAACTGTGAACAAGCCTGCCTGAGATCAAACTCATATATTCTTTTCATACACAAGAGGAATAGAAGAAAACTTTCTTCTTTTAAATTAGCAATACCTTGATGCAACATCCAAACTTTTATTATTAATGGTGATAAGGCAGGATCAAACTATGGTTTCAGATCTTTGATTGTTCCCAACCTATATTTTAAACATGGTGCATGTTCTCCCATTCAAATTTCACCAAAAAAATCTGTGGTTAGTTCACAATTAGAAGTAGAAACTTCTGATCTCCTCAGATGCACACATAGACATTATCCCTGAAAGGATTTGTTGAATTGCAACTCTCTAGTGTTCGAAGTGTTTCCCATCACCATGTATGGATGTGAGAGCTGGATAGTGAAGAAAGTGGATAAGAAGAAAATTAAT
Organism: Phrynosoma blainvillii; assembly: GCA_026167975.1. Lineage (NCBI taxonomy): Eukaryota > Metazoa > Chordata > Lepidosauria > Squamata > Phrynosomatidae > Phrynosoma > Phrynosoma blainvillii. The sequence goes on along the minus strand of JANUYF010000001.1, from coordinate 246,669,512 downwards.
TCATTTGATATGTGGTGCTGCGGAAGAGGGCTGATGGATGGCCAAAAAGACAAACCGGTGGGTCCTTGAACAGATCAAGCCTGTCATTTCCCTGGAAGCCAAGATATCAAATTGAGACTGTTGTACTTTGGCAAAATCATGAGAAGGCATGACTTATTAGAAAAGACAATAATGCTAGGAAAGGTAGAGGACAGAGGAAGAAAGGAAGACAACACACTAGATTTTAGACTTTAGTCCTCCAAATGTTTTGAACTTCACCTTCCAGAATTCCTGACTGCTGGCCAAGCTGCTAGGGCTTCTGGGAGTTGAAGTACAAAACATCTGGAGGCCCTAAGTTTGGGAATCATTGAGCTAGATGGATAGATTCAATTACCGAGGTCACAGGTCTCAATTTGGAAGACTTAAGCAGAGCAGTGGGGGACAGGTAGTCTTGGAGATGTTTCATCCACAGGGTCACAATGAGTCATGGGTGACTCAAGGACAGTTAACAACAACAGCTAAGGGGTGAAGCAGTCTGGTGGCTTGGAGCAGCCTCTGAAAGCAGGGTGCAGCCATCATCCCAAATGAGGTGCTGGCAGGAGTGGGTTTTTTACCTCTCCTTTTGACAGCTGCTTCAGGCGTGGCTTCCAACCGATCCGGGGATGTGCCTCACCTGCATCTTTTGGCCCATGTGTTTCAGGCAAAGTGTTCGTTACTTTGTCTATGCTGGTTAGATCTGCTGCAGTCTGAAATATCAAGAGAGACTACCATTGATGTAATAATAATAATAATAATAATAATAATAATTTATATCCTGCCCCTCTGCAAAGCAATCGAGGTGGCTTACAGCATTAAAATTAAGCATAAGCTTACAGTACAATAAAATCACAGTCCAGAAATCCCAAAACCCACCCGCCCCTTAAGAAAGTATTAAACAAATCAAAAAAATTAAAACATATTTTAAATAAATCTCAGATATGAGAACAATCTCCAACAATCTCCAGCAATAGTAGCGGCTACAGCAGAGAGTAATATCAGAGAGGAAGGGCTAGCAGGAACCTATGCTTTCTCAACATGCCTCTGAACTAGAGATATAAAAGTTAGCAGCTATCTCTCACCTACTATGTGATAGCAGTCATCAGAACTACACCCCTGCCCACTTACCTTTTTATGCTTGGGAACATATATCTATCCTGGAGTTGCATTTTACATAGGAGTAACATTTTTAATTATTTTCTTTCATCATTAGCATGTTTCCCCTTATAGTAAACAAATTGGTGATACTTTCAGAAAACCAGACAAGTGAGAATAAGTAATTGCTTTTCCAGTGTTCCTTAAATCCCTTGCTCACTGCATCCATTTATATCTTGGCAGTACCGTAGTTTAAAATTGTTAACTATAAAGCTATTCACAGTGAACACAATCAAGCCCTCTCCTTGACCCAAATAGTAATGAGGTTGTCTGCTACTCAGACTTGGAAACCGTGGGCAAAGCCAATAATGCTGGGCCATTAAGACTTTTCCCAGTGAAAAATATGACCCCTGACAAAAATTCTCTATTACCATAGCTAAAATTATTTTACCACTAAACATGGAGTTTGGGCTTTGTTTATATATGAATGTCCACTTCCTTGGTTAGACGTAGGACCTTTGCAGACTGCTAGAAATAGTGCAAATTGAGTCCACTTTAACTGTCCTGGCTCAGTGCTAGGGAATCATGGGAATTGTATTTTTTCTGAGACATTGAGCCTTCTCTGTCAGAGAGCTCTTGTGCCACAATAAACTACAGTTCCCATGATTCCCTAGCACTGAGTCAGGGCAGTTAAAGTGGACTCAATTTGAACTATTTCTGCAGTCTGCAAAGGCCCAAAGTCAATTGGTGAAAGAACTTCAAATATCATGCAATTTATTTGTTTCTTTATCCTAGCTCAACACAACATTATCCTGGGCTAAAAAGAACTGAGACAAAACATTGAATATCGATACCATGGGAGCAAGCACATCATTGAGCTGACCTGTGCTCAGATGATTTATTTCTTTTATTTCAGTTTGCAAAGGAGAGAAGAGCCAGAGGACAGCCACAAGCATATACTCTAAAACAATAACTTACACATACTGCTTCATACTAATTGTAGGGTTCACCTCATAGAGCAGTCTCTGAAAATAATGTATGAGGACTTTACTTCTTATATAAAGACTTACAGCTGCATAATGTTTGTATTTATGTATTAATTTTGCAATCATAATTATCATATCCTACTGCTCCTCCAACACATGAGCATAGAATGTGTGTAAATACCACATATAATGGCATATTATTACAATTAAAACAGGTAAATTGCAATGATGCTATTGGCTAGGAATGTAAATTTTTGTAAATTTCATTTTCATGAGCAAGGACAAATAATTTCATCATTTTCCTTTCAGCTATAAGAAAGTCCTGAAAAGAACTGTGCAATTTTCATGAACCATTCACAGATTGGGATGTTTGGGGTCATTTTTCTGTGCAAAAAGACACCTTTTTTGCATATATAGTGTACAGAAAATCAGCAAAAACATTTTCTCTGGTAAAACAAAAAACAAAAGCACACATGTGAGATATGTGAGATATTTATATATAGAAAGAGAGGTGATTCAAAACCAAACCAGCAGCACTTCTCCCAAGTTTTTCCTGGATTCAAGAAGAATGCAGCTCATTACTGATATATATATTGAAGCAATTAACAGACAGAACTTTAAACTATATCAAGAGCAAAAAGTTTTGGCTTCTGCCTTCTTCAGTTGCAAAAGATGAAACAGGGATGCATACTAGGTGACAGTTTAGAACATAATGTTATCACCATTTTTAGAGAATGCTAATATAATCCTCTAAAAGTTGAGGCCTTGGGGTGTGTGTGTGTGTGTGTGTGTGAGAGAGAGAGAGAGAGAGAATCACATAAAAAATAAATATTTCCCACACAAGAAACATATTTCCTGTGTCAAAAATGCTGTTTTCTGTGCAAAAAGTACATGTGCACTTTTTGCACTGAAGAAGTCTAAAACTGCAAAGCTTCTCCTCTGGTCAGGATTTTTCACATCACAACTTTCTGACACTTAGGAAATCAATTTTTTTTTTTTAAAAAAATTGTTACTCAGTTATTCCCCCACTGCCGCCCCATCTGTACTATTGGTATTACTTTCCAACAGCTAACAAAAATGCAAAATAAAATCCATTAATACCTGACAGGAAGCACACAGAGGCCTTCTGAAGTAAGCAGAAAATAAGGGAAATAAACCACGATTGACTGTTTCAACTAAGTGGAAAATAAAAGCAGTAAGATATGTACTCTCAAGAATGTAGTGGCTTGAAGCAGCTGTAAAATCTTATTTTATGAAGAGATAAGGAGCTAAAAGTAAATGCACAAACTACTCAAAAGGTTCAGTATTGTATGTGTTCTGCAGAGTAAGAGTAATTCAGCACAAACTTCAGGGAGTGAATGTTCTTCTTTCAAAATGGTTTCTATATGAGAAAGTCATTATAAACCCTTAAGCGACTCAGGTGTGAGAACTTGTTAGAGCATTCACTTCCTCTTCTCTTGCAAAACATGCAGCAATTACACAATACACATTGCAGATGAAACTTGTCACTTTCCTACTTGGATTCAAATATGGAGGCATCAGTAAAAAGACAGAAGTTTGTGTAATGTCACAATGTTCATCTAGATGTCTTTCCCAGCTGTCTGGCCCTGAACCATATGTACACCTCACTTGTAAATAGGTCTCAATTAATTTAGGTCTTACTCTCAGGAATGGCTGTCTAAGGGGCATTGCAGACCGGCCTAAAGGGCTGGCCTGGGGGTGGAGTAGGGGCAGGGCAGTCACACACCAGCTGCCCCAACCCCACCCTGACACTGTCCTGATGCCGCATGCCCATTTGCATGGTGCACAGCATCAGGATGCCCTCCCAAAAGGAAGGATCAGGGCTGCAGTGTGGGGTTGCTGTGGCCCTGATCTGCTGCTAGCAGGGGCAGCCCAGAGCTGCCCATCTGCATAGCCCCTAAGACTGAAGCCTAAGACTGTAGAATAGCTTTATTAAATAAAATTATTAGATTGAAGTTGGTTTTTTGTGAATCATGATAGCCATTGCTGAGATCTAGGGTGTTTGAAAGGTCAAAAGAGGAAAAGAGGGAGAAGGAGAGGGGGAAGAGAAAAAAAAGAAAGCAAAATGTATAATTTATAATTAATAAGACAGTTGAATCAATCAAACTTTAGCATCTTCTGTTTAGAAAAATAGAGAAATACAAATAGGGATATAATTTCAGACTTGTGTATACATATTTGTGTTAGTAGAACACATGAATAATTGCTTTTTATATTGATAAAATTTGGGATTGTGATTAAGCGGAAGTAAATACTAATCTATTATAATATTCCAAAGATTGAAAAGACCAAATTTGATTGAATTTGGACCTTCTCTGGAACCTTTTTTATTTTAAACTTTTTTTCCCTTCATTTCTTCTTTCTTTGTGAAATTAAGAAAATAACATTTGATTTAGTAAGAAACACATGAAATATTGATTTAAAGAGAAATACAGTATAAAAAGGAGGAAATTGTAAAATCAAATTTGGAATTTAAAGGAAAGATAAGGAGGAAACAGTATAATAACATTGTAAAGATAGCAAAAGATAAATAAAGAAGGAAAGAAACAAATAACAATAACAACAACAATCAAAAGGAAAAAATAGAAGGAGGAGGAACATAACTAAAGAAGAAAGAATACGAATATAAAGTATATAAATATAAAACAAATAGGAAAGAAGAGAAAAGGATTAAGAGAGAGTCAACAATAATGGTGGTAAGATCAAGGTCACAAACACGGACACAAACACAATCACAAAGCAGGCCATTGATAGAAACATTGCACAAAGGAACAGATCAATCCTTTCTAATGGAAGAACTAAAGAGGATGACATTGATATGGCAAAAAGAGATGAAAGATTTAAAATCAGAAATGAAGGCAGAACTTAAAGATGTCAAGAAAACAATAGAACAAATTTCAAATGACTTGAAAAAAATAGATGTTAAAGTAGAAAAGCTGGAAGACAAAGCTAAGTAAATTGATGAAAAGACAGAAAAAGTAGCCATAGAACAAGAAAGAGCAAATGAAATAGATCTGTTTTATTTAAAAATGAGAGAAAATTCTTTGAAGCTGAAAGGCTTTAAAGAGGAAAATAATGATCTATATGGGAAAATAATTCTTCTTCTATCAGAAATTACGGGTTTAAGTAGAGATTTGATTGAATGGGAGACAGACCAGATATCTTCAGAGTTAATTTGGCATGGACAACAGAAAGGAAAATTCCAAGGGATGTGGTAATCCAGTTTGAAAGAAAGAAATGATTCTACAGAGGTTTTGAAAAGGAATTGAAAATTGGAGAAAATACCATGAAAATTTACAGAGACATTCCCATGAGAATTCTTAAGAAAAGAAGAGATTATAAATTTTTAACAAATCAACTGACCAAAAATGGGGTATCTTATAGGTGGGAAAAACTAGAAGGCATTTCTCTGAGATGGACTAGAAGATGGCTTAAGATTGACTCAATCCAGAAAGCCAAAGAATTCTGGAGAAAAAATAAAAGGGATATAGAAAGAAGAAATAGACAAACCAGATATAGATACACTGAAAGTCCAGAAGGAAATTTAAATTTAACTCTTGAAAAAGAACAGGAAGAAGAAGAAGAATTAGAAGAGTTTTTGGAAGAAAATCCAAGAAGGAAAGCTAATGAAGACAGTAAAGAAGATGAAGAATTTGAAAGAGATTAGGAAAAAAATAAGAGAAAAACAGAAAACATAACTGACAAATAAGGGTAATAAAGATTTTCTGGGAAAATAAAGGAAAAGAATTTGATATTTATATAAACAAATTGGACAAATAATGAAATTTATCTCCTGGAATGTAAAGGGTATGAATTCAGGTCAGAAGAGAAGTAAAATTTATCATTACCTAGAAAAGTTTAGTTATAATATAATATGTCTTCGAGAGAGAAAAAAATAAAAAAAGGAGAGGAAAGATTATTAAAAAAATAGGAAATTGGGGAAAGAATTTGTGTCAGTATCACAAAAAAGAAAGAAGGTAGTAGTAATAAATGTTAAAACATCAATTCAAGCTAAAGAAATATTTGATCACAAAAATGGTAATTATATAGGTATTGAAATTGAGTTATAGAATCAAAAATTATTGATTTTGGGAATTTATGGGACATTGGAAAATAAAGATAAATTCTACAAAAAATTAAAAATGAACTATTGAAATTCAATTATGAAAGAATAATCTTGATGGGGAATTTTAATGATGTGCCAGACCCTACAATTGATAGAAAATCAGAGAAAATGACTAAAAAACATCAAGGGAAACTACCAAAATGTTTTTTGAAATATTAGACCAATTTATGTTACTGGATGTCTGGAGACAGAAATATGGATTATCTAAAGAATTCACATTTTATTCGGACAGATACTCCTCTTTCTCAAGTCTAGATATATTCTTCAGTTCTACAAGTTAAGATGCTTCTTGTAGGGCCTTTGCAGACTGCCAGAAATAGTGCAAATTGAATCCACTTTAACTGTCCTGGCTCAGTGCTAGGGAATCATGGGAATTGTATTTTTTCTGAGACATTGAGCCTTCTCTGTCAGAGAGCTCTGGTGCCACAATAAACTACAGTTCCCATGAATCCCTAGCACAGAGTCAGGGCAATTAAAGTGGCCTCAATTTGCACTATTTCTGGCAGTCTGCAAAGGCCCGTAGTTAAGATGCTTCTTTCCTTCTCTTTTGGTTTTATTAATCTAGACAAAAACTAACTTTCTATAGGGTAACCACTTTGGTTCAGTCATTAACAGAAATGGAGACTTTAGACAAGAAAACAGAAGAAGACTAATGTTGCCACTCTGCATAATTAATGCAGTTTGACACTGATTTATCTGTCATGGCTCCATCCTATGGAATCTTAGGATTTGTAGTTTGTTGTGGTACCAGAATTCTCTGACAGAGAAGGCTAAATATCTCACAAAGCCTCAATCCCAGAATTCCATAACATTGAGCCATGGCAGTTAAAGCAGTGTCAAACAGCCTAAGATTTGGAAAGGCAGCCACGAATGGAACTAGATAAGACTCTCCAACTATAAAGACATGTCATTAAACGACGAAGTCATAATTACCCAGGTCACTGTATTTTTGATTTCTATGAATGGTTGTAAAAACTGGACAGTGAGAAAAGCCACCAGGAAGAAAATAAGCTCATTTGAAATGTGATGCTGCAGAAGAGTTTCAGATACTGTGGGCTGCTAAATGAATGGGTCTAATGAGTAAATCAAACATGAACACTCACTAGAAGCCAAGCTGACTAAACTGAGACTGGTGAACTCTGGATATATCATGAGACAATATGATTTATTGGAAAATATTATACTGCTTGGTTAACTGGAAGGTAGTAGGAAAAGAAGAAGACCACATTTCGAATGGATTGATTCAATCAAGAAAGCCACAGCACTGATTTTGATGACTAGTTGGAGGTCTACCAGAAGTTGAAGGTGACTTGATAACAAAGAATAACAACAAATCAATCTTGAATTCATTGTCTGGTCTTCCTCTTGCACTATAATTTTGGAGAGTCGTTTATTTCCTGTCTTTCTGACAGTGTATTCAACACAGTTTACAACATGGTGAGGAAAAATAGATATAAGTAACAACAAGTAACAACTAAAAGCCAGTGTGGTGTAGTGGCTTGAGCATTGGCTTATGACTCCGGAGATGAGGGTTCAAATCCTGGCTCAGCCACTGGCTAACCTTTGGGAAGTCACACTCTCTCAGCTTCAGAAGATGGAATTTGCAAACTCCCTCTGCAGAAACATGCCAAGAAAACTTTGTGACAGGGTTGCCTTAGGGTTACCGTATATCAGAAATGACTTAAAGGCACACAATAACAACAACAACAGCAGCAGCAACAACAACATAATAATAAGTTATAATATTAAAGTACAATGAAATGGAAGGTCATAATAAAATAATATCTACATTAAAAACAGTTTGGAAGCATGTGAAGCAAAGCCCTTTCCTCAGCATTCAAGCAGTTGCCAAAAGCCTGCTGGGATACAAATGTCTTTTTTGTATTCAAAGCATGATAAAACATGACGCGAGATCATAACAACTAATGTGACATAACAAAGATTTATTGTTTGGATACCATGAAAAACATATTTTGGGGAAACCTGTGAGCTGTTGCTTTTAGCCATGTATGCAACATTAATAAATTGGAGTTTGTACTAGCAATCATGCCCAAGTTATAATTTTGTAGCCTCCCCCCCCCCCCCCAGCGAGTTAGGTAAAGGAACTTTATACAAGCAATTGTGAAAGGAAAGTTTATATTTGCCACTGTGTCACCTGGTGTTTTTTCTTTCCCTTCCATATCCAATTAGGTAATATTTTACAGTTGTCTGGATATCCAAAAGGATTGAGTTTATTTCACCATTCCTCTGAGATGAGTACACTGGAGGATTTATAGTTCAATGACATAATAGCATTGCAAGGTATCACAACAGAAAACCATACTGTTTTCTTTTTTAAAAAAATACAAATATGTTTTAGCAGAGCTGAGAAGTAGCAGTGCAAAATTTTTCACACTTGTCATTGGGGTTGCCTGTGTCAGATTGCAAAGGTATTGATGAAAGGAGGCATTACATAATTTAAACCTAGCAAGCAACTTGCTGACCCCTCAGTGAACTCAATTCATTAGCCAACTGAACCATTCACCAAATAATAATATTTCATTCCAAGCTTCTAATCCAAGGAGTCTGATTATGCATCATTTCATCCAAGTCTTGGCTTATAACCTAAAGTTAATTATTCTTTTGCCACTTCAGTTTTAGACTTTTCCACAAGGTAAGCATTTTAGTTGAAATTATGATGGTTTGGCTTCTCAGGTGGTGTTAATTAGTTTTGCTACACCAACTTACCTTTTCTTTAAAAGGATCAGCTGATCCCTTGATCACATGCTAATGCCTAACAGTTTGTCTCATTAGTTTCAATGGAACATATTTCCACATGAAGGTTCTTAGAGAACTGTGGCCTCAGAATACAGGAAAATTAAACTGTTCGATACTCTAAGGAGTTTATCAGATGGGGAAAATTGGAAGTTTAAGAACCCGTGATTACCCAACATATTAGGTACAATTGTTTAAATGGTTTTCATAGAACGTTGTGCACAAACCTCATAGAATCTCACAAGAAAGTGACATGAACTAGCAAATAGGCATTTTTGGGAAAATATTGTGAATTCATTTCTGTTTTATTCATGATACCACTTTTTTGCACAATTGCTATAGTGTGAAAGCTATTTGTGGGATTCTCCCCATTTTTGTACTTGTTGCCAGATTTCCATGGTTCTTTGGGGCAAGTTTACTTCCAGTGCTGCTTTGTTGTGCTGACAGGGACACATCTTTTTATGCTTTAGCCACGGCGCTTAAAGAAGCAGCACCTGAGGCAAAGGCAGGGAACACACAGAGAGGGAAAAAGCTTGCTTCTCCTTCGCATACCTCTCTCTATGTGAATATCTCTCCTCCTCCAGCCTTCCCCATTAGCCAGGGCTCTTAAAGGAACAGCTGCTGAGAGAAGGCAGGGACATAGTGAGAGTGAGAGAGAATTTTTTTTCTATCTTTCCTACTTCTTTTGGGTAATGTCTTTTTTTTTTTACTTAGTTTGGATACCGTTTTTTGGAAAGTAAGGGACAGTAAAGTACATTTTATTAAAGAAAATTATGTAAATAAAAATGTTTACTTCTCTGGGTGATTTCTGGTGACACAATTACTTCTTCTGTGTGTACGTGCAAAAAAGTTATTTCCAAATCATCAACAGGATTTGTCCGCATCTGTGTGAAAGCCAAATGCGCTTTTTACCCACTTTCTCACATTAGTAATGAGCTTTATTGTGCTTTGCATGTGAAAATCAATTGTGCATATGCATGCTTTTCCGGGAAACGGATGATTTACTCATTTTCGGGGTGAAAGCAAATAGGTCCCCGTGTGATAAACTCCTAAGCCATGTTGGTGGTATTGGAACATATTGGACATTTAATACATATGTTTATTGCTCATTGATTATTATTTTTTTTGGTCATCACACTCTATTAAACCTGATTAAAATTAATATCAATGAATTTTCATGATTAAAACAAAACATAACAAAATAAAAAACAAAAGTGAATAAAATAATTTCAGGGCCATGCACATTTATCTATAATGATCTTAAAGGGTTAAGCAGTGACATGACATAAGCTCACAGAGGGCGGTTGCAGACTGCCAGAAATAGTGCAAACTGAGTCCACTTTAAGGGTTAGGGTTAGGGTATCATGGGGACTGTATTTTATTGTGGCACCAGAGCTCTCTGATGGAGAAGGCTCAATGTCTCAGAAAAAAACAAACCCATTTCCCATGATTCCCTAGCACTAACCCTAACCCTAACCCTAAAAGTGGACTCAATTTGCACTATTTCTGGCAGTCTGCAACCCCCCCAGAGACAGTCATGCTGTGATTTGTTGAATTTTGGCTGGTCATGTCTAAGGCTATTCCCTGAAACAAACTGGATTGTTAGCCAGCTGCAATAAAGAATTAGTCATTGTTTGTGGTTGCCTTCTGGGCTGGTTAAAGTGTAGCCTTCCAAATGTTATTGGACTTTAGGTCTCAGCATTCTTCACAATTGGTTAGGTTAGCTAGGGTTTATAGTAGTTACACTTGAGCAGCACCTGGAGGGGGTAGTTTGCATGACCTGCCCACCATTACTCTAACTTGTCTAATGGCTGTACAGACAGCCTGCTTGGGGCTGGCTTGGGTGTGTGGTGTTTAGACACCCCACACCCCCAAGCTGGATTGAAGCCAGACCGACAATTACACACCAGCCAGCTTCTCTCCTGCTTGGGAGCATGGTGCTTAGACACCATTTCCCCCAGAGCTGGCTTTTCAAAGGGAGAAGCCAGATCTATGGGAGAAGGGACAGCTTTTTTCAGCCCCAAAAAGGAGCAGATCTCTGGCTGGAATAGGGCCAGGCATCTGTTTGCCTTGGCCCCAATCCAGCTTAAAATGAGTGGCTCTAAGCCACCCCTTCTGGGCTGTCTGTACCCTCTCCCCCCATCATGGCTTGTTAGGATGTCTGAACCTAGATTTGAGACTTGTTTCTGTCTTCTTTTCCCCCATCTTGAAGCAAGAGTTAATAAAAGTAACAGTGAAGAAACCGGCCCTAAATGTCAAAGACAAGTTGTGGCTTGCTTGGTTGTCCTCTAAATTTTCAACACTAGCTTTGTTACACTGATATGCTATTTTCATCTACCTTTTAAATACAATCATGTGATTTGGTTAACAAATCACATAATTTGACTTGACATTAAAATGTATATGTGTTTGTTTGTTTTTTGGTTCACACATGCATATTCATCATTTGTTGATCACAATATCAGGTTTTATAAGAAGCAACAATAACAGATCACCATACATAACCGTTATCACAGCACCTCAGATGCCTCTGAGTATGTTCATACAGCCAGCAACCCACATCTACATCTAGCAATGTTGAAGAGATGCACTTTACCTTTTACATTCACCAACTCTAGAGAATACAAATGGAATAGTAATGCTCACAGAACTCTGGCTGCACTGTTTCACATATGTTTATTTGATTCTGAAGTTTTGAGTTGTGTTTGTTCATAACAGTGGGTGGTAAACTTTAGATATGTACTTGATCTACTGGAGAGGAAAATCACAGACAGTTACATAGGTGGTATTCCACTAAAATTTTGCACAGAAATACAGCCTATGTTAGGCAAAAGGCTTTTTAAAGAGAGGAAACTATCAGTACTATTTGCTTCACTTTTCATGAATCATCTTAATGACTTGGAAAATGAAATGCTATTACCAGCTGGAGAGTGTCAGGATAGAACATCTTGCCACATCTAGATTTCAGCCAAAAGGAGCAGCCAAAACATTAAATTAAGCATTTAACATATCTCCTCTGGTATATTTATGTTTTGGGAATCTCATCAACAGACAGACATCATTGACTGAAACCATAACATGCCCAAATGTACATGTTACTGGACAGCGATCTTGTCTCCTCATTCCCAATTTCACTATTAAGCTGCTAAAGTGGGCCTGTGTGTCATATAATATTAAATGTACCTGAAGATTATGAATTCTCTCCTCTTTCATATTTAAATAATTTCCATGTACAAAAAAAAAAATCTTAGAAAGGCTGTGTTGCAAATAACTCTTTATATGAATAAAAGGCACTCCTCTTATGCAAAAGATGGAGGGTCCCAAATTTCTTCCTATTAGCAGTTCCAACAGAGCTTGGAAAAGTTCATTTTTTGGTTGCATCCCAACCAAAATAGCATCCAAAATATCACTGTTTCAAAATCTCTTCTGGCCTGCTGAGTTAACAAATCACAGGGGGAAAGAGGAAATGACAGAAAAGGTACTACTGTGCAAAGATGTTGTAGCATGAGCTTTTGTAGACAGGGGCTATATAGATGGCTCCTAAGGGGGGCAGGATGCTGGCCCTTTCCTTACTGGATCAGGGCCATGGCAACCGCACACCATGCCCCCAATCTGGCTTTCCCACAGCACAAAAAGAAGCTGCAAAAAGTGGCTCCTTTTTGTGCTGCAGAAAGGGTGACCTACTTGTGGCGGTAGCGGCTTTTCACCGTTTCTTCAGTGCTGTGCGTGTAAATGCTGCACCTAAGACACACCTTTTTGCCACCTGCTGTGTGGTTGGTTTGGCGGTGTGATGGTGGCATCAGGGTGCAGTCAGGCCAGACAATGTGCTGTCGCCCCGCCCCAACTCCACCCCAGGCTGGCCCTTTTGGTTGGTCTGTACAGGGCCTTGATCTATTTCTTCAGACGCATGGAGTGAACTCTTGCCCAGGAAGGCCACTTTTGTCAAAAATTACAAAAGAAGACGGGAAAGAGACACAGCTGAATTACAATGTCCATCAATAGTGGGTTGAACAGAGACAATGGATTCCTGGCAAAGCACACATATTATAACACTGGTTAACACCCAGCATTATGAGGATGACCTTAGCCAGTTATATCTCCTTTCTGCTTTCCTGCCTGCACATGCCACATTCCAATATTCCCTCCATCATTCATGTGGTCAACCACTCACAGTGGGCTTAGGAAACAGCCTTCCTCCTCCCTTTGTCTCTCAGTGAACATCGCTAAAACTCATCACTGTATTCACAAGTTTTGCATTTCTATCACTATTCTACAGTCTGATTATATAGCTCATTTCTGGGCACTAGTTTACTCCATACACCTGAAGACATAGACTAAGGGGGGTTGCAGACTGCCAGAAATAGTGTGAATTCAGTCCACTTTTAGGGTTAGGGTTAGGGTTAGTGCTAGGGAATCATGGGAACTGTTATTTTTCTGAGACATTGAGCCTTCTCTGTCAGACAACTCTGATGCCACAATAAAATACAGTTCCCATGGTTCCCTAACTCTAACCCTAACCCTAAATGTGGACTGAATTCACACTATTTCTGGCAGTCTGCAACCCCCCTCAGTCTACAAAAACTTATGCTACAAATTCTTTCTATCAGTAAGTCTCAAAGGTACTACAAAATCCTTTTGCATATCTGCATAATTACAATTCCACTTGTTCTGCTCCAGCTCTAATACATTGGAGATTATCATACTTCTTCCTTCTGTGCTTGATTGGGGATCACACCCCCACATGTGTATTCCTGCCCTTCCCCTGTCTGAAAACAATAATGGATCCATAATTGGATATTAACGGGAACGCCTGTTAATACCCAATGCCAGGTCCAGGGGAAGGACAGAATACATGGACAGGGGTGTGAGCCCCAATCACGCTAATAACACAAATTAAGCATGGGAGAAGGACGCTATGTTGTCACTGTTATTCTTCACTTTAGTGACACCCACTACTGCTACTACCCAGTAGTTTTTCCCCTATGTCTTTGTCCCTCCCCACATTATTGTTGAATCTATCATTTCCCTACCCTTCTCCTCCCTCCTTTTCCTATCTCCCCTCATGTCCTTCTTTATTTTAGTCTTGCATCTGTCTTCTGGCCCTTGTTTGGTTTTCCTTGCACATCCTCTCTGTTTTCTCTTGTCCTCCCTCTGGAAGGTGTGTGTGTGTGGGGGGGCTGAGATGGACTCACATGGCCTTTCCCACCTCTCCTTGCAGCTTCAGATAGTAGGGGAGGATTGATGAAGTTTTTCCGCACCTCTCCTTGCAGCTTCAGATGGTAGGTGGGGGTTGGATCAAGTTTTTCCCCACTTCTTCTTGCAGATTCAGATGGGACGAGGGGGTTGGATGAAGTTTTTTCCCACCTCTCCTTGCAGATTCAGATGGGGGAGGGGGTTGGATGGTCTATGGTCTTTTAAACTAGGATTGGCTTTTAGGACTGCTTTCATTTGTTGTTCATTTTTTAAAACACTAGATTTTTAATAATCCTTTTAAAAGAATATTTTAAATCTATTTCATCTATTGTCCATCTCCTCAGGAGTCCTAGTAGACTGAAACATGAAATGATTGCAGCAGCAACAACAGCAAGCACATTAACTATCTAAACTATGTTTTATGTTATTAGACAAATCCACAGTGATGCAATAAGTTAACGTGTCTTGCTTTAAGTTGGTTTTAACTTGGTAGGGATAGAAAGAATATTTAAAAATATTTGAAAAGTGGTCAAAAAGCATGTTTATTGAGTTTCAGGAAAGCCTAATGAGAAGTATTCTGTCTTGCTGAAAGTCTTTCCAGTTTGAGACTTATTCTATGCAAAATTTGTGTGTGTTATTTTTGCAGAGAAAATTCTGTTTCTTGTACAGAAAATACCATGTGCAATTTTTGTGCATAATAACTCTCCAATTACAGAGTTTTCTGTAAATTTTGCACAGAAGCATTATTTTTGGTGCAAAAGTGCTGTTTTCTACCCAATCATACCATGTGCAAATTTTGTGATGTATAAGTCCCCAACTACAGCATTTTCAGTGCATAAATAGCATTTTCAAAATGTTGTCTAAGAAAAAAATGTGCAAATTTTGTGCAGCTCGATTGAGCTGTTTATTCTTGCCAAATGTTCATTAAGATGCCTTCCTTGTCTTCCGATGTGTCAGATCCAAGGGAATATTGGCACTTTTAGCCACATGAAATCAAAATTGAAGTGTCTTATTTTGCTCACCTCATATTCAAATAAAGAATGGATGGAAGTTATGAAGTGTTTCACATATACTTTACTCAGGCATAAGGCCAGAATCCAGTAGGGTTGTTCCATTGATGAGATCCCTTCCAAACATGGATCTCTTAATCTGTTTACACTACACAGTTATAGCTCTTTGGTAACATTTGAAATATCATGGCTCCATCATACAGAACGTTGGGGTTTATAATTTGGTGAGGTAAAGGTTCTCTGTGTGTGTGTTCTTTGCTTTCAAGTTATTTCCAATTTATGGAGACCCTAAGGCAAACCTATCACAGGGTTTTCTTGGCAAGTTTCTTCAGAGAGGATTTGTCATAGGGAGTGGCAAATAAGGCTACCGCATAAAGAGAGAAAGAAAGTCCCTTTATGGTAGCAGTCAAGTACTAATGTGTCACTGCTTTTAGATTCATGCATTTTGATGTGAGGATTGGTGTTATGCCCACAACACAAATAAGGAACCTGATAATGTCTCAGTTTAAAAATAGCATTCTCTGTGTTGCAGTTTTTTCCTGCTTAATCCTTTCTCTATTTTACAAAAATACAAAACACTGACATTTGCCTCAAAATTACTTGGTATGCTTTTGTGTGTGCTCAAATATTTATGGTTGGCTCTGACATCTGTAAAGAAGATTATCTGAGTTGGCACAGTCAATCTAACACCATGTACCAAATGGAATATATTTTTCAGATAGACATGATGTTGCCAATGTTTCTCTGTGTTAGGAAATCAAAACATGTGAGCCCATATAGCCAGTAAGATTCAAACAAGTGCTAATGTTGAAGCTCTGACTAATTTTAATCTTACTGATAAAATATATTTTCTTTCCAGCTGGAGTGATTTTTCAAAACCAGGGAACATTGGGTTTTCCTTCCTCCCCCCCCCCCCCCATGTTGGTTAAGAAGCTATAATGTTATGCAATAAAGAATTGTTTCAAAATGTAACTTAAAGACTCCATAATTCAAAGAAATTCCAGAGAAGTATAGGGCTATCAGACATAAATCAAGTGGTTTATGGCCACTTGGATATATGTGTTGATTTTGGGATGTGGGAGAGCCTTAAAATTAGTTGAAAAAAATATCATGAAATATCAAAATAATTTTGTTGCTAACTTTCTTGAACTTACTTGGGCATCCATTAAAGTTCTTCATTCATTAACCCATTGAGAAGAAAACTCAGACTTGCTTTAAACTTCATTTAAAATAGAAATGATGCTAGCAACTCTAAATTATATCCTAGGGGTTCGGGTTAGCTATACCTTATTTCAGCTGCAGTTAACATCATTTAATATAGCAGTTCCAATAATTTTGCTCTCTTGATTTTGAGTTTTGTTGCCAATGTTTCATATTTCAAACAATTCTTTGTTGCATAACATTATAGCTGCTTTAAAAAAAGATTGTTTTAAATGAATGGCCATTATTTTCTAGGCTTGTAAAAGAGGGCACAAAAACTAGGATGGGAAAAAGAAAGCATAGAAATTGAGAAACTAGCAATTGCTCTCTTATACTTCAGCATTTCTGGCACATTTCAAAAGAGAAGATGAAATAGGGATTCCTCAGTTTCAAGTCAAGTTTAATACCACAGGTTCCTGTCAGCTTTGGGAAACTCTCCAGTCCCCCCCCCCCAACACTGACTTCTCAATCAAAACTTTTAAAAAGAAGAGTCCACTGGAGAACATTCAGAAATTTTAATTCACAGATGTTTGGCCATTACCAGAGGCCTTTGCTTGCTGCCAAGAACCACCTACTCACTTGGCAGTTCAGATAAAATGATCTATAAGCCATTTTATTTTTGGAGTTGCTTGAAGAGCCTCTCAATGTATAAGACTGACTCTTCTTTTTAAAAGCTGAAGGCCTCCATGTCAGTAAATTTGCTCTGGATTTTAGTCTGAATTTTAAGGGGGATATATATTTTCCTGAACCCTGTTCCTAAGCAAGATTCAGCATGGCCATGCCTTCCCTCAAAAAGTCTCTTGAGATGAAGAGTTCAGCCAGGATAATGATAATGAACTCCAGCAGGAGGAAACCAAAGCTGCATCTGCACTACAGAAATAATGCAATTCGGCACCAATTTAACTGCAATGTCTCAATGTTATGGAATCCTGGGATTAGTAGTTTTGGATATTTTCACCTTCTCTGTCAGAGAGTTCTGGTGCCACAATAAACTATAAATCCCAAGATTTCATAGCATTTAGCCATGGCAGTTAAAGTGGTGTGAAACTGCATTATTTCTACAGTGTAGATGCAGCCTGAGTGGGAGTCTCCTCCTGAGGCCATTGGAGGCAGAGGCAGGGCCTTCTAACAGGGATCTATCACCCTCTTCCTATCCAGAAAGAAGACCAAGATGCTGCACCACCTCACCCTGGAGAAAGATGCTAATGGTAGCTGGAAAGAGACCAGGAATGAAAGAATGCTGATTTCTAAGAAAGCCTAACAAAGTATAAACCAGTCTAATCAGCATCAGTTACATGTCTTCAGATGATTGGTTATTAGGGATGTAACTCTTCACAAATTTCTTTTTCAAAGAGGACAATTAGTAATTTTTGCAATTTTCTTCGTGTTGATAGAAAGTAATCAAAAACAATGTAGGCTTCAAATGAGACATGGGACGTATTCTGCTCAGAATTTGCATAAGGCTGTTTTGAACAGAAAAGAGCCTTTTGTGTGTAGAAAGTAGCCTTTTGCTATGCAGAAAATGTTTTCTCTGCAAAACAATGGTATGCAAATTTTGCTCAGAAAAAAAATAACGAAGGGCTGAAACAGACTGGCTTAAAGGGGTGGCGTGACGCTGCCCCTGAACGATCTGGGTGGGTTCCAGGGCAAGTGCATTCCATGGCCCTACTTCAGCATTTTGCCACCACAAAAAGCCTTTGATGGCAAAAAGGCACATCCAAATGCCACACCCCCATGCCATCCCGAAGCTGGCTGAAGCTGCTGGTCTGTTTTGTCCCGAAGTGTGTGATTATCTGGGCAAGAAACAGCTTTTTCTGGGCAGAAAAATAATACTTATGTGTTTTACAGAAAATATTGCTGGCTGCATAGAAAATGCTGTTTTCTGTATAAAAAAACCACATGCAAATTTGGTACAGTATAACTCCCGAACTGCATAGATTTTTTTATCAGTTTAGTATTCTTCTCTTTGGGATTTATTGATAAGCAAAACCCCATATTTTTCAACCATTTTTGAATATTTTCTAATATTCTTTCCATCCTTATTAAATATTACAATCTCACTTGGAAGAACTGAGATTTCTGGTTTCACAGTTTTTCTTCCCATTGGACTTATATATATTTTTTCTGACACCTGAACTTCCTTAGCTTCCTGCCCCTAGTACACTTTTTGGCTTTCTATCAGTCTAGCTGGTTCAGTAACTGGTAATATTGATATCTGTTTCTGAACTTGGATGGCCTCTAGACAAATTTCTCTGTTTAATCACTGATGTCTCATTACTGCTTGTCCTTGACCCCAGATTGGTTTTGACTCATCCAAGTTCTTCTTGGCACTGTGTGTGGACAGATTGGGTATCTGATCCCTATAATGAGGACAGGCACCTTGGATAACTCCTTTAAAGTTTGGTCCAAAACCTGGAATTGATTCATTGATCCACTGATATGAAAGCCTCAAGCTGTCACTGAAACTATTCAGAATTTGCTGGTATTAATTGCCAAAATCCTAAATGCTTTGGCCAAGACCTTCTCCAACATGAGTCAGCCCAAGTGTTATGATCTGACACTATTTTCTAGTTAGGCAGGCTGTAAAGATTGCCTTCTCAACTGTAACATCCTGTATGTGGGATGTTTGTGCCCACTTTTCCTTCAGCACCAAATGTGCTGAGGCCTTCAAATATCATTCTGCAATTTTTCAGTACTTGGGCCAGGCCAAACCCCCAGTTAGTGTTCTTCCACTAACAAAATTCTCATATCCATTCCTTCTCCTTGTTCATCTTTCTGTGTACTCTCAAAAGCTCAACTAGGAAATCATTCAAGACAAATTTTGGGGCAATATGGAGAGTTGCAAGTGGAAGTGCTAGGAAGGAGCCCCACCACACTAGAAGTTAGGTAATGTTATGAGACTGAATTTGTTGTTATGTGTCTTCAAATCATTTCTGACTTATGGTGACCGTAAGGCATCTAAGGCACCATGGGATTTTCTTGACATGGTTTGTTCAGAAATGGTTTGCCATTGTTTTCCTCTGAAGCTTAAAGAGTGTGACTTGGCCAAGGTCACCCAGTGGGTTTCCATGGCTGAGCAGGGATTCAAACCCTGATCTCCCAGAGTCCTAGTCTACTCAAACTACAATACCACTCTGGCTCTCAAGATTTAATTTAGGCCCTGCTTTTATTCTGGATTTTTATTGTTCTCGTGCACCATTTGTTTATATAGGCAGGCTCATTTTTGGACATTCCACTGTTTCAGCAGATCTAAATTATAGCCACATACAGCACTTTTAACCCGTGGTTCACTCTTTTGGCCACATACAGTTGTTTTTTCTTCTCTCAGTGGACATGGCACACAGTTCCCTCCCCCCCAGTTGACTTGGTACCATCCAGTGTTTAGTCTTAGATTTGCAAGCTAAAAAAACTCCTGGGTTCTGTTTTTCTACTTTTTGACAGTTTTCTTGTCCCCACCCATCAGATAAGTGAAAGCTTCCTGTATTTGGTAAAAGACTATTTTACTTTTGATTTTATGATATTATATGTATTCACACAGCATGCAAACTGCTTTCCTCAACCCTCACTAAGAAAATGGGATATTTTCAGTATCCACTAGCCATAAAAGGCCAGGAAGGCTTATTAAATAAGCTTTTAAATTGTATTGAAATCTAAGATATCACAGTATATCATTACCATAATATAAATGCTATGGCCACGTTTGAGAGCTGCAGTTAAGGCTATCAAACATTCTGCTTAGTGTCGGCTAAAGTTAGACTGCTTGAATGTCATTACAATCAGCATCACAGATTTATTTCACTACATGTTAAGGGTTATAGGTGAACAAAAAACATAGGACCATGAACTGTTGGCTAACCAGGCCAGAACCATACAGTTGGCAGGAGTGGAATTGGAGCATGGGCTTATCACATCCACACAGCAGGCTTATATAAAGAACAGGAGCTCAGCTGATAATGATGCATGAAGGTAATAACAGCTATAATTATTTTCTTGTCATCAGCTATAAATCTTCTCCAGATTTAGAAGAATAGTTTTGCCCTTCTATTAAATGCACCATTTTAGAAAAAGCAAGTTGATCAACTGGATGCTGAATATATTTATGTTAATGTGAAATGCACACTTTCAAAATATTCATATTTAAAAATAATGTTCTTAACATTCTAATTTTTATTTCCTTACATTCTGTAGTGGAGCAATGCACCAGAGTCTAGTTCAGCAAAGTATGCCCAAGCTATCACAAAAGCCAAGATTAAACTATGCAGAATTCCTTTCAAAATGTTCCTGTGCAGACATTAGATGCTTGTACAATCCTCTACTATATTCTCTTGGATTCAATTAAGGCATTCTGAGCAAGAGCCAAGTTAACAAAAATTTAAACAAATCCTAGTAATTCAGTTTTGTTTTTCACATATACTTTCCTAATACTCTATATGTGGGGACAGAATTTTCTTCATATCTGTGTAATTTTGCTTGGAATATTTTTAATGAAAGGAGTTCTTTGGGTGGAGGAAGGAACTGCAAGGGTGGAATCTCAAATGAAGAAAGTTGTTCTTATCAGGTTACATATCTCAAAAACAGTGATTTATGTCCACCCAGGAAAACAAGGAGAGTTATGGTTCTAAAATACTGGACTGCATTTAAATGTGATAAATTTTTAGGGTCAGCTCAAACCTATTGGTACATATGCCTAAATCTAATTGAGGAATCTATGTTTCTAGTTTATCACATCACAGATTAATTTCTGGAGCAGTGTGAGAAGTCTAACCCTCAAGTGCTGAGCACAGGTTATAGCTCTGTTAACCAACAAGAGCAGAAAAAAATATGTTTCTCATATTTCTATAAGGCCTGGTCAATCCAGAAACATGATTGTTGTCTCCCAACTGCAGGGACATCTGGTACATCTTGTTTCCTGAAACAAATACACAATCATGACACTAGAAGTTGGGTGATGGTATGAGATTGAATTTGTTATTGTGTGACATTTTTGAGTTACAGTGATCCTAAGGCATCTTAAGGCACCATGGGGTTTCTTGGCAACAGAATAATATTCTGTGATCACATAAGCAAACACTGTATAACAACTTGCTTTTCCTTTCTGAGTGATTGGTCTGAATCCAGATTGAAAACTTGGTTACATTTGGCATTTAAAACCCCCATGAATAGGTTTGTGGGATTTGTTTAATCTAAATACTTTGACTGAGATCTTATTCACTTTCAGCATAATGGAACATCCTGCAGGCATTGTTATGCAGGATTGCATAACTTTCGTAGCCTGAAAGTGGCTGACTCTATTAATCCTTCTGAGCAGTCCTCAGAGCTAATATACTGTGGAAGGGATGGTTTGGGAAATTACATGTGCCTTTTGAACTGGTGTTTTTCCTAGCCACTCTTTCTGTAGTGCATTACCAGTGAAGAGATTGATGGCTCTAGAGAGACCCAGCTATGATTGTGATACATGCTGAGTGGCAGTGGCATGTAAGTGTAGCAAGAGTTTAGAGGAAATACTGGCATTTATCATCATTCAAAGATATGTTAGTCTGTAGCGTTAGTATGTAGAGAGATCTTGTAGCACCTTTGATTAGTCTCAAAGTTAGTATTGAAATAAAGAAGTTGGCAGCATGATCTTTGGTGGACTTCAGTCTACTTCCTCAGCATTGCCACTATAGTTTTGCTTACCTAAGAAGATCTTGGATACCTCCCTACATGAACACCAGTATAGTCATGTTGTTAACTAGGGATGTAAATCTTCACTTATTTATTCTCACATGCAAGAACAGCTAATTTCAAAAGTGAAGTCGTAGGCTTTCATGGCCAGCATCCATATTTTTTTGTGGGTTTTTCGAGCTGTGTGACCATGTTCTAGAAGAGAAAACTCTTCTAGAACATGGCCACACAGCCTGAAAAAAGCCACAAAAAACTAATTTCAAAAGTGTTTTTTGTCCCCTGATGGTAGAGATTATGAGAGCTTTTGCACAGTTTTCCAATGATTTTTCTCATTTCAGGATTTATTTATTTTTTGTGGGGGGGAAATGTTTGTAGCAAACAACTTGTTTTAATATTAATAATGTTTAATCATTTTTTACCTTTTTTACTTCTGTCTTTTAAAATTATTTCTAAATTATTGTAACCTTTTATGAATCCCATTGTGGGAGAAAGGCATGATATAAATCTTTGAAATAAAATAAAATAAACATGTTCCTTGCTCAGAAAACACCATATTTTTGTGTGCAGAAATAATGTGTTATGCTGAAAGGCATAGAATTTTTGTACATAAAAGTTAGTTTGATGCAAATGTCAATTTCTTTGTGGGGGGAAATGCAAGCCTTTTTTAATCCATCAAAAAACTCCTGAAATATGGAAAAAAAACTTGTAGCAGTTGGCCATTTTCTTGACAGGGTTTTTTAATTTGCTTATTTATTTATTTATACTTGGCTTCTCACACAAAAGTACACTGCATGCTTCTAACCAGATTGTGGCAATCTAAAAGTGAAACATTTTTGCCCATAGTAGTCAGGGCATGATTTGTGGCCATAGTATGTTTTACTGGGAGGTGTGCCAAGCCTGGAACTGTCATTTTCGTGCTCACCTAGGGTTGAGCAACTAGTCCACAGTGGAGTGGCTCAGGAAGAGAGGCTTACATTGGCATGGTTTGTTGCCTCTATTGTTTTGGGGGCACAAAAGGGCCTCCCTGCATGCTCTGAACATTCAAGATGGATGGGAATGACCTGAGCTTGTTAAAGGGAAAGGTCCTTGTTCAACAGAATCTGCATGATCTTAGGATCATTCAGACCAAGTGGACAGTATTACTTTGATGTTGTCTGCTGTTTTGCCTCACCAACTTTAATGGAGTGAGGGTAACACAGGTTGCATTGACAGCACAAGCAGGAGGCTTAACAGGGAAATATGTACACTCATCCCTCCACATTTGCAGCTTTGACTTTTGCAGATTTGATTATTCACAGATTTTATTAATATGTTCTTTCTAGGAATATCTAGGTCCTCCAGCATAACTCTGTGGTCAACTTTAACCAAAAGTCACACTGAAGGACCCAGAGATTCCTAGAGAGAACACTCCACTAGTCATTTGTAGCTCCTCCAGTGCAATTCTATGGTTGATGTCTGGCAGATGTTGATGCCAGAGTTGCATTGGAGGACTTAGAGATTCCTAGACAGGTGTTCTCTCTGGTAAAAACATAGTGTTTTTGTTATTTGCAGTTTTTCACATTCATGGGGGTCCTGTGCCCCTAACCCCAGCAAATATGGAAGGATGAGTGTAATGGTCTAAACATGGGGTTGGACCACTTCTTCCCACACCCCAATATCCAGTGCCCTGAGCTTAACAGAGTGGGTGGTGTGCATTTGTCCAAGAAGGGTAATATGTTGTTCCTTGGGGACTTGCAACAAGAGATGAAGGTCTTTTTGGCCTGGTGGGGAAAGGGACTAAGCAGATACTTGTCCCTTGTCTATGGCAGGTAATCGGGGAAGAAAAGTAACAAATTTGGTGAACACCTTGTCATCTTTTTAGTGAAGGGGAAAGCTCTGGAGCTGCCTGTTTAGCTCTTCTGGTCTGGGGTGGGGATGGAGACTACCCTTGGTCTGGCCTGGGGGCTTGGCCCTCACTTTAGGTCTTATGACTTGGATGGGGGGTTCCTCAGGTTTACCTTCCAATACATGGCCAAATGGGGAGCAACTCAACTAGTGGATTACCCTCAGGGCTCAGGGGTTCCATCCAGAAGACTGAGGAAGAAGTCAAGGAGTGACATCTGACATCAGCTGACCCCAAACTAGGTTGCTTCCCCTTTCTTGTTCCTCTCCAGGTTTTTTTTTCTCTTAAATAGGTTTTATGTTAGATAAAGGGTTTCTTATTCAACCCAGCTTTCTGTGTCTGATCTTGTTATTCCATGGTTGGTCAGCAAATGTGCAATATTGCTTTGAAAGTACAATTTGACAAAGAAAGTAAATGGTAATAAGTGATACATAATTAATGCTTGGCAGAAATGTTTGGCAGAAATGCAAACAGATAAGCAAAAAATTATTTCTGCCTGGCTGGCTTTTTGCTTTACTTTCATTTGACCTTAATAAAATGAACATTTCGAAATAGGAAAACACAAACTCAGCAGTCTTGAGATGAGCTTCAGATTGCAGAGGCTTCAACTCAGGACTGATTTGTTCAATAAATCATTCAATGGCTCCTTGCTTGGTGACTTGTCAGACTCACAGCTAAACATGTGAACCACCTGCCAAGAAGTGTCAAACACTGTGGCCTTGTTGAAGGACCAGTGAGGGCATGGTTTCAACATTAAAAGTAAGAACAAGTAGACATTTTGGCATCAAAAGCCAGGGGTAAAGAGTTTAACAGAAGTCTCCAAATACTGGGGTGGCTAAGAGGGAGCCATTATCTCTTGTTGTGAGGATTACAAAAGGTGCTGCTTGATGGCAACTCGAAAAGAAGACTCAGCTTTGTGTGACCTTCTACACTAAAAGCAAAGTAGGTAGTCAGTTAATTGCACAACTCCACTTGAATTATTCCATCTGAGCCAATCTTACTTGGCAGATGATCATTCTTGAAGACTAAGTGATAATGCCAGGATCCTGACAAATCCTGGCATAAAAGGGAATTGCTTCTTATATTATGATAATATAAGCATAAATAAGTATTACTTATATTTTGATACTGTTTATGTTTTTGTGTTTACCAAGGTCAGTCTCATGGGAAACATGAGGGGAGCCTAACCTATTGAAATAAAGTTCTGTTGTTATTACACAGAGGACTGGTTTACTGAACTGAAGGGAGTGGGCAGGTTGTGACAGACCTAATTCCTTTTGGCTTATGCCAAAATTTGCTCAATTTGCACACATATTCCTTTAATAAATGACTATGTATTCTCATATACAAGTTTCCATCTCCTTTTTCATCTTTGATGTTTCAATAAGCATTATGGAAATATTTCATGATTATCCACACTTAAATGGGAATTTACATCTGGTAGAGACCTCTAAGTGTGAGTCCCACAGACACATTATCAATGTTTTGTTAAAGAATGGACAGGATGGGCATAAACTTAAGGTGTTCATACTTAACTAGCCATTTAGCAAAAACTTAGAAAAGGGAGATAGGAAGAAAAAAAGAGCCATGAATGCAACTATACAATGACTAGTGTGCAGGGATAAAGAGGACTAATATAATAATCAATGCAGAGAAACAGAAGACAATAACAAAAAAGGAAGAACAAAAGACCTTTTCCACAAGATCTAGAAACTCAAAGGGAAGTTCAAACCAAGGACCAGGATGCTCTATGTAAAGAACAGGGACATACTACAAGATGAAGAAGAAATAAAAATATGTTGGATACAATACACAGAAGAGCTATATAAAAGAGATGAAAAAAATGAGTGACACCTGGAAGGATGAACCATAGGAAGAGGAACTCCAATTTCTAGAAAATCAGGTGGAATTTGCAATAAGAGAAATTGTGAAGAATAAATCACATGAGCAGATTATATTCCAGTTGAACTGATAAATCCACACAGATAGTATCAACTGTACTATAACTAAAACTGTACTGTATAACTGTACTGTAACTAAAATAACTGTACTGTATAACTGTACTGTAACTGTACTGTATAACTGTACTGTAACTGTACTGTAACTAAAATATGCCAACAAATATGGGAAACAAAATGGTGGCCAACAGACTGGAAATAATCAATATACATTCCCACCAACAAAAAAGGAGACACAAAATACTGCAACAACTATAGGATTGTATCATTAATTTCGCATGCAAGCAAACGTATGCTCATGATTCTGCAACAGGGGTGAAGCATATGAATAGACCAGGACCGCAGCGACCACATGGCCTGCTCCCAAAGTGGGCTGCTGCCAAAGTGGGCTGCTGCCACAGTCCCGAGCTGTACTGGCCAGGAGTCAATCTAAATTCCAGACTCCTTTTTGGGCTGGCTTTTAGCCCCCTAATGTGGTCACAGTATAGCTTCTGGCCACTTTGGGGGTGTGCATCATCTAAACACCATGGCCTCAAAGCGGCCAGAAGCTGCTTTATTAGACCCATGCATTTTGGGCCATAGACTCAAATGGAGAAAGAATTCCCAGAGGTGCAAGCAGGGTTCAGGAAAGGAAAAGGCACTAGGGATCATATTGAAAAATATGATGGAGGATACCAAGGAATTCCAGAAGACATTCAGCATGTTCTTTATAGACTATATTAATGTATTTGACTGTATAGATCTCAAAAAAACTATGGGATGCTATTAAAGAAATGGGAGTGCCACTACATTTGAGTCCAGATGAGGAATTTCTACTTTTGCAATCCCCCCCGCGCACTCCGGTCCTCTGGGAGGAATTTGCTGCAGCCACAAAAATCTAGGCTTGCGGCTACCTCCCAGAGGGCATTTTCTGTAGTCGCCCCCAGATTGTGGAATGCCTGCTGGATGAGATCCATCAATTGACATCTTTAGACAGCTTCAAAAAGGCTGTCAAGACAAATATCTTCCGGCACGCCTTCCCTGATTAGATATCCCAGCCTCGGGCTATCCAGCTACTTACCCTTGGAATGTCCTTGAGAGGTCTCTCCCTCAGTTATATATAAAGCAATGTTGCTGACTGATGAGTTCTGGATATTATTGCATTGATGTTTCATTTTTTGTTATTTTAATTGCTGTGATTTTAATCTGCACTAGTTTAATACTGTTTAAGAGGGGGAGGGTTTGGGGTTTGATTATATTAACTGTATTGGGATTTTAATATGCTGTTAGCCACCCCGATTGTTCTCAGAGGGGTGGGGTATAAATAAATTTATTATTACTACTACTACTACTACTACTACTACTATTACTACTACTACTACTACTACTACTTAATGTTAGAACAGAATATGGAGAAAGAGAATGATTCCCAACTAGCAAGGGGGTCAGGCAAGGCTGCATTTTGTCACCCTATGTGTTCAACTTGTACACAGAAAATATAATATGAAGAGTGGGTTTAGACTCAGAAGAAGAAGGAATGAAGATAGGAGGGAGGAATATTAATAATCTAAGATATGCAGATGACACCATACTACTACCGGACTTGGGAAAATATTTAAAAAGGTCAAAGAAGAAAGTTCAGGCTTGATGCCAAACATTAACAAAACAAAAATAATAACCATGGAGGATGTACATAAATTCAACCTAGACAATGAGAAAATGGAAATAATTAAAGAGTTCCTATGCCTTGGATTAAACATTGATTAGAACAGGGACTGCAGCCAAGAAATATGAAGATTAGGAATGGGAAGAGCAGCTATGAAAGAACCAGACAAGTTCATAAAGAGTAAAAATACAGAACTGAGCATTAAATCTAAAACTGTTTAAACCATTGTATTCCCCATCACTATGTATGGATGTGAGGACTGGACAATGAAGTAGGAGGAAAATCAACTTTTTGCAGGGTGTGGTGCTGGAGAAGAGTGCTGAGGATACTGTGGACTGCCAAAAAAACAAAGAAATGGGTCCTTGAGCCGATCAAGTCTGACTCTCCCTGGAGTCAAGATGATCAAACTGAGATTGTCATACTTTGTGCTTTTGGAAAGGCACAACTCATTAGAAAAGGAAATAATGCTGGGGGAAGTGGACAATATCAGCCCTGGTGGCGCAGTGGTTAAATGCCTGTACTGCAGCCACTCACTCATAAACCACAAGGTTGCGAGTTCAATACCAGCCAGGGCTGAGGCTCGATTCAGGCCTGCATCCTTCCGAGGTCGCTAAAATGAGTACCCAGCTTGTTGGGGGGCAATCAGCTGACAGTTGTAAACCGCTTAGACACCCCATAGAGTGGTATGAAGCGGTATATAAATGAAGCTGCTTTGCTTTGCCTTACAAAAGTAGAAAGAGAGGAAGACCACACATCAGATGAATAGAACCAAACAAACCAATCTTCAGGACCAAAGCAGAGCAGTGGAGGATAGGGAGGATTGGAGATGTCTCATCCACAGGGTTGCCATGAGTAAGGGTGATTCAAGGGCAGTTAACAGCAGCAGCAGCAGCAACAACAACAGACTTAAACATAATTCCACACATTCCATATATGTTAATTCCATACCATACTTCTGATCTAAATTATCAAAGGTTCACATTTGTAATCAGATCTAAACATTGTGTTATTTACTCTGATACTTGGTAATACTGTCAAAAGCCCTGCTCTTCCAGTACAGTCAGTCCTCGGTATCCATGGACTTTTCATACATGGATTCAAGCATCCACGGATGGCAAGCCCATCTTGTCCTCAATGGTGATACATGCATGTGGATGTGGCACCATTAGAGACAGTCCCTATTGTCCCCAGTAGTGGCACATGTGTGTGATGTGACCTCTTCCCCAGCAACTTCCTCTGTCTGTTCCCCATCCAAGACCGTTTGTTCTGTTCTGTCAAGGAAAGCCTCTTGCTCCCTAATATGTTGAAGTGTAGCTACCCGCGCCTCCAGCTCTTGTACTTTGTCCTCCAAGAGGGCTACCAACTTGCACTTGGAGCATGTGTAGTTCCCCACATCTGAAGGTAAGAATACAAACATACCACAGGTATTGCAGGTGACAGCTGCTGTTCCTTCAGTGTCCATACTAAGTCTTAATTAGTACCTGAAAGAGGACTACGGCTTTCCTCCTCAAAGAAAATCCCTTGCTAACACCAGTGTTAAGTCTGCTGATGAATGGAACTTTTCTACAATTAGTACTGGTTAAAAAAAATTAAGGAAGCCTCTTTCTCCTCTCTTTTAGAAACTGGCCTGGAGAGCCTCCTCCTCCTCCTTCCCCTGTCCTGGCCGAAACTGAGCATCCACAGATTTTGGAGGCTGGAACGGATCCCCCATGGATATTGAGGGCCAACTGTAATCGTGTTAGTCATTGGGCGGGAAGAGATCTCAATTGGTGTCTTACTCTAGTTCTTAGGTCCTTCTTTAAATCTGTCAATATTGTGGGGCAAATCACATTATGCAAATTCAGCCCCAATTCCATTCTTGCACACCTCCCAAATTTCTGCATCAAGAGACGTATAAGACAAATGATAAGACAAATGATGAATCATATAGAATAATAGAGTTGGAAGAGACCATAAGGGCCATCCAGTCCACCCCCACCATGCAGGAACTGACAATCAAAGCATCCCCAACAGATGGCCATTCAGCCTCTGTTTAAAGACCTCCAAAGAAGGAGAGTCAATGAATGAGCCTGTACTCACTAGGTGTCTTCTTGGACACAACCCCCAAAGATGACACCCTCAAGTTGGCTACTGGGGTGAGGTAAATTGACTTGCCTTCTGAACTTCCTTATGGATCTTGTCCTTAACAAGAGATTCCAACCCAACCACAGAACATACATTCTTAGATTGGAAAGGGCTCTGGATTCCTTGAAACAGAATTCCAAACTTTTCTCTAAATCCTTCCTGCAGATAATGAGCTGCAATCTCATCAGGGTAAAGCTGCAAAGGAACCACCAACTGATCAAGTTTAATTGGACTGGGTCTTTTTTGCCAATGGAGGGGCACTGTTCTCTCATGATAAAGAAGAAAGAAGACATTCAAATAGCCACCCTTAGGTATTTTATCTCTAGTAGGTTGCAACTAATGATTTCCCCAGAGGAATAGTCTGTTTCCTATAAGGAATAACTCCAAATTGTAACCACTACTGGAAAGGTGCTGCATATCCCCCAAAACACACTGTGGAGAAGCCCCTTGAGGGTAACAGTGCCAAGAAGAAAGTTGGGACTGCCCTAAGCCCAAATTGTGATGTGCAGGCAAGCCAGCATCCCCAAGGTTGACTGCCACTGTCCCCAACCCCCCCCCCCCATGATGTTCAGACACTAATGTGCCTCACAAATTTACATCTGGCCTCTCTCCACTAGAGGTCAACAATGGTAGTCTCTCCCCCAGAGTCTTATGCATTTCATGGGACTAGAGCTGCAATCTTTAAAGGAAGGTGAAGGTAGGGACCTTGTTTTCAAAATTCTATGCTCTAAAGAGGATAATTTTTAAGGTAGCTTTTTATGGAACCAGCTGATCCTATTTTGGGGGAGAAGGTTCAGCATCTTGCAGAGTTCCCTTAGTTCAGACTAAAACCCACTGACATGGAAGCCAGCAGCTGCCCCTTGCTCCAATCTCATTGCAGGAAGTTCCTACATCTGACCAGAACGTGAGAGCAAGTTCTTAAATACAAAGATCATTTGGACTTCAACAATTTTACCCACTTTGGAAAATAGCAGCACCTATTATGTGACATATTTATTTATATCCCACCTTCCTGAACATTATCCTTCCCACCTGAACATTAGGAGGAACATCCTGACAGTGAGAGCTGTTCAACAGTAGAACACACTCCCTCAGAGAGTAGTGGAGTCTCCTTCTTTGGAGGTCTTTAAACAGAGGCTGGATGGCCATCTGTTGGGGATGCTTTGATTTTGACTTCCTGCATGGCAGGGGTGCTGGACTGGATGACCCTTGTGGTCTCTTTCAACTCCGTGATTCATGATTCTATGATTCCTTCCAGCATGGGACCCAAGGCATGCAAATATGGGGGTCAAGCTTCCTTTCTGCTCAATAGGGCTCCAATGCCTCACCCTGAAGGTAACTATTACTTGAAATAAACCCAACAAAAGGAGAAGTAGGGTATGGGAGGGGGTATATGCATTTATGGTGTCTTGCTAACAACCAGCTACTTTAAAAAAAAAGTGTTGTATCTGTGCTAGTTACAAAGTAACATTAGTTCAAAATCCCATCATAGTTGTGTAAAAAGATAGTGTTAATGCAGTCTGGTGTGTGATAGAAAACAATACAAGGTAGAGAGAGAGAGAGAGAGAGAGAGAGAGAGAGGTTTTACTAATCACCTGGAGAATGCAAATTGCTTTCATTCTCAGCTAAGGCCTTCCAGCCAGGAATGACTCCAGTCTTGTTCTCTGAGACATGAAGGTAAGTGTTCTTCCTGCTGCTAATTGCCCTCTAATCAACATAGATTATCGAACCATCAACTACTAGGTTTCTCCAAACCCTAGAGCAGGGGTAGGCAACCTTTCCCCTTTAAGGGCCGAGGGACTTCAGCTCCCAGAAGCCTCAGCCATGTTGGCCAATAGTCCCATGTTGGCCAATAGCTCCTGGGATTCTGGGAGATGAAGTCCCTCGGCCCTTAAAGGGGAAAGGTTGCCTACCCCTGCCCTAGAGAGAGGAGCATCTCTTTGTGTGATCAAACAACATGCTTTAATAATACACTAGAAAGACATAAGGCAGGATACTAAGTTTGGTGAAGCGCAATGTGGTACTTCACATGTATCTCTGGGCAATTCTATCTCTTACCAGAAATGAAAAATGCTCTTTATACCCCTCTTGTGGATAATGGATGTTTCCTGCCATACAGATGGAGAACAGGTGCACTGGCTGACACACTTGAAATTCTTTGCATATACCTCAGTGCTCCTAGGCTGTAGGTGTGTATTCTTAAAATATATTCTTCAAATGTCTTAATTAGGATCAAAGCAGGTTTTCCTGCTGCAACTTTATGCTTACATAGGAAATTATTATGTGGTATTTTTTATTTTGCTAGTAATATGGTGTTATCTGCACATCTGAGATTGTTAATGTTCCTCCCTCCTATCATCACTTCTTCTTCTGAGTCTAATTCTATTATTCTTATTATATTTTCTGCATACAGGTTGAAAAAGTATGGTGATAGAATGCATTCTTGCCTGACCCCTTTACCAGTTGGGAGCAATCTGTTTCTCCAAATTCTTTTCTAATCGTTAATAGTTAAAGAGTTCCCATACCTAGGATCAAACATCAATCAGAATTGAGACTGCAGTCAAGAAATAAGAAGACAACTACGGATGGGAATGGCAGCTATGAAAGAATTAAATATGATTCTAAAAATTCAAGACATAACTGATCACTAAAATCAGAATCGTCCAAGCCATAGTATTCCCCATCACAATATACAAATGTGAGAGTTGAAAAATGAAAAAAGGGGACAGGAAAAAAAATCAACTCGTCAGAGATGTAGTGCTGGGGATGAGTGCTGAGGATACTGTGGACAGCCAAAATGACAAACAAAAGGGTCCTTGAGCAGATCAAACCAGAAATTCCTCTGGAAGGCAAGATGATGAAACTGAGGCTGTTGTACTTTGGCCACGTCATTGTTGGAGTGCAATTTATGTTTCCCAGGGTATTAACCCTTTTAAAGGGAAACAAAAATATGCAAACATGAAAGTTGAACTTGTTACAGTCCAGCTTTCATTAGCAGTACAACAGAAGTGCAAGTCCAGCTATTTTATTCCAAATATGTTTTCCTAAAGAATAAAGAGTAACTAAAAAAATGACAAGCATGTAGTTTGTGGTTTAAAAACAAACAGTAATGGCTCTAATAAATATTTACATAAAATAAAACCTAACCTAATGGGAGTTGGTTTAGGTAAAGAGAGATAAATCTCACCATTTTTAGATAGCAGAAAGAAAACACTACAACTACTGCTTACTGACTGCTGACTGCAGTTACTAGCAGTTTAGAATCTTCAGAGAGAGCTGTTAAACTGCCTCCAAGATTCAGTGACCCAAGTCACATGATAGAATTAGAGAGAGGGAGGGAGTCCCTGTCTATACAATGAGAGACAGGAGAATTCAATGTATAATTCTTCCAACAGTCATGAGAAGGCATGACTCCTTTGAAAAGATACAAATGCTAGGAAAGGTGGAGAGCAGTAGAAAGAGAGGAAGACTTCACACTAGATGGCTAGACTCAATTAGGGAGGTCATGAGTTTGAACCTACAGGACTTAAGCAGAGCAGTGGAGGACAGGGGAGCTTGGAAATGTCTCATCCACAGGGTCACCATGAGTCAAGACCAACTCGAAGGCAGTTAGTACCAAAAACATTTTTTTTAATTTGATGTGTAAGCATAGCCTTGGGACCTGTCTTGGAGGACAATCCTGGAATCATAGGGGAATAAGTGTTAGCTCTAATTTTATGAATGGGCTATTCAGCCGTGGGAACTTTAACCAATTTATATGAAGGTCCGAGACAAAAGAAGCCACAGAGATACATCCTCCATGAAATAACTTATATTTAAAAGGGGAAACCCACACATACATGCACAAACATGCATCACTAAAGAAATAGAGATGTTAGATTGAGATACATCAGAGATACTACTGCACCTGAAAGATTACAGCCTCAGTTGCTCAGGGTCCTGGGAAATGAAGGACTCAACGCACCCTCTGGAAAGTGACAGTTGGGTAAGCCATCAAGGAGCTAGGCCACACAGACTGGGAGCATTTTTGCTTGCTGAAAGACCTACCTGTTTTATGGCAGGGCTTTTTCTCACCTCCTCCTGACATCTCAGGGGTCAGCAACTTACGGCCCGCAGGCTGGACCTGTCCTGCTGAGGCCTTGGAACAGGCCCGTGGACGGTCCTGCAGCTGCCGCCACTGCACACATGCCGCTGCCGCACTGTGCACAATGCGAGATGCCATTTTGCTTTTCAAAATGGTGCCCGTGCTCGCACACGCATGCGCACTATGGCGGGCGCCATTTTGGAACGCCAAATGGCACCAGCGCTGTGTGCATGCGCACAATGCCGCCACTGTTTGGCATTCCAAAATGGCGTCTGCTGCTGTGTGCATGCATGGCAAGCACGGGAGCCATTTTGGAAAGCAAAATGGCACCTGCACTTGCGCGCACATGCACACGGTAGCGGGCGCCATTTTGGAATGCCAAACAGCGCTGCCGTCGTGCACATGCGCACAGCGGCGATGCTGTTTGGCCTTCCAAAATGGCGGCCGCAGGTGTGCACATGCACATGCAAGCGTGGGGCGCCATCCAAAACGGCGCCCCATGCTCACGTATGCATACGCACCATGGTGGTGGTAGTGCACATGCGCATGCACACACACACACACATGCGTGCACTGCGGGCCGGGGGACAGGGGGACCAGCCCCACGACCAATAAGGTTGCCGACCCCTGACATAAATCCTCTTTGGTGACTCCTAAGCTAGCCAACTCTCCTTACCTGCACTTCATGGTGTCCATTTTAGAGGCTGAGTTTATAACAACTCTGATATCAAATAGGGAGGGGTAGGTTCAAGCCCCTTCGATGGTAACAGATGTTTAAATGTTATCTATTTTTCTTCTACTATTTACCTTGAAAGGAAATGATGGTAGAAAACAATGGGCCTTCAGTTAATCATGATTAACACATCCCACTAATTTCAGTCATTCTTTTGTATGTGTAACTAAGCCAAGGATGAAGGGAATATTGTTCTTCTTACTTGTTATATCTTGGATTCAGCCGCACTTAAATTCCAGGTTAACTAGGAAAATTTCTAACTCTTAATTCTGGAATTGGAGCAACCACAGTTTTCCACAGCTTTCAGATCAATTTCATCCTCTATGCTGGTGGTGAGGGAGAAGAATTGTGTGTCCCCACATGGTTTTGAACTGCAATTTCCAGCATTCTTCACAGCACCTGGTATTCCCTGGCAGTCTCCCATCCAAGTACTGACTGGGCCTGACTGACCGTGCATAGCTTTCAAGATCCAAATGTTGCTGGACTGCAGCTCCCAGCATTCCTCAGCATTGGCTATACCAGCTATAGGCTGCTGGAACTTGCAATGCATCAATAGCTGGAGGGCCATGTGTTATGATAAAGTAATACAGTGGTCCAAAAGTTGCTCTAAATGAGGAGATTATCTCACCACTCAAATAACCCGGCTTACCTCTTCCAAATTGAAGTCTAATTTGGGAGGCAGTTGGGTCCTATCACAAGGATTTAGCTGCCGAAGCTGCTGGGTGAGTCCAGCCTGGCTGCAACCCAGGTCTCCAGCATGCTTCGGCAGCCATTTTTTTAAGCTGAAAAGCTCCTGGTTTCAAAATAAGGCTGCCAAAGCATGTTGGGAATTCGGGCTGCAGCCAGGCTGGAGTCATCCGGTGGCTTCAATGGCAAAAGCCTTGTGATAGGACCCAACTGCCTCCTGAATTAGACTTCAATTCGGAAAAGGCAAACTGGGTTATTAGAGCAGTGAGATAATCTCCTGAGTCTCATTTGGCTTTAAAAAAAGAGCTGTATATTTAATGGGACACTATTGTGCCTCACATTTGTATCCTCCAGTGAGTTCCATGCATTATAATATGCTCTGAAAAGAGAGGGAGAAGGAGGAGGAGGAGGAGGAGGGTGAGCATTATGAGCTTGGAAAGGTTTTGGACTACAACTCCCATAATTCCCCTATCAGCTATAGGAATTATAGTCCAAACTGATCCCTGCTTGTCTTCTTCACTATATACTACTAATCAACTATACCAAGGTACCATTCCTCTCCCCTGTGTGACATTTTTTAGGGTTGAAAATTTGAATCCAGTCAAAAACAACAGAAACATTTAATGTCAACATCTCATGGGCAAGAAGAACTTCCTATGTTGCTTGTTAGACATTTCTAATGTGGAGACACATAGAGTCTTAGACTCTATTGCACCCCTGCTGTTTAACTGCACTGAAGCAATAAACCTTCCAGAATATCAAATTTTAAATATAAGCGTTTTCCCATTTACTTCATTTGCAAATGAACCATCTGAAAATTCTCACACTTAGATGATCAGATCTCAGCTTGTATATAAACATTTCAAGGGGCCCAAGAACTCAAAAATTTTTATGTTTAGCAAACTGCAATGAATGATAGTAACATCCCTATTCCTCATCATGAGATATGCTACTTAAAGCTGAAGGTAGTAACACTCCAGCAATATCTGAGAGACTGCACAATTCCTCCCCCTGCTCTATGCAATGAGTTTTTGTGCTTTGGTAAAACAATGCAAAAAAAGCAGTGTATTATTAAGAAAAAAGAATTTTGTAGCAATAACAGACACTTAAGGTTTGACTTTTCCAGTATTTTATCAATGCACAGAACTGTACAAGTCTATACACTGCAGGAAACACATCTCATCAAGATTGTCTTTTTTGTAACTTTTACAGTCTTATTCAAAAAATCCAAAAGGGGGCATTCATCTAATGGGCTAAAGGGAATTTGCAAGCTTCTCTAACAATGGATCAATAATAAAACCACATTGTTGCTAAATGGGTATATGTGTTTATCTCAATGGCCATCTACTTAAACTGTCTTCCTAAATCATCTGCCCTTAAGATATATATTTTTATCATGTCAGATATCTTCAAGTGGCTTTTCTGGATGACTTGTTCATTAGTTAATTTTTATGCCTTGGCTTTATTCAGCATGTTGGATAAGCAGTGATTATTATCTGTAGTTATTTTATATATTTTATGTTGGAAGACACCTTGAAGGTCCATTTTAACAACAAATGAATGTATACCTCATAGTACTGGGTTACATCTGACATTACACAAGGAGACTTCTGCTTATGCAACTGAAGTTTCCTTTTCTTTCCTTCCCCTGAAATCCTCTATCACTCTAAAACTGCTTCAGAGGGTCACCCAAACCTCACAGGGAGATTTGAGGAGGCAGACTGTGTAGAATAGGGGTAGGCAACCTTTAACCTTTAAGGGCCGAGGGACTTCAGCTCCCAGAAGCCTCAGCCATGTTGGCCAATAGTCCCATGTTGGCCAGTAGCTCCTGGGATTCTGGGAGCTGAAGTCCCTCGGCCCTTAAAGGGGAAAGGTTGCCTACCCCTGGTGTAGAATAATGGGAGAATCTGTTCCATCAAAAATGTCCTTTCCACTGGTAGACAGATACCTTCAAATGAAACCAAGACCTAAATCCAACATGATGCTGCATTCACATCAATATTTTCAACCCCTCCCTTTCCCCATGCAGACCTCTCCAGCACTCTTTCTCTCTTTCACTCTTTCAGCACAAAATCTCTTTTGGATAGGTTCCCAGCCCCCAAGAGCAGGTTTTTAGAGTCTCAGAAAGAAGAAGAGTTAGCTCCCCTTGCATTTGTGGAAGTTGCTTTCACAACTGAAGTTAATTTTGCTTGACACCTAAGATTATGGTCAATTTTAACAGAGCTGGAAGTGAAATGTGCTCCCTCTCTGAAAGCAACGCTCTTATATGAAAATTACCAACCTGTCTCAATTAGTGAATTGTACTCTGACAAAGTGTTCCTAAGTTGCACTGTAAAAAGGTTAATGAGTGGATGTAAGCTATGTATTGTTTTTGAAGTTTGAATAACCCAATGTTCTGGTGACAACTCCACAGACCTCAAGATATTTATAAGCTATAGTTTCCTTGTGAGCATAGCCAATGATGATGGATTCTGTAAACCAACAGGAGCCAGAAGATTACATCTTCCTCACTTCTGATCAAATGGACATGAGCAAAAATAACATTTTCAAGAACCTAAAATGCCCAAGAAGTTAACATCTTGTCCTGTTTGTACATCATTAAAAAAAAACCCAGTTCAATCATTAGATGAGCAGCACAAACTAACTATAAAATATAACAATGGTAAGGACAATTAAAAAAAACACCACTGTACTGTTGAATGTGAAATTACAGTGGGCCCACCATATCAGCAGGCTAGAAGCCTCTGGATTTGACTGCCTGCAGATCCCCACACCCCATGTTATTTAATGGTGGCATATGCACATGGATGCACTGATACCTATTGAATAATATGAGGTGTGATCATTCATGTTTTTTTCCCATTTGTGAACCCCTGCAGATGGAAAGGGCCCACTGTACTGATTAGGGCCAAGTGAAAAATCAATTCCATTGGAAATTTTCTATCTTAGTCAATCTGCAATCAAAAACTCAGTGTGGAGTTGAAGACAATATGGCTTTAGCAACTTTTAAAAAGTCTGTCAAGCAATTTTTGCTCACCATAAACATGTGCTCAAAAATGCTTAAAGTGCATACATTTTTTAAAAAATTGAATGGAAACGTTCTTGAACCAATGAGAGAAAAATGGATAGCTTCCTAAAATGTGCACAAAAATATATCTGTTTTGATAATTGCAAACAGAAACACATCTGAATTCCATGTAGGGAAAATAAGCCCTTGCAGAGACCAGAGTCAGAATGAGCATGAAGGTGGAATTAGAAAAAAAAATCTCAAACTTTGTAGATTTGTGTTTGCTAAATACCAACTACCATGCTAACCTGAACCCTCAATCCTTTCATGGTATGACATTCTAGGAATCCATTCATTCTTTGACAACCACATTTGAAACTATATACTTGACTGCAGAAAGATTTAAACTATATTGAAGCATGTTATTTCAACTGGAAGTTATGAACTATTCATCATTTATATTAGCTCATCTATCATTTAGAGTATAATACAGGAAGCATAATCAGAAACATGTTCTTCCTATTCAACTATTTCCAGAAATAAAGTGAGCTGAATTTCAGTATTTTCCTATGAGCTGGAAAGAGGAGACTGAAGGATAAAATAGTTCCTCTGTCTTAGATCCAAACAAGATACTTAATTTTGCAATAGCTTTATTCCTTGTTGTACTAACACAATGTACTATGTTATACCTTTGTTGTAAGATGGAGATTGGGTGATGTCCATTTTTATCTTTGTGAATTGTCATCAATTGTACATATGGACTGGAATGTTTTTAAATAACTATATCTTAGAAAGTTGGGCCGAAGCAAACAAAATGAATTTCAACACAGAGAAATTTAAGGTACTGCACTTAGGGTGGAAAAATGAAATGCACAGATATAGAATGGGAGACACCTGGCTTAATGAGACTACATGTGAAAGGGATCTAGGAGTCCTAGTATAGTGTCTAGATCAAGGAAAGTAATAGTGTCACTTTATTCTGCTTTGATCAGGCCTCACCTGGAATACTGTGTCTAGTTCTGGGCACCACAATTCAAAAAGGATGTTGACAAATTAGAGCATGTCGGGGCGGGGGGGGGGGGGGGGCAACTAAAATGGTGAAGGGTCTGGAAACCATGCCTTATGAAGAAAGACTAAGGGAGGATGGTGCAAGCTTGTTTTCTGCTCCTCCAGAAACTAGAACATGGAGGTCTTTAACAGAGGCTGGATGGCCATCTGTTGGGGATGCTTTGTGTTTTCCTGCATGACAGGGGGTTGGACTAGATGGCCCTTGAGGTCTCTTCCAACTCAATGATTCTATGATTCTAACGGTACACATAAACCGAGCTCCTATGGGATTGCCATAATTCTCTTCCACAAAACTGGGACAAAATATAGGACATTCAAGAAAAATGGAGAACATGATCAACTAAAAGCCAAAAACATTAATACTTAAAAACATTAATATAAATTAATTCTTCTTAGTCACACTCACAATGATGGAGATTTTGACATTCTTCCTGGACAGAAGATTGAAATATAGCTCTTCCTCCCCAGAAATGACTTGAAGGCACACAACAACAAATATAATAAAATACATCTGAGGAAGCAGAATTCAAGATATAGAGAGACTAAATGCATCTGAGGAAGTAGGCTTTAGTCTAGGAAGGCTCATGCTGCCAACTTTTTTCTTTCAGTTAATAATAATAATAATAATAATATTCAAAGATACACAGATCCTGGAGCACCTCTGAGACTAAATACATCTGAGGAAGTAGGCTTTAGTCTAGGAAAGCTAATGCTGCCAACTTTTTTCTTTCAGTTAATAATAATAATAATAATAATAATAGAATTCAAAGATACACAGATCTTGGAGCACCTCTGAGACTAAATGCATCTGAGGAAGTAGGCTTCCTGACCATCTTGGGCCTTCAGCTGCCCCCAGGAGTGGGAACAGGTGCACACCTGTTTCTCTTCTTCCCGGGCCTTCAGCTGCCTCTCCAGAGACAGCTGAAGGTCCGGGAGGGAGTAAGGGGAGGAGCAGGAACAGGCATGTGCTTGTTTCTCCTCTTCCTGGGCCTCAAGCTGTCTCTGGAGAGGCAGCAGAAGTCCCAGGAGGGTGAGGGGGGAAAAGTCCTGCCCTGAATGTCTCACCCCTGGAAAGCAAAAGTCCCATCCCCAAAGGGTGGAAGTCCAATCCCGGAAGTCCTGTTCCCCCCAGAAGTCCCACCCCGCAGCACCCAGTAACACCTAGTGCTGGAATGCCTTTTAGTTTGGGCACTCAGTAGCTAACAGGTTTGCCATCACTGTCCTATAGGGTCATACCTAGTGTAAGGACATTATCACATGTGGGCCACAAAGCAATAATAAACTGGAAATGACAAATTCCGAAAATAAACCGAAAATAAACCTTGATTCCACAAATGTTTTTCACACGTAATTACCTTAATTGCACAATTAAGGGAAGCTCATTAAACCGCATTTAACATTCACACATAAGTGAAAAAATCCCGTACATGTACTAGAAATGATCTTCTAGCACATGCGCACTATGCTTGCCACGGCTGTCACTTGCCGCGGCTGTCACCCCTTCCCCAGGTCATCATCAGAGCGCCGGCCATGCGGAGGGTCGGCACTCCAAAGAGGTCCTCCTTGGAGCGCTGGCCGTGTGGAGGGTCGGCGCTCCGAGGATGACCTGGGGAAGGGGTTGGGGCGCCGATCGTGCAGCTGCCCCTCCCCTTCCCTGCCCCCAAGACAGCTCAATTAGCCATCTGCTGAGGGGGAAGGAGACACTTACGCTGCCTCCAGGACCCCGCAGAACCATGGGGAAATGCGGGGAAATGCTTCCAAATGCGCATTTGCTTTTCACATTACAGCAAATTTACCTTAATTGCGAATTTACCTTAATTGCACATTTGCATTTCCTCCAAACAACCAAATTTCAAAAGATCTCGGTTAACACCAGTTTCTGTCCACTTTCTGTCCAGTTTCTGTGCGATGTTGTGTGAAAACACGGGGCACTAATCCAGTTTCTGTTTGGGTTTTGTGTGGATTAACCAGAAGATTTGCCCCCGTGTGATAACGTCCTAAGAGTTCTGCATGTGCAACTCTGCTATGGCTCTCCTGCCATGATCACCAGACTCACTAGGTCTCGATGATAGCCTTCTCTATGGTTGGTGAAGGGGTGACTGAAGAGGCATGTGCTATGTTCCTTTAACCAGAAGAAGACCAAGGACATTCTACTGAGATCTGTCAGAGTTTTCCTAAGCTGTCAGCAAATGATGTTATCAGTTGGTATTTGACCATGGGGACAGAACCAGATGCTCCTCTGATCCCTTCCACTCTCCATCAAACATGGAATGGCTGTTGGGGGTGGGGAGAATGTTATTGGAATGACATGGTGAGCCCTGGGAATGTTTGATCATTATGGAAGGAGAGAATATCAATATCCACAATGGCTTTGTCTATATGGGTGTTTTACCTCAAGTTCCCCTCAGGCTCACTGCATCTTGCTTACATGATGTAGGTCCAAAACCCCAATTCAGGTCTTGATTGTCTATGTGGTTCCCACACCCCATTTAGGGCTTCCTCCAGCTAACCCACATTTGAACAACACACCATTTTCTGCAAGGTTGTTGTTGTTGATGTTTGAGGGGGGGGGGGACAGCTTCAGCGATGATGCATGGCTACCTTTTCACTTGTGGTTCCCATTCATCACCTGGTGCTGTTGCCATGGGCACAAGCCACTTTGAATCCAATCAAGTCACCCAGAATTGATGGCAGAAGGGGAGCACTTGGGGAGGAAGACACCCATCTTTTCTGGGGGAAGAGAGCAAGATAATGGATGAATTTGGGTGGAATTTGGGGGCAGAATACTCCAGGGGCAGCCTGGAGTATTTTGGCAAATGTAGACAAGCCCAATGAGAAAAAGTATATATGCAAACATAAGGTAGAATTGTGCTTGTGTCTATCACTAACAGGATGGCAGCCAAAGAGTGCTACCAGCCACTTAAGCTGACTCCTGTCATACTTACACCAAGACCTAGGAATGTAATCCTTCTCTAGTATGATGCTCAAAGGGTGTGACAAATAATTTTAATATTTTTCTTTCCACTGTGAGAAAGTCTTTAAAAACTGCCACTTCTAATGACTGTTTTTAGTTCAGTACAGGATAAGAGTCTTTAACTCTTTTGTCCCTATTGTGGTTCTTATCCAATTTAGGTCTTTGCACTTGCAATTTCATTTGCTCTGAAATAAACAATTTGTTTAAATAGATCATATGCTGACTATAGGCAGCATCTACATTGTAGAATGAATGCAGTTTAACACCGTGTGAACTGCTATAGTTCAATGCTATGGATTTCTGGGATTTGTAGTTTTGTGAGACATTTAGTCTTCTCTGTCAGAGAGCTCTGATGCCACAACAAACTACAAATAGAATGGAATCAAGACCATTCATGTTGTGTCAAAACTACATTCATTCAGCAGTATGTCAGCAGTCTATGTACATTTCTGGATGG
Organism: Phrynosoma blainvillii; assembly: GCA_026167975.1. Lineage (NCBI taxonomy): Eukaryota > Metazoa > Chordata > Lepidosauria > Squamata > Phrynosomatidae > Phrynosoma > Phrynosoma blainvillii. The sequence continues at coordinate 246,626,829 of JANUYF010000001.1, read as the reverse complement.
GGAGTGCTATCTAGACCAGGACCACAGAATGGACAAAGACCCCTTCACACCCGCAGTAGCTCATCAGTTTGTGTCAGGACTTGTTTTTGAGTTTAAAAGAAAAAAGTATTGCTGTAGCCTTAAAGCTATATACAACTTGAACTTGACTCTACTTTAAGCAAAAGAAATAGCTCCTGTGAGGACTGGGCTAAGGAGAGGGAAGCAGGGGGAGGGCAAAATCCCAGGGGTCCAGCCCTTGCAGGGGTGGATAGTGAAAAATCAAGCAAACAAGATATTACAAAATAAATGTTGGAATCTCAACAGGGAGAGCCAGCATGTTGTAATGGTTTGAGCATTGGACTACAACTCTGGAGGCCAAAGTTTGATTTCCCACCCAGTCATGCAAACCCACTGAATGACCTTGGTTGAGTTATACATGCTCAGCTCACACTCTAAAAAAGCATTTGATAGATGTGCCTTAGTGTCATGATAAGTCAGAAAAGTCTTGAAGGCACACAACAACAACAAATCTCAGCAGACCAGAGAGCAGTTATAATATCTGTTGCTAAATCTCCACCTTTCCTAATCTTCTGTAAGAACCACTACTTCTTAATATGATTAGATGACAAAAGTGACATGAAGCCAGAACAACTAGGCCTTCTTTGTAGGAAGATTTTGGGAAAGCAAGCACACTAGGCATTTTACCCCAGCCTAGTGGCCTTGTTACTGAACAGTAGCAGTAAATATCTAGATGGGAAATGTTGATATTTGAGGGTCTTCTCAGGAAAGAAAACAAATAAATAAAAAGTTAAACTTCAAAGTAATCATGTCATCCTATCCTCTTTCTTTATTTGGTTTTGACAGGGGAACCATCTGAGACAACTGGCAGAGAAGAGTCCTTCTTCCTTCGATTTTGCAATACATGTGAACATTCCTTAGGAACATCAGTATTTCTAATTATTATGAGGAACACCAAAAAGTAACTATGATAAAGGCTCTTAAAATGCAGTTATTTTATTACTATGCATATATCCATGTTAGTCTTTCAAGTTGTGATGAATCTTGCTGTCCTCCATCATGTATTCCCACATATTTGTAATGATGTTCCTGTGAAGACATTCAGCTAAGTACTTCAAAGCCCTATTGATTCCAGTCCTCGTGCTTATCTGCCTACTCCTGAAATCAATAAGACTTAAAGGGTCTTAACTTTTGCAAAATTTTACCTCATTTTGTTTCTCATTAAGTATAACTGGTAACGTGCACAATAATATGTCACTACCGAAGATCAGTTGTGGCCACAGTACAAAAAGGTACATTGAAGTGGCCTTCCCAACAGAATGCCTTCCAGGTGTATTGGACTGTAGCTCCCATATTCCCCAATTAACATGAGCGATGCTGTGGGGCCATGGGAGCTAGCATCCAGAACATCTGGAGTCTACCAGATTGTGGTTAGCTGTGCAGAAGCATACAGTTTATAAACAGTGATAGGGCTGAACTCAGCCAGTGTCACAAACAGCTTTCTGTTAATCTTCCAGAAGCCAGCAGGCCAACAAATGAGTTGTAATCAGTCAATTCATTAGTTATTCAGCAAATAATAATTACATGTATTAATCCAGTTAATCAGCAAACCAGTGAAACTTAGCTCTGTGAGAAAGTTTCAAACAGTGCTTTATTGGGTACATTCCACTGCAATCTGTCACAGTGTCCTTAATATTTTATCTGGAAATATTACCCCCCAGGCATGTTCATTGAAAGCTACTAATCAAAATGAGAGATTACTGAAAAGTACTAATTTAATTTAAATGTATTCAGTTATATATCCATGAATAGTCAACATTTTCAATAAAGTGAAAGATCTTCAGCTGGGATACCCAGAGAAGAAAGAAGCCAAATCATCTCATTCTAATTTGGCAATTGGCCATGCTTCTGATGTTTATGATTACAGGTAGAGAATAATTTCATTTGTTTAATTTTTTTCCAGAATTCACAAATTTCTTCAAAGGTTGGACACAAAGAATTTGGGAATATTTGAATGTGGCAAAATATGTAACCAACATATTCCTTTGTCCAGGTAGAGGGCTTTGAAAGTTTCACTCTTAAAAATCTGGCTTTTTATCCTTGTTTATTAAGCTATCTTTTGGAGTGCTGGATTAGAGTTGTCATGTCTCTTTTTTTACAGGTCCTTGGTCTTTAACATCTACATAGCGGTCATGTATACAGCAGGCAGGTAAAGCATGATCCTCTCCGTACTAGGAACAACGGTATCTCTTCAGTTTGGCCAGCAGAAATGGTTGAAAAGAATGTCGCAAGATTTGCACATTACTTCAGATGTTTTCATCAAGTTGAGGTCTGAATTTCATCTCAGGCCCTGGTGGTTCCTAATCTGTCCTATGTGTGAGACTGGAATATATATATATATATATATATATATATATGGCCCTGCATCTCACATTTGCTTGCATGGGTCAAATTCTTCAACACTGAATTGATCATGATAATAGATCAATTCAATTTAGAGTAGACTTCTTATGGTGTAGAAGTAATCAGATTTGCCACTTTGCTTTTAAACAGTTTTCCTTTCTTTTTAACCCCCTCTTGGGAAGAAAGAAAAAAAATTCTCAAGGGTGGTGCTTGTTATTGAGAACAGGAGAGTCAGCTGGTGGTTTGAAATCGTGTATAGTGTAGGTTCTGTGGACTGTGTCAAGCTTTTAAAGTGTTTAATGAATTCTATAACCATGACGTGAAAGTTTATAGTATGGTAAAATTAAGATGAGAAGCATCAGGGTATTAAAAATGGCTTAATATCCTGCAGCTACTGAAAAGAAGCTTGAAAAATAAGATAAAAAAACAGGGAATTTGTAGAAAGAGAAATGTAGTGTGACTGCTCACTCAAATGGAATCTGAGATTCTGCAGAGCAGAATTCAAAGAGCTTTAAATTAGAAGTTCCCCTTTCTAATTCAGAACTAAGGATGTACTGAGAATAGAAGTGGCAGTCCTTGCATACTTTAATTTTAGATATCATCTTAGTTTGGCCACATACAAATACATTTTTCTATACTAGAATGATATTTCAGTCCCACCTAAACCATTTTTCTGTTACAAGATGGTTGCAGCAGTAACTAGTCCAAAGAGAAAGGCAGCAAGTACTTTGAATACCATCTCTTCTACATATTTAATTTTCAGAAATAAATTTATTTTCTGACATAAAAGTAAGGTTTTGATCCTGTAGCATGTACTGGAGAGTGGCTTGCCTTTGAGTAGCCATACTTAAGTTTGCACTGTAAATCAGATCCTTGCCAAGTCATTGCCCAACATCATTAAGACCAATGCAATGATATCATCTTGCCTATCCTGTGGCCTGAATCTATCTATGGTTAATCTAATGGTATAGTGGAGCCAGGACTCAAGGGATGAAACATCAGGACTTTTTTTCATTAGCAGGAACACTGACATCGTCTGCCACTCCCCTTTAGGTCTCCCTATCACCTATGAATTGAGCAGCAATCCTTACAGTAACTAAAGGAAAATGTGGTCCTTCCCTGCCAGCATCAATATATTGCTAAAATCCTAAATATTTGGGCAGGGTGACTTAATAGTAATAATAATAATAATACATTTATTTATAGCCTGCATCTCTCTGATCAAGGCGGGTTACAACAAATAGGAATAACAATAAAATGCAATATACAATTAAAACCAGATTTCTAAATAATCCCCTACCCCAACCCCTCTCCCAATCATAAAAAAGAAAAAGAAGCAAACTAAAAACAATTAAAATATAAAATGAATAGCAATATAAAATGCTAATTAAAAGAGGAAGAAATAACAAATTAGCTAAAATTAGAGGTAGCTGGAGGTGAGACATCTATCTTTTGGGGGGTAGATGAGGAATATCAATATCAATGGAGCGGAGGCTAAACTGGAAAGGCCTGCTGGAAGAGATCCATCTTAACAGCCTTTTAAAAGGCTTCTAGAGTGGTATTGTGATGGATCTCCTCTGGCAGGTTGTTCCATAACCCAGGAGCAGCAGATAAAAAGGCCCTCTGGGTTACTGGAGCCAATCTGGTCTTCTTAGGCTGCAGTGAAGTCTTCCCGGAGGACCTAAGTGTGCAAGGTGGATTATATGGAGGAAGGCGCTCCCACAAGTAGTCTGGCCCTGGGCCATGTAGGGCTTTAAAGGTTATAACCAACACCTTGTACCATGCCCAGAAACTAATTGGCAGCCAATGGAGAGATTTTAGAACAGGTGTTATATGGGTGGTTCTAGATGTACCTGCGACCAGCCTGGCTACCATATTTTGCACCAATTGAAGTTTCCAAACTTGGCATAAGGGTAGCCCCATGTAGAGCGCATTACAGAAGTCAAGTTGAGAGGTTACCATTGCGTGTACCACTTTTTCTAGGTCACCTGGCTCCAAGAAGGGTTGCAGCTGGCACATCAGCCGAAGCTGATAACAGGCACTCCTGACTGTTGTGTCTATCTGAGGTGTCAGCTGGAGAGATGAGTCCAGGAGCACCCCCAAGCTGTAAACACAGTCCTTCAGGGGAAGTGTGATTCCATCCAGAACTGGTTAACATATCTCCATTCCCAGGTTAGGGGTCTCTATAGCAAGCCCCGTCTTATCCATATTCAGTTTAAATCTGCTTTCCCTCATCTAGTCCATTACCGCTGTAAGACATTCATTCAGACATTCATTCATTCATTCATTCATTCAGACATTCAGATATTCATTCAGAGAGATGCCATCCTTAGAAGAAGGATATGCCTAATATCTGTCTCTTCTTAGGATATGCCTAATATCTGTCCCTTCTTCAGTTGACTCTGTTTCCCAGGATAACTTGGAGAGCCTACCAACCATCCCACTGACCCTTAACTTGCTCCTCTGCAATGCCAGGTCGGTCAGGAATAAAACACACATCATCCACGATCTCTTAGTGGATGAGGCGGAAGACCTGCCATGTTTTACTGAGACCTGGCTGGGGGATGCCAGCTCCGCGACTTGGGCACAGGCCCTCCCAGCTGGGTACTCAGTCACTGAGCAGGTGAGGGAAAGTGGGCAGGGGGCGGCGGCATACCCCTTGTCCACAGGAACACCTTAACCCTGATCAGAAAGCCTATCCGGAAAACGACCTACACCGAGTGTATGTACCTTAGCCTGAAGACCAGGGATAGTTTGTGGATCCTGATGGTATACTGGCCACCCCGTTGCTTAACAGACTCCCTAACCGAGCTGACCGCCCTGGTTTCTGAGTTGCTGCTGGTATCGCCTAGACTCTTGGTTCTGGGCGATTTCAATATCCCACTCGAAACCAGTTTACAAGATCTAACTGGCGCAGCTCAGGAGTTCATGGATACCATGACAAACATGGGCCTATCTCAATTGGTTGACAGGCCCACACATTGTGCTGGTCATACACTCAATGCGGTCTTTAGTACGGAGCAGGAATATCCGTGGGTGGAGGTTAAAAAACCCTCCGCATTGTCATGGACGGATCATTTTCTGATCAAGGCGGAATTAAGGGCTAGTGTCCACCCTCCCGGGGGTGGCAGACCCATTAGAATGGTCCGCCCTCGAAGGCTCATGGAACCAATTGGTTTCCAGAAAGCCTTGGAGGGTTTGATGGTTGGTAACGCCGGTGACTCTGTTGAAGCCTTGGTGGATATCTGGAACATTGATCTCACCAGGGCCATTGACACAATCGCTCCCAAGCGTCCTTTCCGGCCCGCTTCAAACCGCAGGCCCTGGTATACTAAGGAGCTTAGGGGAATGAAGTGAGCCGGACAATGACTAGAGCGCGAATGGTGGAAAACTCGCCTCCCATCCAACAGAACTTGCCTTAGGAAGCATCTTGATTCCTATAGGGAGGCTTTATGCGCAGCGCAGAAATCTTTCTGTTCTGCACGTATTGCATCTGCAGAGTCTCGCCCAGCAGAGCTGTTTAGGGTGGTAGGGGAGTTGACTAAGGTTCCTCCTGCGCCAGGCCCCCTACTTAACCCTACGACAGCCTGCTGTGAGGCATTTAATATCCATTTTGCAGATAAAATCTCTCGGATAAGAGCTGACTTGGACGCCATTGCTTTGACAGAATCCGTAGAGGGGGCATCCAGGAACTCCGTTGATGGCATTTTACTGGATCATTTTCAATCTGTGAGTACCAATGACGTGGACAAGCTACTTGGTAGGATGAGGAAGACAACCTGCCCCCTTGATCCCTGTCCATCTTGGCTGGTCACCCAGGGGGGTGGCGCGCTGAGAGTGTTCCTTCGGGACACAATCAACGCGTCACTCAGGGAGGGAAAGGTACCATCTTGTTTAAAGGAGGCGGCGGTCAGGCCACTCCTGAAAAAACCTTCCCTGCACCCCATGGACAGAAACAGCTACCGACCAGTATCCTTACTCCCTTTTCTGAGTAAGGTGATCGAGAGGGCAGTTGCTTCCCAACTCCAAGCAGTCTTGGATGAAACCGATTATCTTGATCCATTTCAAACCGACTTTAGGACGGGATTTGGAGTGGAGACTGCCATGGTTGCTCTGACCGATGACCTCCGCCTGGGCATCGACAGGGGTAGTGTGACCCTGTTGGTGCTCTTGGATCTCTCAGCGGCCTTTGATACTATAGATCATGCCATCCTCTTGGATCGCTTGAGAGAGTTGGGAGTCGGAGGCACTGCTTTGCAGTGCTTCTGCTCCTTTCTCTCGGGCAGATCCCAGAGGGTGAGGCTCGGGGATAGCTGCTCTTCCAAAATTGAGCTTAATTGTGGCATCCCTCAGGATGCCATTCTGTCCCCAATGCTGTTTAATATTTATATGAAGCCGCTGGGTTAGATCATTCGGAGGCATGGAGTGCGGTGTCTTCAGTACGCTGACGACACCCAGATATATCTCTCCATGAACAGATCATCGTCTCAGACTTCAGATGGCGCCTCCTCTTAATGACTGTCTAAGAGTGGTAATGGATTGGATGAGGAAAAACAGATTGAAGTTGAATCTGGACAAAATGGAGATACTCATGGTCACAGGCCCGAAACCAGATCTGGGAATACAGTCTCCAGTCCTGGATGGAGTCACACTGGCCTCCAAGGACTGTGTTTGCAGCTTAGGGGTACTCCTTGACTCGTCGCTTCACATGACTAGTCAGCTGAGTGCAACGGTCAGGAGTGCCTGTTATCAGCTTCGGCTGATACGCCAACTGCGCCCTTATCTGGATATGAGGGACCTAGAAGCTGTGGTACATGCCCTGGTAACCTCTCGTTTGGATTACTGTAATGCGCTCTACATGGGGCTACCCTTGTGGCTCACCCGAAAACTACAATTGGTACAAAATATGGCAGCCAGGCTAATTGCCGGAACATCAAGGAGGGAGCACATAACACCAGTGCTGAAATCCTTCTCTGCAACCGCTCCCAGACTTTGGAATGGCCTGCCGGATGAGATCCGTCTTATTACTACCCTTGCTACTTTCAAGAAAGCAGTAAAGATGGATCTCTTTCGGCAGGCCTTCCCGGAATAACAACTGTTATAAGGAGATGGGTTTTTACCCTGCCTGATGGGCACAACTGTCTATTTGCTTTTAGTATAATGTTTTAACGGTATTGCTTGTTTTAACTTGTTTTTGGTTTAATCCTGTTTTAAGGGGTGAGCGGGTAGATCTGGATGGAGGGAATGTTCTTTTAGCTGTATTATTTTAATTGCTGTAACCCACCTCGATTGCTTTGCAGAGAGGCGGGCTAAAAATAAAATTTATTATTATTATTATTATTAGTCACTACAACAGTCCAAGACATAGAGAAACATATCTGGGTGTCATCAGCATACTGATAATACCCCCGTCCCATATCTTTGGATGATCTCACCCAGTGGCTTCATGTAAATGTTAAATAGCATAGGAGACAGGATGGCACCCTGAGGGATGCCAGATTTTAGTTCTCTTTTAGAAGAGCAGCTATCTCCCAGCTTCACCTTCTGGAATCTGCCTGAGAGATAGGAATGGAAACACTGCAGTGCAGTGCCCCCAATTCCCAACTCTCCCAAGCTTTCCAGAAGGATACCATGGTCGATGGTATTGAAGGCCACTGAGAGGTCCAAGAGCACCAACAGGGTCACACTTCCCCTTTTGATGCCCAGACGGAGATCATCGACTAAGATGACCATGGCAGTCTCAACTCCATATCCTGTCCTAAATCCAGCCCAAACCTCCTTGAGAGTAAGGTGTGATCAAGAAGGGCATTTGACAGAGGTAATACCTACATATAAAGGGGTAAAACAAGGTCGTGTACTTGCCCCTACCCTGTTTAATATCTACATTGATTCATTAGTTGAAACATTGTCTGGGGAAAATTTTCATCCACCTAAATTGACAGGGAGATCTATATCTATACTTCTTTATGCTGATGATGCAATTCTCTTGTCTTTAACATGTGTAGGACTGAGACACCTTCTAAGAACATTGGGATCATACTGTAATACAGAACAATTAATAATTAACTATGAAAAATCTAAAGTTCTCATCTTTACTAAAAAAAAATGTAAACATCGATGGCAAGTAAACGGCCATCAACTTGAACAGGTTAAATCCTACAAATATTTGGGAGTAATTTTTCATTGTACAGGTTCCTGGAGAGCTCAAATTTCTTATGCAGTTGCAAATATACAACGAAGTTATAAGTCACTTATTTCCTTTTTTATAGCAAAGGTGGGCAACATGTCCCCTCAGCTATACAGGTGTTCAAAGCAAAGATCCCTCCTCAAATGTTATATGGTGCACAAATATGTTCATTTAAAAATATTGTAGCTATGGAAATTGTTCAAACAAAATTCTTGAGATCTATTCTTAGTTTACCAAACTGTGTGTCAAATGTCTTACTTAGATTGGAAACTGGTTTAATTTCTATTGAAGCACAAATATGGATATATAAGTTAGACTTTTGGTTAAAGATGTTATTTACTCCCAAAAGTTTAGCCCCCTTGACTCTCACTGATACATTTCAGTCAAGATGGTTAAAACTGATTAAGGAAAAAGTGCAATTCTTGGGCTTCTCACAATCTGTTATTCTAGCCCTGGGGTATGCAAAAGCCAAAGAGAATATTCGTCAACGTATACAGGACATAGATTTACAAAATCATATATGTGTAGCAACTTTACATCCAACTTTCAAGGACAGTGGGTGAGGTTTTGTTCTTGCTGCATATCTGAAAAACTTAACAAATCCAAAGTATAGGAAGGCCTTCACCTTGGCTAAATTTAATGTACTCCCATTGGCCTTACTTACAGAAAGATACAATAAAAAACCTCTCTGCAAATAGTTATGTCCTTGTGGGTCTGGGGAGGTAGAAACTGTGTGCCACGTCTTATTGTATTGTACCTTCTATCGGGATCTGCAGTGTTGTTTCATAGTTCCAATTTTACAAAAAATACCAGGCAAAACTCATATATTTTATACTGATTATCTTCTGGCTAACCAACAGCCAGAGATTACAGCCAAGGTGGCAAGTTTCTGTGTTGCTGCACTAGCTTGCCGAAGTAAAATGGTGTCTTAATTTTTATTGTATTGTATTGCACTATTTTGTACAAATTCTTTCTTTTAGCATGTATAATATTGTTATATTTTATGCTGATTATATATATATATATATATATATATATATATATATATATTTTATGCTGGTCACTGACTGTAATAGACTCATTCATTCATTCATTCATTCCTAAATACAGATTGAAATGGATCTAGATAATCAGTTTCCTCCAAGACTGCTTGGAGTTGAATGGCAGCTGCTCTCTCAATCACCTTGCTCAAGAATGGCAAAAGCAAGACTGGCCTGTAGTTGTTTTTGTCCAGGGGGGGGTCTAGGGAAGGTTTTTTTTTAAAGTGGTTTAACCACTGCCTCTTTTAAACTAGATGGAAATCGGCCTTCCCTAAAACATGCATTGATTATGTGCTTTAACAGTGCCTTCGTGGCATCTTCCCCCTGGACGACCAGCCAAGACAGGAAGGGATCAAGAGAGCGAGTCATCTTTTTCACACTACCAAGGAGCTTGTCCACATCCTTGGCACTCACAGACTCAAACTGATTCAGTATGACAGTATTCATGGAATTGCTGAATACTTCTCCTGTTACTTCTGCAGTAATGCCGGCATCCAAGTCGGCTCTTATCTGAGAGATTGAGGGCCTTTGCAGACTGCCAGAAATAGTGCAAACTGAGTCCACTTTAAATTGAGGCACTGCCCTGGCTCAGTGCTAGGGAATCATGGGAATTGTATTTTTTTTCTGGGACATTGAGCCTTCTCTGTCAGAGAGCTCTGGTGCCACAATAAATTACAGTTCCCATAATTCCCTAGCACTGAGCCAGGGCAGTGCCTCAATTTAAAGTGGACTCAATTTGCACTATTTCTGGCAGTCTGCAAAGGCTTTTAGTCTCTGAATTCAAGTGAGTTTACTTCCAGATCCAACAAATCATGTTGGCTACAGAGACTGCTTTGTTCAGTAGCTTCATTACACTGAATGTTGATTTCTAAAGAGTGACAGCAACATACAGTGATCTCCATCTAGTCATCCAGTGGGTCGGATAGATCCAGTGGCAGCTGTTACTTTCATGTCACTGAGACAGTGAATCCACTTAGGGCAGTGGCATCACTAGTGTTGGTGTCATTCCAGTGCAGCTCATGGTGACACCCCCATTGGCACCCCCCTCTCCAACCAGAAATTAGGTAGACAGCCATTGTGGGATTTGGAGAGCTCACATGCACCACATGACACCAGACGACTCCTATCCAGTATTCAGCTTTTCCACATGCAAGAGTACACTACACATGCAAGAGCATGTTGAGCTTCAGAGAATTGTCCTCCACCAAAAAATCCCCTTCCCCAACATTCTTGGCTTCCCAGGATGCCACTAGTCAATGGGTGCCATCTTTGGGGATACATGGCTACACCCAGGGCAAGGAGGGTGAACATGGTAGATTCCCCTCCTCTTCCTCCCAAGCAAGAGCAGCTGTGAAGGGAGCCAGTGGGACAAAGACAGTGGAGGCCAGCAGAGAGGTGTCTCGGAACTTGCCACCAGCCCCACCACTACTGTTCTCAACAATCAGGATAAGGTGTCCTTGGGGCAGTTGTGGTGTGCCCAGCAGTGTCATACCCTCATATGGGTGTCATCTGGTGAAGTGTGCAAACTGCCCTTCCCCCCCAATGCCACTGGCTCAGGATTTTATTTTGAACTCTAAAGGGTTCTAAATGCTGAAGCATATCCCCAAAATAGGGTTCAGACTAAAAGGAGAAACCTCTTACTGACATGGAAGCCACCAGTCACCACTGGCTGGAAGCATCTAGTTGATCTAGATCTAGTTGAATCTGCACAGTCCAGAGGAAGCAACACCATCACTCCTGCAGGGAAAACCACCACTCCTGCAGAGAAAAGCACCACCAAGATTCCTGCAAAGAAGTCTCCTCTGCTCTTGTGTCTCTTCTCCAAGGCTGCTAACTGCCTAACTGCTTCATGCTGAGTAGGATAATCTAAATACTCACAGAAGCAGGCTCCAGTTCCCTCAGGACTGAGACAGCAGCTAGTGAGCATCACCTGCTCCCCTACCTGAAATACGAAGAATAAGAATATTTATTTCTTACTCACCTCTCCCCATAGATCGAGGCAGGGAACAACAACAAATCAACAGTTAACATTAATTAAAACACATTAATTAAAGCATGTAACAGTTGGCCTGAGGGAATCAGCACACTCCAGACAAAGCATCACCAGTACTGCTGCAGGAAAGAGCATCACTCCTGCAGAAGAAAGCACCACCAAGACTCCTGCAGAGATATCTGTTTCATCATCCTGATGAGTGACTGATGAGGTTTTTGTTTTTAGTACATTAGTATATTAGTCTTAGTGCATTAATACATTAGTACATTAATACTTTTATAGTGCTAAGTTGTATTATTTTGTTCTTGATTTTATATGATCATCCACCCTTCACTGAAAAGGGCATTATAAAACAAATGATGTTGTTCTCATGCAGAAAATGGGATGCTGGACTGGTGGCTCTTTATTATGACTCTACCAAGCTTTTTTTAAGTTGCTCATGGGGAGTGGGAACCTGGATAAAATTTTAATACTTCAATTTTGTGCATGGTTCTCTCAGAGTAAATCTCCTAGGGGTTGACTTCCAAGTAGACAAGTTAGCCTGAATGAAAGGATCTGTATAGTAAACACCAAGCAGGATTATTTCCCTTTACACTACAGAACCAATTAAGATTTTATAGCCCAGGCTGGACAACTGAGTGGGGAAGGGCAATTTTCACCTTTTGTGGGCTTTACTGATACATCCTTTGCAACACTTCCAGTTGCTATTTGGGGACAGGTCATATGAGGACCTGTAAGAAGAGCAAAACTAATGAATTGGCAGGAGATTTTCTGTAGGGTTTTTTTGGGGGGGGGGTACTTTTTAGGTGAAAATAATCTCAAAAAATTATAAGAAATTACAGGGGCTTTGGGACTGAAAGCAGGCTGAAAAAGTGGGATTTGGGGGTCTCTTGGGCTACCTATGCCTGTTATAGCCCTGCATGGAAAGTACCAAGAACAGGAGCTTGACTGAATTCAGAATCTGTGGGATTCTCTATGATTAAAATAGCAATAGCAATAGTAACTACATTTCTATACCACTTATCAGTGCACTTAAGCATTCCCTAAGCAGTTTACAATGTGTAAGTCAATTGCCCCCAACAAGCTGGGTACTAGTTTTAGCAACCTCAGAAAGATGCCAAGCTGAGTCAGCCCTGAGTCCTTGGCTGGTATTGGACTCACAACCTGCCTGTACTGCAGCCACTCAGTTCATAACCTTGTAGTTTGTAAGTGAGCAGCTGCAGTACAGGCATTTAACTACTACGCCATCAAGGCTTTTCATACTCCTCATTGCAGTCAAATAGAATGCAATCTGACTATATGCAGTTCACAAGAGTTTGGATTTTTTGCAGTCCTGCCCCCACCCCCCAAAAAAACCTCCACAATTTCTGCAGAAAAAGGCTTCACAATTTTTACTGACATGTCCATGAAAAGCTGCAGAAGTACTCATTATTTCATGTCTGACCATCTGTGTACTTCATATAGAATGGATGGCTGCATGTAGATGTGAATAGATGCAAATTTGCATAGGAAATTGAAGACATTTAACCATTAATGTGAATATGTAAAAATCCACAGCAATTCACAAAATACACTTGTGTTTAGACTAGCCCTGTGACAGTCATCTCTCCATATTCACAGGTTCTTTATCCACAGATTCAAAAATCTATGGCCTTAAAATATTCCAATATATATATATATATATATTCCAAAGCGCAAACCTTGATTTTGCCATTTGTTGTTGTTGTTGTTTCTGACTTGAAGGCACGCAACCCCAGCTTGGAGTTTTCTTGGCAAGATTTGTTTAGAGGAGGTTTGCCATTGCCTTCCCTTGATGCTGAGAGTGTGTGATCTGCCCAAGGTCACCCAGTGGGTTTCACAGCTGAACTGAGAATTGAATCCTAGGGCCTTTGCAGACTGCTAGAAATAGTGCAAATTGAGTCCACTTTAAGGGTTAGGGCTAGGGTTAGGGAATTATGGGAACTGTATTTTATTGTGGCACCAGAGCTCTCTGACAGAGAAGGCTCAATGTCTCTAATTCTGTGACAGGATAGGAATGAAGCCAGTTTGCTAAGATTTGCTATCACCTATTGTAAGATAATGACAGCCCCAATACAATCTAACCATATCTATTTAAGTGCTCTTAAGTATTTAAAACAACTTATACTGTCAAGAACTGCCATTTTCCCCAGGAGTTCAGTGAACAAGTCTTCTTTGTTGCAGACGCTAAAAACTTTATTCCAGAAAAACTTTGGTTTTTAAGAAGAAGATGTCTGCCTACAGAAGTGGCATCATTCCCCAATATTGGCATAAAATTAACAAAATCCCACCCCTCCTTTTTGTGGGATTCATCATAATTTATTTACTAACTAAAACATACCAACCCTTTCTTCCATGCCCCCCCTATTCATCCAGCCCACAGTCCTAGCCAGTGCTCATCTCTACTTTCTTTTCCCCATCAACAGTCTCTGAGATGTTTCCTCTACACATCTGCACAACCTGCTTCAGGCTACTAACATTATTTTGAGTGCCCCCCCCCCCAGTATTCTGCCTCTCACCATTTCCCAAAAAATCTATAACATCTATATAACTATTTTATATAAATCTGACATTAAACTCATTATTTTTGTCATTAACTGCCCTTGAATCAATCATGAACCATGGCGACCCTCTGGATGAGACATCTCCAAGACTCCCTCTCTTTCACTGTTCTGCTTAGTTCCTGCAAATTCATACCCATGATCTCTGTAATAGAGTACATTCAAGTAGCATGCAGCCTTACTCTCTTTCTGTTTCCCCCCTCCCCCCACTTTTCCTAGCATTTTTGTTTTTCCCAGTGAGTACTCCCTTCTCATGATGTGTCCAAAGTATGGTAGCCTCAGTTTTTGTCATCCTGGGTTAAGGGAGATTTCTGGCTTGATCGGCTCTAGGACCCATTTGTTTGTCTTTTGGGCTATTCATGGGATCTTCAGTGCTCTTTTCCAGCACCACATCTTGAATGAATTGACTTTCTTCCTATCTTCTTTCTTAACTGTCCAGCTCTCACATTCATACATGGTAATAGGGAAAACAATGGCTTGTGTGATTCTAACTTTTATGCTGTATATCTTTTCATTTTAGAATCTTTTCTAGTTCTTTCATAGCCACCCTACCCATTCTTAATCTTCTTCTAATTTCATGACTGCAATTCCCATTCCTATCAATGTTTGAACCCAGGTATGAGAACTCTTTTACTACTTCTATTTTTTCATTTTCTAGGCTGAATTTGCCTAGAATCTCCATTGTCATTATTTTTGTTTTCTTTATATTCAACAGTAGTCCTAGCTTTGCCCTTTCTTCTGTGATCTTCCTTACGAGTTCCATAGCCTTTCATGATCTATGCAGTCAAAGGTTTTGCTGTAGTCTATAAAGCACATGCCAATTTTCTTTTATTATCATAAAAGTATCATATTATATTGATGTATATATGATACATATTATAACAACCACCACAACAATAACATGACAGAATATATCACATTCTTGCATATAACATATTTACATTGGGATCCTTACAACAAATCTGTGTAGCCAAAAGGTCTCTCTCTCTCTCTCTCTCTCTCTAGGGGAATTTATAATTAGCTCAATTAATCAATGGACTGTGCTACAAATAGCCCTTTTGGAAATGTTTTGCACTTTTATACAGAGGTTGCTTAAGACAGAGTGAAGCAGAAACAGAATTCTTCAATGAATTGTGTTTTATTAAGGGAAAATCACACAGCAAACAAATATTCACTCACTCACACATACAAGAACTATGGAAATGATAGGAAAGTCTTCATTAAGGGATGATTACCAAAACAAGGCTTCTCCTTTCATGATGGAGATATGCTGGTTGCTCTTGGAAGACAGGGCAATTCATGGCAGCACAGTACAGGAAGACGTAAAGTCCTCCTGCTCTCTGGCTAGCTCACTCTCCTTCTCTGTTGTTCTTCTCCTTCCTAACTTAACAAAGAAATTTGGAGATCTTTATAAGACAAAAGTTGGCCTGAAGACAAAGGAATTTGTCCTACAGCAAAGAGTCCGATTTTGCCAGGGAAGGATCACTCGAGCTGGCAGTTTCTGAGGGGTGAGAATGGAGTTGTAAATTAACCTTACCTATCTTGTCTGGCAGAAACTTTAAGATGTTTCCTGCCTTGTAAAACACCCATCTTCCTGACTCTAGAGTTGTTAATGTCTTTCATTAGCAACTCCCCAAACCCATCTATTTGAAGTGTTTATATTGATGCCTCTGTGCTCCTTTGCCTCGAGCATAATGGAGTCTAGAGTCCAGAGTCCATTTTAGGGACATAAGAAAAGACAGGCACCCATTAAAAATTAGGAAGAGTCCAATGATGGTCACAGCAGTAAGTCAGAGGAGTATTACTGCCCCATATGACAGATAGGCAGGCTAAGACTGAAGGGAGCTCAACTGAAGTTATGGCATGAGTCTGGAATACATAGACACCAGAGATAACATAGCTGATGTTCTCACTAAAGCGTTGCCAGTAGAGAGATATGAACAGCTATCATGTCTGGTAGGAATGACACCATAAATACAAAATTCTAACTGTTGAGCTAAAGTACAAAATCAGGAGATTCATAACACAAATAAATAACATGACACACACATCTGTACATTTGGAGGGGAATGTTGGGATTTGTAACCTGAGTTTAAATGTCCAGATGTGGAAAAGTAGCAATGGGTACTACAGGTCATTATACAGCTTGCTAGCTGGGAAAGTTGTTTGCAGCTGGGACTCAAAACATCTGAGCAGTGTCCAATGTTAGGATGTGCTAGAAAGCACGTAGACCAAGTGTAAACATATTGTGTCATCATGTTTGGGGGACAATAATTAAAGTGACACAGGAAGAAGTCACAGGAAGAGGCTGGACTTAGAGGCCACATGGCAAGTGTCTATAAAAAACCGAGACCATGGCATGTGGGTTGTTGTGGGTTGTCATTGGTTGGTGGTGAGTGTACATAGTTTTCTGTACATACTGCAACTAAAGAATAAAAGTGCCTCTTTGGAGTTAAACTTGGCCTCAGTCTGTTTCATCAGAAGCAAGGAAGATGCATTCCTGAACAGCCAGACAGCTCCAAGGTCGCTGGGTCTTTTTCTCTGTGAAGTGAAGAAAGCTTCCGAAAAACTTTGTCTGCATGCTCAATTGCTTGACAGCCCCATGGCTCCGGATGATCTGTCCCAGCAGCTTCATATATATATATATTGAATAGCATCAGGGACAGGATGGCATCCTGAGAGATGCCACAATTAAGCTCTTTTTTGCAGAGCTGTTGTCCCTGAGCATCATCCTCTGGGATCTGCCTGAGGGGAAGGAACGGAACCATTGCAGTGCAGTGCCTCCAACTGCTAACCTTCTCAGGCGATCCAAGAGGATGTTGTGATCTATTGTATCAAAGACCACTGAGAGGTCCAGTAGCACCAACAGGGTCACACTACCCCTGTCGATGCCCAGACAAAGGTCATCAGCTAAGGTGACCATGGCAGTCTCAACTCCATATCCTGTTCTAAAGCCAGTTTGAAATGGATCTAGATAATCGGTTTCTTCCAAGACAGTTTGGAGTTGAAGAGCAACAACCCTCTCAATCACTTTGCTCAGAAAAGGTAGTAAAGAAACTGGCCTATAGCTGTTCATGTCCGGGGGGGGGCATGGAAGGTCTCTTCAGAAGTGGCCTAACCACCACTTCCTTCAAACAGGATGGAATATGACCACCCCTAAGGGATGCATTGATGATTTCTCTCAGAAACAACCTCAAGGCATCACCCCTCTGGATGGCCAGCCATGAAGGGCAAGGATCAAGAGGGCAAGTTGTTTTTCTCACTCTACCAAGGAGCTTGTCCTCATCATCGGTGCTCACAGATTCAAACTGATCAAGTATAATCTCATCAACATGTTGCTGGGCACCTCAACAATCAATTCTGCTACAGCCCCAGAGTCTAGGTTGGCTCTTATTTGAGAGATATTATCTGCAAAGAAGTTGTTTAACATGTCACAGCAGACCATTGTTGGGTTAAGTAATGGGTTCTGCACAGGCAAAACCTGTGTCACTTGCCTTACCACTCAAAACAGCTCTGCTGGACAGTACTCTGCAGACACAATACATGCAAAGAAAGATTTCCTCACTGCACATATTGCCTCTCTATAGGAACAAAGAAATTTCCTATGATGAGTTCTTTCAGATAAGAGTTCCGTTTTTTGCCAAACATACTCTAGTCATTGTCCAACCTGCTTCATCTTCCTGAGCTCTTCAGTATACCACGGTTGGTGATTTGAAGCGGGTTGGAAAGGACGCTTGGGAGCAATCATGTTGATAGCCTTGGCAAGATCGGTGTTCCAGGTATTAACCAAAGCTTCGACAGAATCACCACCATTACCAATCATTAAACCTTCTAAGGCTTTCTGGAATCCAATCGGTTCCATTAGCCTTCAAAGGCGGACCATTCTAATGGGTCCCCCACCCCCAATGGAGTGGACAGTGGTTCTTAGTTCAACCTTGATCAGGAAATGGTCTGTCCATGACAATGCAGAGGTTTTAATTACCTCTGCCTATGGATATTTCTGTTCCGTACTGAAGACTGCATCTAGGGTATGACCCACACAATGAGTAGGCCCGAGATCCAACTGGGATAGGCCCATGTTTGTCATGGATTCCATGAACTCCCAAACCGCACCTGTAAGATTTGACAAACTGGTCCTGAGTGGAATGTTGAAGTTGCCCAAAACTAAAAGTCTGGGCGATTCCAACAGCAACTCAGAGACCAGCTGTGCCAGCTCAGTTAGGGAGTCCGTTAAACAAAGGGGTGGATGATATACTAACAGAATCCCCAAACTATCCTTAGTCCTCAGGCTCAGGTACATCCACTCAAAGTGGACTATTTTCTGGATAGGTATCCTGGTCAAGGTGAGATTATTCTTATAAACCAAGGCCACTCTACCCCTCCCCCCACCCACTTCCCTTTACATGCTCACTAACAAAGTACTCAGCTGGGAGGGCCTGCATCCACATTATAGTGCTATCCTCTCCCAGGCAGGTCTCTGTAAAGCAAGCCAGGTCAGCATCCTCATCTAAGAAGAGGTCATAGATAACATGGGTCTTATTTTTGACTGACCTGACATTGCAAAGGAGCACGATAAGGTTTTTGTGGAATGATTGGTACACTCTCTAATCCATTTAAGGAAGGCGAGATAGTTTTTAAACATTGATTCCACCTTCCTTTGTAACACACCTTCACTCTGTTCCCACCATACCTTCCTTTCCCCCGCACAACCTCAATTTCCACTCCCAGATCATACCTGGCCATATGTGGTTGTCCCTGTTGTCACGCAACAGCAGCCTCAGATGCTCTGGGGGCGAGCTGACAGTGAGGCAATCCTCCTCCACCTGAGACCTCCACTGCCTTTCACAGCTTTGGTTGATGGTGGGCGGAACTAGGCAGCCTCTCTCCACCTGAGTCCTTCATTGCCTTTCAAGGCTCTGTGGTGATGATGGGTGGAGCAGGCAGCCTCCCTCCACCTGAATCCTCCATTGTCTTCAAGGCTTTGGGGTGATGTTGGGCAGAGCAAGGCAGCCTCCCTCCACCTGAGTCCTCCATTGCCTTTCAAGGCTCTAGGTCAGGGGTCGGTGGGCCGAAATGGAGGTGCGTGCGCATGTGCGTGTGCACGCATGTGCACTATTCCTGCTGTCATGCACATGTGTGCATGGTGCAGGGCACCATTTTGTGTCCCAAAATGGCTCCCATGCTCGCACACACATGCACACAACAGTAGGCGCCATTTTGGAACGCAAAACAGCACTGCATGTCACAAGCGCAGTGCCATTTTCTGTTCCAAAATGGTGCCTGCCATTATGCACATGCGTGCGCGAGCATGGGTACCATTTTGGAATGCAAAATGGCCTGCTGCGTTGCGCGCACGCGGCGGCGCCGGCAGCAGAACCGGCCACGGGCCGGTTACAAGGCCTCAATGGGCGGAGTTCAGCCCACGGGCCATAGTTTGTCGACCACTGCTCTAGGTGATGGAGGGTGGAGCAGGCATCTGTTCCCTCTGTTGTGTTGGCAGAAAAGCCAGTACAACTCCTATCCCCTTAGCTTGGCCTCTGCAGTACTGAAAACAACCATAAGCCCCAAGTGAATAATGACTATGCTACACCAGGTAAGCAAAAAAATAAAATAAAATAAAAAATAAAAAAAAAAATAAAAAAATCTAATAGACATAGAAGGTGGAGCAGAAGTGTTAGAGGCATGGGGATAATGCTGAATCTTATTTCATTCTCCTATTTTTTATTTTCAACATCTGTTTGGTTTATAATAAGCTGTTGCTGAAACTTTACTAATGTGTTGTTGGCTGTCCTTGATTTACTGACTGTGCAGTTCTATGTATGTCTACTCAGAAGTACATCTTATTGACTTTAATAGAACTTACTTCCAGGTAAGTGTGCACAGAGTTGCAAACTTTATAAATACTCCCTCCCCCAACATGATTATTAAGCAGGCACAGATATTTCAGCATTTTCTATTCATTTGGATTGGTGACTGGCACACTATGGTTTAAATGAGATGAATTGTAGAGAAAATGGGTATTGAGGCAGAATTTTTTAACAGCTACTTTAACAGAGTTCAAATCTATTACACAGGGAAATGAACCCATAGAAGAGTCACTACATGAGAAATTTTTCAGCTTAATAACACTTGCATTTGAATTATTGTTAACTTTCCATTTATTTTCAGGGTTGCTTTGCATAAATCAGTTTTATAGGAACACATTGAAATTGCATATTAGCAAGCTGAGGACAATATTTAGCAATTGAAAGGAAGAGCAGTGTTCAGTGGAATGATCACAAATACAAAAAGTTTCTGAAGCTGGGTCTTATTTAGAAAACATTTTAAACAAGCAGTTGTGGGTTGTGCCCATTCACCTCTTCAGAATGGCAATGTTAATTGTGCAAATGTTGCTGAACTGCAACTCCCAGCATTCTTCACTATTTACTATGCTAACTAGGGATGAATAATCCACATCTTCCGGAGGGCTCCACAATTCCCACTCAATAACAAGCATCTGTCCCATCTCTCAGCAGTCTTTAACCACACTGTAAAACAGATTTCTAACAAAGCAGTCCCAAAGCTAAGCAGGTCAGCTTCACTAAAATCAATCCCATCTGTATTCAGGAGTGGTCCAAGGTGTTTTGCTATACATGGTGAAAGACAATATGGTGCCAGCCCCATTTCACATACAGAAGCCAACTGGATTGATAGCTGAATGCTCCTTCCACTTAACAGGATGTCATTTTCCATCTTACATGAGTGCAGTGGGATAAACTATAAAGTTCAGAATAGGTTATGTGGCACACTAGCACTTTGGCACTGTTTTGTATCCTTCAGCTTCTGTCGCCTGAAGCAGCTGCCTCAACCTTCTTAATTGTAAGGTTAACTCTGTAGTATTGGATCAAATGCAGTGAAATCCATTGAGACAGTTTATTGACTTGTATTTTATTTATTATTGTGTGCCTTCATGTCATTTTTGACTTATGGTAACCCTAAGGTGAACCTATAATGGGGTTTTCCTGGCAAGATTTGTTCAGAGGAGGTTTGTCATTGCTTTCTCCTGAGTCTGAGAGCATGTGACTTGCTCATCAGAAATCAAACCCTAGTCTCCAGAGTTGTAATCCAACACTCAAACTACTGTGCTCCATATGTTGAAGAACAAACAGTCAAGAAAATATGCTATCCCACCACATAGTATCAGAAAAACCATGGGTACATCACATCTTTGCTTGAGGCTGCACCTGCACTGCAGAAATAATGCAGTTTGACACCACTTTAACTGATATGGCTCAATGCTATGAAATCCTAGTGTCTGCAGTTTGTTGTGGCACCAGAGCTCTCTGACAGAGACAGCTAAATATCCCACACAACTACAAATCCCAGAATTCCATAGCATTGAGGCATAACAGTTAGTGGTGTCAAATTGCATTATTTCTGCAGTGCAAATGCAGCCTGAGGTCATGTTACATGGTGTGAGTGCGATATTACACATCTAGGAAATATTACCAGGTACCAAATGATGGCATTTGTTGGCACTCACTAACTTTAACTGTTGTCTATGAATGGGACCACAAATTAATTAACAATTGTGTTCAACTGGGAAAGCTATAGGGATAGAACATAGAAGTAGACAGATGGAAGTAAATAGCTCAGAAAACAAAATGTTACAAACTAATCCTGTGATTTGCTCTTATGTATAAGATTTTTCTTGCTGAGATAAGTGAAGGATGCAAGGCAATTCAGATTTGGTCTTTAGTATGTGTTTCTGATCTTGCAATGAGGTTCCAATCTAGATTTAGGGGGCCACACCTGTAGTTGGAGTACAGTAGGAGTTGTAGCCTAGGATTCACTATTTTGGGGAAAGGCTGGTGTAAATAGGATCCTTTCTGAAGGAACTGAGAATCTGAAAAGTTTTTAGAAGCTAGTTTCAGGTAAATAAATATTGGAACAAGGAGTGTATGGTAGAGAAGACCAAGAGGGTAAGATGGACCAGAGCCTGATGCCCAGGCCAAATCAGGCTGCTTTAAATCAATTCTGATGCTTCTCAGTGCAATGCAGGCTTCCATCCTTATCTAACAACAAAAGCTGGGCTCTCCTGAAGCTTCCTGCAGTATTTTTTAAAAGGGAAGAAAAAGAAAAAGAAATCACTTTCTTCCTCCACCTCCAACTGCCTTGAAGGGTGATGGACTAGCCTTCTCTGGAGATATTTAAACAAGGGACTCCTTGAGAGCCTCTCCTACTCTATGATTCTATAATTAAAAATGTTAGTACTCCCCTTCCACATGATGTACTGAACCTATCCAGGGGTTTCACTGGGGGCTGCAGGGGGTGCAGGCCACATCAGGTGGCACCTTAAGAGGGAGTGATAGTACTGCTCTCTAAACATCTGCCTTCTGGCAGAAATGGGCTGTGACATTCACCTGCATCTTTTTAAAACACTTAAAGGAATGGTGTGAGTGAGGAAAAGTTCAGTGAAAGGAGAAAGGAGAGGTCCCAGTTTGTTTGTCTTTAAAGATAAATTTTAAAATATATATAAACTTTCTCTAAAAAGATCACATTTTACTAAAATTTAACTTTAACCACATGAAACAATGTACATTTAAATACATTTAGGCTGTGTGTATGAAAATGTAATTTAAAGGTATAATTTTAATTTTGCTAACTGTTTATTACCATTACATTCAGTGTTATATGGGAATTACAATTTATGAGTAACATTAGTATCAAAAACATTGCTTAAGATTCTTTATGGTGTGGAATAGGAATAGAATCCTTATTATGGTCATAGACCAGCACAGATAAAAAAGGGGAATACAGAATAAAAGAAGGTAAAAACACTGTTTAAAAGCAGTATTTAAAGTATCCTTTCAGATTCCAAGATAGCAAGACAAGATTGGTACTAGTTTGCTGTGGAGATGATTGCCTGGTGAATTTTAACTGCAGCTGCACAAAATCTGGCAACACTATGGACGTTATCACATGGGGGAATCTGTAGGTTATCCCACACGAATCTCAAAATAACCCCGCACTTGGGCCTGACGATTTCACACAACGTCGCACAGAAAGTGGACAGAAAGTGGTATTATCTGAGATCTTTTTAATTTTGGGAGTTTAGAGGAAATGCATTTGCAAAATTACAGTAATTGCGCATTTACTTTAATCTGAAAAGCAAATACGCATGGACAATTCTCTTTTAAAACCTGGAGGAGGGCCAAGAGGAGGAGGAGGAGGAGAGGCCTCCAGGGAGGGAGAGTCCCAGGCTCCTCCTCAGTGCCATGCAAAGAAGGGAAAGGGAAGGCAGCCCAGGAGAGGGAAGTTTGGGATGGAGGAGAAGTTTGGCATTTGGGATGGAGGGAAAAGGAAGGGAAAGAAGGATTCCCTCACAGCAGCTGTGGGTGGATGTGGGTGCAAGTGTGGGGTGTGCTTGTGGAGCAACTTGGAGCTCCATCTCACCATGATGTTCTGCCCTGCAGGTCCTACAAAGGGGAAAGGCTTATGGGGGGGGGGCATGGGAGCTACCTCCAGTTTCCCCCTCTCCTGGGCATCATCCAAGGCTCTGGCTCTCCCCAGGGAACACCCAGCCCTTCCTTCCTTCCTTCCCTTTCCTCCTCCTCCTCCTTCTCTACCAGCTCTGCCTGTGATCCTACCCTCCTTACCCATCTCCCCAGCAGCTGACAGCCTCTAATGCCAGGAAAGGAGAGAGAGAAAAGGGAGGGTGAGCCATGCCAATCCCTCCCTTGCCTCAGCTTGCCTTGCCTTGCCTTTCCAGCCTCCTCCTCCTCCTCTGCTCTCTTGAGAGGTCCTAACCCCAACGGAAGGGGGTTAGGACCTGTGCAGGAGGAAATGACCCCAAATGGAGGACAGTCTGACATTTCCTCCTGGGAAATGCAGGACCTGCCCTGGAAAAGGAGGAGTCTTGTCGCAAAACACACCCATTTCCAGTACATGTACGGGTTCTTTTCACTTGTGTATGAAAGTTAAAAACATATTTTTTTCACTTTTAACTTAATTCTGTTATTACTGTAATTACGTGTGAAAAGCTTTTGCACAATTAAGTTCTATTTTCACTTTCTTTTCGGAATGCTTCATTTCCACTTTATTATCTCTTTAACAACGAAACTGGCCCACATGTGATAACGTCCTATATGTTTTATTAGGGTTGATATCTGAAAGCAACAGAGAAATATAAAATTGACTGGTATGTCCTTGGTATTTATGCAATAAAGATGAAATAAGGTTGAGGCAGGTGTCCCTGTAGTATGAGCAATGGAGTAGTATATGCTCTGTTGTCTCTATTTAGCCAGAGTCACATGGACATAGGGCCTTTGCAGACTGCCAGAAATAGTGCACATTAAATTGAGGCACTGCCCTGGCTCAATGCTAGGGAATCATGGGAACTGTAGTTTATTGTGGCACCAGAGCTCTCTGACAGAGAAGGCTCAATGTCCCAGAAAAAAATACAGTTCCCATGACTCCCTAGCACTGAGCCAGGGCAGTGCCTCAATTTAATGTGCACTATTTCTGGCAGTCTGCAAAGGCCCCTAGTCTGTCTGAAAAGGGAATCTTCTTACAGTGGCCTTCAAGGACAGCTGAGGAAGGTCATGACATTTTGACAAAGTAAAGACTTTCCAGTGTATGGTGTAGTATGGAAAGAGGTCCATGGGGGATGCTGATGCCATGAGTTACCAAACTGGGTGATACTAATTCTAGTGACACCACTGCACTTATCCTTCTGAAATGTTTAATGCTGTTTTTCCCCCACTTGTCACCAGCCTATCCCCCCTTCTTTTAGGCCCCTTTTGATTATTGTAGGTCCATCAGCCATTTTAGGCCCCTTTTGATTATAGGCTCAGCAGCCAATTTAGGCCCAGTGGCCATTTTATATTGCTGCACCTGCAGCCATTTTGCTCATAAGCCCAGTGACTATTTTATATTCCTGCACTTATATAGTCCTGTGTCCTTGTGGAGAGTCTTATACAACATAAGAGGGTACCAGGTCTGCAATAGCAAACTGACATCACTGGTTTAGAGCGAATTGCCATGCTAAGCTGGGTTAGGCTGGATGGTTTTTGGATGGGAGTCCACCAATAAATACAAGTGCTTTCAGCTTTTTATTTGTCAGCCTGGAAGCAGCTGTCACAGTATCAGTGACAATCTGTTAGTCTGTTCATGTTTAAATCACTTTGTAACTTTTGCTGGGTTTTGCCATCACACAATGCTTTCTGGGTTATTCTCAATATTTCATAGACATTTGAAGATCATTCATTGGCTTAATTGTGGTGATTTTACTTTTAATATTGTCAACCTTAGTTTTTTATTGTGGTTATTAATTAGTTAGTTACCTGAAGCTAACTTTCCTAACAAAGGAAAAGGGTGTAACAAGGGCAAAGGTCCAGCCCCAA
The DNA here is from genome assembly GCA_026167975.1 of Phrynosoma blainvillii. Lineage (NCBI taxonomy): Eukaryota > Metazoa > Chordata > Lepidosauria > Squamata > Phrynosomatidae > Phrynosoma > Phrynosoma blainvillii. The sequence continues at coordinate 246,601,246 of JANUYF010000001.1, read as the reverse complement.
AGGTTCGTAAACATCCTTTAGTTGAGCCCTTTGCCAGTGGGAGAAATGTTCTCCAGGATTCAGGCCCTGGAGAAAGTACATGGGATGTCTGCTAGGACTATTCCTCAATATTCTCAACCCCCTTACATTGCTTATAAGCTTGCTAGATACAAACAGTTATTTAACAAGATGAAATCTTGTATCACTGTTTTGGAACAGGAATGTGCTCAGGTTGCTGCACAGGTGTCCATGTCATTGGGTGCTAAGGCCATGGCACAACTGGACACAGATGTCACACCTCTACCAACTGTGGTTCCACCTCCATCAGGTGAGTCGAGCACCTTATACAGCACTCCTGTTGCAGGATACTCGTGGCCATGGAGGGTGCCTGGTTATTCACAGCAACAAAATCATTCATTTCCAAAGGAAGGGACAGCTGTACCACCAGTGACACAAGCCCTCCAGTGGCCACTAGCACCACCTGCTTGGGGAATGTGGCCTGGCTATTCCATGACACCCCCTTACTCACCTCTGCCAACCTGTGACTTAATCCAACAAGGGTCCCAAGCCAAGCAGGGCTACATCACAGTAGCACACTCTGCCATTCCCTATGGTGAGTTGTCCCTTCCTCTAGGGGATCACCTTCTCCAGTCTACCATAGATAAGGTACTCAGGGGTGAATATGTAGATGTCTTTTTTCCTACTCTACCGGGAGATGGCAAAGAAAGATAAGGAGGAGTTTGATGATAAACCTAAGGAGGCTTTAAAATGGCAAAAGGTTGAATGTAATTTTGCTAACTGGTTGAATGGGTTCTTTATGTATGCAGGTGTTATTGCTAAGACACAGCCCATGTGTGCAGTGGCCTTGATTCAATACATGGATATTATACACCAGGCTTATGTTGACTACTCTGGGCCTGCTTGGCTACTATATGATGAGGCTTTCTGTATGCATGCAGCTATTTACCCTACTTAATATTGGGATCTTTTGCACACACAACTCTGGATGCAACTAATGACACCACTGTACCCCATGCAAGGCGATTGTACATATAGTGGACATTTGGTCCACAAATCTGGTAGCACTTCATCTGCCAAGAAGCAGGATAATTCTGCTAAGTCCTAAAAGCTTCTGTGTTGTGAATTTAGCTTTCAGGGATTATGCAACCTTAAGGTCTGCAAGTATAAACATGAGTGTTCGGTCTATAAAGGGCCACACCTTTCAGAATTGTATCAGAGAGAGGGGGCAATCAGGTGCTAATAAAGAATGCCAATACAATAACAAGGGGGAGGTGTCCTTCCATCTTCAAAAGGGCCCCAGCCCAATTAAAATATGGATACTGAGGCATCTTTTGTCCTCATACCCTAACCGTGAAGTGGCCCAGCATTTGTTACAAGGTTTTTGTAATGGTTTTCACATCCCATTTCAGGGAGTGTGTCACCCATTCTTATCTAATAATCTTAAGTCTATTATAGGCATGGAGCACATTGTTAGGGCAAAGATCATAAAAGAGGTTTCTGAGGGTCATGTTGTTGGTCCATTTCTAGTTCCCCCAGTTAGCAACTTAAGGCATAGTACCCAAGAAAGCCCCAGGAGAATACTACATCATCTATCACTTGTCCTACCCCCACAGGTCATCGGCCAATGATGCCATCCCTCATGAATTATGTTCTGTTAGGTACATGTCATTTGACAAGGTGGCTAGGTTAGTTCGCAGCTATGGTTTGGAGGTTGAACTTGCCAAGTGCAATATCAAGTCTGCATTCTATCTCTTACCAGTCCACTCATCAGATTTTGAATTGTTGGGTTTTCAGTTCAATGGCCATTTATGGGTTGCTTGATTTCATGTGCTGCTTTCAAAACATTTAGCACTTTTTTAGAGTGGGGCCCTTAGGGAAAGAACTGGTATTTGTCATGTGGTGCACTATCTGGATGATTTCTTATTCATTGGTCAGTCAGGTTCCAGTCACTGTTCTTTTTTATTGAGAGAGATTGAAGCCCTTGCTCTTGAGCTGGGTGTGCCACTAACCCCTGAGAAGACTGAATGACCCTCCACTCAATTGGAATTTTGGGAATTACTATTGATATGATTAATCAACTTTTTATGCTTTCAGAGGATAAAGTTTCTAGCTTGTTGCAGTGCCTTCAGCACTTTTAGACCCAATGAAAGGATATGCTACACGATTTTCAAGAGATCATTGGTCACTTGAATTTTGCCTATAAGGTAGTTGCCCTGGGCAGAGCACTTTTATGGCATCTGTATGATGCAGTTAGTGGAGTTCATAGGCCACACCACAGTATTCAGCTTACATCTGGTATCAAGGATGATCTGGAGGTTTGGATACAATTTTTGAATGGATTTAATGGGAATTCCTTTTAGTGAGAAGAACTTAAGCTTAAAGATGCTTTGCAAATAGTGTCTGAGGCTGCAGGATCAGTGGGATTTGGGGTGTTCTTTAGTGGGAAATGGTGTGCACAGGTGTGGCCTGACGATTGGGATCGTTCAGGATTTACCACTGATTTGACCTTTCTTGATTTTTTTCCAATTTTGGTGGCTGTGACAATAAGGGCTGAGGAGTTGTTGAGCTCTTCAGTCCATTTTTGGTGTGACAACCTTGCCACTATGCGTGTTATTAACTCATTAACCTCCAAATCTCAAGAGGTTATGTGCCTTGCCTAGGCTTTTTACTCTTCAATGTCTATGCTTTAACATTTTGTTTACAGCACGACACATGCCAGGGATTGATAATACTATTCCAGATACTCTTTCCCATAAACAGATGGAATGTTTCAAGATACTAGTGCTGGAAGCAGCACTGATGCCAGAACTGATGCCAAAATATCCGTGGAGCCTTGGCAATCTGAGGTAGCAAGAACACTGAGTTTGTCCATTGCACTATCCACCAGGTAGAGCTACCTAGGGGCTTTAAAAGAATTTTTTCACTTTAGGGCTAGACACACTTTAACTAACCTCTTACCTCCACCTGTGCTGCATTTACTACACTATTGTGTGTACCTACATGGTAGAGGATTGACTCCTCCTTCTATTCAGCTGCGCCTTTCAATGATTGCATTTTGGCTGAAATTACAAGGGGTCTACAACACAACAGTTGACTTTTGCATCAGAAAAGTGCTTGAGGGCTGGACTAGGGAGAGGGGTACAGTAGTGGATGCTAGGATAAAGCTTTCTCCAGATATATTGAAAGGTTTACTCCAAGTATGGTCTGATATTTGCATATCACCATATGAGGGTCTACTATTTCATGTCATCTCCTTGATGGTGTTCTTTGGGGCATTAAGAATAAGTGAATTGTTTTTGTTCTCCAAATGAGATGCATCTCAAAAGGCTTTATATTTTGCTGATCTCCAGGTTCCACCCAGTCTGTTACACTGTTAATCTGTTCTTCCAAAACTGACCAACAAGGCAAGGATTCGACCATTCCACTTGAATTAGCTGCGGACCCTCACATCTGCCCAGTTCGAGCATTCCTCGACTACATACATGTGAGAAGACACAGTGCAGGTCCTCTGTTTATTCACCAGGATGCTTCACCACTAACTAAATATCAATTCTGGAGTATTGCTTCTACAGTGCTAGCTGCACTTGGTCTCACAAATGCATAGTTTGCCATGCACTCTTTTCGCATAGGTGCTGCTTCGACTGCTGCTGTGCTTGGATTTCACTCTCCAGCTATCAAGTGAATTTGCCAATGGAAGTCCTCTGCTTATCAGAAATACGTTTGGAACGTTCATTGTTAACATGTTTTTCTTCTTTTTCAGATCACAGCTGGTGCCCAAGGAGACATTGAGTGCTGGTGTGTGGCCACAGCATAATCTGTTGGGCAGCCTGACAAGACAAGTTGAGCCACTTCAGATCCCATCTTGGATTGAGTGACATTGGTCAGTTTCAATGACTCAGCAAGTGTGGGCTGCATTGGCATGGCCTGTTGCTGTTGTTATTTAAGGAGCACCATGGGCTTCCTCCCCAAGTTGTGGTTATTCATTTAGGGGGTAAATGCTAAAAGAGATTGCTTTGGCCTTGCAAGCAAAGCAAGATTTTAAAACGATCAAGCAGCAGTGGCCCCAGGATGAGCTGGTGTGGTCGGCGATGCTACCACATCAGGTATGGAGGGGTGAGGGTGACCCTCATTGCCTGAATAAAGCTGATGGCAGGCTAATTCTGAGATTTGCTATGTTTTGGAGAGTGGTTTGGGTCACTTTTTACCACATTCGCAATTCATATTTCAAAGGGCCAAGCTTTATCAAGAAGATGGAGTTCACCTGTCTGAACTGGACAATTATACTTTCTTAACGGACCTACAACAGGGCATTAAGGGGTTTTTTGATGCCTTGGTGGGAGATAGGGGCTAAGGAGATGCTTGTCCCGTATCTTTGGCATGATTTGAAAGAAATTTGGATTTCGGTGAGTGCCTGGGACACTGTTTGGGTGGAAGGGAGGTCTACAGAACCACTTCTTTAGGTCTTGGGACCTGGGGAAAGAGACACCTCTTGGGACTGCATGGAGGATAAGCCCCACTTTTTAATTCTTGGGCATTGGGAGAGGGACTTTCATGTTAGTCTTCCTGATGTGGCCCAGCAATAGATAGCCCAGCTTTTGGGTTACTGTTGGGCTCAGGTGCTACCGCCCAGGGGAGGCTGCAGAGGTGGTTTCAGAGATAGACCACTGGCTGTAGCTGCTCCCATCCTTGGCTATTTCCCCACCTGGCTTTCAGTTCCATTAAGAAATTAAGAAATAGATCAAGTTAATAAATGACCCTGTTTGAACCCACATCCTTTTTCTTGTCTCATTATTCCTGGGGTGGGTGGGCAAAACAAGTCATATTATTTTTTTATTTTTTTTAGCTTGGCAACTATAGTCATTGGGAAGCACATACCTAAAATTTGCCTGGGAATAGCTCTGAACTGGACTGACTCTGGAATTGATTCCAGCTAATATCCCATTTTTAAAGTGCAAAACTGGGTCTCAACCAAATCTTGTTGCCAAAACACATTTTTCCAATGTGGAAAGATATTTTCAAAAAGCATCTGCTGATTGTTATTAGAACAAGATAATCTGCTACAAGCTGATGAATTTATTTAATGTTTATAGGTAGATGTGGGAATTGAAGCCAACATGCATTATTAATTTGCTATTTAGGCCATACTAATGTTCAGCAACATAATTACAAGCCAATTATTCTCCATCATTGTTCTACACCTGTCCTGTGATGAAATGTGAACAAGCCCACAAATTTCTATTCCATTTTTAAAATAAGGAAGCACTTAGCTTCAATATGAAGTTGAAGGCTTTCATGACCGGCATCCATAGGTTTTTGTGGGCTTTTCGGGATGTGAGACTGTGTTCTGGAAGAATTTGTTCCTGATGTTTTACCTGCATCTGTGGCTGGCATCTTCAGAGAATGGTGGCATGGAAGTGAGTGGGGTATATATATACTGTGTGACCTTTGGTTGAGAGGATGTGATTTGCATGTTAATCTGTGTATTGTTTTGTTGTCGAATGGCAAGGCCTCAGGGTCAAGTTCATTTTGGCATGGTCCACAAAAACTATCAGGTCAGAATGCACAGGGAAGCCATTGAAATCCACAAACACCTGGACAACCTCAACAGGAAAGAAGAAACCCCTAAAATAAACAAAGCTGGGCTGCCAGCCCTGAAAGACAACAAAATCAAGACCCAGCATGTGCAAATGAAAACCACTCAGAATCAGGGGTTTTCCCAGCAGACAATGGATCATTAATTAATTGGACACAATGACTCCTTGTGTATCCTCCCATCCTGAGGCCTTGCCATTCAACAACAGAACAACAAACATATTAACATGTAAAGCACCTTCTCTCAACCAAAGGTCACACAGTATATCTATATCTATATCTATATCTATATCTATATCTATCTAACTATCCCACTCACCTCCATGCCACCATACTCTGAAGATGCCAGCCACAGATGCAGGGAAAACATCAGGAAAAAATTCTTCTAGAACACAGCTTCACAGTCCAAAAAGTGCACAAAAACCCACTAAGCTTCAGTTTGACAACTAATGGCCTTTGCAGACTGCCAGAAATAGTGCAAATTGAGTGCACTTTAACTGCCCTGACTCAGTGCTGGGGAATCATGGGAACTGTAGTTTATGGCACCAGTGCTCTCTGACTGAGAAGGCTCAATGTCTCAGAAAAAACTACAGTTCCCATGATTCCCTAGCACTGAGCCAGGGCAGTTAAAGTGGATTCAATTTGCACTAATTCTAGCAGTCTGCAAATGCCCTATGTTTTTGTACTAAATGAAGTTAAATCATCAACAACTACACTAAAGAGCAAATTTTAAAATGTCCTGAACAAGAATTATTCTTTTGATTTAGGGCCAGAATGTCAGGGATGATGGGAGTTGTAGCTCTTCACCTCTGGCTCTAACTCACCACCTTGTTATGCAGCAGAGCTGACCAGCTTTGATCAGTGGTTGATGCTTCTTTCCCAAGCAGCAGAGTTTCAGAGAATAGGCTGAAGACCCTGACAAACTCTCCAAGCCTTCTCACTCTTCTTCCTGAGATGTCTCCAAACTTCTCCAGGATTCTTCTGGCTCTTGTATCTTCCCTCAAGACACCAGACAACTCAGTAGTCTTATATAAAAGATCTACTTTATTCTACTATATACATAAGTACTATATGCCCTACAAATCACAATCTCTACACTTCACAATATCTCCAAAACTACTCCACAATACACCACACTGTACATTAGCAAACATTGCAATTTATAGCCATTGTTAGACACCACCCACCAGTCAGTTTCCACCCAGTGGGCGTGTACATACATCTTGATTGGTCCACATAGATCATCCCATACCTAAGACCAACCCAAGTGTTTCATCACTTTACCTTGACCACTTAATGAGTCTCAGGTGTTTGCAATCTATCACAGGTGTTCTCAATATACCTTCTATAACTTTGTCCTTGGCTCTCAAGGCTTCTTAATTATATTATCTTTTTCACCTGTGTATCTTCCTGATTGCTCCTGCTTAGTCACTTTGACATTCACATACATATTTTTATTTCTATTACTGTATATCCCATGTTGCTTTTTCCTTAACACAGAATGCAGTTCATAGCGGCATTATATTATTACCTAAAATGGCTTCTTGGATGTCTTTCTTTTTCTCCTTGAAAATGGGGATGCAAATCTTGGCTTATTTCATTGCTACATGCAATGCAAACCAAATCATTCCAAAATTTTGCTTCCTCCTGGGTGAGACTACAAAAGGGTTTGTGGAGGAAGAGGGGTTGTTGTTGTGTGCCTTCAAGTCATTCTTGACTTATGGCAACACTAGGGTAATCATGGCATTTTCTTGGCAAGATATGTTCAGATTAAGTTTGCCATTTTGGTACTTTTGTGAAAGATTCATTTGTGGGAGGGGAATCACCTTTGAAAATCTTAATTTTGCTCAAAATATTTTCTCTTCTGAGCAAAGTGCTGGGTATTTGTACAAATTTTTGTTTAAATGATTTTTTGGCAAATAGGTCCCCATGTGTTCTGTCCCTCCTCCAAAAATTCATAGCTGTTGGTTACTTTTTCAACAGGGTGTGTCAGTGGGTTGAGATACCTTTTCTCATTGCAGATGAGAAAATTTGCAAAGATTTTTTACATTTCTGCTTTAAAATGCTGTGCCATGCTAAGAAAACAAGGGGGTGAAGCAGATGGGTGGCTTGGAGTGGACTGGCTGCTCCGGCCACAGTCAGCCCCTGAGCAGCCCAGGACTGCAGGAACTAGATGGCCTGCTCCTGAAGTGGCCCAAATAGCCTATCAGCAAGGAGCAGATTAAAACTACTTTTCCTAGCAGCTTCAGGCTGCCTAATTGCCCTCAGAGTGATTTTTGGCCACTCCAGGGGCAAGTGTCATGTAAACATCACAACCCTGAAGCAGGTGGAAGCCAGTCTATTTGGTCCATCTGTTTCGGGCCATTGTCACTTTGTGTGTGGTTATCCAAAGAATTATCTGTTTCTGTGAGGGGACACTAATTCTATATCATTCACCATAGCATAAATATCCAGCAGTAGAAACACATTATGCAGCCCCTATGCTGAATACCAAAGTAGCATAATGTGTGTGGATCAATGGTTAATGTATCTGGTTAACAAGACCTTGCACAGTTGCAATGCACAAAAGTAATACATAGAGGAAAAAACACATGCACATTTTACTCTGTGTGCTTTAATGCAGTACCACATGTGCAACTGTTCTAAAAACACCCCTCCACTCATGCTGCCATCAACTGGATACGACTGTTGTACTTTAACTAGATAGGACTGTTGTACCTTTTTTAAAAAATCACTGCAACTTATATTTGTGTATGCCACTAGTGGGGTGCCAGCCAGTGTTACAAAGTCATATTGTGGGACATGTGATGCAATGGAGAGAATGGAGAATATACTACAGTCACTACAATTTTCTGAGAGGGGCACATATCTCTTACCACGTGCATTTTGACTGTAATGGGGCAGGATTCTGTTTGCCTTTCCACAAGGCTGAGCCATCATAGTGTAGTGATTTTAAGCACAGGACTAAGACCTGAAACAGGTGGGCCAAAAGGAGCAGCTTCTGGCCACTTTGGGGACATGGCATCCTGATGACGCATGCCCCTGAAGTGCCCAGAAGCCACTCTGAGGCCACCAAAGTTGGCCCATAGCCACCAAGAAAAGGAGCAGCAAAAAAACAAACAAAAAACATTAAAAATCCTCCTGTAATAAGTTCTCTTTAACTTATTAAGGTGGCGATAAGTCAGAAATCACTTGAAAATAAATATCAGTAACAATACTCCTAAAACATTCTTAAACACAATTGTTGTTCATTTAAATTCAAATGCCTTTTCACCTTCAAATCCACACTGTTCTGTCAAGGATATAAATCAAAAATTCATACAGATTGACATTACGTGCTTCTGACAGTGGAGTTTAACTTTAGGTGAATTTTACTCTATAAACAGTATTAAATTTAGGGGAGAGAACAGTCCACAGAAAGCAGAACTTAATCATTTGGCCAATTACAAAGGCAAGGCAAGGCAAGGCTCCTCTTATATGATTAGAGTAGCTCATTTTAAAATATCCTTCAAAAATTCTTCAAATGCATTTTACTTTCTGTAAGATACTCCCAATGAAGTGTTTTTATTGAAATCTTTGCTCTTTGTTACTTCCTAAAGTCCCCTTTCCTTTCTAGTTCCTTCACTACTGCTCACCAAAAAAAAACCCTAAAGGAATGACCTTTAACTCACCAGAAAAAAAGAGATACCGGTAATTTCCTAATTCTTATTTCTATCAAAGTAAAGCCATTTACAATCTTGAATCTTTTTTACCTCTCACTCCACTGCAAAGGGTAGAAAAAGTGGGTGGGGAGAGGGAGAAACAAGGATTGTTTGAGAACATTGTTTCTTGGCATAATGTATCAAATAAAATGCAGGATTTATTTTGCACTACTAATGGCTGCTTGGTATAGAATAAATGATCTGCATGATTATTTTATTAATTGTTATTTCAGTGTCCAAATGGTGCTTCACTGGGAAATAATTGCTTCAAATTATTCGACTGGCTTCTCTTTTGCTTGTAATCATCATACTTAAACTTTTCATTCTCATCTCCAAAAGGGAAGCAATAGTGCCTGTTCATTGCTCTCCCCTACTGTCATTGTACTGGTTATAGCACTCACTTTCTCTTTCACTCCACCTCTTCTTCTGCTATATGTTGGTATTCTTCATTTCCATATAATCCATAGAAGGCAACTGATTGTTTTCCTTATTAATTTACAGAGATTTGTACTCTGCTTTTCAACTAAAAAAAAAAAAAAAAAGCTTCAAGAGGACCTAAAGTTTACATACACACACACACACACCAAGCTGTGTCTTGCCTCCTCATTCTCTATCTACCCACAATATATATGACCTGATGAAGACAAGAAGAATCATGCTGGATCAGACCAAAGGCCTATCTAATCCAGAATACTATTCCCAGAGTCACTAACATATGGCCTGTTGGAATTTCTCTCTTACTGTTTGTTCCATAGCCATTAGCAACTAGTAGAAATATATTGCCTCTGACGAATAAGGTATTGTGTTGTACATATATTGTTAAAAAAAAGTTGTGTTTATTCAAGAAGGTTATATATGCTTGGGATCTTTTCTGGGTCCTAAAGTAAGAGTCTTTAACTCCAAAGTGTTTGCAATCACAATGTAAAAGAAGATGAAAGGGGAGCTAGTGAAATGGCCACATGGCATTCTACTTATTAGTAAAACACTCTAGTCACCCACTATCCCTCACTTTATGGGCTAGATACCAATGTACATGTTCTGAGTTTTCTGGGCCCACTTGGATATGGATTGTTCACTGGGACTCACCTGTCACCATTATGTGTTACCAGCAAATCAGTTCCTGAGCCCAATATTCAAGATACTTTGCAGGCCCATTTCATTGGGGAATGGGATGTCCCGCACTGAGCCCACCTTAAAGTGGATCCTGCCCAATGCCTGCAGTTCCCCCCCCCCAAGACATGCCATAATAAACAGAAGAAAACAAACCAGTTTCTGGGCAGCCATTTTGAGTGGGGTTTTTTTGCGGGGGGTGCTCAGAAGAAGAGAGAGAGAGACTTGCCTCCAGAATAAGGTAGCATCCAGGAGTTCTCTGTAGAGTTAGAAACCCAGTTGATTGAGCTCACTGACAGAGCCTGGTGAAAAGACCAAGAGACAGGGGCCCTTTATGTGGGTCTTTACCAGGGGACTCTTTGAGGGAGAAGCCCACAGTCCTATTTCAGTGCTTGCTTAAGATTTCTCAATATGGACACTGAGGGAATTGCTGCAGTCACCTGCAACACTTTTGGGATGTTTGTCTTCTTGCCAAGAGATGTGGGGAACTTCACCTGCACCAAGTGCAAGTTCGTAGCCCCTCTGGAAGAGAAAGTCAAGCAGCTGGAGGCCCAGGTAGCTACACTTCAGCATATTAGGGAGCAAGAGGTTTTCCTCAACAGAGCAGAATGAACGGTCATGGACGGGGATCATACAGAGGAAGTTGTTGAGGAGGAGGTCACTTCATGCACACAGGAGGTGGACACCTGGAAGAATGTCATACACAGATGTAGGGAAACCAGGGATCATTTTGGGAGCTTGCAACTACAGAATCATTTTGAAGCTCTCTCCCTTATCAGGAATGAAGAGGAAGAGCAGCAGAGACAGTCCTCAGGGACATTGCAGGGGACCACAAGAGTACCACCGCAAGGAACAGCCACTGCTAAGTCTTGGAGGAGGCATGTGGTGCTGGTTGGGGATTCCTTGTTGAGGAGTACAGAACCAGTGATTTGTGGGCCTGACAAGATGTCCCAGGAGGTGTGTTGTCTTCCTGGGGCAAAAGTCCATGATGTGATAGTGAGTCTGAGAAGATATGTCAAGCCTATTGACCATTACCCTTTCTTCTTGGTCCATGTGGGAACCAATGATACTGCAAGGCATAGTCTTCAGACTATCAGAAGGGATTATAAGGCATTGGGTAGGAAGCTGAAAGAGTTGGACGCATAGGTTGTTAACTCATCTCTTCTCCCAGTTGAAGGGCATGGTCCAGGAAGGGAGAGGAAGATAGGAGATGTGAATAACTTTCTGTAGATGGTGCCACCAAGAATGATTTGGATTCTTGGATCATGGGCTACAGTTCCATGAGGGTGGACTTCTAGCAAGAGATGGGTTGCATCTCACACCAGTTGGCTGAAGCATTTTTGCCAATAGTCTTTTATTATTATTATTATTATTATTATTATTATTATTATTAAAATAAAAAACATTATTAATTAACATTAAACTAATACATGCAACATAACATACATAACCTCATAACATAACAAAACATACATACATAACTTCCTCCCATCCATAAGCTCAATAATATTTTCTAAAATTTCCAATTACTCAACGTTTTCCCTTGAGAGCTGATATAAAAAGAAAAGTTAACACTTATCAATATATCTTTTTTTAAACAGGAAGAACAAAATTATATAGATAGATAGATAGATATCCATATGCAAACATTATAACTACAACCATGCTATAATCAGCATCGATTTACAAAAATATTTTATTCCCCCTTCTATCTTCTTGTACCTTTTACCCTTTTTTGATTCTTACAAAAACATTGAGTTCCTACAAAAACTGTTACTACCCTTTCTCATTTAACACTCTACCCTCTTTCTTTCTTACTTTCTAAATACTTCTCTTTCTGTGACCTTTCAATTATTTCCTCTCCTCTTCCTGTTCTGCTCATCCTTCTCCTATTTCCTTCTACCACTAATACGGCTCTCCTCTTATGAACTCTTCTCTTCTACCTCCTTCCTCTCACCTCATCTCCACTCTCAGCAGTCTGCTTACTCCTACTTTCTCACATTCTCTTATGTTCTATATCACTTAGGGCAGGGGTAGGCAACCTTTCCCCTTTAAGGGCCGAGGGACTTCGGTTCCCAGAATCCCAGGAGCTATTGGCCAACATGGGACTATTGGCCAACATGGCTGAGGCTTCTGGGAGCTGAAATCCCTCGGCCCTTAAAGGGGAAAGGTTGCCTACCCCTGACTTAGGGCCTAAGCAGACTGCTAGAAATAGTGCACATTAAATTGAGGCACTGCCCTGGCTCAGTGCTAGGGAATCATGGGAACTGTAATTTATTGTGGCACCAGAGCTCTCTGACAGAGAAGGCTCAAAGTCCCAGAAAAAAATACAATTCCCATGACTCCCTAGCACTGAGCCAGGTCAGTGCCTCAATTTAAAGTGCACTATTTCTGGCAGTCTGCAAAGGCCCTTACTCTCTCCTTCTTCACCTTCTTCATGCAATCATTCTCTCACTGACTTCCTTCCCATTGAGCAACAGTTTGGAGTTCAATTTTGTTGATTTCCTGTAATATTTTCTTTGTTGAAGCTTGTCCTTTTCTTTTCTACTAAGTTCCATCTTCACATTATTAAATGTCCCAGCTTGCTCTATACATAATTCACATTATTTATTAACTAGTTTCTCTCATCATTTATTCTTATCACTTGTATCTTACCATTTTGGGTTTTTTTAAAATCTCCTATTTTTCCTTACAATCCTTCTCCCCTTCACCCATCAGTAAAAGTACCCATGTCTTCCTATCCTTTATTTCTATTCATAAAGATAAATCTAGTTTAGCTATTTTCCCCCATCTTCTCTCTTGCCCATTGCACATAATTGAATAAAATGTGGAAGGCAGGAGGCAGGAGGGAGATTAAATGAAGCAAATTATCTACGGTTTTGTGGCTGGTGGGTGCTTAAGCTCACTGAGCTGGGCCAGGCAGGAAATTGTCCAAGTGACTCTGTAGAAGACTTATTTGGGGCTAGTAATTGTCCAGGTCCCAGGATCTTCCCACTCCAGCAGTGCATGCTTACTATGCTATCAAGTCAACCTGAACTTTTCCCCCTCCCCTTACCACCTGTAGGATGCAATTAGAAGTCTGTGTTCAGCACTGTTTGTTTGTTGTCCTCCCTTTTGCTTGTTTTATCAGGTGCAGTGGTCTCTTTGGTATTTCATTTCAGTAGTATCCACCAAGACTGGTAGTTTTTGACAGATTTTTCCTCCAAGAATTTTTTTGATGTGACCTTCCCTATATTCTGTGGTTCAAATTCCATTATTTAACTATGCACCATTACCTCAAAGTTAATTCAAGTACTAGTGAAGGCAACCCAATGTGTACATTCCATGATGCCCTCCACATATATTTTTTCTGTATAATAATAACTGAATGTTGCATTAATTATATCCCTTCATTATGTTAATAGTACAGTGGTGTAGATAGTCATCTTCCACAGTTGCTCCATTGACTGTCTGCTCTGCATCTCCCATATGACATGTCATTCCATTGCTCAATCCCGTGAAGAGTATTTTAAAAATGAATTATACAGGATATGGGCAAGCACTGACAAGTCAGCCAATGCCTGGTGTTCATGTAGAATAAGAGCAACATTGGACTGTCATCTGATATGTCTCCTGGACTAATGATCTATCTCAGATGCTGAAGTGTCCGTGCCTCAACTGGGGGTCAGAATCCTCATAGATGAACCACAAGAGCTGCAGATCTGTTTTAGACTTTTTCCACTTCCACAGTCTCATTCCATCTGTGCCAAGATAACATCCAGCCAGCAGAGAGAGCCAGTAAGACTAGTCTGGATGTTCATATATTATAACATTCACAGGGCACCCCAACTGGCCATATCTCCTAGATCTAACATTGCCCATTATTGGTTTCTCCTATATGAGACAGAAATGACAATCATGTGGTCCTCCAGATGTTGGACTGAAAGTTTCAGCAGCTCTAGCCAGTATAGTCAAAAGTGAGGAGTGCTGGGAGCGGCAGTCTAACAACATCTGGAGGGCCTCATGATTCCCAATGTGCAAGAAGAGGTGTTGGAAACTTCTTATATCAAATCACTTTCTATGAAGAGCATAGTTTGGTATAAAAGCACAAGTTACCAGACTTGGTTCTTTACTTAACCTATCTGGTTTTGTGCTTTTCTCTTATACATCAGTTCAACAAGCAATTTCACTGCAACCCACAATACAAAGCACATTTTCTACACTGTTTCAGGATGTCTCACTTGTGAATTAATTATGCGGTCATAGATCAATAAAGCAAGCACATTGTATAATTGAAATGAACAAGGACTACACAGCAACTTAATGAGTAAACGCTGAATTCACTATAGAGAGGCTGAACCAAAAACTATTTCAGGAGGTTCCCAGATTTCATGGTTTTCATTGAAATGAGGAACATAAACAAGCCATCTTCATCCTTACTAAAGAAAAGATACACAAGGTTTGACCATCCATATCCCCCAAACTATTCTGTATACTCACATTCATTGCATCATTACATCATCAATTAAGAAAGGCTATAGTTTCAGTGATGCAAAATAGGGTGTGGATATGTAAGTGGATGGAGGCTTTCCCATGTGCATCCAAATGTGAAAGTCAGGGATGTGTGTATGAGGAGGAAATTTCATGGCTGCAGAGATTTTACCCAAATCTCAACACAAGGCAAGCCATATGCCCCCTACCTCAAAATACCCTGCTTTCCAGGGATGGCTTTCCCTATCTACAAAAAAATATTATTTAGAAGTGCCAACATGTAGAAATACCAATCTAGAAATTTAGTGTTGGTTCCCTTTGTGAGGCTAACACCTACACAGCAAGCATGAAAGGACAAGCAGATTTATCACAAACACATGAACAACCCATCCAATGCTACAACTTTTAGTAATTAATAGAACAGCAGGTTTATGTTTTGCAAGACTCTGCACTTTATAGAATTATGCAAAAAATACTTGCTGAAATGAGAACATTTTGTAGATGACTTCTCTCCCCCCCCCCCCCCCCACATGCTTGGAATTTAATTCAGAAGACTTTTATCATATCAAAAGATAGAACCCTTAGTTAACATGATGCATTTGGTTTTCTGAGATGCACCAGAAGAAACCATAAGTGAAATAAAAGAATTCTTGAAACAATAGTTGGATTAAAATGGGTTGGATAGATTAGTATTTGGTTGCCAAAAGATGCATATCCAACTAGGCCTTTGGTTCTTGGGTACAAATATAACTGGGTCAAGACCAGTTTGTTTAAAATATATTTTGATAAACGATGGACTCAAGTTCTTATGGAGCCATAGCAGACTAAGCAATTAGATGCCATTTGCAACTATCAACAAGGATTTTTTAAAAAAAATATATCATAAGTATTGGCAGCAGTGACTTCAGTGACAGTTATTAAAACTCTTCCCAGATGACATTTTCCACTTGTTGTCAAAAGCAATTAAATAAAATATTTGTTATCATAAAAGTATCTACCTTGCTGTAAGAGAACAGAAAAGGGGCTTAGGGAGTGAGATGTAAATTAAGATTGATTTGCTGTTTACTCACATATTTCTCCAGAAGAACCATCAACATGCGACAAGTAAATGAAATTCTCCAAGCTCTGCTATTTGATCTCCTATGACTGCTGACAACCATCAGAACATAATCAAGGCAAGAAAATATTCCTCCTCTGAAAGTATTTTGAATACTTATGATATATATCATCCCATTGCTTTCATTGTTTTGCCCAAGGATGGCCAATTTCTATATCACTGTGGGCCATTCTCTTCACCATATAATAACCTGAGTGATGGAACTATAAACACAGGCCTCACAAAAGACTATGAACTGTAATAGAGTGATTTTAATTAGCTTATCATGGTGATGATGTATCAAGTGATTATATGGATGTGTAAATGACTCATCACCAGAAAGTAAATTTACATAGATCCTTGCATCACATTTTGCCATAAAAATAAAGATAAAAAATATTCAATTTGCTGACAATCAAAGGGAAAACTTGTTAATATACAACATTAACATTCAGAACTTGGAAAAATCCTTTCAAGCAGATGAAATATAATGATGTGCTGAAACCATCCAACAGCTGAGCAGTGGTAGGGTGAAACCTAACCACTGTTCTGAAATAAATGGCTTCAGTATGCCTTAATACATTTCTTCTTCTTCTTCTTCTTCTTCAAATGAGTTTCCCATGCAATGCTTGTGAAATTTAGGGGGAGAAACTCACAGAAATATATCTGGAAAACACAATACCTTTAATTCTTGAAACTGTTTCTGCCTGGAGCTTTTCTTGTGATCTCTGCACATCAGTATGCTGTAACTGCACAATGCCAACTTTATTAAAATTTACTGAAGTGAATAAACCCACAAGAGTTTTTGTTGTTTTCCTCAACAGTGCACATGGAAAACCCTAAACTGAATTGTATATAATTTTGTGTGAAATACTTTGGATTTTGTTTAACCTTTATAGAGATAGTACTCTAAAAAAGGAATATCATTGCTTAAGTTGTCAAGACAGTCACATAATAAATTAGTCTTGGCTAATAAAAATATATGACAATTCCAACAAACAGCAAATTACAGTACCCCACATCAGATTTCTAAAACCAGTAGTTACCCCCCCCCCCAAAAAAGTTCTTTCCAGATGTCTCTTTCTAAGAACATCCAGCTGGTTATTCCCCTTCATAGATGCACACACCTTAGCTGGGAAGAGAGAAGTATTGCTGGTTTGATTCTTCTATTCAGAACTTTCCAGGAGCTGGTTTACACAAGTCTCTTTTAAGCACAATGTTGTGATTTTTTGGCAATCTTGCATTGATGATTATTTGTCTCCACTTTTCCTGTGACCTTTCTCATCTGTCTGTATCAAAGCAAATACCTTTGCCCAAACCAGCACCATCGTGAGCCAAATTGACTCACTTTCAGGTATTGTTTGTGAATTATTGTCCTCTAAACATGCAGTGAAACTCATTTTTGTTAGTATTTGTTTTTCAAGCTGTCTATCAAATGATGTGCTCCAATGCACTTGGAGCCTTGTTCTGTTGTTACTGATTGCTACTGTTGTTATGTGACCACTCTTGTGTGTCGATCCTGTGTGTGGAACAGAATGACTTGATGAAAGGATTGTTGTGCTATTTTTTCCTCCTATCCTTTCACAATCCATGATTGCTACTCATAAGGCACTCATTTCCCAGCACAGAAGTTGAGCATTTCTGCTTCATGCACTGGAAAGGAAGAGAAGGAGAAAGAGTGAGAGGGCCAGGAATTTGGAGGATTCCTGACCCCCATCTCACTCCCTTTGTGTTGGGGTGTATGAAGCACTTTTTTCTCCACTAGTTGCAAGGATGACTCAATTTCCCACACAGGTTTACCCAACTAGTAAGGATTGGTGGGAATGCTTTGTGATGACTACATGGTCTGATGAGAGATGGCAGAGGAACATCAGAATGCCCAGATTTATCTTCAACAAGCTTGTAGAAGTCCTTCAGCTGGAGACTGCAAAGCAGGACACATGTAAGTAGTGGGCCATCCCTGTGGAGAAAAGAGTCACCATTGCACTATGACTTCTTGCCCATCACTGCTCCTATCATTCAGCTTCTAACCAGTTTGGATTTGGCTGACCCACCATTGCTAAAATATTTGTTAAAGTGGTTCTCATAACAGAGATGTTTTTTTTTCCATGAGATTATATTCCTTGTAAGGTATGCACAAAATATGTTAATACTGGTTTTGTTTCCTTTTGGATTTCACCTCATTCACATGCTCATCTGTTCCTCAGTTTAGCATTTTTCCTATTTTTATGGCTATATCATGTTTAAAGCATAATGGGAAATGGTAATAATTGCTAATCCATCATACTGGTGGGTGTGGGTGTGGGTGCATCTTCATGATTTTGAGGTTTATGTCCCCTTGCCACTGTTTTCCTATTTCAGATAATGGATGGTTTCAATGAACCTGGATTCCCACAGGTGTTTGGAGCAGTTGATGGTTGCCACTGTGAAATTGTCTCCCCTGTGCATCAAGGGGGAGAGTTCATCAATAGGAAAAAGGGCTATTCCATCCTTCTGCAGGAGAATGTGATCATAAAGGTCATTTTGTGGGCACTGAAATTGGCTGGAGTGGTATAAATCATGGTACTAGGGTCATACAGAACTCAACAATCTATGAGACCATGGAGGCAGGGTTATTTGCGCTAGGAAACCCTACTATTACATTATGTGTGAGGCAGATTGGGCCACTCATGCTATCTGACAGTGTCTATCCAATTTGGAAATGGTTGATGAAGCCTTACCAGGATACAGTAACTCCACAGCAGTTTTCAACAAGGACCTCAGTTATGCAAGAAACATTGTGGCATGGGCATTTGGGTGATTGAAGGCATGTTGGAAGTGCCTCACAGCCCCCCTGGAGTTTGATAAGGAAAATGTCCCATCAGTCATTTCTTCCTGTGCTATTCTTCATACCATATGTGAAAAAGCAGGGCAGGTACTGGATGAGAATCCTCACAGGGTCTGCTATTACATGGTGGACAGTTTGGGCATTCATCTTATTAACAATGAGGATCAAAAGAAAAAAAAGAGGGACAATTAATCAGGAATACATTGTCTGATTATTTCTGGCATGTACACAATGTATTTGTTCATTTCCTTCACATGCTCTTATGTTTTATTGTAGATAAAATCACCTGAACTGTTCTTATAGAATATTAAATTTCATATTATAGGTTTTCAATGAATCAGGAAGGGTTGCACTTAATGATGTTATGGAAAACATAAATGCCTGTGCTGTTGACCTGTAATAAAAACTGTTCATTGCATTACATACTTTTATATTAACTAGTGTTGTATCATCATTTTTTCCCCACATAAGTTAAAATGAATTCAACAATACCCACTCTCTTCTCTGCTTGCATCATAACATTGTTAGACTCTGCTAGGTGGCCTTGACATTTGTAGACAAGGTTTTAACTTTTCCTGTGAGTTTTGCATTGTGTCTGTTATCATCCTTTGGTCCTTTTTTTACATGGTTTCCACCCCACCTCTACCAAACAAATGCCAAGATTTTTATTTCCAATAATTTATTTGGTAAAAAACATTATCATAAAACAGAGTTTTGCTGAACAACAACAACAACAAAAACCCAAACAAACAACCTTCTTGTAGTTTCATAATTTTCTGATATCATTTGGTTTCCTCTAGATTGGTATTTCTACATGATTTATGAAAATACCCCATTCCCCCAATTACTCTAACTTCTCCTAAAAGAGATGCTAAAAGTCACGTTGTTCTGTGCCCCTGTAACTGCCAAAAGATTTGTTACAGTACTGTATCATAACTTCCCTACCAGACTAATTGTTTTCAAAAAAGTTAAATTGCTGTTTGCAATTGGTTATAAGAACAGACCTATATCCAGAAAAGTGATTCAGTGTATTTAAAGAATTCTGCTTTTGTTGTCAGACAGTTGCAATGGCAGCACAGGGAGTGATGTGTAGAATTACCTACTGGTGATCCCAGGAAACCAACCTTTTCTTGGATCTCTTGGTGCAGCAGGCTGGTGCTGCCCACCAAATAATCAGATTGAGCAACAGCCATAACTGTGATTTTTAAAATTTCAAATGGGTTTAATTGGACACCACTTCAGTGTCAAACTAAAAATTTAAGACACTGAAAGCATACACCATCAGCCTCTATGTTCTGACAAACTTTGTGCCATGTGGGAGACTGCCAGGTGTCCCAGTGGGAGGGACAGGAGACCAGCAGGTACACAATAATTCAGTATGACTTTTCCATCATTGTACTCTCCCCTCATATATTCCTGCATTATGACATGTTCCTCCCTCTGTAAGCCTCCCACCATTTTCACAGAGTACTATCAATGAGGTAAACAGGAACACCTCCCAGGAGTCTTCATCTGCAGAGGAGGAGCAAGCAGCTGGAGAGTATCCTTTATTCACAACTAACAGAAATCTGTTAGTATAATTTATTTTAAAAAACAAATAAAAATAAAACA
The DNA here is from genome assembly GCA_026167975.1 of Phrynosoma blainvillii. NCBI lineage: Eukaryota > Metazoa > Chordata > Lepidosauria > Squamata > Phrynosomatidae > Phrynosoma > Phrynosoma blainvillii. Next base: position 246,580,839 of record JANUYF010000001.1, on the reverse strand, counting down.
GTAGTTCCTAATTGTATTATCCAACTTCATATACTTTCAGAGGGCAGAGATATCCCTGGTGTCCTGCAATGACAAGCATTCTAACAACTGGTAGACAAGGTGAAAATGAAAGCAATGCTTTAGCAAATTTCTAATTGATGCATTTGTGTGTGTCTTTGATATGTGCACCTTTGTAATACCAGTTGTACAACCACAAATGTTATGGACAATATTTTTGAAAGGTTTCAAGGGGAGGGGTATGCAATCATCAGTATTTTAGCATGATGTATAGATAAACCTGATCTTTAATTTTCAATAGCAGTATGGTAGTGTACAACCAGAGGCTTAGTCTCCAACGAAATTTAACAATCATCAAACCCATTACCTAAATTATGAATAATCTTCACTGTAAACATTTTCTTAGATGTACAGAGAAAACTATGCTATGGAGATGGAATAGAGGGTATGCTTTGAATTGCACCACAGGAACAGAATATTTTAGGGATCTGCAGTGGCTTTTAACCTTTGCTGGTTAAAACGCTGTCTCTGTTGATTGCAAGATTGGCAGGTTGGCAGTTCGAGACCCAGATGCTGCATGATGGGGTGAGCTCCCATCACTAGTCCCAGCTTCTGCCAACCTAGCAATTCAAAAGTATAGAAAAGTGCAAGTAGATAAATTGATACCACTTTGATGAGAAGGTAAACAGCGTTCTGTGCAATCATGATGGCCACATGATCACAGAGTAGACTCTGACAATGCTGGCTCTTTGGCTTAGTAATGGAGATGAGCACCGCCCCCTACGGTTGGACATGACTTGACAACCTTGTCATCAGGGAATACCTTTACCTATTTTACCTTTATCTAACAGAATGTTTAATGGTGCAGAACCTGTTTTCCTTTCCCTCTTCACCTTTCTGTCCCTTGTTCCCCCCTTCAACGAACCCGTTGTTTCCCCAAAACCCAATCAAAGGAAAGTTGTAATTTTTTCTATTTTGTATATCCATAATGTTAAAAGGTTTATCTTTTTAACATATTAAAAAAAAGAATTCAAACATTTCTGTTGTCAGACTTCCCTTTGCTAGCAATGTGCACTGTAATTTATTGTGGCACCAGAGCTCTCTGACAGAGAAGGCTCAATGTCCCAGAAAAAAATACAATTCCCATGACTCCCTAGCACTGAGCCAGGGCAATGCCTCAATTTAATGTGCACTATTTCTGGCAGTCTGCAAAGGCCCGTAGATGGTAGGATACATAGGTACCATTCAATGAGTTAATGGTATAGGTTTCTGGATTTTTCCCTCAAGGAAGCATTCTTCACTGCTAGTGGAAACAGGCCACATGGGGTGGTATGCTGTCCACTCCTTTTCCTCCCTTTCTTATTCACATTACTGCTGAATGGCACATTTTCATCAGGGGACAGTTTGGTGTTCCTATTAATTATATGAAGACCTAATAGTACCTTCCTCTTGAGATTTGTTCTGGGAAGTGATATGTTGTATCAGAGTAACCAAAAGGGCTGTCTGCTGCTCAGTACACTTAGCTATGTGATCCCTGTCCTTGTGTCTTATTTCATCTTCCTTCTTCATCCTGGATGGTAGAGTGCTGCATAATTTTCTCTGTGTGGTCCCCAAACTCCTTCACTTCTCTTGAGCAAGACATTCTCCAGGATTCATTGTTTTTGGATTGTCTAGGGTAGCACCTAAAGATAAGAATTTTATCAACAAGATCAATATTTTGGTGGCAGTCATGGAGCTGCTGTTGAACCTTCTCCTCTCCACACAACCCAAGGACATCCATCATTTCTTCATGTTTCCATGAAATTCCTCTGCCACCTTGGCATGAAATCTGGGTTTCAACCATTGCTGCCAGTGGCAACAGAGGAAAATCAAACAACAAAAAAAGAGAGATTCGGACGAGCCTTTAAAAGGGGGTATATGGGGGAGCAGTCTAAAAGAGACATAGTAAACAGGTTATTTGAATGACCATGGGCCTTTGCAGACTGCTAGAAATAATGCAAATTGAGTCCACTTTAACTGCCCTAGCTCAGTGCTAGGGAATCATGGGAATTGTATTTTTTTTTTTCTGAGACATCGAGCCTTCTCTGTCAGAGAGCTCTGGTGCCACAATAAACTACAGTTTGCATGATTCCCTAGCACTGAGTCAGGGCAGTTAAAGTGGACTCAATTTACACTGTTTCTGGCAGTCTGCTTTGTTCCCATATCTTCCTTTATGAGCCCACTAGAATGATGAGATAATCCAGAGAGGCCCTTCTCTCTGATCCACCACCCTCTCAGGACCATTTGGAGGGAGACAACCTTCTTGGTGACTACTCAAAGGCCCTGGAACTCCCTCCCTAGAAAGGTCAGGTTGGCCCCATCTCTGCTCTCCTTTTGGCAGCAGATAAAACCTTTCTTGTGCTGTCAGGCTTTTTCAAACTGCTGTCAAGTTGGGCTATAAATGCTGTGTAATTCAGATTCTAAGGTGTTTGTTTGTTTGTTTGTTTGTTTGTTTTTAGGTTGTAGCTAAAAGCCATTTATTGTATAAATAAATTTTATTATTAAAAAAAAATAAAAAATAAAAAATAAAGTATATTATTTATATAAGATTTTAAGGTTTGTAAAGATTTTTAAATACATTTAAAATTTTGATGTATAATTGTTTAAACTTTTTTTTTAGTAACTTTATTAATAAGTAAAAAAAAAAGACACATTGACTAACATCACAAACAACACAAACAAACAGTATTACAATGTTACAACACAGAAGATCAAGAAAAACCAACAAAAAAGAAAAAGAAAGAGAAAAAGAAAAAACATTTTCAAATTGTTTTTTTTTTAAATGCTCATACATTTTTATGTTTTGGTATTGTTTTTAAATTGTATTCTTTTTAAATTGCTGTCCACTGCCTTCAGTCCTTATATTGGGAGAAAGACAAGATATAAGTAAATAAAATTATAATAAAAGTACCGTAATAATAAAATGAACTAGAAGTGATGGGCAGAATGCCAGGAAAAAAACAGTGGGCAAAGGCACCATGGAACAAAAGAAAACACATTTCAAAATAATGCTTTGCCAACACAAGAAGAGGGAGATAATTTGCTGGCAGGAAAGATGACATGAAAATTCTCCTAAAATGACCTCCCACATAAGAGCCATTCAGATCACAACCCATACATGTGATAATGCACAATCTTCCATATACTATGATAGAAATTGCAGTAAGTGAAACTCTGGGTTATGAGGACTTCCCACCCCCCCAAAAACCCACACAGATGCAGTCAAATCATGTATGAATAGATTCAATTCTACACACATTCTACCAGGATAATTTTCATCATATAGACTATAAATCAATCTTGTAACCATGAGCTCCTGTTAAAGATTTCATTTGTATATATCAGGGTATTAGCATCCTTTTGTCAAAGAAACAAAGAGGTCAAAGAAACTAGGAGAAGTTGTAGAATCTAGGAGAGGTGAGAAATGTGTGCCCTTCAGATGTTGAACTGTAACTCCAGTGAATCCTAACCAGTATTGGCTATGAAGAGGAATCTTGAAAACTCCAGGTTAACAATATAAGGTGAATTATAAAATCCCTGTCTTAATTTAAAGCCACAGTGGTAGGAATATTAACAGAAACCAGACACCAAACTCTAGACTAAGAGTGGAATTATGCAGCCCTACATATTGTGTTGGACAGCAGCTCTCAGCAGCCAATGGTGAGGAACACAGGAAGCTGAAATCTAATAACTTCTGGAGGATCACATTATTCCCAATCTGTCTTAGAACAATAGACACGCTTACTGGTATAGACTTCCCTCCTTTAATGCTAAAGAATGTACAGCATCAAGTAATATAGTGTCAGCATGGGCCAGAATACTCCAGGAACAGCATGGATTATTCTGGCCCTGCAGCTGCCCTTACATTCCCCCCCCCCCCCATTACCTGGCCATTCTGGTGTGGTGGTGGGTGACTATTTGCATGTTTATTCAGCTGTATCACCCACCGCCAATGGCAGCAGTGCACATTGGTCTCTCTGAAGCCAAAAACAAGACACCCAGCATTGATCACATTGTTGGGCACCTTGTTTTGGCCTCAGAGGAAGTGGCTCATGCCAGTGGAGTCATGCAGCACAATAAGGGGCATTGTAAACAGCCACCTACCATCATTCCAGATTTTAGATTTTCTTGGAAGAACCAGAGCAAAAGGTGAGTTAGCAGTAATGGACTTGATGAGGAAAAACAGACTGAGACTGAATCCAGACAAAACGGAGGTACTAACAGTTACGGGCCCGAAACCAGGTCTGGGGATACAACTTCCAGTCCTGGATGGAGTCACACTCTCCTCCAAGGACTGTGTTCGCAGTCTGGGGGTACTCCTAGATTTGTCGCTTCACATGACTAATCAGGTGAATGCGACGGTCAGGAGTGCCTGTTATCAGCTTCGGCTGATACGCCAGCTGTGCCCTTTCCTGGTAATTAGGGATCTTGAAACTGTGGTACATGCTTTGGTAACCTCTCATCTCGATTTCTGTAACACGCTCTACATGGGGCTACCCTTGTACTTAACCCGGAAACTTCAATTAGTTCAGAACATGGCAGCCAGGTTGGTTATCAGTATCTCTAAGAGAGAGCACATAACACCTGTGCTTAAATCTCTCCACTGGCTGCCTATTAGTTTCCAGGCACAGTACAAGGTGTTGGTTATGACCTTTAAAGCCCTACATGGCTTGGGTCCAACTTATCTCCGGGACTGTCTCCTTCCATATGACCCTCCCCGCGTATTTCAGTCCTCTTGAAGGAATCTACTACAGCCGATAAAAACTAGGCTGTCGGCGACCTCCCAGAGGGCCTTCTCTGCCGTTGCTCCCAGATTATGGAATGGCCTGCCGGACGAGATCCGTCTCATTACCACTCTAGACAGCTTTTAAAAAGCTGTCAAGATGGATCTCTTCCAGCAGGCCTTCCTTGGCTAGCTTTCCTAGCCCTAGGATTCAGCCACCAGCCCTCGGAGCTGCCATTGCTGCATTATTCCTTTTGTATGACTAGGTTTTATTCTATCCTCTGTTTTAAAATTGACTAGTTTAATACTTTTTTAAGGGGTGGGTGGGTTAGGGAATTGTTGTATTATGGATGTTTTTAATTTGTAAGCTGCCCTGATTGCGCTGCAGAGGGGCGGGATAAAAATAAATTTTATTGTTGTTGTTGTTGTTGTTGTTGTTATTTTAATCCATGTTAAGGATGGTATAATATAGATTCAGTGCTGAGCTGGCCATACATCACCCAGGAAGTTCACTCCAGAAACAGGGATTGGACCCTGCATCATCTGGATTGATCACTGGAGGATGGAGGGAGGATGTGTTATTTGGCCCATGCAGACATGGCCTAAGTTTGATAGGAGAGCTCAAGTGCCTCTATAACAGACATGAAGCTATGACTAAAATGCAACTTTTCGATCTCCTCCTGTTCATCTTGTGGTCCCATCACATTTCCTCTTGCTTTGCCTACTAGTGCCATACAGCAGCAAGCAAACTGAGTGGCAATGTGATGTGAAGGAAGTTTGTGATTGGAAAAAAAAAAAAAACAGTGGGAGAAGTTGATTTGTTCTTAAGAGCCCCAGGGTTGTGAAAGAGGCAGAAGGTTAATCTAATTGGAACTCACCAAGCTTAAAGTGGATTTTAGTGATTCCCAGTGAAATTCCATATGAGTTTACTCTAAATTAAGCCCCACTGAATTCCATTTTCAGAAAAGTGTGTGTACCATTGCAGCCTTAGAATACCTTTCACCTTCAGAATAAGAAAAATAAACACAAGAGTCTTAATGAAAATGTATCAAAATAATGTGCTCACTGGAATGGATAATTGGGATAAGAATTGTAAAGCTAATGTTGTGTGCTAAATTGTAAAATACATTGTAAAACTGTATGCCGGAATTGCTACAAAGATATATTAATCTTTTTTTAACTAATAAAGTAGACACCAAAAGTTGCAACTATGCTACTAATCCTTCAGGACTGGCACTATTATTAAGCAGAATGAGGCAGAGGGAGAGGTGTTGAAAGAAAGAGCTATATCTGCCACAGAACATGCCATACATTTAGTGACCTATGGCAAAATGGTATAAACAAAACTCTACTAGTACTTGTAGCTCTAAACCAGCACTCCTATGCTCATTTATTTGTAAATAGAACCCACTGGATTTGTAATTGGTTGACCTGCCGAACCCAAAAGGTGCTCAGCAATGGCTCCATCTTGGAGAGAAGTGACCATTGGGTGCCACAGGGCTCTGTCCTGGGTCCAGTGCTATTCAATGTTTTTATTAGTGATTTGGATGAAAGAATAGAGGATATGCTTATGAAATTTGCAGATGGCACCAAATTAGGAGAAGTAGCTAATACCCCAGAGGACAGAATCAAAATTCAAAATTCAAGATTAGGAAGCTGGGCCAAAAACTAACAGAATGAATTTCAACAGAGAGAAATGTAAGGTACTGCACTTAGGCAGAAAAAATGAAATGCATAGATATAGGATGGAGGACACCTGACTTAACAAGACTGCATGTGAAAGGGATCTAGGAGCCATAGTAGATCACAAGTTGAACATGAATCAACAGTGTGATGCAGCAGCTAAAAAGGCTAATGTGATTCTAGGCTGTGTTAATAAAAGCATAGTGTCTAGATCAGGGGTAGGAAACCTTTTTGAGCCGGGGGCTGGGTTGCTGTCCCTCAGACAATTGGGAGGCTGAAGCACCAAAAATAAATAAATAAATAAATAAAAATTAAAAATTAAAAAAATATGCATGCACCATTTATTCACACTCAGCCCCAGAAAAGCCATGGCAAAACCCCTGTGGAGATTTTGCCAAGAAAACCCCAAGGACAAGTAATAACAACAAGCGGACTCGAAGTCTGCGAACAGGGAGGGACAGCTGTATACTGATGGTCAGTTGAACAATATATTGAAGAACTGGAATTAAAAACTTGTGATGGATAGGGCACCACTCCACCTGAAAAAAAGTTCAGTATGGATGTGATGCTGGATTCAACCTTGAGCCTGGATGCCTATCTTTGTGCAGCAGTCAGGAGTGCATTTGCACACTTGGAACTAGTACCAATTGCACTTTGTGTAGATGTCCATTTTCATCAGGCCTAGCCTGAAGAAGAAGAAGGCCCTCCCTCATCCACCATCATCTGGAGGTAGAGAAGGAAGGCCATCTCCATCGGGCCTAGCCTGAACAAGTAGAAAGGCCCTCCCTCTATCCACCATCATTGAGGGAGAGAAGGAAAGCCAGCTCCATCGAGCCAAGCCTGAACAAGTAGAAAGGCCCTCCCTCCCTCCACCATCATTGAGGGAGTGAAGGCAGGCCAACTCCATCGGGCCTAGCCTGAACAAGAAGAAAGGCCCTCCCTCTATCCACCATCATCTGGAGGGAGAGAAGGCAGGCCATCTCCATCAGCCGGGCCTAGCCTGAACAAGAAGAAGGGCCCTCCCTCCATCCACCATCATCTGGAGGGAGAGATGGCAGGCCATCTCCATCAGGCCTAGCCTGAATAAGAAGAAGGGTCTCCCTCCAGTCTATCTGCTTTGGTCCAGGCTTTAGAGGGAGAGAAGATCTGCTGGATTTATTCCCCTTCAACACCACCATTCCCTTTTCCTTTTGTGTCTTGTCTTTTTAGATTGCAAGCCTGAGGGCAGGGAACCGTCTAATTAATCCATTTGTAAGCCACTCTGATAGCCTTTTGGTTGAAGAGCGGGGTATAAATACATAATAATAATAATAATAATAATAATAATAATAATAATCAATATCATCATGGTGGGTGGTGGCAGCGGCTGGGGGTGGCAGCGGCGGTGGCAGCAGGACCAGCCTGGGGCTGGTCCAAAGGCCCCAGGGGGCTGCATCCAGCTCCCGGGCCTTAGGTTGCCTACCCCTGGTCTAGATCAAGGGAAGTAATAGTGCCACTGTATTCAGGAATATTGTGTTCAGTTCTGGGCACCACAATTCAAAAAGGAAGGTGACAAGCTGGAACATATCCAAAGGAGGGTGACCAAAATGATGAAGGGTAAGCAAAAGCAAAGCTTTTGCCCTATGAAGAGAGACTTAGGGAGCTGGGTATGTTTAGCCTGGACAAAAGAAGTATATTAGTTTTTGGATTTCTAGATAAGGGATACTCAACCTGTATTTACAATTCTAAGCTCCTGTTTTGAATGCTTACACTTCATGAATTTTTATGTTCTTTCATTTGTAAAATTCCACTTACAAAATGGACAATAAACTAAGCCTGAAATAATATTCACCCAAGGTCTGGGGCAGGCCTATACATCTTGCACATTGGTCTCTCTGAAGCCAAAAACAAGACACCTAGTGATAGAGTTCCAATTCTCTTCCTCTGAAACATCAGAAAGAGGAGCAGCATCCATTCAGGTAATGTATCTCCGTTAGAAGGCCTAAAATCTGTTCCATGCTAATTTCTTTATTTTTCAGTTCTTGTGTGCTTGTGTGCATGTATGTGTAGTGTGAATGTGTTCCCCTTAAATAAAATACAATTCATTGTGAGTTTGGGGGGTTGCAGACTGTCAGAAATAGTGTGAAGGGTTAGGGAATCATGGGGACTGTATTTTATTGTGGCACTAGGATTCTCTGACAAAGAAGGTTCAATGTCTCAGAAAAATAACAATTCCCATGATTCCCTAGCACTAACCCTAACCCTAAAAGTGGACTGAATTCACACTATTTTTGACAGTCTGCAACCCCCCTTTGTCTCTACAGTCTTCATTGTCTCTTCACCTCCATAAACATAGAGATAGATATCCAGCTGAATAACCCAGCCTTTATTGAGCTAATTAATTCCACTAACATGGTTACAATGTATATGTAAGTACCGGTATTATTTATATGTAAGTATATGTATGTATATGTAAGTATACATGTCTCATTAAGTAAATGTAAGTATATGTAAGTATTAAAGAAATCAAAAACATTTCTTATCCCAAATATTTTGGATAAGGAAGACTCAACCTGTAAAACAGAGTGTATCCAGACAGAAAACAAGCCACTAGTTAAGAACTATCATCAGTGCTATTATAAAACCGTCAGCCAAGTGACAACTATCCTGATATCTTCATTTCTTACAGAAAGGTGATGAAAAACCTACTTAAGAGGAAACTGGGTTGTTGTCATTATACAATGCTTCTGGGGGAGATATGGGGAAGTTTTAACAGTGCTGTAGAGACAAAGGCTTGCAGGAGAATTTCTCTGCAGTGCTGATCAAGCAGTAAGGATCAGACACTGAAGGAAAGAAAAAATCTAGAGACAAGGGAGCCATTCTCTTGTCTGTACAAATGGCCTGTTAGCTACTGTGCAATGAGTTTGATGTGTGGGCTCCTTAAATACCTTACAGTCAGGATAAGTAGCAGAATATCTTCCCCTATCTGTGTCCTTTTGGCCATTGAGATATTCAACAGAGGCCTTATTAGTTGTTCCATAGCCAATAAAATATCCCTAGGCAACATCACAAAATTGGACCTCCTCAATGGTGGCCCCATCCTTTCTCCCCAAAAAATCCCAGAGACATACACAGCACTCACATTTTAAATGCTTGCTGAAAATGTATTTATTCCCAGAAGTCAAGCATTCCCTCCCTGGTAATTATTTTCATCACTCTTTACAAGAAAAACCTCATTATTAGAACATTTTCAATTACAGATTGGGACTCCCTTATCTGAAATGCTTGCTTCAAGAGTATATAATAACTTTTACATCATCTAATAATAATAGTGACTTTAATTCACTATAAAGTAACTTAGCTTAGCGACTTATCTTAGTTGCATTGTTAACTTTTCATGGAGAGAACAGGAGAGGGAGCTTACTAGGAATTTGGAAGAATATCTATTTCTCACTATAAAGGAAAGGAAGACAAATAAATGCCTAATGGGATTATCTTTTATCTGTTGTTGGGTGGCTTTCATTTCATTTCATTTCATTTCATATTATATTGAAGAGCCATGGTAAATGCCTGTCTGCAGCCACTCACTCATAAACTACAAGGTTGCGAGTTCAGTACTAGCCAGGGCTCAGGCTAGACTCAGGCCTGCATCCTTCCAAGGTCGCTAAAATGAGTACCCAACTGTTGAGGGGCAATGAGCTTATAGCTGTAAACCGCTTAGACACCCCATAGCGTGGTATGAAGCAGTATATAAATGAAGCTGCTTTGCTTTTGCTTTATATCATCCTTCTTCCACTATGGGATCCAAGATGGTGCATAGCACAAATGAAAACTAAATACAACTAAAATGAAGACTTCAAAACAATTGCAGTGACATTACCAAATAAATCTTTCTTCTCAGTGAGAGCTGAGATAGGGAGACATTCAGGGTGCTCTTCCCTTCTGATTGGATCAAGAGGCAAAGAAACAGAATTTAAACAAACAAACAAACATTTACCCTTGGGCTCATTCCCACTATAAAATAATCCAGTGTGCGGATAACTTTGGTGATCAAACCTCTCTGTGGCCATTTACTTCTTTTTGTCATTCACACTGTCTGAGGGGGGAGAGGAAGAATGCCACAGAGAGACAATAATGACAGGGGGAGGAAGAGGAGGAAGGACATGACAGTGGGGGGGAGGAGGAAGAGGTGGCTCCTGCTCTGCCCCCTCCTGTTGGGGTGCCCTAAGGTGTGCCCATCACCTCACCAAAGCAAAGCAAAGCAGCTTCATTTATATACCGCTTCATATCACGCTATGGGATGTCTAAGTGGTTTACAACTGTGAGCTGATTGCCCCCCAACAAGCTGGGTACTCATTTTAGAGACCTCGGAAGGATGCAGGCCTGAGTCGAGCTTCAGCCCTGGCTGGTATTGAACTCGCAACCTTGTGGTTTATGAGTGAGTGGCTGCAGTACAGGCATTTAACCACTGCGCCATGAGGGCTGTTACCTGGTGCTCACCACCGCTGCTCACTGGAACCCTCCAGAAGACCCTCTCCATCCATGGCAGTGGCAGCAGTGGCACTTTGTCTCCCTCTCCTCCTCCTTGGCCTACCAGCTCTCTTGCAAGCCGACCTGGGGACTCCTTGCCTGGGCCCCACTTCGGCCCCAGAGATCACATCAGGAGAGGAAGAGGAAGAGGACAAGGCATCAGGGATGGAAGGAGGGAGGGAGGGGGGAGAGAGGACATGAAGAGAATGCCCCCCAAGAGAGACCCCCCAGAGGAACGGGCGAGGCTGAGACAGTTGAGCAGCTCTAATTCTTCTGAGGCAGCCGCCGGGCTAGAGAGATCCCACACCCGGCTTGCTCTCTCCAGGTCACTGTCCTCCATGACCACAGTGGCTCAAAACCAGGTCCCCAAAAGCAGGGCCCTGCTCTGCTAGGTGACGGCTTGTGAGGCCAAGGGAGTCCAGCTCACCATCCTCAACTTCAGACAAGATGCAAATCATATCCCTCATTCCCACTATTAGAACACCCCTCTGAATCGATTTTTTTTTTTTACAAAAGAACCACCAAAAAAACTGGTGTCTGAAAAAAGTGTTGTTGGTTTTGGATTTTTTTTTTTTTTTTTTTTTTTTTTTTTGTCTCTCTCTCTGTGTGTGTCTCACTTTAACATGACTCCAACTGAATACACTCGGGTCTGAAATGATTCCCAGTGTGGATGACACACATATAAATAAATCAGAAAATTGATTCATATCCTAGAGGGAATGAGCCCCTTCACACCCCAAATCACTTCCAATTTCAGGACCATTTGGTCATGTCCCCTCCATCTGAGACCTTTCAGCTCAGCACTTTCAGTTCAAAACCAGGTGGGAATGTATTAAAACAATAGGTGGGGACCTATTCCATTCTTAATAAATAAGATAATGAATGACAGTCATTTTAAATACTATCAAAGGTTAGGTTTATATTGGGTGCTTTTGATGGTTTCTTTCAACATAGAGCATGGTATTTTAATGTGCATAATAAGATTTGCTTCATTGTGCTTGATATGTTTAATTGTTTGAAAAGATGGTTTGTTTAATTATGTTTTAACTGTTTGGCCATCAGGTTTTTAGCTTATCTTGTATTAATGATTTGAATGCCACCTTGGATCCCATGGTAGGAAAAAGGCAACATATAAATTAAATAAATAAATATATAAAATGATGTACATTCTATAGGTGTACAAACAAGCAAACAACATTACAGATTCATAAACAACAACAAAACAACAACAGTAGGGTACAATGCAATGCAGTGGCAAAATAAAATAAAACTAATGTCTACAGCCAATGCAAAAAAAAAACAAAAACCCTAATCATGATGACTGTCAAATACACAATTTACAACAAAAGGTAAACATACACAAAGCGTAAGTTATGCCAAAAAGTCAACAAACTTAGAAAACAATCGGAAGAAAACTAACACAAGAGAAGTCAGCTCAGAACAGATAAATTCCAAAACAGTTTGCAAAACCACAGGCTGTAGTTTTTAAGCAACATAATCTAAAATGACTAACAGACCAGTTAAGCTACTGTATGTAGCTTAAAATTTTACACTCTCTGGCTACTTGCAGATTTGTTATTGGCAACCAGTCTGTGAATTCCTTATAAGAAAAACTAAAGTAGCTGGAATGCAATCTTAAACAGTGATGACAACTCCCAAAAACTTTGGTTTATGTATATTTGGTTGAGACTCTACCTTCTGTTATTGCAGGTACTTTCCATCATAGAATATCATAGAATGATAGAGTTGGAAGAGACCACAAGGGCCATCCAGTCCAACCCCATTCTGCCATGCAGGAACTCAAAATCAAAGCATCCCTGACAGATGGCCATCCAGCCTCTGTTTAAAGACTCCCAAGGAAGGAGATTCCACCACTCTTTGAGGGAGAGTGTTCCACTGTTGAGCAGCTCTTACTGTCAAGAAGTTCCTCCTACAGTTGAGGTGGAATCTCTTTTCCTGTAACTTGCATCCATTGTTCCATGTTCTAGTCTCTGAAGCAGCAGAAAACAAACTTGTTCCCTCCCTCTTCTAGATATGCTCTAATTTGTCAACATCCCTTTTGAATTGTGGTGCCCAGAACTGGACACAGTATTCCAGGTGAGGCCTGATCAAAGCAGAATAAAGTGGCACTATTACTTCCCTTGATCTATTCTAGACACTATACTTCTATTGATGCAGCCTAAAATCACATTGGCTTTTTTAGTTGCCACATCATACTGTTGACTCATGTTCAACTTGTGGTCTACTAGGACTCCTAGATCCTTTTCACAAATAGTCTCATTAAGCCAGGGATCCCCCATCCTATATCTGTTCATTTCATTTTTCTGCCCAAAATGCAGTACCTTACATTTATCCATGTTGAAATTCATTTTGTTAGCTTTGGCCCAGTTTTCTAATCTATTAAGGTCTTCTTGAATTTTGATCCTGTCCTCTGGGGTATTAGCTAATCCTCCTAATTTGGTGTCATCTGCAAATTTGATAAACATGCCTTTGCCCAGTGAAACTACCTCTGAAAAGAATTGAAAGATATAGCCATGTCAGTCTGTAGAATCAGTATGTAGAGAGATCTTGTAGCACCTCTGAGACTTTGAGAATTCTCTTCACCTATAGGCTAGTTTCCCATGCCAAACTGATCTTGCCACTTCATTTCCACCCACAAAGGCTAGTTCTAAATGTCTTTGTTCACAAATGACCATCATTAAAACTGGGCTTGCCACTTCATTTCCATACACAAAAGATTTTGAATTTGAATTGACATTCTCACATACCAACGGCATTTACAGTGGGCCCTTGTTATCCGCTAGGGTTTGGTTCCAGGATCCCTCGTAGATTCCAAAATCCATGGATGCTGAAGTCCCATTTAATACAATAGCATAGCAAAATGATGTCCCTTATATAAAATAGAAAATCAAGGTTTGCTATTTGGAATTTATACTTTTTTTTGAATATTTTCAAACCCTAGATGATTGAATCCATGGATGAAAAACCCGTGGACAAGGAGGGCTGACTGTTTATGTCTGTCCCTGGCTTCCACTGCACCATAATGCATGTGAGGAAGTAGATTTTAGTCTATGAAAGCTCATACTGCCAAATTCTTTCTTTCAGTTAGTCTCAAAGGTGCTACAAAATCTCTCTACTTACCTCTGAAAAGGTGTAATTGGTCATGGTTTAATCTTGCAGATTGGTTCAGTTAACAAACTCTAATCTCTACTAACTGGATTGTGTTTGCTTATTAGGAACAACTACTTTATACTTAACCACAGTAGTTAGTGAAATCAGTTTAGGTAAGAACATATTTCTTAGGCTGCTGCCACACTGCAAAATTAATGCAGTTTGACACCACTTTAACTGTCATTGTTCCATCCTATGGAGTCCCGGGTGGTCCATCCTATGGAGTCCTGGGATTTATAGTTTGTTGTACACCAGAGCCTTTTGACTGACAAGGCAAAATATTTCTACAAATCCCAGAATTCCATACCATTGTACCATGGCAGTCAAAGCAGTGTCAAACTGCATTAATTCTTCAGTGTAGATGCAGCCTTAATCTTATTCCAAGTACACAGAATATATTAATGTAAAATAAAAATAAATCTGCATTAGTAGTAAGCAAAAAGCTGAGGTAGTCCTGAGCTGATGTTTACCAGTAACTCCTAATGAGGTTGGTACTCTGCAGTCCTAGCATAAGATGAGCTGCAGAGATCATCTAATTTGCCTCCCAATCATCCCACATGGTCAGCATATGATCATGTAAACGACAGTAGCCCCTCTGTATCTGCCGACTTGCCATCCATGGATCACAGCATCTGTGGATGGCAAGCCCATGGGCGGTGGCAGAGGAGGAAGAGGAGGAAGAGGAAACAGCAGTGGAGGGAAGAGGAGAAAGAGGAGGAGGCAGAGGGGAAAATGACTTAGAGGGGATGCAGATGGTCAGCCCTGGGCCTCCCCAGGAAATGGAAGATCAAGGCCGAGACTGCCCGACGCGTCAGCCCCGATCCTCCCTTTTGCTGCCTCAGAAAGGAGCACCAAAATGACGCTCTTTTCAGAGGTGGCAAATAGGCTGCCCCAAGAACCGCCGCATGGCTCTTTTGCGCCTCTTCTGGCACAACGCCATAAGACGCTGTGCTGTGATGATCTCTTTGGCGTCGGGTTGGGGGTGCCTGGTGTGTGGCTGCTCCTCCCCTTCCCTGCCTCCTGTATTGGCCAAGAGAGAAGACGAGGAGGAGGAGGAACAGGAGGAAGCATCATGTTACCAGATGATGCTCCATTTTCTTGCTTTTTATAAATAATTCTCCCAAGAGGTATAATTAAAAAATGGGCAGGTACGTGTCTTTTGATAGAAGCTGTGTCTCTCTGAGGTTTTAAAATGACTGGTTTTGCAGCTGTTAATCATGTCTTCAGCCAAGAGGAAAGCAATAGTGAACCAACCTTCAAATCCAAAGCATTTTTTTTATCACATCATATTTTTTAGGGTTACATTCAGCCTAATGTGATCAGACTTCCAATGTGACATGAATAGTTTTTCACTCACCCCATGAAACTTCTATTTCTGTCCACATATAGGGGGGGGGGGGGTGGAGTAGCTCTAGTTCATAATAATAATCTACCCTTGAGCAGGATACCTGTTTGGAATACAGCCCACTTTGAGTGTATGTACCTGAACCTGAAGACCAGGGATAGCTTGGGGATTCTGCTAGTCTATCGATCACCCCATTGTTTAGCAGACTCCCTAACCGAGCTGACACAGCTGGTCTCAGAGCTGCTGCTGGAGTCCCCCAGACTTTTAGTTTTGGGGGACTTCAACATTCCGCTTGAGGCCAGTTTAACAGGTGTGGCTCAGGAGTTCATGGGGACCATGACAAACATGGGCCTATCCCAATTGGTCCTTGGGCCTACACACTGTGCAGGTCATGCACTCAATGCGGTCTTTAGTATGGAACAGGAATATCCGTGGACAGAGGTTATTAGTACCTCTGCATTGTCATGGACGGATCATTTCCTGGTGAAGACGGAACTTAGAGCCTACATCCGCCCCACCGGGGGGGGGGGGTGGACCCATTAGAATGGTCCGCCCTCAAAGGCTAGTGGAACCAATGGGATTCCAGAAAGCCTTAGAAGGTTTAATGGTTGGAATGCCGGTGATCCTGTCGATGCACTGGTTAATACTTGGAACACCGAGCTTACCAGAGCTATCGACATGATTGCTCCCAAGCGTCCTTGCCAATCCTCTTCAAACAGTAAGCCATGGTATACACCTGAGCTTAGGAAAATGAAGCGGTTTGGACAACGACTAGAGCGCAGATGGCAGAAGACTTGACTCTTATTCAACAGAACTCGCCATAGGAACTTTCTTTGGTCCTATCGGGAGGCAATACATGCAGTGCAGAGATCCTTCTCCTCTGCACGTATTGCGTCTGCAGAGTCTCGCCCAGCAGAGCTGTTTAGGGTGGTAAGGGAGCTGACGCAGGTTCCCCCTGTGCCAAATCCTTTACTTAACCCAATGACAGCCTGCTATGATGCGTTTAACAACTTCTTTGCAGATAAAATCTCGCAGGTAAGAGCCGACTTAGACGCCAGAGTTTTAAAAGAAACCATAGACGAGGTGTTCAGCAACTCCATCAATGTTATTATACTGGAGCAGCTCCAATCCGTGAGTACTGATGACATGGACAAGCTCCTTGGTAGTGTGAGGAAAACAGCCTGCCCTCTCAACCCTTGCCCATCATGGCTGGCCGTACGGGGGGGGGGGGGATACATTGCAGAAGTTCCTTGCGAACATCATCATTGCGTCCTTCAGGGAAGGACATATTCCATCTTGTGTGAAGGAGGCGGCTGTTAAGCCGCTTCTGAAAAAATATTTCCTGGACCCCCTGGATATGAATAATTATAAGGCAGTTTCTTTATTACCATTTTTGAGCAAGGTGATCGAGAGGGTGGTTGCTCTTCAACTCCAAGCTGTTTTGGATGAAACTGATTATCTAGACCCATTTCAAACTGGCTTCAGGACAGGCTTTGGGGTTGAGACTTCCATGGTTGCCTTGACCAACGATCTGTGTCTGGGCATCGACAGTGGTAGTGTGACCCTGTTGGTGCTCCTAGACCTCTCAGCGGTTTTTGATACGATAGATCACGGCATCCTCTTGGACCGCCTGAGGAAGTTAGGTATCGGAGGCACTGCTTTGCAGTGGTTCCGGTCCTTCCTCTCGGGTAGGTCTCAGAGGGTGCTGCTGAGGGACAGTAGCTCCAGTAAAAGGGAGCCCACCTGTGGGGTTCCACAGGGTGCTATTCTGTCCCTGATGTTATTCAACATCTATATGAAACCGCTGGGTGAGATTATATGGGGTTATGGAACTGGGTGCTATCAGTATGCTCACGACACCCAGATCTATTTCTCCGTGTCTCGTTTGTCGGCCTCAAATTCCAATGGCGTCTCTTCTCTCAATAAATGTCTTCGGGCAGTAATGGGCTGGATGAGGAAAAACAGATTGAAACTGAATCCAGACAAGACAGAGGTGCTCATGGTAGCGGCCCTGAAACTAAGAATTGGGTTGCAACCTCCAGTCCTGGACGGGGTCACACTCTCCTCCAGTGACTGTGTTCGCAGTCTGGGGGTGCTCCTTGACTCATCACTCCTGATGACAAATCAGGTAAATGCGGCAGTCAGGAGCACCTGTTATCAGCTTCAGCTGATATGCCAGCTGCACCCTATTCTGGAAGTAAGGGATCTTGAGACTGTTGTGCACGCGCTGGTAACCTCACATCTTGATTTCTGCAATGCGCTCTACATGGGGCTACCCTTGTGCTTGGTTTGGAAACTACAGCTAGTACAAAATATGGCAGCCAGATTAGTGTCTGGAACATCCAGGAGGGGCCATATTACCCTGGTTTTAAGCTCCCTCCACTGGCTGCCTATAAGTTTCCAGGCCAAGTACAAGGTGTTGGTTATCACCTTTAAAGCCCTAAATGGCTTGGGTCCAAACTATCTCAGGGACTGCCTTCTCCCTTATAATCCTCCCCACACACTCCGGTCCTCTGGGAGGAATTTGCTGCAGCCACAAAAAACTAGGCTTGCGGCTACCTCCCAGAGGGCTTTTTTGGTTGTCACCCCCAAACTATGGAATGGCCTGCCGGATGAGATCCGTCAATTGACATCTTTGGACAGCTTTAAAAAGGCTGTCAAGATGGATATCTTCCAGCAGGCCTTTCCAGGATAGATAACCCTGGCCTCAGGAAGCCCCTGGTTCTGGGGCTTCATCTGTTAATTAAGTACTGCCATCGCTTGCTGGGAATGGTTTTTAAATTTTGTTGTGTTATATGTTGTAGTTTTAACTTGGACTGATTTAATAATGTTTTAATGGGGGGAGAGTATCTGACTTGTTTGTACTATGTAATATTTTATTGTTGTTAGCTGCCCTGATTGATCTCAAAGGGACGGGATATAAATACATTTTTATTATTATTGTTGTTATTATTATTATTATTATTATTATTATTATTATTATTTAATTCCTGCTATTGCAGAAGAACTCCTTCCTGAAAGCCAGTGTGGTTTCAGAGCCAATAGGAGTACTACAGATATGGTATTTGCCCTTAGACAACTGCAAGAGAAATGTAGAGAGCAGAACAAGGGACTGTATGTAACATTTGTCGACCTCACCAAAGCCTTCGACACTGTGACTAGAAAAGGTCTATGGCAGATCCTGGAAAGACTAGGCTGTCCCCCCAAATTCCTCAAAATGATTATCTTGCTACGTGAGGGCCAGCATGGTCAAGTCAGATATGGCGATGCTCTTTCAGAGCCCTTTCTAATAACTAATGGAGTGAAGCAAGGTTGTGTTCTTGCTCCAACTTTATTTATAATCTTCTTCAGCATGATGCTCCAAAGGGCTACAGCAGAGCTCGAAGAAGAAGGTGGCATCTATATACATTACCATGTTGATGGTAGTTTGTTTAACTTAATCTGTCTGAGAGCTCGCACTAAGACTCTAAACTGTCTAGTCCATGAGCTGCTCTTCGCTGACGATGCTGCCCTTGTTGCCCACACAGAAGGAGCTCTGCAGTGCCTAACATCCTGCTTTGCAACAGCTGCAGAGCTGTTTGGGCTGGAAGTCAACCTGAAGAAAACGGAAGTTCTCTACCAGCCTGCACCACAGGACAAACACCACCATCCCCACATCGCTGTAAGCAAATCTGTGCTTAAGTCCATTCAGCAGTTCACCTACCTGGGAAGCATCATCTCCTCAGACGCCAGGATTAACAAAGAAATCGATCACAGATTAGCAAAGGCATATAGCGCATTTGGAAGACTTTACAAAAGAGTCTGGAGTAACAAACACCTGAGGCGAAGCACAAAAATCAGTGTGTATAGAGCCATTGTACTGTCTATTCTCCTTTACGGGTCTGAAACATGGGTCACCTATCGCCAAAACTTACGACTCCTCGAATGCTTTCATCAGTGCTGTATATGCACAATCCTAAATATACACTGGACTGACTATGTGACGAATGTTGCTGTCCTTGAGCAAGCAGGGATCACCAGCATTGAGGCCATGCTATTGAAAACACAACTGCGCTGGGCAGGGCACGTTTCTAGGATGGAGGACCATTGCCTCCCAAAAATAGTACTCTACAGTGAACTCGCCAAAGGTCAGTGTAAGAGGGGCTCTCCCAAAAAGCGATACAAGGACTCCCTAAAACAACATCTCAGGCTCGGCCAAATTGATCACCAACAATGGTCCACCCTGGCCTCACATCGGGAGGCATGGAGACGCACTATCCACAATGCTGCAGCCTTATTTGAGAAGTCATGCCGAACAAGTCTCGAAGAGAAACGACAACGCAGAAAGAATCACAACTCGGAAACATCACCCAAGGAGACCTTCTGCTGTGCTTTCTGCAACTGGACTTGTTTATCTTGGATTGGCCTTTTTAGTCATCAGCACACTTGCAGAAAGCGTGGGATGAGTCCTTCCTGAATTTTCGTTTGCGAAGAAAAGCCAGAGAGAGAGAGAGAGAGATTATAACGCAAAGTGGAAGGGGAAAATCCACCTCCTCCATCTTCTTCCCCCATTGTATTTTTAGCAACTTTGATGAGAGAAAGACAGATTAGAGGAAGACATTCCTCGACACTGAAAGAATTAGCTCAAGAAAGGATTCATAGTGAAATTAATTCATGTTTTCCCTTCCCTCATAAAATGTATTTGCTATTGCTATTACTAAGAGCTGTTCAACAGTGGAACACACTGCCTTGGATAGTGGTGGAATCTCTTTCTTTGGAGGTTTCTAAAACAGAGGGTGGATGGCCATATGTTGGGAGTGCTTTAATTTTGCCTTCTTGCATAGTAGGAGGTTGGACTAGATGGCCCTTGAGATCTCTTTGGATTCTATGAACCAAGCAAGGGTTGCAGTCCACAGAGGACTCAGGGGAAATTGGCCTCTTAATCTCACACAGTTGTCTATTCCTAAATTAAAAGAACAGTAACACAACAGATTGGTGTTCCAAATGTTGCTGGATTTCAGTTCTCATAAACCCCTGGGCAATAGTGGAAGATGATGAGAGTTGTAGTCCAACAACATCTGAAGAGCTGCAGATTTGCCAAAACTGCTTTAATTGTTAAGTCTGCCAATGGAAGCTTGCAGCCCTGGGCTAAGCTTTAACAATTCTCCATTTAGGAAGATGTGTGGTCTTGTCACAACACAAACTTGTGGCTGAAGCTGATTCAACTCATATCCCAGTAAGAGGAAATTCATGTGATATATATTCATTCCTCAGGTTAGAAAAGCCCAGGAGCTGTAGCTGTGTATGTAGTCTGTGATGTGTTCAGGGAGACCACAATCTGGATACGATGGCTAGATTTAGCTTTCAGCCTGCGGAAATCCATGTACCTCACTCAAGGGGTGATGGTGTATTAGCAGCTTAGTATGGGTCCTCTGTTAACATCCAATTGTATTTTTTATCCAGCCAGCTGTTTATGTGCAAATAAATGTTTCCTCTTCATTAAAACAAGTGATTCTAATATTTGTATCACAGCAAAGCTTTTTCAGCAAAAACAGTCAAGGAAGCTGCAGTGTTCCATTTGCTAGCCTTAAATGAACCAGAGTATGAAAAATATGGGCAAGTCTAATGAGATTAGGATGATCATATATAATCGTGCTCCCTAATCTTCTTTCATTGAAACTGTATGAGCAATGGCCACCAACCTCTGTGTCTTTCCTAGCAATTTGAATTATGTTTTTGAACCATTGGAGAATGAATTATGCCAATTATTTTTGCTTTCAGTCAATTGCTATCAAAATGGAAAACAAATCCATCTTGATATTAGAATGCTATTTAAACAAATATCTATTTGCATGTCAAACAAAACCAATGCATTTTATACTTCAGTTAAACCTCTTTTTAAAAAAAAGGTGATGGGATTTTAACTTATGATTGAATTTATTTAGATCTTAAGGTGATGAGGAACTGTTATCATTTTGTCCAACAACTTGGTTCATCAGTCCCAGCACCTCTTGAACTAGGAACCCTTCATCTCCTAGGGCTCAGAACTAGTGGGCAGGAAAAGAAAAACTCTTGGGCAAAAACTGGGACTCAAGTCAGCTTACAAATGAAAATGAGTAGAATAAATTGAAAAACATACAGAAGACCAACATAAAAATAGAATTAAACTCTTAATAATGTTAGAATAGCTTAAAATATATATTTAATAATGATGAAAAGCAGTTTTTATAAGTACAATTAAAATGCTACAGCACCCTCTTAAAAGTCCTTCCCTTATAACCTTTGATTCTAAAAACTGTATGGAAGAAAAAGGTCTTAACTTGCTGATGGAAGGACAGCAAGGGGGGTATTCTGGTCTCCATAGGAAAGGAGTTCCAGAGTCTAGGGGCAGCCACCAAGAAGGCTCTATCTTGTCTTCTGATAACCCATAACTGTGAAGGTGAGTGCCACTCCTGGCTATCTTGGGGCACAGGCATGCTCATATGGGGAGAGATGGGTGGTGTGCGTACAGGGCAGGATACTTCAGGAGCAGCCAGGAGTTGCCCTGACCTCTCTCTGTTACCTAGGGTCCTCCATTCTGACAGCAGGTAGCTGTTCACATGCATGTCCTGCTGGGCTGCCCAACACGGCCACCACCTCTGCATGTCCCTTGCTCTGAAGTCAGAGAGATGTGCCCAGTATTGGTCACATGGCTGGGCCTCAGCCTCAGAGCAAATGATGCACAGCAGCAGTGGCCAAACCAGGTGGCACAGTAAGAAACGTTTTGAAACAAATGTTTGCTGTTGGAATGGAGGGTTTGGGGGAATATCCAGAATAACTAGTGACTTTTAAAGGTGTATATAGGAGGTTATACCCCAGGTTTGGTGGTGACTGGAGTGGATGTTGTCTGGACTGTTTATACCAGATTGAAGGATTGAACTCTGTGTTGTCCAGACTCCCTGCCAAGAGGATTGGTGGGGGGGAGAAAGAGGATGGTTTATTTGGCCCATGCAGACAGGACCTGCATCTGCATCCAAACCATAGATTGCAATGTAATACAGTCCATCAGATAGCCTGAAAAGTACAGCCTATGGGCTACAAGGAGCATACAACCTCACTGTTGTAGCCTCCAAAGCCCTCTGAACCCCTCTACTTTTAACAGAAAAAAAAGTTAAAACATCTTTTTAAAACTCCAACCAGCCCTAAAGCAAATAAAACAACTTGCCAGCTACCAGAACACCCCACCATCACTTCTTTCTTGCTGAGAACTGGCCCAAAGTGAGGAGTAGAACACATCACTTCCAGTGGGCCAAAAATTGCCCCTGTGATCCACAGGAGGTTGGGGGCCAAAATTAGCCCCCACTACCTGCTTTAATGGAAGAGAAATAGATGACATCTTTATTGGTTACAACCAAAGATAATTGGCAAGAATGGGGCAATGGGACATTGGAAAACCACCCTGACATCCAATGGTAACTTCAGCCCTCGCGTCCAATTGCTGGAGAGAACCTGGAGTGACAGACAGATTACACATTCACAAAAGCCACCAGGTGCTTCATTCAGTCAGTAGCCAATGAATGAATGAATCAATCAATCATTTTACTTACACCCTGCTTTTGTTCCAAGAGTGGGACTCAAGGCACAGAATTTACAGATTAAAACAAAAGAGAGGTGAAAATAATACTATATTGTCAATATAATTTTAGGCAATTATGTGCTTCACCTGGAGTGAGGTAGGCTCTTATCCCCCTGAGCTGTGTGTGAGCATGAAACCTTATTCCAAAGTCCCTTTATAGGTCTCCCTAACTGAGAATGATAATCCTATATCCCTCACTTGGGTCTATTCCCAAACCACCTAAATGGAGACAAGAATGACAATAAAATTACAAATAAACACCAATTTGACAAATGTACAGATACTGGTGGGTTTGATTTCTGCTGAATGGTAATGACGTTAGAGTTTGCAACCTTTGTATGCCTATTCTCAGCAATTGCTAGGTTGCATGGTTGCTGACTTCCTGTTTGTTTGCTTTTACCATGCCACTTTCCTCCTGCAGCACTGCAACCATTTTTTTTCTTGTCTCTCCCACTTCCATTTGTCTATGTCTTTGGTTACACACAAGTAATTTGTATGTAGAACTATCTTTGTATTATCTGCAGAGGAAGCTGAGCTTATTTTAATAGTCTGAGGATGTGTCTACACAGGCCAAATAAAATGGTCCTACTTTTCACAACAAACTGTTCAAATGACATACAGGACAATTGTGGCTGAATCTGGGCCTTTTCAGTGCCTCAGGGCATTTAATATGGAAAACAAAAAGTGAATATTTATCCCATTTTTGGGTGGGAAGGATATTTGTGTGTGTTTGTGTGTGGGCCATGCTCCATAGCAATGTTGGTGTGAGGCCAAGGGGGGGGGGTAGTTCAGAAAAATATATATCCACATGCATGAGAAGGGTGGAGGGGGAAAAAACTCAGCGATGCCATGGCTATATGATCATGCATACTGTGATTTATTGGACCACGGTGTGTTTGAAAGGGAGAACTGTATGGATAGTTCTTCCAAACTTGCCTAGGTGTCTGTAGACAAGCCCATGGTTACTGAGAATCAGAGTACCCCGAAGGTAAGATGGATTTGCCTGTCAATACATATGCACCTTGAGTTGCCTCTGTTTTTCTGAGAGATGCAGACAATAGAGACTGTTGTTCCAATTCATTTTTGAAGAATGTACAAAAACATGCACATTTAAATAGCTTACAAAACATGTAATATGGTAGAAAGCCTTTCTGGGAGTCCCCTGTAAGTGTCAGCTGAAGCATTGGCTGCCTGATATATTGACAGAGAAGGAGGAATCAATGTGATAAAAAAAAAAACAGAGTGAAAGAAATGATACATCAAACATAGTGGTTTATTAGTCTGATCCACATCTCAGTCAATGACTATGTGCCGTTAGACAGGCTAAGAATCTCAACTTGGTTTTATAAGACAGAAAAGTTTTCTATGGCTGCTACTGGCAACTGTTCACATAAACTGTGCACTTTAATCCATCCATTTTCTTACACCACATGTCCTGAAAATTAATTCAGCTCTGTTTGTTTTGATGCTGTGCTCCATAAGGCAGTCTGGAGATCAGATTCTAATTTAATCAGATATAAGAATGCACAGGGTATAATTGCTCCCAGAGTTATTGTCTCATTATGGGGGATAAAAACCAGACACAATATGAAGCTGGCTAGATAATTTAGGTCTCCCCCACCCCCATATTTTGCCTTGTTGTTGAGCAGTTACTGCCCAGCTGTTGCACATGATTCAGATATCTTTCTTCAAGGTGTGCTTCAGCTGAGGGTGAATTACATTTTCTATGGCTGAGATGAAAATTCTGCTTAGATAGGCTTTGTCTGAACTTGAGCTGGGGAGTGTGTCCCTCCAGCTAATGCAGAGTAAGCCCACCACCACCACCATTGCACAAGAAGCCAAAGGACCAATACCAAGAAGACATAGGGAGAGAGGTGTTCCCTGCACTATGTGTTATATTGTAGGTGCATTGTATTTAAAGCCCTTCCACACTGCATAATTATGGCACAATGATTCCACTTGAAATTCCATGGCTGCATCCACTGGAATCCTGGAATTGGCAGTTTGGTCAGAGGTGCAGAGATTCCCTTTCACTAAACTGTGAATCCCAGTATTTATCAATGGATTTATCCATGTACATGTTCACATTGACCTGATAGAAGACAGTAGGTTATATTTCAGAAGAAGGAACTAGCAAAACCAGCTTTGAATATTACTTGCTGAAGAAAGCCCAGCGAAATTCATGAGGTCACCATAAATTGACAAGCTACTTGAAAGCACATAAACACACACAAAGACAGGCATAAACTGAAAGCTCCAACAAAATGCGGAGGAATTCCATCTTTAAATTAATTTTAGCAATTATCTTACAATGCACTCTTATGCCCATCTATTTGGGAGAAAATCAATGAAAGTTCAATGGGGCTTGCTCTAGCAAGTAATTTAGTAGATTATTGCACCCAGGAATCCTGGTGGGAGAGATGTGGGATTTAAAAGACAAAAATGGATGTTATCACATTTATCCATGTCCAGACTGTAGGCAGCCTGTATTCACTCAGGCAACCCATCTGCAACCCAAACTTCTCCCATGACTTTTTCAAGAACAAGATTTTTCTATTCTTGAAAAAGCCACAGGAGAAGTCCAGGTTGCAAGAGGGCTGCCTGAGTGGATATGGGCTGCCTACAGCCCGGACATGGATAAATGTGATAACCTCCATTTTCATCTTTTAGATCCTGCATCTATCCCTCTGGGATTCCTGGGTGCAATAATCTCCTTAGTATGGCTTTCCAGTGGTTAAAGTGGAATTTTGGAGTACATTGAGGCAAGACCAATCCCACCAATAGACAGAATGATTCTGCTGCTTCAGACAGCAGATTTTGAGTGTCATGAAAAAACAGCAAAACTGTTTAATTTGTTATTATTATATATTTACTGCAGGGAGAGAAGAGAAGTTTGGGTGATTTTCTGAGTCATGACCCAAATTATTGTAACACATAAAACAAAAGGAAAATCGTACAAGCTCCTCTCTCTCTATCTGGCAGTAAATATAGAATAATAATAACAAATTTAATAAATAACAAATTATTAACAAAATTCCTGGCTTGCTTGATTTGCAAGGGGAGCACTCCCTGTTCTATTTCAGTCAGCAAAATATCTTGGTGCTGATCCTGGACATAGAGTTGATATCACAAATGGAATGGTTTTTCTCTGTGTTAAAAATTTCCTGTTTGTTAAAAAGGAAAAATATATATATATATTTATATATTTATACCTTTTGTATATTTATATATTTATACCTTTTGTCATCAAAACATGGCCCAAGAGGATGATTTTCCAGTACCTACTGTTCTATCGACATTATATATATATTAAATGAAGTTAATTCTCTACAAAAACTTGGAATGCAAGACAGTAGCCCCAAAGTTCTGTGTTTCTTCTTCTTTTGTTTTTTGTTAAGAAATATCATACTCCCAGGGGAGGATGAAGAATGAACTAATTTTTTAAAAAATAAGAAGTTGAATCTGTGCAAAATACTCTCAGGAAAGTTATTATGGCTGGCATTGCCAGAAGTGCCAGGCAAATGGATAATGGAATGCTAATGTAATACAGGAAGGAACTAAACAGAGGTTTAATTATAATGGTCTTTCAAGGTAAAAGGGAGAAAATTGCCAGTGATATAGTGGAAAAACAAGAGCCAACATGAAGACTGAAAAGAAAGGAAGTGGAGGGAACAATGGAGATGCAGTACTGAGCCAAGTCTTAACAGCAATAGTCTGATTGGATGTGAATAATAACAATACAGAAATCAAAGCTGCTGGACTTATTTCAGAATAGTACATTCAAGGCATTTGTTCTGAGTCAGTGTGGTTGTATAGACTTAGATCGGAGAGTCCTGGAACCAAGTCTTCACACAGGCCATGAAGCTCACTAGCCTTTGGCAAGAAGGATGGCTGAGAATTTCAGTTCATTTTCCCCCCCAAAATGAGAACTTAAAAATATTCACAAAACTCAAGGTAAGGAGAAAGTAAAACTGACATACAGTATTTGCTTTGACCTTCCCATTACATGGTATCTCATCCTAGTCAGCTTCATAAGATGACTGATAAGGATGTAAATCTTAGTAAATTTCAATCTTGCATGAATATGAATATGAATAATTTTACCATTTTCTTCCTTACTCCAAGAGAAAGTTATTGAAAACGAAGTAATTTGTACATAAAATGTATATAGTCCCCCCCCCCAACAGAGAGAGAGAGAATAGTGTTTCCTGCTCAGAAAGCAAGTTTCCTGAGGAAAAGACAACATTGGACATTCTTTGGCCACATCGTGAAAAGACATAACTCACTAGAAAAGACAATAATGTTAGAAAAGGTAGAGGGTGGTAGATGTTAATACACAGAAGAGTTTAGTCTAGAAGCAGAAGGGAACAGTTTAAGTTTAGAGAGTTAAAAGTGAAAAGGAAGTACTTGTAACTATTGATTTATTGTTACTATTGTAATATACCATCTATGAAACTATACTAAATAAGGTGTATTCTTACTATATGCTTGCAAATAAAATTGTGTTTGTTTCAAGACAAGCTTCCAACTGTGTGTATTAATAACAATAAAAGCACAGGACACACACTACCTGATATTTAAGATTTATAAGAGAAGGGTTGTTGTTGTCTGATGGCAACCCTGTGCATGAGACATTTCCAAGAATCCCTAATCTTCCACTGCCTTCCCCAGATCCTGCAAGCCCTTCCCCATAAACCCCTGATTGAATCTATCCATCTGGTCTGTGGTCTTCCTCTCTTTCTTCTGCCCTCTACCTTTCCTAGCATTATTGTTTTTCTAGGAATCCGTGTCTTCTCATTATGTGGCTAAAGTACGATAGTTTCAACTTGATCATCTTTGCTTTGCTTCCAAAGAGAGCCCTGGCCTGATCTGTTCAAGAACCCATTTGTTTGTCTTCTTGGCTGTATCCTAAGTACTCTTCTCCAGCACCACATTTCAAATGAGTTGATTTTCCTTCTGTCTGCTTCCTTCACTGTCTAACTCTCACATCCATACATGGTAATTGGGAATGCAATGACCTGAACGATTCTGACTTTAGTGTTCAGTTGTATGCCTTTGCTCTTCAGTATCTTTTCCAGTTCTTTCATAGCTTCCCTTCCCATTCCTAGTCTTCTTATTTCTTGACTGCAGTTTCCATTCTGGTTAATGTTTGATCCTAGATATAGGAATTCTATAACTATTTCAATTTCCTCGGTGTCTAGATTGAATTTGTGTACTTCTTCAGTGGTCATTATTTTTGTTTTCTTTATGTTCAGCATCAGATCTGCCTTTGCACTTTGACCTTTCTTATTAACTGTTCCAATTCCTGAACACCTTCTGCTAATATTATGGTGTCATCCGCATATCTTAGGTTGTTAATATTGCTTCCTCCTATCTTAATTCCTCCTTTTTCTGATTCTAATTCTACTTTTCTTATGATGTTTTCAGCATATAAGTTAAACAAGTAGTGTGATAGGATGCAGGCTTGCCTGACCCCTTTGCATAGTGGGAGCCACTTTGTTTCCCCGAATTCTGTTCTGATGGTGGCCTCTTGTCCTTGATACAGATTCCTCAGCAGGATTATCAGATGTAGTGGCACCCCCATGTCTTTGAGTGCATTCCATAATTTTTCAATCAAATGCTTTGCTGTAGTCTATGAAACACATGCTAATTCTTTTTTTTTAATTCTTTGGTGTGCTCCATTAGCCATTGTATGTTTGCAATGTGGTCCCTAGTGCCCCTTCCATTTCTGAATCCTGTTTGCACCTCTGGAATTTCTCTCTCCATGTATGGTTGGAGTTTGTTCTGCAGAATTTTTAGCATTATTTTGCTTGCATGTGAGATTAGTGCTATTGTTCTATAGTTGCAGCAGTCTTTTTTTATCTCCTTTCTTGTGGATTGGTATGTATATTGAACATTTCCAGTCTGTTGGCCACCACTTTGTTTTCCATATTTGTTGGCATATTTCAGTTAGCACAAGAGTTGCATCTGCATGTAGGCTCTGCAGCAGTTCAATTAGGATATCATCTGTTCCCAGTGATTTATTTTTTCCCATTTCCTTTATTGCAGATTCCATTTCACTTCTCAGAATTTGGGGTTCATCTTCATATGGCTCCTCATTCCAGATATCATTCATTCCCTCATCTCTTTTGTATAACCGTTCTGTGTATTGCCTCCAGCATCTTTTTATTTCTTCTTGTTCCTGCATTATGTTCTTTTTTTCTCCATAGAGCACCCCTGCCCTTGGTTTGAACTTGGCTTTAATTTCTCTGATTTTTTGATAGAGGTCTCTCGTTCTTCCCTTTTTGTTGTTGTCTTCTATTTCTCTGCATTGGTCATTGTAGTATTTCTCCTTATCCTTGCATGTCAGACATTAGACAGTTGTGTTCATACTTCTGGCTTTGTTCCTATCTCCCTTTGCTTTTGCTTTTCTTCTTTTATTGCATGAAGTGTTTCATCTGTCATCCATTGTTTCTTATCTTTCTTTTTGGTCACTGTTAGTGTTTTCTTGCATTCGTCCTTAAGTATGTCTTTGACTTCTGTCCACAGTTCTTCAGGTTCCCAGTTGATTATACTCAATAGTTCAAATCTGTTTCTTACATTGTCCTTGAATTCATCTGAAATGTTATTCAGGTCATATTTTGGTATAATGATAGTTTTTGCTTTCTTCAACTTAACTGATTTCTGCTATGAGCAGTTCGTGGTCTGTGCCACAATCAGCTCCTGTTCTGGTTTTGGCCACAAGGATAGAGTTTCTCCATCTTCTACTTCCAGTTATGTAGTTTATCTGGTTTTTGCGTTTACCATCTGGTGATGTCCAGGTGTATAGTCTATCTGGTTGTATGAAGCAGGTATTTCAAGAGAAGGATACTGGGGACCCTAACCCTTAAACATTTAGGTAAGATGCATTATGGTGGATGTTGGGCCAGTGTCATTCATGAGGAATCTTTGGATGTTTCTGAGGTAAAAGGGTTGCCTCGAAGCACTGAAAGGAAAACCCTCATGACAGCTCCCTAATATATTTTGATATAGGGCAGGATAGAATGTGTCTATGTGTGTGTGAGGGAGAGAGAGACAGAGGGCCTTTGCAGACTGCCAGAAATAATGCAGATTGAGGTCACTTTAACTGTCCTGGCTCAGTGCTAAGGAATCATGGGAATTGTATTTTTTTCTGGGACATTGAGCCTTCTCTGTCAGAGAACTCTGGTGCCACAATAAACTACAGTTCCCATGATTCCTTAGCAGGACAGTTAAAGTGACCTCAATCTGCATTATTTCTGGCAGTCTGCAAAGGCCCAGAGAGAAACTTAAATGGGTATAATTAATCACTCAGCACAGGATTTTGAGAGCTTAGTGCTTAAAGGCTAGCTTTCATTCTCTGTGTACTCCCTCCTGTTTTTGATGTTCCTTAAACGCATCACCTCCTCCACCCAATTCCCATTTCTGACAGATTCTTCTTATTTACAGCTGCATGGCAAGCAGGTATATCATTTTTTATGAGCCACCTTGGGTCCCTTTCAGGAGGAAAGGCATGACAGAAAATAAATAAATAAATTTTGCTTTCCTTGTTGGAACTAGGTGTACCTCCTGAATTCAACAGTAGATATTCAACAGTGGAGATTCAGAATTGATTTCATTTTTCTTCAATAAGACCTTACCAAAATTTACAAGTTTTTTCACAAATTTGATGGGAAGAATGAATGATTATAAAATTCCAATGTGGAAGAAACCAAAAGTGATAGATTTTCTCATCTTTCATGATCCCATAAATAACTACATTAAATTAAAAGATTTTTGACATGTTAAGAGAGAAAGCTATGTGTGTCAGGAATATCTGAATTATTAAGCAATTAATGAGCAATAAAACATTCATCATGGCTGTAAATATGCTAGAAGTTCATATTCTTAAAAATATATTGGCATAGCTGCTTAAATATAGGAGTCAAGTTGAAAACTGACTGTAATGGGCCTCTTCAATTTTCTTAATATTTCATCCAAGGAAAAAATAATCATAAAGTCATAGAATCATAGATTCAGAAGAGGCCTCTTGGGCCACCAAGACGAACTCCCTGCTCAATGCAGGATTTCCAGCTAAAGCACCCCAGAAAATAAATGTCTAATCTCTTTTTGAAGATGTCCAGAAATTTACATAGCCAGTCATTCACTTTTAGTATCTTCTTGTCCCTATGCAGTCTTTTATTTTTCACTGGCAGAATTGATGAGAATACCACCTGTGCCTCAAACCTACTCAGATTTCTGCCCAAATCTTCACAGCAAAGGCTCAAAAGTTTTCTTGGTCATTTTTTTTTTTTTTTTACTCACATGAATAAGGAGAAAGGGGGTACCGATCTGTGTTCTAAATGAGTTTTGTCAAGTTGTCACTGACATTTTGGAAATGTGTGCCAGCAAAACACACAATTCCTAATTCATCTTATCAGGCTGGCACACAGGTGCATCTATACTCTCAAGCAACAAGTCCCCACCCTCCAGCACTTTTCTTGTTGTGATTGGTGGTTATCTTGACTCCTTCCCTAGCACACAGTATCCCTTGTTGCTGGTTTCCTATTTGAGCATTTTCACTACTGCTATCCTCCTGAAGAGGTAGGAAGAAATTCTGTACTGTCTGCTCCTGTCAGTGACTTTCCTCCAGAGTGTTCTCTCACAGTTACCAGCCTCTTCATTTTCTCTGGCAGTTTCTTCCTTTAGGTTTTATATGATCATTTCTCCTTGTGTTCTGTCCAGGAAGTCCACCTGTTCTTTAATGCACTAAAGAGTCACAAGAGGTAGCTCTTGTGCACTGGCCTTCTCTTCTAAGGACGTTATCACACGGGGGAAATCTGTTGGTTAATCCACACAAATCCCAAACAAAAACTGAATTTGTGCCTCACAATTTCACACAACGTCGCACAGAAACTGGACAGAAACTGGACAGAAGCTGGTATTATCTGAGATCTTTTTAATTTCGGGAGATTAGAGGAAATGCATCTGCAAAATTACAGTAATTTCACATTTATTGTAATGTGAAAAGCAAATACGCACGGACAATTCTCTTTTAAAACCTGGAGGAGGGCCAAGAGGAGGAGAAGGATGGGCATCCAGGGAGGGAAAGTCCCGGGCTCCTGCCATGCAGGGAAAGGAAGGCAAGGCAAGGCAAGGCAAGGAGAGGGAAGTTTGGGATGGAGGAGAAATTTGGCATTTGGGATGGAGGGAAAAGGAGGGGAAAGAAGGCTTCCCTTGCAGCAGCTGTGGGTGGATGTGGGTGCAAGTGTGGGGTGTGCTTGTGGAGCAACTTGGAGCTCCATCTCACCATGAAGTTCTGCCCTGCAGGTCCTACAAAGGGGAAAGGTTTATGGGGGGGGCATGGGAGCTACCTCCAGTTTCCCCCTCTCCTGGGCATCATCCAAGGCTCTGGCTCCCCCCAGGGAACACTCAGCCCTTCCTTCCTTCCTTCCTTCCTTCCTTCCTTCCTTCCTTCCTTCCTTCCCTCTTTTTCCTTCCCTGCCAGCTCTGCCTGTGATCCTACCCTCCTTGCTCATCTCCCCAGCAGCTGACAGCCTCCAATGCCAGGAAAGGAGAGAGAGAAAAGGGAGGGTGAGCCATCTCAACCCCTCCCTTGCTTCGGCTTGCCTTGCTTCGGTTTGCCTTGCTTCGGCTTGCTCCCTTGCTTCGGCTTGCCTTGCCTTGCCTTGCCTTGCCTTTCCAGCCTCCTCCTCCTCCTCCTCTGCTCTCTTGAGAGGTCCTAACCCCAATGGAAGGGGGTTAGGACCTGTGCAGGAGGACATGACGCCAAATGTAGGACAGTCTGGCATTTCCTCCTGGGAAATGCAGGACCCGCCCTGGAAAAAGGAGTCTGGTCATGAAACACACCCATTTCCAGTACATGTACGGGTTCTTTTCACTTGTGTATGAAAGTTAAAAACGTCTTTTTTCACTTTTAACTTAATTCCATTATTACTGTAATTACGTGTGAAAAGCTTTTGTGCAATTAAGCTCTTTTTTCACTTTCTTTTCTGGATGCTTCATTTCCACTTTATTATCTCTTTAACAACGAAACTGGCCCACGTGTGATAACGTCCTAAGAGAGCTGCCAAATTGCAATTGTTGCAGGTGTCGTTTGTGATGTTTTCTGGCAAGAAGACAAACACTACACATGCATTGCCGCAAACAGTTATAGAGCCTTCTACCTCCTTCTCTGCAGTTATTTCTCTCCTCTTGCTCCCTTCTCTATAGAGTTGCACTGCTTTATGGTTTTTCTCATATTCTGTAAAACTTCCTTCTATGGCAGCTCTGCTGTTCCTGTGAAATTTAGCAATATCAGCCAAATTGTTGCAGGGCTGCCCCAGCATCACTTCCAGGCTAGGCAGAAACCTATGCTTTCTGATGGTATTTGTGGTCACACTGATGGAAGAGGTTCTACTGATGGAGATTGTTATGGCTGAGGGGCTGCTCTCACTTCTCAAGATGCTCTCACTTTCACCTCTGCCTTCTCTGTCACTATTATTCCTTTGCCACTGCCACCAGACTTC
The DNA here is from genome assembly GCA_026167975.1 of Phrynosoma blainvillii. Classification (NCBI taxonomy): domain Eukaryota; kingdom Metazoa; phylum Chordata; class Lepidosauria; order Squamata; family Phrynosomatidae; genus Phrynosoma; species Phrynosoma blainvillii. The sequence goes on along the minus strand of JANUYF010000001.1, from coordinate 246,547,273 downwards.
TATTACCATTGCTGCTGCCTGCTGCCACTCTGCATTGCTTCCATATAATGTCAGCCATGGCCCATGTTGTCAATATTTTTCCCCAATACTTACAAGGTGGCTGACTCTTTGTGTTGTGCCACTTTTTTGCATCCAAGGCCCTGCTTACCCCTCACTATGGACCCTTCTGCCTCCAGCTCTGGGACATGCCTGCTGTCCTCCCCTTCCTCCCTTTTCTAGAGTCACACTGCTTCTCATTTTTCCCTGTGTTCCTTAAAACCTTCTTCTACAGCAGCTCTGTCATTCTCATGTAATTGAACAGTATTGGCCCAATCACTCCAGGATTGCCCCAGTATCACCCTCAGGCTAGGCAGGGACTTGTGTTCCCTGATGGTCACCTTTACTGCACTGTATATGCATTGGACTTGTTATATGGGGATGGCATTCTTTTGCAGAGGTGAAGGGAGTCCAGATGAGGGGAGAGAATAGACAAAAAGTTATCAGCCCTGACTGTTGATTCTGTGAATTAGCCCCCCGATCTACCACCACTATGACTGCACTCATCTGGCCCCAAATTCTCTCTCCACAATTAGCAATAGCTAATTTTCTCAAGTTAGTTTATTATTTATTATATTATTGATTATTACATATAAATTATAATAATATTATAATAATATTATAATATTATATAATTATAATAATAAACAATATTATATTATTTATTATTATATATAAAGTTTATTATTTTAAGTTGTGCTCACCTTCTCCAGGTTTTAGCTTCCTTAATAACTCTTCTCTACTTCTCCCCCACCTGTAGCTACTCAAACCAACTGTCAACTCCAGGCAGCTCAGTTGCCCATTTCCTCACTAGATAAACTTCTTCAATGATCAATTATCCCATTATTAGCTGTTATTTAATTATTTAATTATTCATTTATTAGATAAGTTCAACATTGGAGTCAAATCAGATAAAGAACAAAAGACAACATACCATCCTTTTCAAATTGCAACAGATGAATGGGTAAAATCTAAAAAATGAAAGGCCATGGTTTTGACACTTGAAAACTGAGCACAAATCATTTCCCTACTTTTCAGTAATTCCATAGACCCTTAAGGATGGTTCAAATGTGCTTCTATACTGCGTTAATGAAAGGATTCATATCTGTAAAAAGTGTTGACTTAGAAATTACAATCTGCATCACTTTTTCAGAAAGTGTCCATAAATACAGCCTTAGATTCTTGCCAGCTGTTGCTGCTGAATCTTTTCTATGGAGTTTTAGCTGGCATACACCGAGTGCTGCACATGCGCAAATGAGTTGCGGCCGCCATTTTGTTTGCCAAAATGGCGGCTGCAACTCGCTTGCGCATGCGCAGTACTCCGGAAATACTGTGCATGCATGAGCGAGTGTGCACGCACATGTGCAGTACTTGTGGAGTACTGTGCATGTGTGCGTGCGCTTGCACTCGCACTGCCTTCCCCCCCGGCCCAGCAGAAGACCTGGGGACCAGCGACTGGCCCCAGGTCTGAAAATCTTGCTGACCCCTGATTTAGGGGAACCACGAGTGGCAATATAGCCCAACAGGAACTCTTCTCCTAACACTTTTCCACTGTATCCTTGTATCTGCAAGCTTATGGATTCTGAATTAGAAATGAATACATCTGTGTAGTCCCTTTCACACTACAGTTATAGCACCATGATTCAGCTTTAATTGTCATGGCTCCATCCTATCAAATGGGATTGCATGTTGAGGGATGGCATTTAGGGCCTTTGCAGACTGCTGTTCAGCCAGAGAGTTTTCCTCTGGTGCATATAACCAAACCATGGACCCCAGGACTACATTAGATGCAGCCATGGCAATGATCATGCTAAACCCATGTAGTGTGAAAGGGCTCTGAATCACATCATTGGTTCATATGAGCCAATTATGACTAGGCGGGAGAAACAAAGTAGGCATTGTTGGGTCAAATGGACCAATGATGTGACTCTAAGCCCTTTCCCATTATAGCATGATGATTGATATGGCTTCATCCCATGGAATCCTGGGGTCTGAAGTTTGGTTAGCTGCACCAGAGGAAATCAGATCCTTACCTCTGGTCTCTGAACTCCCTCAAACAAGGACTGCCAGGGACTGACCTGGAGATTTCAGCATATACTGTGCTACTGATTTATGCACCCATCCTTGAAGGACAAGAAGGAATGGGAAGGATTAGATGACTTTTCTTCTTGAGAAGATTTCCTTTAATAGGGGTAAATTTGGCTCCCATAGAACAGGACATTGTAGTAAGCGGGCAGGGCAAACTCAATACATTTTGCTGTCTGAGACAAAGAAAAAAATATCCTCTCTCCATTCTAGGTTTAAAAAAAAACATACCTAGACTGGCAGCTGAATCTTTTTTCAACACTGTCAATGGGGTAGCATCCTCCATTGCATCTGAAGTCAAAAAGATAACTTAGAGGTCACAATTCAGGTAGTCAGCACACAGCTTTCTTTTGCAGTATCTCTCCCAACATCTACTGGCAGATGCTTTGTTCAATTGTTTAGCAGGAATTGACTGTTATTGAAAGAAGCAAAGCTTCTAGGGATGTCCTTCCAGTCTTGTCAAACTTTAGGTAAGTCTCTGAGAGCAAAATTAAATCCCAGAAGATTCTGAGAGCAAGCAAGAAATTAAACAGGAGATCTCAGGGCTTGTACATCCTTCAACACAAAGCAGGGTTGCCATATCATGCTGCTGCAAATGGCAAGGCAATTAAAGAACATGAGTGTACCATGGCCCCCTTTCATTAGCAGTTGATTAAATTTCACATCAAATAAGCTCCTCAACAATAACTCCTTAATTTAAAAAAAATACTATTATGAAAATCCTATTAGAAGGAGACATATACATTCATAGTTTATGCACATACTTATAAGACTGGGTGTTTACAGAACTGCAGGTTTACGGAATTATTGTCTATGAAAGGACTATAAAGAAGATGAAGATATGGTAACAGCTTGGGAGAAGGGTTGCCAAAGCATGGATACATGAAGCAGTAAATTCACAGCAAGGTAGAAGCAGCTATATGAGACGAAGGACTGTCAGCAGGTGGAAGGATTGGGAAAGTGTTTATTAGATAGAACCAAAGCCAGCCCTACTATTATGCAGAGTGCAACAAGGATCTTAACTAACAGATGCTGAGATAGTGGTAACAGTCTCCTGCCTTCTGAGTTCTTTGGTAGTTCTTTTTTCCTAAAGAACAGACCAGAGCAGGGCAAACAGCCTGTCTTGCATTCCTTAAAGCAGGGATCGGCAAGGTCCCCTTATCTGGGGCCAGTCTGGGGATCCCCTGGTCTTCCGTGGGCCACCACTGCCCCCCACGGCCCACGGCACCACCGTGCGCACCACCGCGCATGCTGCCGCCACACCGCCGCCATAAGCACTGCGGCACCACCGCGTGTGCTGCCGCCGCACTGCCACCATACACACTGCCGCCACCATTTTGTTTTCCAAAATGGAGGCTGTGACTCGTTTGCGCATGTGCAATACTTCTGCACATGCGCGAACGAGCCACAGATGCCATTTTGGAAAACAAAATGGCAGCCACGGCTTGTTCGTGCATGCGCAGGAGTACTGCGCAAACGCAGATGAGTCGTGTCCACCATTTTGGAAAACAAAATGGCAGCCACGACGCATGCGGCAGCGGCACGGCGTCAGCGCATGCAGCGGCGATGGCAGGGGTCGGCGGGGGCCGGTCCAAAGGCCTCAGGGGACCGGACCTGGTCCGTGGGCCATAAGTTGCCGACCCCTGCCTTAAAGTAACCTGCTGTCCTAAGATGTGTCTGAGGATGCTACAGAAGTACAATTTGACTGCTAGGCCTGTCGGTTTCTGTGTATGAAGTGGAAGAGAAAACATTTTGTCTTTTGCTTCAGGCAGCAAAATGTCTTAGGATATAACCAGGTGGAACCACTTTCCTCTCTTGCAGGGCAGTTGAAGGAAGGTGAACCCCTGTCTTACCTGTGAGTACTAATAGGTGACAGTAAAGGGGGACCTATCACAGTCAGCATCATAAAAGAGTGTGTGGTTGATTGATTAGCAGGTAAGGTCAACTGAAATCACCAGAGGCCAACAGAATACCTAGCACATTTGATACCCAATGTGTGTCATTTTTTAAACACCACTAAACAAAATTATTTTCAGTAATAATCATGCAATGAGATGAAATAAATAATAATAATGGCTAAAAAAGAAAAATGGAAAATGAAAATTCTTTTTTGAACTTTGTATATATAGTCATGTCAGTAAAAATAAGAACAAACAAATAAATAAAGAGTATTACAGTACAAAAAAGGAGAAAAGTCACATTAATTTTTTTAAAAGGGGGGAGTATCCAATGTATGTTTGCAATATGATCCCTAGTCCCTCTTCTTTTTCTGAACTCAGCTTGGATAACTGGTATTTCTTGCTCCATATATGGTGGAAGTCTTTGTGGTAAAATTCTAAGCATCCATTGCTGCATAGGAGATTGAACCAATAGTCCAATGATGACTGAATCCCTGGTGTCCTGTTTCCTGGTGATTAAAATATATATTGAACATTCCCAATCTGTAGGCCATTGTTTTGTTTTCCATTTGTTACCAGATTTTAGTTAGAATTTGAGTGGGTTCTGTCTCTGTTCCTGGTGATTTAATTCTCCCAAATATTCTGAGTGCAGCTTCTACTCACTCTAAAACAGTGGATTCATCTTCAAATGGTTCCTCCTTGAATGAAGCTGTCATCATTTTGTCTCTTGTTTCATCAGTATATTGCTTCCATTGTCTTTTAGTGTCTTCTTGATCATGTAGTGTGTTCTCCTTCTGGTCATATAGCATCCCCTCTCTTTGTTTAAATTTCCCTTTGATTTCTCAGATCTTGCATATGAGGGGAGTATCCATACTGCAGAATTAAAGCATTTTGACATGACTTTAACTTCCATGACTCTTGCTACTCAATCCTGGGATTAGTAGTTTGCTGAAGTATTCAGCTTGGTCTGTCAGAGAACTCTAGTGTTGTCAAACTGCTTTAATTCTGCAATATGGATACATTCTGAGTCTCATGTTCTACTTTTCTAGGTTGTCATTTTCTATTTGTCTGCATTGACTATTATAGTACTTCTTTTTGTCCCTGTGCACAAGTTGCTGAACAGTTGTGTTCAGGATTCTGACCCTATTTACAATATTGCCAACCATTCAGCCTGCTGGATTGAATCTCATGAGGACAGCACACAGATTTCTGTTCTGATGGTATATATTGTGTCTCCTTTCATAGGGAGGAAGAAGACTCATTTCACCCAAACCAGAAATAAACCAAGCAGGAAGTGCAAACCTAGTCTCTTCCTGAAGTCAAGAGACTAGCGGGGGGATATACATTTGGGTGCACATGTACATTGAAGGAGGGGATATTCACCAGCCAAGGCAGCATAAGAAAGAAGGGGAGGGGGAGTTTGCTGGGAAAGTAGCAGATTAAGAGAGGGAGATCTGGAAAGACTAATTTCTTGCTATGCGGTGGTGGCCTCAATTTGGCGACAGAACCACTGCAGTGGTGAGATCTTCAAGGGGATCATAATCTGAGACTCCATGTTTTGAGCCAAAAGTGCTGCATAGTCACCATTCTCATCTCAGTCACATTTCCTCCAAGCAGCATTTCTGGTTTCCTCTCATGACAGCAGGTCCCTGTAGCCCCACAGGTGATGGACAATGTACAGCTCCCCTGTATGGGAGACGTAGTGACCCACAGCTTCTTGCTTCTCCTGGAGATATTTAATGTCCAGTTATTTCCCCACTCAATCATGGTTCCAGGCCTCAGCTTGTACATTTTCTGGTCATAGATGTTGGGCCCAGCATAGGGCAGAGGCTCATTCCAAAGGGTAAACTCCAGCAGCAGTTGATTCCTTCATGAAAATAGCATTTTGCTTTTCTCCTTCTGGAATTCCAGGTATTCTTGATTCTATTTCAACTTGTTCATGCAGTCCATGAGAACAAGATAACCACCTGTAAATCACCAAGGATGCACTGCCTGGTCCTGCTCACCATACCAAGTGTTCTAATTGCCAACCAGGTCACAGGGATAAATGAGATTCCAGTGCAGTTTCATCAGGCTGTTGCAAGCATCCAAACACTAAGGCTTCATATTGTGGAACTGGATCTTGTACAGGTGATTGTTCTCTTTCCTGGGAAGGAAGTTGGAATGCCCATCTTTTCGAGGATCAACTTTCTAGACAGATACAGCAGATGCAACTGCTTTCATTGTCTTTGGAGTCATTCCAGGCTCTGGCACTGCTTTTGCAGGCCGGAAAAGGGCTTCCACCTCACAGTGCTACCACTGTGGCTCCAAGCACTGCCATCCCACTGCTGGGATCCTATCCACTTGTTCACGCTACCATCATCTTTGGTCTCCTCATGCCAACTCCCTACCAACATGACTCTTAATTTAACCATTACCACCACCTTCCCACATTTTATTTCTGTTTTATAAAATAAATTCTTCCATTTCTACACCCCTGTTCACCATATAGTTTTGCTTTTGTATCCCTGCTATGGAATACATTACAGTAGAGAATGGAATGGTGTCCTGATATATATAAAAATATATAACTCATACTTACTTTAAAGACCCTTTTAACTTGGGGGGTTGAAGTGTGTGAGTAAAGGGTTCTAAAGTCCAGACCGTACACCAAAGATGAGGAAATAAGGAATTAGCCCTCCCCAAGCAACTTCATTTATTATTTGAAATTGTTTACAAGAAATCTAAAGCCCACAGTAAATGTCTACCCTTCCTCAGTGAGCAACTATACATCTGTCTATTCTTTATCTGGCTTCCTCTCATGTCCTTTCCATCTGGGAGCATCCAGTTTAGCTTTCAAGAAGCCTGGGGAAAATACAATAGAGTGATTTCATTCCCATTATGATTTAAAGCGAATTGCAGATTGGGTTATATGACCGTTGTTCCCACTTGAAACTGGTTCCAATCCTATTGAGCTCAGTTGTAATCATGATGAAGTGAGGCAAATGCAGAAAACCTGCTGTTTCCTGACACTAGTTCTTTGGCAGGAATTGATTCCTAAACGTGTTCAACAAGTGGGAATGACAGATCAAAATTGGATCATGCTGGAGGGGAGGGACTGATGGCAGAGGAGCGTTTACCATCCTAACTCTGATCTGGTGCTTTGCCACTCTAAAAAGAGCTGAGAATCCTGAGATTCTTTAACGCTTCATGTTTTGACTTACAAATGCTATCATAATGTCACATCATCTAAGATTTACACATTAAAAGGGAAACATGTCAGGATGATCTCTTACTCAAAGGTTTGAAGCACTGTAAAAAACAACAACACAGATGAGTATGCCAAGAATTGCCCTCACCCCACACAGTTCAGTAAACCAGCCTTCTGTATTTCAAACAGCAAGAATTTCATTCTACTAACTATAGATATTATCAGGAAGACGTTTGCAGACAGAACTTCCATTATCCCCAAACACAAAGCCAATATTCACAATACTCTGCCCTACAACTTTGTGGGATTCATCCATAAATCAATACATATCCATATACCAGCCTTCTTAGTCTAATCATCCATCCCACCATAAACACTTTAGATTTTCTCTGTGTATTCCTGAACCAAGCAATTATCTTCACTGTGAACCACCAGCAAGATTTTCTCCAACACTACACCTCCCAACATTCCCCATGTTGGCAACTCTAAAATACTCCCCCTTTATTACTACATTAATAATCAATTAACACGATAGATGCACACAATATATGGCAGATTCGGTTAGATTCTGAGAGTAACATGATAAGGGACGTTATCACACGGGGGAAATCTGTTGGTTAATCCACACAAATCCCAAACAAAAACTGAATTTGCGCCTCACAATTTCACACAACGTCACACAGAAACTGGTCAGAAACTGGAAATGCATTTGCAAAATTACAGTAATTTCTCATTTACTGTAATGTGAAAAGCAAATACACATGGACAATTCTCTTTTAAAACCTGGAGGAGGGCCAAGAGGAGGAGGAGGAGAGGCCTCCAGGGAGGGAGAGTCCCGGGCTCCTGCCATGCAGGGAAGGGAAGGGAAGGGAAAGGAAGGGAAGGGAAGGCAAGGCAAGGCAAGGCAAGGCAAGGCAAGGCAAGGAGAGGGAAGTTTGTGACAGAGGAGAAGCTTGGCATTTGGGATGGAGGGAAAAGGAGGGGAAAGAAGGCTTCCCTCGCAGCAGCTGTGGGTGGATGTGGGTGCAAGTGTGGGGTGTGCTTGTGGAGCAACTTGGAGCTCCATCTCACCATGAAGTTCTGTCCTGCAGGTCCTACAAAGGGGAAAGGCTTATGGGGGGGGGCATGGGAGCTACCTCCAGTTTCCCCCTCTCCTGGGCATCATCCAAGGCTCTGGCTCTCCCCAGGTAACACCCAGCCCTTCCTTCCTTCCTTCCTTCCTTCCTTCCTTCCTTCCGTCCTTCCCTTTCCTCCTCCTCCTCCTCCTTCCCTGCCAGCTCTGCCTGTGACCTTACCCTCCTTGCTCATCTCCCCAGCAGCTGACAGCCTCCAATGCCAGGAAAGGAAAGAGAGAAAAGGGTGGCTGAGCCATCTCAATCCCTCCCTTGCCTCGGCTTGCCTTGCCTTGCCTTTCCAGCCTCTTCCTCCTCCTCCTCCTCCTCCTCCTCCTCCTCCTCCTCCTCCTCCTCCCTCTCCTCCTCTGCTCTCTTGAGAGGTCCTAACCCCAATGGAAGGGGGTTAGGACCTGTGCAGGAGGACATGACTCCAAATGTAGGACAGTCTGACATTTCCTCCTGGGAAATGCAGGACCCGCCCTGGGAAAAGGAGGAGTCTGGTCACAAAACACACCCATTTCCAGTACATGTACATGTTCTTTTCACTTGTGTATGAAAGTTAAAAACGTCTTTTTTTTCACTTTTAACTTAATTCCGTTCTTACTGTAATTACATGTGAAAAGCTTTTGCACAATTAAGCTCTTTTTTTGCTTTCTTTTTCGGGATGCTTCATTTCCACTTTATTATCTCTTTAACAATGAAACTGGCCCACGTGTGATAACGTCCAAGGAGAGCCAGCATGTGATTTGAGCATTGCACTATGACTTTGGAGACCAGGGTTTGATTACCCCCTCAGTTATGGAAAAATATGTTGCAAATGACATGAAGGCACACAACAGCAACAACCATGATATGATTTCCTTCACCCTCTAACTCAGGGGTAGGCAACCTTTCCCCTTTAAGGGCCAAGGGACTTCAGCTCCCAGAATCCCAGGAGCTATTGGCCAACATGGGACTATTGGCCAACATGGCTGAGGCTTCTGGGAGCTGAAGTCCCTCGGCCCTTAAAGGGGAAAGGTTACCTACCCCTGCTGTAACTCAAGAGAGTCCAAGGGAAGACACATCTTTTCAATTAGATACTTAGACCTAAATGTATAAGTTTGTGAGGATTTTAAAGGCTGTGAAATTGGTGGGGAGGGGGGAATCCAGTATCTCACTGTATTAATATATGAATACAAGGAAAATGCAAAGGTGACAACATCAGAAACATACACTTCTTCAGCTGTAAAAAGGCAATAAAATAATTCTTTGTGATCTCTTACTTTTAACTAAAAAACTAAGGTTGTTTTGTTTTTGTTGTTTTTACTTTGTTGTTTTCTACACTTGAGGCAAGAACATAAAGGTATATAAAAGAAAAGATGGTAGATGTGGCCCATGAAGAGCATTAGAAATAAGGACAAGGAGTTTTGTTGGATCTGAGAAAGGAAAGGAGTCAATACAGAAATTTAAGGTGGGCATTAACTGTTCAAAGTAACAAAAATAGTTTTGACAGCAAAGTTCTAATTGTTGGCTGTGGAGAACAATGCAGTTGCACTTTGCATAAAGAACCAATAATTCCTACAAGGGGCAATAATGGAAGGGTCAAATAGGGTGACTAGGATTTTTCTCTTTTACTTTCAGGTCTATCCCTCTCTGTTACTTTGTTTTATACCCAACTAGTCCTCTTCTAGCTTTCTTCTTATCAAGTAGCATATCTCTTGTGGGAACAAGAGAAAGGGTCTTCTCAGTGGCTGCTCCCAAGCTCTGGAACAGAAGCCAGGATGGCTCCATCCCTGCTGTCCTTCTGGCAGCAGGTAAAAACATTTCCATGCCACCAGGTCTTTGCATGACATGGATGCTGTTTTTGCTTTAAAGAGTTTTAAATTTTAAAATTTTAAGAATGTAATGGTTTTAATTGTTTAATTGTTGTTGTTGTTGTTGTTTAATTATTTTTAATATTTTCTACTGTTTTAACTTGGACTGTTTTGGATTTGTTAGCCGCCTTGTGTCCCTGTGTTGGGAGGAAGGTGGGATACAAATAGACATAATAAATATAGAATAGAATAGAATAGAATAGAATAGAATAGAATAGAAGATTCCTTTCAATGCAGAACTCACCAGAACACCTGATCATGTTTTTATAAGCCACATATAGCCCAGGAACAATTACATAGCAGCTTCAGTAAACTTTGTAATATAAAATGACAGAATCCATGCTGTAATAAATCTGATCCCCTTACCTTTTAGGTCCAGTCTACTCTCAGCATAGTGTACATAGAACATACTGATATTATGGGAAAGCCAGCATGGTGTAATGGTTTGAGAATTGGACTAGGTGTCCATGAGTCCAGGGTTTGAATCCTTACCTGGCCATGGAAACTCACCAGTGGCACTCTCTTGGTCTCAGAGGATGGCAATGGCAAACCTCCTCCAAATATATCTTGCCAAGAAAACCCCATGATGAGTTTATCTTCAGGTCATCATGTCAGAAATGGCTTGAACAAAACAGCACCTATTATTATTCTCAGATTTGTTGTTCTGGATTCCCCTCCCTAACCAATTCAGGCTGCTTAAATTATGCTAGGAAAATAAAAGGGGAGTACATTCTCATCACACATTGTGATCCTGCTATATTGGGGTTAGGAATAGCATGCAATTTTGTATGAATATAGTAGGTGAGTAAAATATCTATTTCTATCTATATGTGTACATGTAGAAGATTCAATGAATTTTTAGAATATTCCTATGGATTTTCTGTTAAATGGTGAGGGCCCAGTCTTGAGGTCTTCTACTTTGAGCCCCTCTGGAATTCAAACCTATAGTATATAAAAAGTGATTGCACTATTCAGGGCCTTTACAGACTGCCAGAAATAATGCAGCTTGAGGCAACTTTAACTGTCCTGGCTCAGTGCTAATGTTGGAAAACCAAGACCTGATTTTGGGGAATTTATAATTAGCTCAAATGAGAGGGAAGCGCCCAACTTCACTTCTAGAACCTTATCCAATTGTCTACGATGTTGGAATAGTAACAAGCTCTATACTTGAGCCATTATAGGGTTAACAACCATTACAGGGTTAATGGAGAGCTACTGAGAACACAGATGACCTACAGCTGTATATGCATAGCTCTGATCAAGTTTTGAGCCTTAATAAGGCTGCCACTGTAGTGAGCTCTCTCTCTCTCTCTTTTGCTCACTCTATTCTTAGCCTTACTTTATGTTGCTTTATACTTGTGTTATTTGATTATGTTATTTGCTATTTGTTACTTTTGCCATTATTATTATGTTTTGACTTATATATGTGGGTTTTGTATGATTCTGTTATATATGTTGTTTGTTACCTTTTGAGTATTTATATAAAGCCTTTTATAGTAGCTTGTTTCATTAGTCTCTTTTCAAATCCATTGTCCCAACAAATTTGGTAGCAGAGAATGGTTGCTCAAAAGAATTGTTGTTTAAAGCAGTGGTTGTTTGAGACAATGGTTTGAAAAGTGATTTGTATTTGGAAATATTTTTCATTGAAATAGAGTTTTTCCTTTTGGCAATTTTTTTGAGAAATGTATGGTATTTATTTTGGTTATGGCTATTGAATAGAATAGTTGGTTTTTGATGCTAAGAAAGTTAGTTTTTAAATGCAAAGATAAATAGTGCAAGAATTTTATCTGGTCAAGTTTTAAAATTAAACCTTATATTGGTAAGAGAGTTTACATATACAAAGTGTTTTTTTAAATGTCTGTAACCTCAGCTAGTTCACCTGAAATTAAGATGTCTACTTTAAAGGTTCAACAGAGTGTAAGTAACAGTAATGGCTTATTTTTAATCCCAAAATTAAATAGGGATAATTTTCAGATGTGGGATGCAAGATTAAGAGTTTCCCTACAAGTACAAGACTGTTTGCATGTTATAGATAAAGATATGCCTGAAAATCAGTCAGAACAGCATGAATATAAAATGAAAGAAGCAAAAGCTTTAATGATACTATATTCCTGTATAGAAGATCATGAAAGTCCATTAGTAATTAAATATAAAACAGCTAAAGAACTATATGGTGCACTCAAGAAAAAATACTTTAGTAGATCAAACAAAAATATAGTATTTTTGAAAGAGAAATTATATAGCATGAGAATGAGAGATGGAACTAGCATAGATATGCATTTAGATGAAATGTTGAAAATTGTTTCAGAGCTTCAGTCTGCAGGAGCAGAAATATCTGACTCTGAATTTCATACTTGCATTTTGCTTAGTTTGCCATCTTCTTTTGCAAACCAAAAGGCTATGCTTGAATGTATGGGAGAAGTGGATATAGATTATCCAATTGCTTATTTAAGAGATTCTGGACTTACAAAAACAGTAGGTAATACAGCTGAAAAAATGTCAATATTAAGAACAAGACCTGACTATAAAGAAAGGAGATGCTACATATGCTCAAGGGTTGGGCATATTGCTAAATATTGTAGATTTAAAGGTATAGAAAATCAAAGGCCCAGAGGAACAAACACTTCTATAAGAAAATTACCTTTTAGTGGAGAAAAACACTTTAATAGTCATAGACCAATTGATGAAAGAGTAAACAATAAACACAAGCAAAGATTTAATAACAGTAAAAATCCTCACATGAATAATCAAGTGTTTCAAATATCTGATTATCAGGGTGTAAATGATAGACAGCATTTTCTCCTTGATAGTGGTAGTTTCATTCACATTTGTCACTTTAGAGAAAGTTTTAGTGAACTTGATACAGAAAATATACCAGAGATATTACAAGCAAACCAGCAAAGACTAAATGTTCTTGGAACTGGAACTGTGCCTTTAAGAGTTTTCACTTCTAGAGGTGAAGTGGTAAACCTTACATTAACAAATGTTGCTTTTGTTCCTGAAGCCTCAAATAATTTAATTGGTACTAAAAGAATTGTAGAGAAGGATTATACCATAGTACTTAAAGGTGACTCAGGAAAAATTATCAACAATAGAACTGGCCTTGTGCTTAAAGTTGATGAAAAAGATGGGTTTCATTATAACATTGATGTTAATGATGTAGCAGTAAATGAGGAAAGGGCTGTATGTCAAACAAGAGGAAATATTTGTGACCATAAAAACTGTCTTTATTCATGGCATGTAAAGTTAGGACATAGAAATATGCAAAGTATTGAAAAATTATTGACAGAGTGTGGAATTAATGTTCCCAAATGTGATAAAACAAAAGAAAGATGTGAAATCTGTATACAAGCAAAGGGAACGGCTCCTAGTTATACAGGACAATCTAATTTACAAGATCAGGAGTTTTTAGAGGAAGTTTATTCAGATTTAGTAGGTCCTATGCCATTATCTGCAGGTAAAAATAAATATTTTCTTACATTTACTGAATCTAAAAGCAAATACAGTTACACATATATACTTAAAAATAAAGATGAGACATTAGAAAAGTTTAAAAGCTATGTGGCTATAGTTAAAAATCGTTTTGGCAGAGCACCTTTAACATTACGAACTGATGGAGGTAGAGAATATTGTAATATAGACTTTAAATACTTTTTGGAACAAGAAGGCATAGAGCATAAAGTAATGATATCTTATTCTCCACAACAGAATGGGAGTTCTGAGAAATTAAATCGAACATTACAAGAAATGTCTAGATCTATGTTAATGCAAGCAAGACTACCTAACTCTTTATGGGCTGAAGCAGTAGTTACAGCAACTTATTTACATAATAGAGTTCCTAGTAAAGTGACTGGTAAAACACCTTTTGAGTTGTGGTATGGTAGAAAACCTGGCTTAAAGCATATAAAATCTTTTGGTTCCAAAGTATTTTCTTATGTTCAAAAAGAAAAAAGAGGAAAACTTGATCCTCGAGCTGAAATTGGAGTTGTTATTGGATATCCCTCTGGAGGAAAGGGGTATAGAGTTTTGGACCCTAAGACCTTTGAAATAAAATGCTGTAATGTATTATATGTGGATGAAAGAAATATAATGCAAGAAACAGTTGAGTCAATAATGACAACTGATGTAAAAAGCATAGATACTGTTTCACAGGAATTGGTCAATTGGCTACCTGTGGAGGACGCTGGTCAATCAGTAGTCCCACCTTCAAAGGATGTTACTAAAACAGAAGGGGAAGCAGGAACCAGACCTTGTGAGACAGAACTAGAAGAAACAACTGTTCTAAGACGATCAGACAGAATTAACAAAGGTAAACCTCCAGAGAGATATGGATTTTGTGAAAACTTACAAACAACATGGAACCATTAGATTGGAAAGATGTCACTAAATTACCTTTTTTAGAAAGAGAAAGGTGGATAGAAGCTATGGAGGAAGAATATCAATCTTTACAGCAAAATCAGGTTTGGACTCTTACTGAATTACATCCTAATAGACAAGCTATAGGAAATAAATGGGTCTATAAAATCAAATATAATCCAGATGGGAATATAGATAAATATAAAGCACGTTTAGTTGCAAAAGGTTTTTCTCAAAAATACGGAGTAGATTACCTAGATACATTTGCACCAGTTGTTAATTATGTAACATTTAGGACCCTTCTTAGTGTTGCAAGTTCAAAAAATATGTTTGTAGAACATTTAGACGTTAAAACAGCTTTTCTTAATGGAGATCTTTTTGAAGAAATTTATATGGTGCAACCTGAAGGTTTTCAAAAGAAAGGACAAGAAAATCTTGTTTGTAAACTTAATAAAAGTATGTATGGAATTAAACAAGCAGCTAAAAGTTGGTATGATAAATTGACAGATCTCTTATATCAGCAAGGATTTAAACAAGGAAAGGCTGACCCTTGCTTATATATGAGACTTAAAAATGGAGAATATCAGTATATTCTGACTTATGTAGATGATTTATTGATATGTTGTCAACACAGAGAAGATATTGAAGACATAGCTAGTAAGCTAAAGATGGAAATAGAAATTAAACAGATTGGACAAATAAGACACTATCTTGGAATAGAAATTGAAAGAAACAATGATGGAAGTTTTGTTTTAAGTCAGAAACGTAAGATCATGGATTTTATAGAGTCGGTTGGCATGAAGAATTGCAAACCTGTGAATACTCCATTGGAACCAACTTATTTAAAGGTAAAAGATGGACAACCATTTGAAAATAATGGTAAATATCAAGAAGCTATAGGTAAACTCCTTCATTTGAGTAAAACTACAAGACCTGACATTGCAGTACCTGTCAACATTCTGAGCAGAAAAACAAGTTCACCAAACCATCATGATTGGCACGCTATAAAGAGACTGGCGAGATATTTGAGAGGAACAGAGGATTTAAAACTAAAATTATCATCTTGTGAAAATCCTAGATTGGTTGCATATATGGACTCAAGTTGGGGAGAAGAGTCAATGGACTATAAATCAACTAGTGGATATTTATTTTTCTATGGGAATAATCTCATCGATTGGACTAGTAAAAGACAGACTATTGTGGCCCAATCATCAGCAGAAGCCAAATGTGTATCAGCAGCAAGTGCATGTAACGAACTAGAATGGATTTTTCATTTGTTAAAGGACTTTGGCATTAGTGAACCTGTACCAATTGTAATGTTTGAAGACAATCAAGCTTGCATTACAATATGTAAAGGAGAAAGTATTAAAGCCAGAAGCAGAACTATTGGATTAAAATGTCAACTAGTAAGGGATTTGTATCAAAAGGGAATGATTGATATTGAATATTGCCCTACTGATGAAATGATAGCAGATATATTAACTAAGCCATTGACGACACAAAAATGTACATTCTTTCGTGAAATGTTGAACATGTCTAATTTTTGTTGATGATTTTATTTGTTGTAATGACTCAGTTGATAGAGCTTGAGAAGGGGTGTTGGAATAGTAACAAGCTCTGTACTTGAGCCATTATAGGGTTAACAACCATTACAGGGTTAATGGAGAGCTACTGAGAACACAGATGACCTACAGCTGTATATGCATAGCTCTAATCAAGTTTTGAGCCTTAATAAGGCTGCCTCTGTAGTGAGCTCTCTCTCTCTCTCTTTTGCTCATTCTATTCTTAGCCTTACTTTATGTTGCTTTATACTTGTGTTATTTGATTATGTTATTTGCTATTTGTTACTTTTGCCATTATTATTATGTTTTGACTTATATATGTGGGTTTTGTATGATTCTGTTATATATGTTGTTTGTTACCTTTTGAGTATTTATATAAAGCCTTTTATAGTAGCTTGTTTCATTAGTCTCTTTTCAAATCCATTGTCCCAACATACGGGAGATGTAAGAGTTTTTGGCTAGGGAAGACACTGAGACTGACCAAACTCCAATTAAAGTATGAAATCTCTTATTAACTAAATAAGCAAGCATCCAAATGTGGCGCGCACACACACACACACACAAGAAGAATAAGAGGGGGAAGAGAGAGAGCGGGGAAGGCAAAGAGAGAAAGACCAGGACAGAGGATATACTTACACCCGAGCGACTCCTCTGGGCTTTGGCGGCGAATGAAGATGAGCTCCGTGGAAGGGGCACGACCGGCAAGATGTGGGTCGCAGGAACTATCTCAGAGCACAGACTGACAGAATTTCAGCATGCACTTCCAAGGTAGCACGATGTCTGCTAAAATCCAGGGGTTTTTAAGGGCGATTTCTGCCTTCCAGCCATGGGCTGGACAATAGCTAGACAAAGGCGTGATGGGCTTTTCATTGTTCACTTAAGTCTGGGCATAGTCTAAACAATGCATTTGGTATCAAAGCAATCAAGGAAAGGAAGCTAGAGAAAGGGGGTGTCATCGAATCTAATCACTGTCTCATCAAGTGTGAGGCTGAGACAAACAAACACTATTAGGTATGTTTTCCAACATAATGGGATATTTCCCAAGGGCAACTCCCAAAACCTGCCTGTCCAGAAAATCCTTAGTGGTCTTAAGCAATTTTTAGCTTGCTTACCTGACCTCACATCTAGGGGATTATGGCTGCCATCTCCCAAAGGTCAGGCTGGGGTCATAGGGAACTCCATATGGCTAAAATATATAATAAAATGGAGGACTTCTGCTAACACTAAGGAATCATGGGAACTGTAGTTTATTGTGGCAGCAGAGCTCTCTGACAGAGAAGGCTCAATGTCCCAGAAAAAAAATACAATTCCCATGATTCCCTAGTACTGAGCCAGGACAGTTAAAGTGGCCTCAGGCTGCATTATTTCTGGCAGTCTGTAAAGGCCCTTAGACTATGCGACTAAAATACTGGGAAAGAACAAAACTGAAAGGAGGCCCCAGATGTGCACTTTGTGTCAACATAAAGTTTGGATTATAGAGAGGAAGGAAAGCTCTCTAGATGGAAGAACAAAAATAATAATATGTGTGAAGGTTCTCTGGGTTCTCCTCCCTTCTCCTACCTGAACTGGATGGGGCCCCTTGAAACCACCTGTTATCTAAAGGACTCCCTGCTGCCACACCCCATGATTGACTGCTCACACTTTAGCGATGCACCAGGATGCTACTGGGAATTCCACTGTGAATTCTGTTGCCGACTGTGGGGAAGAACTGGGCTAAGCTAAGTCATGTGAAAAGGAGTAAAAGAGAGGCAAAGTACTTTTAAAGAAAAAGGCTTTGTTCTAAGTAAGGAAATTCTATAGCAAAAGGATCTCATACATGAAGGACTTCCTCATCCTCTAGGCACAGTTAGAAAGTATAAGTCACTGAATAAAATCATTTCAGCCAGATCAAGAAAAGGATCAAAATAGCCTTATGTGACTGGTTGGTACACTCTCCTAATCTTACTAACAGATCAGATGGAGTTTATATTCCTTGATGTTCATCAGATAGCTGGGGGGGTCATTATTCCATTGTCTGACTTTGACCAGCCTTCCCAAATTCAGAGATCTTGGCCAGAAGCCCTTCATGGTCTGGTTACAGAGAGCCAGAGACAAAGAACCGCATGGTAGTTTAGGCTTTTTAAAACCTCTCCTCAGAAACTTCTTGAAGGTTCATGCTCTCTCCAACCATCCATCGTATTGGACAGTTGCAATCTCATTATTTCTGTGATGTTGCTTCATTAAATGTAACAGTACCTCTTCACACATTTAATCCTTTGTTATCTGGGAAGAAGACTCTGATAAATGGAGGAACTCCTATTTATCATAGTGTGGAATGAAAAGAGGTCAAGGGGTTATAACAAGAATCCCAAAGCTGTCGCACAAATGTTATGAACATGGAGTTATCCTCAAAGGCTTCTTGCAGGTGATTGGGGATCTACGTGCCATTGTATCCTTTACCCCAGAGGAGATGATCTAGGCCTTGAGATCTGAGAACCCTACATGTGAGAGAAGCAGACTGTATTGGGAAGTACAGGCAGGCCACATGGGACACACAGTCTTGTCTCCCAAAATGTCAACACTATCCCCTTCTCCCAGCATCTGTTGCATTAAGTGCAAGCTTCACAACATTTTTCTAACAGTAGAGTTGGCCCTAAGAGCAAGCCTCTGCCCTGATAAGAAAGCTAAACATGTTTTCTGTGCTTTTAGCACCAATACTGCTGGCTAAAATCTAACAAGTAAAGCACTTTGCATCATAGAAGCACATCATTCCATCTTGGGAAAAGCTGCATTGGTTGAGTTTCTCAAGTAGTTGTTAAAAGATGGAGGAGGGTATTCTCAAAAAGAAGCCAACAACTTCATTTAAGAAACAGTGATTACACTTATCTTACTCCATAACATTCCAGGTGAAACTGGAACTGTTACCAATGGCAGATAATGGAGTTAGAGTAAGATTGATCTGGCTGCAGGTTGAACACATTTCCATATGCATACACCTTTAACAAGTGAACTTGCCAATTACATTAAAATGGTAATGCGGAATGAAAAAGTACAATATATTTTATCAGACCTTTTCTTGCTGTCTGAATAATATACATCTTGGTGCCATGAAATGGCTTAAAGGTTATTACCCATAACAAATTCTGCTTTTATGCTTCTGATGGCTGGTATATGTGAAAATAAAACAAGAGTTCCATCACATAGCCTCACCTTTAATAAGTTGGTTTCTGTTGATTTTGGCACTTCAAAATTATAGTGGCTTGTTACAAATGCCCAGCCAATAAAATGAGGGACCAGATTGCACATTAGAAACAGGTAATTAAACCAGTATCTCATTCACATAAAGCTGCAATTCCCATTTGGTTCTGCTAATCAATCAGATGCAGAAGTTATTCCAGAAGAAGAAGAGTTAGAAGGAAAGAAAATGACTCTGCAGATTTCAAAGCATAGTGTATGGTCTAGTCCTATGCAAAGCTCTATCTATCTATTATCTATGTTGGGTTATCCAGCTAATGCTCTAAAATCCTTTTGTTTCAATTTCAACTCCAGGTTTTTAATCTCTCAAAGTCTTGGGCCAGCTGTACTAATCTACAAGTTTCCACTTCTCCTGAATTCAGATCTCAAGTTCTCTCCATCCTGAATGTGAAGGCATTTGTAAATATTGGTAAGTTATTAACAAAATCCAAACTGAAATTAAATTCTCACTCATCTCTAATACTCTTCACCCAAACTTTTTTCTTGTTACGTGCAAAGGGGATGGCAAACATACCCCTCAAAAATTGATTAATCTGTTGGAGTGTGTGAAAGCAAAGATGTTTTGTGGAGGGAGTAGACAACTTGGCTGAAGGTTGAGGGTTTATGTAATTCCAGTGGCTGAGTCTTTATGTACCATTCTTCCTATGGTGCATTCTGCCTCAGATTATGAAGAGGAATGCTACCAAGCTACTGTGGGTCGCAAACATCTGGCCTGTAGAAACAGAAAGAAAGAAAAACGCCCTTTGACAGAAAAAAGGAGCACATCTTTGACACCTGTTATTTGAAATAATCTGTCTGAAATGTGTCAGTATTTTCTATCTCCTCCTCCCTTTTTTTGGAATGAGAAGCCCTGTGAAAGTTTGTACATGTATGTGCCTGTCATATCCTACAACTGTCCTAGTTCAACAGGAATAGCCAAGATCAATCTTCTGCTTTCCTGCTTTCTGAGCTGATGTAAAATTGTCCCAGTTTCTCTCTCCTTCACCCCAATTTCCTACATTTGCTTCCATTTGTTTCTATTGCTGCAAACTGAGTTGAAATGTGCAAAAGTAGTTTTCAGACAATTAATTCAACAGGATAGACAGAGGAAATGAAGGCAGAGTCTTACCCTTCCCATTGGGGTAAAAACAAAAGCAAATGGGTACAGCCTGTTCAGCACCACTGATGTTGTGTGATTCCCAAGTGCTTCTAGAGGTGAGCAAAATGAATAAATACACCTTATAAAAAGGAAGATGAGAGGAAAGTCCTGCCAGTTAATATGGGCTTTGCTTGAGGATATCTTTTTGGAATTACAGCACCCCTGGAACCATGTACAATGTACTCTCCCAATCTCTCTTTCTCACATGTACAATGGACCTTTAGTATGTACTGGATCTGGTTCCAGGACTCCCTGTGGATACCAAAATCCATGGATTCTGAAGTCACATTATATACAATGGTGCAGCAAAATGGTGCCCTTTATGTAACATGGCAAAATCAATATTTGCTTTCTGTATTTTTAGTGGGCATATTTTCAAGCTGTGGATGCAGAATCTGTGGATATGAGGAGCCAACTGTAAACTAATTTCCCATGCCTCTGATTTACCTTAAGGGTTTCTATTGCAGAGAAGTGTTCCTAATTTGATTTCCCCCTCCTTCCTTCTGTTCTCTTCCCCCACCCCCATAAATTAGCATAAACCATATGGTTATGGCTTAGTTTTATTGCTTTTTTTCACAGCCCCTGTGAAATAAGCCTTCCCTGTCAAACTAAGGAAATAATAGCTGAAAGGTTAGGGCCAGGAGTGTTATGTTATGAGGAAGCTGGGATTCATCTTCATCTATAATGTGCATTGGGCAAAGAGGATAGGTATGGATTTGTAAGAATCTCAGTGGATCAGAGAGAAAGAGTTGTAGTTTTCAGTAGTTCTAATGAAGGCATTTTGATTTTAAAATTATGTGTAATATATTATTATATTTTAATCATGCTGTGCTCATGCATAGAGTATTGTACTTATTGGTCTTCCCTCTCCTCCCCCAGCTTTCTTGAACTCACTGCATAAACCACAATTTTTCTCTTTTTAAAGTTGTTGTTGTTGTGTATTCTTCCTCCACATTGACAGACTCTAGTTCTAATCAACATATGTCAACAAATATGGAAAACAAAATGATGGCCAACAGATTGAAAGCGATCAATATATATCCCCATCCACAAAAAGGGAGACACGAGAGACTTCAGCAACTATAGGACCATAGCACTGATCTCCCACACAAGCAAAATCATGCCCAAAATTCTGCAACATGGAAAGAAAGATCCCGGAGGTCCAAACAGGGTTCAGGAAAGGGAGAGGCACTAGGGATCACAATGCAAACATACATTGGCTAATGGAGCGCACCAGGGAATTCCAAAAGAGAATCAGCATGTGCTTTATAGACTATAGCAAAGCCTTTGACTGCATAGACCATGAAAGGCTATGGAACGCTTTTAATGACATGGGAGTGCCAGCACATCTGATAGTCCTGATGAGGAGTCTGTACTCAGAAAAAGAGGCTACTGTCAGAACAGAATACAGAGAAACAGAATGGTTTCCAGCTGGCAAAGGGGCCAGACAAAGCTGTATAGTTTCCCCAATCTGTTCAACTTGTATGTAGAACATACTATAAGAAAAGCAGGCTTGGATACAGAAGGAGGAGGAATGCAAAGGCACATTTAATGTTGAATATAAAGAAAGCAAAAATAATGACCACCAAGGATCTTTGCAAGTTCAACTGAGAAATAGAAATAGTAAAAGAATTCCCATACCTGGGATCAAACATTGATAGAAGTGGTGACTGCAGTCAGGAAATCAGAAGATTAAGAATGGAGAGGGTGGCTGTGAAAGAACTAGAAGAGATTCTAAAATGCATAGTTATACAATTCAGCACAAAAGTTAGAATCATACAAGCCATTGTATTCCCTATTACCATGTATGGATGTGAGAGCTGGACAGTTAAGAAAGATGATAGGAGGAAAATCAATTAAATTGAGATGTGGTGCTGGAGATGAGCGCTGAAGAGTCTGTAGACAGCCAAAAGGACATACAAATGGGTCCTAGTGCAGATCAAGCCAGAAACCTCCCTGGAAGCCAAGCTGACCAAACTGAGACTGTCGTACTTTAGACACATCATGAGAAGAGAGGACTCTTTGTAAAAAACAATAATTTTATGGAAGGTGGAGGGAAGTAGGAAGAAAGGAAGGCCACATGCTAGATGGATGGACTGTTTTAAGGAGGTCACAGGTTTCAGGAATTAAGCAGAGCAGTGGAGAACAGAAGGTCTTTGAGATGTCTCATCCATAGGGTCGTCATGAGTCAAGATTGACTCGAGGGCAGTTAACAACAACAAAAATCTTTCTCACCAACAATGTTTGCTTTCTTGTAACCTGACCACATTTTTTAACCATACTTGGAGACATGTCTCCCAATTTTCATTTGTGAAATATTGGAGGATATGTTATGCAGAGATGTAATTCCACCCATTCAAACATGGAGGTTCTGAAAAATATTAATTTATGAGTTTAATCTTAACTTTCTGAACATCTTAAAGTTACTTCCCAGTGTAATAAAATGAATGCTATTTCCATCATGATGATACTGTTATTCATCAGACAACTCATTTTCAACTGTCACTCAACTTATCATCAAATAATCTATTTATTACATCAGATGGAGAAAAAAATCTCATCCAAACAGATAATTATTTCTTTGCTTCCATGGTTAAGTGCTTCTGTTGCCCAGGCAAACCTTATCATATAACTTTAACCTGTGCTAATAACAGCTAATGTTAATTCTAACAACATGGAGCTAGAACTGAGCTAGTTCTGATATTTTAACAGCAATAAATCATTTCTGGTCACCAGGAACTCTCCCTTCTCCCCTTTCCTAGAGTTTAGAAATGCACATCCAACTGGCTTGTTCAAAATATCAATAAATCTTGAAAATTGCTATTCCTTGCTTTTACCAGCCAGATGCCCAATACAGAAAGATTTAACTTGTTTAAATGCTAATGGGGTTGAAATCCACTATGGAATCACAAACCTGATAAAATGGTGTCTTTTTCCAAAGGCAGGGCAACTCTGGTGTGAAATTCTAGAGGGTGTAACAGTGGAGGTTTGCTCCCCATTATCTTACAGTGGAAAAAGAAATAATGTCAGCTTTATAGTCACCTTGAACTCTTCAGGTACATAGAGTAACCCCACCACAAAATAATAACCTATTTCACAGACCTATTCTCATGTTATGCTGAAAATATATTAACCCAGATGTTGCCTGAAGTTACGAATAGATGAATTAACCAGTTTGCCAGGCAATAAAAGAAACTAATAGGGCTCAAGAGTACCAGGAGGTATTGACTTTTGACCTGGAAGTTTTTCTTTCATAGTAATGTCAATGGTTATTTTGCTTTCTAGTGGTGACAAAAAGTCACATGAAGGCAATGACCAATCTCCTTCTTCCTTTCCTTTCTTTTTTTTTTTTTTTTAGTCTGAGTCCTCTAAATGGCAGAAACCTCTCTTTAGCCATCTATGGAAAAAGAAATATTCACTAATTCCCATTTTGTCCAATGGGGCTTTCTCTCTATTTTCTGTCCATGCCATTGTGTTCTTTTATTGATTCTAACTAGTAAGATATAGTGACCAGTAGTGATATTCAGAGACACATCCTTTGAAAACTCATAATTTGACAACCCTATGTAAGCTGAGCAGCAGCACAAAGAGGACCATCGGAGAGGCAGGGAAATTGGGACTGAACACCAACTTAGCCAGTCTCCACCACCCAGCCAAGCTGCACAAAGAGGCACCAAGTCAGCCCAGTCCCTGAACCCATCTGAGTCAGATGACAGAGCACCGCTGGAGGACCAGGCAGGCAAGTGGAGGAAGGAAGAAGGTAACTAGCCATCTCTGTCCTCCCCCAACCACAGAGAAAAAAGTGATGAAACTAAAGGAGGGAGGGATGGGGATGGGGGATGGGGACAGACTAAAGGAGGGAGGACACAAGGGAAGGGAAAGAGGGAAACCCAGGGAGGCATAAGAGGATGGGTAGGAAAGCAAACAACAATGGGAGGAATAATATAGGGAGATAAACAGCTACTGGGTATCAGCAGTTGTGGTAGGTGTCACTGACAGGAGTGAATTGTGGCACCATAGCTAACATTGGTTGGCACTGCACACAGGGAAGTGTAGGTGGCCCTCCTTGTGTAACCCCATCATCTAGTAAACCCTATGATTAGACACCCCAAGTGAGACACAGGCAGGATCAGAGCATTAACAAAAAGGGAAGGAGGGAGAGATAAATGGATGTCACATTTGCAAAATTAGCCAAGGGCATAAGAAAGATGCCAAGACAAATAGCAGACACACTTAGGAAGGCAAATGGCATCCAAAGCAGCATTATACATGAAATAGATATGTAGAATGTGAGGAATATGAGCCAATGGAAGCTGGACATAGTAAAAATGGAACTGGAACACATGAACATAGCAGTACTGGGGGTGAGTGAGCTGAAATGGACAGGAATTGTCCGCTTTGAATCAGACAACGACAAAGTGTTCTACTCAGGTAATGAAAAGATAAGAAAAAATGGGGTGGCTTTCAAACTAAGAAAAGATGTGGCAAAAGCAATCAGTGGATACAATGCAAAATCAGATCAAACATTTTAGTAAGGCTGCATGGTAAACATATGAATATCACAATAATTCAAGTATATGCATCAGCCACAGAGGCAGAACAGGAAGAAATTGATAGATTCTATGATGGAGTACAGGAAGAAATTGACAGCACACCAACACAAGATGTCAAGTTGATCATTGGAGATTGGAACACAAAGGTTGGAAGAAAAGAAGAATAAAAACAGTAAACAGATTTGGGTTAAGCAAAAGAAATGGAGCAGGTGAGCATCTGATAGATTTTTGTGAAGCCAACAACCTATTCATTGCAAACACATTTTTCATACAACCAGAAAGAAGGCTATACACATGGACAACACCAGATGGTCAACACAAAAATCAAATAGATTATATAATTGGAAGTAAAAGATGGCAGATCTCTATACTGGTGGCCAAGACTAGACCAGGTGCCAATTGTGGCACAAATCTCAAATTATTCATATCAAAAATAAGACTAAGACTCAAGAAGAAAACAAAACCAGTGACTAAACCAAGATATGATCTAAATAATATCTCAACAGAATTTACTGACAACATAAGAAACGGATTTGCATTGCTAAGGATAATAGACCGAGAACCAGAGGAACTATGGTCTGAAGATGGGGACATAATAAAAGAAGAATGCAGACAGATACTTTCAATAAACAAAAAGAAAGAGACAAAACCATGGATGACAGAAAAAAAACACTACAACCCATAAAGAAAAGAGAAGAAAAACAAAAGGGAGATAGGAACAAACTAAGAGTTATGAATGCAACAGTACAACAGCTTGCACTGAAAGATAAAGAAAATTACAACGACCAATGCAGAGAAATAGAAGACAACAACAAAAATGGAAGAACAAGAGATCTATTTTTATAAGGTGATCCGGGAAACCAAAGGAAAATTTAAATCAAGGACTGGGATGATTTATGACCATTAAAATAACATAATTCAAGACCAGGAAGAAATGAAAAGATATTGGATGCAATACACAGAAGAGTTACACAAGGCAGGAAGGACTTCAGAGCAAATCTTATTCAGATGTTAGTTGGAAAACAATGCAAGTATTATATCCATCATTGAATGAAGATTGTCCTTATTTTAAATAGCTTTTCTGACTCAGCTTTAACAGCTGCTTGGTCCATAGATATTTAGAAGAGCACACATCCATGTCCATGCCTATACAATGTAGCAATTGACTATTGTCAAATCTTTTCAGTGTTGGGGCAAATTTTAATCAAATTTAGAATCATAGAATGAGTTGGAAAGGACTATTGGAAGAAGAGGCCCAAAACAAAAGTGAAAAAAGAATAAAAACTGAATAATGCCTGCCTTTTGCAAACAGTATTCCCTCCAACTGTCCTGATTTGCCAAGGCCAGTCCCAATTAATCCTCCATTTGTTAGGATATTGGTATCCTGGAAAATGTACAGATGTGGGACAAAGGTAACAGGGTTATCATGGGTTAAAAGGAAACCATGATGAGTAAGCATTTGGACCCAGATGAGTCACTGGAGTCTGATGCAATCTTGGTAGGACGTAAAATCATCAAGTGGCAGAAAGTGCAGAGTCATGCCACATGAGGAATATGTATAGAGGTGACACACTGGGAAGAGGCTGGACTAAATGCCTAAAGATGGTGAATGTATATAAGGGAGGAGCTTTAATGCCCAGTGGGTGTTGGATGGTAATTTGTATAGAGGAGAGATTCTGTATGTGTGAGCACTAATTGTAAACAAAGGAACGAAGATTAAAGTACCTCTTAGTGAGAACTCAGCATGTTGTTCTGTTTGCTGCTTCTGTGAGTGAGAGAAGGATTTCTCCAACTTGCACAAGCTCAGACTGCCTCTTTGGGGTCTGCTGGTCACACGAATGTGCTGACACCATTGTCCCATTTTTCTAGCTGCTTTCAAATTTGTCCCAGTTTCTCTTTCCTCCTCTCATTCCCCCCTTTGTTCTATACACTGTTGTGTGCCTTCAAGTTGTTTCTTACTTATGGTAACTCTAAAGCCCACCTATCATCAGGTGTTTTTGTTTTTTGTTTTGTTTTGTTTTGTTTTGTTTTGTTTTGTTAGCAAGATTTGTTCAGAGGGGGTTTGCCTTTGCCTTCCTCTGAAGCTGAGGGAATGTGTCAAGGGGTTTCCATGGCCAAGTATGGAATTGAATCCTGGCTTCCAAAGTTGAAATCCAGTGCTCAAACCACTGCACCACATTTTACTTTAGTTGCTATAAGTTGAGTGTAAAGTGCAGAAATAGCTTGCACTCAGTTAACTCAGCAGAGTGAGGGGGAGATGAACACAGTTAGCAGAATCTTGCCTTTCTCAGTCATTACAGCCTCACCTAGCTTGTGTGTTCTTCCTCATTAATAACTTCTGTCATCTTGACAGCACTCTGATGTTGCTTGGCCAGACATGTCCTGGTGTTCATCTGTGAAATGTAACAGGGTATGGAACAATGAACATTGACTTTGAAATGTGTGCCACTTGTAATCTCAGTTCAGCTGCAGGTTAGATAGCCAATTTAGGAAATAATTTCAGAATATTTGTACATTTTATTTATTTATTTATTTATTTATTTTGCAATATGAACATTTGCCTCAACCTATTAGCTCAGGGAGGTAGGATTCCTCAGTGGCACAGTTTGTGTTGTGCATGCAGTAGATTTAAGGATGACTTTGTAGTGCCTGCATTTTAAAAGGCTGTGTTAGAAAACACCTTTGGCAGAGACCCTGGTCACCCACTGCAGTGTTGGATTAGATGGGCTAAATTGTCTTGCCCCAGAAGAAGTCTACTTCTTATGTTTGTCCCTGTGAGCTCAGGTTGAACTGGCATGGTGAACTTGGCAATGTGGGTTGGGATAAGCTGTGCCTGTACACAATGGTCTGCTGTGATTTTATTTTGCCTAAGTGGAAGATTTTTGGCTCCTGCAGCAGTAGATTTTAGAGGTAGTTTATTGTACTGGCTGCAGATAGTAATCATCATGCTCAGCCATCCCCCTTACATTCACCTTCAGAAATACTGAGAGTAACTAAAAGAAGCATTAATTCATTGTAGCAACTGTCACTTTGGAAATATTAAGAGAGGGAAGAAAAATGAGCATTCATTATTCAATTTATAAAGGAAAGCTACAGAGGCCCTAAAATCTGTATTTGTCTCTTGCTTTCTCAGCCACTGATTCCCTATATCACCCCTGACTGTCTAGCTCATCAGTTATATCCAAAGTCTCTGTGGCATCTTGCTATATCTAAATCATGAAATAGGGACATAACAATTACAAGTAGCAATCTACGAAACTGTGTTTTTTCATTTCTTAATTTCCCCCATCTCCAGTCATGGGGAAAAGTCTCTTTTTTAATTTCTCCTAATTAACAGGCAATATCTTGTCACTAAATCTTGGTATATGCTTTACTTTATTGCATATAATTCATCATTTTGCTTTAACTTGCACAACTGGTTAATTGAAACTGAACTCCAGTTTGTTCTCATGGTTAAATCCATAATTTATTTGGAAGAAGAAACAGTCTAGCTGGCTGCAGAGACACATAGTGTGATGATTCTTTGAAACCTAGAGATACCAATTGAAGACAGAAAATATTACAAGGATAGGAATAATTATTAATACAATAAGAAGTCACCAAGACCTGTTCAATATCTGGATAAAAATAGCAAAGACAAACATGTCACAGAAATATTAGCGGGGGGGGGGGGGGACACAAATGTAACTAACCACATTTAAGTATCCTTTTCACTGTTAAGGATGCATGAAGATTTCACTTGGATTACAGTTTTAAGTTGACTGACCTGAATCTTGACCTTGAAAAGTTAATCATTGGATCCCTGGTCATTAATGGAAAGCTTCATGTGTTATTATATTCATTGTTCTTAAAACTTGCTTTCCACGTTCTGCCCAATTAGCACTTCCAAGAGTAATATGAAAATTGGATGAGTTATTCATGGAGTTTTCTTTCTCCAAATTTTGTGATATGGCTCAAACAAAGTACCAAAATGTGTGGCTTAAAATACATACAAAAATTCTTGTGAGGGGATACATTAAAAAAATAACAAGCTTCCCCCTTCCCCCCCTTTTTTTTTTGTCAGACCATAGATCAATATTTTCTTGTTGTTAACTGCCCTTGAGTTGATCTTGACCCACGGTGACCCTATGGATGAGACATCTCCAAGACCCTCTGTCCTCCACGGCTCTGCCTAATTCCTGAAACTGTATAGCCATGACCTCCTTAATAGAGTCCATCCATCTGGCATGTGGCCTTCTTCTCTTCCTACTTCCCTCCACTTTTCCCAGCATTATTGCCTTTTTCAATGAGTCCTTTCTTCTTATGATGTGTTCAAAGTATGACAGTTTCGGTTTGATCATCTTGGCTTCTAGGGAGGTTTCCAGCTTGATCTGCTCTAGGACCCATTTGTTTGCCCTTTTGGCTGTCCATGAGATCCTCAACACTTTTCTCCAGCACCACATCACAAATTAATTGATTTTCTTCCTATCATCTTTCTTAACTGTCCAGCTCTCACATCCATATATGGTAATAGAGAATACGATGACTTGTATGATTCTAACTTTTGTGCTGAGTTGTATATCTTTGCATTTTCTCATTCTTTCATAGCCACCTTCCCCATTCTTAGTCTTTTTCTGATTTCTTGACTGCAATCCCCATTTTTATCAATGTTTGATCCCAGGTATGGGAATTCTTTACTATTTCTATTTCTTCATTGTCTAGGTTGAACTTGTGAAGGTCCTCAGTGGTCATTACCTTTGTTTTCTTTATGTTTAGCATTAACCCTGCCTTTGCACTTTCTTCTTTGGTCTTCCTTGGTAGGTGTTCCAGGACATGGACAAAGCTGATATGAAAATGAGCACCTGTGCAACTGACAAAGGGAGGAAATAAACTGGTCTTTCTATCTGCTACTATCCCAATGAACCACATGCATGGCTGCCCTTTTCCTCCCTATACCTCTTGCTTGCTATTTGGTCGTCATAAATATAAAGTCTCCATTGTGGGCAGAACAGAACTGAGATTCATGGAAATAAGATCAGATCTTATTCAATACAGCATGATGTCTTGAGACAAAAAGAAAAAAAGACTTTTGCATCCTGTATCTATTGGCTGAAACACTATTGGTGACATACACAGGTACCAACTCCCACTAGGCCTGGGTAATGTGCTTTTAAGATAATTGGACAAGGAGGTATTCACTGCTTCCTTGTGCAACAACCCCTCCCCCATGCACAACCAATTAGTTGATTCAGGAGGATGAAGTTGTCTGTGCTTCTTGCTGCAAAAACACAACCTGATATTGTCCTATGTCTGATAGATTGGCCAGTTGGACTCATAAATTGAAAGGGGCTCAGGTATGCTTGGTAGAGCATTAGTCTCTGCCAAAACCATACATACAGAATTTCAGCCATTCTGTGCAATTTTAATTGTGGTACCTACACCATAAATATTAGTGGTATCTTTCCTAACAATGGCAATTCCAAGTGCTTCATTGCAGCATTGTCAGTAGAAATGTACTAAAGAAGTCTGGCCTATGTTAGTTTCACATACATTCAATTAGAAGTCCTTTCCATTTAGCTTTCCTTAAAATAATAATAATAATAATAATAATAATAATAATTATTATTATTTATATCCCACCTCTCTGTAAAATACAACTAAGGCGGCTTACAAGATAAAACAAACAATCCCATCCCCCAATAGTCCACCCACCCACCCCAAAAATACAATTAAACAAACAAAATATTAAAACATATTTAAAAATTACAAATAACAAATAATTTTAAATAGCTATAGCGGGAATCAGGGACAGGCATAACTATTTTCGGTGGCTGGTTACCTACTCAGGAAAGGCTTATCGGAAGAGATCCATCTAAACAGTTTTTTTAAAGCTGTTTAAGGTGGTCAAGTGACAGATCTCATCTGGCAGGATGTTCCAAAGACTGGGAGTGATAGCTGAAAAGGTGCTATGGGCATTTGCAGATAATCTAGTTTTTTATAGGTTACAATACATTTTTCCCAGAGGAACTTAGTGTGCAGGGTGGATTATACAGAAGGAGGCAGTCCCCAGGATAGGTTAGACCCAAGCCATTTAGGGTTTTAAGGTTAATAACCAACACCTTGTACTGCGCCTGGAAACTAATAGGCAGCCAGTGAAGCGATCTTAGAATAGGTGTTATGTGGTCTTTTTTGGTTTTACACGAGACCAGCCTGGCTGCCATATTCTGTACCAATTGACATTTCCGAACTAGGCACAAGGGTAGCCCCATGTAGAGTGCATTGCAGAAACTGAGATGAGAAGTTACCAGCACATGTACCACGGTTTCAAGGTCCCTAACCTCCAGGAAAGAGCGCAGTTGGCATATTAGCCAAAGCTGATAGCAGGCGCTCTTGACCACTGCATTCACCTGATTTGTCATCTGAAGCTATGGATCTAGGAGCACCCCCAGACTGCGAACACAGTCCTTTGATGGGAGTGTGACCCATCTAGGACTGGAGATTGTTTCCCAGTACCTGGGTTTGGGGCCATTACCATTAGTAACTCCATTTTGTCTGGATTCAGTTTCAATCTGTTTTTCCTTATCGTCCATTACCACTTTAAGACATTCATTGAGAGGGGAGACACCATCAGAGCTGTAGACCAAGACATGGAGAAATATATCTGGGTGTCATCAACATACACATTGTACTGGGATCTCTAATGTTTTGTACATAGTTTTTAACTAGAGAACAGCATCACAAAATTCAGAGAGGTGAGGTATCCAAAGGATACCTGTTTTCTAATTGGCACAATATTTTTGACATCAGGAAATGTGCATTAGGTTAATTCCCTTAGAAGTGAAGATCAAACAAAATTATCCAGCATCCCTAACAGTTGGCAAATCATATTGCAGCAAATGAAAGAAGCCTGAAAGAATGACTGTCCTGCCAGTGGTGGGCACCTGTTAAACTCCCCTGTGGAAAACCACTGAAATAAATAACATGATGTGACCTTATGACTTCCTCTGTAGCTCAAATTTTAAATTGTTTCTTGCCACTTATATTATCTTCAAACCTCAGTTCTTCAGGGTTGTTCCCCCTTTTTTTTCTCAAGCATATCATACTCAATTGTTAGTTTCCATTGAATATTTGCTTATTCTTTTCCCAAGGCATATTAGATGCTCCCTCAAGTCATTCAAACAAACTGCATTTTTTATCACAAGGCATATAATATTTTCTTCCTAACCCCAGAGTTTGTAATGTAAGCATCTATGCAGGTAAAGTAATGGAGGTAGCTTCTTCCTTGGCTGAAGGCCAATAAATGCAGTTTACTCCATTTAACTGCAAGGGAGAGGGAGAAATGAAAGCTGACAGTCAAAACTTCTCTTGCTAGCATTTGCTTACCTTTGTAAATCAATCTTGAATTATTTGATTATGTTCCTCCATTTAATAATCATAGAGATCCATCAGCATGCTATGAAGGAACCCAGTTTAATTATATTTTGGCCTTTGCTTGCCTGTGGGTGTAACATTATTTCTTAGTTTCTCTGCCAAAGCAAGAAGCTAAAATTGGTAACAAAGACTGGATCATGTTGTTGTTGCAAATGGGAAAAAAAGATGTTTATAGTTTTTAATTTAACAATATAGTGTTTTAACCAACCCTGTGCAGACAGACTTCTCATATAATGAACCTTTAACCATCCTTTCATCTCCCTGGATCTCCTCTCTTCAGGTCTTCTCTTGAGTTTCTCCAGACCACATTTGGGAAAGAACCAGTACCAGATAACAGCCTATACAGGCTCACAGCCCCAAATGTACTAATCCCAATTAGTCATAACGATCTGGTTACTAGTAATTTTTTTAAAAAAAGTGATATATAACTATAGCATAATGAGAGATAGCTTCACTTCTGTAGTTCAACTGTAATGTTCTACTTACATGTATAATTATGGGAATCTGGCTTTACTAAACGTGAAGAAGTGTTACATGGTTTGCATGCTGGCTCGTGAGGTGCCTCATGCTGAATGAAAACCATTCCATTTTTGTTAGGGTTTTTTAAAAGTAAATAAAAGAGAATGTGTTAGCTATATTTCAGCACTTTTCCAAACACACACACACACACACACACAAATTTAGGTGTCCAGTGAAAAGGAGCTGGCAGAGTCTTATCTTCTGCAATACTAAACATTTGGAGACTGAAGGAAAAATTCATGGAGGGAATGAAATTCTTATTTGGAGGGGCAATGTGTGCACACACAAACACTCTGTAGCTACATTCCTGATTGCACTGTATATTCCTTTCCTGTTAATCATCCATTATATCAGGGGTAGACAACCTTTCCCCTTTAAGGGCCGAGGGACTTCAGCTCCCAGAAGCCTCAGTCATGTTGGCCAATTGTCCTATGTTGGCCAATAGCTCCTGGGATTCTGGGAGCTGAAGTCCCTCGGCCCTTAAAAGGGAAAGGTTGCCTACCCCTGCATTATATAAACATCTTTTGCAATAACATCTTAGCACCTCACTGGACACTTTTTCAGAAATTGATCTGTTGCCTAAGAATTTGCCTATATTACTTGCCAATGAATTCTCACCACCAAGATTCCATTTCAAGGCTGATAAAACACATTTCTTAAATCACATTTTTTGCCCCTTAAAACTGTTTTCTCCACCAGAATGATTTCTATTCTCTCATTCCATTTTAACAATCAGCAACATGGATTAGACTAAGCATTCCATTAGAGATCTCTCATTGGTTTGTTGAAAATGTGTCAATTACTTACATTGTTAAACTTTTATTCAAGTAATAGAAGTAATAGAAGTAATAGTGCCACTCTATTCTGCTTTGGTCTGGCCTCACCTGGAATACTGTGTCCAGTTCTGGGCACCACAATTCAAAAAGGATGTGGAGAAACTGGAGCGTGTCCAAAGGAGGGCAACTAAAATGGTGAAGGGTCTGGAAACCAAGCCCTATGAGGAACGACTTAGGGAGCTGGGGATGTTTAGCCTGGAGAAGAGAAGGCTGAGAGGTGATATGATAGCCATGTTTAAATATTTGAAGGGATGTCATATCGAGGAGGGAACAAGCTTGTTTTCTGCTGCTCCAGAGACTAGGACCCGAAACAATGGATGCAAGCTGCAAGAAAAGAGATTCCACCTCAACATTAGGAGGAACTTCCTGACAGTAAGGGCGGTTCAAGAGTGGAACACACTCCCTCGGAGAGTAGTGGAGTCTCCTTCCTTGGAGGTCTTTAAGCAGAGGCTGGATGGCCATCTGTCAGGGATGCTTTGATTGGGAGTTCCTGCATGGCAGGGGGTTGGACTGGATGGCCCTTGTGGTCTCTTCCAACTCTATGATTCTATGATTCTATGATTCTATAATCACATGTATACATGAATGAGACAGCACATTACATTGGCTACCAGCTGGTTATTTAAGGTAATGGACCGCTTAGCTCTTCAGAAGTTAATAAGCCTAGTAGAATGTATGATTTGTAACCTAGGTAGTGTCTGCACAGGTCAGAATATTCCAGGAACAGCCTGGAGCTGCCCTGATGTCCCTGGATTAGCTAGCACTCCGGGGTGAATCCATGTCCCATTGTGCCATCCACCACCATTACCACTGCCATTGCTTGCTCCCTCTGAGGCCAAAAACAAGGCACCCAGCATCCATTGCCTTCAAGTCATTTCCAACTCTAAGGCTGAGAACATGTGACTTGTCCAAGGTCATCCAGTGGGTTTCATGGCTGAATGGGAATGGTTTCCAGAGTCATAGTCCAATGCTCAAACGACTAAGCCAATTTGGTATTATGGCCAAATAAATTAACTGAAAAGGAATTTTGTTTATTGCTAAAGGGTGGATAATCAGGGATGATATTATGATATACAGCAATTTAAACTATATAAAAAAGAGAGAACTTGTCAGCAGTGTACCAAACAGTCCCACACAGAGGGTAAAGGAACTGTACCATATAGATCAAGTAAGCAAGTACAATAGAAGTCCAATAAGCATATAGTACCACATAGCTTGAGTAGGACAAAAATCATCCCCTACACACTTTAGATGAGGGTTGTGCCTTCTGTGTTAAGGTCACCTACTGTGTTTCCCCAAAAAATAAGATACTGTCTTATATTTATTTTGCCTCACAAAGACACACTATGGCTTATTTTCAGGAGATGTCTTATTTGTCCCGACTCCGCCCTGATGCTGCACGCCTGTCTGCCCATCACGTGGCATCAGGGCGCCCTTTTGGAGCAGTGTTTATGCACGCTGCACCAAAAGGGTGCAAAAGAGCCGCAGTAACAACTCAAAGGCTGGCTTTTTGCCGCCCCCAAAGGAGCAGCCCTTTGAGCCGCTCCTTTTGGAGGTAGCAAAGATGAAGCTCATGGCTGAGACCCTTTGAGCCACGGCTGTGGGTCAAAGGCCAGCTCTTTGCCATCCCCAAAAGGAGCGGCCCTATGAGCTGCTCCTTGGGGGCAGCAAAGAGGAAGATCGTGGCTGTGACCCTTTGAGCCACACTTGCGGCTCTTTTCTGGGCTGCCCCTGGAAGCAGTGGATCCACCGCTCCCAGGGGCAGCCCAGAAAAGAGCCACTGCTGCAGCTCAAAGGGTTGTAGCCACGATCTTCCTCTTTGCTGTCCCCAAAAGGTCCTATGTCTTATTTTTGGGGTCTGGCTTATATTGCGCAAATGCTTAGAAATCCTGCTACGGCTTATTTTACATACGGGGTATTGCTTATTTTATGAGTATATCTTATTTTTAAGCAAACATGGTAGTGACCAGTAAGTTAAAAGCATGACCCTTTCAGGCTCAAGACAGAAATGTCTAATTCATCTGGATATTCATGTTGATAAGAGCCTTCTTATCCACATGAATATCCAGATGAATTAGACATTTGTGCCTTGAGCCAGAAAAGGTCATGCCTGTAATTTACTGGTCACTACCATGTTTTCCCGAAAATAAGACATACCCATAAAATAAGCCGTACCCCAAAATGTAAAATGAGCCACTCATATCTCCACTCCCTAGTTTAGTTAATGTGTATCAAGAATCTGTACCATAGATTTAAGAAGTTTCTTATGCCTGGGTACAATTCAGGAATGAACAGAGGAACAGAAATTCTCACATACAACCACTTATGTGTGTATATACAGTGTGTGAACATATGTACAGTGTGACATCCTCATTACAAATGCGTGTTGATCCTGTCTTAAATGCCTGTGCAGTACTGTCCTTTTATCCTTTATAAGTCTAAGAATAAAAGTTAATGGAACAGAAATATTGGGCAGTTGTAACCACATAGAGAGGTAGTTGTCTGCAACTCTTGGGCTATGTGTCAAGCAACAAACTGAATCTGCAAGAGACCATCTGTGAACAGAAGCCACTGATTTATTCATGGAAGAACCTACTCTGACAAATAAAGGACCTCTTCTGTGTTAAAGTGTCTTTGTGCATGTAAAATCAAAGTTGTGTATGTAAAATCAAACATGTGAGAAACTGAAACTGATAGATTAAACAGGGCTAGAAGTGTAGTTTTTAATCCCAAACTATTCAATCATGGTTGTGCTGAGTTACAGCATAACTCATTCAGCATAATCCTCTCCATGCTACAAGTAGCTATGCCTATTTAATATTACCAGTAGAGATGAGGAAGAATTTCAGTTCAATTTTGAAGAATTTATCCAAATTCTCCAGTGCCTACATATCCAGAATAGAAAGGAGCTTTAAAACATCTTGAATGTAAAAGAAAGCAAAACTGGAGATTTCTTATTCCCTAGTTGTAACAAAGGCATTCTAAGCTTTGAAACAGACATCACTTTTTGACAGATGGATTCGCTTTTAATCCCAGCTACACAGACCAGTGAGTTTGAATAGTGAGTTCACAAAGATACCCAACAGCAGTAGAACCAGAGGGTGGAAGTCATTGTGGGAAAAACATTTCCTGAAGAAAAGGGTCTTTAGACAATATGTCTTATCCTCTTTGAATTGAGAGCAGAGTTCA
Organism: Phrynosoma blainvillii; assembly: GCA_026167975.1. Classification (NCBI taxonomy): domain Eukaryota; kingdom Metazoa; phylum Chordata; class Lepidosauria; order Squamata; family Phrynosomatidae; genus Phrynosoma; species Phrynosoma blainvillii. The sequence goes on along the minus strand of JANUYF010000001.1, from coordinate 246,510,299 downwards.
TTGACTCATAAAATGTGCAAAATCTTTGACATGTACATTTGTTTCAGAAGAAACATCAAGTGTGTTGTGTTTTGCTTTTGTGATATGCTGTCTATATAGCAAGAGTGAACACAATAGTAGTGTATGTCATTCTCATTTTATTCCTGCTGTCTATAACAAAAGAGTTAATCTTTCAGGTATTTTTGATTTGGGGAAGTTATTTTGAAATTTTTGAAACACCCTTGAACTTGTGCACACATTTTCTCTTTTGTTTCCACTTGCTTTTGTGACAAAATTACAAAACACAGTCATTGCAAATATAATAATAATAATAATAATAATAATAATAATAAAATTTTATTTATACCCCACCCAATGGATACCCAATCAGGGCGGCTTACATCATTTAAAACACAATATACATAAAACATAATACAGAAACCCCCCCACCCCCCCTTAAAAAATTATTAAATCAGGCAATATATAAAATCAACATGATTAATTATATTAAAATCCACACAGAATCGGTAAGCAAGCTGGATGATCCCTTCCATCTGCCGATGGGGCCACGCAGGAACATCATTTAGCATGGCTACCTATATCCGGGGTGGGGGTATACTACTCTGGAAAGGCCTGCCGGAAGAGATCCGTCTTAATAGCTTTTTTAAAGCTATCCAAAGATGTTAATTGACGGATCTCATCCGGCAGGTCGTTCCAGAGCCTAGGGGCAACAGCTGAAAAAGCCCTCCGGGAGGTAGCCGCAAGCCTCATTTTCTGAGGTTGCAGCAATTTCCTCCCGGAGGATCGAAGAGCGTGGGGAGGATTGTATGGGAGAAGGCGGTCTCTGAGATAGTTTGGGCCCAAGCCATTTAGGGCTTTAAAGGTGATAACCAACACCTTGTACCTGGCCCGGAATATTGCTTTGGGCAATGTGACATACTGAATTATTCCTCTGTATGTGAGACTATATGTTTCTGTTCTCCAAGACCTGGATTGAATGAAAAATACTGAAGAGGGGGGAGCAGTAAAATGTAATGGCTCCTTAGAGAAATAATAGCCTTGAAAAAAATAACAATAATTGGTTCCCAGAGAACTGTGATTAAAAGACTGGGACATTCTAGGGTAAATGCTGTGAGCACTAATAGGGAGCCTATGAAGACTGCACCTGTTAATACTACAGGTGGAAAATGTTTCTCAGTCAGTTTAATTTACACTAACTATAGTATTCATTGCTACTTTGGAAAGTCTTTAACCATTGTTAATGATCAGTCATCTTCAACTGTGCAGCAGAATGACTGCTTATCTTTGGGTGTCCAAATGTTCCTCCAGTTGTACATCAACCCCTTCTGTCCTTGGGAGAGCAGACCTTTCTTGATCAGTGACAGCTGCCATAAAAAATAATCTGTATAGATAAAAAAATAATGTGTATCATGATAGGTGAGCTTCTGTCACTAGTCCCAGCTTCTGCCAACCTAGCAGTCTGAAAGCATGCAAATGCAGGTAGATAAATAGGTACAACTTTGGTGGGAAGGTAAACAGCATTTTGTGCAATCATGCTGACACATGATCACACAGTAGTCTCTGACAATGCTGACTCTTTGGCTTAGTAACAGAGATGAGCACTGCCCCCTATGGTCTGACACAACTTGACAATCTTGTCAATGGGAATACCTTTACCTTTATAGATGAAAAACAGTAAGTGGACCCCCCCCCCAAAAAAATGCCCCAAATGGCATATATATACATGGGCTACATTGTAAGTAAAACTATCCACAGTATGCATCTCAAATGGGTGCAGTTTTGGTTTCCCAGGGCATTAACCCTTTTAAAGGAAACAAAAATATATAAGTATGAAAGTTGAACTTGTTGGAGTTCGGCTTTCATCAGCAAAACAGCAAAAGTGTGGGGCAGACTATTTATTCTGATTCCGCCTTCCTAAAGAATAAAGACTTATTTCAAAACAAACAAACAAACATGTAGTTTGTAGTTTAAAAACAAACAATAATGGCTTTAATGAACACACACATATATATAATAACTAAAACCTAATATAACTGGAGATGGTTTGAGTAAAGAGAGATAAATCTCACCATTTTTTAGATAGCAGGAAGAAATTAAAGCATACTGCTTATTGACTGCAGTTACTAGCAGTTTAGAATCTTCAGAGAGAGCTCTTAAACTGCCTCCAACATTCAGTGACCAAAGTCACATGATCGTTAGAATGACATAGATAGAGGGAAGTCCCTGCCTATCTAAGGAGGGAAAGAAGAATGTAATACATAAAGTTTCCAACAATCCCCTTCTCATTCTCCTGGACCAACATCAAGGATCTTCAGTCCTTCACATAGCCTCTGGAATCAATCTTTTGGTAGAGATTTAGTGAAGATGTCTGCAATCATAACTTCAGTGTTGCAGTATTCCAGTTGAATAAATACATTCTGACACATCTCTTGTACTTTGTGAAAAGCAATGTCAATGTTCTTCTTGAGTGACTTTTCACTTTGAGAAATCCTGATGCAGCTCTGATTATCTTGCATCAAAAATGTTGGTTTGGCATCTGTTATCCTAAAGTCCATGAGTAAGTTGTGCAGCGATTTGATTTCATCACATGCTTCCTTTGCTGAAACACACTCAGCACTAGTAGAATAATCTGTAATTGTTGATTGCTTATTATTTGCCCAACTTACAGCTCCTCCACCATAGAAGATCAAGTTTCTGCTGGTAGATTTTCTGTCTGCCAGATCTGCAATCCAGTCTGCATCAGCATAGGCAATTAGATGTGATTGGTTACAGGCTGGCAGCAACAGTCTGTGATCTGCTGTTCCTTTTAATTATCTGTCAACTCTCCTCACTCACTCTTTCAGCAGGAGTGTTGACCATTCTGCATAAGATGCTAACAGTATTTGCTACATCAGGTCTGGTGAAGTTGGCAATGTATAGGAGCTTACCAACTGCAGTCTTATACTTGTCTCTATTTTGTAAAGGTTCAGATTTCCTAATGTCCTTTAAAAATCCTGCTTTCATTGGAATTGGAATAGCATTTGCATCTTTCAGATCAAGACAGTCTAGAAGAGCCAGCATCTTTTGTTTTTGATTCAGGAAGAAACTTCCATCACTGTCTCTTTGTATTTGTGCTCCAAGATAGTGTGAGATATCTCCCAAATTCTTGATATCATTTCTTTCCTGAGACTTTGGATTATCTCTTCACTATCTGATTTGTCCTCAGTGCATAGGATGAGATCATCCACATAACTTGTGATTTAAGTCCATCTATTCTTTCTGAATCTCTTCTACACACATTTGTCAACAGTGCCTGGATTGAACCCCTCTTTCATAACAAGCTGGTTCAGTTTCTCACTCCATGCTCTAGTGGCCTGTTTTAAACCATAAATGCTCTTTTGTAATTTGCATGCAAGATGTTCCTTACCAGATATTTGGAATCCTGAAGGTTGTTCCATATAAAGTTGTCCAGTGAGATTGCAATACAGAAAAGCTGTGCAAACATCCAAATGTTGAACATTCATTTTCTTGTAAGCTGCAACAGCTAAAAGAGTTCTGATAGTTGTATGAGTGACTACTCTAGCAAAAGTTTCATTGTGGTCCTCACTATACTTTTGAGTATAACCTTTAGCAACAAGTCTTGCTTTTGTATCTCTGAATCTCCTCTTCTGCATCTAGTTTTGTGGTAAAGACCCATCTACAGCCAATTGCCTTTTTTTCTTCTGATAATTCTGACAAAGTCCATGTCTTGTTTTTATATAACGATTGCATCTCTTCACTAGCAGCTTCCACCGACTTCTCAGAATCTATCTTTGGCAGTCCCTTGATCATTTCTGATCAGGTTTTTGGGGTTTGAAATTAATTCCTCTGTGTCTTGATAAGAGAATCTGTCAGGTGGCATACCTTTAGTGGAGGCTCTGACCTTCTCACCTGGACTTGGATACCTGGCTCTGCTTCTTGTGCACCATCTGGTTCCTCATCATTAGGCTGGACCACTGCAGGTGTAGCCCCTTCTGGATGCCAGATCTCTGGAGGATGAAAGAACTCCACATACTCTGGTTGCTGGTAAGAGTCTTCTGAAAATAAATCTTGATAGACATCTTGGTTTGGATTAGATTTAGGCTGTGGTCTTTCATCAATATAAATAGCACTTGCTAATTTTAGTGTGTGTCCATTTGGATTTAGAATTCTGTAACCATTTCTAGCATAATCAACAAAAAATCCCTCTTCACTTCTGCAGTTAAGTTTACCTCTTTTCTGCTTGGGAATATAGGTAAATACTTTGCTTCCAAAACCTTTCAGATGGTTTAGTTTTGGCTTGACTCCATGCCATAACTAGCATGGAGTTACATCTTTAAATTTGATTGACAATCTGTTACACACATATGTAGGAGTCATGATGGCTTCAGACCAATAGCATTTAGGCATATTAACTTCCAAAAGCATAGTGACTGCCATCTCCTTGAGAGTTCTACTCATTCTTTCTGCCACACCATTTTGTTCTGGAGAATAAGCCTGTGTATTCTGATGCTCAATGCCATATTCTTTTAAAAATTTATCAAATTCAGCATTGACAAATTCATTGCCTTTGTTTGTGTGCAAGCTTTTTGGTTTGTAGCCAAATTTGTTATAGACTCAAATAAAGTACTCTTTGAATTTTTGAAAAGCTTGACTCTTCTCTCTGAGAAGATAAGTATATGTGTATCTGCTGAAATAATAGTCATAAAATAAGAGTTACGTCCTGCTGACTTTTGACTCATTGGTCCAGAAAGATCAGCATGTAAAAGATCCAATGCCATGTTGGATTGTCTCAGTAACTCAAGGATGTGATGCTCTTGTGGCTTTTGATTTCAAGCATTTTACACATTTTTCATTGTTAGAGCATGTTTTGAATTTAAAGTCTCTTGCAAACTCTTGCTTTGCCAGTTTCATAATATTTTCAATACTTTGATGAGCAAATCTGCAATGCCATAAAGTTTAATAGTCTTTGTGATTACATCTGGTCACACTGTTCACAGATGAATGTAAAATCTGTATCTGAAAACATCCATGAGATCCTAAGACTGCTCTAAAAATCAAATTTTTATCATGAAAACCAAAACAGGTTTGTTTTCTGAAACTGACATGGTTGCCTCTTGATGTTGTGGTTTGCACACTGTAAAAGGAGGCTTTCAAATTCAGTACATAGTAAGCATCTGGGATTTTTAAAGTTCCTATTCTGGACCAAATTTTGTTTGCAAAATAACAGTTCCTTTTCCTTCTACAAAAAAATTCTTGACCATTAGCAAGATAGACAGGAAAAATTACATTTGCATCAAAATCAACAAACCATTCTTTGTTGTTGAAGTAATGTACACTTGCTCCATTATCAATAAAAACTTAGTTTTTATATTTATCTCCAGTAATTTGAAATAATTGTTGTTGAATCAAACTGATATCAACATGACTAGAAGATTTCTGTTTAGGATTAAAAGCTTCTTTCTTAAAGTTGTTTTTACTTTTAATATTCAGTCCCCAGCTTTGCAGCTTTTGCAGCTCAGCTCTAGTCTTTGACTTGTTAACATCATTACTATTTGATTTAGGAGAAAAGGAAGTATTTTTCAAATCCTCTGCAGCAAATTGAGCTAATTCTCTATCTGTTGTTTTTATAATATAGTTCTCTTTCATTAAATTTTGCCTATTTTGAAGTTCAGCAATTTGAGAAATAGCATCTTGTAAAGAAACATCTCCTTTAATTTGAAAGCATTAATTATTGAAGAGTAATATTTTGGAAGATTTCCCAAAAACAGTCCAAGTTTTGCATGTTCTGGAAAGGATTCTCCAGCTGCTGTAATTCTAGACAAAGGGTCTAAGCAGACGGGCGGCCGTGGGCTGCCCTGGGAAGGTGCACCGCGGGACCGAGGCATCCCCTTGCCTCGATCCTGTGGCGCACCTTCACCGCCCCTGAAAGGAGCGCTAAATTAGCGCTCCTTTCACAAGTCAGCGAAAATGCACCGCAAAAGGCTGCGGTGCACTTTTGCTGACTTTTCCACCACAGCACGTGTAAAGGCTGTGGCGGGAGGTCCTCTTCGGAGCGCCGGCCATGCAGAGGGCCAGCTGCTCTGAGGACAACCTCGGGAGGGGGAGGGGGCGCCGAGCGTGCGACTGCCCCTCCTCTTCCCTGCCCCCAGACGGCCTTTTAAGCTGTCTGCTTAGGCCCAAAGTTGTCATAAATCCATTAATACTCTGATTTAAAAATTAAAGATGATGCAACTTGGTGTTAACAAGTTTAATCATGAGAGCTGTTTGATTAGAAGTACTTGAAGAATTAAATACTTTCTGTAGTTTATCCCATATTTGTTTTGCATCAGTTAAACATTGAATATGGTAGGCAATGCTGGGATCTACAGACAAGCAAATATAAGCCACTGCTTTCTCTGCATTTTCATCAAACTGTTGTTAACATATTCCTGCTTCTGTGAGTCTCTGCCCATTTATTCTTTTAAATCAGGGGTAGGCAACCTTTCCCCTTTAAGGGCTGAGGGACTTCAGCTCCCAGAAGCCTCAGCCATGTTGGCCAATAGTCCATGTTGGCCAATAGCTCCTGGTATTCTGGGAGCTGAAGTCCCTTGGCCCTTAAAGAGGAAAGGTTGCCTACCCCTGTTTTAAATAGTCCCACTCTAGTCAGGTACATTTGTATTTTCCATGACCATGTTTTATAATTTGTTCAAGTTAAAATTTTAGTAATCATTGTAGAATTAGGACTAGCAGAAGCCATTCTCTATTGTTTGAGTAGAATGTTTGTTTCTTTGTTGAAGTCAGTATCTTCAGCAGAAGCAGTTTAAAAAATAAAATAAATTATAGCCCGACTAGGCCCATAACCCAAAATCGTGGGTGCAATTTTAGTTTCCAGGGTGTTAAGCCTTTTTGTATGTTTGTTTTTTGTGATGCAGTAACTGACATACAAACAGCAACATGTCAAACAGATAATTTTGAGAGCAGTGTGGTATAGTGGTTTGAGAGTTGGACTATAGCTCTGGAGACCAAGGTTGGTTTACCCACTTAGATTACCATTGGATGACCTTGGCCAAGTCACATGCTGTCAGCCTCAAGGGAAGGCAATAGGAAACCACCTCTGAACAAGTCTTGCTAAGGAAACCCTTAGTGTCACCATACATCTGAAAAGACTTGAATAACAACAACAAAGATAACTTTATATATCAAAATAATTCAATGATGTGCCACACTATTCTATGTGAAAGGTGATGTGGGACCACTCTAGGCCTGCAAAAGTGAATTTTGTACAGTTGGCCCTCAGTATTGGTGGGGTTTAGGTTCCAGACCCTCCCACAGATAGTGAAAATCATGGGATCTCAAGTCCCATTACTGTCAATAGACACCAACATGTTTGTGCATCAGTACAGCTATCTGTACTCCCCACCATTGGTAATCATGGGGTGGGGCCATCCACAGATGCTTCAATTCATGGGTGGTTAGCTTGGCAATACAGAGGGTCGACTGTATATATCACATAGCCTGTATTTTAAATTAGATCATCCTAAATGCACCTTCCAAATTTGACTGAAAATCCAGTTATAAACTCCATACTGTGAATGAATGAAAAATAATTGGGAGTGTAGTCACTTGCACAGTTCCTCAGTGGTAGGCTGTGGTGGTGTTTCCAGAAAGATTGTGATTGTGTGCCATTTTAATGTCATTCTTATTTTCTAGTCATGTGCTTTCCCTCTTAACCTCTGTATCATTGAGAAGACACTGTCGAATGCACAGAATACCCTGGAAATCACTGGATTGTTTCACCAGGATATCAGAGGGATAGGCAACAGCATACTCTCCCTCAAGTGTGTGGGATTGCTTCTATGAGATTTAGTCAGCATGGACAATGGTCAGAAACTATGGGAGATGGAGTCCATCCGAGTAGTACAGTGTCAGATTGCCCTACCTAATGTACTATTGTAAAATAGCCATTACCCTACAGGATTCCTTTTTTTAAAAAAAAAAAATTGCTGAAAACATACCATTTAACACTAAAAAAAAAAAAAAAGGATAGTTAAAATAATTAAAACAATTCATGTGAACATTTTGACAAAAGCAAGCATGCCCCAAAGCTTTAGTAAGCAGCTGTGCTTTGGCTTGAAGTGCATCTACATTGTAGAAATAATTACGTTTAACACCACTTTAAGTGCTGCAGCTCCATCCTATGGAATACTAGGATTTGTAGTTTTCCAATGTCTTTAGCCTTTTCTGCCCAAGAGTGCTGATGCTTCACAAAACTACAAATGCAATATTCTACAGGATGGAACTATGGCAGTTAATGGTGTCAAACGTAATTATTTTTACAGTGTAGATCAGGGGTAGACAACCTTTCTCCTTTAAGGACCGAGGGACTTCAGCTCCCAGAAGCCTCAGCCATGTTGGCCAATAGTCCCATGTTGGCCAATATCTCCTGGGATTCTGGGAGCTGAAGTCCCTCGGCCCTTCAAGGGGAAAGGTTGCCTACCCCTGGTGTAGATGGACCCGTGGTCCCAAAATGATAGCAGTGTGGGTGCTAATCAGGTCTATAAGGTGAGAACATTCCATAACCAAGGTGCCATGGTAGAAAAAGCCATCTCATACATCTCATACACTCTCATAGTGTATTGTCCTTAACAATGGGACACAAAAGGAAAACTCTTCTAGCAGAATTCAAACTTGAGATAGGCTTATATAGGGAAAGGCAGTTTTTCCTTGTAGTTTCCAGGTGGTTCTCATAATCATCCTTGTAAATTTTCATATTAAAAATATATATCCTGGGGGGGGGGGGGGGACAAAATTATTCCATCTTGTTGCAACAATATGATGTACGTTTAGGAAGAATTTATTTATTTATTTATTTTAATTTTATTTATTTTATTTTTATCCTGCCTTTCTCCCAAAGTGGGACCCAAGGCGGCTAACAACATATATAAAACACATTAAAACAACAATTAAAATAGTACAATTAAAACTGTAAAAAATATAAAAATTACAAATATAAAATTTAAAGCAGAGTTAAAAATAATAATAATCTAAAACTAACCCCCCATCCCCCAATGAAACCAAGCCTGTGGGATTTTAAAAGGCTTGTTTAATTAAAAATGTCTTCACCTTGAAGTGCATCTATACTGTAGAAATAATTACGTTTGACATCACTTTAAGTGCTGCAGCTCCATCTGATGGAATACAGAGATTTGTAGTGGCCATACCAAGTAACCTTCCTACCTCCTTTTCTCTGGTACACACAGAATCTGCAGTGGAACTATTTGCAACATTTGTTTTGGTGTTATTTTCATTACATGATGGAGTTAGCTTTTATCTGCGCATCCAGCTAGGGCATAACTCTTCATAAAGAAAACAGTGTCATAGCAATTAAATTTTCATTTCAGAATTGCCCTGCCCAGGTGTTGGCCAATATATATATATATATATATATATATATATGTCATTAACAGCACTTGAGTCAGTCATGACCCATGGTGACCCTATGAATGAGACATCTCCAAGGCTCCCTGTCCTCCATTGCTCTGCTTGGTTCCTGCAAATTCATACCCATGGCCTCCATAATAGAGTCCATCCATCTAGCAAGCAGCCTTCCTCTCTTTCTACTTCCCTCTACCTTTCCAAGCATTATTGTTTTTTCTAATGAGTCCTCTCTTCTCATGATATGTCCAAAATATGACAGTCTTTTGTCATCTTGACTTTCAGGGAGATCTCTGTCTTGATCTGCTCTAAGATTCATTTGTTTATCTTTTTGGCTGTCCACGGGACCCTCAGCACCTTTTACAGCACCATATTCCCTCAAAGCTCTCCAAGGGTATCTGTCACCAGGGACAGAATAATCTGACCAGTGCCTCTCCTGCTCCTCAGCAGTAAAAATACAGTTATAGTAAATTAAATCCTGAAAATTCTTTTACCCTTTTTGACACTGAAAATAAGCCAGTGGCAGCCACATTACTCTGCCTAATTATAGCAACAGTTTTGGCCATGCAAAAGCATTTTGTATATTCAGTGTGGAACTGGGTGGACTAGAAGCTTATAGTGACTTCTACATTGGAATGGAAAGAATATACAAAAATATTTGAAAAATGTTCAAAAAAATTTAAATGTAAGGAAATGCTGATAAGGGCAATCCTGGACTGACAATAATATTTGCAGTTCAGGACATATTCTGTGTAAAATTCACACATTTTTGATATAGAATATAGCATATTCTGTGAAAGAATTTTTTTCCAAAAAATATTCCTACACAAGATTATTATTTTCCATGCATGTAAGACTATTTCCTGTGCAGAGAATGCTGCTTACTGGGTTAAAAATGCCAAGTCTAAATGTGGCACAGCATAAGTCCTGAATTGCAAATAATTTTTAAAATCTGCACAGACCTCTTTGCAGAAGGGGAAAAATGCTAAAATTACTCATTGTTTCCTTGGAGAACAAAATTAATGAAGAATTGCCTCCCTGCTTCAAAATCAATCTATTTGTAAGGGACTTCGAAAAGTTGCTAAAAGTTAGTCACTTTCTTCCTTTCAGTGCCATGTTGTTCTTATTCAACGCTGATTTGTTCCTTAATTATATTCCAATGAGATTTTTTTCTTAAGGAATGTTTTAGAAACCAGTCTGGTACTAATGATTTCAGTCTTTAAAATATGTTCTTATGAACTTTGAAGACTCTGATTGTGCAAACAGATGAGGTAACAGCAATCAATCCTGAATTAGAATGCCCTTTTGTTGATCTTAACTGCCCTCAAGTCAATCTCAACCCATGGCGACCCTATGGATGAGGCATCTCCAAGACCTCCCTGTCCTTCACTGCTCTGCTTAAATCCTGCAAACCCATACCCATGACCTCGTTAATAGAGTCCATCCATCTGGCATGTGGCCATCCTCTCTTCCTACTTCCCTCCACCTTTTCCAGTCTTAATTGTCTTTTCTAATGTCTCTTCTCTTCTCATGATGTGTCCAAAGTACAACAGGCTCAGTTTGGTCATCCTGGCTTCCAGGGAAGTTTCCAGCTTGAACTAGTACTCATTTGTTTGTCTTTTTGGCTGTCCGTGGAATCCTCAGCACTCTTCTCCAGCACCACATCTCAAATTAATTGATTTTCTTCCTATTATCTTTCTTAACTGTCCAGCTCTCGCATCCATACATGGTAATAGGGAATACAGTGGCTTGTATGATTCTAACTTTTGTGCTGAGTTGTATATCTTTGCATTTTAGAATTTTTTCTAGTTCTTTCATAGCCATCCTCCCCATTCTTAATCTTCTTCTGATTTCCTGACTGCAGTCCCCATTTCTAACAATGTTTGATCCCAGGTATGAGAATTCTTCTACTATTTCTATTTCTTCATTGTCTAGGTTGAACTTGTGAAGGTCCTCAGTGGTCATTATTTTTGTTTCCTTTATGTTCAGCATTAAGCCTGCCTTTGACTTTCTTCTTTGATCTTCCTTGGTAGGTGTTCCAGGGCTGTGAGGTTTTCTGCTATTACTATGGTGTCATCAGCATATCTTAGATTGTTGATATTCCTTCCTCCTATTTTCACTCCTCCTTCTTTTGTGTCCAAGCCTGCTTTTCTTATAATATGTTCTGCATACAAGTTGAACAGTCTGACTCCTTTGCCAATTGGGAACCATTCTGTTTCTCTGTTTTGTTCTGACAGTAGCCTCTTGTCGTGAGTACAGATTCCTCATTAAGACTATGAGATGTGTTGGCACTCCATGTCTTTAAGGGCATTCCATAGTCTTTCATGATCTATGCAGTCAAAGGCTTTGCTATAGTCTATAAAGCACATGTTGATTTTCTTTTGGAATTCCCTGGTGTGCTCCATTAGCCATTGTATTTTTGCAATGTGATCCCTAGTCCCTCTTCCTTTCCTGAACCCCGCTTGGACCTCTGGGATTTCCCTCTCCATATATGGTTGGATTCTATGTTGCAGATTTTTGAGCATGATTTTGCTTGTGTGGGAGATCAGTGCTATAGTCCTATAGTTACTGCAGTCTCTTGTATCTCCCTTTTTGTGGATGGGGATGTATATTGATTGCTTCCAATCTGTTGGCTATCATTTTGTTTTCTATATCTGTTGACATATGTTGGTCAGCACTAAAGGTGATACTGTCAATGTGGATTGCAGCAGTTCAATTGGAATATCGTCTGTTCATGGTGATTTGTTTTTTTGCTATTTCTCTTATTGCAGTTTCCACCTCATTTTTTAGAATTTGGGGTTCATCTTCATATGGCTCTTCATTCTATAGCCTACGTCACCAATAATTAATACTTTTTAAAGTGTTATATTTCCAATAGCAAGGGCTAGGGAGTAAAATTTGTGACCTATCTACTTAACTCATATTCTGGTAGCTGTACCTTCAATGATGAGATGACTCTTTAACACTGCCTTTTTCTACCCACAATACAGCTCAGGGGTGAGCAACTGATGCCATTCTCACCATTGGATATTATGACCAAGGACTGAAAGGAGTTACAATCCAGCAATATCTGGAGGGTCACAAGATGCTACAGGTTGAGTATTCTTTATCTGAAATTCCAGAATCCATAATACTCCAAAATCCAATATTGTCCACATGGGTAGCCAGGTCAGTGATACCTTTGCCTTTTGATAGTTCAGTATAAATAAACTTTGTTTTATGCACAAAAGTATTTAAAATATTGTGTATAAAATTACATTCAAGCTGCTTTCATAAGGTGCATATGAAACAAATAAAATTTGTAATTAGACTCAGGTCCTATCTCCAAGATATCTCATTATATGTGTGCAAATATTCCATTATCTATATGCAAATATTCCAAAATCTGGAAAAAAAAATCCAAAATCCAAAACTCTTCCGGTCCCAAGTATTTCAGATAAAGGGCTACTCAATCTGTACATGAATATCAGGCTCTGTTGGCTATATTTTGGAAGAAGCAACTGGCAAAACCACCTCTGAGTAATATTTGCCTAAGAAAACCCTATGTATTTCATGGGGTGGCCATACATTGACAGATTATTTGAAGGTATACACACACACAGGGGTAGGCAACCTTTCCCCTTTAAGGGTCGAGGGACTTCAGCTCCCAGAATCCCAGGAGCTATTGGCCAACTTGGGACTATTGGCCAACATGGCTGAGGCTTCTGGGAGCTGAAGTCCCTCGGCCCTTAAAGGGGAAAGGTTGCCTACTCCTGCACACACAGATACAAACGCATTGAAATACCTGAAGAGATAGTGTGTATGACAAGAAAATGAAACCTTTCTCTCAGGATACTTCTGAGACTGGATATCTTATCAGTAGATGAAAAGTTCCTTGGATTGCTGAACATTGTCCATACAATTCTGCTCTCAGTCAAAGGATCTTGGTCTCTGGTTTCATTTTTAGAAAACTACTTATCATGTGTGTTCCACGCAGTGCTCCTTTGCCTTAACAGTTCTCTCTCACAATGGAAACAAGGCCTCAGAATGAAATCCTGTTCATTCAAACTCACAGAAAACAATGGCTGTAGATACAGAGAGCCTCCAATTGGAAAACAAAACCTGTCATGTTAAATGAGCAAGAAAAGGAAGAGCTAAGAGAACCACATTACTTTTCTAAGAGTTTCCAATCATATTGGTGGGGGCATTTAAGATTAACATCACATTAATGGTGGGATAATATGCTGCTTTTATTTTAGTCAGTGATGCAAGTCTGATAATATCTGCACGATATATACATATGTGTGCGTGTGTGTGTATTATAATAACTTGTTTTGTAATGCTAGAAATTGGGATATAACCACAAACCCAAGTCCATTGACAGTGGGTTATACAGAGACAATGGTTTCTAGGCACACCACACATAATTATACCACTAGTTAACATCCCATCCACAAAAACATTTGCACTTCCTTTACTACTTACACATAAACAGCCCATTAGAAGGTATAAATGGCTGTCCGATGGCACTTCATTACATGAGAAAATTGAACAAAATTCTTGATGGACAATAATTCTTCCTGACAGGATATCCCAGCTGTGAGGATCCCCTCTTTTTTTTTTTTTTTTCATTGGGAACAAACAATAATTATGGTATTTCCATTCATAGATGGTCAATTAAGGGGGGAAGCAGACGGGAGCTTCCCGTGCGCCGCGGGACAGAGCGCCGCTGGACCGCGGCAGCCGCACCGCGGCGCACCGTTGGCGACTCTAAAAGGAGCACCAAATTGGCGCTCCTTTTAGATTTCAGGGAAAGTGCGCCCGCTCTGTCCCGCGGCGCACCGTTGGCGACTCTAAAAGGAGCACCAAATTGGCGCTCCTTTTAGATTTCAGGGAAAGTGCGCCCTAAAAGCGGCGGGCGCACTTTCCCTGACTCAAACGCCGCAGCACGTGCGGTCGCCGTGGCGTGAGGTCATCCTCGGAGCGCCGGCCGTGCGGAGGGCCAGCGACTCCGAGGGCGACCTCAGGAAGAGGAAGGGGCGCCGCTCGTGCGGCTTCCCTGCCCGGAAGATGACTCTATTAGTCGTCTGCCGAGGCCCTAACTCAGGTGATCACATCATAGTTCTAGTTGATCCTCCTCAGTTCCTGACTCTGCCCTTCTCTTCTGAGAGATCTGTGCATATATACTAAACCTTCTCACCACCATCAGAGGAGGAGCCAGAGGCAGGGCTTCTGAGGGCAAGCCTAGCACCAACTGCCCTTCTCAACACTATCAGAGGAGGAGTGCACTGCTCTATTTATTTTGAAGAAGAAATTTAAAATGCACACTCTTGCATATTCAACACAAGACAAAAAGAGAGATGATATAAAACAGACCACTTGTTATTTTAATGTTGTCAGCCACTCCGATTGCTCTGCAGAGGGGCAAATAAATATTATTATTATTATTATTATTATTATTATTATTAACTAGCATAGTGCGCAGGGGCAGTGGAAGACATTGTCTTATCAATACTTTAAAGTAAGATTCAACTGCCAGGCAAGCTGGTTTCTGTATATTGAATGGAGTACCATTTTATCCTTTGTCTCAGATAGCAAAATGTCTTAGGCTGCCTCAGGGGCATCATTAGGGCATGCTGGGGGTGCAGATTACACCATGTGACACCTTAAGGAAGGATGACACCACTGCTCTCTAAGCATCTGCCTTTTGGTAGAAACAGGCTGCAGCATTCACCTACTTCCCCTTAAAACACTGCAGTTCAGTGGAAGAGATAATGTGAGCAGGGCTAGGGCTCAGTGGGAGGAGAAAGAAGAGGCCTCAAGTTTTTAATTTTTTTAATAAAAATTAAAATTCTTTAAAAACATCTGATCTTACCAAATTTTCATTTTAACCACATGAAACTATGTATATGTAAATATATTTAGGTTGCATGTATGATACTATAATTGAAATTTTGCTAGTTGTTTATGTCACAATTACAATTACAATTTAGGAGTAACATTAGTACAAAAACATTACTAACGGGTTTGCATGGTGTGATATGAGGTGACCAGGTGACATTAATCCACTGATATGCCTTGCTCACAACAAGCCTTTGTGGCTGGTTAGTTTATCTACAAGGTCTCTCTAATGATTATGAAACATTTATTGTTTCCATTACTGACAGTTTTGATCCTTAAAGTTCATATGTTTTTTGTATGGAGAAGTGTGCAACCCCTGAGTCATATTTCTGGGAAAGGATAAAGGAATTATTGCAAAAAGCTGTGACTGCCTTGTTAGATACTAAGCCTGCTGGATTTTAGCAGTAGGCAGATCATAAAAATGGGATTAAGTAATGGCTGCAGGTTTAATAAAGAAAAAGTCTGGAATTTCATTCATGCTTATC
The DNA here is from genome assembly GCA_026167975.1 of Phrynosoma blainvillii. Taxonomy (NCBI): domain Eukaryota; kingdom Metazoa; phylum Chordata; class Lepidosauria; order Squamata; family Phrynosomatidae; genus Phrynosoma; species Phrynosoma blainvillii. The sequence continues at coordinate 246,494,520 of JANUYF010000001.1, read as the reverse complement.
TGACAAACACATCAGGGAAAGAAAAGCTTTTGGACAAAGCAATCAGTTTGATCACAGGTGGTGTTACTAGGTAAACAACCCACAGAGAAACAAGGTGTGATTGCTTGGTAAACCACCTAAACAGAAATAAAATATTTCCATCTGTCTTTTTCCCAGCCTTCGGAAAGCACAAGTAGCCCCATATACAGAAAATGTTTGCTTCCTAATTTTCAAGGCCATGAAATAAAAGTTGTGCCATCTGATGTGGCACCAGAACTGCTAGAGAGATTTTGAGAAATCTAGTTAGAACAAGACTGACAGATTTCTACATTCCTATCCTATAATTCAACATTCTGAATTTAAAATCATTGTCTCTAACATTAAATGTGAAAGATTAGTTTAATAACAATGCTCATCTGAATGTTTAATTAACTCTAACTCTAACATCATATCCACTGTTGTGTTAATTAAAAGCAAAGGCTTCTGGGTAAACTTAACAGTCATGAGATGAAATGAAGCTAGTCTTATGGATTTGTAACCAGTGAAAGAGCAGGAAGCAGAGTGTAGGAATAAACTGACAGTTCTTTCAAATGAGGGATGCGAGTGGATATGCTCAAAGCACTGTATCTGGACCATTGTTATTTACTTTGTTCATGAATTATCTGGAATTAAATTGGGATGAGCGTTGTGTTTCAGCACCTGGGTTCTAGTTTGTTGATGTCACCCAGGCTGAATCTGCACTGCAGAACTGATGCAGTTGAGACCGGTTTAACTGTCATAGCTCAGTGCTATGGAATTCTGGGATTTGTAATTTGGGGGATATTTAGCCTTCTCTGTCAGAGTTCAGGTGCATCACAAAACTACAGATCCCAGGATCCCACAGGATGGAGCCATGACAGGTAAAACAGTGTCTAACTACATTATTTTGCAATGCAGATTCAGCTAAGGTAGTAAAACAAGGACATCACCAAACTGGATGAATGAATAATAAACTGCAGATTAATTTCACTGTAAAACTGTTAGATTATTTCCTTCAAAGTGCAAGCAAGATGGACATGGGACATGAGAGAAGGTCTGCTTGATAGTAGCATCCAGATGGTAAAACTCCTTCATTTGGAGTGTTACAATAGTTAGATATCTTCCATTTTAAAATCCAAATTATAGTGACGTTCACCCCTTCATGACCCTAGATGTAACCGTCATAAGCTCTCAAGCATACGGTCATGTCAGTAAAGTTTAGGAGTTGCAATAGAGATGATACACTCACACACACCTCAGGAAGGCTAAGCAATACAAATAATAATAATAATAATAATAATAATGATAATAATAATTTTTATCCCACTCCTCTGCAAGTTATACACCAATTTCCAGGTGTTATGTTTGTTCCTGTCCCTCACTCCTGCGGATTATCTAAAGCAGGAATCTGTTCATTTACATTATAATTATCACCTCGGAAGCCTCCTCCACAGGCAATTCCCTCATACAATTTGGACTATTGCCCATGGGACCCCCTGTACTTTGCCCAGGTGGGAATTCTCCTATAAAAACCCTACATTCCCAGTACCCCCCAACTAGTTTTGGTTTGCAGGCAGACACACTGTTGGTTTGAACTCCACTAGACCAGCTTTCTGCTACCCCTCCAAGTCCCACATCCCAACTATCAAACCACATCTGCAAGAATTGTAAATATCACCATTAGTGGACTCTAAACTTCTATTCCAGTCTAACACCTTTATTTCCTAGTTTTTTGTGTGTATGAGGGAGAGAGTGCATTTGTGTGTATGTTTTATCCATATAATAAAAATAACCAATATAGGAATTCTGCCTCTGTAGTTCTTTGTCTCCTCACCTCTGTTAAAAATTGGGCTGCTTGTAACCCAGTCCTATTTTGAGTTAATATTAAAAATTCCCTAGACCCTCTGATTACAAATTGGTGGAAAATTTGGCAGACAAAAAGTCCTCCAAGATCTAGACAGGCCAACTGTGCAATCGAACTGTTTAGATCCCGGACATGGAGGGTAAAAAGACAACAGGATTTTGCATCTGCAGGAAGTATGTGTGTGTGTTGGTTTCTTGTGAGAGTGAGCCATGAGGGCTGGGAATATTGAGGGTTGGCTTCCCCCATTTGACATCTTTGATTGGATGTCTTGTGCACTAGCTCTGGGCCTACTAATCTAGTGGCAAGCTCCAGCTGTCCGAGAGACTGGTGTCCAAGTAGACTCTGGATTCTCTTTTTTTGTTTTGTCTATTCGTGGGTTGGGAGAAAGGTGGTAGGTTCCCACCCCCTATTGTGCTAAAAGGATAGGGCTATGGTACCTTCCAAAACTGAGATAAAAACAGGACCAGGGTCCCAGTCTCAGGCTTGAATTGTAGGGCAATAAATCCAAGGCCGCGGAAAGGATTCACCTCCCCCAGAATAGGTCCCTCACATTAAACTAGGGAAGATGCAGTCTGACCTCCTGAATAGGAGCTAAGTTGTTGAGATCACTCTAACGAAGCAACTAGGAGGTGGTAGGAGGACAACCTAGTAAAACTCAGAATCCACAAGTGAGGGGTTACTGAAAACAGTGGTTGAAGTCTATCTAGGGGAAATAGTCTAACACTGACTAGTGGAACTGCTGTTGAGCTTACTCCAGCAAGGCTAGTAGGTGGCAACGGGACTCCCTAATGAACAGGTTTGTAAAGGCTCCAACCCAATATTAGTAAATCCACACAAATTGCTAGGACTGTAGCAGGAATAAGGTGCCCCACACAACTGTGGTTAAGGCAATAAGTGGGTTGATGAACCCCATGCCTCCAACTGCACCCTTTGGCATGGCAGCTAATATTGGCTGCAGTGCCCTTTGAGATAGTTGGCAAGGCAACGTAAGCCAGTTGCAGTGGCCCCCATTGATTTCGCAAGGTAGTAAGTCGGTTGCAGTGCCATAAGGTGGAAGGTTTAGGGGGAAAAGAAAAAAGGAAATTATAATGGAGAACATATCTCCTGCCATTGAGTGATTGTACTGCTATGAAAAATTCCCAAGATTGCTTAGAAAAACAGATTCTCAAAAAGGGACCTAATCCCAGGAATGACTTCCTGATGGAAGATCTATTTGCGACCCTGCTCAAGGCCTATTTATTTCCTAGCTTCTTGTGTGTATGAGAAAAAGAATGCATTTGTGTGTGTTTTATCCATTTAATAAAAATAACCAATATAGGAATTCTGCCTCTGCAGTTCTTTGTCTCCTCACCTCTGTAAACAATTGGGACAGATCCACACTTGTAATCCACACATTTTGAGTTAATATTAAAAGTTCCCTAGCTCCCCTGGTTACAGAAGATATGCCCAGGACCACCACCCTACCCACATCTTTGCTGGTCTTTCATCATACACAGGCTGAAAACCTTTCTATCTTTGGTTACCCTTTGCTGAATTATTTTTGCTCCCTCTTATTATTGTTTACTGACAGCCAGGTGGCAAGGAGGAGTTGATAATAGTTTTATTGTTTTATAAAAATTTATGTATCAATTCTTAATTGAAAATAATTTCCTTGAGCACTCTTGTGTTCAGAATGTAAAACAAGATAAATTGGTTATCAAACGATTAGATGAAGCCTATGTACCCATAGGAACTTTGGGTACATCTACACTGTATTAATAGTGCATTTTGACACCACTTTAATTGTCATGGCTCCATCCTACAGGATCCTGGGATTTGTAGTTTGGTGAGGAATCCAGCTTTCTTGAGCAGAGAAGGCAAACGACCTTGTAAAATCTCATATCCCAGTATTCCATAGGATGGAGCAGTGGCACTTAGAGTGGTGTCAAACTGTGTTATTTCTACAGTGTAGATGCACCCTGTGTTCTTATTTCTCATATACCAATGGTAGGGAGCATTTGAGGCTCCAGATATTGTTGAACTACAATGTTGATTGTCTCTTACCATTGGCTATACTATCTGTGGCAGATGGAAAGTGGTTTCAACAATATCTGAATGCCCACATATTCCACACTACATCTGAGTATAACAAAGGAACATCACCAACAAAAAGGAGGCAAGAAATGCATTACAATAGGTTAAAGAAAATGTATGGATTAATATTGCCCTGATATTTAGTATCCTGACACATAGGACGTTTTCACACTGCGCAAAAGGAGGACGCTAGCCGGCCTCCCGCCGGCCTCGCTCCGGCGCCATTTCCCGTGTGTTTACACACACGCGGCGGCAAACCCCGCCCCTTCCGGTGTCATCCCTGCGTCCGGCCGGCTTTTGGCTCCGTGTGTTCAAACACACGGAGCCCTAAGTCCGGCGTCACTCCGGACGAACCAAGGATAACTCCGGCTGAAGCGGCATAAAGGTAATTCCGGCTGTCCAACCGGAATTAGCCTTTCGGCGGCGGAGCCATTCCGGAATCGGCGGCACGACCCGTTCCGGAATGGCTCCAGCCGGCTTTAGGAGGACAGTGTGAAAACGTCCATAGGGTGGAGTGCACCCTTGAAGAAATTTATTTGTTGATTGTCCATTAAACAGTCTGCAGTAGGGCATCTCTGATATGCTGTTCCACATGCTGCCATCCAGAAAGTGATGGAGAAATGTGAGTTTCTCCACTGACTACTATGCACTTTTTGGCAGATGTAAGTTTTCAGAGACTTCTCAAGGTCAGTGTCATTAACCAAGTCTTTTAAAGATAACACCATCAGGCTATTTTTAGATTGTGTGGTATTCAACAGCCATCCACTTCATTAATCAAATTCAGTGTATCAAGGCAAAAAGACTGCATGACTGGAGGAAGGATATGCTCCTTTTATTATATGTCCACCTTTCCAAGGTGTGTGTATGTTGTAAGTTAATTATATGACAGAGTCATCATGAGAAACACGCTCACACAGAGCTAGACTATATCATAGGGTAATACATCTGGAATCCACACTGTGCTTTCAGAGATTATCTCACAGTTCTCTTGCCTGGAATGATTAAAGACAGAGAAGAAAAAGCAGCCATGGAAAAAAGCATCAGTTTGAAATGAAACAGGCTGAATCTACACAAGCAAAATGATGCATCCTTATCTCAATTGGAATACATGATTTTCCACTCCTCCCAATGTGAAACCACTTCTTTTTTGTGCTTGAAGGTTTTAATCAGGTTTTAAAAAAAACTTAGTTTACTCTGCTGTTTGGGGGAAGAACCGTTTTTTGTTGTTGTTTTTTCCAAACATGTGGTTTGACCTCCAAATTGGGATGGGGTGGAATCAGGAGTGGAGAGATGGTGTGGCAAATGGCTGGTGGGTGGGTGGAATAGAGTTGCTGGGCACTTTCTCACTTGTGAAGGGATGGAAGGGTCAAACCCATTACACACACACATAAACAAACCTTTGCATTCTTTACATATGTACAGTCGGCCCTCAGTATCCATGGGGAATCCATTCTAAATCCCCCTACAGATACCAAAATCCATGGATGTCCAAGTACCATTGTCCTCAATGGTGGTGCAGCCATGCTCCTCTTCCTCCTCCCTCATCCTCTTCCTCCTCCTCTGCCACCTCCTCCTCCTCCTCCTCTTCCCTCCTCCTCTTTCCCTCCGCTGCCTTTTTTGCCTCCTTTTCCCCTCTGCTGCCTCTTCCTCCCTCCTCCCTCCTCCTCCTCCTCCCACCTCTTCCTCTTCCTCCTCCCTCCTCCTCCTCTATCTCTTCCCACCGCCACCTCCTCATCTTCCTCCTTCCTCATCTTCCTCATCTTCCTCTTTCCTCTTCTTCCTCCTTCTCTTCTTCCTCTTCTGCCACCTCCTGCCCACAGGCTTGCTGTCAGTGGATGCTGGAGTCCATGGATGGCAAGTCTGTGGATATGGAGGGCCTACTGTAAACCTTTGGATCTTTGAATATTTGCTTGCCTTTAGATACCCTTCTGAGTAGGGTAATGGAGGTCTCATGGGGCAAGCACTAAAAAAATAAAAATAAAAACACTTTCCTGAAAGTAAGCTCTGTTTCATTCAGTAGGATTTACTTCTGAGTCAACCTATATAAGACTGCACCATATGCATTCAATCCTACACCCACTTTCCTCAGAATTAAATTTTTAAAATGAGGAAACAAATGAGAGGGGGAGGATGCAACCCATGTGAAGGCTGAAATAACCACTCAGATATGCACCTAATCCAATGGGACCACAGGTGATGTTAGAATTATGGACAACAGAGAAAGGCTATTTGATTATGCAAATATGCACATGAATATGGGAACAACCCCTGTAACAGCTGCTGTAGTTGCCTGGCCAGAAATAAACTGATACAGGAAACGTGTACACAGTATAAACACCACCTTGTACCCATGTGACTCCATTTGACTTCCAGGGGTGTGTGACAGTAAAGGGGTTAAACCTGGGCAGGATACTATTCAGCAGAGCTAGGATACAACCCTCATGTAGATTCAGCCCTAGTGACTAATTCATTTCTCTTCTAAGACTAGTAAGCTAAGAATGATTCATACATTCACATGAGACTGCATGCTAACCTGATTTTATTTTCAGATAAAGCTTCATTTTAAATGTATATGTAAATGAGTTCTCTTAACCTAAATAAGAATTAATACTTGTTCTGTAATGCAATTTTATTTTATTTTATTTTTATGCCACCTTTCTCCCAAAAAGGGACCCAAGGTGGCTCACAAGATAAAAACATTCTAAAAATTTTACAGTTAAAAGAAAATTAAAACAACCTATTTAAAACAGTATAAAATTAAGATTACAATCATACAAAAGTAAAATAGCTAACACACATACTTCATATAAAAAACATCTGCTTGAATATCCCAGTTATTTTTATAAATCTGTTCACTTGAACAAAGGGCTTGTTTGGGCATTCAAAATCTTGCCCACATGATTCTATGACCCTACCCAAAATTATTCTTCAGGGAGTTATTTGCACAGGGAATGTAATGTGTGACATGGCAAGGGGGATGTGTGAGAAAGATGGCAATGACTTGTTCTCCATTGAGAGCTGGATTAGATATATTGAGGGAAGGGTTCACTTAACAGGCTTAAATTACAGAAAGGCAGATTTTGTCTGAGTTTTAGTTTAGGGCCCTGTTTGCCTGGACCTGGATACTCCAGGGGTAGCCTGGAGTATCCTGGCCCTGTAGCTACCTTGACTTACCCCTGTTAACTGACCCTCAATTCCTGTATTATGGAGGCTTTCTGCACAGGTGTCATGCTGGGCCACCCAGCACATCCACTGCCACCATGGGTTGCTTGTTTCTTAGGTGAGAACTAAGCACTCAGTGTTCACATGCTGGCCACCACATTCTGATGTCAGAATGTGTGTCCTGTGGTGGCAGCAGATGTGCCAGGCAATTCAGTGGGATGCCTATGCAGACATCTGCTGTGGTGTGGGAATGGAGGGCTCAGGAGCAACATACACATCACACACATACTGGTTCTGGCATGGAATGTGCCATATGTCATCTAGACTGTTTGCACCACAACTAGGGTTTGGGACAGGTGGGCTGAGCCTTTTGGCCAATACAGACAGGGCCTAGGACAACCATATTGATGTTAAAAGCAGTTTGACAGGACAACAAATTAACTAAAGTACTCTTCAAAAACTGAGATATTCAAGCAGATGTTGGACAGCCAGCTGTTGGTAGTGTGATTTCCTGCACTGAGGAAGAAGTCACATTGGATGCCAAGCTCCTGTCTGCCATTACAGTTCAATCATTTTGTTCCTTCATTGAGAGGTTAAAATAATGTGGGGTGTGTGTGTGTGTGTGTGTGTGTGTGTTTGGATAAGAATCCTACTTTCTGTTAGTGTTCCCATCAAATTTCATCTTAATCAAAACTTGAAGTCTACTTGGCATGTTATGCTGAGATGATACATAGAGAGTATGAAGAACACTAGAATAATGCTATCTAATAAAAAACAGGTCACCATATTGATCATAAGCAAAATTTCAGTATATTTATCAAGTCAATTTCTTTGATAGGACAACTAAAGGGACATAAGCTGTGTAAAAGCTTTTGAGAACTCTAGATCTCTTCTGGTGCTTTGATAGTATGAGATAGCATCTCCCCTGAAGACCCTAGCCATATTGGGAGCAAACAGGGAGTTTGTTTCTTCCCATCCATCACATCATAATTCTATTAATATAGATTTTAAAATAAAATGTATAATATAATATAGCATGAAGAGGACCCTTAGATTTGGAAGAAGGAAGTGCTGTACATCTCTAAACATAATGCTGCTTATGGTCTATGAGAAATATAGATTGATTTAACTATTGTAGGGCCTTTTCATGTCCAATATTCTTATGCAAATCACTTGAAACAAGGAGTGTTGTTAGCTAAGCAGTGCCTCAGCTTCAGAGCTAAGTCTGTGACATGAAAGGCTCTCAGATGTCTTGAATGTCTATTGGCAGCCAGATCAACATTTGCACTGCTTAGTAACAAATCTCTTTTCTGCATTTAATTTATTTTTCATCTCAGGACATAGGGTTTCAAAGCTTCTTCAAAAGCATTTCTTCTTGTTAAATCAAAGGCCAAAATATACAACATCCACCCCCAATTGGCCAAATGAATGTTTGGTTTGCATTTGCAAAACCACTGTATCCAAAATACAGGAAGCAAGAGTTCTGATTTTTTCTCTCTCTCTCAACAAGGCTTGTTCTTATATATGTTTAATAATTTTAGTTTTCATATTCATTTCCTCTGATTTTTTTGGCTCAGACATTACATGGATATCTCAGGCTGGATTGGAGGAAATGCCATAGCTAAAGCACCTGTTTCACTAGAGCTACCTGACTGGCATTAAAAGGGCCCTAGATTCAGTCACTGACATCTCCAAGTCTCCCCTGAATCTTTTTATCACAGGGATGTGAAACACATGATCCTCCAGATGTTGTTGGATGGCAATTACCTTCAACTAGTGTTCATATTATAGAATATTATAAAATCAAGTGCCCTGCGGAGCCTATGTTTTCTAGGTTCCCTGATGCCTCTGATTATGACAATGTGGCAGCCTTGCACAAGTGGAGTTCTTACAGAGATGTTTCCTGCAAGATCTCATTTAGTGCTTCTATTTATTGACAGCTAAACTTTGGGGAAAGGAAGGTGGGTGAAGGACAGGTACTGGCCTGGAGTTTGGTGGAGCATAGCTTCTTGTAATTTGATTTGATCTAAATGAATTGATCTGAAAGCCCTATGTGGCTTGGGACCAAGTGCAAACAGATTGTATTCTCCCTTATGAACCAGCCATATTTGATATTCTTCATGTGGAAACCCTTCTCTTGCTAATGCTGCTTTCAGAGATGTGGACATCTGCTAAAACGACAAAGGAGGGACTTCTGAGAGTCTGCTCCAAGATTCTGGAATTTCTAAAGAAGGTAAGCTTCCTCCTGACCTCCTATCTGTAGACAATAGTGACATGCAAACCATAACCTGCCCTATATGTGGTCCAGCAGATTTGGTACTGCCATGTGCCTTCCCATCTTTAGTGTGTTTCCTCTGGATTTTTTTCCTTACTCATACAGTTGTATACCAATTATTCCAATAATAGTTATGCCTTTATTTCAAGGAACACAGAGACTTTCCACTTGGCTTCTTCGTGTGATATTGTTGGGTCAAATTGAGAAAGATCCAGTGACACTGACATTCATGTCACATTCTAGTGAGAGAAAGCTTTTTTAATTTGGATGGGCCTTTGGCATTCAGCTAGGTTTAAAAGGTGATGTTGGCTTTTATTAGTCTGATTTCAATTGTGGTTTTGACCTGTTTTTTATGTATTTTATGTATGCATTTGGAGTTTTTAATTTGAATGTTATTGTTGTCTGCTGTTTATGGTATATATCCCCAGATATCCAGATTTCTTTCCAATTATATAGAATATGTTGGGGAAAAGACCTAATTATTTCCTGATTTTCCCCTGGAAAATCATTCCATTTCCCAAGCCAATTCCAAATTATGCCAAGAAGAGTTTGCCCATCACTAATTGCCCTGTCTGTTAATCAGAGGTTGTCAATTCTACATTTAAAAATTTCCTTTAGAGGCAGTTCACTGTGCTGAAAGCATTTTTCATTTAACTGCTACAACACTCCCCACTCCCTGCCATTTCCCTTAGAAATGATTTGCTGAGTCCCTCTGTTTGTGGGCTTATTTTCTCTCAAGCAAATTAATGAACCCACAATCTGTTTTTTGCTCCATGACAATTGCTTTGCAGGATATATTCTTAATGAAAATCAGAAGTAAAATAAATTAAACCCTCCTCTGTTGACAATAGCTCACAGAGCTTTGAGTACTGCCATTTTAACACTTTAATGAAGAAACTTTGTATTTTGTTTGCTTTTTGACTTCAGAAACAAATAATTGTATTTGAAATTCCTTGTATTCACCATCCTTTAGAAATATTTCTGCATTTAACTCAAATGGAGGACATGCTTTATTTCACAAGCTAATAGCTTTCATAGTCTTTATAAAAAGTGAAATACTTTATTTGACATTTAAATAGCTGATACCATTGATGCTATTTTGTTCTTTCCCTTTCTTTCTTTTTTCTCTTTTGTATTATGCTATTTGGATTTTATTTTGTACAGTCAGTTAAAAAGACAACTAATAGGGCATTTTGTAAATAAAGAGTACAGTATTTAAGAAACTTTGCTATGATTATCAGAAGGGACAAAAGTAAACTCCACCAACCCAGAGTTAATTTGCATCTTAAAAATACCAGACTCAGGGGGCAGCGTTGTGTGTAAACACGGGGGAACAATACGGATTAGCTCCGTGTTCTGGGGCAGCGTCGTGTGTAAACACGGGGGAATAATATGTATTAGCTGTGGATGCCCTTTGGATTAGCTCTGCTTCAGACCCCATGTGATAAGGGCCTTTGAGCAGTCACTGGGGCTGCATCTTCACTGCAGAACTAATGCAGATTGGCACCACTTTACCTGCCATAGGTCCATGCTATTGAATCCTGGGATTTGTAGTTTGTTGTGGCATCAGATCTCTGACTGAGAAGGCTAAATATCTCACAAAATTCCATAGCATTGACCCATGGCAGTTAAAGCAGTGTCGAATTGCATTAATTCTTCAACATAGATGCAGCCTAGTTCAGAACAGTTGTGATACGACTTGACTTCTCATTTTGCTGCTTCCAGCAGATGAAATTATAGCTGCCTAACTTGCTTGATTCCATCATACAGATGAAGCTTGACAAGGAAAGACAACACAGTCAGAATGTTGTGCCAAAGTACTTATCTCAATGTCAACAATGGATGGAAAGTTTACATCAACATGTTGTAATCCAGACATGCAAGTTTCCAGGAGTTTGTCCATTGAATATGAGCACTCACATCAATTTATCATCCTGGGAAGCACATTTGGAGACAAGTATTATTACACAAGTAATCATGAAGAAGCTTCTGTATAAAACAGCTACAAAAAGGGGAAGAACTCCCCTTTAAAAATCCAAAGCAATTAATATTTCCAATTAAATCACAGGCTTAAAAATAATATTTACTCTCTCATCAGTACTCTAATACAGATAATAATCCAGAATGCAAAAATCTTTTTTTCATGGATGGCTGAGATAGTGACACTTTTGCTTTCTGATGTTTCAGTGTACATAAACTTTGTTTCATGCAGAAAATTATTTAAAATATTATGTAAAATTACGTTCAAGCTATGTGTATATCATGCATAAAAGATAAAGGTAAAGGTATTCCTCATTGACGAGGTTGTCAAGTCATGTCCGACCACAAGGGGCAGTGATCATCTCCATTACTAAGCCAAAGAGCCAGCATTTTCAGAGACTACTCTGTGGCCAGTATGATTGAACAGAATAATAATAATAATAATAATAATAATAATAATAATTTTTATTTATATCCCGCCCCTCTGCCAAGCAATCGGGGCGGCGTAAACATATAAACATCAAAACAAATAAAATCAAATTCAGTCCCATCCCTCATTCCCACCCCCCAAAAACAAATCAAACAAAACAAATTAAAAAACAATTAAAATTAATAAAGCACATCTATACAATAAACAAAAGCATTCTAAATATACAGGGGGGAAAAATAGAGACTCCTGCTGAGCATCAGGGCCACACCCCCAAGAGTCTTAAAGGGCTAAGGCTGGGGCTCTACTGCTACATCCTCCAATCCTGTCCCTGCCTCCGCTCTCATGAGGCCAGGTGTCTCTTCCCAGGTCTCTGCAGTAGCCAGTGGTGTGGGCTTGCTTGCAGAGACTTTGAAGGCTCCCATGAGGCCAGGTGTTCCGAGGGAGGAGAGGGCAGGGGAGGAGGCTCACCGCCCAGCTCCCGAGTCTCTTCCCAGGTCTCTGCAGTAGCCAGTGGTATGGGCTTGCTTGCAGCGACTTTGAAGACTTTGAAATATTGCTGAAGAATTCCAGGAGACTCCATGATCCCACAGATCTCTGCCATGATCTGCCTATGCAGGGTTCTCTGGTCAGGATCCAACAGAGCCCACTCCTCTGGGGAGAAAGACACGGCCACCTCCTCAAAAGTCACCAGGCCCTGATCTGGTTCTAGTCCACTGCAAAGAGGAAGAGGCGACTGAGTCCTTGTTGGTGGCAGCATTCCAGCATCTTGCAAATGGGCTCCTCCATCACACTCCTGCTGTTTACAGTCCCAGTAAAGTAGTACCTATTTATCTACTTGCATTTGCATGCTTTCGAACTGTTAGATTGACAGAAGCTGGGACTAGTGACAGGATCTCACCCCATCATGCAGCATCTGGGTCTTGAACTGCCAACTGAAAACAAGGTGAAGAAATAGCTAGAATTACCTGTGAGCCCATTTTGCTGCCTACACAGGGAAGCTGTGAAGGAAGATGCCTGAGAAATCTCATGATAGGTCTGCCATAAAAGCATCCCCTCAGCACTCACGCACATCCAAGCTTCTGACCTTCTCCCTCCCTCCCATCCTCAGCTCTGATTGGTTATTTTTAGTGTGGTTTGAGTTTTAAATTATATGCCTGTTCCTTGCAATGCATCTTTGTCACAGCTTTTGCCCTGTTTCACCTACAATTCTCTGTGAAAGCCACAGCATAACACAGAGAAGCAGCTGCAGTGAACACTTCATTCTTAGATGTACTGTTGCTAACTGTGGTCTTAAAGACTGTGGACTCAGGATCCTTATCATCTACTCAGTACTGCTAAAAAACCTATCATTACAAAATTTGCCAGTCCCAGCTATTAGACTTTGTTTACTGTTGATATCTGTTTTCCCTGTGCTATGCTTGACTCAGGCATGAAGAATATTTGATCTGGGCTTCAGCTTTGCTTTCACAAATGGTACATCTTGATTTGAACTTAAAACAAAACACAGCCCTTTATGTTAGACAGTAAATCTTCCACCTTGGGAGAGAGGTTTATTCTCTATTTTGTGGAAGGTTTTGTGGAATTTTAAACTTTAATAGTAATGCTTCCAAGGAGGCAGATGCAAATAAAATGTCTTGTTTTCAGCATCTGGTTTTCATTGCAGAATGATGAAAAATAAACAGTAGGAGCAGCTTTGCAAGATAAGAAATTATTTAGAAATGGTATAATTGACATATACTGAATATCCCTTTTAAGAAATACATATGTTAAAACAGAGAAAAATCTCATTGCACCACAGAGTGATTTGAGTCTGCAGCATTTGACTGACATGAGGTTCTTGCTTCTACTTCAATATATGAAGAGATAAATTATCAAAGCAAAATGTGAACATATCTTAGGATTCAAAGATATAGCAATGTTAGTCTGTAGAATCAGTATGTAGAGAGAACTTACAGCACCTTTGAGACTAACTGAAAGAAATAAATTGACATAACTTAGGATGCGTGAGAAATTTGCCCCAATGCAATTTAAAAAATACAGATGTCATGTGCCTTCAAGTCATATTGACTTATGGAGACCCTAAGGTGAACCTAAAATGGAATTTTCTTTGCAAGATTTGTTCAGAGGGGGTTTACCTTTATCATCTTCTGAAGCTCAGAGAGTCTGGCTTGCTCAAGATCACACAATAGCTTTCCATGTCCAATAGGGATTTGAACCCTGTTCTCCAGAGTCATACTTCAACACTCAAATCATTACACTATGCTGTCTCTCTTTAAAAGAAAAATAAATAGGGACACAGGACCCCTGTGAATGTGAAAAACCACAAAGAACAAAAACACTATGTTTTTACCTGAGAGAACACCTTTCTAGGAATCTCTAGGTCTTCCAGTTCAACTCTCTGGCCCACATTGTAGAGAATACAATGGCTTGTATAATTCTAACTTTTGTGCGGAGTTGTATATCTTTTCATTTTAGAATCTTTTCTAGTTCTTTCACTGCCACCCTTCCCATTCTTAGTCTTCTTCTGATTTTCTGACTGCAGTCCCCATTTCTATCAATGTTTGATCCCAAGGTATGGGAATTCTTTTACTATTTCTATTTCTTCATTGTCTAGGTTGAACTTGTGAAGGTCCTCGGTGGTCATTATTTTTATTTCTTAATGTTCAGCATTAAGCCTGCCTTTGCACTTTTTTCTTTGATCTTCCTTAGTAGGTGTTCCAGGTCTGTGAGTTTTTCTGTTAGTACTATGGTGTCATCTGCATATATTAGCTTGTTGATATTCTGTCCTCCTATTTCACTCCTCCTACTTCTGTGTCAAAACTTACTTTTCTTACAATATGTTCTGCATACAAGTTGAACAGATAGACTGAAAGAGTGCAATTGGGAACCATTGTGTTTCTCCATGTTCTGTTCTGACAGTAGCCTTTTGTCCTCCGTACAGATTACTCACCAACACTATCAGATATGTTGGCATTCCTATGTCTTTAAGGACGTTCCAGATCCTTTCATGATCTATGCAGTCAAAGGCTTTGCTGTAGTCTATAAAGCACATGCTGATTTTCTTTTGGAACTCCCTCCTACACTCCATTAGCCATCACATATTTGCAATGTGATCCCTGCTGTCTCTTCCTTTCCTGACCCCTGTATGGAACTCTGGGATTTCTCTCTCCATGTATAGTAGGAGTCTATGGGGGGTTGCAGACTGCCAGAAATAGTGTGAATTCAGTCCACTTTTAGGGTTAGGGTTAGTGCTAGAGAATCATGGGAACTGTTATTTTTCTGAGACATTGAGCCTTCTCTGTCAGACAACTCTGATGCCACAATAAAATACAGTTCCCATGGTTCCCTAACTCTAACCCTAACCCTAAAAGTGGACTGAATTCACACTATTTCTGGCAGTCTGCAACCCCCCTATGTTGAAAAATTTTGAGCATGATTTTGCTTCTGTGGGAGATCAATGCTATGGTCCTAGAGTTGCTTCAGTTTCTTGTGTCTCCATTTTTGTGGATGAGGATGTATATTGATCATTTCCAATCTCTTGGCCATCGTTTTGTTTTCCATATCTGTTGACATATGTTGGTTAGTACTAGAGTTGACTTTGTAAATGAGGATTGTAGCAGTTCAATTGGAAAATCATCTGTTCCTGGTGATTTGTTTTTCGCCATTTCTCTTATTGCAGATTCCAACTCACTGTTTAGAATTTGGGATTCATCTTCATATGACTCTTCATTCCATGTGTCCTTCATGTTGTCATCTCTTTTGTGTAACTCTTCTGTGTATGGCATCCAATGTCTTTTTATTCCTTCCTGGTCTGGAATTATGTTAATATTTTCTGTCATAGAGCATCCTGGCCCTTGGCTTGTCAACTGCATATCTCAAATTGTTGATAATCCTTCCTCCTATTTTTACTCCTCCTCCTTCTGTACCCAAGCTTGCTTTTCTTATAATATGTTCTGCATACAAGTTGAACAAATATGGTGAAAGGATGCAGCCTTGTCTGACCCCTTTGCCAATTGGGAACCGTTCTGTTTCTCCATCTTCTATTCTGACAGTAGCCTCTTGTCCTGAGTACAAATTTCTCATCAGGACTATCAGATGTGCTGGCACTTCCATATCTTTAAGGGCATTCCATAGCCTTTCATGGTCTACTCTATACAGTCAAAGGCTTTGCTGTAATCTATAAAGCACATTCTGATTTTCTTTGGAATTCCTTGGTGCGCTCCATTAGCCATCATATTTTTGCAATATGCAAACATACATATCTGTGTATGTTTAAAAAGAAAGTTTGGACCCCCTTAATCTCTTATTGTATTAAAGCCTTCCCACTTTCTATTCTAACCTGTCTTTTGGCTATGCCAAAAACAAACATCTCAAGTCTAAACTGCAGGCTTTGTCAAAGATGCACTATATAGGTGAGCATCACTATCTTTCTTATTCCCAAATAGGTGTGTAGAGAATATCACCCAAAACATTATACATAGTAAAGAGGGTCTGATGAGAGCCAGTGTGGTCTGCTGATTTGAGTGTTGGATTACAAGTCTAGAGACCAGGGTTTGATACCCAGCTTTGCCTTCAAACCCACAGGGTGACCTTGGGCGAGTCACGTTCTTTCAGCCCCAGGGGAGGGCAATGGCAAGCCTCCTCTGAACACATCTTTTCCCATGATAGAGTCACTTTAGAGTCTCCATAAGTTGGAAATAACATGAAGGCACACAGCAACAACAAAAGAGAAAATAATGTGTGGTTGTCAGCCCATTATGAGGCTAGGAGCTGTATGCAAGTGCCGAAAAGCATGAATAAGTGAGGCTTAATCTTTCCCCAACTGTTTCCCCTTTCTTGCTTTACTGAAGTTAACAAGAGGGGGAAAATCCCCTTCATCTCACCCCCCCCCCCCCCACACACACACACACTCAGTTTTAGTGTAAAAAATTGCTTGGGGAAGAATGTTTAATCCTCTGACCTACTCACACATTGCTTCTGATCCCAATGCCCTTGAGAAAGTATAAAAAAAGAAAGTGTGGTTCAGCTGCCCACTATATATTCAACATAGCTTATAGTTTAGACCACAGATATGTAGCTTAGGTTTTAAAAAAGCCAAATCCTAGAAAAGTAGAGCAGAGTTGCTATCTAAATGGGTAAGGATGCACTGTACAGATTAAATGTGTTTCAAGTTGAATGATATTTTTTGCTAACCAGCAAGGTTCTCACCAGCTGCTGGTTTGTCCTTTACAACATTATTATTCATGAGCTTTTACTTTGAGATAGAACATGCTCTTCATGAGCTTAGACAAAACATTCTGGAAAGAACAGCAGCATCTTGATTAGGCTGTTGTGAAAATAAAGATTGGGGATTGCAGGAACATGGGCCAGAAAGTTATATAGGCTTGATGGAAAAGCTTTTACAGATTCCAAATAGTCTTTGGATCATGGCTGGAATGTTAAAAGTTAAATATATTTGATACAGCCTTCTTTCCAACTGGAATTCCAAGAAACTTCCTGAATTTTCTAGAAGGGGGGGGGGGCATTGTTACCATTTTGAGAAAAATTAACTACATTTTTTAAAAAATAAAAATTGGTTATAAAATAGTCACTTCAGTAACATGATTCTAGGATATCACTCTAAATAATGAGTAATGTTAAACTATTTTTTTTTAAAAAAATAGTAATATAAAATATATATTTTTAAAAAGTGAAGTTCCAAACCCTGTTCACACAAACCTTTGAAACAGTTTAAGTGACTAAGGGTGACACTAGTGACTTGCTATAGCTGTAGCTATTTCTGTGGGCTTTTGGGCTATATGGCCACATTCTGGAAGAATTTATTCCTGATGTTTCACCTGCATCTGTGGCTGGCATCTTGTTGAATGTTGAATGGCACAGTGGGAGGGATATGCAAGGGGGATTTGTGTCTATTTAGTTGGTAATCCATTGTCTATAGGGAAACCCCTTGAGCCTAGGTGGTGTTCATTTGCTTGTGTTGAGTCTCAATTTTTGTGTTTTTCAGGACTGGTAGCCAAACTTTGTTTATCTTCAGTGTTTCCTCTTTCCTGATGAAGTTGTCCAGGTGTTTGTGGATGTCAACAAACTAACTCCACAATTAACATGTAAACCACTTTTTCCCAAATAAGAGTCCCACAGGCATATATACCCCACATACTTGCATGCCACCAATCTCTGAAGAGTCAGCCACAAATGCAGGTGAAATGTCAGGAATACATTCTTCCAGAACACAGCCACATTGCTTGAAAAAAACACAGAAAACTATAGATGCCAGATGTGAAAGCCTTTGACTTCACATATAATTATGTTAATATTATTAATGGTTTCCATATTGGTGGGGGGTAGGAGGATGAATTTCATCACATTGCTTCTCTGTTATAGTCCCCACAAATTTGCCTCCTCAAACAGCTATTAGCCCCTGAAGGCAAGCTCCTGGTAACAGTCATGAAAGCTTCAGGGGCTATTAGCTGCCATAGGAATTGTGCCCTTTTTTTTTATCCTAACAATATCACCACTGAATTCTTAACTTGACAAAGGTTGGAACAGAAAAGTGTTTCTCTGTCCCTAAGAGCAGGGAAGATTTGAAATCTGACATATATTTTTCTTTACATTTTTTACCTATTTATGATAACTAAAGGGGAGAAAACATGTCTGCACAGTTTCCTTACATGTGTGTATGTGGTGGTGGTGGTGGGTTTAAGAAATAAATAAACTGGGTAAAAGTGTTTTTCTCCTACCTCTGAACAGATGACAGAAGGTAGGTTAAGGATCAAAACCAGGGAAAGCCTGAAAATCTCCACATATCCTATCTATAAGACATATATTAAATAACAGCAATAAAACATTCTAGCATTAGTAAGAACAAGAAATACATTTGAGAGAGGGGTGTTCTGCAAAGGCTAACCCACAAGACAACATTTTTCTGATCCATATGGTTGTATAACTGGAGAAAGATAATTTTAAAGCAGCCAGACAATTTCATTCAAATTACTGTACTTTTGATGAGGAAGGAATGTCCTATTGTTCACAAGGGAGATAAGTGAGACATTTTATCATTTCTATCCAGTGGAACACTCCATTCTGCTCGATGTTTTATTACTCATCATGTTCTCTCACTCATTGCCATTATGCTGCTCAACTTGATGTTCCCAGATGAATTCATAATTGACAACCATCAGCTTCAGAATTCCTGTCAAAATTAAGAATATGCAGCTGCAACAGACCATGATAATTCTGATTTGGAAATGTATTCTCCCCATGCACACTTGAATACCTACTATGTTAGGTTAAAGTAGAAAAATATATAAAATAACAATAAAATAAAAATAAAAATAACTGAAAGAAAGAAGTTGGCAGCATGAACTTTCATTGAATTCAGTCTATCTCCTCAGATGCATTAGAACTCAGAGGAAATAATGCATCTGAGGAAGTAGACGGAAATCTACGAAAGCTCATGCTGCCAACTTCTTTCTTTCAGTTAGTCTCAAAGGTGCTCTACATACTGATTCTACAGACTAACACAACTATATCTTTAAATAAAAATAGCATAATTCAAGACCAGGAAGGAATAAAACAACGTTGGATGCAATATACAGAAGAACTATACAAAAGAGAGGACAACATGAAGGACACATGGAGTGAAGAGTCATATGAAGATGAATCCCAAATTCTAGAAACTGATCTGGAAGCTGCAATAAAAGAATGGCAAAAAACAAGATTCCAGGAACAGATAATATACCAATGGAACCGTTGCAATCTACACTGATGGAGTCAACTCTAGTGCTAACCAACATATGTCAACAGATATGGAAAACAAAATGATGGCCAATAGATTGGAAGTGATCAATATACATCCCCATCCACAAAAAGGAGACACAAGAGACTGCAGCAATTATACAACCATAGCACTAATCTCCCACGCGAGTAAATCTCCCACGCAAGTAAAATCATGGTCAAAATTCTGCAACACAGACTCCAACCACATATGGAGAGAGAAATCCCAGAGGTCCAAGCAGGGTCCAGGAAAGGAAGGGGCAGCAGGGATCACATTGCAAATATGTGATGGCTAATGGAGCGTAGCAGGGAGTTCCAAAAGAAAATCAGTATGTGCTTTATAGACTACAGCAAAGCCTTTGACTGCATAGATCATGAAAGGATATGGAACACCCTTAAAGACATGGGAATGCCAACACATCTGATAGTGTTGATGAGTAATCTGTACTGAGGACAAGAGGCTACTGTCAGAACAGAACACGGAGAAACAGAATGGTTCCCAATTGGCAAAGGAGTCAGACAAAGCTGCATCCTATCACCCTACCTATTCAACTTATATGAAGAACATATTGTAAGGAAAGCAGGCTTGGACATGGAAGAAGGAGGAGTGAAAATAGGAGGAAGAAACATCAACAATCTGAGATATGCTGGTGGCACCATAATACTAGCAGAGAACCTCACAGACCTGAAACAGCTACTAAGGATGATAAAAGAAGAAAAGGCAAAGGCAGGCTTACTGTTGAACATAAAGAAAACAAAAATAATGACCATAGAGAACTTACACACATTCAAACTAGACAATGAGGAAATAGAAACAGTAAAAGAGTGCTCATATCTGGGATCAAACATTGATTGGAAAGGGAACTGCAGCCAGGAAATCAGGAAAAGATTAAGAATGGGGAGGGTGGCTATGAAAGAACTAGAAAAGATCCTAAAATGCAAACACATATAACTTAGCACAAAAGTAAAGACTCATACAAGCCATCATATTCCCTATTACCATGTAAGGATGTGAGGACTGGACAATCAAGAAAGAAGACAGGAGGAAAATCAACACATTTGAGATAATATGGTGTTGGAGAAGAGTGCTGAGGATTCCATGGACAGCCAAAAGGACAAACAAATGGTTCCTAGAGCAGATCAAGCCAGAGATATCCCTAAAAGCCAAGATGTAGGGCGTCTACAGACAGGCGGCTGTGGGCCGCCCCAAGAAGCTGAGGATTGGAGCCAAGGCTGCCCCACTCCTCAGCCCCAATCTACTGTTCAGCTGGCCCTGGAAGGAGCACTAAAATAGTGCTCCTTCCTCAATGCACGGAAAGGGCACCGGAAGAGAGCCTCTTCCGCATTTTTTCCATCCGGATGTTGCAACGGAAGGACGTCATCAGAGCACTCACCATGTGCAATGGCGGGTGCTCCGATGACATCCTCAGGAAGGGGTTGGAGCGCCCGGCGTCTGGCTGCTCCTCCCCTTCCTTGGCTCGAAGACAGCACTTTGCACCATCTGCAAAGCTCCTTAGACTTTGGACCCATCATGAGAATCATTGGAAAAGACAATAATGTTAGGAAAGGTGGAGAGACGTAGAAAGAGAGGAAGGCCACATGCTAGATGGATGGACCACAAACATTTTCAGAAGCTCAGCAGAGCATTAGAGGATGGGGGGGAGCTGGAGATGTCTCATCCATAGGGTTGCCATGGGCTGAGATCAACATGAAGGCAGTTAACAACAATTTAAAAAAGAAGAGAGAGAGAGAGAGAGAGAGAGAGAGATGTTCAGGATCAAATGACTAAGGCTGCACCTGCACTGAAGAAATAATGCAGTTTGACACCACTTTAACTGCCATGGAGTAATCCAAGGGAATCCTGGGATTCGTAGTTTGGTGGGGTACCAGAGTTCTCTTGCAGAGAAGACTAAAGATCTCACAAAACTACAAATCCCAGAATTCTATAGCATTGAGCCATGGCATTTAAAGTAGTATGAAACTACATTATTTCTCTAATGCAGAAGCAGCCTAAAACACCACGTATTGGGGAGGTGGGGATTGGTGATATAGAAATGACATTTGTGAAAATAGATGTATTTATAGAATTTGGCAGGAAAAAAAATGGAGAATTTTGTTTCTCTTCACTTTGGAGAATTTACCAAAAGTCATAACTGGGCCTCTACAGATGGGAGGCCATGGGCCGCCCCGAGAAGCCGCAGATTGGGACCGAGGCTGCCCCACGCCTCAGCCCCGATCCACCCTTATGGTGCCTCTGAAAAGGAGCGCTAAAATAACGCTCCTTTCAGAGGAGCCAAAAGGGGCATCGGAGGAGGTGCCAGGTGCCTCTTCCACGCTCCTTCCGGCTCAGCGTGTCTGGACGCTAAGCCGGAAGGATGTCATCAGAGCGCTCGCCATGTGCAATGGTGAGCGCTCCAATTGACATCCTCAAGAAGGGGTTGGGGTGCCCAGTGTCCACCTGACCCTACCCTTTTCTGGCTCCAAGACAGCACTTTGTGCCATCTGCATCCCCCCCAAATGTTTTCATATTCAGGATAGTTTTTTTCTCCCCTGTGAAAGAGAAACTGTCAGATTTTTTTCATTCCCTAGTTTACAAAAGGTAGTTGGTTGCAAAAGGTTACTTCTGAACATCTGCACCACCCATTGTTGCTAAAATTATGGTTCATACTCTGTTTCCCAGGATAACTTGGAGTGCACACCATCCATTCCACAGACCCTTAGTCTGCTCCTGTGCAATGCCAGGTCGGTTAAGAATAAAACTCACATTATCCATGACCTTTTATTGGATGAGGCGGCTGACCTGGCATGCTTCACAGAGACCTGGTTAGGAGATACCAGCAACATCACATGGGTGCAGGCTCTCCCAGTTGGGTACTCTGTTATTGAGCAGACTGGCGCGGCAGTGTGGCCTTGGTTCATAGAAAGACTCGACTCTTATCCGACAGAACTCACCATAGGAAACACCTTGATTCCTATAGGGAGGCTTTACAGGCAGCGCAGAGATCTTTCTGTTCTGCACGTATTGCATCTGCAGAGTCCCATCCAGCAGAGCTGTTTAGGGTAGTGGGGGAGTTGACGAAGGTTTCTCCGGCACCGAATCCCCTACTTAACCCAACGACAGCCTGCTGTGGTGCATTTAACATCTACTTCGCAGATAAAAATCTCTCGGATCAGAGCTGACCTGGACACCATTGTTTTGACAGAATCCATGGGTGAGGTGTCCAGCAACTCCGTTGATGGTAATTTACTGGATCAGTTTCAATGTGTGAGTACCGATGACGTGGACAAGCTTCTTGGAAAAATGAGGAAGACGACTTGCCCTCTCAATCCTTGTCCATCTTGGCTGGTCGCCCAGGGGGGGACACATTGAGAGTGTTCCTTCGGGATACAATCAATGCGTCCTTCAGGGAAGGCACTGTACCATTGTGCTTGAAGGAGGCGGCCATCAGATCACTCCTGAAAAAGCCTTCTCTGGACCCCCTGGATAGAAACAATTATAGACCAGTTTCCTTGCTACCTTTTTTAAGCCAGGTGATTGAGAGAGCATTTGCTTCCCAGCTCCAAGCAGTCTTGGATGAAACCGATTATCTTGATCCATTTCAAACTAGCTTCAGGACAGGATTTGGAGTTGAGACAGCCATGGTTGCGCTGACCGATGACCTCCGCTTGGACATCGACGGGGTAGTGTGACCCTGCTGGTGCTCTTGGATGTCTCAGTGGCTTTTGATCCTGTCCCCGATGCTATTTAACATTTATATGAAGCCGCTGGGTGAGATCATTCAGAGGCATGGAGCGCGGTGTCTTCAGTATGCTGATGACACCCAGATATACTTCTCCATGACCAGATCATCGGCTCAGACTTCAGATGGCATCTCTCCTCTTAATGACTGTCTTAGAGCGGTAATGGACTGGATGAGGAAAAACAAATTGAAGCTGAATCCAGACAAAATGGAGGTACTGACAGTGATGGGCCCGAAACCAGATTTGGGAATACAGTCTCCAGTCCTGGATGGAGTCACACTCCCCTCTAAGGACTGTGTCTGCAGTCTGGGGGTGCTCCTAGACTCATCGCTTCAGATGACTAGTCAGGTGAATGCGGCGGTCAGGAGTGCCTGTTATCAGGTTCAGCTGATACGCCAACTGCACCCTTATCTGGATATGAGGGATCTGGAAACTGTGGTGCATGCTCTGGTAACCTCACATTTGGATTTCTGTAATGCACTCTACATGGGGCTACCCTTGTGCCTAACCCAGAAACTTCAATTAGTCCAAAATATGGCAGCCAGGTTGGTTACAGGAACATCTAGGAGAGAGCACATAACACCTGTGCTGAAATCTCTCCACTGGCTGCCAATTAGTTTCCGGGTGCAGTACAAGGTGTTGGTTTTGACCTTTAAAGCCCTACATGGCTTGGGTCCATCTTATCTCCGGGACCGCCTTTCGCTGTATGATCCTCCACACACACACACTCCGGTCCTCTGGGAGGAATCTGCTGCAGCCCATGAAGACTAGGCTTTCGCAGACCTCCCAGAGGACCTTCTCCGCGACTGCGTCATATTACTACTCTGTCATATTACTACTCTGTCTGCCTTTAAAATGGCAGTAAAGACGGATCTTTTCTGGCAGGCCTTCCCAGAACACCTCCCTGATTAATTGATGGTGATCCTTGTTCATCCTCCGACCGCCATGACATGTTCTTCCTATATAGTTTATTGTTTTAATTATGCTGTTGTTTTAATTCTAAGCTAGTTTAATTCCGTTTTACGGGTGGGAGGGTTGGGGCAGGGGATGAGGTTTTAATCTGTTCTTTTTAATTGATGTACGCCGCCTCGATTGCCGTGCAGAGGGGCGGGATATAAATAAAATTTATTATTATTATTATTATTATTATTATTGTTATTACTCTGATTTGAAAGCTGACAAGACTCACTGAACCACTCCTCTCTTTTGAGTCATAAAGGAAAGGAACTATCTAATCTGTTTTCAAAACATTCTGTGTTTCTCTGGGGCAGCTTTTTAGAGAAACACAGATGATTTCCATTTTTTGGTTTCTTACTAGCTGCAGGAATTCAGAGCTTTTAGGGCAACAACCAATGCCCCAGAAACCATTTTCACCTAGAGGCTGGGTCAGAAAAGGCCACACCCAAGGGATAAAACTCAGCTCATTTTACCAATATATCTCAGCTACTGCCAACAGCTCAAGGATGTAATAGACCTTGTGTTCTGTGTATCATTTGCAGCTGTGTCAGTCCCTCCTGGACCACTTGGCAATTTTTAGCAACTCTATAGAACAGAAAGAGAGCTTCTTAACAAGAAGGAAAGAAAGACAAAAGAATGAATTCACAGAAGAGATTATAACAACTGTGGCTGTATGCTGGAATGGTGAGAAAGATTTGCCCACTTCTGAAAGCCAGGCAGGGTTAGCTGTACAATTGGGCAAAGTGAGGATAAAACCTTAGGAAGCAGATATGTGATGTTTTGAAATAGAATCATTTTGATAGTTACTTATTATTTTTATTGCTTGGAAGAGTAAGAGGCATTTTCTATGCCTCTTTCTTTCCAAGAAACTTGTTTTCTGTACAGAAATGATTTCTGTTAATATGTTTTCTGCACAGGAAGCATTTTTCCCTGCCATTTTCTGCACACAAGCCATCTTTATTTTCTGAACAGAGTACATTCACTGCAAGATTTCTGCATATCAAATATTCTTCTCATCAAGATCTCCTGACACTCAATAAACCAATTTTGACCAGTTCTGCATGAATATTATGTATTTATCCTTTACCCTGTTGGCCCATAGCTGTGACATAAGGATGGAGGGAATATCCAAAAAATATTCAGAAAATGGCTGAACAACATGTTTTGGGGGAATTGTATTGTTTTTTGAGTGTTGAGAAATGCTAACGAGGATTGTGGTCTGAAGAAAATCTTCACAGTTGCTGTGCACAAATATTATCTTCTGTGCACAAAATAGTTATTTCCTGCTCAGAAAATTTCCTGTTTTCTGCACAAATCTGCCATGTGCAGATTTTTATGCAGAAAGTTGCAAATTACAAGTAGGCTTTGAAAACGGCAATATCCTTGCAATGGAACAAAAAATACTAAAATTACTCATTTGGTTCAAGAAGAAAATTAGTGAAGAATTATATGACTACCCTGACACACACACACAGAGAGAGATTCCTGAACATAGTAGTCTCACTAATCCCAATCAAATCATACTTCTTAGAGAATGACTTTGTTGGATGCTTTATCACTCCATTTCTTTTTCACAGTGCAATGGTGTGCCACTGTATTATTTTCACCCAGTTATAAACACTCTGCCTGCAGTTGTTCTTTTGAGCTTGAGTAATTGATCATGGCAAATAAGAATTACCTGAAGGTTTAAATAATTTACTCCTGTAACCTTTGTGGTTCACCTTTGGAAGCATCAAGCATCTCATGTCAAACAACACTTTGAAAAGGGTTGACAAGCTCTGATCAATAGTGAACTTTGAGGATCACTGATGCTTTTCAAATTGATAATTCACTATTGCAACTCTGTAGACCATCCCTTATTAATCTTCTCGAGGTTAGACACTTAATCAAACAAACAAATTGCCTTATAGTTGAGCCAATTGTTGTCCTGATTCAATTGCTTGGTGTTTAATTGTTAAATTCATTCAACAACCCAAATTAAGATTTATTTACACAAACATGTACAACATATATTAATACATCTTGAGTTTGCAGAACTGCTACAAAAAAACCCACTGGCACTAAGAATGCAGCATGGAAAATGGTAGAAAAGAATCATGAGCAATACACTTGCCTGAGTACTCTATATACTCTTGTTTAAATTTTGAAACAGAACAGAAATATTTATATATTTAAAAAAAAAAACTTCATTATTCGTTCAAAGGAGGTAAAGAGAAACTGAAGACTGAACAAGATGGTGGATAAAGAGAATATTGCTCATTTAATAAAATAAAGTATCAGTTTGCCATTATACTGTAGCTTGCCTGAAACAGTCCTTATTAAACTCTGTACTATATAGTACCTTCAGTATTAATTTTAAAAAAAATGGCAGATGCCTTCAGAAACAGATACATAGGAGCAAAACAAAGAAGGAGCATATCCTTTCTACAGATTTGTTATAATGAACACAAATCACCAAATACTTGTGATTTGGAAAGCAGGGATAGCATTTTATGCTCATGGAGCCATCCTTAAAAGCATCATGTTTCATGACAAGCAACTGACAAGTTTGTATTGACCTACTGCATTTAATAGGGGCTATTTTGGGAATACGTTTGTCTAGCTAACACCTTAACTTTTCTTGACAAGAATGCAATCAAAGAAAAATGGGAAGGTAAACTCTTTCTCCAGCATCAAAGAGGAGGGGGGAAGCCAGAGGTATACTAACCATGGCATAGTGTTCAGTGTTGTGGAAAAGAAAAGATTGGATCAAACTACATAAAAGGGTAGGTTTTGTAGACTTCAGTACAAGACATAACTTCTTGAAGGACAATGTGTATTCAAATGCTGTCAGTCCCTTTATAACTACGAACAGTTCTGGCTTAGTCCTTCATATACTGAGAACAACAATCCAGTCAACGTTAAGCACTTTTACACCCCATTGGTTTCAAGGGGAAAGGTGAGTGCATGTTTAACTATTTCCTATTGACATCTCTGGTACTTAGATGTACTGAACTATGGCTAGAAAATACCTCGAAGGTGGAATGGTAATTGAAGCTGTTACGAGCACTGAACATCTTCCAATTTTGGTGCATGTTTCCTTCATGGTCTTGGCCAAAACTGTAGTTGTGAGCTGCCATGAGCTCAAGAGTGAGAGACCACGTACACAGGGCTCTGAAATAGAAATCAAACAGATAGTTTAGGAGTCGCAATCAAGGGAAAATTCACACCTATCAAGGCAGGAAGTCTAGGTAATTTATCACCCAGGATGTTTTCCATCTGAGCTAGAGAAGACCTATTGCCACCTCAGGATTCCATCTATATCAAGTGATCTTTACCATGTAAATTTGGCCTCTTTGATGTAGTATAAACAACTTTTGCCTCAGGCTATTTTTGGCCTATTTAAGGACTTCAAATTTATTTGTTCTCTGAGCTAGTATGGAGTGCAGGGGGACCTCATATCTCTCTGGATTCCTTGCTGGTTCTGGCTCACGCTGCCTTCAGAGAGTTCCCAGCAGCTGAGACCTACATTCTGCCATTAGACTGCATCTTCAGGAGCACCCACATTTTTAGTAATTATCTAGTTAGTGAAGCCTTTCCTATTAGTTCATAGCTTTTGTATGTGTGCATGTGTGCTTGCAAGTATGTATGTGTGTCTTGTCTCTTAATAAAATATAATTCATTTGAAAGAACTTTGTCCCTGCTAATTCACTATTCCCTCACCCTCTGTAAAAGTTGGGAGTATCCCTGGCTCTTGTAACCCAGCTAAATTAATTGAGCTAATTAAGAATTCCCCTAGGTCGAGGTTACATAATAAAGCTGCTCTTGAAATGGAACTTACATTGCAGCCAGTTTGAGATTAATGCTTTTCAAATATATTTATTTGTCCACTTATTTACTTAAACATTGCTAGACTATTTTTCATTTTAACTGTCCCCCTCAAGCAACTCACAATAAAAGCAGTAGTGAAAAGAAGGAAGGAATCTTCTGTTGAATGTGAAAAGAAACAATACAGGAATCCCATCTGAAATCACCCAGGAGACCATTTTACAAGGTACAATAGCAAGAGAAGACTACCATCTATAAAGGACCCTCAGTAGGTCACATATAGTTGTTGTCATAGTTAATAGTAAGTATTACTATTAAACAAAACATAATTTAATAGTAACTGTTTTGTGGATTTTGGATGTTATTGTACTTTGCTGTATAGCCTACACAGCTACCCCTGGATATATTTATTCTCTTCTGCTATCAAATTTGCTAACAAGCAGAAAGCAATTAGCACTGGGTTAAATCAGTTCAAGGGAATGTATTTATTCAGAATGGCTGAAGGCATTTTTCTGCCTGAAGAAAATGACAACATGGCTACTCTACCTTCCCTTCTTAGAAGTTACCTAGACTTGCATTTGAAACTTGCAGTGATAAAAAGAAAATGTTGCTCATCACACCTGAGTCAGGGAACTAGTTTAGGGGGCCCTGGTAGGTTACATACAATACATAGCTACATCCTCCAACAAAGGGAAAGAGACAGGCCCTAGCTGCCTCCACCTACACGTTCTACCAGAGGCAATTTGTACAGTCACTTATTCCAATCCAGAGATACACCAGCACATCAGTGCCCTGTTTCACACTAGTGCACTTTTGCTGAAGTAGTTGTTTCCCTAAATATACCCAGCAACTTATCCACTCAATCTGTGGTCCACACTGAACTTTAATCAGCTTGAAGAACTGTCAGAGTGAGAAATGTCTGGACTAAGGTGCAAGTGGATTGCCTATATTGGATTGGATTGATGTCTTTAATCTCTGACTTGCAAACACATTTTGAATAAGCACTTCTCTTCTTGATTTGTACAACAAATAGCACATTCTGAAGCTCTGTTTATTTTATGGGAGGAGTGTTATAAAGGTTTCATAGATATGGAAAGGAACATAAAATAATAAAACAAAATCAACACTACAAACAGCACAAAAAAAAGAGTGGGCTGAAACTCATTTGGAGATAAGATTAAGGAAAGAATAAATCCAAACAAAACTGGGAGAGTGAGGTGCATACAGACACAGGTTACTGTAAAGGGAGAAAAAACGGTATTAAAGGAGAACTGAAGTTTTATATTTGAAAAACAGACTTGGATAGGTTTTTAGAAGAGTGTCCTGTTCTGGTGCTTCACCAGCAATGGTGGCGTAGCAGAGTACTTAAGTCAGTTCGAGTCAAGCACAATCCAGCAATCAATATAAATGACAGTCAAGAGAGAGATCCAAAAGTGTACTCCACAAATGGAGCAAGGTCTGAGGTTATCAGGCAACAGGAGACAGGAACATGAGTCAGGAAAGTTGCATCCATCAGGAAAGGTTGTTTGTTAGCAACAAGTTGCCTGAGGAAGGTACCAGAATTTATGGTCAGTTGTCATCATGCACCACCTGATTAATGAGTGTTGGACATTTAAATGCTCTGACCTACACTGGGCCTCTCTTTGGCCTCAAGCAGACAGGTGGCCAGAGGCCACTCTAGCTACAAGTGAACCCTGAGTGGCACAGGATCACAGCAACCAGACACTGTAGTCTTGAGGATGGCCACCACTGCAGTCTGCAATGGACTGCTGGCAAGGAGAGCCTTTTTTTTTTTTTTTTTTTTTTTGCCTTCCTTTTGTGGCTGGGTTTGGGCAATCTTAGGCAGCTGTGGTGCAGCTTTGGCCTGATCCATGGTCATGTGTCATCTGAACACCACAACCCTAGATCAGCCTGAAGGTGACACTTTTGGCCTGTCTGTTTTGTGCCTCTGTCTCCAACAGATTGTTATGGTAGATACTATGCATTCTGTGTTTTGCTGTTCTGAAACTGCCATGCTTTCTTGGCTTTCTGTCTCACTGGCATGGTCCCCTGTCTCAGTGGCAGGGCCCTCTGTATATACTCTGGCCTTTCTGCCTCATTTTGCCCCTCTTTCTTACTGTCTGACTCTTAATAGCAATAGCAATAGCAGCTTCATTTATATACTGCTTCATTTCACACTAAGCAGTCTCTAAGTGCTAAACTAATTGCCTCCAACAAACTGGGTACTCATTTTAGTGACCGTGGAAAGATGCTAGGCTGAGTCGACCCTAAGCCCCTGACTGGATTGAACTAACAACCTTGTGGTTTGTGAGTGAGTGACTGCAGTACTGGCATTTAACCACTGTGCTACCAGGGCTCCTCTTAAGTCCTGGTGGAAGGACACAACAAATAGGCAGAAAGCACTCTTATTTTTTCTTTGCTTTTCTTGTGTTGTAACATAATAACAGTGAACATAATAACAGTGTGTCATGCCTACTCAGAAATAAGTCCTAGGGAGTTCCATGTGTCATAGTCTCAAGGAAGTAGATGAAGATTTGCAATCTTGTTTATGTATTCAATTAACATTCTCCTTTATTCACATTATGGATCTTAATGTTGTATATATTTGAGGGAAAGGGACCCTGTTAGTTTCCAAGACAGATAGTGACCACATCCAGATGTGTTTTGCTTCATTATAGTTGTTACATGGGGGATGCGCATGCACAGGAAAAGAAGATAGATGCCTTTGAATCCTCTCCCTTCTAAAAGATATGAAATAAATACAGATGGTGATAGATTCAGGAGTTGTTCCTTTTTTCAGTGCTTCATTTAAAGTTTAAAGTTGATAAAAAAAAAGTGCAAAGCACTTAATTTGGACACTAGGAACTAAGATCCAGGACAGCACGATCTCGCTGAAAAGAGGAAAAGCAAGTGGGAGAGAAAAAAACGGTTGCAGTGTGATTGATGGACAATATGGAGATGAGAAGCAATACAGTGAGTCCTCCTACAAAAATATCTCTTGAAGCACTGGATCATAAATTAGATAAGCTGTTTGATGCCTTTCAAAGCATTGGGAGTACAATTAAAGCTCTCACACATAAGTGGAATAAAAAAGACAGTTGAAGAAGCTAAAGAGAAAGCTGAAAATAATGAACAAATAGAGATGCTGAGGAGTAAAATAGGAGTGCTTTGGGAAAGACTTGTAGATGCTGTGAACAGACAAAGAAGAATGAGCAAGTTAAATCCATTAATTTAATCACTACGTTGACAACAAGGTGGGAAAGCTATGATTTAAAAATTTCTCCAGAAGATCTGGAAAGAGCCCATTGGTGCGTTGAAGAAAAAAGAAGTAGAAAAAAATGATATAATAATAGCTTGTAGAAGAGAAAATATTAAAGACCTGGTCTTCAAAAAATTAAGATCAATACAAAATTTGGAATACAATGGATAAAAATTCAGATTTATCAAGATTTGGCACCAGACACTATTAAACAAAGGAACTTGTTCTGAGATATAACAAGATGTCTTCGAGAAGAAAGAATTAAATATACCTGGGGCTTCCCAACAATTCTCTTAGTTTTCAAGGACGGAATTTTATTCAAGGCAACTAATGTGGAGGAGGGACAGCAAATGTTGAAACAGCTGGGACTTGGAGAGAAAAGTGAAAAGGGGGCTCACAGCAGAGAGACAGAAGAAGAAGAGGACAGAGCTATGCTAGCCAAACAAGTGAAGGACATTAGAAGGAAAGGCAAAGAAGAAAGATTTATCAGAAGAGAGAAATGTGATAGACAGTTGAGAGGCATGAAATAAAGGGGATATATAATATAATGACCTCTGAAAAATTGTAAGAAAGACTATATAGTATAATAGCTGTGATATGGTATTAGGAAAGTAAAAATAGACATGAGTAATATTAAACATGGAATAACAAAGGTTAAAATATGAAATAAGAAGGAGGGAGGGGAAAAGTAAAGAACACAACCCAAAGGGAAGAGGATCTGACATGGGTAACGAGCTGGGAAGGCTTTGTCTCCCTTCCAAATGGGAGGGAGAACCTAAGTTAAGAAGGGGAAGGTAGAGGAGAAAGGGGGAGGGGAGGGAGAGGGAGAGGGGGAAAACAGCAGATAAAAGAATAAGAAAAGAGAGTGGAAGAAAAATGAGGGGAAAAGAAATAGATTAAATAGTTGATATGAATATTATGTCTATAAATGTTAATGAATTGCATACCTCAGTGAAAAGATACAGGTTAAATAAGATACTAAAGGAAAAGAGAATTCAGATAGTTATGCTTCAGGAAATGCACCAGTCAAGAAATAGAGCTAAACTTTTTAATTATGATGGATGGGATTTGCAGTTTGAATCAAGGGAAACAAATAAAGCAAGAGGAGTAGCAATATTAATGAAAGATGGAGTTAACTTTCAAGTAGATGAGATTTAAAAAGATAACAGAGATACATTTTTGTTAAAGGAAGCATAAAGAAGATAAAAGTTACACTTGCTTGCATCTATGCCCCAAATAAAAAAAGAAGAAGTTTAATTTATAAATAAGGTGTTAACATTATTAGAGGATTTTTATGAAGGGGATCTATTTCTGGGAAGGGGCTTTAATCTTAACATATTGACATAATATAAAGGGGACTATAAGGGGAAGAATAGGAAAGAAAAAGAATAAAAGTGGAAATTCTAAAATTAATTTGGAGAAATTGAATACTATTGATGGTTATGAAAGCATGGATAATAATAATTATGAAAATATACATTATTCAGCTAAACATAAAAATTAGTCATATAGATTATTTTTAGTTAAAAAAGATAATAGTTTGAAAATAAAAGAAATTAATGCAGGGGGTGTCTGGCTTGCAGACCAATGCACCATAATATATAAAGATTGAAAGAACAAATATTAAGAGATGTAAAAATGGATTTTTGATCCTGTGGTTATTTTGAAGGAGGGAAAAAAAACAAATTAGTGAGTAAATTAAAAATTATTTTGATTTAAATGATAGGGGAGGTATTCCAAAACATATACTATGGGATGCATTTAAATCAGTTACAAGGGGGAAATGTGTAAGTATGGAAATAGGAATTAAAAAAAAATTATACAGAAAGAAATTGATAGAAGAAGTGGAAATGTTACAAAAAGAATATAATAAATATAAAAGTGTACCTACAAAAGAACAATGGGATTAAAAAAAAGGGAAGTAATTAAAGAACTGGACCAGAAAACTATGGGCCTTTACAGACAGCCAGAAATAATCCTGACTCAATGCTAGTGAATCATGGGAATTGTAGTTCTTTCTGAGACATGGAGTCTTCCCTGTCAGAGAGCGCTGGTGCTACAATAATGTACAGTTCCCATGATTCCTTAGCACTGAGCCAGGGCAGTTAAAGTGGTCTCAAACTGGATTATTTCTGGCAGTCTGTAAAGGCCCTATATTAAGAAACCAAATGTATATTAGGAATGAATTTAAAGCATGGGATACTAGAAGTATGAAGAGTTGGTCCAAATTTCTTTTTAAACGAAGAGGGGAAAAGATGATTAGTAAAATAAAAGGGGACAAAGGTGAAATAACAACTGATGATGAGCAAATAAGAGAAATTTTAGTTAAATTTTAGGAAAGATTCTATGGAGAGAAGAAAGTGGAGGATCAGAAAACAAATATAAAAATAAAATTAATTGAAATACAGAGAAATTATATAAATTTTCCAATAACTAAACAAGAAGTAGAAAGAGTAATATATGATTTAAAAGGGATTAAATCACCTGGCCCAGATGGATTAAAATCTATATTTTATAAAAACTTTAAAAATGAATTGAGTGAGTATATGATTAAAATTTACAATGATATATTAGATAATAATATAATCCCAGAAATAATATAATCCCAGAAATATAATCCCAGAATCCCAGAAATATAATCCCAGAAATCCCAGAAAATAATATAATCCCAGAAATTATCTGAAATTATATTAATACTTGAACCTAATAAAGACCCAGTCATCCCTGAATCATATTGTCCCATCACATTAAGCAATCAATATTATAATTTTTAATGAAAATTTTAGCTAATAGAATAGAAGAATATTTACCTATTTTAATTAAAGAAGAACAATATGGATTTGTGAAAGGGAGATATATTCAGGAACCAATAAGGAATATATTTAATATATTACGTCATGCTAAACAACATAAAAATAAATTAGCTTTCATAAAATTAGATGTCTACAAAGCATTTGATTCAATAAATCATGAATATCTTTATAAAATTTGTAGAGATTATGGACTAGGGGAAAGGTTTAGTGAAACCATCATGGAAATATATAAAGATCCAGAAGCACAAATTATGGTAAATGGAGAGAAATCAAGAAAATTTAGAATTAAAAGTGGAGTAAGACAGGGTTGCTCACTTTCCCCTCTATTATTTGTATTAGCAATGGAACTGTTTGCAAATATGATTAGGGAAGCAGAAGAGATAAAGGGATATAAAATAGGGAAAGAAGAGATAAATTTAAATTTATTTGTGGATGATGCTTTGATAATGACACAGAAACCATGTCAAGCTTTGATTAAATTATTAGAAGTATTTCAGAAATTTCAAAATATTTCTGAGCTTAAATTTAACATTGATAAATCTGATATAGTGTTTATGAACACTGATTGGCATGAACAAAAAGAAATTCAAACTGTATCAGGATTGAAATTAGGGATAAAAAACATGAGATATTTAGATATAAATTTATCAATTAAGTTAAAAAATATTGTACAAGGTGATTATAATCAATTATGGAAAAAGGTTAATAATCAAATCTCCAAATGGGCTAGTAATAATAAATATGCTAACAAAATGCTGGAAAATGCTAACAAAAATTAGGATGTTTAAAATGATGGTATTACCAGAGTTTTTATATTTATTTCAAACTATTCCAGAAATTCCTAGTAAAGTTTTGAAGAAATGGGATAGATCAATATTAAAATGCATATCAGGAGATAAAAAGGTAAGGTTATCTAAGGCATTACTATTCGAGCAGCAAAAAGGAAGAGGGTGAGGAGTTCCATCACTTGAATTATATTTTGAGGCGATTCAATTACTAAGAATGGTAGAGGTAGAATATAATCATAATACAAAGTGGGTTAAATTAGAAAGGCAGAGCAATCAAATGGAATATATTTCTATCTTCCAGAGAAAAATATGGAGAAAGAAAGAAAAAGAGAAAATAATTGGTCCTATTATAAAATATGGGAGAAGTGACATAAAAATTGGGTATAAAAAGCTGGAAATGGTTATCAATAGAATATTTAAATAAGATAAATATTTAATAAATATTTGCCATTCTCACTACCATCAGAAGAAGAGCCAGAGGCAGAGCTTCTGAAGGCAAGCCTAGCACCAACTGCCCTTCTCACCACCATCAGAGGAGGAGCCAGAGGCAGAGCCTCTGAAGGCAAGCCTAGCACCAACTGCCCTTCTTACCACCATCACAGGAGGAGCCAGAGGCAGAGCTTCTGAAGGCAAGCATAGCACCAACTGCCCTTCTCAGCACCATCAGAGGAGGAGCCAGAGGCAGAGCCTCTGAAGGCAAGCCTAGCACCAACTGCCCTTCTCAGCACCATCAGAGGAGGAGCCAGAGGCAGAGCCTCTTAAGGCAAGCCTAGCACCAACTGCCCTTCTCAGCACCATCAGAGGAGGAGCCAGAGGCAGAGCCTCTTAAGGCAAGCCTAGCACCAACTGCCCTTCTTACCACCATCAGAGGAGGAGCCAGAGGCAGAGCTTCTGAAGGCAAGCCTAGCACCAACTGCCCTTCTCAGCACCATCAGAGGAGGAGCCAGAGGCAGAGCTTCTGAAGGCAAGCCTAGCACCAACTGCCCTTCTCAGCACCATCAGATGAGAAGTGCACTGCTCTATTTTATTTTGAAGAGGAAATTTAAAATGCACACTCTTACATAATTGTATGTTGGTGGCTAAAATTGTATATTGACACCCCTTTTTATGGGGGAGAGGCTTGCGTACCCTAATGTAATTTGGAGCTATGCTGGCGGTGGTATAATAGCCACCGGTAGGGCTTCTCATGCCAGACAGGTCAAAACCGAAGGGCGTCAAAGAGTAGGATGGGCTCCCTAGCCTTATGGCAACCATCCTAGGAGAAGGAAAACTCTAATTCCAAACCCGGGCAGATGGTACTCGTCCAACCCTGTAAGGTCAACCATCTAAGAGAAGGAAACTCTAACAAACCTACGACCTGAGGATCTCGTTGCTACCGTCCATGCTTGCAAGGCCACAGCAGACAAACCTTTGGTTTAAAGGGTGAGGCCAGTTCTGTGCACACTGCACTCCACCAGAAAAATCCATTGCACAGGCTCGAAGGACAAATCCAATCTTCAAAAAAGCCCTGTAGCGATAGGTGAGGGACGAAATGGCAGGTGTAAAGATGCACTGGAAGCCGCAGACCCAACCCTGCATGCAGGCAGTTCAGGACTTTGTTCGCTTGAGGCTGACCTGGGAGATGACAGTCTTGTTCGGCAGAATCCTGAAAGACCAAGCAGCCTTTTTAAGGAGAGCACTGCTTGCTCCATATGGAGAGGAGCCTAGAAAAGGTGACCTAATGAAAGCTCATCCCCACCAACCCGGTTGGCTAGCCGCTGCCAACGGGCATCTTCTGATGCAGTCGAACAAAGACAAAGAAACAAAGGCACACACCGGCCTCCAAAGGTGTAAATAAACTGACGCTTGCATGCTGGAACATCAGAACCATGCAAGACTCTGCAGATAGTGGACGTCCTGAGCGTCGCTCTGCTTTAATAGCCCATGAACTAACAAGACTTAATGTTGACATCGCTGCTCTTAGTGAAGTTCGTCTCCATGAGGAAGGCAGCCTTAAAGAACACGGTGCCGGCTACACACTTTACTGGTCTGGCAAACCCAAAACTGAAAAATATCTTTCAGGAGTAGGCTTTATGATTAAGAACTCCATTGCCTCCAAACTCGAAACCTTGCCAACATTATCTCCTTATGCCTTCCACATGTTGTTCTCTTCAGTATACATGCCCCAACTATGCAAGCCGACCCTGTAGAGAAAGACAAATTCTACACAGACCTACGCCATCTCATACAAAAAATCCCTGTAGAAGATAAAATTATTATCCTTGGTGACTTCAATGCCAGAGTAGGAAAGAACTCCGAAGCCTGGAAAGGTGTTTTAGGCAAGCATGGTGTTGGAAACTGCAATGATAACTGATGCCTCCTGCTAGAGTTCTGTGCAGAACAACAGCTGACTATTACAAACACTATCTTTCAGCAGAAAGATAGCTTGAAGACAACCTGGATGCATCCCCGATCCAAACACTGACACCTCATTGACTATGTTCTAGTCCACCAGAGAAACATTCGCGATGTCCGTCATACTCGAGTGATGCCCAGTGCAGAATGCCAAACAGATCATTGCCTCATAAGATGTAAACAAAATCTTCATCTCAAGCTCAAACCTAAGAGGGGTGGCATCTTAAAGAGGAGACTCCAAGTCAACAATCTTCAACAAGCTACCATGAGAGACAACTTCCAAGCAAATCTGCAAACAAAACTTGAAGACCATCCTACAGATCCTTCTCCTACAGTGCTTCGGCAACATATCAAAAACAGTATCCTCCAGTCTGCGGAAGAATCCCTCGGGTTCTCCCACAAAAAAAATCAAGACTGGTTTGATGAAAACAACCAAGAAATCCAGGAGCTGTTGGCAAAGAAGAGAACTGCTCACCAGGCATACCTCGCCCAACCAACTTCAACAAAAACTCCGAGACATTCAGAACAAGTGGTGGATCAATATAGCAGAAAAGACACAACACTGTGCAGATCTGGGTGATCTTAGAGGATTTTACAAAGCTCTTAAAACAGTGTTTGGACCTACTTATCAGGTCCAAAGCCCCTTATACAGTACAGATGGTCAAACACTAATTACTGATAAAGCCTCCATCCTGAATCGATGGGCTGATCATTTTCAAAGTCTCTTCAGTGCTAACCGAGTAGTCCAAGGCTCAGCTATCAAACATATGGTACAAAAAACTGATGAAAAATGAACTGGACATAGCTCCCACTTTGGAAGAGACCCTTAAGGCCATACAGCAGATGAAAAACAGCAAGGCAGCTGGGATTGATGGAATCCCACCTGAAGTTTGGAAACACGGAGGTCATGTACTCCATGCTAAATTCCACAAACTCCTTGTGAGTTGCTGGGAAAAAGGGGAACTGCCATCAGATCTCCAAGATGCAGTCATCATCACCCTGTACAAGAAAAAAGGAGCAAAATCCGATTGCTCAAACTATCGAGGTATAACACTGCTCTCTATTGCTGGAAAAATCCTTGCAAGGATACTCTTGAACAGATTAGTTCCTGCTATTGCAGAAGAACTCCTTCCTGAAAGCCAGTGTGGCTTCAGAGCCAATAGGAGTACTACAGATATGGTATTTGCCCTTAGACAACTGCAAGAGAAATGTAGAGAGCAGAACAAGGGACTCTATGTAACATTTGTTGACCTCACCAAAGCCTTCGACACTGTGAGTAGAAAAAGTCTATGGCAGATCCTGGAAAGACTAGGATGCCCCCGCAAATTCCTCAAAATGATAATCTTGCTACATGAGGGCCAGCATGGTCAAGTCAAATACGGCGATGCTCTTTCAGAGCCCTTTCTAATTCTTGAAAAATGTGTTGATGATGAATATACAGCTTACAGTCTTTGAAGTCAAGTCACCAAGAAATCCAGAACTTCATGCAAGCTTTCTATATTGCAAAATCAGCATGAGCAAAAACTAATAATAATAATAATAATAATAATAATAATAACATCTTCACTTTTGCCAGAATGGCTAAACAGGAACAAAGCTTAGCTGCTACATGGTTAAAGTTAGTCTAGCTTCAGCATCAGCAAAAATATGTTTTAATTAGTCAATTCAGCTTAAAGATTAAAGAACAAGTGAGAAACTTTTCAGAATCACAACTCTCAGCCCACATTTCTCCACCCCTTTGGGTGTAGCCCTTACAGACTGATTGGTTGAAGTTACATGACGTGTGTTAGCCCAACCTTTAATTTCCATATTACACCATGTGACTGCAGTTCCCAAAACATCCCTTGTTGATGAAAACCTCTTTTGTAAATAAAACTGTTTCTCATAGACTTTCAGCTTGTTAGCTAGCTTGTTTAGACTATAACACACCTGTGGCTGATAATTGCGACTCTGGCCTCAGAAAACATATTTTCACAGCATGGTAAAATACAGACACACATCTTTACATTTCAACATTTTAACATTGACTATATATCCCATCAAAACCTAACACTAATAACTAATGGAGTGAAGCAAGGTTGTGTTCTTGCTCCAACTTTATTTACAATCTTCTTCAGCATGATGCTCCAAAGGGCTGCAGCAGAGCTCGAAGAAGAAGACGGCATCTATATACGTTACCGTGTTGTTGGTAGCTTGTTTAACTTAAGCCATCTGAGGGCTCGCACCAAGACTCTAAACTATCTAGTCCGTGAGCTGCTCTTCGCTGACGATGCTGCCTTTGTTGCCCACACAGAAGCAGCTCTGCAGTGCCTAACATCTTGCTTCGCAACAGCTGCAGAGCTGTTTGGGCTGAAAGTCAACCTGAAGAAAATGGAAGTTCTCTACCAGCCTGCGCCACAGGACAAACACCACAATCCCCACATCGCTGTAGGCAAATCTGTGCTTAAGTCCATTCAGCAGTTCACCTACCTGGGAAGCATCATCTCCTCAGACGCCAAGATTGACAAAGAGATCGATCACAGATTAGTAAAGGCATATAGCGCATTTGGAAGACTTTACAAAAGAGTCTGGAGTAACAAACACCTGAGGCGGAGCACAAAAATCAGTGTGCATACAGCCATTGTACTGTCTATTCTCCTTTATGGGTCTGAAACATGGGTCACCTATCGCCAACACTTACGACTCCTCGAACGCTTTCATCAGCGCTGTATACGCACAATCCTAAATATACACTGGACTGACTATGTGACGAATGTTGCTGTCCTTGAACAAGCAGGGATCACCAGCATTGAGGCCATGCTATTGAAAATGCAGCTGCGCTGGGCAGGGCACGTTTCTAGGATGGAGGACCATTGCCTCCCAAAAATAGTACTCTACGGTGAACTTGCATGGGTCAGCGTAAGGGGGGCGCTCCAAAAAAGCGATACAAGGACTCCCTGAAACAACATCTCAGGCTCGGCCAAATTGATCACCAACAATGGTCCACCCTGGCCTCACATCAGGAGGCATGGAGACGCACTATCCACATTGCTGCAGCCTTATTTGAGAAGTCACACCGAACAAATCTCGAAGAGAAACGACAACGCAGAAAGAATCACAACCCGAAAACATCACCCAAGGAGATCTTCTGCTATGCTTTCTGCAACCGGACTTGTTTATCTCGGATTGGTCTTTTTAGTCATCAGCGCGCTTGCAAAAAGCGTGGGATGAGTCCTTCCTGAATCTTCATTTGCAAAGAAAAGCCAGAGAGAGAGATTTAAATAAGAGTAACAATGAATATTTTTGGAAGATATTTAAAAAATTAAAGACCAAGGGATTTAAAATAGAGACTTATATGATGCAACAGGGGTATGGATAGAGGAAGAAGAATTAATTATGTTAATTGGAAATCAGTATTGGATTCAAATAAAAGGGATAATGAAATTATTAGATGAAATAAAAATGAATATTTTAGACCAGAATGAATTGTTAGAAGAAATAATTTTTTTTAAAATTAGAAGGTAGAAAAGGATTAATAGGCAAAATTTATAAGATTATGTTAACAACTCAATTTAGAATGGTAGTGGGATTGACAATGAACTCGGGATACAGACAAAATTAAAATTTGGTTACAAGAAATTGTTAAAATTAAAAATACAAATGTAAAAGAACAACAAATGAAGATGATTGGAAAATGGTATAGGATGCCATATCAATTAGCTTTTATAAATGAAAAATTCCAGTAAAAAATGTTGGCATGGCTGTGGAGCTAAGGGGTTATATATACATATGTGGTGGGAATGCCCATTTGTTCAATAATTTTGGAAAGAAGTTAAGGAACAGATGAATACAATAATAGGGATAGAAATACAATTAAGCAAAGAAAATTGTTTAACTCTTAATTTAGGAGAATTTGGATTGAATAGTAACCAAAGATATGTAATAAAACAAATTCTAAAAGCTGTCCATGAAGTGACTGCTTTTGGATGGAAAAAGAAATTGAATTGGAATAGATTTTATTTGTTTAAATATATAAAAGAATATATATTATTTAATTTTCTTAGAGAAAGTAGACTTAAATATATTGGGGAAAGCAATAAAGAATCATGGAGAGATAAATGGGAACTTGTGATTAAGAAAGTGGAAGGTTAAATGGAGTATGAAGAAGTAAAAATATATATATAATTAATATTTTCCACATCTCCAAAAATGATTGTTAAATTGTGTTAATCAAATGATTGTTAATTTAAATTGAATATATTTTCTCTAAATGCTGTTTGGGGGAGGGGGAGGGGGAGAACAGTCTATTATGAATTATGGATTGAATAATTTGTACTATGTACTGTTTTAATAAAAAAATTAAAGGAAAAAACTTTTTAAAAAGTATAGTTGTTACATAAGTGTCTTGAGAACATAGTCTATACAGTAGGACCTTCGTATCCTCAGGGGCTCTTGTCCACCACAGAGATTAAAAAAAATGTGGGACCTCAAGTCTCATTGTCCCTAATAGTGGCACAATGTGTGTGCTGCCACTAGCATTGCTACATGCACACTCTGCCATTGAGGATAATGTGGCATGCCATCCACAGATGCTTAAATCTGTAGATGGCAAGCCCATGGATAGCGAGGCCCCACTGTATATAGAATTACAGAATCCTTGAATCCTAGAGTTGGAAGAGACCACAAAGGTCATCCAGTTCAACTCCCTGCCATGCAAGAATACACAATCAAAGCACTCCTGACAGATGGTCATACAGCCTCAGTTTTAAAACATCAAAGAAGGAGACTCCACTCCAAGGAAGCATATTCTACTATCAACAAGCTCTTACCATTGGGAAGTTCTTTCTAATGTTGAGGTAGAATCTCTTTCCCTGTAGTTTAAATGCAATGCTCTGTGTCCTCGTCTCTGGAACAGCAGAAAGCAAGCTTGCTCCATCCTCAATATGACATCCCTTCAAATATTTAAAGTTATACCTTGAATTAGGTCTGGTAGATCTTGATTTTCCTGAATCCTGTTGAATGCCAAGAACAATGAAACAGGTTTTTATCTTGTTGCTTTGAGACACTTGAAATTTTTCCATCCACAATGACAGGGGTCTGCTCATCTTTTCTACAAAAAACCTGGACATCTTGCTTGAAAATTGCACAGCTTTCAGCAGAAATAGACATGCCTGTTTGCAGGCAGCTACATGTATGTTTTGTGCAAGATTGCTCTTTTCTACATAAAAAATAATCTATCACAGCAAAAACCTTACACAATCTCTACAGCTACCCCAGGTTATCCTCATATGGCATATATGCATTCCGCCATACTCAAAGACTTACAAACTTGATAGGACCTGCCCAAACTGGCACTCCACTGGCATATCCTTTGAGAGCCCAAGTGCCAGCTCTATGCCATGATGAAGCAGCACACTAGAACTTCTTGAGTACCTCAAATAACTTTAATCCCCAGCCCCACAAATCTCTATGAAGCATTGCCTATGGAGGCCAGTGTGGTGTAGTGGTCTGAGCATTGAACTACAGCTGTGGACATCAAGGTTCAATTCCTCACTCCACCATGGAAACCCACTGGGTGACCTTGAGTGAGTCACACCCTCTCAGCCTCAGAAGATGCTGAGATAGGGCCACCTTAGGGTCGCCATAAGTTGGAAACAACTTGAAGACACACAACAACAACAAATTGAAAAATTCAATGTAAACAGCAATGGGAGATATTTAAAAAGCAAGCAGAGCATCATAATAATCTAACTGTTTCAGATTATTACTTCCTGAAAATTATTTATGTCTGTTTGGTTGTACAAAACAGCACACTCATCTTTGCTCCAATCACTCTGATAAATGCAGTTTAAAAATAAGCAGTTAAATAAAAGCAAATGTAATTATACTGCATCACTCCTGATATTGTTGAACTTCACTCCTTGCCTTTAGTTTGATTTTCCAATCAGATATGAGTAATTTGTTTTTCTCATTGGCTGTTCCTCTATTTAGCATTCAGTTTCAGTCATCTTTAATGTACAGTTGCCTGCTTTAGGTCCATTGCTGCAGGTAAGATGGGGAAACAATTGCTTGTTATCATTAAACACCTACCAAACAGTTTCCTTTCATTGGCTGTTTCTACAACAAAACCAGCCTAATAGCTCAATTTACTGTTCTCCTGTGGAAGAATTAACAACAATGTCTTATCAGGAATACCTTCAAGGATGCAAATGGGAGAGTGATAAGTATTGTTATCTCTCTTACACTTCCTTTTGTAGTTAAATCAATATTTCACTCATCCTCTGATGGAGGATAATGAGGGGTATATTCCATTAATTCCATGATTCTTAAACATTTTTAAGTGGAACTACCTAGAAACTTCCCCAGCCTTTCAGGACACCAGAACTATGAACTAATTCCATTTTTCAAGCACTGGTATCCTCTCCTTCTTCAGTAAAATACATTGTAGTATATTATTAGTCATGAACTATAGTGGGTCCTTGGTATCCTCTGGAGTTTGGTTCCAGGACCCTGCCGTGGATAACAAAATCCATAGATGCTCAAGTCCCTAAATACAGTGGCATAACAAAATTGTTTCCCTTATATAAAATGGCAGAATCAAGCTTTGCTTTTTGGAATTTATATTTTAAAAAAATATTTTGAAGTCATAGATGGTTGAATCTATGGATAAATAATCTGTGGATACTGAAAGCCAACTGTAATTGGTAGCTAATTGAAATACCAGCCTATCTTTGGATAGTAAATCAGTCAAGAATTTATTACAAAGCAGGTAAGTAAGGACCTGTGCAGGCTGGCTCAAAGGGCTGCCTGGAGGAACAGTTGGGGTGGGCAGCTGCACACTGGCTGCCCCAACTGCACGCTGACACTGTCTGATGCCATGCACAGTTACACACAGCACGTAGCATCAGGACTCCCTTCCAGCACAGCGTTCTGACGCGCTGTGCTGGAAAGATAGAGGAAGAGCCGCACGCCGGCTCTTAGGGCGGCCTTTTGCTCTTTTCAGGGTGGCAAAAGGGAGGATCGAGACCACGGCATGGAGTAGCCATGGCCCCAATCCACTGCTCTCTGGGGCGGCCCAGAGCTGCCCATCTGCACACCCCCTAAGTCTACAAGCCAAGTGAAAGGACAGTAAGTAGGGTA
Organism: Phrynosoma blainvillii; assembly: GCA_026167975.1. NCBI lineage: Eukaryota > Metazoa > Chordata > Lepidosauria > Squamata > Phrynosomatidae > Phrynosoma > Phrynosoma blainvillii. Next base: position 246,450,088 of record JANUYF010000001.1, on the reverse strand, counting down.
TAAATGGAAATACAGTAAAATATATAAAACATACACAGAGAGAGAGACAGAAAGCTAGAGCAGTGATTCTTAAGCTATGTGATGTGGGGGCCTGTGATGAGATGGGGGGCACACCCCATCCCTCACTACTACTAACAATTACTAGGTGCCAGCACAATGGGTCTTTTTGATCCCACCACTGCCACCAATATGTCATGGGGTCACTCGAACTCAGAACTCTCCTAGGTGTCTCCTACACTATAACTCTCTTCAGATGCCAGCCCCCTGGGTTTTAAAAATCCCCACAGCTTGGCACCAATTGTTAATCAACAACCACACACCCACTATCTGATGTGTCCCATATAATAAAAATCTTTTCTCTCCCTTGGTAGCATTTTGAATGTTTTTTTTAATCACTTCAGATAAATGTTTGTTGAACAAACAAAAGGACTTTATTTACAAATCAGGTTCATTACAATATTTTTCTTGGTGGATGGTAATCAAGACTGGTATGGTGTATAATGCTTCAGTAGTTCCAAGGCTTAAGAGTTTCTTTTACTTGACTTTATAAATGTTGGTTAAGGAGGACTTGAACTCAGGCGATTACTAAAGTCCAAGTCTTCTATGGGATCTTTTATCCTATGTTTACGGAGGTGGCTAGGGAAAAGACTGATAGAGACAAAGCTTTCCAATGAAATGTAATTTATATGGGGATTCAAACATACCAAGACACTACCATTCAATCATACACACAAGAACTCAGGAATAAAGTAGTTAGCTTGGAGAGGAAACAGCAGGCTTTCTAATGGTGATAATTACCCAAAGGAGGCTGCTCCAATCATGAATGAAGATGGATAGACTCAACCGTTATGAAAAGGAAAGGACAACAGAAAGAGACAGGAACCAAGTTAGAGTTCATAGTGGCACAGTGTCACCATGAAATCTAACCAGACCCAATGTGCCTGAGATTTTGGGGATCTTTTATACCCTTAAACCTAGTCTGAGGTGAAGAGTTGCTATTATATATCAAAGGATTCCAGTTTACTACTGTTTGAAGTAAACAATTTCCAAGGAGAGAAAATGGGATGTTAATGTTATCTCATCTTCAGCCAGACACATCATGACTGGTACTCATAAATCACCTGGGTGTGAATGTTATGCTTTGCAGCTCCTAAGCTGGGCCCTTTTGATCTGCAAATTGTTGTAGGTGCAGATTTGACCTTTCAGGTGCCTACGTGATGTGCTTGCCTTGGATCCATGGTGGTTGGGCTTTTTCAGTCTAGGGTTATGGCAGGGACCCACCAAAAGGGTTTATATATTAAATCAATCATTGTAACATTGCCTTAGTTCCCACAGAACTTTTATCTAGCCTCTGTGTCTTTTAACCCTTCTAGTTATCTGTGACTACACCAGTCACTATAATTAAACCTCCTCAGTTTATTAATATTTGCCTCATCTGTTCTCCAGGTGACTTTAACAATCTCCACTGCCATCTAGCACTATATGTCCTGCAGGATCTTAATGCACTTACTTTAACTCTGGACCATTCTTGTCCCTAACTTGGATACTAAACCCCTTCTAACTTCCCTCACAGAAGTCTTCCCTAACCTCCTTGGCTGCTAACCCCTCTGGATTCAATAAAGATCTTCCCTATCTTAAGGCCTTTGCAGATGGCGCAAAGTGCCATCTTGGAGGCAAGGAAGGGGACGGGCATCCTCATGCCGGGCGCCCCAACCTCTTCCCGAGGACATCAATGGAGTGGCGGGTGCTCCGATGTGGAATGGTGGGCTCTCCAATGACGTCCTTCTGGCTCAGCGTCCAGACACACTGAGCTGGAAGAAACACCGAAGAGGCATGCGCTGCCTCTTCCGGTGTCCTTACTGTGCCTTGTGGAAGGAGCACTATTTTAGCACTCCTTCCAGGGCTGGAAAAGGAGTGGATTGGGGCCAAGGCGTGGGGCAGCCTCGGTCCCAATCTGCAGTTTTTCGGGACAGCCCATGGCCACCCATCTGAAGAGGCCCTTTGGTACATAATGCACCTTCTAACTGCACCTCATAGCAGTCTCCCTCATCCTCCTCAGCTGCTAAACCTCTCAGGGTAAAATAAAACTCTCTTAACTAACTCCAAACACACCTCTGCCTCTCTATTTATGCCTGCTCCTGGGAGTAGCCCCCATCTTTTTGTAGCTTCCTTCCCATTGGCTGCCAGCAACATTCTAACCTGCCTGTATTCTCTCCATAGGGCCAAACAAGTTTTTGCTTCCTGAATGTGCCAGGAACGGGTATCGTCTTTGTGCCCACCTACTATTGCTATTTCTTGGTTCTCTGGAAACTTGCTGTAGACCAGCAACCAATGGCTCACAGACTGGCATTAGTCCACAGACCATGATTCTGATTAGCACTGGCATAGAAATAAGGTGTGAGGGAGCCTATAGTTTGAGAAACATTCTCTCAACTCTATGTATAAGTCTCATGACCTAACTGGAACCTGAAGGCTACTTGATATGAAAACCACTTGTTTGTTTATTTGTTTGTTTGTGTTTTATAAGATAGGAGCATGAGGCAAACATTTTAAGGTGCCAGATTTTGACTGCCACAAAAAGGCAAAAAAGTTAATTATTTAATATATTATTGTTTTATTTTTAATCCAAGCGACAGATGTTTGTAGATATTTGTTTTGCCTCAAATAAAATTAAAATCTGACTAGACTTTCCAGTTAACTGGGAATGGGAGTGCAATTCCACACAAGTAGTGAAATTTTACTAAATGTGTAACAGGGCATCTGTATCTCAGTGACACATGTTAAGAACCACAAGCCTAGATCAAAGAAAGGCTCTTGACTCCTTGTTGGCTTGCAGATCCCATCAGCCCCTTCCCAAGATAGCCAATTGTGAGGGATTAGGGGAATTGTAGTCTAAACAACTTGAATGAACACAGTTGCCCACCCCTAGCTACAATGGCCAACAGCTTGAATTGGGAATCACAAGTGAGTTAAACAAATGAAGAAGTTTCTCTGGACCAAAGATGGTACAAATCAGTGGGTTTACAATTTCCACCTTTAAGATTTTGCGGGAAAATGCAGAACAGGGATGTTTGTATCTAAAACCTAGATCTAAATGAATATAAGTCTCCAGGACCAGATGAATTACATCCAAGGGTACTAAAAGAACTGGCAACTATAATATCGGAACCATTGTCAATAATCTTTGCGAACTCCTGGAGAACAGGAGAAGTCCCAGCAGACTAGAGGAGGGCAAACATTGTCCCCATCTTCAAAAAGGGGGGGAAAAGAGAATCCCAACAATTATCGTCCAGTTAGTCTGACATCAATACCGGGAAAGATTCTGGAGCAGATAATTAAACAGAGAGTCTGTGAACACCTGGAAGATAATTCCATAATCACAAAAAGTCAACATGGGTTTCAGAGAAACAAGTCATGCCAGACAAATCTGATCTCTTTTTTTGATAAAATTACCAGCTTGGTAGATGAAGAAAATGCTGTAGATATAGTATATCTTGATTTTAGTAAGGCCTTTGACAAGGTTCCCCATGACATTCTTGCAAACAAGCTGGTAAAATGTGGGCTAGACAAAGTAACTGTTACATAGATTTGTAATTGGTTGACTGGCCAAACCCAAAGGGTGCTCAACAATGGCTCCTTTTCAACCTGGAAAGAAGTGACCAGTGGGGTGCCACAGGGCTCTGTCCTGGGCCCAGTGCTATTCAACATCTTCATCAATGACTTGGATGACAGTATTGGGGGCATAGTTATCAAATTTGCAGATGACACCAAATTAGGAGGAGTAGCTAATACCCCAGAAGACAGGATCAAAATTCAAAATGACTTGAACAGACTAGAAAGCTGGGCCAAAGCTAACAAAATGAAATTCAACGTGGAGAAATGTAAGATACTGCACTTAGGGCGGAAAAATGAAAAGCACAGATATACAATGAGGGACATCTGGCTGAATGAGACTACATGTCATGTGAAAGGGATCTAGGAGTCCAGGTGGACCACAAGTTGAACATGAGTCAACAGTGTGGTGCAGCAGCTAAAAAGGCCAATGCAATAGAAGTATAGTGTCTAGATCAAGAGAAGTAATAGTGCCACTCTATTCTGCTTTGGCCAGGCCTCACCTGGAATACTGTGTCCAGTTCTGGGCACCACAATTCAAAAAATGATGTGGAGAAACTGGAGCGTGTCCAAAGGAGGGCAACTAAAATGGTGAAGGTTCTGGAAACCAAGCCCTATGAGGAACTTAGAGAGCTGGGGATGTTTAGCCTGGAGAAGCAAAGGTTAAGGAGTGATATTATAGCCTTGTTTAAATATTTGAAGGGATGTCATGTTGAGGAGGGAACAAGCTTGTTTTCTGCTGCTCCAGAGACTAGGACCCGGAGCTCCAGGAAAAGAGATTCCACCTCAACATTAGGAGGAACTTTCTGACAGTAAGGGCTGTTCGACAGTGGAACACACTGCCTTGGAGAGTAGTGGAGTCTCCTTCCTTGGAGGTCTTTAAGCAGAGGCTTGATGGTCATCTGGCAGGGATGCTTTAATTGGGAGTTCCTGCATGGCAGCGGGTTGGACTGGATGGCCCTTGTGGTCTCTTCCAACTCTATAATTCTATGATTCTATGATTCTATGTATGGTCCTAACCTGCATAAATAATTTAATTAAAATTGTTTTTATATTGCCCTTCATCATATGAGATTCCAGGGAAGTGCACAATATAAATAGTAAGTTATTTAAGTTATTTAAAAACCTTATTTGGTTCTGTAAATGCAATAGCCTTAATAAAAGAAAGGAAATAAAATGTTTGATTCTGGCAGTAGATTCAAAGGTAGACTGAGACATTATACAAATGGAAATCCCTGGACAAAATGATGCATGTTAATAATAATAATAATAATAATAATAAAATTTATTTTTACCCCGCCCCATAGCAAACCAATCTGGGCGGCTTACAATTTAAAACAAGCATACATTATACATAGTATACAGTAACCCCCCCTCCCCCCTTAAAATAGTATTAAATGAAAATAATTTAAAACAATAAATCAATAACATTAAGATTAAATTAAACTAAAACTGCAAAATTATTAAAATTAGCCCTCCTTGCCCAATTCAAAAAAAAGCTTGGTCAACGAACCTCCCATCTGTTTGATGGGGCCACGTGAGGAACGTCTCTGGGGCGGGAGCCAATCCGGTGTAATTAGTCTGGGAAGGCCTGCCGGAAGAGATCCGTCTTGACAGCTTTTTTAAAACTGTCTAAAGATGTTAATAGATGGATCTCATCTGGCAGGTCGTTCCAGAGCTTAGGGGCGACAACAGAAAATGCCCCCCGGGAGGTAGCCACAAGCCTCGATTTCTGAGGCTGTAGCAATTTCCTCCCGGAGGACCGAAGAGCGCGGGGAAGATTATACGGGAGTAGGCGGTCCCTAAGATAGCTTGGACCCAAGCCATTTAGGGCTTTAAAGGTGATAACCAACACCTTGTATCTAGCCCGGAAGCTGATAGGCAGCCAGTGGAGGGACCTCAGAACCGGAGTAATGTGGTCCCTCCGAGATGTTCCTGAAACAAGCCTCGCTGCCATGTTCTGAACCAGCTGTAATTTCCGGACTAGGCACAAGGGTAGCCCCATGTAGAGTGCATTACAGAAGTCAAGGCGTGAGGTTACCAACGCGTGCACAACAGTCTCAAGATCCCTTACTTCCAGAAAAGGGCGCAGCTGGCGTATCAGATGTTACTTAGTACTGATGTATTTATTGCTAGTCATATCACTTTGGCATGGTCTTTCCTCTTGTTTAGGACTTGAAGTAAGCCAATGAGGGTGGGGTGGGGTGGGTTCACTCCAGCTTCTAGAACATTCCAGCCCTGATAGCATAAACAATAGAGGGGGAGTTTTGGGAGCTGAAGTTGCAGATGATGCTCTGGGAAGCCATCTGCACATTCAAAGAATCCCATGCCCCTTGCAGTAGAGTCAACCCCCCACCTGCTATGTACACTAAAACAGAAAACCATCTATTTTGTGGATCTGTATGTGCAAGTTTGTATTTCACTTACATGAGCAAACTAGAAGCTTTTAGTGTACAGGCTTATACTCAAAATGTGGCTTAGCTCTTCAGTTCAAAAAATGTATTGGGCCAGTCCTGAAAAATATAGCCAAGTTCAAAATGTTCTAGGATTAACAGGTTTGGCCAGTGTTTGTTTGTTTTTTAAGGAAACCCTGAAATATTGATTACATTAAATATCAAGTGGTTTAGACCAACAGGAGTGAAATCCCTTTGCAGCCCTTAAATTGTTAAGTCTGTCATAATAGTATTTATCTGTTTGTGTAATGTTCTACATCTGCAGTACTAATGATTTAATTATTAATAAGGATAGTCTGGCAGGCCTATTAAAATTATCCTATTTCCACATAAGTATCACTTGCCTTTGAAGTTCAAATGAATCCTTTGCTTATTGTGCCCTGTAACTGTACTTATTGACCTTGCAAATAAGTCTTTTGTCTGATAGTGTATGAGCTACTCTGCTATACTTAAGCCTGAATTATGTTCACAAATTCCTCCATCCATTCTATTTGTTTCAAATGGCAAGGCATCATGTCCATTTATCTTAAGCTGGTGATTACACAGTAGAATTATAATTATTCAAGAGCTTTTCTGATTTTACAGCCAACAAATGTTTCCAAGGAGAAATACATGAGCTGGTCCCATTAAAATCTCTCAACTGAACCTTCCTTTTGGAAAAGAACAAAACAAAACAAAAACAAAAAACTGTATTTGAGTGTATCAAAGAACTGGGTGGTATCTGGCAACTTTATCGCATGTCGTTTTAAACTGAATCAAGCCTCCCGGGCTGCAGCTGGGAAGTGGGATGGAGGCGAGGATTATCATAAGCTAAATTGCTGCTGAATCGCTGGCTGCCATCTAGCCCAGGTCCAAGCTGGGCTCGGCTGGTGCTTTTTAGAAACTGGGACACTTTCCAGCTTCTAAAAAGTGCTGGCTGAGCCCGGCTGGGACCTGGGCTGATGGCGGCCAGTGATTTGGTGGCTATTTAGCTTGTGATAATCCCCGCCTCCATCCCACCTCCTAGCTGCAGTCCAGGAAGCTTGATTCAGTTTAAAATGACATGCGATAAAGTTGTAAGATAACTTTGCATGAATGGGAGTGTGTTTCATTAGACCAAGGCAAGGCATCTGATTGTCAGTCATCTCTCATGCTGCCATTCATGCCATGCCCAATACTCTTCCCATAATATTTCTCAGCCTCGCTTTGGTGTGATGTTCCTCAGCATTTTGTGCAAGAATTGCACATAATTAACAGAATGGTCTTTTAAATTTAAGCTCTCTAGGAAATTTCATTCTTCCATAAGCGACTTCACCAGTTTCTTCAGATTTTTTTCCAGGGTTCTAGTGCAATGCAGTGGGCTACTTGCAGTGGATTGGGAGCCATGTGCTGATGGTGTGACTAGATAGAGATTCTTGCCTTTCCCAATAGGCTCAGGCAAAGCAAACTGCTGCAGTCTTCTTAAGTTGTGTGCTCTTCATCATTAATGTCTTCTGACATCTTGCCCACAATCTGATTCTTCTGGGCCACAAGCATCTCAGTTCCCATCTGTAGAACATATGAGGGTATACAGCACAGAAAGAGAGAAATTACTCTTCCTTCATATCTCTTCCCCCTCTCATTGATCACCCCACCCAATGAACAGTTGAGCGGTGGGGCTTAAATTTGATAGTAGTCAGGAGAAGGAGACTGGAACATCTCTATGAGCCATCCAGATTGCTTTCAGGGTCCATGTGCTATAAAGGGGAGTTTATAGAATTGGGAACTTCAGTCCCTTCCTTACCCACTAACTTTTTACTGAACCACCCCCTTTAGAAATATATATTTAAAATTCTCTGACAGAGACCTCCTCTGATGGCTCACCAAATCACACAATTATAACACCATGATTTTATTTTAACTGCCATGGTTCCATACTCTGGGATCTTGGTGTCTGTAGTTTAAGGAGGGATATTTAGACTTCTCAGCTAAGTAACTCCTTTGGTTCCTCTAATGAAACTATAAACCCCATGATTCCAAAGGATGCAGCCATGGCAGTTGAAGTGGAACCACAGTGCTATAAGTGTATAATGTGAAATGTTCCTGTATAGGATCCAAGATTCAGTTCCTGACCTTCATTAGAAGTATCAGGTAGCTCAGAGAAAAATCTTCTAATGGCACTGCAAGCTAGAGTAGAGTAATAATGTTGGACAATGTCTTAAATTAACTGCACACGTTTCATACACTTTTTCCTTGGCAATATTTATTCAAAAGAGGCTTTCCATTGCCTTCATCTCAGCCTGAGAGAGTGTGACTAGCCCAAATTCATCCAGTGGATTTCCATGGCCAAGTGGGAACTTGAAACTGTTCTGAAGCCCCACTCAAACATTCAAAGCACTTTGCCATTTCATACAACATTCTTCCACAATAGCCAGTATCTTAGTAATTCCCTGCCTCTGATGGAACTGAGTGTGTTACTAAGCACTGACAGTTTCGAAGAACTTAATCCCCTGAGATTTCTGGGTCAAATCCTGAGAGTTAGACAGGATAAGAGATATGGGAAAGAGAATATGTTTAGCTAGGTGTTGTATGAGGAAAACAAAAATAAGATGGGAAAGAGAAAGAAAGAGAGAGAATGAAACCAGGAATTAAAACTGAATAGAATCAAGAAGAAATGCAAGAAGGAGACTGTGAAAAGAAACTGCACTGCAGCATAAACCAGTAGGGCAGAGGAAGGAATGTGGTTAAAGAACTGTGGAGATTAAGAAATAAATAGGGAAATCTTAAACCAGCAGTCCTCTAAGTACGACATTCAGTGACGCTTGAGACAGCAAATACTCAAGCAGGCAGTTCCCCCCATACACACACACCATGCTGACTACTCCCAATGAGCCCAATGTCAGGATGATTTGGGACATTTTGAGGGAGGAAGAGGGGAAGAAATGGACAGGCAGCTGCCCTACAGAATGTGCAGCAACCACTCTAAAGATACTTGCAGCAATGGAAACCAGCAGCATATGGGAGGGGGAGGAGAGACTTTTTTTAAGACAGCATTCTCACTTTGATTCTTCCCCTCACCTGGAAGAGAGATCAGGCCTTGAGGTTCAAGCCAAACCCTGATATCTGGTATACTACTATGAAGAGAATCAAGAGTTCTAATATCCTATTCCCCCTGAAGCACCTTATAAATCCAAACTGATATGTCACACTGGTATGCTTCCATTCTTACACTAGCATGATTGTGGCAGGGCAGTAGGCTGGTGTGACAATGTCCTCAGTTTAAGTATCAGCCTTAATACCATGGGAGCATGTAAATGTATTCTTTATGCAGTGGTAATTATAATAAGTAATATAAAAGTGTCCATTTGCAAGCTTGACTACACCACACATCATAAAAAGATTGCCATTCATTGCACAGATGGCTGTATATTGAATATTGAAATATGCAGCTATTTCTCTCTCTCTCTCTCTCTGTGTGTGTGTGTGTGTGTGTGTGTATGTGTATGCATGGCTGGCTGTTACCACACTGCATAAATAAAGCAGTTTTACACTGCATGAACTGCCATGTGTCAATGCTATTCTGGGATTTGTAGTTTTGTGATATACTTAGCCTTCTCTGTCAGAGAGTTCTGGTGTCCCACCAAACTACAAATCCCAGAATTCTTAAGCATTGAGCCATGGCAGTTAAAATGGTGTCAAATTGCTTTACTTCTGCAGTGTGGCAGGAGCCTGTCTCTGTGCATTCCAAGCAAGCAAAATCCTTCTTTAATTGCAGAGTTCCTTGGCTATGTTTATAGGAGGTACTTCTCCATCTCTAAATGCTTTCCATCTACAGTTGGTATTAGAAGTAGCATCTCCTGCAGCCTTTGCAAAATTAGGTATGATATTACATAGGTGACTTGTTGATATCTATATTAAAGCTGAATTTGCCTTCACTGATCAAGAAATGTGGGTTATACTGTGAGAATGCTGCTGCTACTGGTAACAGAAACATTTTCAGCATCAACCATGAATTGTACCTTTTCCCTCTCTCAGCAGATTAGGGGCTCATTCCCACTATGATATAAACCAAATTGCTGACCGGTATATATATGCCTCGTTCACACAGGAAACTGTTTCAGACCCGACTGCATTTGGTCTGAGTCACATTGAAGCAAGGCAAATGTTTAAAAAATTGCTCTTTTTGAAGATGGATCCTTTGGTGGTTCTTTTGAAAAAAATCGATTCAAAAGCTTGTTCAACAAGTGTGAACAATGAATAAGATTTGCATCACACTGGAGGGGAGGGACTAAAGGTAGAAGGTAGAGGCTGAGAAGTGAGAGAGTGAGAGGGCCTGGAGGGAGCAAGCCAGGTGCAAGACCTCTCCGAGCCCAGTGGCCACCTCAGAGGAGTTGGGGCCACTCAACTGCTCAGCCTTGGCCATTCTTCCAGGGGTTTCTCTGGTCCCTGGAGCTGGGAGAGTAGTGGGGGTGGTAGAAAGGCAGTGTATGTTTTGGGGGGGGAGTCAGAAGGAGCACTGCCAGTCACGACCTTCCTCCTCCTCCTTCATCCCTCCTTCCCTCCCCAAAGGCTGCTTTGTGGGATCTGCCAGTCCCTCCTTCAGCTTTCTCTCTGCCAGGGCTGTTGGACATTGCTCCCCTGCCTGATCCCAGAGCTCGCAGACTGCCTGCCCACTTCACTTCCCTGCCCTGGAAAAGGAGGACGCCTAGGGAGGGGGAGAAAGATGGGAAGCAGAAGGGTCCCTCCCTTGGCTTTGTTTCTGCTGGCTCTTGGGCATCATCCCCCCCCCCAATCCCGGAGACCCTGGACTGCCTGCTCCCTGGGAGACTTGGGAGCTCTGGAGCCCTTGGGATGCAGTCCAGGTTAGCCCCAGATTGCCTGCTCCCCAGGAGGTTTGGGAGTTACGGAGCCAGTTGGCACTGATGACATATAGATGCACGTCATATGATTGACATTTTTTAAAAATGGCAAGTGTGAACAAGGGTGTCCAAAAAGACACGAATGCATGGAATTCTTGAAATAATACATTTTCATAGTGGGAACTATGAATTGGTACAAATCGCTTCAACGACCCAGTGATAATGTGACTCACAAACTGGTTTATGTGCAAGTGGGAATGACCCTGAGTTGATGAGGATTGAGAAAGAGGATCTGCAAAACCAACTCTGCAAACAACATATCCATTGACATTAATAAAAGGAAAGGACCAATTAGTGGGTAACAAGTGCTTAATGCAAAGCAAGGCCTTTCATTTGGAGTAAAAAAAAATTGTAAAGATTGGTGAAACAGGCTGTGCTGTACCTGAGTGTGCCTGTTATCAATCATTGACTTGACTAGCATACTAAATGGCTGTGGTGATACTTCTCCCTGCTTATGATAACAAAGCTTTTTACTAAGTTTGAAGCATTTTCTGAAATACACAATGCAATGAACAAGAGCTTCTTTATTTCTAGTTTATTTACATTGGGTTGGGCAGTTTTATATATTGCCCCAAATGTGTTCTTAGGGGCATAGGGGTCAATTTTGTTATGTTTTGGGCCCTTGTGCCATTTTAGGTGCCTCTTTTTTTACAATAGGAAGTGACCTAGAAAGTCAATCTCCGGGTCACTTTTTTTAACAAAAAAGGCCCTCTTGAACCTAAAACATTATGAGGGGACAAAAAAAATGGAAAAATTCCCCCAATGCACCCCCAGGACATTTGGGAGGAATTCTATTTGCGTCATGGGGTGTCACCGGTAGCCACAAAAACAGTCTGGGCTACATTTTTCCCATCCCTGAAATTATTATTATTATTATTATTATTATTATGCCGCCTCTCTGCAGCACAATCGAGGAGGTATACAGCAAATTAAAACAACATTACAAGTTAAAACAGTCAAACAATCCTTTCCCTAACCCACCCACCCCTTAAAAATATATTAAACTATAACAAGAATAAAATACAAAATAAAGGAAAACAATACAATTCAAATAAATAGCAGCTTAGCAACAAAAGAGCTGGAATACTTTTGTTTGGGCCAGGATGTTATTCAGGGAAGGCCTGCCGGTAGAGAACTGTCTTTACTGCTTTTTTAAAGCAGTCAAGAGTAGTAATAAGACGGATCTCATCCAGCAGGCCATTCCATAATCTGGGGGCAGAGGCAGAGAAGGTCCTCTGGGAGGTTGCCGACAGTCTGGTTTTTATGGGCTGTAACAGGTTCCTCCCAGAAAACCAAAGTGCCCGGGGAGGATCGTAGGGAAGGAGGTGGTCCCAAAGATAAGTTGGACCCAAGCCATGTAGAGCTTTAAAGGTCAAAACCAACACCTTGTACTGTGCTTGGAAACTAATAAGCAGCCAGTGGAGAGATTTCAGCACTGGTGTAATATGCTCTCTCCTAGATGTACCAGTAAGTAACCTGGCTGCCATATTTTAAACTAATTGAAGTCTCCGAGTTAAGCACAAGGGTAGCCCCATGTACAGCATGTTACAGAAGTTCAGACGTGAGGTTACCAGAGTGGGTATCACAGTTTCGAGATCCCTACTTTCCAGGAAAGGGCGCAGCTGGCGTATCAGCCGAAGCTGATAACAGGCACTCCTGACCGTCGCATTCACCTGATTTGTCATGTGAAGCGATGAATCTAGAAGTACCCCCAGGCTGCAAACACGGTCCTTGGAGGAGAATGTGACTCTATCCAGAGCTGGGAGTTGTATTCCCAGACCTGGTTTCGGGCCCGTGACTGTTAACACCTCCATTTTGTCTGGATTCAGTCTCAATCTGTTTTCGTCATCCAGTCCATTACCACCTTAAGACAATCATTGAGAGGAGAGATGCCATCTGAAGTCTGAGCCAATAACCAGGTCATGGAGAGATATATCTGAGTGTCATCAGCATATTGAAGACACCGTGCTCCATGCCTCTGAATGATCTCTCCCAGCGGCTTCATATAAATGTTAAACAGCATCGGGGACAGGATGGCACCCTGAGGGATGCCACAATTAAGCTCAATTTTGGAAGAGCAAATGTCCCCGAGCCTCACCCTCTGGGATCTGCCAGAGAGGAAGGAACGGAACCACTGCAAAGCAGTGCCTCCAATTCCTAACTCTCTCAGGCAATCCAAGAGGATGGAGTGGTCGATTGTGTCAAATGCCGCTGAGAGGTCCAAGAGCACCAGCAGGGTCACACTACCCCTGTCGATACTCAAGCGGAAGTCGTCAGCCAGCACAACCATGGCAGTCTCAACTCCATATCCTGTCCTAAAACCGGTTTGAAATGGATCCAGATAATTGGTTTCATCCAAGATAACTTGGAGTTGGGAGGCAACCACTCTCTCAATGACCTTGCTTAAAAAGGGCAGCAAGAAGACTGGTCTATAGTTATTCTGGTCCAGGGGATCCAGGGAAGGCTTTTTCAGGAGTGGCTTAACCGCCTCCTCCTTTAAACAGGATGGAACTATGACTTCCCTGAAAGACGCGTTCATAGTATCTTGAAGGAATACCCTCAACGCGTCACCCCCCTGGACGACCAGCCAAGATGGACATGGATCGAGAGAGCAGGTTGTCTTCCTCACACTACCAAGAAGCTTGTCCACATCATCAGTACTCACAGATTGAAGCTGATCCAGTAAAATGCCATCAACGGAGTTGCTGGACACCTCGTCTATGGATTCTGTCAAAGTGCTGGCATGCAGGTCGGCTCTTATCTGAGAGATTTTATCTTCAAAGTGAATGTTAAACACAGCAGGACGTTGTTGGGTTAATTACAGGGTTCTGCACCGGAGGTACCCATGTCAGTTCCCCCACCACCCTAAACAGCTCTGCAGGATAGGACTCTGCAGACTCAATACGTGCAGAGGAGAAGGATCTCTGCGCTGCACGTATTGCCCCCAATAGGAATCAAGATGTTTCCTATGGCGAATTCTGTTGGACAAGAGTCTTCTGCCATTCGCGCTCTAGTGGTTGTATAGATTTAGAGAGGGTGCTTGTTCATTTTGTTTGTTTGTTTTTAAAAAGTAGAACAGGGGAGGAGAACATATGATCCTTTAACCATTGCTGCACTGTAACTTCTATGAGTGCTTATCTTGACTGTCCTATTTAGGAGGGATGGGAACTGAAGTCCTAAAACAGCTGAAGTGCTAGGATTCTGCAGTGATGTAGGTGATTCATACAACACAAGATAATTGACTGTTTGGAGTAAACATGTAAAGTGTAAAAAAGAGAAGACACATCAATTTCTGAGCTCACACGCATAACCTCCAACATTTCATATATTAAAGCAAGGACACTGAGTAAAACTGGAGTGTGGTAAAGATGACAAAAGTTATTCATGAAGAAGAACACACAGCTAAGAGAGGCGACAGCAATTTGTTTTTGCATGAGCCTACTAGGAAGGGCAAGATTCTGGTCTTTCCTCCCCTAAACTGAGTGCAAACTACTTTTGCATTTTGAACTCAATTTGCAGTAATGGAAGTAAGCTGAGGAGGAAAGTGAAGATGGAGAGGAAAAGCTGGGTCATTTAAAAAGCTGTTGAAAAAATGAGACAGCAGAGGATTAATTGGCACTTTCCCTGCCAAATCTGAATAGTTGGATGGTATGCTTTGGTGAAGGCTCATGTCCTCACACATATACATGTGCACACATACTAGCAGTGAGTGATTATCACTTATTGCATGTCTATACATACCTTACCTGCACCAGTGCTCAAATTACCATGAGCGAATATTCTATGGGGGGGGGGGGGACATGCCATTTTCGTATTCACAAGCTTTGATTGATTCACTCCATTAGGTACTTGAGGGAATCAGGGCCTTTCTTGGCAGCCCTGTCTCCAGTTCAGTAAAGGAGCAGTTATCTAAGTACATATGAATCTCTTTGGATTCTGTCTCAGGACTTTATCATACTGGGGAAAAAGACGGGAGCATAGCAAGATGCTCCCATCAATATCAAGTAATTTTGCAAAGCTTATCACACGACATCGCACAATATTGTGGTTATCCCGTGAATAAACAGGAATTCTAGTACTGGTTTTTATTCATGGGAATAAAAATAAAGTAGATAAAGTAGACTCACCTGAATAGAAGAATGATGGCAGATAAGGTTATTTTTAGAACAACAATTATACACGTCTTCCAACTTGACTTAGTAGGAACACATGCAAACTGGTACTTAGCTGAAATTTGCAATTGTTGCATTGACCTTGAACAATATATTATGAGATTACAACAGTTTATGGGTTGTGTGAAATGGAGTGTTCAAATGTGTAGGGAAGTGAGATTAGAGTTGGGTTTTGTTTTTGTTTTTTTCAGTACATTAAAAAAAATCAAAATAAGTAATTTTAATCCCTCCCCAATCCAATTTTTCCCCAGTAATATTTAGACAAATTAATCCATGCTGTTTCCTTTATTAGGCCAACAAGAAGGTTCCATTCTTCCTCCAAAAACATCTGCTAGCTTTCAACATTCACTGGTTTTTTCATTTGATGAAGAAACCAGTAAACCTCAAAACCTAGTATTTTAATTTGATGGCTTCTGGCTGGCCTAATAAATGTTATCAGCAATGTTTATTTTAGATTATGGGTTTTGTTTAATGTTCAACACAGCTACCCTTGCATTTAATCAAACTGTGTCATCATCACATTTTGCCTGCTTGAAAAGACTCTACTCCTGGTGTTGGTGTGCAAGAATCAAATAAAAATACAGGTAATTATGTCTAAACAATAAAAGAAGAAGAGAGAAAAGATGACATGATGTAGCTGTTATATTCAACAGCAGTGCATAGTTACACCATTTCCCTGCACTGGACTGGACTCATGATCAATTTCTATGCAGAATATAGATGTAGATAGCACAAGAAGCAACAAGCTCAAAATATTTTTCTAAATATAGCAGAAATGGAGAATGTTTGGTGCACCAAATGAACTACAGTGCCCATCAGTCAACAGTGAGGAGTTCTTGTCCAACAAAATACAGAGAGCCATGCTTTCTCTGTCCTTGATTAAGCAATAATGAAATCGTTCCTAGGTTAGAACTAAATTAATCATGGCTTACATTCAATTAACCATATATTATTAGTTTTATAGGCTGTCCATTAGAATAGTTTTGCAGTTTTGTTTCTTTATTCCTCCTAGTGATGCATCAATGCAGAATCAAGTTGCTATTTTGAAGTTTATGTGAATTGACTATATTTAACTCAAACATCTTGAATGATGGGCCCTTTCTGTATTTTTTATTTTCCACAATTTGTTAAAACAATTCCAGCATCTCTGTAGTATTTTATTAACATACTAAGTGCTGTTATTCATTGCATTAAAACTGAATCTCTGCTTTCCACCACATGTGAATAGTCTGGCATGCTACAAAGCAAAGAGATTGAAACCTGCTCTAAATCACATGTGGCTATTTTTATTTCCTTCTGATTTACCATAAACTTTGTAGGTTGATATAAACACACATGAGCCTAGCAGGGCTAAAATATTGCTCTGGGCAGTTATGGGCTTTGTTACTTAACAATAAAACAAAATTCATGAGAGAGGTTGTTGTCTTGCTGTGGAAGGCTGCAGTATTTATTGTCATGGGTCATCCTGGATTTAAACAAATAGCCCTGCATTCAATAAAAGTTTGTGGTGGGGGGAGGAAGGCAGGTTAATTTGTGGAAGAAGCTAAGAGGCATAGTACTGAAAAGGTGATGCATTTTGCCATTCCTCCTTCTAGGTTTCATCTAGAAGTTCTCTTTAGCAGTAGCTCATTTTTCCACCCTTTATGTCAAATAAGAACACTGGATAAATTGTGGAAGAGGAATACATTTATTCACATCTACATATCCGGTAAATATTTTGAAGACTATATTATAATATGCTTTGGCATAGTGACTTGGATGGAAAGAATGAAGGCTGAACAGTCACTTCTAAGACTCTCAAGATGTAGGAGGAAATTAGAAAAATACAGAAACACACATGGGGGGACAAGTGTCTTCTAATTAAGAGAGTGTAACTTTGGACCTAAATCAGTATTTCAAAGACAGCTGACCAAAAACAAGATATAAAATTGCCCAAAATAAGATACAAAACAGGGAAGCAAAGGCAGCTGTGCTAGCCCAAAAAGGGGAGGGGACAAAATCTATAAAAAGGATAGCATTTATCATCTTGTTAGTTACATTCACTCAGGAATGGTATCTCCCAAGACCTAAGCCAACAATTTGACTACATTATACCCTATATTCATACAAAATCTGAAGCCTGCATAGCGCCAGTGGGATATAATTTAAAAGCCTGCTACCTTCTCCCATATGCCAGCCCATCACTGGCTACAACATGAGCCAGCTCCTTCTCATCCTATTTTGCTTTTTTAAAACCATCAAGCCCTGGGGTTGAGGATCAATTTTCACACCAGTGGAATACGTAGGGTATCACTTCTGGGTGCCATTTCTAGTGGGTTTGGGGGATGAGTTTTAAGGGGTGGATTAACTGCTGTGTTTGTGGGTGATGGGGCGGTGTTTGGGTCAGTCTGGCCCAACAAATAGCCTCAAAAATGACCAAAAATATTCATTTTAACATTTGGGTGTGTGTTCAGGAGTTTAGAGACATTGGGAACATCAAAACCAGGGTTCAGGGATTGCATGCAGCCTGTACTTTCCCCACTCTGATCTAGCCAGTTTCAATGTTTTGGAGGACTTTAAAGCCATAAGCCATGACACTTTTAAGTGAACAGCGGTACCTGTGTTGGCAATGTAGCAAAGTATGATGACATCCACAATCCACATAACAGTGATACCTTAGGTAAGATTGAGTTATCTGATAATGTCATTGCTCTAATACTGAGAACAGTGAATGATGTCACAGACAGATAAATCTTGAAAAGTTGTTGGTTTTTTGTTTTTGTTTTGGTTCATATGGGAAGAGTGTGGACCCTGCTCATCTTATATAAGAAGTTTGCATTCTCATTAAAAGAGAATGTCACTAGATCAACTCATAATTTAAGGCCACAGTCACCTGTAGTAGCACTGAAGTGGTCACAGAACCTTCTAGTTATTTAGTTATTATTTTTGGAGCAAATGCTGAGGCATGATGAAATTTAAAGAAATAAATAATATTTTCAAATATTTTGAAAAATGGTTGAAAAATGTGTCTATTGAGTGTTGGGAAACTCTGATTGGGAGAATCCTGGACTAAAGAGATCCTTTGCAGTTCAGGACTTATCCTGTGCAAAGTTTGTACATGGGTTGGTTTGCATAGAAGACAGCATTTTGCTGCATTTTCTGCTCAAAAAATGAAATTTTGCCCAGAGTAAATCCTGAACTACTCATAGTCTTCAAAAACTACAGTTTACAAAATTGGCAAAGAATTAAATCCCAAAGCAATGACCTAGATAAGTGATTCCCAAAGTGGGCAGTATGCCTCCCAGGGGGTGGTGGAAAGATCCAGGGGGTCAGTGAGGAGGGAAAGGGGCAGCAGGTGGCAGTGAGGAAAAGGGAGGTGGCTGAGTGGCCTTCAGTCAAAGTATTGGCATGCAAGAAAAACAAGGGGAGCCAGCAGTTCAGGACAATGATTGGGATTAGGGTTGCATAAAGCTTCTTTCATGGTCCCTTAAAACCACAATGCAGCCTCACTGTTCATTTAGTGTGGTGGTATCTCCTGCTCTTTTCCTTTCCACATGATTGCACACCTTTAGCTTCATCTTTCACCAGTGGTGGTAGTACTGGTTGTGAAGCAAGGCTTGGGTGCAGGACACTGCTACTATGACTCAGAACAGCACTATTTTGGGACAGACTGACTGATCAGATCAAGGAGTTAGAGTACATGGCACCAGCAGGTGGGGTAGAGAAATGGCAGCAAAAATGAACTTTCAAATTTGGGACCTTGCTTAAGCTTTGTGAGCTTTACTGGGACTCAGCTTGTAGGTTGGAGCTGCCCTGCTGCTCCTGTTTTCTTTCATTGGATAGGCTGAGAGAAGAGGCAATAGAAGAAGCAATTTTCATATGTGTTGGGGGGTTTTGGGGAGGAGGCAACTAATAATAATAATAATAATAATAATAAAATTTATTTATACCCCGCCCAATGGTAATCCAATCCAGGCGGCTTACAAATTTAAAACATACAGTCCACGATAAAATATATAATACAACATGCCCCCCTCCCCCCCTTAAAACAGTATTAAATCAAAACAATTTAAAACAACAATTCAGATTAAAATTAACCATCCGAATCCCAAGATAAGTCCAGGAAGCCTGGCTCGACAATCCTCCCCATCAATCGATGGGGCCACGTGAGGATCATCTCTTTTAGGCAGCTGTTAATCTGAGGCGGGGATAACTAGTCTGGTATAACTAGTCTGGAAAGGCCTGCCGGAAGAGATCCGTCTTGACAGCCTTTTTAAAGCTGTCTAAAGATGTTAATAGACGGATCTTGTCTGGCAGGCCATTCCA
The DNA here is from genome assembly GCA_026167975.1 of Phrynosoma blainvillii. Lineage (NCBI taxonomy): Eukaryota > Metazoa > Chordata > Lepidosauria > Squamata > Phrynosomatidae > Phrynosoma > Phrynosoma blainvillii. The sequence continues at coordinate 246,430,669 of JANUYF010000001.1, read as the reverse complement.
GAGCTTAGGTGTGACAACAGAGAACGCCCCCCGGGAGGTAGTCACAAGCCTCGATTTCTGAGGCTGTAGCAAATTCCTCCCGGAGGACCAAAGAGCGCGGGGAGGATTATACGGGAGCAGGCGGTCCCTGAGATAGTTTGGACCCAAGCCATTTAGGGCTTTAAAGGTAATAACCAACACCTTGTACCTGGCCCGGAAGCTGATAGGCAGCCAGTGGAGGGACCTCAGAACAGGAGTAATGTGATCCCTCCGAGATGTTCCCGAAACAAGCCTGGCTGCCATGTTCTGTACCAGCTGTAATTTCCGAACCAGGCACAAGGGTAGCCCCATGTAGAGTGCATTACAGAAGTCAAGGCATGAGGTTACCAACACGTGCACAACAGTCTCGAGATCCATTACTTCCAGAAAAGGGCGCAGCTGGCGTATCAGCCGAAGCTGATAACAGGCACTCCTGACCATCGCATTAACCTGATTTGTCATCAGGAGCGACGAGTCAAGGAGCACCCCCAGACTGCGAACACAGTCACTGGAGGAGTGTGTGACCCCATCCAGGACTGGAGGTTGCAACCCAATTCTTGGTTTCGGGGCCGCTACCGTGAGCACCTCCGTCTTGTCTGGATTCAGCTTCAATCTGTTTTTCCTCATCCAGCCCATTACCGCCCAAAGACATTCATTGAGAGAGGAGATGCCATTGGAATTCGAGGCCGACGAACGAGACATGTAGAAATAGATTTGGGTGTCATCAGCGTACTGATAACACCCAGCACCATAACTCCGGATTATCTCACCCAGCGGCTTCATATAGATGTTAAACAACATCGGGGACAAAAGCGCTCCCTGAGGGACCCCACAAGTGAGGTCCCTCTTACTGGAGCTACAGTCCCACTGCAAAGCAGTGCCCCCAGTACCTAACCCCCTCAGGCGGTCCAAGAGGATGCCATGATCTATTGTATCAAAAGCCGCTGAGAGGTCTAGGAGCACCAACAGGATCACACTACCCCTGTCGATGCTCAGACGCAGATCTTCGGTCAAGGCAACCATGGCAGTCTCAACCCCAAAGCCTGTCCTGAAGCCGGTTTGAAATGGGTCTAGATAATCAGTTTCATCCAAGACTGCCTGGAGCTGAAGAGCAATTGCCCTCTCGATCACCTTGCTCAAAAATGGCAGAAATTACACAGGCCCATAGTTCTTCATGTCCAGGGGGTCCAGGGAAGGTTTTTTCAGAAGTGGCCTGACCGCCGCTTCCTTTAAACATGATGGAACATGTCCTTCCCTGAAGGATGCACCGATGATATCCATGAGGAATCTCATCAATGCATCCCCCCCCCCCCGGATGGCCAGCCAAGATGGGCAAGGGTCGAGAGGGCAAGTCGTCTTCCTCACCTTACCAAGCATCTTGTCTACGTCCTCGGTACTCACAGATTGCCACTGACCCAGTAAAATTACATCGGCGGAGTCGGTGGACACCTCGCCTATAGACTCTGTTCCAATAGTGGCGTCAACGTCGGCTCTTATCTGAGAGATTTTATCTGCAAAGTAGTTGTTAAATGCATCACAACAGGCCATCGTCGGGTTAAGCAAGGGATTAGGCGCAGGGGGGACCTGCGTCATCTCCCTCACCACCTTAAACAGCTCTGCTGGACGTGACTCTGAGACGCAATACGTGCAGAGAAGAAAGCTTTCCTCACTGCACGTATTGCCTCCCGATAGGAACAAAGAAAGTTCCTATGGCGAGTTCTGTCGGATAAGAGTCGGGTTTTCCGCCACTTGCACTCTAGCCATTGTCCATGCCGCTTCATCCTCCTAAGCTCAGGTGTATACCATGGCCTATTTGCATTATATGTTTTATTGGACTGTACTTTTACACTTGTAAGCCACCCGGATTGGTGTACCATTGGGCGGGGTATAAATAAATTTTATTATTATTATTATTATTATTATTATTATTAGGAGCAGGATGGCAAGGGCACTTGGGAGCGATCGTGTTGATGGCCCTGGTAAGATCACTGTTCCAAGTGTCAACCAGAGCCTCGACAGGGTCACCGGCATTCCCAACCATTAAACCCTCTAAGGCTTTCCAGAATCCAATTGGCTCCATTAGCCTTTGAGGGCGGACCATTCTAATAGGTCCACCACCCCCAGCAGGGCAGGTACTGGCTCTAAGTTCCAACTTGACCAGGAAATGATCCGTCCATGACAATGCGGAGGTGTTCACAAACTCCGCCCACGGATATTCCTGTTCCGTACTGAAGACCGCATCGAGTGTATGACCTGCACAATGTGTGGGCCCGTTGACCAATTGGAATAGGCCAAGTTTGTCATGGAATCCATGAACTCCCGAGCTGCACCTGTTAGGCTGGTCTTGAGCGGAATGTTGAAGTCTCCCAAAACCAAAAGTCTGGGAGACTCCAGCAAAAGCTCGGAGACCAGCTGTGTCAGCTCGGTCAGGGAGTCTGCTAGAGAACGGGGTGGTCAGTAGACTAGCATAATCCCCAAACTATCCCTGGTCTTCAGGCTGAGGTATATACACTCGATGTGGACCGTGTTCCGGATAGGTATCCTGGTGAAGGTCAAGTTGTTCTTATGAACTAGAGCCACACCGCCCCCCCCCCCCCGCACACTTCCCCTCACCTGCTCACGAACAGAGTACCAGCTGGGAGGGCCTGTGCCCAGATAGCAGCACTATCATCTCCCAGCCAGGTCTCTGTAAAACAAGCCAGGTCGGCATCCTCATCCAGGAGTAGATCCTGGATAATGTGAGTCTTATTTTTTACCAACCTGGCATTACAAAGGAGCAGAGTGAGGCTCTGTGGAATGGAAGGTCTGCTCCCCAAATCATTCTGGGAAACAGAGGGGACCGAAGGCGGGATAGCTACTAGACAGTGATCCCGCCTTCTTTTGTAACATTTGTCCACTCTGTTCCAGCCATATCTCCCATTCCCCAACGCTACCTCGATAGCCGCCCCTATTTCACTTCCCACCCCAGAAACCACAGCCAGTTCTTCTCTACAGGCTAATATAGACTAATAATAAATTCAGAGGGTCAGCTTCTACCTCTACTGGTGACTCTATGTCCCTTCCAAAGCTAAAGTCCCTTCCTTCAGCCCTTGCCGGGCCAAGAGAGTCACTGCTGCTGCGAGTGCCGGCGAGAGATGTTCCTGGGCGGGGGGTTTAAGCCCCGCCGGCGTTCTCGCCAGTCCCGCGGCACACAGCTGCTCCTGGTTGCCCCGATGGTAATGGGCAAAGGCAGAGCCCTCCGGAACAGAGTCCCACGGCTGACGGTGGTTTGGGCTAAAGGAGAGCCCCTCTGAAGCCCAGGTCCCTTCCTTCAGCCCTTGCTGGGCCGAGAGAGTCACTGCTGCCGCAAGCGCCGGTGAGAGATGTTCCTGGGCAGGGTTTTTAAGTCCCGTCGGCGTTCTCACCGGTCCCGCGGCGCACAGCTGCTCCTGGTTGCCCTGATGGTAATGGGCAAAGGCAGAGCCCTCTGGAACAGAGTCCCACGGCTGATGGTGGTTTGGGCTAAAGGAGAGCCCCTCTGAAGCCCAGGTCCCTTCCTTCAGCCCTTGCCGGGCTGAGAGAGTCACTGCTGCCTCGAGCGCCAGCAAGAGATGTTCCTGGGCGGGGTTTTTAAGCCCCGCCGGCATTCTCGCCAGTCCCGCGGCGCACAGCTGCTCCTGGTTGCCCCGATGGTAATGGGCAAAGGCAGAGCCCTCCGGAACAGAGTCCCATGGCTGATGGTGGTTTGGGCTAAAGGAGAGCCCCTCTGAAGCCCAGGTCCCTTCCTTCAACTGAAGCTCTGTGGGGAAAACATCTATCTGGTGAAGGAGAGGCGTATCTGAGGTTGATTCTTGGAAAGAGTCCTTCACCTTGGAGTAGCTCATGCAGTTAAAGTCTTTCCCTTTCCCTGTCCACACCAATCTCCACTACAGGACATGTGGCCTCTGTGAACCCTCATCACACACACCAGCTGTGCCCATTTCTGCCCTATCGAAGAAGGACTGAGGGTCCTTCCTTGCCAGGGAGAAGCTTCTCCCTTTGCACCCAGTCACCTTGGGAACAGAACAGAGCAGCTGACTTAGCCTCTTGCCCAGAATGGCCTTTGGTGGAAGGATTGTATGGATGAGAGAGTTCTTGGTTGCTGTTCAGCCAGCTGCTTGGTTCCAGCTCCCAGGGTGACCAGTGTGGTGTGCACTCCTACCACCATTCACCTTTAGCACTGACTTTTTGGATGGCAGTCCTGTGGGAACTCATTACCCCACCCCTGCCACCAAATTATGTATACAGGACCCACACTATTCTTTGTATGATATCTCACACCCAAACTTTAAAATGTTAGTAGTGTGGTTTGTTCAGAAAACATAGGCCAAGTGATTTAAATAAGAAGAAAAGTTTATTTTAAAACAGCATGGAATAACTAACTTATGTCAAAGTTTGTTACTGTAGGCTTGCTTGGTTACATATAACAACGTTTGTTTCCACTTCACTTTTAAATCTTCAGCCACACTGGCTAACAATATCTCTCAGGAGAGAACACTACAACAACTCCCTTCTTTAGAGTCCTGTATGTGTTCCGAGTCCCTCCAGTCTGGACTCTAACAAAATTACAGTTCCCTCAGGAATTCCCAAAACACAGCCCTCTCTCTGGCTTAACTCCCTGACCAATGTCTTCAACTGTCAAATTCCCAACTCTCCACACCAACTGTCAGCTTGGAATTTTCAAGTGCTCCCAGCTTGAATTCTATTGGTTGGCTCTCAGCTGCCTCCTGATTGGCCAGCTGGACATTCCATTCACCACACACCTCCCCCCTTTAGCAAGTTTATGGGCACATATAACCCATCGGTTATGTGGACCCATAAATCCCTATAATAAATTATACTTACCATCAAACCATAATATGTAGAACATTCAACAAACAACAACATCTATATACACAACACATTTATACATATATAATCCATTAACTGATCAAATATATTACATTACCGTCATTTATTTTATCCCTTCTCAATCAATCTGAACCAGACAGTATGGTCAGGTTTTTCTACCAACACTACTGGTGAATCCCAGGGACTATTGGATGGTATAATAATCCTCATCTTTAGCATTACATCACTTTCCTCTGCAATACTGTCGGCTAATTTGCCGGTTACTCTATACGGAGGAGTGACTATGGGGCTTGCTTCCCCAATATTGACATGATGATATATCCTCTGGACTTTTCCGGGTACATCTGAGAAAATATCCTCAAATTTTTTTAACACATTCTATAGCTCTGACTGTTGCTGGGGAGTAAGAGAAGTGTCAAGAGTAATCTCTTGTATCTTTTCTTTCCCCACCTTCTCAAATTTCCACTGAGGAAGGGCAATGCCTTCATTATCCATCTCTTTGACAGCATATAATACCAACTTTTCCCACCTAACATAGGGCTTCAGAATATTTACATGTACCAATTTACACTCCACATCATCTTCCAAGTCCACTACATAGTTCACATCGTTGATCTTCTTGGTGACTTGAACTGGACCCATCCATGCATACTGATGTTTGTTTCCTCCCATTGGTCGTAGGACTAACACCTCATCTCCAGGAAGGAAAACTCTAGTTTTTTCTGGGCATACATTTTGAGGGTTTACTAAGTGTGATTTAATTATACAAACTTCGGACCCAGAGCCACGGAATCCCCATAGCCAGGTTCCATTTATTTGCATTAATTCTCTGTGTTCTTCAAAACTTAATCCCTCAAGCAAGACAGTTACAAATAGGCATGGCCTTGGAGAAGGTTCTCTTCTAATATCAGTTGCTTTACCAACTGTCATTTCCATGGCAAACACAGCCTTTGTGGCTCCTCGTTGGCAACATTCTTTCTCTGTAAACAAAGCAAAGCAGCTTCATTTATATACCGCTTCATATCATGCTATGGGATGTCTAAGCAGTTTACAACTGTAAGCTCATTGCCCCCCAACAGTTGGGTACTCATTTTAGTGACCTCGGAAGGATGCAGGCCTGAGTCTAGCCTGAGCCCTGGCTAGTATTGAACTCACAACCTTGTGGTCTATGAGTGAGTGGCTGCAGTACAGGCATTTAACCACTGCGCCACCAATATGACTAACTGATGTTACACAATATGCTGGCTTTATTGGTGACTTTAAATTCTTATAATAAATTTTTGGGCAATTTAATCTCAAGTGCTCTATTTGCCCACATTCATAGCAACTTCTCTGGCTTGGTTTTGACTGCTTTCTGTCCACCATCTATCCCTCTTCTGGTTTTCAGTGCCACACTCTCTCGACCAAAAACTTTTCCTCTCAGATTCCTGTGTTCTCCCTTGATACCAAGATTTATAATTTTCCCCCTCACTATTTTTCTCTTTTGGGGATTGCCAGTTTTTGGGGTCCTTTTTGTCTTTTCACTGAGACCCCTCTTTATTTCTTGTCATTCCCCGGTCATCTCCTCTAATTAATACTAGTTCATCAACCATTTTAGTGGCTTCTGCTACTGTTTTGGCCTTCTTCTCTTGAACTAGCTATTTATACTCTTGGGGAATTACATTATAGAATTGCTCCAAGCCTATTAAGCTTTGCAGTTCTTCTTTGGAAGTTACTTTGTACCCATCTACCCAGCTCTTTAGATAATAATCTAGTCTACATGCCAGTTGAGAGAAAGTTTCCTCAGGTCTTTTCTTTATTTTATGAAACTCTCTTCTGTGGTGTTCTGGAGTTAAACCAAATCTTTGTTTCACCATCTCTTTGAATAACTCATAATTTTAAGCTTCATTGCTCTCATCTCAGCATAAATTTCTGTTAGACCACCACAAATCTGAGATCTAATATAACTCATTCTTTCTTCTTTTATTTTCAATTCTTCGCATGTTCTCTCAAAATTGGTGAAGAAGGAATCAATATTGTCCCCATTATAATATCTGGGGAATCTCTTCATATCAATCTGAGGTGCTCTATTTACCTCAGTCACCATCTGTGTTTGAGGAATTCCCTGATCTAGACTCCTCATCCTAAATTGGAAATCCATTTCAGCTTGTCTTACCCTCAGTCTTTCTATCTCAATTTGTTGTTCCTTTTCAATCTCTTTTTCTCTAAAAAGCCTCTCATATTCTTTTTCTTTCAAAAGCTTCTCATTTTCATTTTCTTTTTCTCTTATCCTGGCCATTTCTATTCTTTCTTTTATTTTCCAAATCTCTACACTTTCTTGAGGTTCAGAAATGTCAGTGTCAAGACTAGCTAACATTTCTTCTCTAACCTCCTCTTCTTCCACCAATTCAGCCACTGCTGGGGCTTTAACTTTTTTAGGAGGCATATTAATAGTATTTCCCTACAAATATCTAAAACTTTTACCTCAGGAAATATCTCTAAAATGTCAGTGCCTCAACTGAACGTAAAGACAACACTTGTATCTTGAAGTCAGAGTAGTGATTCCTTACTTTACCTCTAACTTATACCTCAGGAATCACTAAGTGTTCTTTTACCATTACCACTAGTCTCCTACCAATACCTCAGCATGTTTACCTCAGAGACTAGTTACCTTCTAGTGTGGTCAGTTTCCAAGTAATATCCTACAAATACCCTTGTGTGATTACCTCAGAGATCACTTTACTGACACGAACACCTAGATTTCAAACGGTTGATTTTTTTTAAACTTTTCACTTTAAACCAAATATTGGGCATCTGGTATCTTACACTCAGACCCCTACAATTCAAGCAAATTTCTGGCTACTGGATTTGTCAGATCCAAGCACACTTCTGGATACTGGATCTGTTGGATCCCGATGCTGCTGCCATATTTATTATGTGGCATGCACTCCTGCCACCATTCACCTTTAGCACTGACTTTTTGGATGGCAGTCCTGTGGGAACTCATTACCCCACCCCTGCCACCAAAATATGTATACATAACCCACACTATTCTTTGTATGATGTCCCACACCAAAACTTTAAAATGTTAATAGCGTGGCTTGTTCAGAAAACATAGGCCAAGTGATGTTAAATAAGAAGAAAAGTTTATTTTAAAACAGTATGGAATAACTATAACTTGTATCAAAGCTTGTTACTGTAGGCTTGCTTGGTTACATATAACAATGTTTGTTTCCACTTCACTTTTAATACTTCAGCCACACTGGCTAACAATATCTCTCAAGAGAGAACACTACAGCAACTCCCTTCTTTAGAGTCCTATATGTGTTCTAAGTCCCTCCAGTCTGGACTCTAACTAACAAAATTACAGTTCCCTCAGGAACTCCCAAAACACAGCCCTCTCTCTGGCTTAACTCCCTAAACCAGGGGTAGGCAACCTTTCCCCTTTAAGGGCCGAGGGACTTCAGCTCCCAGAAGCCTCAGCCATGTTAGCCAATAGTCCCATGTTGGCCAATAGCTCCTGGGATTCTGGGAGCTGAAGTCCCTCGGCCCTTAAAGGGGAAAGGTTGCCTACCCCTGCCCTAAACAATCTCTTCAACTGTCGAATTCTCAACTCTCCACACCAACTGTCAGCTTGGAATTTTCAAGTGCTCCCAGCTTGAATTCTATTGGTTAGCTCTCGGCTGCCTCCTGATTGGCCAGCTGGACATTCCATTCACCACAACCAGGTGCAAAGTGACTGAGATTGGTTATTTTGAATTTGTAGTAGAACAGTAGACCTAATATAAAGAAATATGCATGGGGGGCGATACAGTTGTTGCTCAATAGAAAAGGGGGTAGTAGTTCAAAAAGGTTTGGGGACCACTGACCTAGATCCTTGAGTCACTCTCTTCCACTACATGTAGACTTTACCTTTGCCCATCTTGGCTGATAAAACTGTGCAGAGGAGAGTGTTTGGGTGGGCCCAGAAGCTGGTGAATGCCTCATTGCGTGATGCTTGCTGCCTTGAAAGAGTCAGGAGGGTCCTTCCCTGATGAAGACCTCCCACCCAGAAGTAAATGAAAACTTCTGCCTCATTGCCAATATCTACTTTGGAGGCAAGGTGCTTGAGAAACTGTTAGAGAGCTTAAAATGTTGTGGGGAGGTGGAGCATATTATCTAGACTTATTCCAGCCCTTCCTCAGAATGGAGATGAAATACCTCCAAAGTTACTCTAAGGAAAAGTGAACAAAATTCCTTGTGCTCCTCATTTGTGTACACTGCCTAATGGGAAGGTTGTTTGTTTCATCCAATAAATCATGACTCCCTGTAGGAGCAGTATGAAAAGGGATCTTGCAGAAACTTTGAGACTAAATGAAAGATAGAGGTTGGTAGCCTCTTGCCCACAATGGCCTTTTTTGGAGGGGTTGTATGGATGTATCTTTGAATCTGTTAGAAACAAATGGTCTTCCTTGCCACACTCTTCTCTCCCAATAGAAATTACTTTATACCATACAAGGAAGTTCATGCAGAGATGAGTGCATTGTGGGAAACATGCAGCTAACACTGATAATCTATCAGATAGTGTTTATTTGGATGAATAGTACATTCAGTAATACATTCAGTACGTTTTTCGCAGTTGATCATATGAGTCATCACACATTTGTGCACTGATTTCCTGCAGTAGCACAAAGTTCAGGACATAGACAGAGCAGTTGACACAGAACCAGGAGGCAATCTATTTTGCCAACAGATTTCTCACAGCTGTATCTATTTCAGCTGTTTGTGAGGCAAGTTTTAAAGCTTTAATGACTCCATGCAACATTGTGTAAGAAGCAGCAATATGGTAGGGCTCAAAGGCTAATTTATTTATTTACTTGTTATAGTTATTTCCTGCCTTTTCCCAAAAGTGCCTCAAGACAGCATCTATCTGTCTATCATCTATTTATCTGGACCTCCTCTTAATTTCTTGTTCTTATAACAACCCTTTAAGGGAAGTTGAGAGAGAGCCACTGGCACAAGTTTACTGGGGGAGGGAGGTGTTGGATCTAAGGCTATCCCATCCAAGTCCAATGTTTTAACCACTAAATGGACATAAGCAACATTTAAAAGAGAGGAGGCAAATGCCATAGAAAATTCAGGTATTAAGAAATTAATCCCAAACCAGCACAATAGATTCTGATTCAGTACTAAATGAGACATTCATAATTAAATCATCCATTTATACTTAAAATATTTTAGAGTCAAAAGAGTTTCAACAGAGGTAATATTGGAGCACTTGCAATGCTCCTTTGTGAAAGAGTATAATCCGTTTTGCATCTGTATCACAACATCTAACAAAAAGCTGGGTCCCCAGTTGGTATATCTCAAGGAAAGAAAATGTCTTTGTATAGACATTCTGCTATAGATAATGAGTGTGACATCATATGGCAAGTGGTTTAGGACCAAATCAGAAATCATTCACTTATAATCATGAGCAAATATATGTTGCTGAGGAAAAAGTGATAGTTGCTAGGTAGAAAATGATTATATATTATCAGAGGGACTGAGGGGAATAACCTTCTTATCAGCAGAATGGACTAGGTAGAAAAATACATCACACATGTAGAAAACTGGAGACAGTCAGATGTCACAAGCGATATCTGTTCTGTGAACTGGCAAAGTTTGCACAGCAACAAGGTTTTGCTATAGTCCATGTATCCATGGAAGAACCCCCAGGGTTGCCAGCACTGATGTACAGTATGGTACTGTGCACTTTGGAAAGTAGTCACTACAACAGGATCTGGAAGGACTAGCTCTATTCACCCATACCAAAAGCCATGAATGCTCCCTTTCCAATGTGAATTCTGAAACCAGCACCCATTATTGTTTAGGGTCTTCCCAGTGACAGCCTCATCCTATGGAATTCCTTGCTATGAAAGACCTCTGGCTGCATCGTGGTCTCACTTTATATGGGCCTGAAGTAGAGAAGAGTTTATAGCATCCACCTTTTGTTAAAAATTCAAAACTGTGTTCTGTTTTAACTGACTTGGGGGGTGGGAAGGTAAAGGTATTCCCTGTTGTCAAGTCGTGTCCAACCATAGGGGGCGGTGCTTGTCTCCGTTACTAAGCCAAAGAGCCAGCTACTCTGTGATCATGTGGCCAGTATGATTGCACAGAATGCTGTTTACCTTCCCACCGAAGTGGTACCTATTTATCTACTTGCATTTGCATGCTTTCGAACTGCTAGGTTGGCAGAAGCTGGGACTAGTGACAAGACCTCACCAAAAATGCAGCACTTGGGCCTCGAACTGCCAACCTTCAGACCTTATTATAATCATAATTAGTGTTTTTAACCACTAAGCCACCACATCCCTGTTTTTAACTGACTTATTTTCAAGTTATTTTAATTTAAAGTAATTTTATGATTTGGACTGTTTTAATACTTTAGCCATTTTGAGGAGGCCATGGGCTTGAAAGGCAGCTATGAAAAATAAAAGTTGTTTTTGGTGAAGCAGGTGCATTTGAAGTGCTGTATTTAGATGAACATCCAATGCATTTCTAAACCATTGCAAATTTGTATCATATTAGTATTCATTCCCTTTATTTTATATTTGTTTGCTTATTTGTGTTTTTTTTTTTAATCTGGAGTTTAAGAATAATGAACTGACTTTCAAAACTGAAGCTTTATGGATAATGAATTGATCTTCCCCACCTCAATCCATGAAGAGAGGCAGGTAAGAAATTGTTCTTGTTCTTTTGTTATACAACCTGTAAAACATTTCCGGTTGTTGTTGTTGTTATTCAACATGTAGAACATTTCAGGTAAAAGTGGCATGATACAACAATGTGCTCTTATATCACCTTCAGCTCTCCAGAAAAAACAAAATAAGATTATTTGTTGGTCCCCAGCCTTAAATAATGGTCTGATTCATGGCTTTTAAATTTGGCATAATACATTGATCTTTTCTGAGTTAGAGTTCATGTCTTGAAGGATCTCTGCAATTGACTTCATACAAATGTAGACAGAAAAGCTCTGCCAAAACCCAAAATGTGGTCCCACCAAATACCTGTCATCAGGAACAGGTGGTCTTGTAAAATCCTTGGCTTTGTTCTAAAGAAAATTTCTGATTTGATTTAATGGGCAGTTTATGTAATGCAAGGGCTTTTCTGATTGTATCCATTATATTTTGCAAGTACTCTAGCAGTATATTGTTGGCTCTTTTCTATGTTCTGCAGGTGTGCAGTGACAAACACAAAAACTAGGCCCCTTGTAAGCCGCCCCGATTGCTCTGCAGAGGGGCAGGATATAAATAAAAATTATTATTATTATTATTATTAGAGAAGCCAACTATCAGCACTGTCTGAGATGCTTGACCTCAACAGTAGCTATTTGCAACAGAGTGCAGAAGCACAAACTCAGTTTGTAGTATTTGGCAATATTGCACTGACCAACCTCAAATGATGTACAAACACAATTGGATTCTTCCAAAGTCCTTGGAGGCTTTTATCACTTGTTGCAATATGTACAAGTTATATGCAAACTCTCCTTTAACTCTCTCCAACATTCACTGTCTGATATACAGCAACTCTCTACAAACAACCCACCAACCAGAATTGTTCTCTCTTCAACCCACACCTGCCCTGGATTTTAGAGCACTTATATACAATGGTGATGACTAAGGGTTGAAACCTGGTGTTACTTCTCATTTACAGCAATACAAATTATTTTACACTGTCTTAAAGGAAGATTGTTCCCCACATAAATTTTATGGGAAATAATAAAGTGACCCCTACATTGTTTTTAAAGTACAACTTGATAAAACTAAATGAACATATGCCCCAGCTTTTTCATAAAATAACAACAAGGTGAAGCAGCAGGATTTTTATGGCTTCTAGCTAATTACAGCATTGAATGTCCAATGTTGTTTAATATTTATGTAGCTCTTTCTAATCCTACAGGAAAGGAAGCCAAATATCACCTTGTGCCCAGGGACTGTCCATGTGTCAATTAAAGAACTAGAAGATTAATGCAAAAGCATTCAGTAGCATTAGCATGAAGTACTAGAGTAAGTGAATTTGTATAAGGCCAGTAGGAGAAAGAAATGAATGTCCAAGTTCACATGTTCTTGAGAAAGACAAGCAGCCACTATACAATGTTTCATATTACCTTTACTAGTACAATTAGAACTCTATCCCTTTTATATATAGGGGAAAGCAGGAAATTGGCTGTAATTTGCATAGGGTTGCTGTATGGCCTTCAGAAATCAAGTGAACAAACTGTAGAATGCTCCTCAGTTGTTACCACAGGATGACAACATGCAAATCCATTTTGTTGAGAGAATATAGAAGTAAATTGACTGATTGAGTGATTTATAATCCCATCGTTCTTCTTGCACAAGATCCAAGACATCTCTTCTCCTTCAAATAGTAAGAACAAGCCCACCTAAAGATGTATCTTTGCTTATTTACTAGTTTGTGAGTTACACCTTGTAATGAATGTATACAATATAATGGACATACTGTATATACTCATGTATAATTCTAGAAATTTTAGTAAAAAAAAATATCCCCCAAAAAACTGGGATGACTTATCCACAGGTCAATATAAATACTGTTCTTCAACTCTTATTTTTAAAAAAGAATCATCCTCTTCTCTGAGTAGAGAGCCAAAAGCTTAGTCCATCCCAGGAGCTTTAAGAAGCACTGACCCTCTCTACTCTCTCTGCCATGGTGCCACCTTTGACCTTTCCTGCCTAGGCAGGAAAATATTAGTGGTGGCAGCTCTTTGACACTTTCCCTCAAAGGATCATCAAGAGGTATTGGGCATTGAAGGATGTGAATAAGACATTTCTGTATGCTTTTCAGCTTTTCTGGATTAAAATCAAGCAAAATTATCACATTAAAGTAGTCACCCTTTTCTTTACTTTCCCTTTTCATCTTTTTTGACATGTATGCATTTTCTTAGCCCCACCTGTGCCTGGTCACCCCACACAAACACATCACATATTCACTATAATTCCCTTGTCATCCATCCAACCTTTAGTGTGAGCATAAACGGTTATTCCTACTGGACTTTTCTAAGGGCCTTTACAGACTGCCAGAAATAATGCAGTTTAAGTCCACTTTCACTGTCCTGGGTCAGTGCTAGGGAATCATGGGAACTGTAGTTTATTGTGGCACCAGAGCTCTCTGAAATAGAAGGCTCAATGTCTCAGAAAAAACTACAGTTCCCATGATTCCCTAGCACTGACCCAGGACAGTTAAAGTGGACTCAAGCTGCTTTATTTCTGGCAGTCTGTACAGACCCTAAGTTCTTTGACAGTCTTTTCCTTTGCTTCATCCTTTACATCCATTGTTACATCCCCCTAGGTTTTACCTTTGACTTATCCATGGGTCAAATCAAAATCCAGAATTTTGTCTCCAAACCAGCCCTCTACTTATGCATGACACCGACTTATAGTCAAGTATATATCATAAATGCAAATCAAATAAAAATGCTATCAAATATAACAGTCCTCAAGAACAACTGTAAACACAATTTTGACAAAAAAATTAACATGTTAAAAAGATTAATGTTTAGATGTGATCAACTGAATGAACTACAGAATGGTAAGACAACATTACTGCAAATCTGATTAATTCCACGGGTCTACTCTAGACAGATTGAGAAACTGGATTTGGATTTAAGAGCTGTATCATCGTGATCCTAAGCCTTGTGTTTACAAAGATCATGATATCCTAACATTATGTTTAAGTTTTTCTTCAAATTCTATAAACTCCCTTCCAAGGTACTGCAGATATTCTGGTGTTTGGTATTGGAACTACTGGCTTTACTTGAGTCTAACAGTATTTCATTGTTTTTAACTCATTTATAGCAAAATGAATCAAGAATTCAGCTGTAAAATTGCCTAGAAATATCTTCTTTTTTGTTTTGTTTTTAGCAAAGTGACAGGAGATTAAGGCTGCACAAATCCACACTGCACAAATAATCCAGTTTGACACCCCTTTAACTCCCATGGCTCAGTTGTATGGAATTCTGAGGAGTGTAGTTTTGTGAGATATTTAGCCTTCTATTTCAGAGAGCTCTGGTGCCACAACAAACTACAGTTGCCAGAATTCCATAGCATTGAGCAATGGCAGTTAAAGTGGTGTCAAACTAGATATAATTTGTAGTGTGAATGCAGCAAATCAACCAGTCTCAGATAGGGAAGCCTGTGTACAGGATATCATGTATCTTCTGTAAATCACTGAATTCTGAGCATTTATTCTTAAATGAGGAGCGGGGGCAGATTTCAAATTCTTACATAGTCTTGTGCATAAATTGTCGGGAAGAAAGGATGCATTTCTTAATATCACAAGCTTTATCTCCTGACTCCAAATTATGTCCTTTTCACAGCCTTTCAGTCCAATAGCTGAGGGGGCTGGCATTTAGGAATGGTGTGCTTGTCAATATTGATGATAGCCAACTATTGTGGAACTGAACCACTGGTCTCATTCAGAGAATGTTGTGTCATTCTCATATGTACTGTTGTATAAATAGATAAGTCCTGGGTTGGAAATTAGAATCATAGAATCATAGAGTTAGAAAAGACAATAAGGGCCATCCAATCCAACCCCCTGCCATGCAGGAACTCACAATCAAGGCATGCTCGACAGATGGCCATCCAGCCTCCGTTTAAAGACCTCCAAAGAAGGAGATGTCACCAGTCTCTGAGGGAGTGTGCTCCATTGTCAAACAGCTCTCACTCTCAGGAAGTTCCTCCTAATGTTTAGGTGGAATCTCTTTTCCTGTAGCTTGCATCCCATTGTTCTGTGTGCTAATCTCTGGAGAACCTTGCTGAAATGAAATATTTTTAAAAACAAGTGATAATAAGTATCATATAAAATATATATTAGATAATATATTCTACTCTACATCTTCTATGGTACCTTTAAAACTGACAAATATCCATGATTGAATAGTCAATCTTGCTTAATTAATTTCTGGGAAATGACTTAATTTCTTAACCAAAAATTACACATTCCAAACCTATTTTCCATCCTGTCTAAATTTCCAGATATGCTCTGGTACAGAATCTGCCTTTCTGAAGATGCTAAAAGGAACTATAAAATAAATTACAAGGAAGTGATTTAGAGTAAATAGCTGAAGAAGACATAAGTAATGAGTACACAAAAATTACCTTATCTTTTCCTTATAAGAATGACTGAGCTGTAGTCTTCTTTCCTGATGACTGATTAATGTAAGGATAATTTAGAAGACAGAGTAGTTAGAAATCCTGAATCACATCTCGCTTGTTCAGTTTCTTTTATTTACTGATGGCAGAGTTTGTTTGGTTTAAAAAAAAGAAAAACCTATAGACTTCCAATGTAGTTTCTTTAAAAGCCAAATAAACTTTAAGAACCTCAGTGAACAGAAACTACCTCCCATGCTTACTAAAAATTTTGTTTATCAGGCAATATTGCAACAGTAAAGGGATGGGGTTCCATGAGTTAACCAGATTCATTCACATAAAGCAGGATCATATTGAACCTGATAGAGTAGTATGAATGAAGCTTGAGCTGCATCCACACTGCAGATAATACTTCAGCTTGACACTACTTTAACTGTTGTGCTATGTGATGTTCTAGTTTATTGTGGCACCAGAGCTTTCTGACAGTGAAGGCTAAATGTCTAACAAAACTACAATTCCCAGCCATGGCAGTTAAAGTGGTATCAAACCGGATAGTTTCTGTAGTATGGATGAAGCCTTTGTTGTTAAGGACTTTCAGCATGTTAGTTTCAGTGAACTTTGACATCCTTCCCATTTTATTCAGGGATTCATAGCCACTTTGACAACTCGATAGGCCATTTTAGAAGATTGTCTCAGCTTCACATACAGCAGGTTAAAGGTTTCAGATGAACCAAACCTGTTAGTAATCTGTTTGCTGAGGAGGTTTCAGCACTGCCATTTCATACACAAATCAATGCTAGGTAAGGTTAACACTATCAGTGCCTCCCAGCTTCTGTATCTGTGAAGAATTTAGCTGCTTGGTTGCTTTCCTACAGCAGGTCATTTCTATATTTCTTTTCCCAGTGTCAGCCTTTAATACAAAAGGCTCCAATGATGCTCGGCTTAGGGGAGGACACTTTTGTGTCATCCTCCTGTACCACAGATCTTGCCATGGTTGCTGAATTTTAGTGACAACTGCAGTGTGGAAAGGAAATGCTACACTATTGGTAAGGCATGACCTGAAAAGTTGGGGAGAGTACTTCCCAGCTCTACCAAAATATGCATTCAGATCTACACAAATTAAAGGATTCATATGGTTTGGGGGCAGCTGAGGGGGTGATGCCTGGTGTTCACTCTGCACCCAGATCTTTGAAATTTGGAGATGATCCGAAGATTGTCACAGTCAGTCTTGGATGCTTGCATTTTGCTATCAAGGGCCAACTGGGCTCTCACATATTTCAGAGAGCTGGAGATGATGAAGGCATTGAATGTATTTTGAGATGTGCTCATGATGAATCTCACAGACGACAGTTAGAGCCCATAGAAAGGGTCATTTCACTGGTGGTTGACAGTGAAGGGAAATTACTTCTCCACCCTTGCATTTCCTCCTTGTTCAGCTGAACATCTCTGGATGGTAAGCTGAATTTATGTGTATGGATCTACAAAGACATCATGCAGTCCTTGGTAGCTTACTGAAATGTGTCTGCACAACATTGAGGATAATATCAGTTGTACATACTCTGATTCGGAGCCTTGTTCTTTTTGTGTGCCTTCAAGTAATTTCTGACTTATAGCAACTTCAAAGTGAACCAATCATATGGTTTTCTTGACAAGTCTCTTCAGAGAGGATTTGTCATTGCCATCCTCTGAGGCTGACAGTGTGTGACTTGCCCAAGGTCACCCAGTGGGTTTACATGGCCCAGCTGGGATTTGAAACCTGGTCTTCAGAGTCATAGTCCAATGCTCAAACAACTGCACCATGCTGCCAAGGTTATAGTTAATACTAAAGAAAGCTGTTTCTTTACCTTCAGGAGTATCTGGTGGTTTCCAAGTCAGGAGTGCAGAAATCTGCTTTGGCTGTTATTTAAAGGAGCTGTCCAAGGTAATGAATATGTTTGGGGAAAATGGTTAATAATAATAATAATAATAATAATAATAATAAAATTAATTTATATACATCCCTTTGGTAATCCAAACAGGGCGGTTAACAAAATTAAAAATTATACAAGAAACAATATACTCCCACCCCCCTTAAAAAGCCATTAAATCAATTATATATTAAAACAACACATTAAAATTACAACAACAAGTAAAATACAGCAGCAATGTCTCAACAGCAATTAGAGACTCCAGCAGCAATTCAAGGGGGAACTGGAGGCCTTCAAAGGAGAGGGTTTCCCAAGGCTGGGATTTTTCTATCCCGGAAAAGCCTGCCGGAAGAGATCTGTCTTGACAGCCTTTTTAATGCTGTCTAAAGATGTCAATTGACGGATCTCATCCGGCAGGCCGTTCCATATTCTAGGGGCGACAACTGAAAAGGCCCTCTGTGAGGTAGCCAACAGCCTAGCTTTTTGAGGCTGTAGCAAGTTCCTCCCAGGACCAGAGTGCACAGGGGGGATTATATAGGAGGAGGCGGTCCCTAAGATAGCTTGGACCCAAGCCATTTATTGCTTTAAAGGTGCTAACCAACACCTTGTACTGGGCCCGGAAACGAATAGGAAGCCAGTGGAGGGACCTTAATACCGGGGTAATATGGTCCCTCCTAGATGTTCCAGACACTACCCTGGCCACCATATTCTGCACTAATTGCAGTTTCTGAACCAAGCACAAGGGTAGCCCCATGTAGAGCACATTGCAGAAATCTAGGTGAGAGGTTATCAGCGCATGGACAACTGTCTCGAGATCCCTTACTTCCAGAAAAGGGCGCAGCTGGCGTATCAGCTGAAGCTGATAACAGGCACTCCTGACTGTCGCATTCACCTGATTAACCATTAGAAGCGACGAGTCAAGGAGCACCCCCAGACTGCAAACACAGTCACTGGAGGAGTGTGTGACCCCATCCTGGACTGGGGGTTGCAACCCAATTCATGGTTTCAGGGCCGCTACCAAGAGCACCTCCGCCTTGTCAGGATTCAGTTTCAATCTGTTTTTCCTCATCCAGCCCATTACTGCCCGAAGACGTTCATTGAGAGAAGAGGTGCCATTGGAATTCGAGGCAGATGAACGAGATACGGAGAAATAGATTTGGATGTCATCAGTATACTGGTAACACCCAGCTCCATAACTCCAGATAATCTCACTCAGAGGTTTCATATAAATGTTAAATAACATCGGGGACAGAATGGCACCCTGTGGGACCCCACAGGTGAGCTCCCTTTTACTGGAGCTACTTTCCCCATGCAGCACCCTCTGGGACCTACCCGAGAGGAAGGACCAGAACCACTGCAGTGCAGTGCCTCCTATTCCTAACCCCCTCAGGCGGTCCAAGAGGATGTCGTGGTCTATCGTATCAAAAGCAGCTGAGAGGTCTAGGAGCACCAACAGGGTCACACTACCCCTGTCGATGCTCAGACACAGATCGTCAGTCAAAGCAACCATGGCAGTCTCAACCCCAAAGCCTGTCCTGAAGCCAGTTTGAAATGGGTCTAGATAATCGGTTTTATCCAAGACAGCTTGGAGTTGAAGAGCAACTTCCCTCTCAATCACCTTGTTCAAGAATGGTAGTAACGAGACTGGCCTATAGTTCGACATATCCAGGGGGTCAAGGGAAGGCTTTTTCAGAAGCGGCTTAACTGCCGCTTCCTTCAGACACAATGGTACATGTCCTCCCTAAAGAACGTGTTGATGATATCCACAAGGAATCTCCTCAATGCGTCCCCCCCCCCCGGACAGCCAGCCACAATGGGCAAGGGTCAAGAGGGCAGGTTGTTTTCCCCACACTACCAAGGAGCTTGTCCACCTCATTGGTACTCACAGATTGAAGCTGATCCAGTATAACTACATCGAGGGAGTCGCTGGACACCTCGCCTTTGGTTTCTGCTAAAATATTGGCATCTAAGTCGGCTCTTATCTGAGAGATTTTATCTGCAAAGAAGTTGTTAAATGCATCACAGCAGGCTGTAGTCAGGTAAGTAAGGGATTTGGTGCAGGGGACACCTGCATCAGCTCCCTCACCACCCTAAACAGCTCTGCTGGACGGGACTCTGCAGAAGGATCTCTGCACTGCATGTATTGCCTCCCGATAGGACCAAAGAAAGTTCCTATGGCGAGTTCTATCGGATAAGAGTCGAGTCTTCTGCCACCTGCGCTCTAGTCGTTGTCCGACCCGTTTCATTTCCCTCAGCTCTGGTGTATACCATAGCTTCCGGTTTGAAGCAAGTTAGCAAAGACGCTTGGGGACAATCATGTCAATAGCCCTGGTGAGATCAGTGTTCCAGGTATTAACCAAGGCCTCAACAGGGTCACTGGCATTTCCAGCCATTAAACCCTCCAAGGCTTTCTGGAATCCAGTTGGATCCATTAGCCTTTGAGGGCGGACCATTCTAATTAGTCCACCACCCCCAATGGGGCAGATGCAGGCTCTAAGTTCCAACTTGACCAGGAAATAATCCATCCATGACTGAGCGGTGGTACTAATAACCCTTGCCCACGGATATTCCTGTTCTGTACTGAAGACCACATTGAGTGTATGAGCTGCACAATGTGTGGGTCTGATGACCAATTGGGATAGGCCCATGTTAGTCATGGTATTCGTGAACTCCTGAGCTGCACCTGTTAAACTGGTTTCGAGCAGAACATTGAAATCTCCCAGAACTAGAAGTCTGGGGGACTCCATCAACAGCTCCGAGACCAGCTGTGTCAGCTCGGTCAGGGAGTCTGCTAGACAACAGGGCAGTCGGTAGACTAGCAGAATCCCCACACTATCCCTGGTCCTCAGGCTAAGGTACATACACTTGAAGTGTACTGTGTTCCAAACAGGTATCCTGGTCAAGGTCAGGTTGTTCTTATGAACTAGAGCCACTCCGCCCCCTCGCCCACTTTCCCTCACCTGCTCACTAACAGAGTACCCATCTGGGAAGGCCTGTGTCCAAGTAGCAGCACTATCCTCTCCTAGCCAGGTCTCTGTAAAGCAAGCCAGGTCAGCATTCTCATCCATGAGAATATCATGGATGATGTGGGTCTTATTTTTCACTGCCCTGGCATTGCAAAGGAGCAGAGTGAGGTTCTGTGGTATGGTTGGTCTGCTCTCCAAGCCATTTTGGGAAACAGAGGGAACTGAAGATGGGATAGCTTTCAAGCAGCGATCCCGTCTTCTTTTGTAACATATGTTCACTCTGTTGAGAATTTTATTTCAGTTTGGTTTTGATCAGAATTTGATCCAAATTTACAAACATATGTTTACGTGATGGGCCATTTGCAGAGAGTGGGGTTCTGGAACTTTGAGCCTTGATATTTATGTAGACAAGTTTCATAGGAGTCTATCCTATCCCTCATGTTATATAACACATAAATTAAGGAACCAGCAGGAGAGTTGCCTGGAAACGTTCAACATGAGGTCATCAGTACACCTATTTCCACTTCTGCTAAATTCTGCTAAAAGCCATGGTAATAGTTATTGTGTGCCTTGAAAACATTTCCAACTTATGGCAGAGTTTTCTTGGAGATATGTGTTCAGAGGGGGTTTGGCTTTGCCTTCCTCTGAAACTGAGGGCCTGAACAGACTGCCAGAAATAATCCATCTTGAGACCACTTTAACTGTCCTGGCTCAATTCTAGGGAATCATGGGAATTGTGTTTTTTTTCTGAGGCACTGAGCCTTCTCTGGCTGAGAGCTCTGGTGCTACAATAAACTACAATTCCCATGATTCCCTAGCATTGAGCCAGGGCAGTTAAAGTGGTCTCAAAATGGATTATTTCTGGCAGTTCAGGCCCTGAGAGAGTGTGACATGCCCAAGTTCACCCAGTGGGTTTCCATGTCTGAGTGGGAATTCAGATCCTTGTCTCCAGAGTCATAATCCCACATTCAAACCACTACACCATGCTGGCTCTCATGGTAATCATTAATCATCCTTAATTAGAATCTCATTGATTTGAACAGAACACTGTTGTGCTTAACTATTTGCTCATTACTGAAAAGGATCAATAAAAGACTAGGAATCATGAAAACCAAGATAAAATAAATTAATAGTTTATTATTGGTGAATAGTCTTGGTCAAAAATTTGGCAGTCCTTTATTTTATAGCAAGATTCTGTCCCTTCCTCTGGAAAGTGAATGGCAGAGTGCCATATTTTCTTCATCCAAAATAATACTGCAGGAGTAATGTTTTTTTCTAACAAGAGCTTAGTGTCTGTATTGTTTAGAAGATAACCATGTGAACCTGACAAATAAAATCTGTCCTTAATTCAAGAATGGAATATGTGCAAGAGATATGTGTCCAGATAAAACTGAATCTGTCCAATGATTCTTGTCAGATTATAATAAAATCATCACATGGAAGTCACTCTTTTGTCATTAATTCCCCTTAATGTTGATTCCAGTCTTCTTTTTGTTTTGAGTTGATATGCTGGGATGTTATCTACATGGCATATATATTTCTCCCCCACATCCACCCCCACCCCCACTTTTTTCTGTAATCACAAAGGAGTAATATTGATTTTTTTTGGTGGGTTTTCCAGGCTATGAGGCTGTGTTCTAGAAGAATTTATTCCTATGCTTCGCCTTCATCTGTGGCTGGTATCTTCAGAATAAGGCAGAATGAGACAAAGTAGCACATGGTATGGGGGTGAAACACTGGTGAGAAGCAGCAGCAAGATGATGGATGACAGAGATCTAAGCATTATACAATTAACTATCTGCCCTCCAAGCTAATCTGTTGCTTCAAGTGTGGCAGATTCAGCTACTAGGCTAGTCAACTTTTTTTAACATGGAAGGAGGTGCTATTTGTGTCCTTTGCTTCAGACAGCAAAATATTTTGGTGACTGCTTCATTTTTCTCCATCGAGGCGGCTTAAAGCAATTAAAAATTACATCAATACAATCTAAAAGCCCCAACCCCCCACCCTCCTCCATAAAAACGTATTAAACTAACAGCCATTAAAATCCAACTAAATCTTAAAATAACATAAAATAGACAAATAAAAAATTAAATCAACAGCAGACAAATCAGGGACACAAAAGGCCAGGGGCGCAGCTCCTGAGGCCGGGATCTAGTCAGGAAAGGCCTGCCGAAAGAGATCCGTCTTTAGCACCTTTTTGAAGCTGCTCAAGCTCGTCATCTGACAGATCTCGTCTGGCAGGCCATTCCATAATCTGGGGGTGATTACCAAAAAGGCCCTCTGGGAGGCTGCAGACAGCCTAGATATTTGTGGCTGAAACAAATTCCTACCAGAGGACCAGAGTGTGCGGGGAGGATGATATGGGAGGAGGTGGTTCCGAAGATAAGTTGGACCCAAGCCATTTAGGGCTTTAAAGGTAATAACCAACACCTTATACTGGGCCCAGAAACTGCTAGGCAGCTAGTGGAGAGATTTTAACACCGGAGTTATGTGGTCTCTCCGAGATGTTCCTGAGACCACTCTGGCTGCCATATTTTGTACCAACTGAAGTTTCCAGACCAAGGACAAGAGTAGCCCCATGTAGAGCACATTACAGAAATCCAGACGAGAGGTTACCAGCGCGTGCACAACAGTTCCGAGATCCCTTACTTCCAGCAAAGGGTGCAGCTGGCATATCAGCCGAAGCTGATAACAGGCGCTCCTGACTGTCACATTCACCTGACTAGTCATCTGAAACTATGAATCAAGGAGCACTCGAAGCCTGCGAACACAGTCCTTCATGGAGAATGTGACCCCATCAAGGACTGGAGGTTGCAACCCAATTCCTGGTTTCGGGGTCGCTACCGTGAGCACCTCCGTTTTGTCTGGATTTAATCTCAATCTGTTTCTCCTCATCCAACCCATTGCTGTCTTAAAACAGTCATCAAGAGGAGAGACTCCATTGGAATTTGAGGTTGATGATCAAGACAGGGAGAAATAGATCTGGATGTCATCAGCATACTGATAACACCCATCCCCATAACTCTGAATGATCTTACCCAGCAGCTTCATATAGATGTTAAACAGCATCGAGGACAGAATGGCGCTTTGCGGGATGCCACAAGTAAGCTCCTTTTCACTGGAGCAACTGTCCCTGAGCAGCACCCTCTGGGACCTGCCCGAGAGGAAGGACCGGAACGACTGCAATGCAGTGCCTCCAATTCTTAACCCACTCAGCGATCCAGTATTGTTCCAGGTTCAGGTTTCTGTGGACAGCTATGCCACAGACTCCTCCCATGATGCTCAACATCCATCATTACTAACCATAAACAAAGAAAGCAGGGAACTACCTCACTGGTCCCCGTTATATTTATCTAGTTAAATATATGTATTTGTATAGTTGCATTATTTATGCATTGTTCAGTAATGAAAATTTTCTGGACGGTTTTCAATAAAAACTACAGTATAATGAAATACAGAAATATTAAGCCTCAAAATCTAACACTCCATAGAACATATAAAGGAGGATAACCATCAGAACAACAAAGCTCATGGAAAGGTCCAAAATGTTATAGGTATGTCAAGATAACATTTAAAGTGTGTTTTAATATGTAATTTTAATATGTAAGGTCTGACCTGAGGGCAACAGGGAAAATCTATTGCTTATGGCAGAATGCCAGATCAGAATTAGAGTTTTAACATCTGGGACTAAGGATAGAAAAAAATATTTAAAAATATTTGAAAAATGGTCAAAATACAGTTTTCTCAAGTGTTGGGAAACCCTCATGAAGAAAAATCTAGATGGGCAAGAATTTGTTTGGGGATTATCCTCCAAAGAAAATTCATGGAGTTGTCTTTTGTCTTTTGGGAGGGTTTGTTTTATTTCTTTTTGTTTTGTTTTGTTTTGCATAAAATAGCATTTTATGCACAGAAAGCAAATCACCTGGGCAGAAAGCAACATTTTTATAATAAACACAAACTTTTGTAGAGAAAATGTAGTTTTCTGTTCAGGACAATTATGTTCTGCACAGAATTTTTTTTCCTGCACCCAGAAGTCTGTTTTCTGTGCCTCCAAAAACCTACAAGCATTTCTTTTGCACAGAATGAGTCCCAAACTGCAAATAGCATTTAAAAATTGAAAAGTTTTCAATGACTTTCTTGCTCTTGCCTCTGAGAATGAAATCTATAAATATTTGCATCACAACCACTCATGATGCAAACTCAACTGCTGTTTTTAGAGAATTACAATGAGCATGATTTGGATAAAATTGAGGAAGGTCCTAGGATGTAGCTTTGATAGATTTCAATATTGTTCCCCTCCTTTCCCTCCATGTTCTGAATCCCAGAAGAATCTCCCGATTATCCCCTTTCACTTCTCTTAAAATGTTCACGGCATAATCAAGACATCTCTGTTTAGAAATATATAATAGCCTCAGTTGCACATGCCTTTCCCCTGTCCATGAAATAAAGTATCATTTTATTCTCATGACACTTTCCTTCCAGGTTGACAAGTTAGCAGCTTCCCATTTCTTGAGTTTTCAGGACCAAAACTGGAGGCCAAGGGATAATATCACATGGGCAATATAAGAAAGTATTAGGAGCCCTGCTGAAACAAATACTGATCTTAAGGGAAGTACAGATAGTTGTGCCCAGACTTTGGGGGAAACCCGCTACATAACAACTGAGAACCAGCGATGAGTATTTCAGCTACTGAATTGGACCTAAGTAGCTGCAGCAATTGCCATCATTTCCTCTGGGACTCATATCCTTTGTTGTCTTATCTACAACCCACTTCACATGTGAAGAGTTTATTCAGGTTCAGTACTGCTGCTGGTGCTTGTGAAAGGCCATCCTTTGGGGAGTTTCTTCTACCCTCCAGGCCCCAAGTTACTGCCTCCAAGGTTTGTACAACAAGAATCCTCACTATCTTTTTATTTATTTATTTATTGAAAATATATTTTTTTAAAAAGCGTAAAAAAAAAACCACTTACAAAAAATATACACAATACAAGACATATAACTAAGAATCCTCACTATCTTAACACTGGTACCCCCCTCCTTGCCTTGCTGTAAATGGCACAATGGACTCAAGTGTAGGCACCTGCCATCTCTCTCCTTAGTGTCCTCCCCACACCTATGACTGTTTGATTCACTATTGTTACCCAAACACAAGACACAGATAAACACTCATCTGCTGAACCAGAGTACCCTGGCAACAGCTGGGAAAAGATAGAGATGGTTAGAACCACCTCCTATGAACAACAGCAAACTTTCTCTTCCAGTGCTGCTTGTCTTGAGATATATTTTTCACCTGGAGACCTGGTGCCATACAAGACATTCCTGAGACTTCAACCACTGCCCTCAGACCACTCACACTACACAGTTATGGCACCGTGATTCCATTTTAATGGTCATGGTTGCATCCTGTGGATTCCTAGGATTGTCAGTTTAGGAAGTGGCCTTTTGAATCCTCAGCCAGGGAGCCCCACTGGTACATCTGAACAAACTACAAATCCCAGAATTCTATAGGACAGAATTATGTCAGTTAAAGTGCAATATGGTAACCTCTGCCAGAATACTGCTAACCCAGAATTGGAAAACCAGAAAAGTTCCCTCAACAAAAGACTGATTGTTTAAGTTGGTGGATAGAAATGAGTTAGATAAATTAACATGTTGGTTAAATCATAAAGATGTTGAAAATAAAGATAACGATTGGACCCCAATCATGGGATTTTGCAAAAACAGATGGAAGGTGTAACAATGGAAAAGAAGGAGACAGAGACAAGAAATAAGGGAGGCATCATCATGGAATTCTATAACTAAGATAATGTTTGAAACATAAATATTTGGTGAATCAGAAGACAAGAATAAAAAGTAATTTGAGTCTTATGAAATCAGATAGGTGAAGGAAGTTTGGGTGGTTTTGTTTGTGTGTGTGTGTGTGTGTGTGTGTATGTGTATATATATATATATATATATATATATATATATGTTGTATATATGTTGTGATGTAAACTTTTGTTTTTACCATGAGTTTGAAATTAATAAAAGATGAGGTACAAGTGGTGGGATCTTTAGGTGGGAGTAATCATGTTCTCCTGGAGTTTATTATACAGTGGAAAGGAGAAGCTAGGAACAGTCAGACACTCATTCTAGACTTTAGGAGAGCTGATTTCAATAAACTTAGGGAAACACTGGGAGCGATCCTGTGGTCAGGAATACTCAAGGAGAAGGGAGTTCAGGATGGATGGAAGTTTCTCAAAAGGGAGATACTGAAGGCACAATCTCAAAACTGTTCCAATGAGAAGGAAAAATGGGATGTGTCTCAAAAAAAATGGGTTGGATAACTAAAGAACTTTCAACTGAACTAAGTTTTAAATGGGAGATGTATAAGAAATGGAAAGGGAGCAAAATCACTGAAGAGGAATTCAAACAAACAGCTAGCACAAGTAGGGGTAAAGTCAGAAAAGCCAAAGAACAGAATGAGCTCAGGCTTGCTAGAGGGGTTAAGGACAATAAAAAGGGCTTTTGTGGGTATGTCCATAGCAAAAGGAAGAAGAAGGAAATGGTAGGGCCACTGCGCAGAGAAGATGAAGAAATTCTAACAGGGGACAGAGAAAAGGCAGAACTACTCAACACCTTCTTTGCCTCAGTCTTCTCAGAAAAGGAAAAGGGTGTTCAGCCTGAGGAAAATGGAGCAGAGGACACAATTGGGGAAATGCATCATAGAATAAGTAAAGAGGTAATACAGGAATACCTGTAGCCTAAATGAATTTAAGTCTCCAGGACCAGATGAACTACATCCAAGGATATTAAAAGAACTGGCAAATGTAATCTCAGAGCCACTGGCAATAATCTTTGAGAACTCCTGGAGAACAGGAGAAGTCCCAGCAGACTGGAGGAGGGCAAACATTGTCCCCATCTTTAAAAAGAGAAAAAAAGAGGATCCCAACAACTATCACCCAGTTAGTCTGACATCAATACTGGGAAAGATTCTAGAATAGTTCATTAAACAGAGAGTCTGTGAACATTTAGAAGGGAATGCCATAATCACTAAAACTTAACATGGGTTTCTCAAAACAAGTCATGCCAGACTAATCTGATCTCTCTCTCTCTCTCTCTCTCTCTCTCTCTCTTTTAAATAAAATTACCAGACTGGTAGATGAAGGGAATGAGGTAGACATAGCATATCTTGATTTCAGTAAGGCTTTTGACAAGGTCCCCATGGTATTCTTGCAAACAAGATAGTAAAATATGGGCTAGACAATACAACTGTTAGATGGATTAATAACTGGTTGACTGAACAAACCCAAAGAGTGCTCAGAAATTGCTCCTCTTCATCCTGGAGAAAAGTGACCAGTGGGGTGACACAGGGTTCTGTCCTGGGCGCAGTGCTATACAACATCTTTATCAATGACTTGAATGAAAGAATAGAGGGCATGCTTCTCAAATTTGTAGATGACACCAAATTAGGAGAAATAGTTAATATCCCAGAGGACAGGATGAAAATTCAAAATGACCTTAATAGATTAGAAAGCTGGGCCAAAGCTAACAAAATGAATTTCAACACAGAGAAATGTAAGGTACTGCACTTAGGACAAAAAAATTAAATGCATAGACATAAGATGGGGACACCTGGCTTAATGAGACTACATGTGAAAGGGATCTAAGAGTCCTAGTAGACCACAAGTTAAACATGAGTCAACAGTGTGATGCAGCAGCTAAAAAGGCCAATGTGATTTTAGGCTGCATCAATAGAAGCATAGTATCTAGATCAAGGGAACTAATAGTGCCATTGTATTCTGCTTTGGTCAGGCCCCAACAGGAATACTGTGTCCAGTTCTGGGCACCACAATTCAAAAAGGATGTTGAAAAACTGTAGTGTGTCAAGAGGAGGGTGACTAAAATGATGAAGGGTCTGGAAACCATACTTTATGAGGAAGGACTTAGGGAATTGGTATATTTAGCCTGGAGAAGAGATGGTTAAGAGGTGATATGATAGCCCTTTTTAAATATTTGATGGGATGTCATATTGAGGAGGGAGCTAGTTTGTTTTCTGGTGCTCCAGAGAACAGGACCTGGAACAATGGATTCAAGCTACAGGAAAAGAGATTCCACCTCATCATTAGAAGGAACTTCCTGACAGTGAGAACTGTTCGACAATGGAACATACTCCCTCAGAGTGTGGTGGAGTCGCCTTCTTTGGAGGTCTTTAAACAGAGGCTGGATGGCCATCTGTCAGGGATGCTTTGATTTTGAGTTCCTGCATGGCAGGGGGTTGGACTGGATGGCCCTCTTCCAACTCTATGATTCTATGATAATGAATTAAATAAAGTGGAGTAATGGTGCTATAATTGTGTAGTGTGAATGGGCCCTGGCAGTCCTATTGCCATCACTGTCAACCTTCCTGAATCCTATTTAACATTTTAAATTAGACACAAGCTAATCAGGCCAGGTACAGTGTGCCCCTGCCATCTTGGTTTGGTTGCAATACAAGGCTACTGATTTCCCCAAAGAGAAATAGAGATTAAAGTCAGCTCTGAAACCTGTTCAGAGATTGCCGAAACAAAACATAAAAATCAATAACAGAAAAGAGAGAACACCTCAGGGCTTATTTATCCTGGAAGTGAGAAAAAAGAGTCAAGTCAAGAGGTTCTTGAGAGTTCTTTACACCATAAAGCTTTCTGAGAGCATTAAAATATGACTGTATAACCAGCACCTTTATTTCAACAGAGCAATGCTATAGGTGAAAGGTCTTAACTTGCCTCCATAGTCTGGCTTAGGACCAAAGCTCAAGGTTTTATGTTATGCTTAATTTTAATATGCTATCTAATACTGTTAGGCATGTTCTCATTACCCACACGTATGCCTAATACTAGTCTGAAATCTGCTAAGCCCTTGGATTTTTTCAGCTTTCAGTTCAGTAACTCATACATGATAAAGGGAACAGCAATTTCCTATTTAAAAAACATATTTCAGCTAATTGGATATTGCCTTGTAGGATCTCAGATTCCTTTTTCTTCATAGAATCTCTCTTAAACTCCTTACAGTGTGTTTCTTCTTTAAGTGCAGCTTCCACATTTCTTAATAATTAATAGTAATTCCTAGAATCTTTGGCACATTTCAACTAACTCATCTCAACAAACACATACACTAGCTAAGTGTGACCCCCCCCCCCCCCAGTATCGTTGGTGGAAAAATAAGGCAGAGACATTGCAGCTCCCCAAAGCCACCTAAGAGATACATAATTAATGAAACTTTATGATGTTTCCCTGAATAGCATTTTTAGCAGCAAGTATATGCTGGCTGGAGAACTCTGGGAGCTGTGGTACCAAAAGTAACTTTTCAAAATTTGGCCATGAAGCCCTACACATTCCTCAGTTTAACCCTATATCCCTTCACTCATTTTTTCTACTACTTTGTCACTTTCTTTATCTTTTGCTGTTTGTAATTTATATTGTTTTAAGACACAGGGCCTTTGCAGACTGCCAGAAATAGTGCACATTAAATGGAGGCACTGCCCTGGCTCAGTGCTAGGGAATCATGGGAACTGTAATTTATTGTGGCACCAGAGCTCTCTGACAGAGAAGGCTCAATGTCCCGGAAAAAAATACAATTCCCATGACTCTCTAGCACTGAGCCAGGGCAGTGCCTCAATTTAATGTGCACTATTTCTGGCAGTCTGCAAAGGCCCAAAGTTAGCCCTCAGTATCCACTGGGGTTTGGTTCCAGGACCTCCCATTGATACCTGTATGTGGATGTTCAAGTCCCATTACATACATTGCTGTAATAAAATGGTGTCCCTTATATAAAATGGCAAAATTAAGGTGTGCTTTTTGGAAATTTTCTTTTTGAATATTTTCAAGCCGTGGATGGTTGAATCTATAGAAACAAAATCCACAGATATGGAGAACTGACCATGAATCCATTAAGACTAAAATAAGGCTTTTTTTCTCACAAAACTAAGTAAAAATCACAGGAAATGGCAGAGAAAGCTAAGCTAAAGCAACACTATAACAAGCAAACTGAAGTTTAAAGAGGAAATCAATAAGAATAGAGTAAACGGAGGACATTCCCCAAAGTGAATCCTAAGCAGATAAATGAAGCCCAGCTGTGCTGGAAAGGAACTGAAAAGGAAGAGCATTTGGGAGAGTGAGAGGATGTTATCACACAGGGGAAAACTATAGGTTATCCCACACAAATCCCCCCAAAAAAGCGCACTTACGCCTAACGATTTCACATGACATCACACAGAAACTGACATTAAAGTGGTCACAAAGTGGTGTTATCCGAGATCTTTTTATTTTTGGGAGTTTAGAGGAAATGCATTTGCTCTTTCAAAGTAATTGTGCATTTACTGTAGTGTGAAATTCAAATTTGCACAAACAAATCTCCTTTAAAGCTTTTTCCTGGTTTTCCCATGGTTCTGTGGAGCTGCTTTTACTTCCTGGTTTGCTTGGGTGACAACATGCCAGGCAGACATGAACTTCTCCACTTTTCTCTATCTAAAATTTCCTGTCTGGTAGTTGAGCAAGCAGGCGCATTTCCCTCAAACAAAAGAGTGACTGTAGAGTTGAAAAGATGAGGGGGGGGGGGCTGAGGAAGGGAAAGGTTTCCCATGCCAACAACCCACCATGGATAGGATTGGGTGGGGGTTGTTTTAATTTGTAAGCTGTTCTTTGTCCCTATTTTTTGGGGGGAAGTGGGACAGAATCCCTGCTCAGCCATGAAAGTCACTGGGTGACCTCGGGTGGGTCACACTCTCTCAGCCTCAGGGGATGGCAATGGCAAACCCCTTCTGAAGCAACTTGCCAAGAAAACCCCAGGATAGGTTCACCGCTTTAGGGTCAGCCTAAGTTGGAAGCGACTTGAAGGCACACCACAAAGCGGATGAAATGGGGACCCCTCCAGTGAGTCAGACCCCAATTTGGGGCGCCTTGCTTCTCAGCACATCCCAGAGCAAGAGGACCTAGGCTAGCAAGTGGCTGCTCTCCAAGTCAAAAAGGACAACCCCACAGACATCCTCACAGCTGAAGAGACGGCAGGCTTATTCCCTCGGCAAAAGGTTTGCCCACAGGAGGAAGGAAGGAGAAGGGATGCTGCCCTCTTCTCCATCTGCATCAGGGGGACCAGAGGTCTTAACCCCAAAGGAAGACTGTCCAGGAGGACAGGACTCAAGGAAAGATTTTTAAACACACACACACACATAGAAATAGAAAATCATGCTTCTTACGCCTGCTCCAAATGGAGGACAGTTTGACATTTCCTCCTGGAGAGGAGAGAAGGTTGAATGAAATGCAGGACCCTCCCTGGAAAAGGAGGAGTCTGGTCACCCGAAAGCAAAACAAAACACGCCCATTTCTAGTACATTTACGGGGGGGGGGGGGGTCACTTCAGTATGACAGTTAAAAATGTCTTTTTTCGCTTTTCACTTAATTCAATTTTTATTCTAATTACGTGAGAAATGCTTTTGCGCAATTTAGCGCTATTTTTGCTTTATTTTCGGGATGCTTTATTTCTACTTTATTATCTCTTTAACCACAAAACTAGCCCCCATGTGATAACGTCCAGAAAATCAAAGGGAGGAGTGAAAAGGGAGTTAACTTTGTGTAGTTTGGAGAACCAGAAAAGGAGAGAATTAAGCCAAATCACCTCAGAGGACCCCCTTTTTCTTTCCTTTTTGATTTGGAGTCCTTGAGGACTTTGGAGGAGGAGTTGGAAAATCCCCTCTTCTTTCCTTTCTTTTGCTTTGGAAGCTTCAGAGGCTTTGGTATCAGCTGTGATACCTTGAAACTTTGGGAGTTAAGGAGAAAGGAGGAGTTGGAAAGCCCCACTCTTCTTTCCTTTTTTTTGCTTTGGAAACTTCAGAGGCTTTGGTCTCAACAGTGACACCTGGAAACATTGGGAGCTAAGGAGAAAGGAGGAGTTGGAAAGGCCCCCCCCCTTTTTATTTTTTTGCTTTGGAAGTTTCAGAGGCCTTGGTCTCAACAGTGACACCTTGGAACTAAGGGAGAATAAGGAATCTCCAAAGACAATCAACAGTAAGGGAAAACAAAAGAGACAAAACAAAACAAAAGAGACAAAACAAAATTAAGAAGGAGAAAAGGAATTACAATCTGCACAATGGAAGAGGAGAGAAGTGATAAATATATCCTTAAATTTATACTTTAGCTTTATGTTTAAGCTTGTACTAACCACTATTTGATATGGTATTAATTTCTATATTGCTTTCTTATAACAGCTAAATTACCCTTGATTAGAAACTGAGAAAAGGGAAATATAGAATTTAATTAGTACAGGAATATAAGAGTTGTATATCTTTTCTTTTTGAAGCTGGGGGTAACAAAACCACTAACAAAAAAAAGAAAACAATTGAAACTCCAAGGGGACATAATTTATACCACTTAAGGAATCCTAAAGATTATTTAAGTGTAATAAATGAATCAACTTACACTTTGGTAAAAGAGTAGAGGCTCTGCTTTGGGTTATAGTTATATGGTGAACCTGTCAATCTGACTTCACATATCAATGTTAATTATAACCTCTTTCATGTGGTTTTCTTTTTTCTTTCCACACCAAAGGAAATAACTGCCTAGAATTAAGTTATTATAGTAATAACAGATTGAATTCCTCTATGGATGATGGATAGAAATATTGTTTAGTGGTGTCTAATTAACTGATCTGTGATAAACAAATTAATTAATTGTTTAGTGGTGGCCAATTACAAGTCGTGAGTAATTACACTGAGTCTTTCACAAAAATTTTAATAAGTGAATGAATTAAGCATATAACAGACATTGAATGGAACTAGGGTTTAGAGGTGACTAACCAAGGATTCCAGGGCTATATAATTACAATATATTTAACTGAAGATTACTCTATTGATTATAGGTTATTTAATATACCGGACTTAATATACTTAAAATGGCACATGGAAAGAAAGTCTGGACCTAAACACAGATACAAACTCTAAGAAGAAATTCAATGGAAAATACACACAGAATGATGGACCAAAATGCAATTCTCCTAGTGGAAATACAGAAATTGAGACAGGAGATAAAAGAGATATGCCAAGAGATGAAAAATGAATCAAAAGAAACTAGACAAGAATTAAGGGAGGAGCTAAAAGAAACAAGAGTGGAAATAAGAAAAGATGTAAAAAAAGAACTAGATAATTTTGGAAAGACAATGGAAAAACTCTTGATAGAAATAGCTGAAACTCAAAAGGAAGTAAAAGAATGGAAAGAGCAAACTATAGCATTGGGAAAGACATCAAAAGCAATTATACAGAAACAGGAACAACAGAGAAAAGTGTGCAAAGATCAGAGGACTTCCAGAAATAGCAAATGAAGATATATATATATATGAGGATCATGCCTGAATTGGCAAAATTCATAGGATATACAGAGATAAAAATGGAATCAGAAACAGACAAAATTTTCAGAGTCAACTCTGGTTTTGCGAAAGAAAAAAACACTGCAAGAGATATTGTTGTATACTTTACTTTACTTTACTAAATGTAAAATAAGAGATCTAGTAATAAAAAAGCTATGAAGGAAAACTGTGGGTTGAGAATATCGAGATGAAAATATTTAAGGACATACCTCCAGCAGTTATGGTAGAAAGATGAAAGTATAAACCACTAACACAAATCTTAAAGAAAAAGAAAATTGATTATAGATGGGAAAGAATTGAAGGATTATCTTTTACTTGGAATCAGAGAAGATACAAGATTGACAACTTGGAAAAGGCTAAAGAAATAGAAAAAAGAATTAGTAGGAGAAATAATCCAGAGGAACGAACAGAATCCCATCTGACTACCAGATCTAAAACATGACAGAATGAAGAACAAGAAAGAAAGGGAAGGAAAAACAACAAGGGGAAAAATACAAATGCGGATACATCACTAAAAAGGGAAGATAAGACGGGAATTAAGAATACAGATGATGAAGACTCTGATGTAGACTCAGAAGATATAAACAGTGATGCTGAAGGAGATGGAAATGACGATGAAAATAGAAGGACAATAAGCTGATATTTTTACTGGAAATTGGAAACAAGGACAACTCTATAAGATAAAAAACTCAATATAAGACAAATTTAACAACTAACAAGACTTCTGGTTTAACTTTAAATAGAAATAATACTCCTCTACTTGTCTATCAAAAAGGGAAGAAAAGAGAGAGAGAAAATATATACATATTAATAAAATTAAGAAAAAACACACGGGGTGGAAGGGGTGGAAGGGATGGATCATAACATTAAAATAATAATAATCGTATACAATTATATGCTATAATATTCAATACAAAATCTTAAACAGTTAATAGTAAAAGTTAGCAAAAAAGGATAATCTTGAATAACAAGTCAAAATGACAATAAGAATGAATTCATGGAATGTTAAAGGCATTAACTCAAAATACAAAAGAAACATGCTATTTCATTATCTAGAAAAAATTAAAAAAGATATTGTTTGCTTACAGGAAATAAGAATTAGAGCGAAAGATACCAAATTTCTGAGAAATCCCAAACTTGGTAACTGTTACACTTCAGTAATAGATAAGAAAAAGAGGGGAGTTGTCTTATATATAAACAAAAAGTACACTTCAAGAATGTTATTTAAAGATAAAAATGGCTCATTTATTGTGGTAGAAGTTAGACGGAAAGATTTTCAAATGTTAGTAATTGGAATCTATGCACCACTAGATAAGAGAGATTTTTTTAACAACTAGCATCAGAAATCAGAGCAATTGATTATGAAAATATAATAATAATGGGGGATTTCAATGTGGTTATCGAACCACAACAAGATAGAATGACTCAATGGAATAAAACAATAAAGAAAAGTCAGGGGAAACTTCCCAACTCCTTTTTCAATCTGATGGAAGAATTTGAGTTATGTGATGTTTGGTGTGTGAAATATGGAAAAGCGGAAGGCTTTACATTCTTTTCAGATGCACATGATTCTACGTCTAGGATAGACATGTATATAACTTCAAAATCACTTCAGCGCAATATACAGAAAATGGAAATCTCAACAAAAATATTATCTGATCATCATTCCATTCTATTAGAAATAAGAGAAAGAAAGATGGACTACTCTTGGAGACTTAAAGAACACATATTAAAAAAGGAAGAATACATTGACAAACTAAAGAGAGAACTCAAATTATTCTTTAAAGAAAACGTAACAGAAGAATTAACATACAAAACAATTTGAGACACTGGCAAAGCTGTGGCCAGAGGAATTCTAATTGGATTACAAGCAGAGGAAAATAAAAGAGAAAAAGAGGAAGAAATAAGGATAACAAAAGAAATAAGACTTAAAGAACAAGAATGGAAAAATTGGGGTGATGAAAAACTGAAATATGAAATAAAAGTACTAGAACATCAAATAGAAAGCATAATGATGAAGGATTTAGAAAGGAAGCTACAATGAATTAAACAACAACACTTTGAACTAGGAAACAAGCCTAGTAGAATTCTAGCAACTAAATTAAGAAGAGAGAAGGATAAACAAATCTTAGAAATAAAAGACAATGGGAAAGCCTATACAAAACAGGAAGATTTTCAAAAAACATTTAAAACTATTTTGAAAAACTCTACAGAAATAAGAATAAAAATGAAAATAACAA
Organism: Phrynosoma blainvillii; assembly: GCA_026167975.1. Lineage (NCBI taxonomy): Eukaryota > Metazoa > Chordata > Lepidosauria > Squamata > Phrynosomatidae > Phrynosoma > Phrynosoma blainvillii. The sequence continues at coordinate 246,394,184 of JANUYF010000001.1, read as the reverse complement.
AGTAAAGATAAAAGAATACCTGGAGAAGCAAAAACCAACCAAACTCATGATAAATCAAAGGGATGAATTAAACAAAGATATCACAGAGAAAGAAGTTTCATATGCAATTTAAAAAAATGAAAATAGGAAAGGCCCCTGGGCCAGATGGCTTTACGGCTATTTATTACAAAAAGATGGAAGATGTGTTATTACAACCACTAACCAAAACACTAAATGATATACAGAAGAACGGCATCCCAGAAACCTGGAAAAAATCATTTATAACATTAATACCCAAAGAAGGTAGAGACTCTAGTATGGTTTGTATAGACCTATCTCTCTTATCAACCTCGACTATAAAATATTTACAACAATTTTAGTGTCAAGATTGGAAAAGATTCTAAGCCATGCTATACAAGAAGATCAGAATGGCGTTTTGCCTGGAAAGTTCATTAAAAACAAGAACTATAGTTTTTTGTGGGTTTTTGGGCTGTGTGGCCATGTTCTAGAAGTGTTTCTTTCTGACGTTTCACCAGTATATGTGGCTGGCATCTTCAGAGAAGATGCCAGCCACAGATGCTGGCGAAACTCAGAGAGAAACTCTTCCAGAACATGGCTACACGGCCCAAAAAACCCACAAAAAACTATGGATGCCGGCCATGAAAGCCTACAACTTCACAATACAAGAACTGTCATAAATGTCATAGAATTCTTTGAGAAACACAGCGAAAAACAACTTGCTATGATTTTTATAGATGCCAAGAAGGCATTCGATAAGGTTAATTGGAACTTCCTTCTTGAAACCTTAACTTACAGGAATATGGGAGATAAATTCATAAATTGGATAACATCTATTTACAAAGAACAGTTTGCACAAATTATAGTCAATGAAGAGAAAACCAAAAATAGAGAGTGGAACTAAACAGGGATGCCCTATCTCTCCATTACTTTTTAATCTAATATTGGATGTATTATTGATGAAGATAAATGAAGATCAAGAAATTCAAGGGATTAAAGTAAAAGGGCATACTCACAAACTCAAGGCCTTTGCAGATGACATTGTATTCTTCTTAGAAGAACCATTAAATAGCATAGAAAATGTGCTGAACATTCTTAAAGAATATGGCCAATTGGCAGGCTTCTCTGTTAATCATGATAAAATGCAATATTGGCATTCAATCTATCTAAGGAGGAAGAAGAACTTTTGAGACCAAAATCAGGATTTAAAATTGAAAAAAAAAGATAAAATACTTGGGAATAGTTATCACAAAAAGAAACACTGATCTATTTAACAATAATTATAATAGAATTTGGAAAGAAATACAGAGAGATCTAATGAAATGGACTAAATTGCAAATATCACTATTAGGAAGAATTTCTCTTATCGAAATTCGAACACACTACCAAAACTTATGCACTATTTTCAAAATATTCCAATAATATACAATGGAATATGTTTTGATGTATGGGGAAAAAATTAATGAAGTTCCTGTGGCAAGGCAAAAAGCCGAGAATAAGATGGTCAAGTATGGTAGAGTTCAAAGAAAAAGGAGGTCTTTCAATGCCAGACTTTAAAAGTTATTATTTTGCCTGCTCTTTGAATTGGCTAGAGGAATGGGTTACTTTGAAAAATACAAGATTATTGAGTTTAGAAACAGACAACACCTGATTTGGCCTCCATGCTTATGTGTGTTATAATAAACTTTTTTTTTTAAAAGCCTTTATTGTGGTTCACAAACCATAAGGAAAAAACAACAGCATTCAAATACATAATAAAATACATTATACATTATAAAAACAAAATTACATGGCTTTACGGATGTTAATAGCTAATACAAAAAAACTTCTGCCTCCTCAATTACTTTTTTAAAAAAATCAGAGTCATCTAATAAATATTTTGAAAACCAATTCCAGGATCTTCCTGGATATTTTTTTTTTTTTAAGGGAGGGGGCTTATCAGTCTCAGACAATCATCTTTATAAAAGGGACATTGTTTTAAAAATAATATTTTAATGGAATGCAATATTTATAAAATTTCAGTTTGTTTAAAATAAATCTGACCATAAAGAACAATGGCTAGATGGAGGAAAGATGGATATAAAATTTGTATTAATATAGCCTATAAGAAGAGACCATTTTTCCTGGAAAGATCTTTGATTTTGTTGTTTTGAGTTACATTTCATATTATCTGTTAATTTCTCCATGAGCCATTCATCCCAAACTCTTTTCCACCAGCTGTCCAGGGATACAAAACCTGTTTTACATTTATTAGCTACTTCTAATCAGGCGGCTGTCAACAACAAAATAAAATAAAATAAAATAAAATATATAAAAAAATCAACTTTCTATTTTTTAAAGATTCATTACTTTTTGTATATATTGAGAGTAACAAAAGATCTGGGCAAAAAAAAAATTGTTTTGTAATTGCAGCAATTTGATTGATCACTTCATGCCAGAAGTGGTGAATTTTAGAACAGTCTAACAACATATGGGTATAAGTCCCTAAAACTGGACATCCTCTCCAACATAGAGGTGATATGGATTTAATCATCTGAGATTTTCTAATAGGGGTCAAATACCATTTATGTACTAGCTTTAGAAAGTTCTCTCTGGTTAGAGCTCATCTTGACTTCAACACAGAAGATGACCAAATAACACGCCAATCTGATTCTGGAATTGATATATTCAGTTCACTTTCCCACAGTGTTTTGATACACATGGTATCTTGATATGAATTCATCAAGATAAGATGATATATGTGGGAGATTGAACCCTTATTATTTCCAACAGGATCATTGCATAAAATTTCAAAGGGAGTCATAGATCTCAATCTTTCCCCTTTCTTGAATAAGCTAGAGATGAAAGTTTTTATTTGTCTAAATTGATACCACAAAATCAGTAATGGGTCAAGAGTTAATGATAAATCTTCCATTTAATAATAATAATAATAATAATAATAATAATAATAAAATTTATTTATATACCACCCAATGGTTGCCCAATCAGGGTGGTTTACAACATAAAACACAATTACAATAAAGAACAATCCCCCCCTTAAAACATTATTAAACAAATAACATGATTAAAATCCATTAACAATTAAAACAGAATAAAATCATAATAATTAAATGATTAAAACATTCCACAATACCATTTAAGTTTGTTGTTCTTAAAAACGTCTTTAATTTGGTAAATTCCTTTTTCTTCCCAGCCTTTATATTTCCAGAATTTATCTACATGAAAAAAAAAAATGGGATGATATAAAAATGGACAATTAGGTGACAAATCTGGAGAAAGAATAACTTTCCATTTTTGCCAGATCTCAATAGGAGTTTTAAACCAAGGATTGTTTAGTTCTTTAATCTCCTTACCTGATACTTTTTTAAAAAAATTACTGTGGGAAGTGTGTAAATCTACATTAAGTTCCATTTTTACCCATTCCTTTTTCATTAAAGGAATTTCCTGAGATAATTGAAAAGCAGTGAAGTATAACTGAAGATCCAGTATGGCTACCCCCACACACACACACATTTTTGAAGGGAGGAATCTGATAGATTGAGAAAAGAGAGGGTTTTTTGTTATCAAAAATATATGAATTAATCAATCCTTGCCACTTTTTGATTCTCAACTTTGAGGGGGACATAGGTATCATTTGAAATTAAAAAAAGATGTGGAAAAATAAACATTTTCATGAGAGCAATTCTTCCTAACTTCGAGGGGAATAAATGTTTTCATCCTTTTAATTTTGCAATAATGCAACTAGTAACATTTTTATAATTGCGTAAAATAAGTTGATTAATATCTTTGGTCAAGTATACATCCAGCTATATAAACCCTGATGGATATAATTGATTTGTTATCTTTTGCAGTATGTTCTGCTGATCAGAAGGAATATTAAAACATAAAAGTTTAGATTTTGTATAATTAATTCACAGACCTGCAAAATGGTCAAAAGAATCTAAAATGACTTTTAATTCCATAAAAGATTTATGAGGGTATTCTAAGAAAAGTAATATGTTGTCTGCAAATAAATTTAATTTTGAATTTGGCCTCCAATTTTTGGGCCTATTATTATTATTATTATTATTATTATTATTATTATTATTATTATTATTTATACCCCACCTATTTGGAAATCCAATCAAGGCAGCTAACAAATTTTAAAATCACATATAGTCCCAAAAACAATCCCTCCCCCCCTTAAAACAATATTAAATCTGAAATAGATAAAATTACAAATGTAAACAATTAAAACTATAAAATTTTAAAACACATTATAGCACACCAATATAGCCCATAACAGTGCTCCTATCCATCCAAGATGGGGCCACGTAAGAACAATGCGGGTTGGAAAACCCAAGGCTGGGATGAATTAATCTGGAAAGGCCTGGCAGAAGAGATCTGTCTTGACAGCTTTTTTAAGCTGTCTAGCGATGTCAACTGACAGATCTTGTCAGTTGACATGGCCGTTCCAGAGTTTGGGGGCAACAACAGAGAAAGCCCTCTGGGAGGTGGCCGCAAGCCTCGATTTTTGGGGCTGCAGCAAATTCCTCCCAGAGGACCGGAGAGCACGGGGAGGATTATATGGAAGGAGGCAGTCCCTGAGATAGCTTGGACCCAAGCCATTTAGGACTTCAAGGTGATAACCAACACCTTGTACTGGGCCTGGAAGCTGATAGGCAGCCAGTGAAGGGACCTCAGAAACGGAGTAATGTGGTCCCTCCTAGATGTTCCCGACACTAGCCTGGCTGCCATGTTTTGTACCAGCTGTAATTTCCAAACCAAGCATAAGGGTAGCCCCAAGGGTAGCACATTACAGAAGTCAAGACATGAAGTTACCAGTGTGTGCACAACGGTCTCAAGATCCCTTACTTCCAGAAAAGGGCACAGCTGGCGTATCAGCAAAAGCTGATAACAGGCGCTCCTGACCGTCACATTTACCTGATTTGTCATCAGGAGTGATGAGTCAAGGAGCACCCCCAGACTGCGAACACAGTCACTGGAGGAGAGTGTGACCCCGTCCAGGACTGGAGGTTGCAACCCAATTCTTAGTTTCGGGGCTGCTACCGTGAGCACCTCTGTCTTGTCTGGATTCAGTTTCAATCTGTTTTTCCTCATCCAGCCCATTACCGCCCGAAGACATTCATTGAGAGAAGAAACGCTATCGGAATTCGAGGCCGACGAACGAGACACGGAGAAATAGATTTGGGTGTCATCAGTGTACTGATAACACCCAGCTCCATAACTCCGTATAATCTCAACCAGCGGCTTCATATAGATGTTAAATAACATCAGGGACAAAATAGCTCCCTGAGGGACTCCACAAGTGAGCTCCCTCTTACTGGAGCTACTGTCCCCGAGCAGCACCCTCTGAGACCTACCCGAGAGGAAGGACCGGAACCACTGCAAAGCAGTGCCCTTGATACCTAACCCGCTCAGGCAGTCCAATCGGATGCCGTGGTCTATTGTGTCAAAAGCCGCTGAGAGGTCTAGGAGCACCAGCAGGGTCACACTACCCCTGTCGATACTCAGACGCAGATCGTTGTTCAAGACAACCATGGCAGTCTCAACCCCAAAGCCTGTCCTGAAGCCAGTTTGAAATGGGTCTAGATAATCGATTTCATCCAAGACAGCTTGGAGCTGAAGAGCAACCACCCTCTCGATCATCTTGCTCAAGAATGGCAGCAATGACACAGGCCTTTAATTACTCATATCCAGGGGTCCAGGGAAGGTTTTTTCAGAAGTGGCTTAAAAGCCGCTTCCTTCAAACAAGATGGAACATGTCCTTCCCTGAAGGATGCACTGATGATATCCGTGAGGAATCTCCTCAATGCATCCCCCCCCCCCCCCCCCGGATGGCCAGCCATGATGGGCAAGGGTCGAGAGGGCAGGTCGACTTCGTCACCTTACCGAGCAGCTTGTCCATGTCCTCAGTACTCACAGATTGGAGCTGATCCAATATAACTTCATTGGTAGAGTCGCTGGACACCTCGCCTATAGACTCTGTTTCAACAGTAGCATCTAAGTTGGCTCTTATCTGAGAGATTTTATCTGCAAAGATGTTGTTAAACGCATCACAACAGGCTGTCGTTGGGTTAAGTAAGGGATTTGGTGCAGGGGGCAGCTGCGTCATCTCCCTCACCACCTTAAACAGCTCTGCTGGGCGGGACTCTGCAGACACAATACGTGCAGAGGAGAAAACTCTCTTCACTGCACGCATTGCCTCCCAATAGGAACGAAGAAACTTCCTATGGCGAGTTCTGTCAGATAAGAGTCGAGTCTTCCGCCACCTGCACTCTAGCCGTTGTCCAACCTGCTTCATCCTCCTAAGCTCAGGCGTGTACCAAGGCCTATGATTTGAAGCAGGTTGGCAAGGACGCTTGGGAGCGATTGTGTCAATAGCCCTGGTAAGGTCAGTGTTCCAGGTATTAACCAGAGCTTCAACAGGGTCACCAGCATACCCAACCATTAGACCCTCTAAGGCTCTTTGGAATCCAATTGGCTCCATTAGCCTTCGAGGGTGGACCATTTGAATAGGTCCACCACCCCCGGCAGGGCAGATATCGGCTCTCAGTTCCATCTTGACCAGGAAATGATCCGTCCATGACAATGCAGAGGTGCTTACAACCTCCGCCCACAGATATTCCTGTTCCGTACTGCAGACTGCATTGAGTGTATGACCTTCACAATGTGTGGGCCCGTTGACCAATTGGGATAGGCCCATGTTTGTCATGGTCTTCATGAACGTCCGAGCCACACCTGTTAAATTGGTCTCAAGCGGAATGTTGAAGTCCCCCAGAACTAGAAGTCTGGGGCTCTCCAACAACAGCTCAGAGACCAGCTGTGTCAGCTCGGTCAGGGAGTCTGCTAGATAACAGGGTGGCCGGTAGACTAGCAAAACCCCTAAACTATCCCTGGTCCTGAGGCTAAGGTACATACACTCAAAGTGGATCGTGTTCCAGGCAGGTATCCTGGTCAAGGTCAAGCTGTTCTTATGAACCAGAGCCACTCCGCCCCCCCCCCCCGCCCACTTCCCCTCACCTGCTCACTAATGGAGCACGCGGCTGGGAGGGCCTGCGCCCAGGTGACTGCGCTGTCCTCCTCCAGCCAGGTCTCTGTAAGGCAAGCCAGGTCAGCATCCTCATCCAGGAGGAAATCCTTGCAATCCCAATGTTATGACTCATCCTCTACTAATGACCTTTTATCTCCCACAAAATTACATTCCTACCCAGTAAACGGTCCTATAAAGGTTTGACAATCTCAGTTTTCTTCTCCTACTATCCGTTTAACTTCATTTAGTGTTATAATAAACTTAAAGAAAATAAAGACTTCGCACATCACTATATAAGAAGGGCATTACTAAAGGTGTGGTTAATAGTGAAAAAGATTTTTTATAGAAAGCTCCCCCTCTGGATATTGCCACAGGAAGCATTATTGAACAGAACAGTAAACGAGGAAAAACATTGGATTAGATACAGGATCTCCTAGAAAAGAACATAGGGAAAGATGGGAGAACAGAATTCAACTTTAAAACCAAGGAAAAATTAGAAACAGAAGGAACAAGCCAGAATTGGTATCTTTACATACAACTGTATAATAGATTTGCGGTGGATAAAAAAATGTGGGGATTTGAAGAAGAAAAAACCCAAAACTGATAACATTATAACAGATGATAAGGGACACCACATTGCGAAGTACTACAAGATCCTGAATGAAAGGAATCTTGAATTTGACACTGTGAAGCATGTGATGATAAAATGGTCCCAAGATGTAAAAAGAACTATTCCTCTAGACCAGGGGTAGGCAACCTTTCCCCTTTAAGGGCCGAGGGACTTCAGCTCCCAGAACCCCAGGAGCTATTGGCCAACATGGGACTATTGGCCAACATGGCTGAGGCTTCTGGGAGTTGAAGTCCCTCGGCCCTTAAAGGGGAAAGGTTGCCTACCCCTGCTCTAGACGACTGGAAGAAAACCTGGATATTGACAAACAAATTTACAGCATGCCAAGATCTTAAACAGAACTTTTAATGCATCGATGGTACCTCTGCCCGATTAGACTTAAAGCAATGTACAAAACTGTTTCGGACCAATGTTGGTGGTGCCAGAAACAACCAAGCACATTGGAATGTGAATTAGTTAAAATATATTGGAAAAGAATCAGGGAGAACCTAAATGATATTTTTCAAACTCAGTTTCCGTTTGAACCAGAGGGGTTTTTTTTATTGAATATGTTACAAGACATAGAGAAGAAAGTAGAAAAAATGTATAATCGAACTATCTTATATGCTATAACCTCAGCTAGGATAGTGCTTGCAAGGTATGGGGGGAAAAAGACATACCAGATATCGAGGAATGGTGGGTAAAAATTTGGGAAATGATGAATATGGATAAACTGACAGCCATGATTCAAAACAAACCATTAGAAAAATTGGAAGAAGAATGGTGTCCAATAAAGAGGTATGGTAAAATACTCAAGTAGTGCATATGCTCCAAGAATAAATAGATATTTATACAAAAAACTGGTATATATTATTCTGATCTGACTCATAGACAAGCAAATAGGAGTTTATTTTCTGAATACTTCAGTTTATGATATGTTATAAGACTTTTAAGTGATTAAAAAAATTAAAAACAAAAAATACAGATTACAGAGAAATATATGGAAAAGAATTAGAAGTCCTTCAAAGAATGATATACAATATAAGAGATAAATTTAGTTAGGTAAATAAGGTGAACTCAACCGGGAAGTACTCTATGTTTTTGTGACTATGCAAAGTAAGCTTACTTATTTTTTTTAATGTATGTATATAGGTATGTGTCGTAATGAATGTTTTGTTTGTAATGTTTGTTTGTTTTATTGTTGTTTTTAATTTCTTAATAAATTTTTTAAAAAGACTAAAATAAGGCTACTATACTCTTTCTTATAAAGCAGCCTATTAATATTAACAGTAAATAATACAAAAAACTGCCTGATTCTTTTGCTCCATGACTGAGAGGCAGGGATTGGGATGTAACCACATCAGCTGACAGAAATAAATAACAATTCATTACGAAATATGAGTTACATGTAATTAACTTCTTTTTTCAAAAATGAAGGCATTGAAGTTGTTATTGTGTAATTAAGTTATATTATTGGCAATGTAAGGAGGGATAACTTCACTTGCTTTGTGATGTAATTGTTATTTTAATTATTTTTATAGTAATGAAATTGTGACTTCACAAAATGTTGCAAAAAGAATTTCACATGGTCGATTCCCTGGCTTGTATCATGTATTTTGAAGCTGCTTCATCATCTGGTGTGTGTGCTAAGGTAATGATGAGGAATACAAGAAGAGAGTGTGTTTTTGTATCTCCAGCTAGCTAGGGTTCAAGGGTTTTTTAATAATTTAAAAAAAAACTTTTGCCTTTAAATACTGAAATACTTATTTATAAACCTCATAAATAGAATAGCAACTAGTTTTTGTTGTTCACTGCTCTCGAGTCAATCTCGACTCATGGCGACCCTATGGATGAGACATCTCCAAGGCCCTCTGTCCTACACTGTTCTGCTTAAATACTGCAACCCCACACTCTTGACCTTTTTAAAGAGTCCATCCATCTAGCATGCGGCCTTCCTCTCTTTCTACAACCCTTCACATTTCCCAGCATTATTGTTTTTCCAAAGAGTCCTCTCTTCTCATGATGTGTCCGAAGTACGACAGTCTCAGTTTGATCATCTTGGCTTCCAGGGAGGTTTCCGGTTTGATCTGCTCTAGACTCCACTTGTTTGTCCTTTTGGCTATCTATGGGATCCTCAGCACTCTTCTCCAGCACCCACATCTCAGATTAATAGATTTTCTTCCTATCATCTTTCTTAACTGTCCAGCTCTCACATCCATATATGGTATTAGGGAATACAATAGTTTGTATGATTCTAACTTTTGTGTTGAGTTGTATATTTCTGCATTTTAGAATCTTTTCTAGTTCTTTCATAGCCACCCTCCCCATTCTTAGTCTTCTTCTGATTTCCTGACTGCAGTCCCCATTTTTATCAATGTTTGATCCCAGATATAGGAATTCTTTTACTATTTTTATTTCTTCATTGTCTAGGTTGAACTTGTGAAGGTCCTCAGTGGTCATTATTTTTGTTTTGTTTATGTTCAGCATTAAGCCTGCCTTTGCACTTTCTTCTTTGATCTTCTTTAGTAGGTGTTCCAGGTCTGTGAAGTTTTCTGCTAGTATTATAGTGTCATTTGCATATCTCAGATTGTTGATATTCTTTCCTCCTATTTTCACTCCTCCTTCTTCTGTGTTCAAGCCTGCTTTTCTTATAATATGTTCTGCATACAAGTTAAACAGATAGGGTGAAAGGATACAGCCTTGTCTGATCCCTATGCCAAACGGGAACCATTCTGTTTCTCCATGTTCTGTTCTGACAGTAGCCTCTTGTCCTGAATACAGATTCCTCATCAGGACTATCAGATGTGCTGGCACACCCATGTCTTTAAGGACATTCCATAGCCTTTCATGATCTATGCAGTCAAAGACTTTGCTGTAGTCTATAAAGCACATGCTGATTTTCTTTTGAAATTCCCTGGTGTGCTCCATTATCCATCGTATGTTTGCAATGTGATCCCTGTTAGGATATGAATGGGATATATAGTCAAAGATGAAATGTAAAGATGTGTGTGTGTCTGTAATTTTCCACTTGGGAACAGTTTTTGAGCAAGGCACAAACAATATTTAGAGAAACAGGGTGAATCAACGCCAGGTGGTAACAGAGACATCAACAATGTACTTTCCCAGTGATAGAACTAATGGAACCAGACTTTGTTATGGTTAACAAGTAATAACAATTATATGTAAACATCGTTAGCTTGGGAAAGTTACTGACGTGGTGGATGATGGACAACAAGAGGCTGGGTTAACATACATCATACTGTCATTATCCAATTAACATAAAGTTAACACCTAGAAGGTGGAGTATGGGATGGGCTTAGAAAATCCTTTGTCTAAGAATTGTTTATTGTTCAAGATGTGAGCGTGTGTGGTTGGATGCAGTGGTTTTAACTGCAACAAGTTGGATCCTAATGCTTTTGGGATTGTTAAAGATGTAATCTTATATGGCTGAACTGGACAAGTTCATCACAATGGATTTTACTTAGTTATCTTATTTTTACTTTTTATATATATTAATAAAGCTATGCTTTTGGACTTTACAATGTGTCTTCTTGACTGAGGAAGACAGGATTGCCTGGAGAAGAGAAGCTGAGCCAGTTGATGGCAAATCTACACAGTGGCTGTAGATCACAGCAGCCAGCTTGTCCTGCAGACTCTGCTGGGTGCCAAAAGGCATCACTACAACACTCATCATCCACACACCAACAATCCCTAGTGCCTCTTTCTTTCCTGAACCCTGCTTGGACCTCTGGGATCTTTCTTTCCATGTATGGTTGGAATGTTGCAGATTTTTGAGCATGATTTCGCTTACGTGGGAGATCAGTGCTATGGTTCTATAGTTCCTGCAGTCTCTTGTGTCTTCATTTTTGTGGATGGGGATATATACTGATTGCTTCCAATCTGTTGGTCAGCATTTTCTTTTCCATATCTGTTGACATATGTTGGTTAGCACTAGAGTTGGCTCCGTCAATGTGGATTGCAACAGTTCTATTGGAATATCATCTGTTCCTGGTGATTTGTTTTTTGCTGTTTCTCTTATTGCACTTTCCACCTCACTTTTTAGACTTTGGGGTTCATCTTCATATGGCTCTTCATTCCATGTGTTCTTCATTTTGTCGTCTCCTTTGTTTAATTCTCATGTGTATTGCATCCAACGTCTTTTTATTCCCTCCTGGTCTTGAATCATGTTATTTTTATTGTCATAAGTCATCCCAGTCCTTGGTTTGAATTTTCCTTTGGTTTCCTGGATCATATGAAATAGATCTCTTGTTCTTCCATTTTTGTTGTAGTCTTCTATTTCTCTACATTGGTCATTGTAGTAATTTTATCTTTCTGCACAAGCCATTGTACTGTTGCATTCATAACTCTTAGTTTGTTCCTATCTCACTTTTGTTTTTCTTCTCTTATGGGTTGTAGTGTTTTTTCTGTCATCCATGGTTTTGTCTCTTTCTTTTTGTTTATTGAAAGTATCGGTCTGCATTCTTCTTTTATTATGTCCCCCTCTTCAGACCATAGTTCCTCTGGTTCTTGGTCTATTATGCTTAGTAATGCAAATCTGTTTCTTATGTTGTCAGTAAATTCTGTTGAGATATTATTTAGATCATATTTTGGCATAATCACTGGTTTTGTTTTCTTCTTGAGTCTTACTCTTATTTTTGATATGAGTAGTTTGTGATCTGTGCCACACTTGGTACTTGGTCTAGTCTTGGCTACCAGTATAAAGTTCTGCCATATTTTACTTCTAATTATATAATCTATTTGATTTTTGTGTTGACCATCTGGTGATGTCCATGTGTATAGCCTTCTTTCTGGTTGTATGAAAAATGTGTTTGCAATGAATAGGTTGTTGGCTTCACAAAAATCTATCAGACACTCACCTGCTTCATTTCTTTTGCCTAATCCAAATCTACCTACTGTTTTTGATTCTTCTTTGCTTCCAACATTTCAATTCCAATCTCCAGTGATCAGCTTGGCATCCTGTGTTGGTGTGCTGTCAATTTCCTCCTGTACTCCTTCATAGAATTTATCAATTTCTTCCTGTTCTGCCTCTGTGGTTTGTGCATATACTTAGATTATGGTGATATTCATAGGCTTACCATGGAGCTTTACTGAATGATTCTGTCTGATTTTGTATTGCATCCTCTGACTGATTTTATGATAGACAAGATTTACCTTGAGAGATTAGAAATCTTTATCATTTTAAAAACTTCCCAAAAAATCAAAACAGAAAGTTCGCAAGAGTAGAGTATGATATATAGGAGCAGAGAACATATAATACAGCTCTGCAATGTTTTTAAATACTGATCTTCTGGAAGAGCTCAGTTTTAATTCAAAGACCTAACCCAACTGGTTTGTTTGTCCAAGGCCAGCCCTACCATTTGATAGTGTGAGGTGACTGTCTCATACAGCAGAACTGGTATGTCATCAAATATCAGCAAATTGTCAGATATTTAATTCAAGAGGGATGCATATATTCTATGTGATCTTAACTGACTGAACTAGCTAGTCTTTCCCTAAATCTCATTTTTATCAAAGACTTCATTCTCTTTTCTGGGAAACAGAAATATGGGAAAGATGGGAAAAGGCCTAACCTTCAAACAGAAAAATATATACTATATATCAGGGGTAGGCAACCTTTCCCCTTTAAGGGCCGAGGGACTTCAGCTCCCAGAATCCCAGGAGCTATTGGCCAACATGGGACTATTGGCCAACATGGCTGAGGCTTCTGGGAGCTGAAGTCCCTTGGCCCTTAAAGGGGAAAGGTTGCCTACCCCTGCTATATATACTCAACTTCATGTATAAGCTGAGGTCAAATTTGCAGGCTAAAATTATGGATATTGGTATGACCTGTGGATAAGTCAAAGGTCAGACTTCAAGAGGGAGCCCTGCTTTGGAGAGATTGCACAGCGATCTGTCACCTTTCCCTATGTCTCCCCAGCTGGGCTTTTCCCCTAGGGAGGGAGCCCAGCTCAGGAGAGGTTGCAGGGTGGTTGGTTACCCTTACCAGCATCTCCCCAGATTGGCTTTCTTCCATGGAGGGACCCTGTCTGGGGAGAGGTTGCAAAAGAATTGGTTGCCCTTCCTGGTGTCCCCCCAGGTGGGCTTTTCCCCAAGGAGGGAGCCTGGCTCAGGAGAGGTTGCAGTATGATTGATCACCCTTCCCAGCATTTCCCAGCTGGGCCTTCCCCACAGAGGCAGCCCAGCTGTAGAGAGGTTGCAGGGGGATTGGTCACCCTTCCCAGCATCTTCCCAGCTGGGCTTTCCCCTGTGGAGGGAGCCCAGCTGGGGACAGGCTCAGGTCCAAGAACCATATTGACCCATGTCAACCCAGGTTTTTTAGATCAATTTTGACCTAAATTTCTCGACTTGAGTACATATGGTAGTGTATTTGAAAACAGTGTACGAAAGGAACAGGAGTTAGAGTAACTAATATGTTCATAATTTCTCTTTCATAATATTTCTGTGAGATATAGACAAATAATCTAAATGCACACAAGACAAATTGTTACTTAGGCTGTTTAAACAGCAATAATTTTACAAAGGTTAATAGTGCACAAGATACCAGCATACAAGAACATTAAGCTAGAGTTATAAATGTTTCTGGGATGACAATATCTAAAATCCACAGCAGTCATTTCTGGTACTGTCCCTGATTAGTGAGTTGTGGGAGTGCTTCCAAGGGTGCTAGAGCCACTTTGGTTGTTTTGACACCAATTTTTATTTTTCTGTGCCATGTGCACCCACTCTCCTTCCAGGTGGAGAACATTTAGGATCTACTAACTGTTCTGTTTATATATTGGCCATAGATCTGCCTACCTATCACAACTAGAGCATAGGGTTGTTCTTTACATATATCATGATTGCTTTAGTGTCAGAGGACACCAGATAACATTGTCCAGGGAAGGGAGTATTACTTTTATAGCAGTTCCGTGAAAGAGGGGAGGCAATCGTCTTTATGGCCTAGGAATCAGTTGTACTAGATTTCCTTTATTCTAGACTGAGAAGAGATCATTATGAATGTGAATGCAGATAAGATGAGCAACAAAGTATGTAACATTCAGTTAACTAGCATTTTGATGTGGCTAACAAATATAATGGCTGGAGAAATGCTAACACCTCTATCCTTGGTGGATATCAACATCACCATCTCAGAAAATATTTAGCTAAGGGCCTTTACAGACTTGTTTGTCTTGTTTGCATTTGAATTAATCAAACAGAAGAATGTGAATGATCTGAGACAACTTAGGGCCTTTGCAGACTGCCAGAAATAATGCAGCTTGAAGCCACTTTAAATGCCCTGGCTCAGTGCTAGGGAATCATGGGAACTGTAGTTTATTGTGGCACCAGAGCTCTCTGACAGAGAAGGCTCAATGTCTCAGAAAAAAATACAATTCCCATGATTCCCTAGCACTGAGCCAGGGCAGTTAAAGTGGCCTCAGTTTGCACTATTTCTAGCAGTCTGCAGAGGCCCTTTAGACTTGCTTAAATCTTTTCTTAATCCTATTAACTACGTCACCTGAGGGTTGATCAAAGCAACATATTTTGTACAGGGATGCTTACAATACTGCTTATATTATGTTGTGATTTTACTGTACATTACATTGTAAACTCCAGAGAGCAGATACACATTTTATAAACAGAATTGCTGCTACTATTACTATGAAGACTACAAAGACTAAGGGGGGTTGCAGACTGTGAAAAATAGTGTGAATTCAGTCCTCTTTTAGGGTTAGGGTTAGTGCTAGGGAATCATGGGAATTGTTATTTTTCTGAGACATTGAACCTTCTTTGTCAGAGAACTCTAGTGCCACAATAAAATTCAGTTCCCATGATTCCCTAACCTTAACCCTAACCCTAAAAGTGGACTGAATTCACACTATTTTTGACAGTCTGCAACCCCTCTAAAACTACTAATAATAATAATATTACATCCCTCCAGAGCTACAAACTGATTGAGAGAACTGGAGTTTTTTGTGTCTACTACTTCAGTTCCCATTCTTTAAGTGATTGAGATGGCCTGCCAGATAAACTTACTGTGCATGTAAAGAATAACATATAAAAGTAATAGAATATACAAAATTGTTTACAAAATATTACATTATATGGCAATGTACTGAAAAAAGAATTTTGAGCATGCACTATACTTACAATCTACAGTATCTAGTTTGAATAGTGAATTGCAGTAATAACCACTTCCATCTTGCTAGAGCTAGATACATGTCAATCATTGTGTAAGAAATAGTCACAAATTTGCTGAATGAGAGGGGGGTGTCTTGACAAGCTGGGGGATTACACTTCTGAGGATTTAGCAAAAGGTGGTAGCCAAGACTTTTTTGTGCAAGGCCCTCAACCTAGCATTCAACAACAGTTGAGGGCTGCTGGACACTGTGAAAGTGACAAGGATGTGACAAAAGCTTGTTGCTGTTTGTTAAATATATGAGATTTTGGTTTTCTTTCAGCTCAAGTATTTACAAGCTCTGAAATTTGGCACCTGCTTGACTGAGGAGTGAAAATTTGCAGATAGTTCATTTGCAAAAAAGGTAATAGGGTGGGCACTTGAGTGGTGTTCAGGACATTATTTGCTTAAGCAATAAAAGCAAGTGCCTCAGAAATTCATTTACCGGTAAGTCTTGTGAGTCTCAGGTTGTATCCTGAGACACAAATAATCCAGTTTGAAACCACTTTAACTGCCATGGCTCAATGCTAGGAATTCTGGGAATGGTAGTTTGTTTTGGCACTGGAGCTCATTGACAGAGAAGGCTAAATGACTCACAAAACTACACTTCCCAGAATTCTATAGCATTGAGCCATGATAATTAAAGTGCTGTCAAACTGAATTATTTCTGCAGTGCAGATGCACCCTGAGTCTAAAAAAATTGAATTACTCCATTGGGCTGCAGGAGGGGGAAAGAGAGGGAGAAATTCCATTTTCAAGGTAAACATAGGGCATCCTTCCTTGTTAGACATTCCAAATGGGGTTTTATGGTTCACACCACTAATCTGAAGAAGAATTAAGGAGGGAAAAACAGCTGAATGTTTTTAGCTTTCATGTTTCAGGAATTTGTCAGGAATGGTTTGGTTTCTCTGTGAGAGGCTGAACTAGCTCACTCCCTACAGATGAACAAGGTGAGTAATAAAATTCCCTGTCTCCTTTAGAGATAGGATGAATAAAGGGAGAAATTTACATCACTATTTGGCACACTTTCACAATCAGTGACCAGTGAGACAGAACTGTGTCTGGTAGCCACCAGCTGTTGTTGCTCACAAACAGCAGCAGCTGGGCATTGAGAACAACGTTCACTGTGTCTTCAATCTCCTCGTTCATTCATTCATTCATTCATTCAATATTTTCACATCATGGATGGTTGAATCCATGGATGCATAATCTGTGGATATGGAGGGCTGACTTTAATTGGAACCAATGTTATTATATTGAATTCTAAGATACATCATAAAGAGCAGCAGCTGGGCATAGAGAACAACCTTCACTGTGTCTTCAATCTCCTTATTCATTCATTTAATATTTTTACATCATGGATGGTTGAATCTATGGATGCAGAATCTGTGGATATGGAGGGCTGACTTTAATTGGAACCAATGTTATTATATTGGATTCTAAGATACATAACTCAAGTAATTCATGGGAGGAAAGTTCTTGATTATCTCCAACCAAGCCTCCTTTGAGGATCAGAGGTCCTACTGATCAATGAGGATCAGAGTTCCCACTGTCTTTCCATAAAATGAAAATAGAAACCCTTTTATTTAGGGAAGATTTGGGTTTTAATATGTTGTGGCAGGTGGAGATTTTAGTGGGAGGGGCTGAGTTTCTATTTTATTATGTTTTAAATATGTTCTTAATATTTATTTTAACTTGTATTTTTAATAGAACATTTTTTAAAAAAATAAAATAATAGAAAGCCAGTTTGTGTTTTAACTTGTAAGTTGTAAGAGCCTGGAATCCCATGTTGGGAGACAGATGGTATATAAAATAAAATAAAATAAAATAAAATAAATCACAGGAGGCTGATGCAGGAGAAAAGAATCATCAAAAATTAGGGAGAAGTCCTCCCACTTAGTGGCAATTCAGTTTTTTCAGCAGATCTCCACACGCTCTCCCTGGACTTTCAGGAGACTCCTTTGCCACTGTAGAAATATTTTTTTTCCAAAGGTGTGGATGGGTGAAAAGGATATAAGAGAATGGGGAACATTCCTTCCCAAACTACTTCCCTACGTGGACTCCAAGGCACTCACTTCAATTCTAAATGGGCAGTCTGTGCATGGAATAGCTCCTTCCAACCACAAAAGAAAAACCTCTATTGGTAAAAGAGAGCACAGGGTGAATTCTCATCAGTTTTCCTGCCCTTTATGGTATGACCCTGACAACAGTGGAATACAGAAGGTTCCCCAGCACTGGGAATTAGCCAAAAATTGCCTCCTGTCTTCTGCTAGCAGGGGAACATTACAACCAACAAAGTAGTAGACAGAATCTATGTTATCACATTAAATATTCATCCAATGCAGGGGGAAGGGGCCAATTTCTCTCCCACCCTTTCCCATTGGCCATACTGTCACCATCTTCACCATTCCACACACAGGAAACCCAAATGTCTCTGTTTTCCTCTGTAGTGCCTCTCAAAATGGCAACAACAAGCAATATTATGTCACTTCCTGATGCCATTTTGAGAGCAACTGCAGAGAAGAATGGAGAAATTAAGGGGTAGTATAAGGTTCTGGTGTACTTCTGGAAGTATTTTCACATATTTGGAGGCTTTCTGTGTGGTTTTGGTGGGGAAAATGACTGAAACTCACAACATTTAAAAAAATATGTTGGGGGAATGGTAGGGTTTTAGGGGGGCTCAAAAGTGGGGGCCAGGTGCCACATGGGACCCACAGGCCACAATCTGCCTACCCCAACCTAGTGTTTTTCCTAAGTGCTCACTTGTTAACAACCATTGTATAAACACCAAAGAGAGAAATCCATTGTGGTAAAGAGAGAGCTGGGTACTTTCAGTTGTGTGGCATGGAATCATATATCCCACTAGATATATGGATGTGGATGCTCAATTTCCTTTTGCCTCCTCTTCAAACTGCATAGCTGTCACGGTCAGTGTGAAAATACAGTACACAGCAGATGTCAGAGGAGAGGAAAGCCATTCTCTCACCTGCCTCTTCCCCTGTATCACCTAGGAGGGAACATTTGCCTGCAGAATGAAAATTCTTCATTCTGCTCCATAGTGAGGAAATACATTATCTAAGGAGGACCACGTATAAGATCCTGGAAGGTAATACCAGACCTTCATCTAGACCAAACAGCATACCGTTGTCTTTTCAAATCATGGCAGCAGCAGCAAGTTTTGATATCAAGATCAATTTCTGATTCACTTGGCATATCTTATTAAAATTCACCCCATCATTTTCTTCTGTGAAGTAATGATCAGAGATGGTTGAGTTTTATTGCTGTATAGCAATTTATCTCTTATAAGAAAAAAAGATTGGGTGAAAACTCAAGATCAAATACAATTTTTCCTGTGAAGAATGAGTCTGCTAAAGAATATAAACTTTTGTCCTCCTTTTATTTTACACATAGGCTTTGTATGTGAAACTTTTACAAGCAATACCCAGCCTAAGGATGAGAAAGGTTCCCTGTTTACACATTGAACTCAAATCCAGGTCTCTTTTGATGCTACTTAAAAGTCTTTTTTGATGCCATCACACACTGACAAGATGATCAATCTGAAATTCCCAAGGATTGTTTTCTCAGGTTTTTGGTCTCAAAAAATGATGCAAAGATGGGCAATGATCACAAAGGGTGAACTGTTTAAGAGATGCTGGGGGAGAGGAGAGATCAATTGGACTATTCTCACACAAAAACAGAAGATTCTCAAGTGGTTCATTTTTTTCCAAATGTGATTTTGACACCTATGGTTTGATCCACGTTTCTCAAGTCTCAGGGAAAGAAATAAAATCTGAGCTAAGCAGATTTGCATCTGGACATTAATTTATTTATATAAAGCATTTTACATATAGCCTCTCAATCCACAAAGGCCTCTCGGATTATGTATAATGGATAAAAATATTTAAAAACACGAATAAAAACTTTAAAAACATACTAAAAATCCCACTCTTAAGAATAATTATTTTTAAATCTAGATATTGGCTAAAATGATCTACGTTCATGAGAAAATAATAGCCATGGGGACTTGAATGATGGAATAATAATAATAATAATAATAATAATATTTATGTCCCGCCCCTCTGCAAGCCATCAGGGTGCCTTACAACATTAAAATTTTGCTATAAAATACAATAAAATCACTATCTACAATCCCAGACCCACCCACCCCTTAAAAATATATTTCAAAAAAGCAAGTTAAAACATTTTTTAAAATAAATCATGTAGGTACAAGTAAACTAACAACAAACAGCAGCAGAGTAATTAGAAGTGGATGAGAAATCCGTTCAGTTTGAATTTTTGTATGAACACCAGATCAATTACTGAACCAAAATGCCATTGTGCCCTGAAATTTGCACAGTCATGGACGTTTGTGATACACTACATGTATTTATGGAGGTTATGTACAAAACTGCACTGTATGAGTAAAATTTGCTTGTGAAAATGCATATGTTAGAGAGAATATACATAAAATGCATACAAATTTTCAAGTAGAATTTTTTTAAACTTTACAGAATTAGATCAAAATAAACCAATGGTTAGAGACATGAAAAAGTTAATGCAACTGAAAATGACAGGTTTACCCATTCCTGGTTGTAGCCCAACATACCTGGAGGGCACTAGATTGAGGAAGAACATATTAAAACTGACCAATGAATTATACCTTCTGACCAGCACAAGGGGGTAGCACACAATGAAATTCAATCATGGTGGCTAGAGAATAAAGGAGTCTCCACAACATGGGAGAGCCAGTACAAAGGCAACTACTTAGAGCAGGAGGACAGGTTTTTAAGAGGCAGGGGCCAATTCCTTCCTTGGGGTCCACAACAAACCCCCCTCCAAAAAAGGGGGGGATGGCAAATGAAGGCATGGCAGGAAATAAGCTTGCACTTTGATCAAAATTATATTGTTCATATGAAAAATGTATGGACCCTCTTACTACTTGTTAAAAATTCAGGGGCCTCCAAGAGTGGCAACTGACAGTTTTGCTATCAAAGATTTAATGTAAGGGTCCATGAGGGACCCTAGGGGTCCAAAAAAAGCACTTGGTGTCTGCCTGTGAATCACAGACCAAATGAATCTCACTCCTGACAGAGTGCCAAAATGTGCCTTTTACTTATGAATATGCATTGGCAGAAAGTGCTATTATCCACACTTTGGAAGGCATGCAAAATAGAGTTGAACCTTAATGGCTTACTGGCTAGACTGGGCAAGAAATCTCTTTCTTTCTAAAGGATGTGGACAAGAACATTGTGATACTTTTTTAAAAAAACAAACCTTTCTACTATTTGATATCATTGTAAAGTAAAGGAAGTAATAAAGGAAAGGCTTCCAAAATGTGAATAAGGAAATCGCATCTTCATCTGTTTTGATGTACTATTAGTTCTCTGCTGCTCCATGTATGGCAAAATATATTAGGGCAGGAAGGACAATGGTTTCATTCTTCCAAGGCAGCAAAATAACTTGCTGGCAATGAAGTGAGATAAGGTCATCTTGCACAGGGGGCAGAGTTAGAATGTAATGAAGCACTCTTTCAGAAGAAATCTAAGGACTTCTTCTAACAATAGTTTTTGTAGCATAAGTGATACAACAATGTAGCTCCTCTCTGTGGGCTGGATCCAGATTCACTTATGCAAAGTGGACCCTCTGAAATCAGTGGAACTTAAGTTAGTTTTGATCTCAGTGGGTTTACTCTAATAGACCTACTCCAAGCATGACTAAATATGAATCCAATCCTATGTTGCTTGATAATTTCAGAAGCAAATGTGATTTGGGAGGGTTCCACACTAAGAATGCATTCAGGGAACACACTGGTCATTGGACAATCACTGGGAGTGAAAACATTAATTTCTATTAGTGGATAGAATGGTCTCAATAACCTCTCTATGGACATTATCACATGGGGAGTTGCAGGGAGAAAGTGGAAATAAACAGGCACGAGCGGAAGTCTTTAATTTACGGGATTTGTCCCGTTCCGCCTTGTCTGATAACTAAATTCAAATTTAAAAGGGGGTTAATTCAAATGAAAACCTGATCTTTTCATTTTCGGGATTTTTGAGGATTTGAAAAGATCAGGTTTTTGTTCGAATTAACCCCCTTTTAAATTCAAATTTAGTTATCAGACGAGGCAGAATGGGACAAATCCCGTAAATTAAAGTCTTCCGCTCGTCCCGTTTATTTCCACTTTCTCCCCGCAATTCCCCGTGTGATAACGTCCTATGTATGATTGACCACACAGATGTGTTTGGGTGAATCCCATTATGGATCTTGCTGATGCCAGCTTTTCTCCTAGTGACCTGATCCTAATACAAAAAAGAACATGTGACTTAACATTATCAAGGAACACCCTAGGCAGGGTCCACCACCAGGCCTGGCCTAGCCTTTATCAATATTGAGTACCATTCAAATTTTACAGTGTCCCACAACAATATTACATTGGAGGAATCATGCAAAATTAAAATGACACCACCAGCAGCCCAAACCAAAGGAAGAAAAGCTGCCATCAAGAAAACCCTACAGTTATAGGAAAACCTCAGTCAGAAGGCACCATACCAAAGTACCCTCAACTGGTCCTACTTTACTGTTGCTTTACTTGTTTTTCTGGAGCAAATGGGGGGAAATGAAGAGCTAAAGGTAAAGCAGGAAGTAATGATAATTTCCTCTCCCTCCCTTTGTTCTACCAGTAATATTCCTCTGCTGGGTTGGAAGTTTTCTGTAAATGGAAGGGGGCTTTACATTCAAAAAAAGGCCAAATCAGGCTCTAGCCCATTATATTTTCATTTAAAAGCTCAACAAAATTTATGCCCATTAGTTCTCAAATCCAATCTAAAGGGTACTACCCTGGAACATCCCACTGAAACAAATTCCTGTTTCATGATAGGGAATATACTTGATTTACTGAGGTTAGGGATGAAAATCTATCAGTGATATCTTTATTGGCCAACCAGAATGTACAATATACTTGTTCCAAGCTTTCAAAGCTCCATGGGCTTCTTCACCAGACAAGATGTTACAAACCAAATGGGAGAAAAACAATTGGAGATGTTAATCAGATGCCTACATGTTGTTTCAGTCTTTAATTAAAATGGTATATGATGAGGAGGATATCTTTTGCAGGCAGGCTCCTCCTCCTTCTGGTCCTGTGGCTATAGGGAGGTTTGCAAAGTCCAGGAAATTTAAAATCTAACACAGCTACCTCTGAATATTTTCTGAGGTTAAGGATAGTTAAGCATGTGTTGTTTATTTGGCAGAAACCGCTATAGGGTTCTCTAAGACTATACATTTTATCAATCAAAACAATTAAGAGTGGGAAGAAAATGTCAAACAGAATTGAGAACAAAATAAAAGAACTGAATATTATTCTCTTTATTATAAGAAGAATTAACAAAGCAAACCCTATGTTTTAAATCAAGAGACTCTCTTAAGGACTCTTGAATTGCATTTCTTCTCTCTTCTCTCCTTCTTCTATAGTAAATTTCCACTAAAATGTCTTCTATGATACTTTTATTCATGTTGAAAGAATAATTTGTTATGAGAACAAAAAAGCATATTCACTCACATGTGGGAACCACGTGGCTTCAGATTACAGACTGCCCCCACAACCTTGGACATCAGAATAACAGAAATCCAATCTGTTGACTTAGAACAGTGGTCACTTCTATTCTGGAACTTTTATTTTTAAAACACAAATATTTTGAAGTAAAGCACACCTATTTCTAGCCTTCAGAAAAACAGCTGCATAAACTTGTGGGCTGATGTGTACTTTGTGGCTGGTTCCCCCACCCCCCAACAAGGGCTTGATTTTTCAAGTTTCTCTTGGAAGTAAATACTCATTCTTCAGCAATATTTTAACAGTTCTATTATCCTCCATGAGCTTCAAGTTTAAAATTAGCATGCAAGACAAGAGCATTCACATTTCAGCTTCCATTGGAGTTGAATTAAAATGGAGAAGGGGCATTTTGTGAACACTTTGGGGGGTTGCAGACTGCTGGAAATAGTGCAAATTGAGTCCACTTTTAGGGTTAGGGTTAGGGAATCATGAGAACTGTATTTTATTGTGGCACCAGAGCTCTCTGACAGAGAAGGCTCAATGTCTCAGGGGAAAAAAACAATTCCCATGATTCCCTAGCACTAACCCTAACCCTAAAAGTGGACTCAAACTGTGCTGGCTTTTCTGAATGTTGTTCAGGAGTGTTACTTTCCATTTGGTAATGTACGTAAGGTATGCACTCTATACTCTATTTCTGTGCTGACAGAGGAGATTCTGATGGGAGCTGTAGTTGAAAAAATATAGACTTCCCAAGATCTACTCAATTCAAGTAACCTGTGTTCTCATATCTGGTACTGAAGCAAGAACAGTGCTCCTTTGTGACAACTCACATTCCCTTTTTTCCTAGTAGAAGTGTTGTTGTATGGCAGGGGTGGCACTGCATGTCGTCCTCCATATACTGTGGGAACTCTTGTCCCCTCGGCCTGTCCAACATAATCAGTGGGAGGGCAGATTGGGAGATACAGTCCAAAACATCTGCAGAGCCCTGTTGTGATGCTTGTAAACAGCTAGCCAGATTGGGCTGTGTGAACATGTCATTGATGGCAACAAAAGTTGATTCAGAGCAAGGACAATGTCCATGCTTGAAGCACCACTCACACTCAGAATTTGCTCTCATAGACCTCTGTGACATCATCACATGATTGATCTGGCCAGAGACATGATAACCATAATGTTATTAAGGAGAGGGGAGGAATGTTTTTCTACACTTTTAGACTCAGTATCTACACTCAGATTTATTATTTCTTTGTCCACAGATTCAATCGTCCACAGCTTGAAAATATTTAAAAAATATAAATTCCAAAAAGCAAACCTAAATTTTGCCATTTTATATAAGGGACACCACTTTACTATGTCAATGTACATAATGGGACATCAAT
Source organism: Phrynosoma blainvillii (assembly GCA_026167975.1). NCBI lineage: Eukaryota > Metazoa > Chordata > Lepidosauria > Squamata > Phrynosomatidae > Phrynosoma > Phrynosoma blainvillii. The sequence goes on along the minus strand of JANUYF010000001.1, from coordinate 246,369,446 downwards.
ATTTTGGTATCTGGCAGGGAGGATCCTGGAACCAAAGTCCACTGGATACCAAGGTCCTACTGTATTTGTTTGTAATGAAAATACTTACTGGACAGCATTTTGCTCAGCTCTAGTTTTCACATTATTATTTTTTTATTTCCCTACATTTTGCTAAAGGGGAAAAAAAACTTTCAACAACATGGGTTCAATTTTACTGCTCACATCAGCTGAACAAATGTAAACTCTCTCCACAGTAAGACTCAATCATACATTCCTACTGTTGTAGTTTCAAATGCAGGGACATTAATCAGCCTTACTTCTTTTAAGTACAGCTGGTCGAAAAGGCTTCCAGTTGTGTCAGTACTTTCAAAACAATGGCACTGTGATTATACGGCAAACATAGCTGTATCCCATTCTAAACACTTATTTAAATACAAATACAGAGCAATTGGCAGCTTCTTAACACTATCATTTACTTAGATTCAGTGTGAAGAGTGAGAGTCACTGGTATGCATGGCATACTAATAAATACTCAGATCCACTGCAACTATAGTGGGGGTAGTGATGGTATATCTTCATGATCAAACAGATTTATTGAAAAATTAGTTTTGTTTTCTTGTTCACATAGCACTAAAATATAATACTTTTTTTCCAGGCTGGTATAACATTGTGGGTGCAACTTTTGCTTGCCAAAAGAAACACAATCTGAAACAGGAATGACCATGTTTGGAAGATTGCTTTGTTTTCTACACAATGACCCAGGCACTGGGAGTGCTTCATAAAAGCAATGGAAAGAATTTGATTTAAAAAAAAAATTCCAGCATCAGACAAAGCAAAACAGACAGCTTTGTCATCCCAAGCAGAGACCTTTAACTGCCTGACTCTTTAAACAAAATCTGGGTTTGAGTTAGGGTTGTCAGATTGAAAACTGGAGATTACTTCTGTACCCATGTAGTGACTTTGAAGAAGAGGGAATTTCAGTCAGTGTTCTTTGTCACACAATCAGGTAACATATGCATCTGAGGAAGTAGACTACAAAAGCTCATGCTGCCAACTTCTTTGTTTCAGTTAGTCTCAAAGGTGCTACAAGATCTCTCTAAATCTAACAAGCAACACTCCCCGAAATTCCCTTTTCAATACAACCACTGAAGGTACATGATTCCTGCCCAGTTTTTATTCTGGCAAACCTAGACTTTAATCTTGGTGTATTCATTCATGTTAGTCTCTTGATTTTTTAAACCTATATGTTTAAACCTATACAGCTGTTCCTACAGAATTTTATTTGTTTTCTTTCTGATAAGAAACAAAATAGGAAGTGATAAGCACTTTGGAAGCAATTTGTTTATAAAATTATAGAAACAATTGGATTTTTAAAAAAAGGAACAATGGAGAAAACAAATTGGCTGGTAGATCCATCCATTATTAGCCTCCTCATATAAATGAGCTGCAAAATTGCAGAGAGAAAAAGTATAGGTTTAAGGACGTTTTGCTTGCTTTATGCTTAGTAGTCCCCATAAAGATGATATTCTATGGAGAAAAGAGAAGAATGTGTATTCCACAGAATTTCCACACATGTTGTTATTATTATTATTATTATTATTATTATTATTTATATCCTGCCCTTTGGGGACCCAATCAGGGCGGCTTACAACAATAAAACCATATAATATATCCCAAAACATAATCCCTCCCCCCCTTAAAACAGTATTAAATCAAATGAAAATTAAAACTACAAATTCAAACAATTAAAAAAATTAAAAATTTAACAAGCACAAGATTGGCCCAAGGCAATGTTCTTCATCCATCAGTAGATGGGGCCACGCGAAGATCATTGGGGGTGGGAGTACCCAAGGCCGGGATAATTAATCTGGAAAGGCCTGTCGGAAGAGATCCATCTTGATAGCCTTTTTAAAGCTATCTAATGATGTTAACTGATGGATCTCTTCTGGCAGGCCATTCCAGAGTTTGGGGGCGACAACTTATAGTGTTAGGAAAACCTTATCTTCCCAGCCTTGAGTGTGTTCTGTAACTATATTACAAATGCACATACAATGTAAAAGAGCACTGCTTGGCATAACTATAACATTCTACTAGTTTACAAAGTCTATGGAACACCTCTTTCCCTATATTATTTCTGGCACTGGCATCTTTGCTCTTTGTTTCAAAGTAAGAAGTCAAACTCATCATATAAAGAGCAGCAGGACTAGGAGGTTGCAGAGGTAGCTACATCAGTGATTCCTCTCCATCTCTGAAGCTGGAGCCCACCTCATAAACTTTCAGCAGTTACCATGCTTAGCAGGAAAGGAAATCCTGTCTTCCCATCAATCTATAGTCAGATCAAATGTATGAGAGGTGCTGCAAGTTCTTGGCCCAACCAAGAAGGGAATGACCTAGAGCCATGAAACTTACATGCTAATCCACATTTTCATCCCAAAGTTCAACACACTTGGCACATCTCAAGTTTCTTTAACCCTTCCCAAAAAATTGATCTCTGGTCACTGAAATGCTGCTTTGCCACTGTTGCTATCATTTTGTAATCATTCAAAAAATCTTACCTCCTCAAACTCTTTTAAAGGTTTGGAAACAGGAAATAGTCAGAAGAAGGAAAATCTGGTGAGTAGAGTGGATGGTCCCCAGATTCTTCAAAACATCCATTATCCTGCCAATTCTGTGAGCAGATATATTGTTATACAGAAAGAGAACACTTTTCCACAGCTTCCCTCATTGTTTTTCTTTCAACACCTCCTTTAATCTGCACAGCAGTTTAGAATAGTATTCTGCATTAACTGTTTTGTGTTTCTGAAGATAGTCAGTCATTAAAATATCTTCCTTATCCCAAAAAACTATGGCCATGACCTTTCCTGCTGACCTTTGAGTCTTGAATTTCTTCAGCCATGGAGAGACCAAGTGCTGCCACTACAAGGACTGTTGTTTGTTGTTTGGTCTTGTTATGATGACTGATTGGATATAAAGACCACTTTTAGGTCCCTGCCATGGCCCTGGACTGGGAGAAGCCCTGATCACCAATGACTCAAGGCGGCCACACCATGTAGGCACCTGAAAGGTCACATCTGCACTTACAACAATTTGCAGATCAAAAGGGCCAAGCCTAGGAGCTGCAATGTACCTAGAAGATTTATGAGTACCAGCCAAGATGTGACCAGATGAAGATGAGATAACATTACCATCCCATCTCCTCTCCTTGGAAATTGTTTACTTCAAAGAGTAGTAATCGGAATCCTTTGGTATACAATAGCAACTCTTCACCTCAGGTTATGTTTAAGGGTATAAATGATCTCCAAAATCTCAGGCACATTGGGTCTGGTTAGATTTCATAGTGACACTGCACCACTGTGAACTCTGACTAGAGTCCCAGCTCCTTCCATTGTCCTTTCCCTTTTCATAATGGTTGAGTCTATTCATCTTCATTCATCATTGGAGCAGCCTTCTTCAAGTAATTATTACCTGTCATGCCCTGTGATGTCATGCCTTGTCTGGAGGAGGACTCAGAGGACTAGGAGGAGGAGCCAGAACTTCTTCCAAATCCTGAGTCTGCAGCAGAGGAACCCCAGCTCAGCCCTAGCAGCTCTGCAGCCAAGCCTTCCGACAACAGAGCCATCAGACATGGAAGAGGAGAGAACTATGCCTACCTATAGTCAATGTCGAGCTGAAAGAGCGGGCCTTCGGTGCTCAAGGAGGCTTTATGAAAAATGCCAAGGTAATCAAGGTGATCAGCCCTAGCTGAGCCCCAGCAGCTCAGATATTTAAGCAAGTGTGGAAGTGCTGCCTTGCTGCCAGAGATTATCTGAGCTTCCTGATGAAAGCCTCTCTCTGGCTTCTCTTGTGCCTAGATCTGTACCCATGTCTCTTGATTTATCATGGACTACTGGAACCTTTGACCTTCGGACCGTTGACTACTCTTGGACTTCTGAAACCTTGGACCTTGGACTGCCTGACTCTCGGACTGTGTTTGACTCTTTGCTGTCTACCTCTTCAAATTGGTAACTTGGACATGGTTTGGAACTTTCCCTTGTCTTGGCTATCAGCCCTGTTGTTGGCTTTCCAGGACATCACCATTAGAAAGCCTTGTGTTTCCTCTCCAAGTTAACTACTTTATTTCTGAGTTCTTGTGTCTAAGAGTGTATGTTAGAGTGTCTTTGTATGTTTGAATCCCCAAATAAATTACAGTTTATTGGAAAGCTTTGTCTCTATCAGTCTATTTCCTAGCCACCTTTGTATATATAGGATAAAAGATCCCATAGAAGACTTGGACTTTAGTAATTCCCTGAGTTCAAGTCCTTCTTTACAGTCTCCAAATCATAAAGATGTAACTGTGTTACATTAACAGTGATGAGTTGTTAAAAATACAAACCACCTAAATAAATCACTAGATTGCTCAACATTTGCAAAATCAACTTGGAAGTATCCACTCAATTTCATTTCTGGTCATCAGTCAACCATTTCTGAACCCACTTGGCTGACAGCTTCTGCATAGTGTACTGCTCATAAAGCATAGTCTACTGCCCATGAAGCATTCTCAGGATATTGTTAGCACAGGAAAAAAATTGAGCCCATACACTGAAGGCTGCCAGCTAGGAAACAGATGCCACTGCCAAGTCTGGAAAGTTACTTAGAATTGCTGGGTTCTTCTGAAGAGGCTTTTTAATCTTATTTGCAGCAAAGTATTTACAATCATGATACAACAATATTTACACAAACCAGCATAATGCTCCACCATCAACTGACATCCACACCACTACACCATGTACTGGAGCATACATCCTTATATACACAAACACAGCTAGGATTCTGATCCTACCCCCTGGTAGTGTTTCATCAGCTTCCTGTCATGTATCCACAGTGACAGTGCAGTTTGGACCTGCTATGACTCATCTTCATGCTCAAGTTGCATTAGCTTCCTCTGAGTCAGCATTTTCTCTTTAACACATTGCATGTACCTGGAGCAAAAATATACTTCCAGATATCTCTAGTATCTCAGCAATTGTTTTAGCTGTGATTTGCTGATCTGCCAAAATCAGGTCATGAACTCACTCAACAATTTCAGAAGTTGATACTGTTGAAGGCCTCCCAGGACTTGCTGCATCTTTGCTTTCAAAATCTCCCTGCTGAAAGTTGGCACAACACTTCTTCATGGTTAAGTAAGACAACAGGCAGTTTTCACTCAATGTTTGCATCATAGATTTTCTTTAGAGTATTCTTCAGCAGGAACAAGAACTTCATAATGGCTCATCATGAACTTGAAAATTGCACACTTTTCATTGACATGGTTCTATCAGTGATGGGGAGGTTCAGAAATTAGAGCAGGGGTAGGCAACCTTTCCCCTTTAAGGGCCGAGGGACTTCAGCTCCCAGAAGCCTCAGCCATGTTGGCCAATAGTCCCATGTTGGCCAATAGCTCCTGGGATTCTGGGAGCTGAAGTCCCTCGGCCCTTAAAGGGGAAAGGTTGCCTACCCCTGAATTAGAGCTAAGATCTGGAAAATTGGCAATTTACAATAGAAAAGAACTCAAGCTATAGTGACAAAATTATGCTCAGATTTTGGGAAGTGAGTCAGGTTGAGAACATTTCAGCACTCCATTGTATTGGAAGAACCTGACTCAAGCCGTGGAGTCTTGGGAAGAGGGAAAAACACTGGAGCAACCTTGTATATGATCTTTCCCATCCCTTTCAAATGTACTAAAATTAGGAAAATGAAAAAAGAGAACCCTGTTGAAGTTATTTATAAATTAGAGTTACCAGTCACAAAACCTTACTCCCCTCCTTCTTCACACACTAGAATTTTCTTCATACAGAGAGCTTGGGTGAAAATGTACCAGTTTTTCACAGATAAAACTGCCTGCACTTTTGTGCTGCTCTAAATTTCCAAATCAGTCTTGAAACACTGGAAATAAATATAATCAGTTTGCAGTGCTTTGGAGGACACCTGCTTTGCTTCACACCAGTGATTCCCAAATTTTGGCCTACCAGCTGTTTTGGACTTCAGCTTCCAGAATCCCAGAACATTGGCCAAGATGGCTAAGGCTTCTGGGAGATAGTTCAAAACACCTGGAGAACCAGAGTTTGAGAATCACTGCTTCAAACAAAATCTAAAGTGGCCTTCTTCAGCTCAGGATATATCTTGAAAACATTATTTTAATGTTTACTTGGAGGTAAACTCTGCTGGATTCAGTAGTCTTCTTTCCTAATAAATGTGCTTAGAATTAGTCATAAATTCATACATGTCATTGAACAGAATCCTAATTCTTATTAGAGAGTGATCTCATTTTTCTTTAGAGCTTCAGCCTATGATACATTTCTTCTTGTTCTCTCACAATATGTAGCTTTCACTGTTATTTATTCAAAAGAACAATCTGACAACCAGCGGTCCTAGTTAATGAACTATATAGCATAAGCAGAGGTCCATTTGTTGCAGCTATAAATATAGAGTTCATTCTGTAACAAGGATCATTAATGCCACATCTGTAGTATGTGTGTCTTCCTTCCTCAGCAGGCAGTATGGTGGAAGAAAAATATTTATCAGATTTATGAACCCCTTTTTAAATAAACAAAAATAAGTTCATAGTTTTTGTGGGTTTTTTGGGCTGTGTGGCCATGTTCTAGAAGAGTTTCTTTCTGACATTTCGCCAGCATCTGTGGCTAGCATCTTCAGAATGCTGGTGAAACGTTAGATGCTGGCGAAACGTCACAGATGCTGGCGAAACGTCAGAAAGAAACTCTTCTAGAACATGGCCACACAGCCCGAAAAACCCACAAAAACTATGGATGCCGGCCATGAAAGCCTACGACTTCACATTAAAAATAAGTTCCTTTCCATGTAGCATTCAGATTTTACATTTTCCCTACTGGCTTCCATTTGTGCTGCATATTCCTGCCAGCATTGCATAGCATGGTGCACTCTTTTGTTTTTGCTTTGGTTTTTTCATTGCCCTAGGTGACTTCCCCCATGTTATTTCCCCACTGTTAATACTGTACGAAAGAAAAAAAAAATAGTCTGAAACAGTTAACAAAAGAAGCTCAATATGGCAATTTATTGAGTTGACCAGAGGTTGCCTTTGGCTGTTCTCCTTAAATGCTCCTTCTTGAGTGGGTCTAGAAATTTCCATGCTTTTGAAAAAATTTCTTTCTTACAATTTGCCTCAAGGAAGCTTGGAGACATGCCACAAGATGCTCAAAAGATGGTTCTGGTTTTGGTTGAAAAAGCCCAATAAATGTTGGCCTCTGTATGCTCTTCAGGGCGTATTTGTGACCAGAAGGTTTCTAACCATTACTGGTTTTTAATGTCTTGAGATTTATTTATTTATTTATTTATTTATTTATTTATTTATTAAAATGAAGACATTTAAAAAACTTCAACCTTTACTCTCATATTTTCATTTGTCCAGTAACTGGTTTGAGAATTCCTGGTCCATAGAATTTTGGAAGTTATAATCCAGCCTATCTGAAAGACCATATCTTCTATATGAATAAGCCAGAGACTTAAGATTATCAGGGAAAAGCTTTCTTTCAGTCCTGCCAATATCACAGGCCAGCATCTCTTGGTTCCATCACCATTTGGTTAGGGCACAAGAAAGAGCCTTCCCTGTGGCTGCTGCCAGCCTGTGAAATTCTCTTCCATGGGAAGTTAAGCTGGACCCTCTCAGCTCTCCTTTTGCCAGCAGGCAGATTTTTAATTCAAACAGACTTTTCATGAGTAATAGTGGCAGGAAGCTTTGTATGGGATGGGTGTATTACTGCTTCTTTTTTGTGTCAGCTAAATGCCAGAGTGCGGCCACGGCATTTGGTTGCAGTGGCATCCACCTGTGTCTTTCAGGGGCGTCACGCCACCCCATTGGCACAATCTGTTTCACCCTAAAGTTGGATAAGTAAAATGCCAGGTAAAAGAATACATTATAGAGGAGCACTATTGTTATTTTCTATATTTGAAAGAACAACAAATATTTTATAGCACTGTGTTAAGTGCTGCAAAGTTAGAAACAGTGAAATCATGGGGGGGATAGTGGATCATTCAGTACAAAAGTGGATAAATAGAGTGTGGTCTATGGTGCTATCAAAAAAGTTAAAAAATAAGATTAGCAAAAGGAGAACTTAAAGAAGACAAATTGAAAGAACATTAGAAATCTTTTATTGCTTATGTTAGTTGTGCAAACTCTAGGTTTAATCCATCACATATAACTTTCAGGAAAAAATGTATTTTGAATGTTAAGAATAATATACACCACAATTGTTAATACTATGAAGATGTGCTGATGTACAGTAATAGACAGTGATATATATTTGTTTTATTAAGTGTGATAGGGAATGGGGAAAAGGGGAAAGAGAGAACTGAATGTTATATGTAGCTGGTAAGAAATTTTGTAATAGATCCAGTGTGGTGCAATGGTTTGAGTGTTAGACTACGATCTGGACATCAGGGTTTGATTCCCTGCTCAGCCACGAAAACCCACTGGGTGATCTTGGGCAAGGCATACACTCTCAGCCTCAGAAAACCTTGTTATAGGTTAGCCTTAGGGTCAGTATAAGTCAAAAACAACTTGAAGGCACACAGCAACAACAAGGAATTTAGTAAATGGAAATAAAGACAAAAATGTGTTTGTTTTTAAATAAGACAAAATCATAATAACTGATAGGTTTTTTAAAATAATTTCATACTTTTTAAAATTTAATGGCATTTTAATGTGATATTTGTTTAACTGTGTTTTAACTTTTTTATTATCAAGTTGTTGTTTTTAGCTAATCTTGTTTTTAATCTGGGGTTTCATGTCAGGAGAAAAGTGGAATATAACTTAATTAAATAAATAGCCCCTGAAGAAAGTTTTAAGAGAGTACACAGACCAAAATGTGTTGGGCTTTTTTACTAATACAAGAACTATCTTTTGAGAATTTTGATAAGTGTTTCTATTTTCCCCTTCAGATTTTATGTGGTGCTCCCTAGTTTTTTCTTCCTTTAAGAGAGCTTAACACAACCTTCTCTCTCATGTGTGTAAGTGCTTTGAATTTATTTGTAATTTTATTAAGAGTGCCATATTATGTGATAAAAGCCACTGTCGTTGTTCATACCTCTCCTTGATTGGAATTTGTGAATATAATTCAACTGTTTTTCTATCTAGTCTTCCTTTGTAATTTTCTTGTTCAAGGACTGTGACCTTTAAATTTTGTGCTGTATGTCCAGGAAAGTTGAAATGTTCTGCTAGTGGGTTTTTGGCATTGCCATCTCTAGTGTTAGATTTGTGTCTGCTTATCTTCTTGCATAGAGACTGTTCTGTTTGTCTAATGTAGAGGAGCACTGCTGGCATAGGAGGGCATATTTTGGATTGCCTCCACTTCCTCATTGTGGCATAGGACTTTATCACACAGGGAAAATTGGAGGTTTAAAGCAAAGCAAAGCAAAGCAGCTTATTTATATACCGCTTCATATCACGCTATGGGATGTCTAAGCGGTTTACAACTGTGAGCTGATTGCCCCCCAACAATCTGGGTACTCATTTTAGCGACCTCGGAAGGATGCAGGCCTGAGTCGAGCCTCAGCCTCAGCCCTGGCTGGTATTGAACTCGCAACCTTGTGGTCTATGAGTGAGTGGCTGCAGTACAGGCATTTAACCACTGCGCCACCAGGGCTGCTCAAGAGCTTAAAGAGCCATTATCCTATTAAAACCACAGATTTCCCCATGAATGATTTGTTGCTGTTTATTGCCTGTTTATTCCCAGGATAATGGCTCTATAATGGTGATGTCATCTGAAAATCTTTATTGCAATCATGAGATTTTAAAGGGATAATGGCTCTTTAAACCCCTGATTTTCCCCATGTGATAAAGTCCTTAGTTTCAGTCTTGGCTTCATGTCACAATACATGTATTAATGCAAGAGTCCTTGCTACAGCACAGGTAACAAAAGGAATCTTCTCAGAGAAGGTTTTGAACCCAAGGTAAGATCGATGGTAAGCAGATTTATTGCTTTCACACATCACATTAACTGACCTCTAAAGATCTGAAAAACCTGTATCACCTTATGTAGCCATCTGAAAATTTAGGGCAAGGGTCATGGTTTGCATCTTTCTAGATCCTATTGCATTGCATTCCACTCCCACTTCCATAACTATGGAAACATGCTTCATATCCTAAGGCCTGGATTTTGGTCTGTACTGAATCTGAAGCAGTGGGTTAAATCCACAAACAATCATGTTAAAATAAAAAGTCATTCTTAAAGGTAGTGCTACATTTCTTCTCTCCCCCCCCCCATTCCTTCTTCCTTTTTATGCTACAAGAGCCTTAAACAGTCACTTCTTTAGAAACTGTAGCAAATACATGTGAACCATTTTGTATGTCTCATTATTTGCAGCAGTAGAGATTTGGGAAGTGAAGGAAAATCTTTTAAAGTGATAGAATTCTTGTTAGAGCAATTTCCTTATTCCCCACCAGCTACACTCATCAATAAAGCACTTAACATTTTTTTCCTGTTTTCTGATTTTCTCAGGTCCAATATCATTAATGTACCCATGATTGCAAATTTCTTCATATAAGGGGCACACAGAGAGAGGTTTAAATAATTCAAGTGTGGGTGAATATTAAAATTATTGATTTTCCCATCTGTAGTGTGCAAGGGGGAGTGTCCCCCATTTCTGCATTTTATCCTCCAGTTCTACTTTTAATTTCAGTGTGGCTTGGGTTTTGCTGAGAAATTATGTAATTATGAGGAAGAATTATAACTGTAATTATAACTGTAATTATGAGGAAGAATTTGGTACAGGTATGTTTTCGCCATTAGTTTTGTACTTTTCTAAACTCAGTTGCTAGTTTCTATTGGAGTGGACTTGTTGAATCAATTGCTCAGTGCTATGTGAACACTTATTAAATCCCAGTGATTCAATAGGCCTACTCTGGTTAGCATTTGGATTTCGTTTTTGATGTCCAGGCCTTTGTAGCTGGCAGTGCGCCGTTATGTAGTTAATAAATTGCAGCTTTCTCTCTGCTATGCAAGTACACTTGTTAAAAAAAAAAAAGATAGCCTAGATCTATGTCAGCCAAAAATGTGTTATCTTAGCTGGTCTGCATTAGAAATTGTGAGGCATGGATGGAAAATGGGATGACTGAAAAATCCCTTAGCAGCAATAATTCTGGAACGGAAAGCTGAGGAATTAGGGAGAAATCCAGCAACGGAGGAGGATTAAGTCAAGATATGCAAGTGATCAGAGTATCTACTGAGAAGACTATATGGGAGGAAAATAATGTGTTGTTAAAAATAAAAATAAAATCCTGACTCAGTTCAATTTCTGGCACATTTGTATTGTTCCATGATATATTAAAATGTAGCAGCCAAGACAATTAGATGAACCACCAGCCTGTATCATAAACACATATTTATCCATCTCTTTATTTGTTTAACACATTTATGCCTATCCTCACCTAAACTTTTTTGAAGCAACTGTGTAGTAGAGTAGATCTAGTGTTACGCTTACTGGATGAAGCTAAGCTTATTGGACAACACCTGTTTTTGTGATGAGCCTGTACTGCTGAGTTTGGCACCCATTTGAAGTGATCATTAATGTCTAGGGTGTGCTTTCTCTTCTTAATGCTCTGAATATTTAATGGCTTTGAGTGGCTTTGAAGCATTTTGCTCCAAAAAGTGTTAGGCTCCTTCTGACTCACTCCTATTTATTGCAGGGCTAAGGTTTGCTTTTCCTGGTGGTTGGAATACTAAGATATTTAAAGTGAAATTTTCTTACTAGTCAGCAAGATTTGTTCTTTTGTTCTTTTATAGAAGAGACAGACAAAGTGCAGCTCCTGGGCCATATGTGATCCCACAGCTGTTTTTATGTCTCTGGACTGGGTATGTAAAGAATACTACAAATATTTTTTTGGGGGGGAAGGTTCAAAAACAATGTTTGCAAGCGTTGGGAAACTCTGATGAAGAGAATCATAGAAGGGTGAGAAACTTTGTGGTTTGGGCTTGTTGTTAACTGCCTGAGTCAATTTTGACTCATAGTAGGCCATGCTAGGGAATCATGGGAATTGTATTTTTTTCTGGGACATTGAGCCTTCTCTGTCAGAGAGCTCTGGTGCCACAATAAATTACAGTTCCCATGATTCCTTAGCACTGAGCTAGGGCAGTGCCTCAATTTAATGTGCACTATTTCTGGCAGTCTGCAAAGGCCCAGTGACACCATGAATGAGACACTGGGGGGTTGCAGACTGCCAGAAATAGTGCAAATTGAGTCCACTTTTAGGGTTAGGGTTAGGGAATCATGGGAACTGTATTTTATTGTGGCACCAGAGCTCTCTGACAGAGAAGGCTCAATGTCTCAGGAAAAAAAAAACAGTTCCCATGATTCCCTAGCACTAACCCTAACCCTAAAAGTGGACTCAATTTGCACTATTTCTGGCAGTCTGCAACCCCCCACAGTCCCCCATCCTCAACCAGGTCTTACAGACTCAGGGATGTCTTGATCAAGTCTATCCATCTGGAATGTGGTCTTTCTCTCTTTCTACTACCTTCAATCTTTGCTAGCATTATTGTCTTTTCTAATGAGTCATATGTGGCCAAAGTATGATAGCCTCAAGTCATCTTGGCTTCAGGTAGAGTTCACACTTGATCTGTTCAAAGACCCATTTATTTGTCTTTTTGGCTGTCCATGGTGTCCTCAGTAGTCTCCTTCAAAACCACACCTCAAATGAGTTGATTTTCTATCTATCAGCTATCTTCACTGTCTGGCTCTCACATCTATACATAGTAATTGGAATCCTAACAGTAATATTCAGTTTTATATCTTTGCATTTTAAGATCTTGTTTAGTTCTTTTACAGCTTCCCTTCCCATTCCTAGTCTTCTTCTGATTTCTTGGCTGCAATCCCCATTCTGATCAATAACTGATCCAAGGTATGGAAAATCTTTATTTCAGTTTCCTTGTCATCTAGATTTAAATTCTGTAACTCCAATGTGGTCATTATTCTTGTTTTCTTAATGTTTAACAACAGGCCTGCCTTAGCACTTTCCTCTCTGACTTTAGGCCTAAGCAGACTGCCAGAAATAGTGCACATTAAATTGAGGCACTGCCCTGGCTCAGTGCTAGGGAGTCATGGGAACTATATTTTTTTCCGGGACATTGAGCCTTCTCTGTCAGAGAGCTCTGGTGCCACAATAAATTACAGTTCCCATGATTCCCTAGCACTGAGCCAGGGCAGTGCCTCAATTTAATGTGCACTATTTCTGGCAGTCTGCTTAGGCCCTTTGTTTACCAAGTCTTCTGTGCCAAAAAGAAAAGAAAAATGCATGAGAAAGGAACTAAATACACTATAGCATTAGTCAACACCCTAGTCCATGTTACAGTCAATTTAGTTCCTTTTCAGTATCAAGACTCACTATCACATTAATTAAAGCCAATTTAGGCACATTTAATGTTATTTTTGTATAAATATAGATTTAATAGTAATTAATCAAATTTGTGTGGGAAATAATATTAATTAATAGTGGGTTGTGGAGATTTTAATAAATTTAAATAATAGTACTTAGTGAATAATATAAAGGGTAATTTAATATATTTTAACTAAACAACAACAAAGTACAACACACAAGTTCTATGCCAATCTGAAAAGTGGCCCCAGCCCCACAACACAAGCCCACCCTATATTAAAAAGTGCATTCAGTTTGATGCCCATTATTTATGAATTTATTTTAGGAAATCTTATAGCAATGGCAGGAAGTCTGCACTCCTACCCTCTGAATGTTTTGAACGACAGCTCATATAAGCCCCAGCCAGCATGGCCAGTGGTCAGAGCTTGTGGGAGTTGTAATCTAATTCATCAGGTTTGCAATCCTTTTTATAGTATTGTAAGCATCAGGCAGTGGCTCAAGTGGCTCAAGTGGTTAAGACACTGACTCCATTGATTGCAAGATGACAGGTTGGCAGTTTGAGACAACCTAATCACAGAGTAGTCTCTAACAATGTTGGCTCTTTGGCTTAGTAATGGAGATGAGCACCGCCCCTGTCAACAGGGAATACCTTTACCTTTTTAAGCATCAAGGTAAGTGTGATACTCTTGTGAAAAATGTCATTAGGCTTAGTGAATCCTTGCTGGTTACTCTAAAAATGCCTCAGATGTTTAATTAAGGAGGATCAGAATTTCCTTGAATAATACTGAGCCAGCATCTCTTGTTTCTGCTTTGAATTTTCCTGTTGTAAACCATAACAGTGGTTAAAAGGAAAAACAACAACCCTCAGGGACATTGTTAAAAGACATGGGGGCCAATTAACTCACTAAGGGCCTGGACAGACTGCCAGAAATAATCCAGCTTGAGACCACTTTAACTGTCCTGGCTCAATGCTAAGGAATCATGGGAACTGTAGTTTTTTTCTGAGACATTGATCCTTCTCTGTCAGAGAGCCCTGGTACCACAATAAACTACAGTTCCTATGATTCCCTAGCACTGAGACAGGGCAGTTAAATTGGTCTCAAACTGGATTATTTCTTGCAGTCTGTTGAGCCCTAAGAGTCAAACAAAGGGCAAAACACAACCAAGAGATCTATACATAACAAAACCAAGTTGTATACACTTGTTATTTTGTAGTTTCACTTTCTCATGTCTATGTTAGTCTTGTAACACTTGATTGTTCAATATTTCAGTGTAGTTTTAAGATTTCACATGTGAATAGCTAGTGTAGAATACAGCAGCCAGATTGATGCAAGGGACTCTAAGGCCTGTATAATACTTGTTCAATTAGATTAAGAAATTTCCCTGTCCCAGGCATATGATGAAATAAGATTGCTCAGTTTCCTTTTCAAAATAAATATTTTGCCAATTATCATTTTTTTTTTATTCTTGAGACAAGGAGGAAATGTAGTTTCGCCTTACTCAAATATTGTTTTTAATTTTGTTTTTTACTTCTGTATATTTGAATATTGCTACATCCTCTGCTCCCATCCTCTGGAAATCTCTTGCACAGGAGACAAGGCTGCCCCCTCCCTGCTTTCCTTTCACTGGTAGGCAGCAACATTTTTTCAAGCAAGATTTTAATATATAATCTCTGTCTCCATTACTAAGCCAAAGAGCCATCATTGTCAGAGACTACTCTGTGTGTGTTCTATTTATGTTTTTTAACTTGTATTTAATGCAATTTTATATTATTTTAGCAAGAGGGTTTTGATTTTTTTCTTATTTTTGTTGTAAAATTTTAAACTGATTTTATTTATGAGCCAGCTTAGATTCCTTTCATATAAATGAAATAAATAAATATTCCAATTGGTACCAATTTGGGTATTTTCCCATTAAACACACAAAGCATAGTGCAACAGCTTTCTCTTAGCTCTCTCTCTCTCAAGCTCTCTCTCTGCAGTAGTTTTCCTACTCAGTCCTTTTCAGGCTTTTTAAATACCACCAGTTACTGATCTGGAATAATGGAGGAGAAGCTTGCAGGTTGATTGGGAAATGTTTAAAAGCCACATATAGCTCAAGGGCCTGAGTTCAAGACTATCCCTGATTTGTTTTTGTTCTTTAAAAATGAACATATTAACATCCTAGTTTATTGAATTTCCCACCCTTTCTTTTTAATAAAGTGTTTTTAACAGAGGGGAATGCCAAAAAATATGACACTTCCCCATCACTATAATCACCATTATTGATTAAATATTTTTTTCTTTAAAAAGTGTTGTACAGTGTCTTATGTAGAAGTTTCCGACTTTAAAAAATGGCCACCGTAACATGTTTTTGGACCCCCATTGGAGCGGAGATGTACTAAGAAGGTGAATTAAGCTGGAAAAGCCATGCGATATGACCCAGCTTCAACCCAAACTGGGCTCCAATTCAGAAGAGGTAAGCTGGGTCTTTTTGTATGTGCAATAATCTCCTATATTTTATTGCCTCTCAGTTTCTCACATGTAAATTAATGAGGATTGCTTCTCTCACATCCATGCTATTGTCACATACCTTGTGTCATATTTCTAGCCACCACTGGTTGTAAATGTTATTGATCACTATTTCACTTTTTCTCCCCCAAAGAAGCCTCCTATTTTACAACAAACTCCTATTTTTTTTCCAGAACATATTTTCTATCTTGATTTACTAAATGGCTGCTGACATTTTATTACTTTTCAAAACAAGAGTACAGAAACTTTGTTGAAGAACACATGGAATGAGTGTGTGAGTGCGAGTGTAATTCTCTGTATATTAAAAGCAAACAAGTTGTGTGGTTGTTGGATTTTTTTTTCCAAGTTGAGGTAATATACTTTAATATGGCCTGTCTCCACTGGAATGATCACTAGCAGCTGTGCAACATTTAATGAGCCAGAAGCTTCTCGGAATATGGGAAGAGATGAGAAGAGTTGCTTGCAGTTGCACTGAGGCTATTCAAATTCTGGTCCACTGCCAGTTATACAACTTTCACTCAGATTAAGAGCTGCAGTCAGGACTGGCCCAAAAATTTTTGCTGAATGAGATAAAAAACAAGATGTCACTTCCTCCAAAAAGCAGAGAGACTAGCACTTGAACTGTATTTCAGCACACAGGAAGAGACATGCGCTCCACATATGAGGGCAGCTGGCTAGTGTAAGGCTGAACACAGCACACTTAACTCTGCCCTTGCCCACCTTGCTACTACAGTGGGCCCTTGGTATCCGTTGTTCTTTGGTTCCAGGATCCCTGTGGATATCAAAATCTATGGATGCTCAAATCCCATTAAGTCCAATGAGGTGTAAAATGGTGTCCCTTATATAAAATGGCAAAATAAAGGTTTGCTTTTGGGAATTTATATATATATATATTCAAATATTTTCAAACCATGGATGGTTGAATCCATGGGTAAAGAATCCATGGATATGGAGGGCAGATTGTGCTCCTTGTTTCTCAGTATCCACCACCCGAGGGAGCCACCTCACTCTGCCTGATGGTAGGACCATCCTTGGCTACAAATGTGTCCAGCGTTAGGTTGCTTGAATCCTAAACCAAATAACTGTGCATAAGACTGCAATCAAAAGAAGCTTAAACACATTTAATTAGGCAGGCCCAGCCAATTGGCAAATGAACATATAATACCAGAAACCTAATAAGTAATAAATTTTGGGCTCTGCTATCTGCTGGCACTGGAGGAAATGAGACAACTGTCAAACAACTTACAGGCCATAATATATAACTCCTTTTTTCTTGTTGGATCATATGTTGAGTGGACCTGAACCAGAAGCATAGCTGCAGCTAATTTTCTTTCTTTCTTTTGTTCCACACCTGTCTCAGACCATTTTTTAGCTCCTCTATAACGTGAAATTCAATTCACATTTACAACCCATCTGTGGGCTTATTCCCACTATGATTTACATTGATTTGCTGATTGCTTTAAATGTGTCTTGTCCCCATTTAGAAATGGTTTCAGACGCAACTGTGATCATTTGGACTCAATTTGAAGCAAGACAAATGCAAAAAAAATAATAAAAAAAATGCTCTTTTCTGACACTAGTTTTCCCCCAGTCCTTTTGAAAAGAAGTGATTA
This sequence comes from Phrynosoma blainvillii, assembly GCA_026167975.1. Lineage (NCBI taxonomy): Eukaryota > Metazoa > Chordata > Lepidosauria > Squamata > Phrynosomatidae > Phrynosoma > Phrynosoma blainvillii. The sequence goes on along the minus strand of JANUYF010000001.1, from coordinate 246,351,981 downwards.
GCAAGTGTGTTTATCAGGTGGGAATGACAGACCTGAGTCACATCAAACTGAAGGGGAGGGATTACTGTGGCAGAGGGTTGGCACATCCCTTACTAGTTTTGGGGGAAATCCGCCATTTTCCCCTTCTCAGCATTGTGCTTTGTGGTGTGACCTATGGGTGCATTATATATTGACAGTATATTGACAGTCCATTGTATTTGCAATTACAGTATTTTCTGCCATATAAGACTACTTTTTAACCCAGGAAAATCTTCTCCAAAGTCGGGGGTCGTCTTATACGCCGGGTGGAGGAGGAGGAGGAGGAAGAAGGGGTGGCGCGGCAGGAGGCGGGAGGAGGAAGAAGAGAGGAAATCAGGTTAGAGGAGGGGGGGGAGGAAGGGGTGGCATGGCGTGAGGCAGGAGGAGGAAGCAGCAGCGGATAAGAGATGAGCTCCTATCCTGGGGTTTTCTTGGCAAGACTGGTTCACAGGAGGTTTGCCATTGCCTTCCTCTGAGGCTGAGAGTGTGTGACTTGTCCAAGTTCATCCAGTGGGTTTCATGGTAGAGTGGGGAATCAAACCCAGGTCTTCAGAATGGTAGTTCAACACACAAACCACTACACCATGCTGGCTCCTAATCCCATGTACTACCTATGAAACAACTGCAGACTTTTTTGTTGTTCTTGTGTGTCTTCAAGTCCTTTCCGACTTATGGCAACCTTATCATGGGGTTTTCTTGCCATGTTTCTTCAAATGGGGGTTGCCATACCATCCTCTGAGGCTGAGAGTGTGTGACATGCCCAGGGTCACTTACTTGGCCGCAAATTGTACATACCCCAGAATGCATCACCTAGTATATTGGCAGTCCTTCCTCCCAACACTTTCTCATTTTCCCCCGTTGGAAGAGGGGTCGTCTTATATGGCAAGTATATCCCAAACTCTATATTTTAACTGGAAAAGTTGGGGGTCATCTTATACGCCCAGTCATCTTATACGCCGGAAAATACAGGTACTTGCAATTGGTTGCAGGCGGCAAGCCCAGTGAGCAGACTGACTGCAGCTCAGCGAGACAAGTAATTGCAAAAACAATGGAGCACATATACTGTCATTTTAAAAAAATTGCATGCATTCCAGGGGAGAGTCCTCTGTGACACCCATGGCTGCATGCATCCCAGGGGAGAATTCTGGCCACAGCATCCCTAACTCCCTTGTCTTCTCCAGTTCTTGAATGTGTTGCCGGTTGTGTCACCAATGATGTGTAGATGATTGACATGTATTTTGAAGGGGTAGAAAGTAGTGGGAACAACAATTGTGCCAAAAAAGAAGCAAATAAAGAAAAGATCCATTTCCATAGTGGGAATGATGCATCAAGTGGAATTGATTCACCAACCCAGAGCAAAAGCGAATCGCAGACTGGGTTAAATGTAAGTGAGAATGAGCCCTGGATTTGTTTTACTCACTATAGTCTTTGCTTTCTTAATGCCTCAGCATAATGTACCCTTTCTGCTTGCACTACAGTTTCATTTGGATAATCTTGACAAATCTGTCCAAGGATGGAAAGTTTCTGTGAAAAGGCTCTCAGCAGAATATAGAAAACTGGACAGAAATTCTTGTCCTCTCCAGTTTTATCATAAACTTACTTCCCACATGGCCAGGCTTCATGGTATATTATATAGCAGCATATAGATGTCCTGCTACAAACTAGAGTTGGGGAACTGAAAAGCAGGGGTGACAATTTTGTGGTACTCCAGAAGTTTTTGAACTGAAACTCTCAGCATTCTTCACCACTGATTTTGCTAATGTGGAGTACTGAAAGCTGCAGCTCAGCAAAATCTGTGTCATGTACACATGTATATACTCCATTTTTTTCATACAAAACATCCACAAGTGGGATTTATTAATGATTTTAGATTTCCTAATGAACAAAGTTGAGTGGGAGATGTACTATCCAATAAAAACAGAAAATGCAAACAACAAATTAATGACTAGAAAGAGCATATAATACAAGTGTGTGAGGAAAACAGCACCAAAGAGGAAAAATATTACAGGGCAGCAGTTGGCCTCCCTTTGGAAGCCACAAAAATGGGTTGCATTTTCCCACTCCACTATAGTATGTAAAAAACCAAACTGATCAGCAGATAGAAAGATAAAGAGTCTAAATGCTTTTCATAAACAAATAATGTGTAGGTACACACATGCTCCCGCAGAGGTTACATGCTACAGTGGAATAAGTGTTGAACTTAATCTATATCTCTACAGCTCTGATTATCTACACAAAAACCTACAAAGATGTTCTGTTCCATTATTGCTCTGTATTTCTATTGTGCCACATGTGCTGCTCACATTCTCTTCTGGCAAGGAAATCTAATTGTGGAATGTCAGTAATGCAGTCCACCCAATTATGTACACATCATCCACTTCAGTATCTTTAAATTAATAAATAACCGTCATCCCAGTTTTTCCATTCACATATTCTTCAGCTGCACAGCATATAAATAAATGACAAATCTCGTTCTGCATGAACACAGCTACACTTCTCAAATCTGGGATGTTATTTTAAAGAGAGACCCACCCTTCCACCACAATATTTTTCTTTTGATCTTTTAATTCCTCTCTTCCCAGTCTGCTTTAGTGCAGCTGCACTCCAGCACACTGCTTAAAATAAGATTTTTAAAAAAAATTCTGAAAGAAACTTTCTTCTTTTTTCAGTTATTATTTTTCTTCCAGCTTGCTCTCTGGATGACTTTGACAGTGCAGGGGATATAAAACTTCCAATAATGTTCAACTTCTTCCTCATACATACTAGATCCAGTGTAATGCCCATTTCCAATGACATGGAATTCCAAAATCCTGGAGAAAACTCAGAAGAGAATTTAGGAAGCATCATTTCTTCTAAGAGCAAACAGGATGAGAGGTACTAAGAAACAAAAGTACCAGAAAACTTGGAATCAGCTTTCGGGTTTGTAGACATACAAGAAACTTTAAAACACAGAGACATACACAAGGGTGAGGAATGAAATAATCCAATGGAAAGTAGGCATTTGCAATAGTTGTGAATTATAAAGCATCAACTGGAAAAAGGAAAACTGGGGAAAGAAAGACAAATAAAATATCCTAATTGACTAGCTGATTGAAACCTGGAACAGCAGACATACAAGACTATCGCTCTACACTCTTACAATGGGGCTAAATTGTTTTAACTGTTCTGGCTGCCTCCTATTATATTCTGGAACTTGTAGTTTAGGAAGAGGCATTTAGAATATTCAGCCAGAGAGCCTTTAAGCCTCATGGAATTACAAACCCAAAATGCAACGGGAGGCAGTCAGAGCTGTTAAAGCGAACTAGCCCCATTTTCTTACAGATTTCACTTGTTCCTGCTTAATAACTACATGTTACATATAGAGTTGCCAGAGTGAAAACTGGAGACAGCAGTTCTCCCTTTAATGGTTGTGTAAAAGCAGGAATTTCCACAGGTGTTGCTTGTTACCTGGTTGTGTGACAAGCAACACCTGCTGAAAATCCTTCTTCTGTACAACCATTAAAAGTACAGAAGTTATCTCCAGTTTTCCCTCTGGCAGCCCCAATTACACACCATTTTGTGGAAGAGGTTTTCATCCAAGTAAACATGCTGAGCTTTGGAGCTTATATTTGTTATTGTTGTCATGTGCCTTTAAGTCGTTCCGACTTATGGCAACTCTAAGGCAAACGTATCATGGAGTTTTCTTGGCAAGTTTCTTCAGAGGGGGTTTGCCATTGCCATCCTCTGAAAAACTAGATGTGTATTCTTTCTGTCCTGCACTCCCTCTGTTCCCAAGCTTCATACCTTCTCTATTGTCAGACAGAAGGAAATAGGCTCAGAAAAGCAAGCAACAATGTTGTCAACTCATCCTACTAACAAGCTGCTGAAGCAGCTTGTGCTGGTTTTATTTCATGTGCATACAGGTGACTGGCTGTCAGCAACAAAATCACTGCTCTTGCAGTAGACCAGAAACCCTGGAGCTTATCCCTCTTATGTCTTTCCAGAAGCAGCATCAGCTATAGACAGAATGAGAAATTTGTTTCTCGCCTATTATTCTTGCCTCCCTGAGATTCCTTTCTCTTTTCTTGATTTTTTTTTCCTGGGCACCTCTTATTAGTCCTTAAAATCAGTTGCATTTCTTGGTGGCTAAATCCTGAAGAATCTCCAGAGGTGATACTGATGTTAGATCTCTTCAAATGTTCATATAGATATTTTCTGCATATCACTCATGCTCCATTTGTCTGAGGGTCTCTGGCCTGAAAGAGGACTGCCTCATAATATGCTTAGATATATAGACTGCACAGGACTAAAATCTAGCAATTATTTTTCAAAAGAGAAAAATAAAATGTTCCAGAGAGTCTTTTCTTCTTATAAAGGCATAATTTCCACAGGCAGTTTCAAAAGGCTGATAGTAGTATTTTACAGTGGGTACAGATCTAGAGTAACAATAGTTCAGACTCTCCCAGCTATGGGACTACAGTCACCAAAATTTTAAAAGTCCAGACTCATGCCCAAGCTGTACATACATTAAATAATAATTCTATATTAATAATATATGTATGTGGTTTGTAAAGCTCAGGGAATCATTTCTGGTAATTTCAGGATATTGAGGTGAAATACTTGAGATGGCTTAATGCCACTCCAGGCAGTGTTAGAGAGATTTAATGAGTTACTTTTGCTTGTTTGTTTGTTTGTTTTAATTAGAGGTGTTTCTGGAGCTTGGGAGCTGCAAAATGGAGTTATGGCCATATGTGACCCACAGTGGACACATTACTTCAACTGCCGTGGCTCCATGCTATGGAATTTTGGGAACTGTACTTTCTTGTGGCACCAGAGCTCTCTGACAGAGAAGGATAAATGGCTCACAAAACTACAATTCCCAGAATTCCATAGCATTGAGCCATGGCAGTTAAAGTACAGTCAAACTGGGCTATTTCTGCAGTGTGGATGCAACCACTATAAAGAGAGAGTGAGAGTGTGTGTCATCAATATACGTCAGACAACAACCTCCAAAATTCTGGTTAACCCTTTTCATGTGTGTGTTAAGGTATCATGTGGGCATAGGTGGAACAAAAAATCTCTAATACTCCTTCCTCATCTGTATTTATGTAGGTGAACAAACAACCAGAAAGAAGGGGATGCATTCTTATCCTATTTTATAATCTCACCTCCTAATATTGACTGCATATGTCTGTAAGGGCTCCTCCAGATGGGGAAAATGCATTGGGACATTGTGGTACTTGTTGTGTTAGTTCTCAGGGGATTCTTTTCAAAATTCAAATAACATTTTATGTTGTCCCAGACTATTTCGTGGAAATTCCCACCACCAGCTGTAACATATTATTCCCACTCTCAAGTGGGTTTAATTTTAATTCCAAGATATATTGGAACAATATGTTCCCTTTTCTTCCCCTCCATTCTTACAAAAATATTTTTAGGATTACAATACATCAGTGAAATATCATTTTTGCACTAAAATTCTAAGGTTCTTTTAAAAAAAAAAAGAAGTAAAAGTCAGAAAAAAGAAAAGTTGTCTTTCAAATCATAAAACAAGCTCAACAAACCATGACTGTGTGTGTATAAAACTTTGGAACAGCCCTGTTGCATTTCCAGGAAATCTCTATAGACCCTTCCCCAAAATTGAATAAGTGGACACGAAGGTGACGGCAATCAGCAAAATTAAAGAAACTATATTGTGGGACCTCATGTTTCTTTAATCTAATCTGGAAGAGCCCCATCTACAGCACTTTGTTCTGTACTCGGTATATTATATGTAATGATCAGATTCAATGGTTAGGAGCCATGTCCTTTAATCTTTTGTTGGAGGAGTTGTTCTCTGATAAACAGCATCCAACTGAGATCATCTCAGAACATCCAAATCTATTTTGATTTCCAACCACCTAGAATGTCTCTGGAATGCACAGAATTTCCTCCTCCTCCATATCCAAGACAGCCAGGAATGTCTACCTTCTTCTGATACACAAAAATGGTAAGACCCTATGTATAAAATGTGCTTCATTTTGGAAATGAAGAGTTGCCAGAGTTGAAGATTGCAGGTCCCGTGTTCTTTGACCTGGAAACATTTTCCCTTGCTCTTAGTGTGTATGGAGTCTCCATATTAACCAGTGATGTTTGTGCTAAGAACCTGGGAACATAGGTTGCAATAGGCCAGGGGTCCCCAAACTACGGCCCATGGTCTGAACCCGGCCCGTCGAGGCCTTTGAACCAGCTCGCAGCCATTCCTGCCGCCGCCACGGCACACGCACAACGCAGGACACCATTTTATGTTCCAAAATGGCGCCCGGCATCACGCGCGCATGCGCACAACTCTGGGCGCCATTTTTGAACACAACGGTGCCGGAGTAGTGCAGAGTAGTGTGCCTCTGACCCTCCGATGATCTGGGGGCCAGCGAACCGGCCCCCGGCTCAAAAAGTGTGGGGACCCCTGCACTAGGCAATTATTCATTATCTGCACTGACAGTCAATGACAGTCTTTCCTATGCCTGAGCCTGGGAGCAAAGCATATGCTCTTCAGACTTCCCTAAAGTTTGTTTGAGGTTCACTTGGCTGCCTAGGTCTGATATTAAAAGCATAACCAGCCATAGTTCCAAGCGGCAATTGTAACATGAGAGCTTGGAAATGATACATTTTTTGAAGAATTACTTTCAAAATCTCCTAGTCAGCATGGCAATTAGGAAAAGATATTTCTTCATTTTAGGGCTTTGAATTGTCCTCGGTTTAGTTGGTATCACTTTGGAACCCATACTGATTCTGCTAGTCTTTGTGGATTAGTGGGATCAGAGTAAGAACTGTCTGTCTATTTTATTTTATTTTTTGTTTATTTATTGGATTTATACTTCACCTTTCTCCTGAGATGATGTCCAAGGTGGTTTACAGGAATTTAAAACGGGATTAAGTTAAAATCTTATTTTACAAAAGCTAAAAAAGAATTAGATAACAATATTTTTTAAAAAACACATTTAAATTGTAATTGCTAATAAAAGATTTTAAAAATAAAATACAGCACATCACTCACTGAATGGTAAGTTTGAACACTTGGACTACAGAGAGATGGGGCAAGGGTATTATAGTCAGTTGCAGTTGGTAGGAGAGGACAGGGAGCCTTTCTTCTGTGAACTTCCTTAAATTAGCTTGCCTTAGGATCACAGAACATGGATGGAAATATTGAAGAAGTCACAGCTCTGTCTACTTAACTCTGGGCCTTTGCAGACTGCCAGAAATAGTGGCCACTAACTAAGGGCCTTTGCAGACTGCCAGAAATAGTGCACATTAAATTGAGGCACTGCCCTGGCTCAGTGTTAGGGAGTCATGGGAACTGTATTTTTTTCTGGGACATTGAGCCTTCTCTGTCAGAGAGCTCTGGTGCCACAATAAATTACAGTTCCCATGATTCCCTAGCACTGAGCCAGGGCATTGCCTCAATTTAATGTGCACTATTTCTGGCAGTCTGCAAAGGCCCTAAATTGAGGCCACTAACTGCCCTAACTCAGTGCTAGGGAATTATGGGAACTGTAGTTTATTGTGGCATCAGAGCTCTCTGACAGAGAAGGCTCAATGTCTCAGAAAAAAATACAATTCCCATGATTCCCTAGCACTGAACCAGGACAGTTAAAGTGGACTCAATTTGCACTATTTCTGGCAGTCTGCAAAAGCCCTCTGTCTACTTAATATAGGCACTTATGCAAACAGTATTACACATGCACCCAAAAAGCTACCTAATCTCTCAAATACGTGGCAAAAATGCGGCACAACTATATTTTAAAATTCCATTTTCCTACATAAGAAAAAGATATTATATGAAGAGGATTTTGGATGGATGAGGTATCCAGTTATTCTGTGAATAAGATCATACTGGATCAGTTTGAGTCTGTTAGTACCGAGGATGTGGACAAGCTTCTTGGGAGTATGAGGAAGACAATTTGCCCTCTTGACTCCTGCCCTTCATGGCTGGTCATCCAAGGAGGAGATGCCCTTAGGACTCACCTAAGGTATATAGTAAATGCATCTCTTAGGGAGGTCTATTTTCCATCTTGCCTAAAAGAAATCGTCCCTAGATCTCTTGGACATGAATAATTATAGATCGGTCTCTCATCTCCCATTTTTAAGCAAGGTAATTGAGAGGGCTGTTGCTCTTCAACTCCAAACAGTCCTGGATGAAACAGATTATCTAGACCCATTTCAAACTGGCTTCAGGACAGGATACAGAGTCAAGACTGCTATGGTCGTCTTAGTGGATGATCTTTGCTTAAGTATCCACAGGGGAAGTGTTACCCTCTTGGTACTTTTAGATCTCTCAGCGACTTTTGATACCATCAACCATGGTATCCTTCAGGAACGCCTGCGAGAATTGGGGTTCGGGGACACTGCATTACAATGGTTCCAGTCCTATCTCTCAGGTAGATTCCAGATGGTGATGCTTGGGGACAGTTGCTCCTCCAAAAGGGAGTTTAAGTTCGGCATCCCTCAGGGCGCCATCCTGTCCCCAATGCTATTTAACATCTACATAAAAGCGTTGGGAGATATCATCCAGAAGCATGGGGCGGGGCGCTATCAGTATGCTGATGACACCCAGATATATCTCTCCATGCCCTGGGCAACAGCGTCAACTAAGGAAGGCATCTCTCCTCTGAATGAATGTCTTGAGGCAGTAATGGGCTGGATGAGGAAAAACAGATTGAAGCTGAATGCAGATGAGATAATCTCCTAAATCAAGGGAACTATCTTTACTAATTAATATTGCCACACCAGAGACTGAGCCTCATGTTCCCCTGTTAGAGACTGCACAAAGTGACCTCAAAATGCTGACTACACCATCCTTTCTTTAGCATTTTTATGGCTCTTGCTAGTCATATGTAGTAGTTGTCCTCGAATGCTGTTAATACCTTGTAATGGCAATTTCATACATATACAGAAGTGTTTGATTCCCAAGAGAGAGACAAGGGAAAGAGGAGGTGTTGTGCTCCATGTTAATTTACCCTCCTCTCTTGATTCAAGGTCATTGTTTGTATTGACAAACTCACAAAGCTATCAAAGACTAATGAAGGAATACAGTATTATGCCAGGATGGACATTAAACCAATTAAGGTATGGTTTCCTTAAAAAAAAAACCCCACATGCTATGGAAACATGTTTCTCTTCCAGGTTTCCTTAAAAAACATGCTATGGAAAAGATAAATATTTGACTGAGATTACCCTACCCTCCCTCAGCAAGACTTTTATATCTTTCAATTTTCAGACAGGGGCTGCATCTGCACTGCAGAAATAATCCAGTTTGACACCACTTTAACTGTCATGGTTTAATGCTATGGAATTTTGGGAATTGTAATTTTCTGAGACATTTATCCTACTCTGTCAGGTAGTTCTGGTGCTAAAACAAACTAGAATTCCCAGAATTCTATAGCATTGAACCAGGACAGTCGTGGTATCAAACTGGATTATTTCTGCAGTGAGGATGCAGCCTATGAAGACTAACTTTACAGAAGGTAGATATAAGAATATTCTCAGATAACAACAGTTCTGTATTTGTGAAAGACAAATCTCTGTGGACACTGTAAATTACATGGTATGTTGTAAGTTATATGAAATCATACTTTCTAAGATGTTTAGAGTTTTATAACAAAATACTTTCTATCTAGTTCAATTAAGCTGGACCTGGTTAATGTATCTAGGAAGATTATTGCACATACAAAAAGGCCCAGCTTACCTCTTCCGAATTGGAGCCCAATTAGGGCTGAAGCTGGATCTTATTGCATGGCTTTTCCAGCTTAATTAGGATTTTGAGTACATCCCCACTCCAATGAGGATCCAAAAACACACTTCGGCGGCCATTTTTTAAAGTCAAAAATTTTCAACTTTAAAAAATGGTCTCCAGAGCACATTTTTGGAACCTCATTGGAGTGGGGATACACTCTGAAGCTGAATTAAGCTGGAAAAGCCATGCAGTAAGACCCAGCTTCAGTCCAAATTGGACTCCAGTTCAGAAGAGGTAAACTGGGCCTTTTTGTAAGTGTGATAATCTCCTAGATTTGCAGTGAAAGCAGCCCAATTCAGAATAGCCCATATGAATAGCTGAAATTAATCGTCTCTTGGAATGCATCCACAGTGCAGAAATAATCCAGTCTCACATCACTTACTGCTGTGGTTCCATGATGTGGAATCCTGGAGAGAACATAAAATGGTTCACACAACTACCAATCTCAGAATGCCATAGCATTAAGCCAAGGCAGTTATAGCGATATCATACTGGATTATTGCTGCAGTGTAGACATAGCCTTAGATGGATTCAGTAAAAATATTAGTAAGTATTGCATTGGGATAGATAGATAGAGAGAGAGAGAGAGAGAGAGATTTCAATACATCTTAAGAACATTTAAACCTTTTATTGTTTTATTGGTTTTGATTTATTTTTTTGGCCATAATCTCCACTTCATTGTCTAATAAGAAAATATACTGTTTGATGTCTTACATCATGGAGTCATAGAGCTAGAAGATGCCTCATGGGGCATTGAGCCAACCCCTTGCTCAGTGCAGGATTTCCAGCTAAAACATCACCAGCAGGTAGCTATCCAGCCTCTTTTTGAAGATGTCCAGAAAAGGAGACCCAGCCACCTCTCCAGCCAATTGGTTCCATTGCTGAACTGCTCTTACTGTCAAGAAGTTCCTCATAATGTTCAATTGAAATCCACTCTCCTGTAAGTTAAAATCACTAGATCTGGTCCTACCCTCTAGGGCGGCAGAGAAAAGACTTGTCCCCTTTTCTCATGATCATATCTTTTATGTAACATTATGGTTAGCATTTCTCTGTTCTTCTATCTGCAATCATGGCAGCCAACAATGTAGAATGGGAGGGGGAACACAATCTAATGGCATCAGGACAACAGGTTACACATTACTCTCACATCTAGCCTCAAATCCAGGCTGCCATTATCAGCCACAGCCTTGAATTTCTCACAAAACCTGAAAAACCCAAGCAGCTATATCATAAAAACTCGTGCTTCTTTAAACCAAACTGGCAAAGCCCATTGCAACACATTGCCACTGACTTTTTTTATGGTCCTTTTTTTTCCTGGACACTAGTGATTTTTGGACAAAATCACAAATCAGGTTTTGGGGCCAAAACTATGGATTTTGATATGACCCTTGGATATGTTGAGGGTAGAACTTAGGGACATGTAACAAAGGATGTAAAGGACAAAGCAAAAGAAATTGATGCCAGAGAACTTACAAAATTCTGGCAGGTAGAAATGTTTGTGCTCATGCTAAAGGCTGGATGAAGAGGGAACTACAGTAAATGGTGGCTGTGTAATGTGTGGGGGAGGCAATCAGGCACAGGCAGGTCTAAGAACAAACACACACGTCAAAATGGATGTAAAGTCAAAGCAAAGCAAATGAAGACTATATAAGCAGTGATTATAGCCTTTAACTTTAATGTGATAACTTTGTCTGATTTTAATCCAGAAATGCTGACATGCAAACATGTTATTCAAGTCCTTCATTTTTTCTCAGTGCTCCTTTGAGAGGAAATGCCAAAGAGCTACCACCAGCACCATTCTCCCATCCAGGCATTTTAAAAAAAAAGTCAGAAGCAGCACTGCAGCAGAGAGAATAGAGGGTGGTGGTGCTTCTTTTACGTGTTCCCAATACAACTCTCACCTTTCCCCAGTCTGCTAAAATAAGAGGATGGTTACATTGACCCATGGATAAGTCGACTCAGGGTTTGGGGGTCTTTTTTTTTTTACTAAAATTTTTAAACAGGAGTATATACAGTAAATAAATATGTATTTTAAAGATTATCCTCAGTTTTGCATTTTTTAAAAGTTAAAAAATATGTTCCATTTGAATCCAATATTTTGCTCTTTTTTGTGTGTTTTTTTGGATTAATAAAAACTGAAAAGCAGCTATTACTGTCGCACTGTCCTGTGAAAGTTCAAGAGAGAAATGACAGATTAATTTCTTGTGCCTTAAAGGATGAACATTTCTTTACTGTAGCAGAATATCACAGGGAATAAAAAGGATGTGACAGAGATAACTTACCTATCCTTTAATCAGGATGACACTGTCCCTCCCCCACTGTACATGTTATTTTGAAAGTAAAAGGTACTTACCAGCCCCCAAGGAACCCCTTCATGTAGTAATTATTGTTCAAAAAACACTGTTTTAATTTAAATTTCTCTCTCCTAGAATGTTTTTTTTTTTTAAAAAAAATCTACCAGTGAAGTCTTCAAAACTACTACTATTTAATATTCTAAGAGCCTCCCCATTACTTCTTGCTTTACATCACTTAATTTGGGTGTTGAACTGATTTGGTATACTGTTACATCATTGGTTCTTAACTTGCAGATATTCACCTATTTCTCATTTTGGAAGCTTTAAATGGGAATCTATTATTCCTGACATCTAGGTGCAGGGAAAACCTCTCTATGTGTTATCTTCTAACACAGGTAGATTTTGGAGGACAGTATTCACAGAACAGAATTCTTGCAGGTTCATTGTTACTGAAAAGATGCAGGATCTGGCAAAGGAAGCAATGAGGTTTTGGAAAAATCATTTAGACATAAAAGAAGTGGCATGGGACACCTTGGTAACAGGGCATCAGCCACGAAATACAACATGTTACCACAGTCCAGAAATGAAAAGGACAAGTACATTATTATAGTGTTCCATCACTTAACTATTGCAGTGAGACAGGTTAAATCCCCCTTATCCAGAATTCCTAAATCCGAAATATTCCAAAATTCAAAATTATCCACTTGGGTGATTGAGATAGGGACACTTTCTGATAGTTCAGTGTATACAAACTTTGTTCTATGCACAAAGTTATTTAAAAGGACTCTTTCTAATGCCTTCTACTTTTCCTAGCATTGTCCTTTCTAATGTTTCAAGCCTTATTGTGATGTGGACAAAGTATAACACCTATCTTTCCTAGCATTATTGTCTTTTCTAATGATTTATACCTTTTCATGATGGGGCCAAAGTATGACAGCCTCAATTTAGTCAGCCTGGACTCCAGGAGGAATTAGGGCTTGATCTGTTCTAGAACTTATTTGTTTGTCTTCTTGACCACATGATAGATAGCTGGACTCAAGCAGAGAGGCCATGAGCCTGAGCCTGCAGGACCTGAGCAGAACAGTGGAGGACAGGAGGTCTTGGAGAGGTCTCCCTCAAAGGATCGCCATAAGTCAAGGTGGACTCAAGGGCAGTTAACAACAACAAACTATCCTAACTGCCTACTATTCTAATCTTTTGTTATTAGAATTGCCTACTAATTTAATAATGAACTAAAATAAACCAAGATTTCTATAGCCACTTCCATTTATTAAACATCCACCTTGGAAAATATAAAAATATAAATATAAAATATGTTGAATTTTAGTTTGGTATTATTTTGTGAGTGCATGTGTACTTCTATTTATTGTTGTTTCTGAAATTTAATTAATAACTTAATGAGTAACTTAGCCTACCCTACAAAATCCAACGTGTTGATGAATTAAGTTAAAAATAAATTTAATTAAGTTCCCCCTTTATCTTAGACAATTTCTAACTTATTTTAATTAGTTAGTTCTTATCACTGCTTCTGCTAGCTGCCAACACACAACAGTTTCACAGATGATAGCCAGATTTTTAAATTATTATACACAAACTTTTTTTGCAAGCCACTAGCACATAACATTTTCAAAGATGATAGCCAGATTTTTAGATTATTATACATACACTTTTCTTTGTGGCCAATATTATTCCTCTTTTACTTCACTCCTATCTATCTGGCACATTCTTGACACTGGAACATTTTTTTTTTTACTGGGTTGAATGGAGAATACAGAAAACAGTTACTATATATGCACTTATACAACTAGGCTCAGCTGACTCTTCCTCCCCATATAAACCCCCTATGTCCCAACAAGCTGCTCCTGAGGATCAAAGAATCTGTTGGAATGGCATAGGAAATGGCTACGTATGTAACAATGCCTTGTTTGTGATCAAGACTAAGGATTAAATAAAATTCATGAAACATCCTTCAAACAACAGCCACCTGCCAACCAACCATCATCAGATTTTTCACCTTTGTGTGAGAGTGAAAGGACTAGTACATTATCGTCACCATAGTTTGACTTTAAAAAAAAATGGAATAGCATTGGGATACCACTGGGGATGAGTATGGTACAGTTGATTGACTGCACTGATGATCAGACCCTGCTCATCTATGAAACTCAGGGCTGTCCTGGCTAATAGGCAGAATGAAGCTATTAGATGACAGGTGCCAAGGGCCATCTCCTTGACTGTTCCTTGTGAGTCATTTCCCTCTTTTGGAGGACAGAACTGTGTATTTTACACAGCTTAAGCGAGGGCCCTATACTAGGCCAGGTGAAGCAGAGGATACTCTCTCATTGCTAATGTTGAAGTCATATTCAGCTGCCAGTTCATCAGCTTCTATGCACAGTTTTGTCCTTTGCCTCAGGCAACAAAATGCTTTGGGATCCTCCTGCTTGATTCAGTCCCTCCCTCTTGATGTAATCTGCCTCCTAGGATTGGTTTGTGGAAGTGAAAGAATGAGTGCAAAGCACAGATTTTGTTGGAATGGGACAGATCACAACTTTATTGATTACAGCTGTATACATTCAGATCTAGGCATCAGTTGACCTGCTTGCCAGCCAGTGACAAACTAGTCATTGATTGACCCAACTGCCAGACAATGGAAACCATTCACACAACTCATTTCCTGGATAGTGCTGTACTGACAGATGTGGTAATGCACTCAGGTATAAGACACTGTGTGGTTCCACTATAATGTGGGAATAAGGCAAAGACAACTGCTGCTTAGTTAGGCTTGACCGGGTTCCCTACTGCCCCAAGGGCCATTAAGAAGCCATCCTACTAGGTATGTTAGGCACACAGGTCCTGTCTACTCCTAAAATGGATCCAGCTCCACATGACAAAAGCATCCAAAGCTGTGATGAAATGACTAAACAATAATCTATATCCTCGACTGACATCAGTAGTGTGCTGACTGTGAGCTACAAACAAAAGCAACTTTTTCCAAACTGTATGTACAATTTGGTCATGAAGAGGGAATGCAATCCAACCAGTGCATACTGAACACCTAATCCCAAATCAACCAAAAGTATAATCTTAACTGAATTGAATTCCAGTTTCTTCCTTTTCATCTAATCCCTCACTGGTACCAGTTCTGGATTTCCTTTGCTTGCCTCGGATCTGATGAAAATGAGAGATAACCTTAGTATTATTAGCTTACTGATGACAGGTATCTCACTAAGTTTTTTTTGCCAGCTCTCAGGAAATCAGTTGTCAGCTCACTCAGTCTTTCTTTAAGAAGAATCTACTCCTTTACCTAATACCTGTCTTCTGTTATCATTAGCATCGTGATTTCAGCCAGCAGCCAGGAAAAAGTCCTTAGTCCCTTCTAAAACTTTCAGCAACTCCTCTGTGGACCCGAAAGTTAGTATCATTGTGAAAAGGAAATTTAGGCCTTCCTTAGGCAGATCACTCTCTGGGGAGTTATACTACACTCTGGACAATTTCCAAATTAGTTTTCTAAAACAAAGATTTTAATTAGAGGGAGCCTACTGCTCTCAAAAACAGCTCCTATGGAAACTTTTTTACAGTCCTTCCAAGGTATGAATGCAGTCTTTTTCTTTGGATGAAAAAGCAATGCCCCTTTCTGCAGCTGGTGCTGTTTACCTGGTTTATTTCCTCAGACTAAAGATCAGGAATCTCTGCACACCTAGTTGTTACTGTGCTCCAGTTTCCTCAGCCTTGATCAGAATGATTAATATCAAGGATGATAAGAGTTATGGTTCAACAATACTTGAGGCCATATGTTCCTCTTCTCTCCTTTACAGGTCAATATCAAATAAACTGATAAGTAAAGCTACTTAATGTAAAATGCTGAATGCAGAAAGGTGATTCACATCTTATCAGAGCTATCTTAAACTAGGGAGGCTGATCTTTTCTCTTTTTTTGAAAGATGTTTTCTGCTGGATTCAAGAGAGTTTTGCATTTGTGAGAATAATTTTTGCATAATCTATGCAAATTGTATAGCTAAGCTATGACAGTGACTGCCTTGTTGCAAGGACTTCTAAAAATTAAAAACATGGGATGAGCTGTTGATTTTGTTTTGATAAGTAACTCTTTCTGTGCTTCCCATATGTGTGTGATTTGTATATGTAATAGGGCTTTCTCTGGAGCAGCACCCCAACTGTGGAACCCCCTGCCAAAGGAAGGGCCTTTACAGACTTCCAGAAATAGTGCAGCTTGAGTCCACTTTAACTGTCCTGGTTCAGTCCTAGGGAATCATGGGAACTGTAGTTTATTGTGGCACCAGGGCTCTCTGACAGAGAAGGCTCAATGTCTCAGAAAAAACTACCATTCCCATGATTCCCTAGCATTGAGCCAGGGCAGTTAAAGTGAACTCAAGCTGCACTATTTCTGGCAGTCTGTAAAGGCCCGAAGTTGGGCTAACTCTTATCTCTTTTGAGCTTCTGGCAGGCAGCTAAAGCAGTGCTTTTCTGCATGGCTTTTTAATATTTGAAATTGTTCTAACAGTTTTAAAATTCTATCTTAAAATTGTTTTTAGATTGCTTTAAAAGTTTTAAATAATATTTTAATGTGCTTTAAATGTTTTATATTTGTACTGCTTCCATTGCTTTTATTTGTTCATCACCTGAGTAGTGGCATCATTAGGGCAGCGCAGGGAGTGCAACCACCACAGAAGAGGGTTGACACCTGGTTGGGCCCTTCTTCTTCTGTTTGATGAGGGTCAAGTGTGCTCCTCTTGACTTCAAGTGTGCCAGTCTTCTCATGAGGAGGCATGTGTCAGCACAGCAAAAGAGAGAGCCAAACATGCCCTTTTCACTGCCCCTCAGCCTCCCCCCCCCCACATGGCTGACAGCGAGCCTTTGGCCAGTGGGAGGCAATATAGAAGTCTTAAATACATAATTAAATGATGTCCACAAAGGAAAAAATACACTGGATGTGTGCAGATTTCTATGTGATTTCTATGCAGAATCACAGAATCATAGAGTTGGAAGAGACCACAAGGGCCATCCAGTCCAACTCCCTGCCATGCAGGAACTCCCAATCAAAGCATCAAAGAAAATGTGTTGTTGTTGTTTTACAAAGGAAATGTGTTCTTCATGCAGAAACATTCTCCAAAAATGATTGCATATGGGAAAATACTGTGCAAAAATATTAATTTTCTCTCGTAGTGCAGAGTAAATTATAGTAATTATTTGTCCTTGCATGCAAGGATGCAAAATTGAGGATTATTATCCCTAATCTGTGTTATGCAGTGTATGCAGTTATAGAGTTATAACAATAGTGAAGAAATGTACATCTTTCAAATGATTCACCTCAGTTAGGAATCAGTTTGTGTAAATTAGCATTTTCCAATTACAGTGGGAAACTGGAAAACAGACAGCAGTGACCTTCCTCCTGTGTACAACAGAAAAGTTCTGTGATAATCTTCTAGTTTGAAACTCAAAAGCCACATATCCCATACATTAACTGACATTAGGCAGCTTACTTTTAATCAAGTGAGGAAGGCATAGTGAAAGCATATGAATTAATGAATCAATCCATCATAATGATAAATTGATCAAATTTTCAGTCCTAAGGGGAACAGAGCCTCCTAGTTTGTTTTGGCATCAGTTTAAAAAATCACCCACACCTTACCATGTTTTAGTTTTTACTACAATTTTACATTTTAGTTTTTACTAAAATGTATATGATTCATCTTGAATTTCCCACCATGTATTCTAAGGAAGATTAGTGTACAATCATGCCAATGCCCATAGAAAGTTCTAGCTTTGCTGTTACTTTAAAGATTGGATGTTTACACATACATGGCCTAGGCCCAACCTATCTAACGGATCGCCCCTTTCCATATAATCCACCCAGTGCACTCAGATCATCTGGGAGGAACCTACTGCAATTGAGAAAACCTAGACTAGTGGGAACCTCCCAGAGATCCTTCTCCATTGTTGCTCCCAGACTTTGGAATGCCTTGCTGGAAGGGATCCATCAAATTACCAGCTTGGACAATTTTTAAAAAGCCATTAAGATGGATCTCTTCCAGCAGGCCTTCCCAGAATAGAATAGACTCTACTTAAGTTGTGTCTCTCCCCCTTTTATATTCTTAGATTTTCTTTTCACTGGTGCTTGAACATCAGTTAATTTTTAACTATTTTAGCAAGACATCTAATTTAATTCTTTTTAAGGGGGGGACTTGTCTTTATTATGTTTTATTGTCTAATGTGGGGTTCTTTTATTTATGTTGAGATGTAAGCCACTCAGGCAAAAGGAGGGGTATAAAAATAAAGTTTATTATTATTATTATAGTAGTATCTGAATGTCATGAAAGAGCAGCAAATAGTTTGTTATTATTGTGTTTTACCACCAGAGATGGAAAGAGTCACTTTTGGGATTTTCTATTATGCATCTACTTTGTTGATGTTTGAATGTTTGTTGTTGATTGAAGAATGACTTTTTCTTAGCTATAATCAGGTTATTAAAAATTTCTGGGCAGGAGGTAGGTGGGCACTGTAGTAATCTGCAGAGAAAACAAGAAAGTATTGTGACACTTTAAAAACTCATAAGCTTTATTTGGCCTAAGCTTTTTGTGGCCCACAGCCGACTTCACCATCTGCTTCATCAGATGAAATGGGACGCAGCCCATGAAAGCTGATGCCAAATAAACTTTCAATTGCTTTCTCAGATACCACAAGATTCCTTAAGCTTAAAAAATGTGGGGTTCTGGGGGTGGGGGTAGTGGTGTAGTGTTTTGAGCACTGGACTATAACTCTGGAGATTGGGGTACAAATCCCCCCCCCCCAGCCATGGAAACTCACTGAGAAACCTTAGGCAAGTCACACTATCTCTGTCATAGAGGGAGGCACTGGCAAAAAAAAAGATACTCCTCTGAACAAACCTTACCCCTGTGATAAGCTTGCCTTAGGATTGCCATAAGTCAGAAACAACTTGAAGGTACACAACAACAAGGGAGGGGATGGCCACATAAAATTTCCTTTGCCACCCCACCTTTATTTCCCCTCCAGCCAAATGGAAGGGAAGGGGGGAACATCAAGGCAGTGACAGAAAATATGTAAGAGGAAAGACTGTTACTTAAAGGACAAATTGTAACAAATTGTAACGTTGCAACAACAGAAAAGTTTAAAAGTGAAAGTGAACAGTCCCTTTAAAGTTCAATGATCCTGGGCTGCTTCCTGCTGTCCATTTAAATTTTTAAAATCCCAGGTTGCTTGCTGCAGCCCATTTAAATTTTAAAGATCCCACATTGCTTCCCTGATAGCGTGAATGTAATGTGATTATCTTTTGCACCCTACCAATCACGTTTCAATCACTCTATTGAGAAGCCATTTACGGGATTCCCTGGATTTTGACTTTTCCTTCCCCCTTTCCTCTCATGTGATACTCTCCTATGACTCTGGAGACCAGGGTTTGAATCCCAGCTTGGCCATGAAATCCACTGGGTGACCTTTGGGAAGTCACATGCTCTCAGCCTCAGGGAAAGGCAATGGCAAGCCTCCTCTGAACAAATCTGACCAAGGAAACCTCATGATAGGTTCACCTTTTGTTGTTGTTAATCACCTTCAAGTTGATCCTGACTCATAGTGAATCTATGGATGAGACATCTCCAAGACCCCTTGTCTTCCACTGCTCTGCTTAGGTCTTACAGATTCAGACCCCTGACCCCCCTGATTGAGTCTATTAATCTAGTGTGATGTCCTCTCTTTTTACGCATGAAGTCCTCTACCTTTCCTATCATTGTTGTCTTTTTGTGCCTTCTCATGTTATGACCAAAGTATGACAGCTTCAGCCCACTCATCTTGGCTTCCAGGGAGATTTCAGGCTTGATCTGTTCAAGGATCCATTTGTAGGTCTTGTTGGCTGTCCATGGTATCCTCAACACTCTTCTTCAGCACCACTTCTCAAATGAATTGATTTTCTTCCTAGGGTTGCCATAAGTCAGAAATGACTTGAAGGCCCACAACAACAATAGATCCAGGGAGGGTGAGAGAAGAGGAACTGTGGTGCCCCACTTTGCAATGCTGCAAGAGGCTGCCTAGAAAGCCAGAGCCCCTTCCTCTTCCCAGCCAGCCAGCCATCCTTCCTTACACAGATGTCCTCCATTCTGGGCATGACTCAGAAGCGTGAATTTATATTGATATTGATATTTTTAGTTTTTATGCAGTCATGTTTCTTGAATGTCCATGTTTCTTAAATGTCCTCCATTTTGTGGTGCCTGGTTCTCTTGTGCAGTGAGGACTTTTTCCTCTCCTTCTCCAAGGCACATCCTCCATTTCAATTTTTTGTCCAGAGGAATTCCAAAATGTCCTCCATTTTGAGCACAACTCAAAAGCATGAATTGATGACATTTATATGAGTATTGTTAGCTTTTCTTTGGTTATGTCCTCCTTGTTTCTTAGGGTTCCTTCATTTTGTGATGCCCAGTCCTACTTTGCAGTGAGGACATCTGATCACCCTGTCCTTCCCCAGGACACCTCCTACATTTCAGCCTTCTGTCCAGGTGGAATTCCAAAATGTCTTCCATTATCAGCATGCTAGAAGCGTGAATTTACATTCTTATGGGTGTTTTGAGCTTTTATACATGGTCCTGTCCTCCTGTTTCTTGAAGGTCCTCCATTTTGAAGGTTGAGACATCTGGTCACCCTCTTCCAGGACACATCCTACATTTCACTCTACTGCCCAAGGATGACATCCAAAGCGTTCTCCATTATGACCACAACCAAGGAGCGTGAATTTCCTATGAGTGTTTTGAGCTTTTAGACATGGTCCTGTCTTCCTGTTTCTTGAAGGTCCCCTGTTTTGAAGGTTGGAACATCTGGCTACCTACCCATTCCTTTTCCAGGATGGGCCCTCCATTTCAACCTTCTGCCCAGGTGGAATTCCACAATTTCCTCCATTTTGAGCGCCACAAAGAAGCACAGATTTACATTCCTATGAGTGTTTTTAGCTTTTATATATGGTCCTGTCCACCCTGTTTCTTGAAGCACCTCCACTTTGCAGTGCCTTCTCCTTGATGGTGAGAACCATCTGGACACCCTCTCTTTTCCCATTTCAACCTTCTGGGCGGGTGGAATTCCAAAATATCTTCCATTTTGAGCATGATTCAGAAGCATGAATTTTTATGCCTATGAGTCTTTTGAGCTTTTATACGTGGTCCTGCCCTCCCTGTTTCTTGGAGATGCCCCATTTTGTGGTGTCTTCTCATTGGTGGTTAGAACATCTGGTCACCCTGTCCTTTCCAAGACAAGTCCTCCATTTCAACCTTCTCTCCAGGAAGACTTTCAAAATGTCCTCCATTTTGAGCACAACCCAGAAGCACGAATTTCCATTCCTATGAGTCTTCTCAGCTTTTATACGTGGCCCTGTCCTCTTTGCTTCTTGAAGGGCCTTTACAAACTGCCAGAAATAAAAGCAAAGCAAAGCAAAGCAGCTTCATTTATATACCGCTTCATATCATGCTATGGGATGTCTAAACAGTTTACAATAATTCAGCTTGAGTTCACTCTAACTGTCCTGGCTCAGTGCTAGGGAATCATGGGAACTGTATTTTTTCTTCTGAGGCATTGAGCCTTCTCTGTCAGAGAGCTCTGGTGCCACAATAAACTACAGTTCCCATGATTCCTTAGCACAGAGCCAGGGCAGTTAAAGTGGCCTCAAGCTGCATTATTTCTGGCAGTCTGTAAAAGGCCCGAAGTTTCCCCATTTGGGACATGTGGTCACCCTCTCCTTTCCCAGGAGGCGTCCTCCATTTCACCCTTCCTTCCAAAACGTCCTCCATTTTGAGCAAGACCAAAGAGCACACATTTCCATCCCTATGAGTCTTTTGAGCTTTTATACGTGGTCCTGTCCTCCTCCTCCTCCCTGTTTCTCGAGGGTCCCTCCTTTTGCGTGGCCTGGCCCTCCTTGGCGGTGAGGAGGACCCTCTGGGCCTGCCTTCTGCTGCCCACCCACAAGAAGCAGCCTTCCCCAGCAGACGAAGGGCGAGGAAGGAGCCAGGCGGAGGGGGAACACAGACAGCCAGCCAGCCTGGCCGTGACGTCACGAAACTTTGCCTCAGTGCCTGAGAACGAAGAAGCGCAAGGCGAGGAGGCTGCGGCTGAGGCGCTTCTCTCTCTCTCTCTCTCTCACACGCACACACAAGCGCCCAAGGGCCGGCTAAAGAAGGCGGCAGCGGAGCGCCCTGTCCCCTCGGGAGGTAATTCCATAACTTCTGGGGCTGTACTTCTTAGTGTCTGCACCGCATTCTTTCCCTCTCGGTTCCTCTTTGTGCGACTTCGGGGCGGGAACTGCGCGGAGTTGGAAGGGAAGGAAAAGGAGGGAAGCCGGGCTCGGGGAGGGGGCTGGGAGAGGAAGAAGCTGCTGTGGTTGTTGTTGTTGTTGTTGTTGACTTCTTGTTGGCAGCGCCTTTGGAGTTCCCTTTGCAGACGCCAAAGTGACAGGAGGAGGAGGAGGAGGAGGCCAGAGAGAAAGAAAGAAAGAAAGAAAGAAAGAAAGGGGGAGAGAAAGGAGGCGCGAGTGAACTCCTCCAGTTGGGTTTGTTTCTTCTACTTTGTTCTCTCTGGGAAAAAGGGAGGCGAAGGGACGGAAGAAAGGAAGAAAGGAAGGAAGGGTCTCTTTCCCTCTCTCTTCCTCTCTCTCTCTCTCTCTGTGTGACCAGATGCCCTCATTTCCAGGCAAAATGTGGGACCTGACCCAAGACACAAGCTCAGAAACACTGCCAAAGAAATGTAAACCCGTGCTGCTTAGTCCTGCCCAAGATGGAGGACCTTCCGGGGGGGGGGGGGAGAAAAAAAGAAAGAGGGAGGACAAACCCACCTTCCCGGTAGCCCCTGATGGCTTTTAAGGTCCCACGATGAGTTTGGAGCCTGGGACTTGTATACTTTCCGTCGTCCAAGGGAGCTTTGTGGAAGAGAACATTTCACTTTGATCCCTTTTGATTTTGCCACCTTGGAGTCTGGCCTTTCACCTTTTTTTTGGGGGGGGGGGGGGAGGAACTAGAGGACGGTGCCTCCAGAGAAAGGGAGGACCTGACCCGATCGAAGCTCAAAATACGCCTAGAAATAAGGAATGCATGCTTCTGAGTCGTGCTCCAAATGGAGGACGTTTTGGACTCCCTCCTGGGCAGAAGGCTGAAATGGAGGACAGGTCCTGGGGGAAATGGGAGGACGTGTCTGGGAAGGAAGGAAGGAAGGGGGGATGAGAGGCTGTGGGAAAGGCGAGAGCAAGCGAGTGGGGATGGATGTCTTGGGTTTGGGAAGCCTGTTGAACAGGGATGCTGAAGGGAAAGGAGGGGAAGAGAGGAGGAAGGAGGACCTGATCGGGTCTATTGGGGTCCCCCTTTTTGGGTGGCCTCGCAACTTTGGGGGAGTGGGAAGGGTCCCCGGGATGGGAGGCCCCTGGCCGCAATTCCGTCTCCGTCTCCCTGGTCTTCCCTTCCGACTCTTGAGTGTCTGTGCAACTTCTGAACTGTTTCGTCGTCGTTGTGTGTCTTCAAGGCGTTTCCGACCTCAAGACGACGCTAAGGTGGTGAACCTGCCCTGGGGTTTTCTTGTTACGAGTTGTTCAGAGCTTTCTTCTGAGGCTGAGAGAGTGTGACTCGCCCAAGGTTACTCAGTGGCTTTCCGTGGCCGAGCTGGGAATCGAACCCAGGTCTCCAGAAATGCAGTCCGACGCTCAAACCACTATGCTGCGCCATCTCTATCTGTTTATTATATAGCTCTAATATTTCTGCCAACTCTAGCAATGCTACACGCTTGATCTGAGACGAAAGGACGAGATAACTATATACCTGAGAGCTAGCGTAGTGTTATAGAGGTTTGAGCGTTGGACTGTGGGTTCGAATCCTGGCTCGGTCACGAGACCCACTGAGTGACACAGAGCAAGTCACACTCTCTCAGCCTCAGAGGATGGCAGTCGCAACCCCCCCCCCCTACCCTTCTGTTGTTGTCGCCTGCCTTCAAGTAGTTTCTGATTTATAGCGACCCTGAGGCGAAGCAGAGAGGGATGGTGAAGGAGCGTCCTTTTTGGCCCTGGCTCGACCCTCTTGGGCTACCCAAAGTTCCTCTTGGGGCGGCAAGAAAGAACGATGGACTGGCTCTTTGGGCTCTTTGAGTTTAGGGATCCCCCCTTCTTTCTTTCCTTCCTTCCCGCCCATCTCTTCTGCGGCGTGGCAAGTTTCTAAACCGAAGGAGCCTCTCGGCTTGGCGGCATTATTAGGAGGCCTCCTCGAAATCCTGGGAGGATCCTCTCTCTCTGATAGGCACCGACGGTGTGGTGGTTGTGGTACGCCTTCAAGTCCTAGGGGGTTTGCCATTGCCATCCTCTGAGGCTGAGAGAGTGCGCCTTGCCCAAGGTCACCCAATGGGTTTAGAAGGCCGAGCTGGGATTCCAACCCTGGTCTCCAGAGTCACAGTCCAATGCTCAAACCACTACCCCATGCTGGCTGTCTGATCTTGGACAAATGGTGGATGGAGAGTTATTCCCCCCTCCACGTTCCTGTGTTAAAATGTTTTGAAGAGCTCCCTACAGTCTCTCTGCCTGTGTTTTTATTTTGGAGCCCTGTGTTCCTCTCCCGATTGCAAAACCCTCCCCAGAAGCTTCTGCTGCCCATTTACTTGGAGAGAGGTGTTTGGAGAGAAAGATGGTAGCACTGTAATTATCTAAAGGTAGTTATCAGCTGCTTCTTAAATCAATCATTGTGTTGTAGGCTGCAGTCCAAGGCACCCTGTAAGTATCAGCCAGGTGGATTCTGGTGCCCAAAAGGACTTAAGGGCCTTTGCAGACTGCCAGAAACAATGCAAATTGAGTCCACTTTAACTGCCCCGGCTCAGTGCTGGGGAATCATGGGAAGTGTATTTTTTTTCTCAGACATTGAGCCTTCTCTGTCAGAGAGCTCTGGTGCCACAATAAACTACAGTTCCCATGATTCCTTAGCACTGAGTCAGGGCAGTTAAAGTGGCCTCAGTTTGCACTATTTCTGGCAGTCTCCAAAGGCCCTAAGTTAAGACAGAGGTATTGGTCTGTAGATACGTGGTACTCCCTGGTAGAGAAAAAAATAATAATAGTTTTTTTCAAGTTTAATTCTGTTTTAAGGGGTGTGGGAGGGATGTGGGCGGAGGGATTGGGATATTGGATTTTTTTTAACTACTGTATTTTAATTGTTGTAAGCCGCCCCGGTTGCTATGCAGAGGGGCGGGTTAAAAATAAAATTTATTATTATTATTGTTGTTGTTAGAGTAACATGGTTGTTGATGAGAAATCACGTATGGTAGGAAAATATGTCAAAATGCAGTAAACAGCCATTATACACCACACAGCTCGGTCCAAATTGTCTTTTCACATAATTTACAGTACAGTCTTATACATGTGAGCCAGTGGGGCATAGTGTTTTGAACATTGGACTATGAATCTGGAGACCAGAGTTCAAATTCTGGTTCAGCCATGAAACCTACTGGGTGACTTTGGGCAAGGCACACTGTCTCAGCCTCAGAGAATGGCAATGGCAACCCCCCTCTGAAGAAACCTGCCAAGAAAACCCTATGACAGGGTTGCCTTAGGGTCACCATAAGTTGGAAACTACTTGAAGGCACACAACAACAACAACAACAACTTATACATGTCCACTCATATGTGACTAAGCCCACTGAATTCAGGGAGATTGCTCCCCAGGTGAATTTGTACAAGACTGAAGCCTGTATCTGCAGTCCCATGCCATGGTGGGGAATTAGCTATGTTCAACTCTGTGTGACTCATTTCTGAGAAGAAAACTATCCACAATTGTGTGTTATCTTCTAAAAGTTAAGTAACTGCTGTTGATTGTCATGGGTTCATGCCCATTTCATCAGATACATGTTGGTCTTTTAAGGTGCCACAAGTCTCTTGTTTTTTTCTGCATCAGATTGAACATGGTGGTTCCCATTTTGCTCTTCCTGTTAGTTCTCACTAATGCTACCTCACTGCTCTTATTTCATGTGAGGATGAGAATGAGAATGATAAACAACTTTCTCCCTGGGTAGAATGTGTCTTTACTCCTAGACTGCTGAAAAGAGAAAGATGTCTTAGGTATGTTTATTGCTGTTGTGTTTTTGTGGGCCTTCAAGTCACTTCTGATGACAACCCTAAGGGGAACCTGTAATGAGTCTTTTTTGTTTGCTTGTTTTTGTGGCAAGATTTACTCAGAGGAGATTTATCATGGCTTTCCTCTGAGGCTGAGAGAGTATGACTATTCTGAGATCACCTAGTGGGTTTCCATGACTGAAACCAATTATTCAAAATTTGGTCTCCCAGAGTCCCGGTCCAGCACTCAAATCACTACTCTACACTGGCTTTCAGTTTATATCCCTGTTTAAATATCTGCATTTTTGAGTGAGGCCATAATTAATCTGACACTTCCAGATCAGTCCATATCCTCTAGGTTCAGTTGATATTTACTTTCCAGCAAGTGTCTTTGGGATTACATTTTGAATTTGTCAAACTTCCTTCATTCAGTATTCTCTGAAGTAGAGGTCTTGGAAAAAAACAAATAACACATCAGAAAGCCTATTTGAACTAGAAAATGGAATGGATAAGTTTGCTGCATTAATATGAAAGGGTGTGATGAATGATTTGGGAATTGAAGAAAACCCGATGCTTGTTTTTGTGGCCCTAAAAATATTGTGTTCGCTCAGCTCATGTGTTTCAGTTTCCTAGGACAAAAACTTTGATCACTTCTAGGACTAATGGGTGTAGGATGGTTCTACAAAGTGCAGGTATAGGCAAAAGCACCATGTATGTGACTTGACTGTGTAAGTCATAGTACATGAGGGATGTGTCAGTAACAGTTGTGATTTAAGAAGTGCTGCAGTAAAGAACCTGGACTCTTGATTCCAGGAAAACAAAGAGGGAAGTTACAGGCTTACAGCATTGCAGAGCTATGATTCTGTGATATTTCTTCAATGCAGTCAGTGGGTAATAATGATCAATCTGGGGAAATTTCCCAAAGCAAATATATAAAATGACAATCTACACCTTTATTGGTGAGAGGGGGAACATGAAAGTCTGATAGGACAGAAAAGGCTAATTTTGGTCTTGACATTTTACTGGCATAATTGCAGACAGAACTGCTTCTGTTAACATAATTGGGAGCAGGGAGGTGATTCCAGTCCACCACAAACCCCTGTGTACCCTCAAAACCTCCTCCACTGTATGGGAAAACTTCTCTAAATCATGGAGGCAGGAAGGAGAAAAGAAACTCATGCTGTGAAGTTTTCTTGTGATTAAATGTTGCATGGTGCACCGGACTATATTGTTACATTTGATCTCTGTCTTTATTGTTTTCGCTTTTCTTTTGCTGTTATGTTAGTTTTATTTGTATATTTCTTTGTCTCAAAGACTCAAAGAACATTTTGTAAATCTACAAATGCTGTTTGCAGTCATGGACAAATGGTCCATGTAGTGCACCATAGTGTTCTAAACAGGGGGTGGCATTTTGTTGATGAAAGCCTATAAAGGTAGAGACGTCACTCTCGCTTGTCCCTCAGTATCTCATATCCAGAGGCAATAGTCTTTGATTGTGAATCTTCCCTTTTCAGCTCTCATTCAAGGGAGTATGCTGAGCTGAGCTAATTAAGAAGCTATTAACTAATAGAGTTGCTAGACATACTGAGTGGTGTTGCTTTTATGTGGAGATTGGAACAAACTGTCATATTTAGCATGTATGCCCCCCCCCCCTTTCTCTCTTTGGCTAGTTCTTATACGCCAAAGTATTGGAACAATGGCAATTCTGTTATCTCTGCTACCTCTCTGCTTAACAGAAAGTTTGAGGTTCTGCACAGTCTTTTGAAGAAAGAATATGGATACTTGAGACATTTTTATAATATAACACATTTGTATTTATTTATAATGTATTTAGTTATTATTTACTATTTGAGTAGGTCATAAGCCTGAACCAACAGGAACTGAGCAGACTAGTAGAGAACAGGGGTTCTAGGAGATGTCTCATTCACAGGGTTACCATGGATTGGGGTCAACTGGAAGGCAGTTAACAACAACAAAAGGGAAGGCATGCTCTCAGAATCTTCTTGTCTTTAAAACAATGGCCAGTAACTATGCATGTGAGAGTTTTTTGATGCTCATATTCCAGCTGCTCAAGGTCTTTCCATTCCATCACCCAAGCAATTGTGATCCATTGTGGACAGCAGCCATCTGCAACTGAAGAAACATTCAGCTGTTAATGGCCATTGAAGGAAACATCTTTAGTAGTTAGTTGGCACAGTAGTTAAATGCTGGTACTGCAGCCATAACATTGTCAGTATGATTCCAGGGCTCCGGGTTGACTCAACCTTCCATCCTTTCATAGGTCGGTAAAATGAGTACCCAGCTGGTTGGGGAAAATTGGCTTAGACGTTGTAAACTGTTTAGAGAATGCTTAGTTCACTATGAAATGGTATACAAATGTAAATGCTATTGTGAAGTCTAAGGCTTTCACAGCCAGCATCCATAGTTTTTTTTGTGTTTTTTTTGGGCTATGTGGCCATGTTCTTAGAAGAGTTTATTACTGATGTTTCACCAGCATCTGTGGCTGGCATCTTCAGAGAAAGATGAAGATCTCTGAAGATGCCAGCCACAGATGCTGGAGAATCATCAGGAATAAACTCTTCTAAGAACACAGCCATATAGCCTGAAAAACCCACAAAAAACTATGTAAATGCTATTGCTGTTGCTATTGCTATTGAACAACAATGAGACAGGACATCATCTCATTTCAAGGCCATGCTGTTATTCTCTTTCTTGAAAGTGACAAACAGGAGCAGTAGTTGTCTCTACTTATTTATACATTCTATAACTGTGCTGCCTGTATTCCACATTGCTACACATTGATTCTTCCTGTCCATCCTCCAGCAACTGGTTGGTGATGAGAGCCCATGCAAAGGTGCTCACCCTACGCTCCATCAGTAAAAGGATGAATTGCAGGACATGTTGACAAATGGGCCTATACAGACTGCCAGCAAATAATCCAGTTTGAGGCCACTTTAACTGTCCTGGCTCTGTGCTATGGAATCATGGGAATTGTAGTTTTTTCTGAGACATTGAGCCTTCTCTGTGAGAGAGCTCTGATGCCACAATAAACTACAGTTCCCATGACTCCTTAGCACTGAGCCAGGACAGTTAAAGTGGTCTCAAGATGGATTATTTCTGGCAGTCTGTATAGCCCCAAAGTTCAGTTAACATATGTGGATCAGCCACGGCTATATAATACCATTTACATCAAGGGTAGGCAACCTAAGGCCGGGGGCCGGATGCGGCCCCCCAAGGCCTTTGGACCAGCCCCAGACTGGTCCTGCCACCCGCCACCGCCGTTGCCTGCAATGATGATATTGATTATTGTTGTTATTACCTGTTCTTGTGGTTTTCTTGACAAAATCTCCACAGGGGTTTTGCCATGGCTTTTCTGGGGCTGAGAGAGTGTGCATGCATATTTTTAATTTTTTTAAAAAAAATTAAAAAACTATTTAATTTTTATTTTTGTTTATTTATTTATTTATTTATTTATTTATTTTTGGTGCTTCGGCCCCCCAATTGTCTGAGGGACAGCAACCCAGCCCCTGGCTCAAAAAGGTTGCCTACCCCTGATTTACATCTTACTACTTGTAAGATTGAAAATTTGCTGAGTTCTAATAGGAATGTATAGTACAGTCATGCAAAACTCCTATAAAGTTAATTTACACTAGTTAAATGAAGCATCTGTCATAATTAGTTGTGACTGAATGATTTAATTATGTTACCTCATATATGTATTTAACTCTGGTAACATGATAGGTCTATATTGACAGCTTATGAAAGTTAATGAGTTTTTATCTGTTGCTTCTGCATGGATTCATAAACCAATGAGATAAACATGAGAATTTTTTCACCATATAAGACACACTTTTTCTTCCCCCAAACAGGGTGGGGAAGTTGGTGCGTCTTATAAGGTGAATATATGGCCGAGGCCGTGGCTAAAAGGAGGTCTCCTTTCAGCCGCAGCCTCGGTTGTTCATTGGGCTGGTCCTGGGATCGGAGGATTTCTCCGCTCCCAGGACCAGCCTAAGGAATGGCCGAGGCCGTGGCTAAAAGGAGGCCTCCTTTTAGCCACGGCCTCAGCCAGCAGCCTCGGCCTTTCCTTCGCCCGATCCTGGATGCGGAGGACAGCCCCCTTCGTCTTCCGTTTCCAGGATCGGCCTAAGGAAAACCGGCAGCCTCGGCCTTTTCTTTGGCCGATCCTGGATGCGGAGGACGGCCCTGCTTTGTCCTCCATTTCCAG
The DNA here is from genome assembly GCA_026167975.1 of Phrynosoma blainvillii. Lineage (NCBI taxonomy): Eukaryota > Metazoa > Chordata > Lepidosauria > Squamata > Phrynosomatidae > Phrynosoma > Phrynosoma blainvillii. The sequence goes on along the minus strand of JANUYF010000001.1, from coordinate 246,321,620 downwards.
GATCAGCCTAAGGAAAGCCGGCAGCCTTGGCCTTTCCTTTGGCTGATCCTGGATGCGGAGGACAGCCCCGCTTCGTCTTCCATTTCTAGGATCAGCCTAAGGAAAGCCGGCAGCCTCGGCCTTTCCTTCAGCCGATCCTAGATGCGGAGGATGGCCCCACTTCGTCTTCCGTTTCCAGGATCGGCCTAAGGAAAGCCGGCAGCCTCGGCCTTTCCTTCGGCCGATCCTGGATGCGGAGGACGGCCCCACTTCGTCTTCCATTTCCAGGATTGGCCTAAGGAAAGCCGGCAGCCTCGGCCTTTCCTTCGGCCGATCCTGGATGCGGAGGACAGCCCCGCTTCATCCTCCATTTCCAGGATCAGCCTAAGGAAAGCCGATAGCCTCGGCCTTTCCTTCGGCCGATCCTGGATGTGGAGGATGGCCCCGCTTCGTCCTCCGTTTCCAGGATCGGCCTAAGGAAAGCCGGCAGCCTCGGCCTTTCCTTTGGCCGATCCTGGAAGCGGAGCCATCCCCCGCTTCCAGGGGCAGCCCAAGGAATGGCCGAAGCTGCGGAATGGATTAGGGCATTTCAATGTTAAATTTGCTTCTACTTATGAAATTTTCTACATACGAAATGGGTTGTGGAACGGATTAATTTCGTAAGTAGAGGTACCACTGTATTTGGTTAAGAATCTTTTTTTCCTAGATTTTCCTCCTTTAAGATTGGGTGCGTCTTATATGCCGGAGCGTCTTATATGGCGAAAAATACGGTAGATGTTGACATGTTTAATACCCCTTTAAATAAAAGCTTATGCAATATGATTGGCAGTGTTGGGGATGCAGTGATAGTCTCTACTTTTTATGGATTCTGCACTGAATTCTGCCAAACATTTTTTTTCCATTGTTATCCATAAACTCCTTAGCTAAGGCTAAATTCATAAAATCCAGTCATATTATATATTGCCTGCGCTACAATTAATGATAATGATTTTTCTCACTGTGTGATCATAAGGTAGCTGAAGGGGTGGACTACTTCCCCCAAAGGTATGATGACTTTGCAGTTATCGGTGGACTTACTGGCTGTCCTTGGAGTAATCCTCATTTCACATAAATTCAATTTACACTGAAATAGTCTCTGACAACACAGGGAACAGGGCCTGGAATCCTTTTTTAAAGCTCAGAGAGAGCTACATCTGAAGTCTACAATGGAAAGGACAAAATTATTACAAAGAATGATTGGGAAATAGATTGAAGATAGCAATTTTTAATTGTTATGATTCCTTGACACACGTGTTCATTGCCCTACATCTAGCATACTCTGCCTACGTTTGCTCACCACATTTCAGAAATATTGTGCAGCTGGAGAAAGTAGAAAAAAGAGTAAAAATGTCTAAAACTTGTGGGAGCATTATCTTTACCCCCCCCCCCCGGAAGTTTTCTGAGGTAAGGAGGCTTTAATAGTTCAGGAAGAAGACAGCTGTGGGGCAGCATGACATTCTTTATAACACCAAATGTAAAGGTGATTGTACTTCACTGGTTTGAATAATGAAAACTTAAGAAAATCCTCAGTGGTTCAGACAAAAGATTCATCTGGTCCACTTCCATCTTGCATCCATAGTGACCAAACAGATACCTTGACAAGCAACAGTTTTCAATGTTTCTGGAATTCCTTCCAGGGGTTGAAGATGGACCTTGTACATTGAAAGCCTGTGCCCTACCACTGAGCTTTCCCCCCCATCAGTAGGGATACTTGGAGAACTTAAGCATCTTGCTAATAGAGATCAAGCATCCATATTACTTGAAAAATTAGAAAAGAGGACATTTGCTCATTTCAGAGTGGGAAACTTTAAGGTATTCTCCAGAATGGTCAAACTGCTGTCATGCTAGAGTGCAAAAACTGGTAGATACATTGTTCAAAGTTCCACTGTTATTTAGTAAACATTTATGTCTAATAGTCAAAACTCAGATCAGTCCAAAGTAGGTGAAATCACATGTAATGGACTGCTCAACTCTATGAGTTCTTTAGTCTCCCCTTCATACATTTGAATAATTTTAGTCAGAGTGTGGATTCCCAGCAGCAGATGGAAACACATATCAATGCTTCTAAAGTACTAGTTAAATTTACTAGTTAAATAAATGGAGAAAAATATGAGGATATGTAAGAAGGTGGGAGGTGTGGATTCCTGCCAAGCATTATGCTTGGGTTCTTGCCATTTCACGAATCATCAGTCTCTCTCCAGTCTCATTATCTATATGCAAATACAGGTATTTCAAAATCCAAAATACAGAATACTTCTGGACCCTAGCATTTTGAATAAGGGATACATAACTTGTAATCAAATTGTTATTAGGATCAGAATAGATTTTAAAAAGACTCACTCTTTCAAACAATTGACAACGAATTAGTACAAGATGTGGTTGTCGGTGCTGGTGTCTTTTTGGAGATGCACATGCATTAAGTATTGAATGGTTAGTGGACATTATCCAGTCACTGAAAATAGAGAAACATTGCAGAATTACTGCAGTTTTACACTGCTTTAACTGCCATGGCTCCATCCCATGGAATCTTGGGATTTGTAGTTTGTTGTGGCACCACAACTCTCTGACAGAGAAGGCTAAAGATCTCACAAAACTACAAATCCCAGAACTCCATAGCATTGAGCCATGGCAGTAAAAGTGCTGTCAAACGGCTTTAATTCTGCTGTGTAGATGCAGCTTGTGTGGAGTTGGCATATCTTTTGCCTGGTAGCTTTCATTTTGTATTTCATGTGGAGTTCTGAGCTACCTCTGCTGTATTGCTTGGCTTGTAGTCAAGGTCCGATGTTGGACTTGAAAGATCTCAGCCTTACCTGGCAAGTATCAACCAGGAATATTCAAAAGAATGTCCTCTCATCTTTTCATTCTCTGTTTCATATTGGTCTCTTTATGGTCTACTTAAAGATAAACTCCACTGAATTCAGAGGGATTTTTTAAAAAGATAAGTGCATATAGCAATGCAGACTTAGGGCCTCTGCAGACGGGCCCTTTGCGGTGTCCTCAAGGCAGAGATGGGGAGGGGCTGCCACACGCCAGCCACCCCAACCCCTCTCTGACGACGTCCTGATGCCACACACCGTTACGTGCGGCATGCGGCATCAGAACATCCTCCCAGCACAGCGTCTTGATACGCAGTGCTGGAAGGGGTGCAGAAGAGCTGCATGGCAGCTCTTGGGGTGTCCTGTTTGCTGACTCTGAAAGGAGCGGCATTTTGACACTCTTTTTCCAGGCTGGCAGAAGGGAGGATTGGGGTTGAGGCATGGGGCAGCCTCGGCCCCAATCCTCCGTTTCCCAGGGCGGCCCAGGGCTACCCGTCTGCATCCCTCCTTTGTATCTGTTTGGGGGAAGCATAGATTTCACTTTTCAGAATCAGCTTGAGTGCACAGAACATTTAAAATAATCATTTTAGATTATATGCTGTATAGGATTTTTAGGTACTATAAAGCAATTCATGATGCACAGAAGGGCTATTAGTGCTTTTCTTCTGTGTTTTTCATGAAGATTTTAGTGTAAATATGATCTATCTTAGAAGATTGGAGTAGTAACTTTTGCTTTCATTTTTTGTCTGTATATATATATATATATATATATATATATATACATACTTCTGGTATCTTCTGTGCTATCTCTAAAAACAATATAGATACAAAATGTTCTCTTTTGGCCATCAGACACACTTTTATGTGCCTTCAATAACGAACACAATTATGCTTTGCCCAACTATAAATATTTAAACAACATGAGCAGCATTAAAAGAGAAGAGTACTTCCTATTTGTTCCTCATTTAAATTAGCCTGAAGCTATAAAGATTTCCACATGGTAATGATTATTAAGCAGAACTCTATATTGAAATTATATGGGGGGGAATGGTCTGCTTTTGAGGAAACCTGAGACATTACAGCTTTGTATGTCTTGAACTATACATTTCTGCTATACATTAGAAACATGGAATCCCTTATAATTCCCCTACTTTTAAAGGTGTTTTTGAAATGGTAGTGCCGTTACCTTAACATCAATGGAATAGCAGACTGGAGTATTTCATGGTTTGGGACTGTACAAAACTAATGTGCTTGAATATAAAAAGGTGGCTGTATATGTACACTGCCATGTCATATTGACCAAGCAAGGTGGATAATTATTATAGCACCTGAGTTATTTAAATGTCAAGTGATGAAGAACTTCTCATAACATTGATTTTTAATCTTGACCACACAGTCATTTTGAAGCAATCTAGTATGGAAAACCAATATAATTGACTCCACATTACATTTTGACAGACTTCTCTAGTCCTGTGTGCCATGCCAACCATAGAGAGTATGCCATGCTCATCAGGGTGCTGCTCCCCTTGCAGGTATGACAATCAATCAGCAGTTTTCCCAACATTAATGTTGTAGAGGTACCCAAAAAGCAATGAAATTCAAACTACAGATCATCCACTAACTCAAAATATTTACAAACCATCCCAGAAAATTTAAAATTTGGTGGATTTATGGTTCCTTCTTCCACTTGCATTTCTACACTAAGTCAACACAAAAGGTGTACCCCAGTGTCTGGTATTGTGGACCATTATAATGTAATATCAAACATGTGCCATTATTTCAGAATTGGGAAAAATGGTTGTGATTTATTTTCTAAACTGAGATGTTTATGATTTGTATTATTTCACACAGATTTCATTAGCTTTGTTCAACATGACATTGAACTTTATTTTTGAGAGAAGGTTTGGATAAGAAGCAGACCATAGCCTCCCACTTTAGGGGGTAAAATGATAGTTGAAGGAAGCTATTTGCAGTCCTGCCTGTAGCTTATACCATGTTTACAAGACACAGGGCCTTTACAGACTGCCAGAAGTAGTGCAACTTGAAGCCACTTTAAGTGTCCTGGCTCAGAGCAAAGGAATCATGGGAACTGTAGTTTATTGTGGCACCAGAGCTCTCTGACAGAGAAAACTCAAAATGTCCCAGAAAAAAAATATAGTTTCCATGATTCCCTAGCACTGAGCCAGGACAGTTAAAGTGGCCTCAAGCTGCACTATTTTTGCAGTCTGTAAAGGCCCAAAGATGTGGAAGGGCACTGGAAGGAAATAGAGGTGATCTCCAAATATAAGGATGTGTTGTTGAATCAAAAAAATCAGGATCATCCATGCTATAATACAGGGGTAGGCAACCTAAGGCCCGGGGGCCGGATGTAGCCCCCCAAGGCCTTTGGACCGGCCCCAGGCCGGTCCTGCTGCCGCCGCCGCCGCCGCCCACCATGATGATATTGATTATTGTTGTTATTACTTGTTCTTGGGGTTTTCTTGACAAAATCTCCACAGGGGTTTTGCCATGGCTTTTCTGGGGCTGAGAGAGTGTGCATGCATATATTTTTTTATTATTTTTTATTTTAAATTTTTTATTTATTTATTTATTTTTGGTGCTTCGGCCCCCCAATTGTCTGAGGGACAGCAACCTGGCCCCTGGCTCAAAAAGGTTGCCTACCCCTGCTATAATATTTCAGAAGAGTATGCAAACATGTGAATGCTGGAGAATGAAGAAAGCTGAGAGGGGAGAAATTCCATTCATTTGGAATGTGGTGCTGGAGGAGTGTTTTATAAATGCCATGGCCGGCCAAAGAGGCAGATAAATGGTTGGAGAGCAAATCAAGCCTGGACATTCCCTGGAAGCCAAAATGACAAAACTGATGCTATTATACTTCAAATATAGCATGAGCTGACATGACTCACTGGAAGTAATAATGCTTAGTAAATCTGAAGACAGTAGGAAAAGAGGAAGATTACATTACACATTGATTAATTCGGTTAAAGAAACTGTGGTCCTGCGTTTGCAAATTCTGAGCAGGGCTGTTAATAACAGGGTCTCTCATTAGCCTCCTTCAATCCTATTTTTGGAGGAAGATGGGCTATAAATTCAGTAAATATATTCACATTGTCAGCATAAGACAGTGCTGACTTGGTGACACACAACAACAACAAAGTTCATTAAACATAATGAGATGTCCATCCCTCAGATACAAATCAATTAGACTGGACTCGTAAAGATGGCCTCATTGTGCATAAGACTGTACTGGAAATCTGTTGCTTGACTACCTTGACAATATCAAGCACCTGTGTCCTTTTAGCTCTTTCACACAACTACTGACATGCTATGGAGGGAATGGGACAGTGCAGTGATACTGTACTGTTTATCAGGATGGAAGTTAAGATTCAAGTAAGGCATACCAGTGTGTCCATATCTGGAGTTAGCATAAGAGCAGTTGATCTGTAGCCCAGTTTTCTTTGTTTTGAGTGTATCTCTAGTTGTAATTTCTTGAAAGTGCCTCTCTCCCTTTTTGGAATACCCTTAGTTATCTCAATACTGTGAATGTAGGTCCTTATGTAGAAAAAAGATTAGTAGTATGGTTTTTTGTGGGCTTTTCAGGCTGTGAGGCCATAAAGAATTTCTTCCTGACATTTTGTCTGCATCTGTGGCTGTCATCTTTAGAGAATTAGTACCTTTGTGTAGAAATAGCATTGGAGAAACCCTAACATATGTGGAAGTAAAAGTTTTTTGGGAAAAACAAACAAACCCCCCAACAACTCTTAGCTGCTGGGAATCCATATGCATCCAACTGAGAAATGGGAATGTGTGGTGGGCATGGAACACTACTGACTTCTTGGCATGTTTTTGTAGAGGTAGGGACAGATGAGTAATTGGTAGGGAAATAGAATGGGGTACTGAGACAGTACTTAGCTGGAACATTGAAAAACATTTATCACAGCCCCCACTTGAACTTGGCATGGTCCCTCCCCACTTGATTTATCATTAATCATGTTCCGTTAGTGCCTGCAGTTCTTTCAGATACTTTTTATTCTCTTTTGTAAATTGGAATATTTAAAAGCACATTGCATTTCAAAATGAACAAATAAATGTAATGGGAAGAGGAGAGAATGGTGGCTTGATAGCTTTCAAATATGGGGGAGGAAGATTGCTGTGGTGTTCTGTGCAGGAGGTAAATGTTAGGTTTGGTAACATTTATTTTTCCCATGTCTGTACTTTCCTTGCAATGTAGCCAGGTTGTAAAAATATGCTGACAGTATCTCAAGATGACTGAAAAGAATGTTAAAACTTAGGTACTAAAAAGAAGACATAATGTAGCAGTGATGATTTTTAAGTACTACAGCCTCTGTGAGCAGGGCTGTGTTTTCTGGGATAATTTCTGCATGAAGAACGATGGTGGTGGGGAGAGTGGTATTTCACTAATGAGCTGAGGCAGTTAAAGAGCTCACACCTGCAAGAGTGCCTCTTAATCTGTTTCACATGTGCATGCTTTAGAAGAGCACTCTGTTTTAGTAAACTTTTTTCCAGCTTGCAATTTTAGTTACAAGACATTTCTTGAAGAAAAAGCTACAAATTCCAGCATTGATATTTCAGTGCTATAATGTATCCAGTTGTACCTGTTGTGCAAGAAATAAGGGAAGAGGATCTTAAAACCTAATTTTGCTGTCGGAATTGATACTAATACTCTTATCTCTCTGTGCCATACAGTGATTGTAGTTAATTGGTACAAGCTGTTTCTGCCCTTTATTCTCATGTGTGAATGCAATATGTCAACACTGCTAATCAGCAACTTTAGTGTGGATAATGTAAGGGTTCAGAGAAATAATTTTGGTTTTGATCTGTCATTCAAATGGGAGGATCACTATGTGAAATTCCAGTGACAGAGTATTAATCCGTTCATTTCAGATAACCTACTGTTGATTTACTTAATTAACATGATTTTATTCACTTCAGATCATGTATTTTTAAATTACATTGTTGTGTTGAAACATCAAAAGATTCCAGGAATTCTAAAAGATGATTTATAATTTCTTTATAATGTATCTATGATTTCCAGTAAATTTTTGCCCACATATTTAAACTTTTCTCAGATAACACACTGAAAGAGTATAAAGAAATCCAGAAAGTGAATATATAGGGAAACCATCAGACTTCCTGCATTTCAAAACAGCCACCCCAAAGGTTGAATCTAGTCCAGAATTCTATTTACATTGTGACCAAATATTTATAGCAGGGGTGAAAACAATGGGGCCATAGAGATGCAATTGAACTACATCTCTCATCACCCAACTCAGTATGGCCAAGGGTAAGGAATGTTGGAGCTGCAGTACAAAACTACAGTGGGCCCTTGTTATCTGCTGGGGTTTGGTTCCAGGACTTCTCATGGATAACAAAATCTGTGGATGCTCAAGACCCGTTAAATACAATGTCGTAGCAAAATGGTGTCCCTTATATAAAATGGAAAATCAAGATTTGCTATTTTGGAATGTATACTTGGTAAACAATATTTTCAAGCTGTGGATGCTTGGATCTGTGGATAAAAAAATCCATGGATAAGGAGGGCCAGCTGTATTTGGAGGACCTGGTGGACCCTCCAGGAAACCTGCAAGCAGGGTATATGAGTGCGAGCTATCACCCTCCTTCTCATGTGCCCAACAACTGGTACTGAAAGTCATACTCCTTATGACATTGGAGTGAATACATAATCATAATGACTAGTAGTCATAATGACTAAGTGTTGAGTTTCCCTTTTCCACAATACTGAAATCTGAAATATTTAAAAAAAAACCTTTTCCATGGGTGACTGAGATAGTGACACCTTTGTTTTCTGATGATTCAGTGTGCACAAACTTTGTTTCATGCACAAAATTATTTTAAAATATTGTATAAAATTACCTTCAGGCTATGTGTATAAGGTATATATGAAACATAAATGAATGTTGTGTTTATGCTTAGGTCCCATCTCCAAGATATCTCATTATGTATCTGTATGCAAATGCAGGTATTCCAAAATCCCAAAAAAGTCCAAAATCCAAAACACTTCTGATCCCAAGCATTTCAGATAAGGGAGACTCAACCTGTAATTTGTCTGTGAATTTGTTTAATCCCTTTTAAAAACCATCTATGAGTTGCAATTCTGCAGTTGGACTTTGCATATGTGAAGTTCAAATTTTTGGACACCCTGTACATCCTTTTATCTTCCCCGAGTTTTCCACCATTTAGCTCTACTGATAATCATGGGCTCCAGTAGTATCAGAGAAAGGAAAAGCTTCCACTTGTCCACTTTCTCAATATCATGCAGAAAGTTTGTGCAACACTATCATGTCCCCCCTCACCTTTACTCTAAACTAAAAAAACACCAAGCCTTTCATTTGTAGATGAGTTATTTCATCTCCTTGGATCATTTGGATCTCCATTTTAAAATATTCCTTTTACCTCTAAAAGGTAAAATTTTCTCCAGGGCATGGAGGAGCACTGACCATGAATGAATGTGTATATGCCCTGAAGTCACCTGCCAATGTATAGCAACCCCATAAATTTCATATGGTTTTCTTAGACAGGGAGCCCTCAAAAGTGATTTTGCCAGTTACTTCCTCTGAAATATAGCCTACAGCACCTGGTGTTCATTAGCAGCTAGTGCTTATCCTGCTTAGTGCCAAGATCAGGTGGAATCTGGTGCCTTTAATGTATCTAGGCCACTTGACGCTGACCATAACTGTAACAATAAAAATGTATACCATATTATGCTGCACTATATGAAGTATGGCTGCACCATAGATTTTTATAAAGACTGCATTAGTAGGTTTGTTTTGTATTCATTTTAGAAGGATTGTAATAAAACACTGTACATGAGTGGCATGGTATAATGTGCCATTTCACTTGATTCAATTTGAAATATGAAATATAATTGTGGTTCTCATGCTGAAGTCAAATATAATCTTACTTCAGTCATTACTAGTGGATGGGATAATTAGATACAAAAATTATCTGCCAGTTGATGAAAAACACAGGATAAGCGTAGAAGTCCTCTGTGCCTGTACATTAAGTAAATGTTCACTTAAATAACAGATTGGATGATGTCTCTAATTGGGAAAATTAATTATAGAGACTTGGTACAAAACAGAGCTTTCATTACTTAAGAGGAAATTCCATAAAAACCATGAAACAAAGAGTTGCTTTTATAAGTTACTGTGAAAAAAGAATTTTCAATTGGTTATCCCTGAAAGGAAATTGGAACAGCATTTTCAATTCAATTAAAGTATGTCTATATATAAAAAAGTATATGTGAAGCTCCTTATAACATACTGCATAGATCTAGGTGGGCAACCAAGTCTTTGTCTGCAGGATGGCTAAGTTGGCCTTGTTTAAAATTGCTTCTCATTCTGTACTGGTAAACCTGGATTCAATGGGAATATCATTCCCATTCAGTGAGATTGGAAAGAGAATGAATGCTTCCCACACCACATGCCTTTAGAAACTTTTCCAGTGGGCTGGGAAACCCACCTGAGCAGATTACTGGGTGACACATGGCACTTTGTGAGGGAAGAGAAATTGAGAAAGCCCTGTTGTGCTAACAGAGGTATGTTAATGCATCACTGGGTTTAACCCTTGATTGCATCATGCTTAATCCCTCCCCGCATTCAACCTATCATTGTTGTTCTTAATTATATGATGATAAAGGAATTTTCAAAGAGCTTGGTGTGATAATGGCAAGGATCATCACCTATTATGATTGGTAATTTAAGAGCAATTTAATTAAGATCCTGAAGCAACAGTTAATTTCAGATAAATGTTTGACTCCTTAGGGTTCCTTCAGATAAATATTCAGCTTTTTCCCCCTCAGAAGACCTTTGCTATTTTTTCTCCTTGATTTTAAATGCCACAGCATCATTCCTTATTTTGTTTCCAAGCTTGTCAATCATGATTGTGGCATGGTGAATGTAGTGTACTCTGAGCTTCCTACATAATGGGAGCATCCTGAGATCCAGTCTATGCTTCATGCATAGTTTAGACCAGGGGTAGGCAACCTAAGGCCCGGGGGCCGGATGCACCCCCCTGAGGCTTTTGGACTGGCCCCAGGCCAGTCCTGCCGCCGCCACCACCCCTCGCCGCCGCCACCCGCCATGATGATATTGATTATTGTTATTACTTGTTCTTGTGGTTTTCTTGGCAAAATCTCCACAGTGGTTTTGCCATGGCTTTTCTGGGACTGAGAGAGTGTGCATGCATATTTTTTATTTTATTTATTTATTTATTTATTTATTTATTTTTGGTGCTTTTGCCCCCCAATTGTCTGAGGGACAGCAACCCGGCCCCCGGCTCAAAAAGGTTGCTTATCCCTGGTTTAGTAGAACAATTCCAAATAGTGTTATTTCAGAGGGTATCTTATTTTGAATGTTCCTTGCAGGTAATGAACTAGTACTAGTGAAGTGTTAGCGTGGTGACACAGCGCGTGGAACCACGTAACGTGAAGCACCAGGATCCAGACTGTCTTCAATGAAGCAGGCAACGTTGTCAGCTACAGGAAAACTCCTTTCCCCTCCAGACAGAGCAGAGAGAGACTCAGCAGATGTCTCACTAAGAGGCTTTTAATCTTCAGAAGTTCTATGTACAAAGGCTATGTACAATAATACACCAACGCACTCTCCAACAATCTCCACCTTCCACTATCAACCCACATCAACCCACATGTGTGTCCAGAGGCTTGTCCCTTATATAGCCAGTGCTCCACATGGCTTTCTAGCCCTGCCTCTTCCTTTTGGACACCTGTCAATCATAAGCATGACACAGCATGTTTGCAGCCCTTTTGCAGCATTTACTGTGCTTTGCAGCACCAGGTGACTCCCTATCATTATGTCACCTCCTGTTTCATCAGCCTTGATGCTGCATGACTCAGCAGTGGCCAAATGCTTAGTCATCAATGGCTGCTGCCATTCACCACATTGTGCATTTTCCCTGGAACATTATTCCAACATAAAGTATTTATGTAGTAGGGGCAAATCCAAAAATGGCATCTTATCATGTTGCATAATGATTTCCTCAGCCTAAATAGCAACATGATACAGGTATACCTCAGTTAACAAGGTAGATGTATTCCTGGGCACTGCTTCTTTAATGGAACTTTGGTACCAGAGACGGAAATAACATAGAGAGAATAGGGCAGTGGTGGCGAACCTATGGCATGTGTGCCAGAGGTGGTACTCAGAGCCCTTTCTATGGGGACATTGCCATTGCCCCAGCACAGCAAAAATTCAAAATTCCTCAAGACATTATAGGCACTATAGCCCAGCTTTGTGTTGTGCCAGTGCTATAATTCTGTAGCATGAATGGGCCCCAAGTACATTTCAGGCCTAGAATAGCCTTTTAAAAAAGCAGAAGTGACCAACTTGGGTGAAATAGCCTTAAAATGGGTAGTAACATTCTTGGAGACTCTGAGGGACCTGAATGCTCATTTTTATGTTGGATTTTTTTTCCTGTATAACTCATGTTAAGGATAGGGTTCCCAGGAGCTTCTTCTCTAGTACTCAGGGTGAAGGAGCCAGAATATGAGAATGAGATCACCACCTTTAAAATTACATCTCTCTCTCTCTGTATACTTTTTCATTCAAAGGAGAGCTTGGAAAACACTTTCTTTGGTTAGATGATAACGTGCATGTTCTTAATAACTATGCTTGTAGATGTATTCAATTAAAGTTGGAAAAAATGTTTCTCATCCAGTTTAGTGCAGAACTTGTAAAACAGGGAAATAGTTTCTCTTTTGTTAGACTTAGGGCCGATGCAGACCAGCCGTTTGGGGTGGCAGAGAGCCACCCTAGAAAGTGGCGGATTGGGGCCACGGCAACCCCACGCTACAGCCCCGATACTCCCTTTTGTCACCCTGAAAAGAGCGGCAAAATGCCTCTCCTTTTAGGAGTGGCAAAAGGGCACCCTAAGAGCCGATGCCGTGGCACTTCCATGCTCTTTCGGCGCAGCATGTTTAAACGCTGCACCAGGAGGGCGACTTGATGCCACGTGCTGTGTGTAGGGTCATCCGGTGTCAGGATGGCATTGGTGTGGGGGTGGGGTGGCCGGAGTGTGGCTGCCCTGCCCCAACTCTACCCCCAGACCAGCCCTTTGGGCTGTCTGCCACGGCCCTCAGTGTTTATTATTTTTATTTCTTGCTATGAACAAGTGTGGTTTGTATTTAATGTTTAATTACAATGCTTAATGACATCACTATTCTGTGTTCTCAACAGAAAGTGTCCCTAGGTCTCAGATTTTGACCCTGAAATCTCATGGTTGCTTCTGATCTGGAAAACTTGTGATGACCCCTTAGGAGGCTGTACTAGGGGCTGAGTTTGCCTCAGACAAGGGTGGAAACAACTTCTCTGTTTCCTGGCCCGCATTCCTGTACCTGTTTCCAGACTCCTGCATTTCCTATTTCAGATTTCCTGGCTTCTTTGACATGTAGACCTTGATTCCTGTTGTTGACCTTGACTCGGACTGCTTAACTAACACCTTTCTCTTAACGGACTCTCACAGGCAAGGATGCTTTCTAGCTGCTTGTAATTCACTGCCTCTGCCTGCATTGGTTGGTAGTTCCCTCCCAGCCAACCTGTGTGGGTGTTTGGTGAGCCAGGACAAACTGATTTGAAGTTTGCATTGCTTCTCCAGATTGTGTGATTCCAATAGGTTCTTTCTTTAAGGAAAATAAATAAATGAATACAATATACACAGGGAAAGTGGAGAGCTCTACCTTGAAGTAAGTCCCCATTGAATTGCAGCTCCCACAAGTAGTGTGCACCAGTCTCTGGACGTTTTCACACGGGGCAAAAAAGGGAGTCATTCCTACCTCCATCTGGCCCCACTCCGGCTCTGTGCAGGAAAAGTTCACACGACGTCGCAGCAAGCCCCTCCTCATCCTTCGCCATCCCTGTGCCATCCCTACCTCACTCCGGGGTCTTGCTCGTCGTGTTCATACGACGTCGCAGCAAGCCCCGTCCCATCTTGCGCAATCCCTGAGCCATCCCTGCCGCTAGCCGGCTTTAGCCCCATCTTTTTAATTCCTTTTTTAAAAAGGAATTACAGGCGCTTCTGCCGGAGGCAATCAGGAGTCATTCCGGCGGCTGCTGTTTTCGCCGCCGGAATGACTCCTGATGGCTTCCAGGGGGCTTCCAGGCGGCTTTAGAGCCGCCTGTGTGAAAACGTCCTCTGTCTCCATTTCTCTCTCTCGCACACACACACACATTTTCCATCTTTAATGGATTTTAGATTCACACCACACCAGGTAACACCATCAGACAGTGTGTGTATGAGACACCTTCTCTTTCAGAAAGCAAAACCAAATTGTCCTGACATTTTACGCTTTTCCAAGTGAAAACTTCCCACTGGGGATGGATGGGGTGGGTGGGGAAGAGAGGTAGAGGAAAACAAATTTCTAGAGCAGGCTAAAACACATGGCCAGGCAGAGACTGGAGCATCCTTGCCCAGCCCCTGGAAGTCTCCTCCATAGCTGCCACCACCAGAAGTACCTCGGAGAAAGGCAGAGCAGTTTTTCTTTTCTACCTCTCCCACTTGCCCAGGGCAGTAGGTAACAGTGAAGGTGGTAAGTGGCAATTGATGAGGCAGATTTATAATCTCTTGCACATATTCCCGATGGTCCCTCCCTCTCCAGAACTCCTTTGATGGACCACCCCTGATCACCAACTGCTCTGACTGGCCCCCCTCACTGCCCCAGTATTGTCCCATTTGTCATTCGATACTCTATGTACATAACTGCCTTCTTCAGATTGTAGCTCCCAACACACAATAGCAATTCTCAAGCTCCTTAAGGACCCTCATGTGTTCTTTTTCTTTCCCCAAAATTCTACTTCCTCCTTCTTTTTTGGTTCTCCCTTCACTCTCTCTCCCACCCCTTTCCCACTTTCCACTATTGGGGAGAGTTTCAGGAGCCAGTCTCTGATACCGTTGCTCTCTCTGCATTCTTTTCTCACCACCTTCTTTCTTGCCTCTGCCTGGGCAGTTTGTTACAATCCCTCTTCCCAGTGAGCATTGCAGGCAGAGAGGAACCTTGCTGAATGGCAACCATGTCAGTAAGTAGCAAGGCAGTGGATGGGTGGGGAAGAAAAGCATTATTCTGTGTCTCCTCTTTGCTTTTTGCTCCCTCCCCCCTTTTAAAAATCCCCCATGTAGGCTCCTAGTTCCCACTGCTGTAGCACAATGGGAACTTGCTTTGGTTCACAAGCCCAGAATACAGCAGGGCCAGGGGTTATTTAGCCCGCCTACATCCTCCTTTCTCCAGCAGTGGTGGCGGTGGTTGAGGCCGAGCACCGGGTTTTGGGCAGGGGACCTCCATCTACCCCACCCAGCCCTCCTTCTCCACTGACATCTGGGGAACCGCAGTGGCGGCGGTGAGACCGGGGGTTATTTAACCTGCCCACATTCTCCTTCCTCCAGCAGTGGTGGCAATGGTTGAGTCGAGTGCCAGGCTTTGGGCAGGGGACCTCCATCTACCCCACCCAGCCCTCTTCCTCCACTGACACCTGGAGCACCACAGCGGTGACAGAGAGGCCGGGATTAGGGCTGGGGGTTATTTAGCCCGCCCACATCATCCTTCTGTCAGGGATGATGGGAGTTGTAGCTCTTCACCTCTGGCTCTAACTCACCACCTTGTTATGCAGCAGAGCTGACCAGCTTTGACCAGTGGTTAATGCTTTTCTCCAAAGCAGCAGAGTTTCAGAGAATAGGCTGAAGACCCTGACAAACTCTCCAAGCCTTCTCTCTCTTCTTCCTGAGATGTCTCCAAACTTCTCCAGGATTCTTCTGGTTCTTGTATTTTCCCTCAAGACACCAGACAACTCAGTAGTCTTATATAAAAGATCTACTTTATTCTACTATATATAAATATTATATGCCCTACAAATCACAATCTCTACTCCACCAAAATACTCCGAACTACTCCACACTACACCACAATATGCATTGGCAAACATTGCACTTATAGCCATTGTTAGTCACCACCCACTAGTCAGTTTCCACCCAGTGGGCGTGTACATTCATTTTGATTGGTTTACATAGATCATCCCATACTTAAGACCAACCCAAGTATTTCATCATTTTACCTTGACTACTTAATGAATCTCAGGTGTTTGCAATCTATAACAGGTGTTTTCAATATACACTCTATAACTTTGTCCTTGGCTCTCAAGGCTTCCAAATTACATTATCCTTTTCACCTGTGTAGCTTCATGATTGTTCCTGCTTAGTCACTGTGACTATCACATACATATTTTATTTCTATTACTGTATGTCCCATGTTGCATTTTCCTTAACACCTTCCTCCAGCAGTGGTGGCAGTGGTTGAGGCCGAGTGCCGGGCTTTGGGCAGGGGAATCCAGGCAAAACAGAGGTGCTCACAGTAGCGGCCCCGAAACCAGGAATTGGGTTGCAACCTCCAGTCCTGGATGAGGTCACACTCTCCGTAAAGGACTGTATTTGCAGTCTGGGGGTGCTCCTTGACTCGTCGCTCCTGATGACTAATCAGGTAAATGTGACGGTCAGGAGTGCCTGTTACCAGCTTTGGATGATATGCCAGCTGTGCCTTTTTCTGGAAGTAAGGGACCTTGAGACTGCGGTGCACATGCTGTAACCTCCCTTCTGGATTTCTGTAATGGATTTCTACTCTTGTGCTTGGTCCGGAAACTTCAGTTAGTACAAAACATGGCAGCCAGAGTGGTCTTGGGAACATCTAGGAAGGACCACATAACTCCAGTATTAAAGTCCCTCCATGGCTGCCTATCAGTTTCTGGACCCAGTATAAGGTGCTGATTATTACCTATAAAGCCCTAAATGGTTTGGGTCCAACCTATCTTTGGGACCGCCTCCTCCCATACAATCCTCCCTGCGCATTCCGGTCCTCTGGGAGGAATTTGCTCCAGCCATTAAAATCTAGGCTGTCTGCAGCCTCCCAGAGGGCATTCTTGGTATTTGCCCCCAGATTATGGAATGGCCTGCCAGACAAGATCCGTCAGATTACAACGCTAATCAGCTTCAAAAAGACTGTTAAGACGGATCTCTTCCGGCAGGCCTTTCCTGATTAGATTTCATCTCTTTTCACCCATTTTGGTAGCAACCGCTGCGCTATCTACTGTTATTTATTTTTTATTTGTTTTTGTTTAAGTGATGTTTTAATTATCATGTTTTTAAGGTTATTACTGGTTTAATTTATTTTTAAGGGGTGGGAGGGTTTGGGGACTTTGTATTGTATTTTAATATGTTGTACGAATTTTAACTACTGTAAGCCACCTCAATTGTTCATCAGAGGGGCGGGATAAACATTAATTTATTGTTGTTGTTGTTGTTGCCCTAATCTCAGGGGTGGAACACATCCCCCCCCCACCAAGAATGAGCAGAGTGATGAAAATGGGCATAGAAGAACCTTGCCGTATTGGAGATGTATACGTATGTATGCCTCAAAGACACAATGCAGTGTTCTGCTTCTCTCTCACCATTGCAACCAAACCTATCTTTTGAAAAATCAAGCAATCTGTGCAGAAGTGGATGGACATGTCAGCAAACTAGCTTCGCCTTACTTTCTCCTCACTCTCCTCTCTGTGCTTCATATGCTGCTTCCTATCTCGTCTATTTATGGGCCATGTGGCTGCAGAGCTGAAGCCACCCTTTCCCTTCTCAGCGAAGGAGATACTGATGGGAAAATGTGTATGGGGGTGACACCATGAGTTACCACACTGGTGTAACACCCATTCTAGGATGCCATTGCCCTCTTTGGATATGTGACAAGCAACCACTGTAGACTTGTAAGTGAATATATGTTCATGTTCATATTTTTTAAAGCAGCATTGTTGTGTTTTTCTAGGAACAGATGAGGTGGGACCTAAAAATTCCACTTCAATATGGATTTGTGGCAGATGCATTATTATTGTTATCATCTGTTGTGCAGTTCTTGCAGCATGGTTCAGAAAACAGAAATCCTGCTGCATATGAAATTCTGAATATGCTTTCCTCTGCCCCCATGAACTCATCTCAATAATTGTTAAATAGCTAGCAATGCCTGAAATATACCTTTTACTAACAGACCTATGATCTTTCCCTTTTAAAATCAAAGAGACAAGAATTGTGTGGCAACCACAATAACTTATTCTATAATGGAACCCCTAATGCTTGAAGTGTTTCATCCTGACAGTTTTATTTCTGTCATAGGGATGGTGTCTCTTGCTTATTTGGAGGGAGGGACTGAGATTGATGTAAAACAAAACAAAACAGAAAGTCAGTGCTGGAGCTTGGGCATGAACCTAGGGTGAAACTTGACAATATTTATTTACTGGGGATTCCCAGTAGGAACGATTTTCATTAAACAATTTTCCCAAAGCAACTCTGCTATCTTTGCCAATTTGCAAACTAATGCTTAAATTCTTTTAAAAGCATTTTCTTGTTAAGATGGTTCAAGGTTTCTCTGTACAATTTGTTAAAATATTCTTTTTGGCAGTAGTGTGGTATTTGGAGGATATGCTTCAGTGCTTTAATAGATTATTGTATGTAAACCTGGGCCACTTAGGATATAGGGTATTAGAACTGAGCGCAGTGGCTAATATTAACATTTTTATGCAATCTTTTTTTAAAACAACAACAACAACAACAACAAGCATTCCCTGCACCTTTAGTGCTTAGCAGGAAGGAGGTGTAACTTATCTGCTGATTCCCCCCCCCCTTCCCCCCCCCCCCCTGTGAAGCTGGCACCCACTTGGAAACGTCACATATACTGTATGGAACATCTCTTTGGAGATAGGCTAAGATGTTCTGTGGTCAAGTTCTGAATTATGAAAACAGTAGGGTCACAGAGGTCTGTCTTCAACTTAATGCTTAGAAAGGTCCATATTTATGTGCCTTTTCTCCAAAGAACTCTAAAGTCTGGGTTATGTTAGAAATGTTTTTTTTAATTATGGGGGAGTGGGGACAGGAGGAAGATTGCAGAACATAACTTCTGTATTCTCATGTAGACAATCCTGACCAACTTACTGAGTGCTGTCTTCAGCATAATTTCTATTCCTACATTATTCTGTTGTTGTTTTTTTAAATTCTCCCCTTTCATAAGTATCATATCTGCCTCAGGTTTACTAAGAGAAGTAAGAGAGAGGAAAGGATTCTGAAATGTATATAATATTTCATTCATCTGTAGGGTGCAAAATCCCAGGAGATACAGCTAAAGTGTGCCTCGTTGCGGGGCAGATAATACTGGTTTAGGCCGATTGAGTATAACTAAAGGAGATAATCTTATCTATTTGACTCACCGATATATAGAAAAGAATAATATCTAGGGCCAGCACCCATTATTGTAACCGATGTATTGTAACGTAATACATCATGGCTCCATAATGGTTTTTAGGCAATTACCTAAGCCTTTGTTTTCTCCATTTCCATGCTCCTGATTTAATTTGTAGCCTTGGATCTTTGATCCTAAGAAACATGGGATGACTGTTAATACTTTTCTTTCTTTTTGTTGTTCATGAAGTCCCATGGCAATTTCCACAATGGTACTTTCCTTTTCTTGTTTCAGTGATTTTCTGATAAGCTCTCTGTTATTGATTCTGGGGCATCTTTGCTGTAAGCTTTTTCTTAAAAGAGGCAAAGTGTCCATAGTTAAGGATAAACTTCAGCCCTGATTACATTGATCTATATGGGAGGAGATTTTTCTTTGTAATTGACTAATCCACCTCTGGTTCTTGATAAAGTATATTCCTATAAGATTGTATGAAGGCAAAGAAAAGATTTGGTGTGCAGATTTAATTATACAGTTAACACAGTTGTGCTTTAAGAGAGTGTTTCACGTGGGGAGGGCAGAAGTGAAGGTTTAGCAGATGTGTAAGGACAGTTGAGCCTGAATGAGACAGGAGACAGCAAGGATATCCACTAAAATAAGGGCCTTTACACACTGCCAGAAATAATGCAGTTTGAGGCCACTTTAACTGTCTTGGCTCAGTGCTAAGGAATCATGGGAATTGTAGGTTACTGTGGCACCAGAGCTTTCTGACAGAAAGGTTCAATGTCCCAGAAAAAAATACAATTCCCATGATTCCCTAGCACTGAGCCAGGATAGTTCAAGTGGCCCCAAGCTGCATTATTTCTGGCAGTCTGTAAAGGTCCTAAAAAGTTGCAGTAAAAGATTCACTAGGTATAGAATATTAAAACTTTAAAACATACATTCTCTGTGCTGGCCGAATGGCCGTAATAAAGTTTAAATTAAAATTAAAAATTACATTCATTCCGCACATAAACAATGTTTTTTGCACTTATTATTTTCCCACAATTATATAAACCTACTATATACCATGAACATATTTGATTATACAAATGTTCCCAAGTCTTTCAGTCCAATGAGGATACCTCGGCTATAACAGTATCATGCTTTGTAATCCACCTATTCTTCAGTCTCATCCTTTTCATTCCATCCTCTCTAATCCTTTCCATTCCCTTCTATCTCTTCTTCATCCTTCACCCTTATAATCCTTATTTCTACCTTCCATCTTCTACCATTTACTTCTTCTTCGTTCACTCTTATTCCTCCTATTCTCCCTCTTTTCTACTTCTTCCACCTTTCTACATTCGTGCACCATCTTCTACTTCCTTATACCTTCATCTTAACCACCCCTTTTTGATCTCATGTACTCTTTCCCTCTTCATCTCATTCAATCT
The DNA here is from genome assembly GCA_026167975.1 of Phrynosoma blainvillii. Taxonomy (NCBI): domain Eukaryota; kingdom Metazoa; phylum Chordata; class Lepidosauria; order Squamata; family Phrynosomatidae; genus Phrynosoma; species Phrynosoma blainvillii. Next base: position 246,301,098 of record JANUYF010000001.1, on the reverse strand, counting down.
TACTTCCTTCTTGTCCTCACTGGATTATCTACTATTATTACTGTCCTCCTTAACTTTCTCATATAACGATATATTACTAATTTTTATTACATTATTTGATACATTTATTTAGTGTCTTAAATAATAGTTTGTCTCTTTTCCTTTTATTTGATCCATATGTGTGTATACTTATGTTTCCTATTATTATCAATATTGAATACATACTATCATATAATCTTACTCTATCTTGTTCTGTCCTATTTTATCTATTTTTGTCATATTACAAAAATTTACTTGCTTTCAATGCACAATCCTGATGTGTAACCTGTACTCAGGACAAGAGGCTGCCATTAGAACAGAATATGGAGAAATAGAATGGTTCCCAATCAGCAAAGGGCAAGGCTGCATTCTATCACCTTCTTTGTTCAGGCTTAGACTCAGAGGAAGAAAGAACAAAGATCAGAGGAAGAAACATCAGCAACCTAAGATACACAAATGACATCATACTATTAGAACAAAACAAAACAAGAGACTTGGAACAATTATTAAAGAAAGTTAAAGAAGAAAGTGCTAAAGTAGGCTTAATGTTGAACAATAAGAAAACAAAAATAATGACCACATAAGATCTACATGCAATGATCCTAGATAACAAGGAAGTCAAAGAATTTCCATACCTTAGATCAAACATTGATCAGAACAGAGACTGCATTTGAGAAATCAGAAGACTAGGAATGGGAAGAGCAGCTATGACAGAACTAGACAAGATCCTCAAGTGCAAAGACATGACACTGAACACCAAAGTTAGGATTGTCCAAGCCATGATATTCCCAGTGGAATATTATGAGAGCTACAGTGATAGAGGGAAAATCAACTCATTTGAGATGTGATGCTGGAGAAGAGTGCTGATGGCCCAAAAGACCGACAAATATGTCTTAGAACAGATCAAGCCTGAACTTTCTCTGGAAACAAAGATGACTCAGGGGGGTTGCAGACTGCCAGAAATAGTGTGAATTCAGTCCACTTTTAGGGTTAGGGTTAGTGCTAGGGAATCATGGGAACTGTTATTTTTCTGAGACATTGAGCCTTCTCTGTCAGACAACTCTGATGCCACAATAAAATACAGTTCCCATGGTTCCCTAACTCTAACCCTAACCCTAAAAGTGGACTGAATTCACACTATTTCTGGCAGTCTGCAACCCCCCTAAGAGCCTAAGCAGACTGCCAGAAATAGTGCACATTAAATTGAGGCACTGCCCTGGCTCAGTGCTAGGGAATCATGGGAACTGTAATTTACTGTGGCACCAGAGCTCTCTGACAGAGAACGCTCAATGTCCCAGAAAAAAATACAGTTCCCATGATTCCCTAGCACTGAGCCAGGGCAGTGCCTCAATTTAATGTGCACTATTTCTGGCAGTCTGCTTAGGCCTTAAATTGAGGCTGTCATCCTTTGGCCACGTTATGAGAAGGTATAACTCATTAGAAAAGACAATAATGCTAGGAAAGGTAGAAGGCAATGGAAATAGAGAAAGACTGCAGGCCAGATAGTTAGACTCAACCAGGGAGGTCATGGGTCTGCACCTGCAGGAGCTGAGCACAGTGGCTGAGGATAGGAAGACTTGGGCAATGTCTCATCCACCATGAGTCAAAGTTGACTTAAAGGCAGTTAACAACAATAACAAGAAACAAAAGTTCTTTTAATTGGCAAGTTATAGACTATTTCTAATAATAGGATCAATTCAGCCCATGAAACAATTTAGTTATCTAATGGTATTTGTTTCTCTTCTTTGGTCCAGTTCAGATGGTGAAAGTAAAGTAGAATCCAAGTTGAATTTTTGTTGTTCACATGCATTTCAAATGCATCCAGTTAAGTTTTAGTGGTGATAGGGGGAGCTGCCAAAAACCTACTTAACCTGGGATAATTGAAGGTGTGTGGTTTTTTTTTGTTTTTTGTTTTTTTTTGGTTTTTTCCCCCTTAAGATTCACATTGTCAGCAGTGTGAATAACCAATGCAAATAGACCCGGGATAAACTGGAATAGAACTCTGCACACCTTGACTGTTTTTCAAATACATTTGCATCATTGACTCTATCTTTATTCAAATGCTGGCATGTGTGAGCAGCCAAATTCCTAGAGATGCACATAGATGCAGTTCCATAGAGGACTGACAAACCCAGAATGTGTGAGTGAGATTATTTGTATAGTCATGCTAAAAAAAAAAAAAAAAAAACATCGGTAGGAAGTTAATCTTCTCATCAAAGCTAGATGTATAGCAGGAGCCATTATGAAGTTCTTTCATACAGTTTTGATGTAAAAATATTTTTGCAATGTACAGAGCTTTGGTGCTTTCAGAAACAATCCAAAAACACCTCCTTACTCAGGAGAAAGTCTGATCTGCTGCTTACTTTAGAATAGACATGTATAGAAATACATGTTTAGTTAATAACTGATTGAGAAGCTGGATTTGTTCCCCACATCCCTTTCCCTTTTTTCTTTTAAAAGAGAAAATTGTTAACAAGGCCCTTCAGGGTTCTACTGTAGCCACAATCCTTTTCATCTGATGCATGAAATGTTATGTTTTACTTCTTTCTCTATTCATTTTTACCCACATGCTTTTTTTTTTTTTGTAATCTCTAGAATTTATTTGTAGGTGCACACATTATTTACATATAATGCCAGTCTGTGCTGTTGAATCCTTCTTCTGAAGTTTTCTTTAAATTCTTTAATTGTTCCATTAGATGGGAGCTGTCAAACAAAGGGCCTTTACAGACTGCCAGAAATAATGCAACTTGAGGCCACTTTAACTGTCCTGGCTCAGTGCTAGGGAATCATGGGAACTGTTATTGTGGCACCAGAATTCTCTGCTAGAGAAGGCTCAATGTCCCAGAAAAAAAATACAATTCCCACGATTCCCTGGCACTGAGCCAGGACAGTTAAAGTGGCCTCGAGCTGCATTATTTCTGGCAGTCTGTAAAGGCCCAAAGTCTCAGTTTGTCTCCCAAATCATAGTGATGGATTTCTAGATTTGTGGTATGAAGCATGTGTTTTATCACTGAGCAACCAATCTTTTATTAGATCATCTCATTTTCTTGGGTCAACTTAGCTGCAATACTCTTATTAACAGAGACATAGATTTTAACAGAGACAGGGTTTTGAGGCCAACTTATGTTTCACAGTAGGAGAAATAATGCTGCTTGAGCTAGATCACAGGTATCTAAGTTAACTAGAGACTGTTTTTACTAGATTTCATATGCAAGCACAAATTGGTTATTTACATGTTCTATCCTCTGTCTCATCACTGTATGAGTCTGCTTAATCACCTTTGCTAAGGACTGTATGAAGCACAACAGACCTATAATCTTTGTATGCTTCTTCAATAAGATAGCTCCCTCAGTTGGTTCTTCATATGCCTGTATCTATGAAAAGCTAATGCAAAACAAAACAAAACAAAACAAAAACACACACACACAACTGCCACAAAAAACAGTAGGTATAAAAGTGCTGCCACATTCCCCCTTCATTCCTCCTTCGTGTGACTGTTAAGTATATCTTGCATTCCCTCTCTCTTTCCCTTTCTCTGTATAATACTGCATTATGCTGAAATCTTCTGGAAATGATAAGAATCTGATAACGTATAGAGTTTCTTTATCCTTACTTGATCTTGTTCATATGAGTGTCTGCCTACTTGAATTCTGAATAACACATTCTTTGTAGTGGGTATTAGTGCTTACAGACAAGTGGCTCTTATAATTTCCAATCAAAAGCTAGTGTGTCATTTTATGTTTCCTTCCTTAACAGATTTTCTGAAGTAAGAAGAAAGATGTAAGAACTGGTTGGAGCTCACAAAAGAGTTACAAATGAGAGACAGAGGGCCTATCCACACTGCAGAATTAAAGAAGTTTGACACCACTTTAACTGCCATGACTATATTCTACAGAATCCTGGGATTTGTAGTTTGCTGAGCTGTAGTTTGCTGTAATCACAAATTACAAATTACAAATCCCAGGATTCTGTAGGATACAAGTTGTGGCAGTTGAAGTGGTGTGAAACTGCTTTGACTCTGAAATGTAGATACACCAAATGTCATCTGGAACTGATATAAAATTCTGTGAATGAGGCAGTACAATTGCATAATAATAGTAATAATAATCTCATCTGGAAACACCTAAGGAGTGCCTGACCAAGCTTCCCAAAACAGGTCATTTGGGACTACAGCACCTATTTTTAGAGTGCTGTAGGGCTACGAATTAACTGGATACCATAGGTATATTACATTCTGTGAGGGCTGTGATTTTCTGAATAAGGAAGAACACTTCTGAAATAAGGATTTCTTAACAGCAAGGAACATCTGGCAAACATATTGGGAAACTTGTCAGTAGTAAATGAATAGTGAGGCATAAGGAAATGAAGTTTGGACAAACTGTCAAGTTTGTATATTGGAATAATCAGTAGATTTTAAAGAAGTCAAGGGCCCATTTTAGTGTTTTTTAAAAATGTAACTGGAACCTACTATAGTGTGATGTTGTTGTGTGCCTTCAAACAGTTTCTGACTTATGGTGGCCTTAGGGTAAAACTATTACAGAGTTTTCTTGGCAAGATTTGTTTGGGAGAGGTGGGTGGGCCTTTCCCTCCCTCTTAGGCGGAGAGTGTGTGACTTGGCTAAGGTCACCCCATGAGTTTCCATGGCTGAGCAGGAATTCAAAACTTGGTCTCCTGGAGTCATAGTCTAGTGGTCAAACCACTACACCATGTTGGCTCCGGGTGACATTAGAAAAGAGTAAGCACAGACTGAGAAGCAGAATTATTTTACAGAAGACTGAACTTTGTTCTTTGAGTGCAAATCCATATATAATGCACAAAGGGCATCATCCATTCAAGCAAGCTTACACTGTTGAGATTTCCAGAAGTACAAAAATGTAGGGAAAAGAGCAAAAACAAAGGGGACCTGTTCTCCCACAAGCCTAACAAGAATTGAACATATTCACCAGTCAAAAACTGCTGATTGCCTAGTGCTGAGGGAATGGGGAGTCCTGGGAAAGGGCATGACAGAAGGCATTAGTTCTGAAATGTCACTGCCCGCTTTCCTATTTGATTTCCAGGCCCATTTTTGAGTGGGTTGCCTATGCTTGCAAACTTCCTGTCACTAACCCAACTGTCTTCATCTCTGAATGTCCAGCCCATGAATGTTGCCAAGTGGGACTAGCAGTGATGCCATGCTTCCTGGTAGTCGCAAGATTTCTTGCATCAGGCACATGTCACCATACAATTCATGTGTGTTGGGAGCTTTTATGAGTTATGGCTAATGGGAAAAAAAAGGAGCTGAGGGATGTACCTGGGCTTCAGTCTCCCTGTTGTGCATTTCTTCTGTTTTCTTCCTCTCAGAAGCAGCACTGCCATAGTTATTGCTCGGGTAGGAAATAAGACAGTGATGTCACTGGTGGGTACAGTAGTGCCACTTACACAAAACTCTAACTTTAGCACAAAACATTGTACTTTGCAGAATGTTTTACAAAGATTCTGAAATAAAAATTCTGCATTTGTTGACCCTTCACCCCAAATTGGGTATCTTGATGTGTTAAGACAGTCTTTCTTTTTCTTTATGTTTCTAGAGCAAAGGAAATGATTTTTGTCTAGTCCACAAAGTAATCTTCCTGTAGGTGCTTCATAGCAGCAGGTGGAACTGTTGCCAGTGATGTGTGCTGAAAAATAGCTTTTTTAATTATTGTTAATTTGCCATCTTCACAGTTTGTTTTGCTACAAATTAACATAAACACATTTTCTCAGGTAATGACTGTACAATACTTCCTGAATGTTTCATTTGTACAGAACAGTCTGTGAATATTTAGTGAACCCAAATTGGTTAAGACAGTTATCTGTATTGGTTTTTAATGTACAAACTTGGATTATATGGGTACTCTATGTATTCTATCTAAATGTGTGAGAGAAAGCTCAGTGGACACACCCTCATTTAATTTATGAAACACAGACTGAGTGGGTGATTTTGAGCAGAAAGGCAATCTTTTGTTTTTCTGGTGGTATATTTAATGTCTGCTGTATTATGTCTTTGTGTGTTCTTCATGATTTTTAAAATTAAGTGTAGTTAGTAGTGGTTGTAATAAAATATCTAATAAAATAATTATTAAAGCTCATTAAGAAGGACAACAGATGTATGCAATTTAGCCAAGTAACGCCCTCACTGATTTGTTTTCATTGTTTCTGTGTATAATAATAATAATAATAATAATAGTAATAAATTATTTCTATCCCTCCCGTCTACCGAAGCAATCGGGGTGGCTTACAACAATAAAATCTCACAGTAAACCCTCCCAAACCCAAACCCACCCTCCCCTTAAAACAGTATTAAACATCATGAAATTAAAACAATTAACAACAATAAAACAATTTTAGTAATTTGCAACAGTAGATGTTAAAACCAATCTAATAGGCAGCCCGCAAGCAATAAATAGCGTGGCAAGATGTGGCAACAGATGAGCGGAAATTAACTTACTCCTTGGTCGGGATTTAAGAAGGAAAGGCCTGCCGGAAGAGATCCGTCTTGACAGCCTTTTTAAAGCTGTTTAGGTTGGTAATTTGATGGATCTGTTTAGACAGATCTAACTGGTAACAAAGCAGCATGATGATGTCACCTCACATTGACTCCTAATTATCTGAGATCATTCAGTGGATATTTTCACATGGGCAAAAGTGACGGGAGCATAGTAGGATGCTCCCGTCACTATTACACAATTGCATGAGGATAATCAGATGACATCACGTGAATGAAAGTCCCGTGAATGAAAAGCAGTGCTAGAATTCTTCTTTATTCATGAGATAATGATGCGATTATCATGACATCATCTAATAATCTTCACACAATTGCGTGATAGTGATGGGAATATCCCGCTGTGCTCCCATCACTTTTCCCCATGTGAAAATCTCCAGTGTAGAAGGAAATTATGGATGGAGAAGTTTGTCAGTTTCATATTCATTTTTTTAAATAAAAAAAAATTAGTTCCATCCAAAATATGAAGCTTCTGAATTTGTCATTTCTGCCCTAACAAATTCAAAGCAAATTCTTCCAGTCAAATTCTATAAATAAAGCAAAGGTAGGCCAACTTTTGGACTATAACTCTGGAGACCAGGGTCTGATTCCCTGCTTGGCCATGAAACCCACTGGATGACCTTGTAGAAGTCACATGCTCTCAGCCTGTTTAGAGGAAGGCAATGGCAAACCTGCCCTGATCAAATCTTGCCAAGAAAAGCCCATGATAGGTTTGCCTTAAGGCCACCATAAGTTGGAAATGACTTGAAGGCATACAACAACAACAAGGCCAATGTTTACTATTCATATATGTATCTATTTAAAGCATTTATATCCCACCCATTAGCCAAGAACGATCCTCAGAACAGCTTGCAAGTAGTTAGATATTCCTTGCTCTCAGGCTTGCAGTCTAAAAAAGACATGAAATACAAGATAAAAGGGATGGTGTGACTGGGTGGAAATTAAGTTCTGCAATTCCTGGCACAGTGGAGGTGTGTCTTGCTACTCTTCTTTTCCTTCCTTTCTATAGGAGGATTAGGGGCCACCTTTGAGAGTTAGGGGTCCTTTTTCCCTTTGTGGGGGACCTCTCCAGAAAAATCTTCCACTCCTCCAAATGGGAGGAGGCTTAATTTTCTGTTTAAATATAATTATGTTTACATCCATTGATTTCCAGTTTCTAAAAATGCATCCCTTCCAGCAGATCCAGGGGGATTAGACTGAAATATACACTTCTGGGAATATACAGTGGTACCTCTACTTATGAAAGGCTCTAGTTACAATATTTTCGAGTTATGAAACGCTTTTTCTAAAAAATATTGTCTCTACATACGAATATGTCTCTACACACGAATGGCTATAGGGACATATGTGTATGTAGAGACAATATTTTTAGAAGCATTTTATAACAAGAAAATTTCCAGCTGCAGCCTCGGCTATTCCTTGGGCTGATCCTGGAAGCGGAGGATTCCCCAACTTCCAGGATCAGCCCAAGGAACGGCTGTGGCTCCGACTGGAAGGAGGCCTCCTTCCAGCCGCAGCCTTGGCTATTCCTTGGGCTGATCTTGGAAGCGGAGGATTCCTCCACTTCCAGGATCAGCCCAAGGAACGGCTGTGGCTCCGGATCCGGCCTCCTTCCAGCCGCAGCCTCTGCTATTCCTTCCAGTCGGAGCCACAGCCGTTCCTTGGGCTGATCCTGGAAGTGGAGGAATCCTCTGCTTCCAGGATCAGCCCAAGGAATAGCCGAGGCTGCGGCTGGAAGGAGGCGGCCTTCCAGCCGCAGCCTTGGCTATTCTATGGGCTTGGAACGGATTAGGGCATTTCAATGTTAAATTTGCTTCTACCTACGAAATTTTCTACCTACAAAATGGGTTGTGGAACGAATTAATTTCGTAAGTAGAGGTACCACTGTACTTTATTCTTTTGATGGTGTACATTGAATGTAAATGATGGTGAGATTTGAAAGGAGGCACTAATAGGTATGGGGGTTGCAAAAGGCCACAGGCCACATTGCCCATTCTTGATATACAGCTGTGGAGTAGCATGGAGAAGAAAGACCATGTCGTAACCTGCCTGCTATATTGGTGTAAAAGGTGCAGGATGTCTCAGTTAAAGAAAGAAAAAGAAAAAGAGGCATCAGTTCTATGCTGTACTAAGATGAATTCACAGAGATTCAAACCCAGAATTTATCTGATGATTCTTTTTTTTTTCTTAGAAGACATGCCCTTCTGAGGATCTGATGAAAGTTTTGGGTGCCCCCCCCCCCATGTACTTGTAGACAGTTTTTAAAGTAACAGGAAGGACATAAAAGAAAAGTTTTTTATTTTTTGTTTTGCAGCTGGTGTATGAAATCCATTTGTCCTGTAGTCCATTGAATAGGCAGGGGTCAATGGGGCACATGCACTCAAAGCCTTGGATGGATAGATGCATCTCTCCATTTCAGTTTGTTTCATTTTAGAAAAACAAATCAACCCCCCCCCCTTTGCAGGTTCTTATATTCCTGAATACGACAATGTTTCTGACCTTTAGTAATTTTTTAAATAAAAAAATTAAAACAAATATCACACGTCTCTAGGAGAAGGATCTAACCCAGGGTGAGGGGGCTGGAAGTATCACAGCACCAGAATAATGAAATGAAATGAATATTTGTACCCTTTTCAGGGTTTTCCAAGAAATAGTTTTGCTATATGAAAACATTGCTTTCATTCTAAAATTGAAACTCCACAACTCCTGTAGAATTGGTTTACTTGTCAGGGATGATGGGAGTTGTAGCTCTTCACCTCTGGCTCTAACTCATCACCTTGTTATGCAGCAGAGCTGACCAGTTTTGATCAGTGGTTGATGCTTCTTTCCCAAGCAGCAGAGTTTCAGAGAATAGGCTGAAGACCCTGACAAACTCTCCAAGCCTTCTCACTCTTCTTCCTGAGATGTCTCTAAACTTCTCCAGGATTCTTCTGGCTCTTGTATCTTCCCTCAAGACACCAGACAACTCAGTAGTCTTATATAAAAGATCTACTTTATTCTACTATATACATAAATACTGTATGCCCTACAAATCACAATCTCTACACTTCACAATATCTCCAAAACTACTCCACAATACACCACAATGTACATTAGCAAACATTGCAATTTATAACCATTGTTAGACACCACCCACCAGTCAGTTTCCACCCAGTGGGTGTGTACATACATCTTGATTGGTCCACATAGATCATCCCATACCTAAGACCAACCCAAGTGTTTCATCACTTTACCTTGACCACTTAATGAGTCTCAGGTGTTTGCAATCTATCACAGGTGTTCTCAATATACCTTCTATAACTTTGTCCTTGGCTCTCAAGGCTTCTTAATTATATTATCTTTTTCACCTGTGTATCTTCCTGATTGCTCCTGCTTAGTCACTTTGACATTCACATACATATTTTTATTTCTATTACTGTATATCCCATGTTGCTTTTTCCTTAACATTACTAGCCTCTGTTTAAAAAACCTGCAAATAAGGAAACTCCATCGCTTTCTGTGGTAGCATGTTTTTTGGAGTTTTGTTTTGTTTTGTTTTGTTTTACTGTTGAACAGCTTTTACCATCAGGAAGTTTTTGGCACATTTGTAAACTGTTGGATACATTAAGTGTACATTCAAAAACAAGCTTCTTCTTTTTTTAAAAAAAATCCTGTAGATGTAACTTTGGCATGGACATCCGCCCATAACAGATTGATATATTCTGTTTCTAATTAAAGGACAAAAATAGCTCATAGTCATCATCTTTTGGATTTCAGTGTGCTGACAATTCAAGATGGCAGCAATTAATTTCGAAGAGATTTAGAAATATCCTAGCATGTATATCCCAAAGACACACTTTGAGTCCAAAAAGCAAGAGTTATTTTTAGTGTAGAAAAGAAAAGCATCTAAATTAACTTTCTGTATTGGCAACTATGTGCTTTTTATGTCATTGGCTGTCAGTAGTTGATAATCATTCATTTATGTTTTCTTTATTATCTGATTAATAGTTACCTTTAAAAAGTCCATACCTAAGATTTTTAAAATAAAGTTTTGAATCTTTTGTAAAATATAATTATAAAAAAAGATTAATGTTTATGTATTAAACCAAAATCATGGAAAACATTCACTCTCTGCATTTCAGTGAAAGCCCCCCCATTCAAATGTTTTCCATCCAGGTGAGTTGTGTGTTAATGTCCATGGGGATATTTGCTCCTCCATGAAGGCTTTCTCACCTTATTGACCATCTGCACATTATCAGAATGTGGGTAAGAGGATCCTCAAATCTTTGGAATGTGTTTGGAGGGCTGTGAGGAAGGGGGTTTGCTCTTCTGTCAGATGCCATTTATTATTATTATCAGCATATCGACACAATTGATGTAAAGTACTTGTAGCTATTGAGCCAGTATCAGTTAGTGGTTGGGGTATATGACTAGGACTCTTGGAGACCAGGCTTTGAATTTCCACTCAGTTCTAGGATTACACTGGGTAACCTTGGGCAAGTCCGTCTCTGTCAAAACAGACAGATTGGTGTCCATTAAACAGTCATCTGAAATTACAGTGCACCCGTGCCATATGTGGGTGCACCATATGCGGCTTTAACCTTAAGCGGAAGGCAAGCCCCGGAAGCAATAATGGTGTGCACACTGTGCTGCAAGCATGTGCATCATTGTTTTAAATGGGGTTTGACCATAAGTGTTTTTCCTTTACATGGGGGGTGGGTGTCCAGAACGGATCCCTCACATATGGAAAGGGCCCACTGTACTTGTCAAGGTGTTTAAATGTTAGCTGTTCTAAAATATAAATTGTCAGTGTAATTCCAGTGAGTGTTGTATGATGAAGTAGCCAGAGGATGGGGGAGCTTCATTTAATGAAATTTGCAAATGCCTCCTGACACAACACTAGCTGCTGCATTGAACAAATTGGAGATGTTAGTATAATGCATTGAGGTCTGTTGTAGTGAAACAAGCAATAGACCAAATTGAAACCCTTTGAACTATTTGCAAGAGTGAAGTGGAACTGGAGAAGTATTTTTGCATTATAACTGTAGGTACTTACAGCAGGAAGGCATCACTTTGAAAAGTGGACATATTTGAGTGGTGACAAAAATCAGCTTATGTAGACAGAAAAGCAATTCAGAATACAATGTGGAAAATGTGCTGCTCTGATTTATTGAATGATACGATGAATTTTCCATGAGGTTTTCAGTAGTTATTAGTCATGATCACTAAATATTCACTTTGATATCAGTAGATCCCTCTTAATACCAATTACTGGGAAACGGTGTTGCTCCTATGTCCTGCTTCTGGACTTCCCATAGGCAATTAATTAGCCATGGTGTAAAGAGAAAGCTGGATTAGATGAATTTTTGGTCTGATCCAGCAGGGTTCTTTTTAGATTCTTATGTTTCTAAATTACAACAGCAACAACAACAACAACAACAACAACAACAATAATAATAATAAATATCCCGTCCCTCTGCTAAAGCAATCGGGGCGGCTCGATAAGGCTTCAGCTGTAATATACTGCCCATAAGAAGCCAGCCATAATAGGAGATAAATACCAAAACGCAATGTTTTCTGCATGGACTTGATATCTTATGTTAAGTTGATGTTCTTAACTGCCCTCGAGTCGATCTTGACTCATGGTGATCCTATGGATGAGACATTTCCAAGACCCCTGTTTTCCACTGCTCTGCTTAAATCCTGCAAACCCATACCTATGACCTCCTTAATAGAGTCCATCCATCTGGTATGTAGCCTTCCTTTCTTCCTACTTCTCTCCACCTTTCCCAGCATTATTGTATTTTCTAATGAGTCTTCTCTTCTCACAATGTGTCCAAAATACAACAGCCTCAGTTTGGTCATCTTGGTTTCCAGGGAGGTTTCCGCTTTGATCTGCTCTAGGGCCCACTTGTTTGTCCTTTGGACTGTCCATGGGATCCTCAGCACTCTTCTCTAGCACCACATTATCTCAAAGGAATTGATTTTCTTCCTATCATCTTTCTTAACTGTCCAGCTCTCACATCCATACATGGTAATAGGGAATACAATGGCTTGTATGGTTCTAACTTTTGTGCTGAGTTGTATGTCTTTGCATTTTAGAATCTTTTCTAGTTCTTTCATACCTACCCTCCCCATTCTTAGGTTTTTTCTGATTTCCAGATTGCAGTACCCATTTCTATCAATGTTTGATCCCAGGTATGGGAACTTTTTTACTATTTCTCTTTCTTCATTGTCTAGGTTGAATTCGTGAAGGTCCTCGGTGGTCATTATTTTTGTTTTCTTTATACTCAATAGTAGGCTTGCCTTTGCAATTTCTTCTTGGATCTTCCTTAGTAAATGTTCCAGGTCTGTGAGGTTTTCTGCTAGTATTATGGTGTCATGTGCATATCTTAGATTGTTGATATTCCTTCCTCCTATTTCACTCCTCCTCCTTCTGTGTCCAATCCTGCTTTTCTTATAATATGTTCTGCATACAAGTTGAACAGATAGGGTGAAAGGATCCAGCCTTGTCTGACCCCCTTTGCCAATTGGGAACCATTCTGCTTCTCCATGTTCTGTCCTGACAGTAGCCTCTTGTCTTGAGTACAGATTCCTCATCAAAACTATCAGATGTGCTGGCACTCCCATGTCTTTAAGGGTGTTCTATAGCCTTTCATGGTCTATGTAGTCAAAGGCTTTGCTGTAATCTATAAAGCTGGTTTTCTTTTGGTGCGCTCAATTAACTATCGTATGTTTGCAATGTGATCCCTAGTACCTCTTCCTTTCCTGAACCCTCCTTGGACCTCTGGTATCTCTCTTTTCATGTATGGTTGCAGTCTATGTTGCAGAATTTTAAGCATGATTTTGCTTGCGTGGGAGATCAGTGTTATTGTCCTATAGTTGCTGTAGTCTCTTGTGTCTCCCTTTTTGTGGATGGGGATGTATATTGATCACTTCCAATCTATTGGCTATTGTTTTGTTTTCCATATCTGTTCACATATGTTGGTTAGCACTAAGTTGACTCTGTCAATGTGGATTGCAGCAGTTCAATTGGAATATCATCTGTTCTTGGTGATTTATTTTTCACTATTTCTCTTATTGCAGTTTCCACCTCACTTTTTAGAATTTGGAGTTCATCTTCATATCGCTCTTCATTCCATGTGTCTTTCATTTTGTCAGCTCTTTTGTATAATTCTTCTGTGTATTGCATCCAAATATTCCTTCCTGGTCTTGAATTATGCTATTTTTATTATCATAGATTGTCCCAGTCCTTGGTTTGAATTTTCCTTTGATTTCCCAGATCTTGTTAAATAGATCTCTTGTTCTTCCCTTATTGTTGTTGTCTTCTATTTCTCTGCATTGGTCATTGTAGTAATTTTCTTTATCTTTCCTCACACTTATGTTGCATTCACTCCCTTTTCTTTTTCTTTCTTTTCTTTATCATTTGTAGTGTTTTTTCTGTCATCCATGTTTTTTCTCTTTCTTTTTGTTTATTGAAAGTTATGTTAAGGGGGATTAGCAATTCCAGTGATCCTCAGGTGGAAACAGGATTTAAACTTTTTTTGTTTGTACATAGCTTCACCAAGAGAAGCTGGCAAACCATCCTGGATTTGACCAACCAGAGAGCTATTTTTGAAAGTGAAAATTTGTTTCCACTAGCATGAGTGTAGCCAATTGTGCATTCGTGCTTAGAGGTGTCTCTCTACTAGCTATGAATTTTTTACTATTTTCACTGAGGCCAGTATGCAGAAAAACTGGCCAATAAAGACAGCTTGATATCCTGCAATACTGAGGTTGTCCAAATAATGCAGTGATGTGAATAAACCAATCCAGTCATGTCAGCAAACCAGTGGTAGCAGATTTGGTAGAAGAATGTATGAACCCTAATCAATGAGTTCATCACAGTTTAACATGTCATATCACTACAATTTTGTTGTAGTAAATACATTTTATTTTTTTAGCCAAAGGCTGTGCCATTTGACATCAGATCAGTGTAGTAATGCTAACTTTAATATTTAAAGCCCTACATTTTACGTGGAATCTAGATACACAGAAGGAACAAACATTAGTTCTGATCAAATGTTCTATCTTGGCCTTAGCAAAAAACCTATGCGCCAGAATGGAACAACTTTTACTTCAAGAATGACTTCCCTGAAGTCTTTTATGGCTGGAATCCTGTTTGTGACACATGCTGGCATAACCTCCTATTACACTAACATGTTTCCTTTTTGGTTGTTGCAGAAGGAAGTATTTAGTATGCCAATACAGTGGATCTTTTCAGCTTTGTAGAATGTCCTCATGCCATCTTAGTGAGTAGGAGAGGGCAGATGCAACTGGTCATATCTCGCTGCATTTTCAAAGCTTGAGAGAAAATAGTAAATATTCTTCCTGCTCTCCAGTAAGTTTCTGACCTTTCCCACTCCCACCCCAGCCATTAATTGACCATATAGGCACCATCTGTTTCCAATGAGATGGGGGCAGAGGGGAAGCTCAGTAGAAGTATCCTGGTGGAGTTTTATGTTCTAGTAGCATGATGTAGGGCCTATGGATCTTGGCCAGTGTTTCTAAGACCACAACACATTTCCTAAGATCCATCCCTTCCTCAAGGTTTAGAAAAACTTTAAAATGGATGGGGCCACACTTTGGATTAACATCTAGTAGTTTCCTTCATCTCTGACAATTCCTTGTGGGTTGTTGCCTGGGCTGATCATTTGATGCTATTCCCCCTTATGCCTCTGATTAGTCTAGTTTCTTCAATCTGCTGCTCAGGATCAAGGTTCTGAAGTGCAAAAGGTACTTTTCATTAACCCCCTTTCTCCCATAAAGCTCCTTGCTTTTTTTTTTTTAATTTTTTTGGATATTCTGAAACAGGAGACATCATGGGTGGAAAAGGAATTGGTGGAAATGGTCACTACAGCAGAGAGAAGTGTCCACTAAACTGCAACCCTTTCACTTAAATGGAAGTGATATTCCTTTTTTGTATCCAAGAACTAATCTGAGTTTAAACACCTATGCTTTTCTTAGAGGGATGTAATTTACCCATGAATGCCATGCAATATAGTGCCAGTGTTGAGGCCTTTGAAAAAAATGGCATCAATAACTGAATGCTCATTTCAGAGGAAGTTTCATAGTGAAATCTGTTGGCTGCATCTCATGAAAATCTGTTGCCGTTTGATGACACTTGGAGCAGGATAAAATAGCTAACAAATGAGTTTCAGAATACAAATGTTGATCCAATGTTGGCTTACATAATTGGCATTTGGAGGTTGTTTTCTGAGGATTATTTTGTTGATTGTCTTTGTGTGTGTGGATATGGCAGTAGAGCTCTGTGTGTGTGCGTGTGCGCGTGCCTTCATGTTGCCTGTTGACTTATGGTGACCCCATAAATTTCGCAGGGTTTTCTTAGGCAAGGAATACTCAGAAGTAATTTTGCAAGCCTTCTCTGAAATATAGCCCATAGTACCTGATGTTCATTGGCAGTCTCCCATCCAAGTACTTACCAAGGCTGACCATGCTTAGCTTCTAAGATTAGACAAGTTTTGGTGCCATTGAGTCATACACTTAGGAGGGGCCTCATGAGCCATCACAGCCAACCCCCTGCCTAATGCAGGATCTCCAGCTAAAGCATCCTCAGCAGATAGCAGTCCAGTCTGTTTTAGAAGCCATTCAGAGAAGGAGACCCCACTACCTCTCTAGGCAATCGATTCCATTGCCAAACTACTCTTTTGAGTAGTTTCCTTCTGTCCTTCTGATATTCAGTTGAAATCTATACTCCTGTAACTTCAAATCATTAGACCTGGTCCTAACCTCTGGGGCAGCAGAGAACAGGCCTGCACCCTCTTCTCTGTGAGACCCCTTGGGGTATTTAAAAATTGCAGTCATATGATCCCCTCAGTCTTCTCTTCACCAAGCTGAACACTCCCATCTCCTTCAACATTCCTCATGTGTTGTTCCCCATCTCTCTTACCCTTGTTGCCCTTCTCTAAACCTGCTCCAACTGGACTGTATTCTTCTTAAAATGAGGCACCCAGAACTGAACACAGTACTCACCGTAGGAATTCATCCATGGCTGTGTACTGGGGATATATATTCTTTTGTTGATGTGTTCATTCGGAGCTTGTCAGAATTTTCATATTAGAGACGTGACCTCCTTCATTAATAAAATAAAAGTCAAGCCATAGCATTATGGATAAGTTTGGGTTCTGTAGTTGTATTGCCATTTAGACTGAAGAAATGAAGGTGTAACATATGTTTATCTTTTTTTTCTACTTCCCCCACCCAACTACCCACTCTGAATTTGATAAGCATCAGTGCCTTGGTTAAAAAGTTTAATTCTTGTTTTTTGGAGCAGCAACAAAAACAGTTTAAAAGATGTGTCAGCATCACAGAGTTCCATTTTTGAATCTGGGGTAATTGTCTGAATAATAGTGTTATCATTTCATTTGATCTGGAAACTTTTCGTGTGTTCATTTTTAATCATGCAGCTCTTTCTGGGATATATATCAAACTCCTCTTGACAGAATTTTTATTCATGAATAAAATTGTACCTTCTCCTGATATGTACATTAGGGATACTATTTTGCTCCTTATACTTTAATCAGTCATCATTCAGTAGTGTGTTCACATGAGTGAGAATAGGAGATACAGCCATCACAATTAACTCAATATAAAATGAAATACAAAAAGCTGCTTCTACTGTTAAAAAGAGTAAAGGTTTAATGTCTCCAAATGAATTTATATAAGTTTCTCGCACTTTTTCTAGGAAGTCCTTACTGCATCATTAGTAATAGTACTGTTGTTCCTGACTGTAAGTAGATTATAACACAGGGTAGTTATTGCTAACGGCAAAGAAAAGCAATCAGTCATGGGATTTGCCTTGCTAAATTATAGAAAGAATACACTGCAGTTAGTTCATTTAAGTAAAGTGGGTATCCCAAGGGCAGATGTGCTGGGGACCAAAACAGGTCCAGTGGGATGCTTAGAAAGATTTGTGCAGATTGCACAAAATACCTTGGGAAAGCTTGTGTGTGTGTGTGTGTGTGCGTGTGTGTGTATGTGTCCATGTGTGTATTAAGGCTGAGTACTTATAGAAAGAGAACCACCAATGCTTTGCATGAATCCATGACTTCTACCCTTATCTTGCTTCTACTCATTGAAGTTTGGAGCCCAAAGAAATAGAAAATGGGCACAAAGGGATATGTGCTCTCATGCTCCCAGCTGTAACTAAGAACAAGGGGTATTATTAGCAGCTCTATCAATGGGTTGACTTACAAGCAACCCCGGGAATCTTCCCACCTGTATACCAAGATATAGAGGCAATGATCACATAGGCAGAACTCTCTTTATGAGCTGTATTTTATTAAGGGAAACACACAAATGCACACACACACACACAAGAGCTAAGTAATAAAGAAGCAAGTGTTGGAATAGATTTGAGGCTCCACTAAAAGTGATAATTACCAAAGATGTGGTTTCTCATGATGGTCCAATTAGATGGTTGGACATGGGGCTCAACTGTAGGAAATGTATGGAGGAACGGCAATTCAGATTGGTGTGGAGTCAGCCTAGAATCCAAACTAGCCCTGAGGAGCAAAGGAATTTTGGTATCTTATACAGAGCAAAACTACCCTGGGGCAAAGACTAGGTATCCTACATCAAAAGGCCAAATTTGCATGAGGACTGGTCACTTGAGATAGAGGTCCTTGAAGTGGCAGTGGTGGTCATAAATGAACACTCTCTGGCTTGGGGTGCCAGACATCCTGTTGATCAATCACCTAGCCTTCCTGATCTAGAAGTGTTAACTGTTTACATGAACTTGGAGGCTCAGGGCTATGTGACCTGTTGCTTCAAGGCTCATGGCTGCTACATAGGGTATATTTAGGTCATAGAGGGATATACACACACACACCACAAAATTGGAAGACATCCAATATTCATAGCAAAGCCCAGTTTCCCACTGAATACTTATTTGCTACATTTATACTTTGTTTTTCTTTCTGTGAACTCTAGGCAACATATGTGAGTTTCTTGATTATAATTTTATTTAAATTCCACCTTTCTTCCAGCTCTGGGATTCAAGTTGGCTTAGAGAATTACATCTGCAAAGGTTAAAATGCAATTGAACTATATAACAAAAATTATATAGTCTATAATTAAATGGTCCTGCTCCTCACTTTATCCCCCACAACAGGTCTGTGAGATAGATAACACTAAGAATATGTGCTTTGCATAAGATCATTTGATGAGATCTGTGTCTCAGTGCAGACTAGAAGCTGAATCCCTCAAATCCCAATTTAACTACCTGATTGGGCACAGCTGGCACATTTTAGAAATCGGAACACTTTCTGGTTTCTAAAATGTGCTGTCTAAGCCCGACTGGTACCTGGGCTGATGGTGGCTGGTGATTCGGCGGCAATTTAGCATGTGATAATCCCCACCTCTATCCTGCCTCCCGACTGCAGCCCAGGAGGCTTGATTCAATTTAAAATCCCAAGCAATAAATTCCTCAGTTTCTAGGCCTGAGGGTGCAGACAAAGTACTTAGCCATATCTGAATGATCCCTTGTTCTCCCTGACTTCTTACAGCTATTCTTATTTCTAATAAGGATAGAGTGTCCCATTTTGTTCAGAAGGGTGTAAATTCTTTTTTTTTCTAAGTGGTACTGACCAGGCTGCTTCTGAAGAGACCCTAGGCCCAGAAGATAAAAAACAATAATAATGTGGTTGGCTACATTCCCTTCCTGAGTAAGGTGTTGGAGCAAGTAATTGCTGGTCAACTCCAGGCACTCTTGAATGAAATAGACTTCTTCAATCCATTTCACTCTAGATTTCAGTTTGGACTTGAGGCAGAAACAGTCTTGGCCACCCTGTGGAAAAATGTCCTGTGCCATCTGCCCTCTGGGCAATGTTTTACCTGCCTTGCCTGTCAATAACTGCATCAAACCTCTGAGTAGGATTATCTGTGGATAAGATAAGCCATCACAAATATCTATTGTCACTCATGCTCTACCTTTCTTTGTAATGTAATACAGATGAGCTAGTGAAATGTTCTGAACAAGCACTTGAGCAGGGAATGTACAGGATAAAGGTTAATAAACTTGAGATTCAATCTGGACAAGATGGAGCTACTGCTTGTGGATGACCCATACTGCCTGTGCTGCTTGGGGGTGGTGGTGGTGGTGGTGGGTAAAACTGGAAATGTCTGTTCTGAAAGATCTATTAAGTACCTGTTCTTAGATCTGTGATGGTCACTAGAAGTACAGGTGGCCTACATAACTAAGAGTGGTTTTTATGAGCTTTGGCTGATACATGAACTGTACCAAAATAGGGATTGAGGTAAATTTGTCATTCATACTCTAGTAACCTCCCATTATGATGATGCATTGTGTAGGCTTGTGTTTGAACATGGTTGGACATTTGAATTAGCAAAACTGCTATCTGGGACTGTCCAGGTTTATGTTAGAACTTTTTCATCTGTGGTCACTGCCAGTTTATTTTCAGCCCAAATTCAGCATATTTGTTTTAAAGTTTAAAGCCCTTTATGGCTTAGGGCAAGGATATGTGAAGAATGTTCACTTACCCAGATTCTAATATTATTGTCTGAAACTTACAATGAGTTAGGTGACGCTACAAAAGAGGTGGTGGGAAGGTGGTGAGAATATGGAACCAAATGTAGAAAGCCTTTGTTAAAGAGCTTGACTTACGTGTGATCTTTTTTTGTGTTGGATAATTAGCATTTTACTTTCTCAAGTATTTTAAGTACTGATGAAATTTGTTAAGAACTTACGCAGCTTAATTTTTAATGCCAGATTTTACATTAGTTTTATTATATCCTGGATTTTTATCCTTTTGCTGCTGGTTTTATTTTTTGCTGTTTTATTAAAATGGCTTCATTCTAATTTTGTGTTTCATATTTTCAATTTGCCTGCATGCCACTTGGTGAACTTTGTTACTGGACAGCCTATAAGTTAGGGATAAAATTATATGTGTGAAGACAGGAATATATGAGTCTATGGGCCATTGCAGACTGGCCTAAAGGGATGCCCTCTTGGTGCAGCATGCACTGTTTTGGGGGTGGCAAAAAGGAGGATTGGGGCCATGGTGTGTGGTTGCCACGGCCCTGGTCCACCGCTCCCAGGGGTAGCTCTGTGCCACCCCTTTAGGCCGGTCTGCATCCCCCCTATGTTTGTACTTAAGTAATTGCCAGAGCTCTCAAATTGTTCAACTATGAAAAATGGCAACATCAGCATTTTTTTTTTACTTCTGTTTGTAAGAATGGTAACTTTCTAGCACTAAGATATTATACTGCACATACTATAAACAATGTAAAACAAGAGAAGCATTTATTGTCTTCCTCTAAACAATGTTGAATTTAAACTGTTTCATGTTTGCTCAAGTAAAGTTTGGAATGAAGGTGATAATTGTATTTACAGCCGCCCCTCCATTTTCATGGGGGATCTGTTCCGGACCCCTCACAAAAATGGAAATTTCATATATTCAAGTTCCATTGGCTTGAATGGCTGTGTGTGCTATTTTAGACAATGTGTGTTTGCCAGTTTCAATCCACTAAATGTATTGTTTATATGTTTTCCTTTCTTCATGTTTCATTGTCCTGCTACCTCACAAGGTTACTTCACAAAGTTATTCAAAATAACTCAAAATGGTAAAGGTCGCTTTGGTGCAGGGATATTTCTGCTCCTTAGTTTCCTTTCCCGTCTTTGTATATTGCGTTTTTGTATATTCTCTGTACATTACTCTCAAAGTGCTTCACAACTGACCATATTAAAAATCAATATATTCCTGTCCAGATAAAGGATAGTTCTAAAGATTTCATAATAACAAGTAGAAAAGGAATCAAGGTCTGTATCAAAACAATTAATTAGTGCTTTGTTTAACAACAAGAACAAAGGGAAAAAGAGATAAACTAGGTAGGAGCAGGAGTCATAACTACAGTAAAATGAGACTTTTACAAAACATATTCGAAATCTACATTTGTATAATATTTTTAATAGGGCCAAAAACAAAAAAGGTCACAAAAGAATGTGTAAACCTTCCAGTTCTCCAGAATTATTCATCAGGCTAGCAGGCACAAAAACCAGGAGATGGGGAAGGTACAACTACAACAACTAATAGTCCAGTAGGCCAGATATTGTGGGAAGGAAAGGTATAGTGTTTTGGACTTAGTGCCAAAATGTAGACGGCATGAGTAAGCCACAGATAGGTGCTACAGGTATGAATACAAAAATGCTTTTCTGTTTCTCCCATCTGTTTGAACACTCATTTCTAGTCTCCAGGCTTTTGATCCTCCACCCTTTTTCAAATGTCCTTAGCACCCCACGATCCTATGTTCTTCTATTCTTTTTTCCTTCCACAGATCAGATGTTATCCATATTCCAGGAATCCTGTTTAGCTCCCACCAGTGAAAATTAATTACCACAAGATGTAATGAGGAGTACTAACCCAAGTGGCTTTAGCTTCCAAATGCATGGGGAATAAGTGTATCCATAGTTACTTAGCATTGTAAAAAAGGACTTAACTTGGAGAATTACTAAAGTCCAAGTCAGGGGTAGGCAACCTTTCCCCTTTAAGGGCCGAGGGACTTCAGATCCCAGAAGCCTCAGCCATGTTGGCCAATAGTCCCATGTTGGCCAATAGCTCCTGGGATTCTGGGAGCTGAAGTCCCTCGGCCCTTAAAGGGGAAAGGTTGCCTACCCCTGGTCCAAGTCTTCAATGGGATCTTTTATCCTATGTTTATGGAGGTGGCTAGGGAATAGACTGATAGAGACAAAGCTTTCCAATGAACTGTAATTTATTTGGGGATTCAAATATAGAGACACTCTACCATACACTCATACACAAGAACTCAGGAATAAAGTAGTTAGCTTGGAAAGGAAACACAAGGTTTTCTAATGGTGATAATTACCTGAAGGAGGCTGCTCCAATGATGAATGAAGATGGATAGACTCAACCGTTATGAAAAGGGAAAGGACAACGGAAAGAGCTGGGACCCAATTCAGAGTTCACAGTGGCTCAGTCACCATGCAATCTAACCAGACCCAATGTGCCTGAGATTTTGGGGATCTTTTATATCCTTAAACGTAACTTGAGGAGAATAGTTGCTATTGTTTATCAAAGAATTCTGATTACTACTCTTTGAAGTAAACAATTTTCAAGGAGAAGAGATGGAATGTTAATGTTATCTCATCTTCAGCCAGACATGTCCTGGCTGGCACTCATAAATCTTCTAGGGGTGAATGTCCTGCATCGCAGCTCCTGGGCTTGGCCCTTTTGATCTGCAAATCATTGTAAGTGCAGATGTAATCTTTCAGGTGCCTACGTGATGTGCTCACCTTGGGTCTATGGCGATTGGGGCTTCTCCCAGCCCAAAGCCATGGCAGGGACCTAAAAAGGGTATTTATATCAAAATAGCCATCGTAACAGCATAATGGCAATAAATTCCCTCCACTGTGCGTCTGAATACAATTTTTAAGTGAACATGACTAAAGCATTGATGTTGTGGGCATGTGTCCTGTGAGCTTCTGGCATCTGGTTTGCCACTGTTGGAACTTGGAATGTAATTTTTCACTAATTTTCTTCTAGAAAGAGGCAATGAGTAATTTTAGTTTTTTTCCAGTGCAAGAAAGTATCTGAAAACCATGCAGTTTTCAAAATGATTTACAATTTGAACTTATTCTGTGCAAAATGTGAGTGTAGTTGCTTTGCAGAGAAGGCAGCATTTTCTGCACAGAAAAGATTTTTGCATATAAATATTTTCTATGCAGAAATACTACTGTTTGTTCAGAAAACACTGTTCTCTATGCTAACTAACCACATTGAAATTTTGAACAGAAGAAGTCCACAATTACAGCAGTTTTTGTGGACAGGAAACAAATTTTACATACAAAAATATTTATTTTTTTATAAATATAATGTGTAGGACTATTCTTTTTTGAGCAGAAAATACTGTTTCCTATGCAGAACATGTTGTTTTCTGTGCAAAGCACAGTCCAGAATTTTTCTCATCAGAGTTTCCTGACACGTGAAAAACATATTTTTCAGTCATTTTTCAAATATATTGAAACATTCTTTCCTATGGCTTCACCCTGCACAGTTCTTATGTTCTTCAGATCCATGAACTTTGAGGAATAATCTCACTCCTCTATATTTCACTAAAAGCCTTCTCTAGAAAATCAGGGACACTTCCTAAACAATATGAAATTAAATGTGGAAGATTCCAGGGGAGGGCAGGAATGGGAATCTTTCCTTCCATGGAGCTCTGTAAGCTAATTTAACTTAGGATTCAAACCATTCCAAGAAACTTATAGCCATCTTGCTTAGTGGACAGAGTATAAATACAGTTGCCCCTCTGCTTTGCAGTCTGCATCCCTCGCCTGTTTGCAGGTGGCAAATGGGGACAAAATGGGGCACATGCCCACAAGCGCTCACCGCCATTCAAGCCAATGGGGCTTGAATATTGGTGATTTTCCATTTTTGGGGAGGGGGTCCGGAATGGATCCCCCACGAAAATGGAGGAGTGACTATTTAACTAAATAAAGAATAGATCACCTTGGATGTTCTTCCTTTTTGATTTTAGATAAATCAGTGATGATGGTGGTGACTAAAAGGAAGCTTCACTCTGCATATTACTCAGAGATTCTTTTTGTTGTATTTTTGTTGTATTCATCAAGAAAAATATCAGCATAAAGGGGAAAATAATAAACAATTACTCTAATAAAATTAGTTTATATACAGGTGATATTTTAAAACAATTTTATGAGTTCACAATCCAAAATGAACCGGTTAACATTGTTAGATTTTATAATAGAATACTAGACTGCAAATTGTATTTTGAAAATTGAAGTGGACTGTTTAAATGGATTGAGCTGCCCAGTCATATAACTGTTGGCAAATAATGGATAGCATCTTGTTGGTGACATATACTTGCATATACATTAGGTAAGCTTCACTACTGAGTGGTGTTCTAATATTATACAGTGTGATTTAATATATTTTTCAAAGCTTATTATAAACACAAATGAGTCTGAAATTTTATGCCAATTTTGTTTTTAGTAAGCTGATGATGCTGTTTGCCTTACCTCTAGCTTTGACCAAATGGTAGGCGTCGTCTATTTGCACCTCCCTCTCTCTGGGAGAGGGGATGTTGGTGCACACAGTAACAGGGTTCTTGAGAGGACCATGTTATGCTCCGAATTCCTGGGAAGGAAGAAAATAAATAACTAAATAAATAACCTCCTTAATCTCTGCCTCAAAAGAAATGTAGGCAACTACTAACAGACTAATAAACATAAATGTTTTGGCCTGTCTCCTACAGCAGTGCTACTCCAAATGTTGTCGATGAACCAATGCTGGTCCACAAGT
The DNA here is from genome assembly GCA_026167975.1 of Phrynosoma blainvillii. Lineage (NCBI taxonomy): Eukaryota > Metazoa > Chordata > Lepidosauria > Squamata > Phrynosomatidae > Phrynosoma > Phrynosoma blainvillii. The sequence goes on along the minus strand of JANUYF010000001.1, from coordinate 246,276,222 downwards.
TATTGACTGTTGGCATGTGGCAAGTTTCCAGGACAGAAATAAACAGTTGTATTTCTAGTTCTTTTTGATGGTCAAGCACACAGGGGGAAAAAATCCAGGGGATTACTATATTGCCAGTCCTTGGCACACTGGGAAAAAATATCCTGTCTGGGGAAAAATATCCTGTCTGTCCACCACAGCAGATAGTTTTAAGAAACACTGTACTATGTTTCCTCTGGGTAAAGGAAGCAACATCAGGGCATGGTGTACTGTAGAGTGACAGTCTTTGATGCTTGTGAGTTATATGTACTGTGAGGGAAAAGACGATCAAAAGAAAATTCCTCTGAAAAGTGAGACATGAACTCTGACTTCACACCTCAGAAGCCTTCCACTAAAGTAACTATGGGAACCAGAGAATACTGAAGGGACAGTTGGTCCTTCTGCATGTGTATGGAAAGGAATTACTGAGTTACTGGGAAGATCAACAGCCTTCTTGAAACTTACAACCAAGCAATATACTTGTCAGGTTTCAGTTGGGGGAGGACAGTGCTTCCGAAGGGCCCAGAAGTTGCAAATTTAAAGGCTCATGAGGGAGCAGTTCTGAGCAAAAGGCTCCCAGACAAGGTTGGGCTTCCATTACTTGAGTAAGATGTAGGATCTTTATTTATTTATTTTTATCTATCTATCTATCTATCTAGCTATCTATCTCTATATATATCTTAATGATCTGCATCATTGTGCAACAATGAAACTGGAAGTGATGTGTCACCATTTCCCATTTCATTATTGTCTGTTTTAAGATGTTTGTTGTGGGAGGAGGTTCAATATTCAGTGAGGGTGGGGTGAGAAAATACCTTTTTGATGGTTTGGGGGCCAACACCACCTCCCAAGAGTAATGTAATAGGGGTTTGTGGTGTCCATAATGTAATAGGGGTTTGCAGTTTCCAAGGGCCACCAAAAAGGGATTTTGAGGTCCCCATGAATTCCATGGGTTGTGTTTCCTCCACTAGAATAACAGCAATAGAGTCTATCTGCTATGAACAAGTGAGTGTATTTGTATGGGTGGTGACTGAGATAATGTTAGAGTGTATAGCATAGAGACACTCTCTTGTATTATCTGCTGCAGAGAGAGAACAGGACAGCATCATCACAATTATCATCTCCATATTGTGGATGGGAGCACAGTCTGAGAGATTGCTTTACCTAAGGCAGCCTAATGAATTTATAGTTGAATTGAGATTTGAACTTGGGACTTCTTAGCCATTACACTTTGCCATCTGTAATTGTTCTTGATGTTGTGTGCCTTCAAGTCATTCCTGACTGATGGCAACCCTACGGCAAATGCCCAGTCACAAAGTTCTTTAACCCTGTTTGAAATCTATTTCCTGTGCAGGCCAATGTATCATGGTTCAATCAGTTTGCTGCTGTCCTGTTGCTCATCCCTTTCTGCAGAGCACTCTAAACACTGTGATCAAATGAGCCCATCAAATATGGTTCCTTTCGCTTCCTCATTTTTTGACTGCATGTTGCTTTGTCAGTGAGTGACATCTTGCTGAGTTATATGATATGCTTGGCAGGGCTTGAGAGCTTTTGCGCTGAAGACTGACAGTGCTGAAATGTATGATCTGACTATTGCTTGCTAATCCTGACTGTGAATGCCACAGCAGCAAATTGCCCAACATGAAGGAGCCTGCCCTGAGGGAACTGTCTGCCTGTAAGAGGGCAGGATAGCACTCAGTAGGATTATTTCCAAGTACCAGTACTAATTGTTGCCTCCTCTAGTAAGCACTGAGCTGTTGGAATACTCTATTTCATTCCATTTATTCAGCTGGAAACTGTACCAGTGAGCATATGTATACAGTGATTAGTCCAGCAACTATTTACTCATGTGTAGCATTCTCATGAGTATGGCTGCTTCTTTCTAAACTCTTAAACTGCTTCTGGATTGCACCATCATTCTCCAGTGCTCCCTAGTCTACAGATTGGCACAGGTCCCATTCAGTGCAATTGGGCTTTACAGGAGAATTGCTTTGAGGATTTTTAAGCCTTTTATGAAGCTTTGATTTATTCAGTAGCAATATACAATACATGTCATAAAGAGTTAGCCAGAGCTTCTGATAGAGTGGATAAATTCCTATGGTAACCCTCACAAGTAATACCACTTCATTTAGTATTGGGAACAAGCCCAGGATTTATGACCCTTTCCTATCTTTAGCAGAGCTGGTTATTGTTAGAGGTTGATGCATAGGGCTATGTGAATATCACAGATCTAGGTAATCATGCTAATCATTATGCTCTTTATGTAATGTAAGAGTTTTGTGTTGTTGTTTTTAAAAAGAAAACAACAGGAAAATACCTTAAAATAAACTGATGAGCTGGAGTGTATTCTTAAATTTCACAGTAGTCTTTGCATTTTGCTATATTTGCCACTTCATCCCTTCCTGTCCTAAAATATATATTTCCATTTCTAATACTTCAAAATTTGTGGTATAATACCCTGCCTGGAACATGGGCAAATGCTATTGTTGTTATTAACTGCCCTTGAGCCAGCCTCAATTTACGGTGACCCTGTGGGTGAGACATCTCCAAGACCCCTTGTGCACAGCCTCTCTGCTCAGGTCCCACAGGCCCAGGCTCATGGCCTATCTGATTGACTCCAAGCATCTGGCGTGTGGTCGTACTCTCTTTCTTCTGCCCTCTACATTTCATAGCATTATTGTATTTTCTAATTCATGGGTAGGCAACCTAAGGCCTTGGGGGGCTGGATTCGGCTCCCCAAGGCCTTTGGACCGGCCCCAGGCTGGTACTGCCACCGTCGCCGCCTCCCCCCCCCCGCCTGCTATGATGATATTGATTATTGTTGTTATTACTTGTTCTTGGGGTTTTCTTGGCAAAATCTCCACAGGGGTTTGGCCATGGCTTTTCTGGGGCTGAGAGAGTGTGCATGGAGATATATATATATATATATATATATATATATATGTTATTTATTTATTTATTTTTGGTGCTTCGGGCCCCCAATTGTCTGAGGGACAGCAACCCGGCCCCCAGCTCAAAAAGGTTGCCTACCCCTGTTCTAATTATTCATGCCTTCTCATGATGTGGCCAAAGTGCAGCATTCAGGGAGATTTCATGCTTTATCTGTTCAAGGACCCATTTGTTTGTTTTCTTGGTTGTCCAAGGTATCCTCAGCACTCTTCTCCAGCACCTCATTTCAAATAAGTTGATTTTCTTTCTATTGGCTTTCTTCACTGTCCAGCTCTCACATCCATACATGGTAATGGGGAACAAAGTGGCTTGGACAATTCTAACTATAGTACTCAATTGTACATTTTTACACTTTATGTTCTTGCCCAGTTCTTTCATAGCTGCCCTTCCTAATGGTAGTCTTCTGATTTCTTGCAGTCTCCATTCTGATCAATATTTGTGGGGTAATTTAAGTTTCCTACAGTTTTTTTAAAGGGAACAAAAATCAAAATAGGAAAGCCAAGCCTGTTAGAGGGCCTCTGCAGACAGGCGGCCATGGGCTGCCCCGAGAAGCCGCGGATTGGGGCTGAGGCTGCCGCACTCCTCGGCCTCGATCCACTCTTTTTCCAGTCCTGGAAAGGTGCGGAAAGGGTGCCGCAAGAGGCGTCGTGCGCCTCTTCAGCATCTCTTCTGACTCAGCATGTCTGGATGCTGAGCCGGAAGGACGTAATCGGGCACTCCGATTACATCCTCAGGAAGGGGTTGGGGTGCCCAGCGTGAGGCTGCCTCTCCCCTTCCTTGCCTCCAAGATGGTGCAAAGCGCCGTCTGCAAAGGGGGAGAGTCTGGCTTTAAATTAGCAGAGTAGCAGAAGAGTGACTTTGTCTAACTATGCTTCCCTAAGAACTGAGACTGACTCAAAAAAACCTCCAAACACTTAGCTTGTAGTTCAAAACAATGGCTTTAACTTATATTTACATAAAAAGGCTAAATCCTAATCTAACTAGTAAATAGTATAGGTAAAGAGAAATATCTATTTCACCATCTTTCAAACAAAAGTGGAGAGAGCAGGATGATGGGAACAGCTCAGTCGAGAAACTTGAGAGAAAAGTCTGTCAGTCCAAAAGGGGAGTGACCTAAGTCACAAGATTAGTTTGAATGAGAGAGAGAGGAAGGAGTTTGCAAGCAGAAATCCCTATCTATCTAAGGAGAGGGAATAAGAATGCAAAGATCTTTCAACAATATTTGATGGGAATTCTTTGACTATTTCAATTTTCTCATTATCTAAGATGAATTTTGTAGCTCTTTTGTGGTCATAATTTTTGAACCACAATGTAATTAGGTAAATGCATGGGAGAGCCCATCAAAACAGTTTAAGTGCAACCAAGAAATTAATTATTGTAGCCAATCTGTTGTTCTTTAGGTGCATTTAGTAAACTAGAATAAACTAGTAAAAAGGCCACTAGCCTTGAACCCTTAGGGCAGGAATAGCCAGCTTTCCCAGATCTGTTGATGGCACATGCACTCATGGCCTTGGAGGACAGAGGATTTTATGTGACTTAGGGCCATTGCAGCCAGCCCAAAGGGTCGGCCTGGGGGTAGAGTTGGGGTGGGGCAGCCCTATCCTGGCTGCCCCAACCCCACCTCAATGCCATCCTGACGCTGCATGGCCATACACACAGCGCATGGCATCAGGACACCCTTCTAGTGCAGCGTGCAGACATGCTGCGCTGAAACGGCACGGAAGAGCAGTGGCGCCGGCTCTTAGGTCGGTCTTTTTCCTTCCCTAAAAGGAGTGGCATTTTGCCACTCTTTTAGGGGCAGCAAAAGGAAGGATTGTGGCTGCTGCGTGGGGTTGCTGCGGCCCCGATCTGCCACTCCCTGGGGCGGCTCTCTGCTGCTCCAAATGGGCTGTCTGCATCGACCCTTAGGCCCAGAAGGGGAGATCTTTTTTCAAGAGGCCTTCCCCACCCCTGGCCTAGAACAGCTTTGGGGAGGGACCTGAAAAATTCCCCTCTGAATTGTCTTCCTTAATTTTTTAAACAGAGGTTTAAGAAATGTGAGATGTAATGTGGGCCAGGAGGGGCAACCTGGAGCTTGCAAGTTACATTTTGCCCATTTCTACCTTAAGGGAAGTTTAATCCTCTCTAATACAAGCTGCTCCGATAGAAAAGGAATCCCTTGCTTTCTAAGGACAAGAACTATTGTAGATAGTGCCCTTTGACAAATGTGTATAATAAACGCCTTATGACATACCAAAGGTCAATACAGCTGTCTGCATGCATGATATATTTTCTACTTATCTAAAATCTATTTTAATAAAGCATACAAAGCATTGTATACACTTTTAATCAAATCTGTATAAAACTAGTGTTTCTGAAACTTTATATGTCCTGGTGCCTAATTCCTATTTGAGCATCATATCTTTGATACATTGCTTGGTATCTTTGCTGACAAGAGGAGAGTGGCTGAGAAATCTGTCTTGTTGCATAAGCACTGTTTTTCAGAATGTGGAAAAGTTTAAAAACTCAGTCTAAGAACTCTAAAGTGCTATCTTTAGACATGTATGTCTTTGGAAAAAGAAAGTAGCAAGATAGGGAGGGATGTGTCATGAGAAGTTTCCTGGCTTAATGGAATTTATGTGTAAACTGGATGGTTCAGTAGATAAGATTGTTTCAGTGTTGCTGCTGATGGCTGTTGTTCTGTAGGCCACTGAGGTTTCACAGCTGAATTTAAGTACTATGCACACTCACTGAGTTGTCACCCCATAGTCATGCACATTCTTGGGGGATTCAAAAATCAATGATCCTGCATTTAAAATTAATTTGCAGTCACAAAGGAATGGTTATTCAGCTTTGAAATGAATACTGATGATTTTTTTGAGCACATGGCCAGTGCTCCTGTAAGGCCTAATAATTAGGTAGTGTGACATACCTCAGATAGCAGAGAGGTGAATCTTCCGCCCATTCCAAAACTACGAGGGCTGCTGCATCTGCTCCAGAAAATAATTCTGGCTATTCTCTTTCTGTGGTTTCTGCATCTGTACTAGAAAAATAGAGTGTGGTCATTTAAAGCCATTTTTAAGGAAGAAGAAGAAGAAGAAGAAGAAGAACAAGAAGAACAAGAACAAAAAGAAAGAAAGAAGGAAAGAAATTAATTACAGGCTGGTTATCTTGATAAAAAGTGTTATTGTAGATAAAATTATTAAATGTATAACAGGGCAAGTGTTGTTGAAAAAGAGTGAGTCAATTTTTTGCAAAGCCCCTCACCAAAGAGTCCTCAGCAAATGTAGTACATAGTCATGGAATTAGAGAAGTTTCCTTATGGACTGGAAGTTGATGAAGGAACAGAAACTTTATAATAGGAACAGTCACTTCACAGGATGGAGATATGTAAACAGTGTGCACCAAGGATCTGGACTGGCATGGAGGCATTTCAGTTTGTTCACAAATGAACTATTAGAGGCAAGTAGTGAGGTGCAGAGGCTTTCAGACATCATATTATTTTCAGTGGTTACAGCAAAATCAGTTGTGAACAGCTGCAAAAGAATCTCTAAACTATAGAAATAGGCATTAAATAGCAAATTATTTCAGTGTGAGCAAATTTAAATAGATGAACATTTGGGCAATAATATTACTATTAGTCCCATTTGACTACAATAAGGGCGTATGAGCTGGCAGTAATGCAAATGGCAACCCTGTGTGCAGTTGGGGGGGGGGGGAGACAAAAAGGCATATTACATGTTGGGCATCATTACATCATTACAAAGGAAATTAAAAGGCAAACTATTAGAAGTCATCATTATTTATGTGTGCCCATACTTGGAATATGAGCCAACATAGCGTAGTAGTTTGAGTGTTGGACTATGACTCTGGAGGCCAAGATTTGAGCCCTCACTCAGTCATGGAAACCCACTGGATGGCAGTAGGCAAGTCTCACTCTCTCAGCCTCAGAGGAAGGCAAAGGCAACCCCCCCTCTGAACAAATTCTACTAGGAAACCACATGATAGGTGTGCCTTAGCATTGCCATATGTTGGGTACAACATGAGGACATATAGCAGGGGTAGGCAACCTTTCCCCTTTAAGGGCCGAGGGACTTCAGCTCCCAGAATCCTAGGAGCTATTGGCCAACATGACTGAGGCTTCTGGGAGCTGAAGTCCCTCGGCCCTTAAAGGGGAAAGGTTGCCTACCCCTGACATATAGCAACAATACTTGGAATATCGTGTACAGTTTTGATCATTTAAAAAAGGAAACTGTAGAACTAAAAAAAGGTGTAGAAAGGGACAAAGTTATCAAGAGGCTGGAGCTTTTCTCCTCTTAAGGAAAGGTCTGTTTGTTATAGAGAACAAACAGTTTAACATAGAGAATAAACATAGAGAATAAACATAGCTATGTTTATTATAGAGAAAGGGTAAGCAACAGAACTAAAAAATGTGTATAGAATGATGGGTGGCATGGGGAAAGTGGGAAGGAAGATGTTTTTCTCCTTTTCTTCTAATACGAGAATCTGGGATGTCCTCTGACTGTAAGTCAGGGGTAGGCAGCCTATCCCCTTTAAGGCCCGAGGGACTTCAGCTCCCAGAAGCCTCAGCCATGTTGGCCAATAGTCCTATGTTGGCCATTAGCTCCTGGGATTCTGGGAGCTGAAGTCCCTTGGCCCTTAAAGAGGACAGGTTGCCTACCCCTGCTGTAAGTGTTGGAAGACAAAGAACAGATAAAAAGAAGTGCTTCTTTACATGATACATAGCCAAATTGGAATATTCTTCCACATGATATTCAGTGAGAATGGCTCTACAAAAAGGAAAAGGACTAATTCAAGAAGGATACCAATGGCGATAAGAGGGTATATATTCCTGCCATTACCAGAGGCAGTATGCCTGTGTTTATCCGTTGCTTTGAAACATGAACATGGAAGGTGCGGTTATCCTTATATCTGGCTTGAAGGTGTCCCATAGACAACTAGCCAGCTGCTCTGTGAATGAGATGCTGGGCTATACAAGTGTTTTGTCTGACCCATCAAGGCTCTTGTATTCTTTGAGGCTTCCATTTGGAGCACTTTTGTAAAAAGGTTTTGAAAGGGATGAGTACATGCAATATGGTGTAGTTCATGTCCTTATCTTACTCAGAGGTCACTAACAGCTTGCATAATAAACTGAATTTAGATATGACCACAGAATTATCTGAGTTGAAAGGAATCTCATTGGCTCAGGGGTTTTTTTTGTTTTGTTTTGTTTTTAGTTATTACTAACTTACATCTGTTCATAAAGATCCTGGCCTTTGCTAGTGACCTGGCCACCAAATAGGATTTACTTGATCTTGCACATTCATCTGCAGCAACAAGAGCCTGTAGAGTAGAACTAAACTATTCACAGCAAATGTTTCTCCTGTTTGAAAAGCTTCCAAGGAGGAAAAAACATTTGAGCCACTTCTCATACATCAACTGGGTATATAGAACTTTCCCTGCCTTTCATAAGCCAGAGCTTTATTTTTAAGGCTGCTTTTAAAATATTTGAAAGTGGATGTCACATTGATTTCTGCACCTTATTTTTCTAATATTCTAGTTAAATTATTGGTATTAAATCTGAGCTGCTTTTTCTGATAAATATAAACTTCAAGCATTAAAAACATTTTATTGTTAATTGCCATCAAGTTGACTCATAACGTATGGCAACCTTATGACTGAAAGATCCCCAAGTCACCTTGTTATCAACAGCCCTGCTCAGGTCTTGCAAACTCAGTTTAGTCATCTTGACTTCTAGGGAGATTTCAAGCTTGATTTGCTCTTAGACCCCTTTACTTATCTTTTTGACTGTCCATGGTATTCCAAAGTACTCTTCTCCAGCTCAATATTTAAAATGACTTGATTCTCCTGTCACCTTCCTTCATGATCCAGTTTTCAGAACCATACATAGAAATTTGAAGTGAATGGCATGGAAAATTCTGACTTTGGAACTGAATGATAATCTTTTACATTTGAAAATTAACACCCACAGCCACACATGCTGGTAATTAACTAACAGCCTGAAAACCAAGTTTATGCAGGCCACATGACCTGACCCAAGATTTTGCAGTGAGAAGAGCTGGCTAGATTTGCTGGATTCTTTTTTTTTTTTTTTTAATCCACTGAGGTTTATCCTATCCTCTGGCAGTTGGCAGACTATTAATATTAGACAATGCAGAATATTTTTGTTTTAAAGGTGCTCCTCCATAACATATATTATTTGTCTTTCTCTCTCTCTGTATATATGTTTGTGTATCCTAATTTTGCCCTGTCGTAGTAGGTCTAATATTTCTAGAAGCACCTACTTTCTAATATTATAGATCCTTTCTGTAGGAATAATGTAATATTCCAGCAATTTTCTCTCTCCATTTCAGGATTTATTTTCAAGCTTCAAAAGTTAGAGAAAATATCAAACAAACAAATTAATAAATCCACATATGTTTTTCCTTTGTTAAAACTGTTTTGTTCCACCCTCAAATACTGCTTGAAACTGTAATATAAAACAGTGCTGTTAATAATCCAATTCTCCAAAGTAATGTCAGCAATTCAGACAGATGGAAAAGGGGGAAGGGGAGTGGCTGGTTCCTTCTTTCTTTCTTGCTTCCATGCTATCCAAAGAAGAAGGGGCAGGGATGGAGGAGGGATGGTAAGAGGAAAGTGTGCAAATGAAAATCCAGCTGAATGGCAATCACTATCATTACAAATAATTTTGGGTGGTTAATTTTGTGAGACTTGGCGAAGCTTGTGGATATAACAACTTTTGCACTATTACATTTATGTCTTCAGTAGTACTTTTTAATATTATTAAGATGCCATTCATACTGGATTTCTTACTCTTTTTTTTTTTTTTTTTAGTAACATATAGCTTCCCTGCCTGTATGGCTAAAGTAGAGGCAGGGATGTGGGGTACAGATAAGCCCCCTCTCTCGATATTTCCATGGGCCCTGCCTCTTCCCAGACCTTAATATGTTGTATGCAAAAGTGTCTCAAGGTGATGTGCCAAACAGACTTGGGTTTTGTTTTACTCTTTTTTTAATTCACATGTCTTACATAGTAGCAATTAACAGGTCTGTAGTGCAAATTAAAAGTATTGGCAATTAAAATGAGAATAACTTTTTAAAGAACAAAATTAACCAATATTGAGAGCTGACCAAAACAACTTTTTATTGCCTGTTCATGAAGTGTGCAAAGGAATGCAAACCCAGAAATTTTACTGTGAGTGAAATAAAGCAGAAGAGTAATCTGACTGTTAGAAAGAAAGAAAAAATGAAGATTGATCTGTAATTTTTTCTTGAAACTGTCTGTGTGTATACACACACATGAGATCAATCATAATTCTTTTTTTTCTTTTTGATATCCCCTTTATAAAAAGGGGATAAGATAAAGGTAGTTTTGGATAACAACTTTCATCTTTAAAAAATCCTTAATAAACTACATGATTCTGTCATGCAGTGAATGATTTTGCTGCCCAATATCCTTTCCTGTATTCTGTAGGATGCTGTTATTTTTGACTAACTCAGGGTTCTTCCAGATAGCCAATATTTCCATTTATTGCTTAAAATGACACAGCTAGTCCCAGGAATTCTCAGGAAATAGACAGGAACAGAAGATGCATAATTTGGAATTTTTTTAAAAAAAACAGCTCATAACAGTGCAACTCCAAAAGCTTTTCAGCAATTGGGATCAGCCCTTTCCCTTGGTGTTAGTGCTTGGTCCATCTTATTTGGAAGACTGGGCACACACACAAACAAACATTCTGTATCTTCTGTCCTACTCTGCAAATATTGACCTGTTAATGTCTGCACAGTCACTGGTACGCACATATGTTTTGCATGAAAGTATTTTTTCAGACATTTCAGAGTTTAATCTTGTATATGGCAGTGGTGAATAATTGTTGGGCAGTTGGCAAGTAGTTGCAGACATTTTACATAGATGCCACACATCCTGTGTGAAATTACTCCAAACTTCATTTTATGTATAAAGAATGAGGATGACAGCTTTAGAGTAAGTTGCCACTGCCATTAAACTGTGTCCTGATGCTTTAAAACTATGAAGCAGATGGTGTTGATCCTGCCCCCCCCCCCCCCCCCCCGGCACATTAAAAGAACTGCAGTATCTACAGTTTGGCTCTATTTTTTTAAAAAAAATGAACAGATGCGCCTGTAACACCAAAGAAAATTACTGTATAGGACCAACAGACTTAAGCAACTGCTTCTTCAAAGAGGATATCTTCCTCTTATAACTGAAGACAACATGAAGTGAGCAACCATCATTTTGAAATAAATTTTTCTCCATAAAAGACATGACTTAAGAAACAGCCAACAGCACATTCCATTTGTTATAGATTCCACCCAGCATCTAACTACTGTATAGAAATTAGAAAAAGTATGTCAGGGAGGGCAGTGGAAACCTCCTCTGAACAAATCTTGCCAAGAAACCCCCATGATAGGTTTGCCTTAGGGTTGGAAATGACTTGAAGGCACACAACAGACAAAAATATCCATTGTTAGCAAATTCTTCACATCTTGCTAGAGGCACCAGCATTCCATTAGTTTCCACCAGCCATTTAATCTACAGAGATAGCTGGCAAAACACCAGCCAGCAATCTTGGATCACAGTCTTGTGATAGGAAGCATTGTATCACCTGGATGTGTTTTGAGAAGATAATTCACTTCTAGGAGCACAATGGGAATTATCACAATACCTTTGCTCTCGATAGGACTTTATCACACGGGAGGCAAAGTGCCTGCATTCCATGATTAAATGGTGATTAAATCCCATGACTATCCCGCAACAACGGGATTGTTTTCAGACAGCATATTGCGACTTCGCCATTATCCCAGCATTATCCTGTGAATAAAGCATCAAAATAATCTCTCCAAGAAGACGGATCTTATCGCATTCACCCATCATTGGGTAGTATACAGCCAGAACAATACACAGATTTACATGCTAATCCTCTCAACAAAGGGTCACACAGTATATATACCCCACACATCTCCATGCCACCATTCTCTGAAGATGCCAGCCACAGATGCAGACGAAACATCAGGAATATATTCTTCTAGAACATGGCCTCACAGCCCAAAAATCCACAAAAACCTATGGATGCCGGCCATGAAAGCCTTTGACTTCACAAAAGCCAAAATGTTCTACTACAGGTTGCGTATTCGTTATACAGAATGCTAAAATCTGAAATACTCCAAAACTTTTTGAGATAAATACCTGTACTGTATTTACACAGCTTATTTATGCTGAATCCTCACTCCTTTGGGGGGTTATGGAATCAAAATTAGTTTTGAGACTGAGCTAAAGCTATTGATTGTGATGATATATGACCCTCCAGATGTTGCTGGGGTGCAAACCCCAAGAGCCAGTCAGAGGTGATTGCCTATCTTCCCCTATAGTTTGCAAGAGCAAGAGATTGGCAGTTTCTCTTCTTGCAGGGAAAGGTCCTTGCTGACTGTTGTCCCCTGCCCATAGCCCATAGCGTTGGCTGCGCTTGGAGACCTTCTCCAGCCCCCTCCACCCCCTCCAGCCTTGAGGAGAAACACCTGAGGGATGCGCTACCTGAGAACCGGGAGGAGCTTCGGTGGGGGGATAAAAGCCCCTGCCTGGGACCATCTCTCCCCCGGCATGCGAGGCAGCATTGGCTGCGCTCGGAGACCTTCTCCAGCCCCCTCCACCCCCTCCAGCCTTGAGGAGAAACACCTGAGGGACGCGCTACCTGAGAACCGGGAGGAGCTTCGGTGGGGGGATAAAAGCCCCTGCCTGGGACCATCTCTCCCCCGGCATGCGAGGCAGCGTTGGCTGCGCTCGGAGACCTTCTCCAGCCCCCTCCACCCCCTCCAGCCTTGAGGAGAAACACCTGAGGGACGGGAGACCATCTGTGTGACCTGAGCCGCCCCACTTCCACCTCGCCATATGACGCTGCCGGAGAATATCTTGCCGGCACCACGTTATGGCCACGGAGGACTATTTTGCCACCTTACAGCCCCCGGAGGACCATAAGACAAGAAAGATGCACCTTTTAAATTGTTTTTTAGCTATTGTTATTAATTTGTTTGTATGTTTGGGGGATGGGTGGGTGGGTGAAAGAGGGATAGGGTTTCATTTCGATGTATTGTTCTGATGTTTTATAATGATGTACTTAATTTGCTGAAATGTATTACTGCATTATTGTTGTTTAATTTGTTGTAATGTATTAATGTATTCTGTTGTTCACCGCCTCGATTGGTTACCCAGAGGGGCGGTATATAAATAAACCATATTATTATTATTATTATTATTATTATTATTAGTATACTGCAAAGGTGAGGATTTGCTATTAGATATTGCTAGCAAAAAGTCTGGTACAACAGAAACCTTATATGATTATTTAAAACAAAACAGAGAACTACAGCTGCAAATACAGCATGTCCTTCCCATCCACAGGAATTCGGTTCTCCCCCCCCCCCCCGAAAAAAGTGCCTACTCAAGCCCCATTATAAGCAATACAGTGAGCTCAATGTACCACAAGGACAATATCTGTTAGCAATATCTGTTTTGATATCTCTGGCATCTCTTTCTGATATGCGGAGAAGCTAAGACATCATCCTCCATTCTTCTGGAATATGCAAAGTCCCCACCTCCACTACCAAGTAGCTAAGGGTGCACCAGGTTTGGGAACATGTGTATGTTAAGACAACTTATATCACAAGCATGCTATCATGGACAAATCAACATTTTAGTTATACAAACTATAAAAACCAGGTTACCACCTCTCCTCAATTCTGCAGTAGAGTCTAGTAACTGCCAGCTTTTATTTGGGTAATGCCACCCTCCACAGCAGTTACTAGCCAAATAGGTTGGGCGCGAGCGAATAGCATCTGCTGTAGTGGGATTAGCAACAAACTATTTTGATGGCCAGAATGGTATTTTAACACACCTAGATGCTGACCTATGAACTATTTTAGCTTAATGAGAGTTTTAGTGATGGCAGCTGCACAGCATGAGAGTTTTATGAATGACATAATCATTTATAAAACTGAGTAAGCATAAATGTTACTTGGGAGATGGTTTTCCAACTCAAATTTCACTTTCGGAAGCAGGGGTCTCTCACTTGTTAAATGCCATTATTTTAAATGTGCTATGAATGAGCCTCACTCACAAGGTGGATATTTAAAAATAAAAATGCGGGTGGGAACTATAGCTGCATCTACATTGCAGAAATAATTGACACCACTTTAAATGCTGTTGCTCAATGCTATGGAATTCTGCAATAGCAGTTTGTTATGACACCAGAGCAGAGCTCTAATGCTACAACAAACTACAGATCCCAGAATTCCATAGCATTGAGCCATGATACTTAAAGCTGGTGTCAAACTGGATTATTTTTGCAGTGCAGATACAACCTATAACAACAGAGTCTCCATGTTAGATATAGGATGCTAGGATCACCAATTCTTTTAAAAATAGGATCTCTCTTTGAAATATATGGTGTCAGGACCACAAATTCTTTTAAAAACCAGTTATTTCTATGACAACCCATGAAGGTCAACAGATCCCTGTATTTTATTTCTTTACTTCTTGGACTTTTTATATTTACACAAAACTGTAATCCAGAAAACAGGAAGACAACAGTGAGTCAACCTGGCCTTTTTAAAGGAGATGAGAAAAACCTTTATCAGTATTAGTGTCATCAGTGGGTGCGTACATTGTCATTCCTGTCTTGGCTTCTCATAGCTGCCTTGTTGGCTCCTTTGGAAAAGACTGATGGAATAGACAGGCTTGGTATGATCCAACAGGGCTCTTCTTGTGTTATAGGCATTGCTCAGTGGGGCGCTTTTCAATGAAGACTCCCCTGCCTAGTATCAGCAACCAGATCATGTTCTTGTCACAACAGTGTTTCCACCCTACATTCTGAATGTATGGAACTAGCAGTCTTTCAAGTTAATTATGTGTTGCAAAGGCTATAACTAGAGCGGTGCCTAATCTGTATCTGGTAATTTAAGAGACAGAATAATATCATATTTTGTCTTTCCTTAAATGTGTCTTGTTTACTTTATCCCATAAATCTCAGTGAGAGCTAATGGGACATCTTCTGTTTTCATGACAACTGTGCATTACCTCCAATATTAAGTGCAGCATACTTCTGAATAACAGTTGCTGTTAGGGTTCCCAGATTTCAGGGCTTGGCCCCTATTCTCTTCAGGGCAAAATGGAAGACTCTCAGGGTGAGAGGACTGTCTTGAAAAGTGTGAGTGTGTTATCATTACTTAGATTTGGTGTTTATAATTGGAATGGCATACTCTGTGCAATTCTGGTTTATGCTTAAATTATAATGCTTAATGACATTACTGGGGCTGTCCCTTGTAACATGACCCAAATAATATCACCAGGACTTGTTTCCAGTGCTATCATGATGAGTTGTCCTAGATTTCAGGATCTGACCCTGAAATCTAAGGGATTAGGATAGTGTTGACACATTTGGGAAGGAGCAATTGCACTTGTCTCCTAAGGAGCCAGTGTCCTTTTATGCTATGCAGAGGCATCTGTGCAAACTAACTGCTCTCCTACATGTTAAGTTCTTTTCTTTGTGAATGCTGAGTAGGATGGAGCACTAGTGAATGATCATAAACAAAAATATATTGAACAGACATTAGGACCATTTATTTTGCTTTCAGAGAGGAATAATACAGGGAGACAAAAAGTCACTGGGCAACAGCAGTAGTGGTGAATTGTAGTGACACCATAGCTAACATTGGTTGGCACTGCGCACAAGGAGGTATAGGTGGCCCTCCTTGTGTAAGCCATCACCTAGTAAACCCTCTTCACATTTTTGTGAAGCCAACAACCTATTCATTGCAAACACATTTTTCATACAACCAGAAAGAAGGCTATACACATGGACATCACCAGATGGTCAATACAAAAATCAAATAGACTATATTATTATTATTATTATTATTATTATTATTATTATTATTAAATAGACTATATAATTGGAAGCAAAAGATGTCGAAACTCTATACTGGTGGCCAAGATTAGACCAGATGCCGACTGTGGCACAGATCACAAATTACTCATATCAAAAATAAGACTAAGACTCAAGAAGAAAACAAAACCAGTGATTATACCAAAACATGATCTAAATAATATCTCAACAGAATTTACTGATAACATAAGAAACAGATTTGCACTACTAAGCATAATAGACTGACAACCAGAGGAACTATAGTCTGAAGCCAGGAACATAATAAAAGAATGCAGACAGACACTTTCATTAAACAAAAAGAAAGAGAGCCCCCCCCCCCAATAGATGACAGAAAAAACACTACAAGTAATAAAGAAAAGAAGAAAAACAAAAGGGAGATAGGATCAAACTAAGAATTATGAATGCAACAGTACAATGGCTTGAACGGAAAGATAAAGAAAATTACTACAATGACCAATACAGAGAAATAGAAGACAGCAACAAAAAGGGAAGAATAAGAGACCTATTTTGTAAGATATGAGAAAATCAAAGGAAAATTCAAACCAAGGGATGATCTATGACAATAGAAATAACATAATTCAAGACCAGGAAGGAATAAAAAGACATTAGATGCAATACACAGAAGAATTATACAAAAGAGATGACAAAATGAAGGACACATGGAATGAAGAGCCATATGAAAATGACCCCCAAATTCTAAAACACGAGGTGGAAATTGCAGTAAAAGAAATAGTGAACAACTTATCACCAGGAACAGACGATATTCCAGTTGAACTGCTGCAATCCACATTAACAGAGTCAACTTTAGTGCTGACCAACGTATGTCAACAGATATGGAAAACAAGACAATGGCCAAAAGATTGGAAGCAGTCAATATACATCCCCATCCACGAAAAGGGAGACACTAGAGACTATAGGACCACAGCACTGATCTCCCATGCAAGTAAAATTATGCTCAAAATTCTGCAACATAGACTCCAACCACACATGGAGAGAGAAATCCCAGAGGTCCAAGCAGGGGTCAGGAAAGGAAGAGGCACAAGGGACCACGTTGTAAACATATGATGGCTAATGGAGTACACTAGGGAATACCAAAAGAAAATCAGCATATACTTTATAGACTATAGCAAAGGATTTGACTGCATAGATCATGAAAGGCTATGGAATGCCCTTAAAGACATGGGAGTGCTAACACATCTGATAGTCCTGATGAGGAATCTGTACTCAGGACAAGAGGCTACTGTCAGAAGAGGACATGGAGAAATAGAATGGTTCCCAATTGGCAAAGGAGTCAGACAAGGCTGCATCCTATCACCCTAACTATTCAACCTATATGCAGAACATATTGTAAAGAAAGCAGGCTTGGACATGGAAGTGGGAGGAATTAAAATAGGAGGAAGAAATGTCAACAATCTAAGATATTCACATGACACCATAATACTAGCAGAAAACCTCACATACTTGGAACACCTACTAAGGAAGACTAAAGAAGAAAGTGCAAAGAGAGGTTTAATGTTGAACATAAAGAAAACAAAAATAATGACCAAGTTGAACCTAGAAAATGAAGAAATAGAAATAGTAAAAAAAAATTCCCATACCTGGGATCAAACATTGATAGAAATGGGGACTGCAGTCAGGAAATCAGAAGAAGACTAAGAATGGGGAGAATGGCTATGAAAGAACTAGAAAAGATTCTAAATTGCAAAGATATACAACTCAGCACAAAAGTTAAAATCATACAAGCTATTGTATCTTCTATTACCCTGTATGGATTTGAGAGCTGGACAGATAAGAAAGACGATTAGAAGAAAATCAACTCCTTTGAGATGTGGTGCTGGAGAAGAGTGTTGAGGATCCTGTGGAAAGCCAAAAAGACAAACAAGTGGGTCCTACAGCAGATCAGGCTGGAAACTGCTCCCGAAGCCAAGATGACCAAACTGAGGCTGTCGTACATTGGACATATCATAAGAAGGGAGGACCCTCTTTGGAAAAAAACCAATAATGTTGGGGGAGGTAGAGAGAAGCAGGAAGAGAGGAAGGCCACATGCCAGATGGATGGGCTCTATTAAGGAGATCATGGGTATGGGTTTGTAGGATTTAAGCAGAGCAGTGGAAGACAAGAGGCCCTGGAGATGTCTTGGAGATAGAGTCACCATAGGTTGAGATCGACTCGAGGACAGTTAACAACAACAAAGCCATTTTTGACAGAATGATGGGATATAAACAGAATAGAGTGAATCAGTGAATTGCAGAAAAGATGAGAGCACCAAATAAATGAGATTGAGGAAAGACTTGGCAATTGAAATCGGCCCTCCAATGAATGAGTTAACACTGTTAAAATCAGAAGGACATCAGGAGGCACAAATATGGGAGCAGAAGGGAACAGTAAGTCTGAGACTGTTCATTTGGGGACCTGACCTGTTATGATGTTAATTAGAACGAGACTCTTATGTATTAAAAATGAAGCATGCCTTCAAATAATTCCTTTATATATCTAAATTGTCTACATTACATTAAAAATAAAACCTCCTGAAGAACCTATTTACTTTTAAAGATGGCCCTCAATCATATGAATCCACTCACACTTAAGTCGGTATATATATCTAGATAAATAGATAGATAGATATAGATATAGATATAGATATATTCATTTCAAGAAGCCTTCTCAATCAATATTCATTTACTTTGCAGGCAGCACAATAGATCATCATATTAAAAATTCAAGTCCAAATAGAGAAAACATAGGCACATGAATAATACGACCCTTTTAAATGCAAATCCTTTTTTTAAAAATGCAAAGAGTAATATCAGAAGCTTGATCCTAACACTAATTAAAGCTCAAGAGAAGTAATGAGGCTAGAAAAAATTAAGTGTGCTGCTGCATTTCTGACAATGCAAACAAAATTATAGATGGGCAGAGATTCTAACTCTTTGGCAGTAAACAGACTGTGAGTCAACAGAGACTAAATGCTTTAGCAGTTGTCTTAGTAAAGAATGTACATGTTTTTACCCTGGGTTTAAAACAATTACTAACAGTGTAGCTTAGATAATGAACATGAGAGGATATATTCAATGATTCAAGCAATGTTGGAAGTAGTTGGCCAAAAGTAACTGGCAATCACTTTGTTTCCAGATACAATTCAAAGTGTTGGTTATGACCTATAAAGCCCTATATGGCAAAGGTCCAGGCTGTTTGGCAGATTGTATCTCCCTGTATGAGCTGGCTGGGCTCTGAGATCCTTAGAAGAGGCCCTTCTCTCCATCCCATCACTATCCCAAGCATGGTTGGCCGGGACACAAGAGTGGGCCTTTTCCATGGCTGCCCCTAGCTCTGGAACTCCCTGCCTAGGGAGATCAGAATGGCCCCCTCTTTGTTGTCCTTCTGCCAGCAGATCAAGATCTTCCTATTCGGATAGAAGGTCTTAAAAGAATGGGCTGGGTGTTGTATTCTTTTAAAGTATTTTTAAACACTTTTATCTTTTAACTATATTTTTTACATGCAATCTGTTTTAATATTGTAACAATTTAATTTTGTTTAATGTAACACTTTCCTATGTTTTTAAAGGCCGTTGGGCCTTCCAAAATGGCGCTCCCCCATGCGTGCACGCATGCGTGGGGGCGAGCACGTCCGCACCCGCCTGGCCCCCGCACCATTTCCCCCCTCCTGGCCCCCCAGCAAAAAAGGTTGCTGACCCCTGTTTTAAAGTATCTAATATTTAGGACATAAACATGGCATGAAATTATTAAATAGTTACTCAGAATGTCCAGTTTCTGGTCATAGAGAATATTGAATACTGTAATGAGGGCACTAATCAAGATCTTTGATATATGATAATATGTGGGAACTTCAAAGCGAATGCATTGGTATTTTCTCCTTCATTGTGCCTGCGCATTCAAGGAGTACGGTGCATGCGCAAATGAGCTGCGGCTGCCATTTTGGCAAACAAAATGGCGGTGCGGCGGCGGCGATGGGTGGCGGGGCCCACGGGTGCACGTATGAGCGTGCGCGCCGTTATTTCCCCCACACACACACACTGGCCCAGCAGAAGACCTGGGGACCAGTGACCAGCCCCAGGTAAGAGAAAAATTTGCTGACCCCTGCTCTACATGTTTTCTCCAAAAGGCAACCTGGTTCAGGCTGGAAAATCTCAGCTTGCTCAAACTTTCCTGCCTTGCCACATACAGATTTGAAGGAGTATATAGTAGAAGGGACAGAGTTCTAGTTTCTTTGTCTTCTACCTCCAAGTAGATATAGAACCAGTGTGGTGTAGTGGATTAAGTGCTAGACCATGACCCTGACTGCAGAATAGAGTTTGAATCCCCAATGGGCCATGAAAACTCTGGGAAGAAGCTCCTTCAACCGATAAAAACCAGATTGACAGCAATCTCCCAGAGGACATTTTCTGCCACCACTCCCAGACTCTGGAACACATTGCCAGAAGAGATCCGTTAGATAACCAACCTAGATGGCTTTAAAAAAGCCATCAAGCCGGATCTCTTTCGGAAGGCCTACCCAAAATAAAACCACCTTTCAATCTGGTCTCTCCCTGTCAGACATTCTCTTTTTCTTTCTTTCCTTATTTTGGCTCTGCCCCAAAGCACCTACTGTTTTAATTGTTGTAATTTGCTTATTGTTTTTAATTTTGCTTATTGTTTAAATTAGGTTTTAACTGAGACTTGTATTTAATGTAATTTTAATGGGGGGTTATCATGTTTGTTTACATTACTTAGTTGTTATTGTCGGGGTTTTGTATTTGTTTTTAGTTGTAAGCTATCTTGATTGCTGTGGCAAAAGGTGGGGTATAAATAAATAAATTATTATTATTATTATTATTATTATTATTATTACCACCAACCAAATGACCTTGGAGATCACATGTTCTGTGCCTGAGGGGAATACAATGGCAAACCTGCATAACAATTCTTGCCAAGAAATCCCAATGATAGGTTCACCATAGAGTCTCCATAAGTCAGAAACAACTTGAAGGCATACAGACAAAACAACAGCAACAACAGCAACAGATCCAAGTAAAAAACAAAACACCCAAATCCCATTCATAAGTAGCAGTTGAGGGTTAAGCAATGGCTCAAAGTAATTCCATAAAATACTTTAGTGCTTATGTTCATGGGTATGATGCTGCAAATACTGAAGAGCAACTGTTATAATATTTAATAGTGTTAAAATTAAATTATGCTATAATTGGTAAGACTTATTTAGCTTGGCATACCACAGCCATTATAATAATGTGAAACTCATGTGAAATAGAATGCACAGCATGGAGGAACAGTGTACTGTCAGAATTATTTATCCCTGTCCTTCTGTATGAGTTTAGATTGGCTGGCAGCCTTCCTGAAGGTTATTGAGACCTAGAGGAGACTGTGCTGAGAGCCCCTTTCTCCCTCACTGCCAAAGGCTGCTTGGTCAAGCTCTGTTAATTCCCTGCTTCCATTAAGCCTTTTCCAGCATCTTTTTGAAAGCAGTTCTCAATAAGACTGTTTGTCTTCATTTCTCCATTAGAAGAGCTTGGCAGGATCCTTTTTCAGACTACAACTCTTACAGTCTCACAGCTAGCATTATCTCCAGATGCACTCCTGCAATGTATCTGATTTTTGACGATAACTTTATTATATGGGAAACCTATCTGGTTTGTGCAAATGTTTGTGTGCTTCCCCTTGAGTTTGAGAAGGCTTCCTAAAGCAGCTAAGCACCAAATTACAGTATTAGTAGGTTGCTGAATTGAGGAGCAAAGTCTGTTGCAGCTGGTCAGGGAGATGAAAGACAAAGCCATTAAACACAAAGCACTCCTAAAAGATCTAGTGATGAATGGCCTGAATCCTGTTTCTAGTCTCAACTGGAGTAAAGCTACTGAATCTACTTGAGTTAAGTGATTCCTATTTGTTTTGATTGCTTTATGTTATTTTATTTAGACCTCGTAGTTGGATTCATACCAATATTACCTGTTTAATTAGCCCATCCTTAAATCCTGATTCATCAGGCAAAGTAAGACCCTAGCTTGCAAAAGCTTGTGCCTTTGTTATTTTTGCAACCACATGTTGGCATTTTTGCCCTTCTGGAATTTCTTCTCCAGTGCTGCTGCTTGTAGAAGTACTCCAATAGGGTTTGACTCAGTAACATTATTATTAACACTAAGGGCCTCTGCAGACCAGCCCAGAGGCAGAGATGGGAAGGGGCAGCCATACGCTGGCTGCCCCAACCCCAGCCCAATGATGTCCTGATGGTGCATGCCATTATTCACGGCACGCGGCGTCAGGACATCTGGCGCAGCGTTTTTATGTGCTGTGCCGGAAGGGGGGCTAAAGAGCCGTGTGCTGGCTCTTAGGGTGGTAAAAGGGAGGATTGGGGCCACGGCACAAGGCCCCGATCCACAGCTAGCAGCGGCGGCCCAGAGCTGCCCGTCTGCATAGCTCCGTAGTCTGTTTTGGTAACAACAGCCCTACCCAGTTCAATGAACTTCTGCTGGTGTGTGCTGATCCTTAATTGAGTTTAATGGTGAAGCTCTGTGGCTCTGTGTTGTTGCAGATAAAATACTGTGCAGAATGAAGCAAACTGGGACAACAAAATAAATAGATAAGGGCAGCTATATGATTGATTTTAACACTTGATAAATGACATACTGGTAATTTACTTCTAACTGTATCCCAAAACTGAATACTCATAAAATGGGTGGTGAGAGCCAGTGTGGTGTAGGGGTTTGAGAATTGGACTGAGACTCTGAAGAGCAAAGTTTGAATCAACCATGATACCCAGTGAGTGACCCTGGGCAAGTCACACTCTCAGCCTCAGAGGATGGCAGTGGCAAACTTCCTCCAAAGAAACTCACTGAGTAGACCTTGTGATAGACTTGAAGGCACACAACACACACACACAAAGTGGGTGGTAATTCACCTGATGCCTCTTCTAGTTAACTGGTTTTCATAGAGTCTTAAACTTTATATTTAGGAAACAAAGGGGTTATGCAGACGGGCAGGAAAAGGTGATCTGAAGTTATCTAAGCTGCAGCAACCGCATTGCCTGCCCTGAGGTTGCCCTAAATGGGGACGAAGTAACTGCACTGGGGAGAGTCAATGCAGCTTTTCTGAGGCTGTATTGAAGCCCCAGCTACTGCACTGCCAGCTCCAAGGATGCTGCAAAGGGAGACGGAGCAACTGCATGGACCGGCAGTGGCTGCTTTAATTTTTTTGTTGTTCTCAAATGTATGTGCAGGTGTGTAGGACCATCTCTCCACACCTGTGTATCTGTACAGGAAAACATCCCTGTGCACCTGCAGAGGACCTGTCATAGGCTAGTATACAGTCTGTCACTCTCTGTGTACAAAGGTGACTAAAGTTTGGCATCCCTGTGCACCTGCATAGGACCTTTTATAGGGTAGTATACAGTCTGTCATTCTCTGTGTACAAAGGTGACTGAAGTTCAGCATCCCTGTGCACCTGCACAGGTTCTGTCACACACCCACATATCATGCAAGTATTCGCTGACCTCCACTTCCCCCCAAGGAGTGGGTGCAGTAGACAGGTGCCACTGTTTGATTGTGCCACCCTTGGGGCGAAGGAACGGGTTTGTCAACTGAAAAGACACTCCATCATCCTCCACAAAACATGTCCCACACAGATCAGGGGAGAGGGGAGAGGTACATGCAAAGGAGGTTTGTGTGGACAGACTTGATATATGCAGCTGGTGGTCATGCAAGAGACATGGTCAACAGGGCACACGGACAAACGTTACTCCAGGAGCCCCCCCTCCAATCATGCCAGGAAGTGGTTTGCAGGTCTTACGCACACCTGCACAGAAGAGGTCACAAAAGCATCTTTCATGCAAACTGCTGTGCATGCTGACAGCAAGCATACATCCAACAGAATGCATTTATTGTCATAACATAGGACAGTTGCTAGGGTGCATGCATAGGGTTACAATTAGGGGTAACGTTAGGGCTACAATTAGGGCTAGGGTTCTAATATTCAAGCGCATCTGCTCCAGTGCATCCACACCTGGCAGCATAGGGCACTTTAAATTAAAGCTTACATTATAGGGCACATGCTCTGGATCACCGAGTTGATTTCCGCCGCATGTGCTACAGTGCATTTATCTTCAATAATAATAATAATAATAATAATAATAATAATAAAATTTATTTATATCCCGCCCATTGGTAATCCAATCCGGGCGGCTTACAATTAAAACATGCAATACAAAATAAAACATACAATATAAGCGAACCCTCCCCCCCCTTAAAACAGAATTAAATCAAAACAATATAAAACAACAGTTGAAATTAAAATATAAAAACCATCCAACCCAATGACTCCATAAGCCTGGCACGACGATCCTCCCATCACTTGATGGGGCCACGTGAGGATCGTCTCTTGGATAACTATTAATCTAAGGCTGGAAGGACTGATCTAGTATACTAGTCTGGAAAGGCCTGCCGGAAGAGATCCGTCTTGACAGCCTTTTTAAAGCTGTCTAAAGATGTTAAAAGACGGATCTCGTCCGGCAGGCCGTTCTAGAGCTTAGGCGCGAAAACAGAGAACGCGCCCCGGGAGGTGGCCACAAGCCTCGATTTCTGAGGCTGTAGCAAATTCCTCCCGGAGGATCGAAGAGCGTGGGGAGGATTATACGGGAGAAGGCGGTCCCTGAGATAGCTTGGACCCAAGCCATTTAGGGCTTTAAAGGTGATAACTAACACCTTGTACCTGGCCCGGAAGCTGATAGGCAGCCAGTGGAGGGACCTCAAAACCAGGGTGATGTGATCCCTCCGAGATGTTCCCGAAACAAGTCTGGCTGCCATGTTCTGTACCAGCTGTAATTTCCGAACCAGGCACGAGGGTAGCCCCATGTAGAGTGCATTACAGAAGTCGAGGCGTGAGGTTACCAACGCGTGCACCACAGTTTCAAGATCCCTTACTTCCAGAAGCGGGCGCAGCTGGCGTATCAGACGAAGCTGATAACAGGCGCTCCTGACCGTCGCATTAACCTGATTCGTCATCAGGAGCGACGAGTCAAGGAGCACCCCCAAGCTGCGAACATAGTCACTGGAGGAGAGCGTGACCCCATCCAGGACTGGAGGTTGCAACCCAATTCCTGGTTTCAGGGCCGCTACCATGAGCACCTCTGTCTTGTCTGGATTCAGCTTCAATCTGTTTTTCCTCATCCAGCCCATTACCGCCCCAAGACATTCATTGAGAGAAGAGATGCCATTGGAATTCGAGGCCGATGAACGAGATATGGAGAAATAGATTTGAGTGTCATCAGCGTACTGATAACACCCAGCACCATAACTCCGTATAATCTCACCCAGCGGCTTCATATAGATGTTGAACAACATCGGGGACAAAATAGCTCCCTTAGGGACCCCACAAGTGAGGTCCCTCTTACTGGAGCTACAGTCCCCGAGCAGCACCCTCTGGGACCGACCCGAGAGGAAGGACTGGAACCACTGTAAAGCAGTGCCTCCGATATCTAACCCCCTCAGGCGGTCCAAGAGGATGCCGTGATCTATTGTATCGAAAGCTGCTGAGAGGTCTAGGAGCACCAACAGGGTCACGCTACCCCTGTCGATGCCCAGATGCAGATCGTCGGTCAAGGCAACCATGGCAGTCTCAAACCCAAAGCCTGTCCTGAAGCTGGTTTTAAATGGGTCTAGATAATCGGTTTCATCCAAGACTGCCTGGAGCTGAAGAGCAACTGCTCTCTCGATCACCCTGCTCAAAAATGGTAGAAATGACACAGGCCTATAGTTCTTCATGTCCAGGGGGTCCAGGGAAGGTTTTTTCAGAAGCGGCCTAACCGCCGCTTCCTTTAGACATGATGGTACATGTCCTTCTCTGAAGGATGCATTGACGATATCTGTGAGGAATCCCATCAATGCATCCCCCCCTGGATGGCCAGCCAAGATGGGCAAGGGTCGAGAGGGCAAGTCGTCTTCCTCACCTTACCAAGCAGCTTGTCCACGTCCTCGGTACTCACAGATTGCCACTGATCCAGTAAAATTACATTGGCGGAGTCGGTGGACGCCTCGCCTATAGACTCGGTCCCAATAGTCGCGTCAAGGTCGGCTCTTATCTGAGAGATTTTGTCTGCAAAGTAGTTGTTAAATGCGTCACAGCAGGCCGTTGTCGGGTTAAGCAAGGGATTTGGCGCAGGGAGCACCTGCGTCATCTCCCTTACCACCCTAAACAGCTCTGCCGAACGAGACTCTGCAGACACAAGACGTGCAGAGGAGAACGCTTTCTTCGCTGCACGTATCGCCTCCCGATAGGAATGAAGAAAATTCCTATGGCGAGTTCTGTCAGATAAGAGTCGAGTTTTCCGCCACTTGCACTCTAGCCGTTGTCCATACCGCTTCATCCTCCTAAGCTCAGGTGTAAACCATGGCTTACGATTAGGAGCGGGGTGGCAAGGGCGCTTGGGAGCGATCGTGTCGATGGCCCTGGTAAGATCACTATTCCAAGTGTCAACCAGAGCCTCGACAGGGTCACCGGCATTCCCAACCATTAATCCCTCTAAGGCTTTCCGGAATCCAATTGGCTCCATTAGCCTTCGAGGGCGGACCATTCTAATGGGTCCACCACCCCCGGCAGGGCAGGTACTGGCTCTAAGTTCCAACTTGACCAGGAAATGATCCGTCCATGACAATGGGGAGGTATGAACTACCTCCATCCATGGATATTCCTGCTCCGTACTGAAGACCGCATCAAGTGTATGACCTGCACAATGTGTGGGCCCGTTGACCAATTGGGATAGGCCCATGCTTGTCATGGAATCCATGAACTCCCGAGCCGCACCTGTTAGGCTGGTCTCAAGCGGGATGTTGAAGTCTCCCAGAACCAAAAGTCTAGGAGACTCCAGCAAAAGCTCAGAGACCAGCTGTGTCAGCTCGGTCAGGGAGTCTGCTAGAGAATGGGGTGGTCGGTAGACTAGCAGAATCCCCAAACTATCCCTGGTCTTCAGGCTGAGGTATATACACTCGATGTGGACCATGTTCCGGATAGGTATCCTGGTCAAGGTCAAGTTGTTCTTGTGAACTAGAGCCACACCGCCCCCCCGCCCACTTCCCCTCACCTGCTCACTGACAGAGTACCCAGCTGGGAGGGCCTGCGCCCAAGTAGCAGCGCTATCCTCCCCCAGCCAGGTCTCTGTAAAACAAGCCAGGTCGGCATCCTCATCCAGGAGTAAATCCTGGACAATATGTGTCTTATTTTTCACCGACCTGGCGTTACAAAAGAGCAGAGTGAGGCTCACCAAAAGATTGGGAAAAAGCGGCTCCTTTTTGGAGTGGCTTTTCTTGGCATATGATGGCTAGAGGGCGCTTTCCTGGAGACTTTTAGCCATGCGTCATCTAAAGGCCACACCTACAAGTCACCCTCAAAGCACCCCTTTTTGCCCGTCTGCATAGCCCCAAACTTTCTTAAGTTTGAGGCAAATGTTTTGCATGTAGAATGTTTTCAGTCCTCTGAGTTTATGGTAATAACAACACAGTTATGAAGGATGGGGAACATTTTTTCATCTTTGAGATGAGTTAGAGTAAACATTACGGGGCTTTCAAAATGAATGATTCTGTAAAAGAAAATCAGAAGGAAGTATTTAATAGTACAGTCTGCCTGCCTCAACCATGGGCTTGTCATCTGCTGATTTGAGCATCCACAGATGGCCCCACCCATTCTCCCTAATGGTGGCACGTGTACCCAGTCATAGTAGTGCTGCTGTGCAAATGGCGTTGGCATTAAAAACCACTGAACTTGAGGTCCTGCAATTTTTGGCAACCATGGGGGGGCATGGGGGAGTCCAGAATGGAATCTTTGCAGAAATGAGAGGCTGACTGTAGAATGTATTGTGTGCATGTGTGTTTCTGTTTGTCTGTCTTACAATAACATATGCTATACACTGCATAAATCAATGTGATTCAAAGTGATGGTCCATGGACTGGTGCTGGTCCCTACTAAGTTTTCAAGAAAGAATTAAACAATTGTAGCCAATGAGTAAAAATGCAAAACAAATCCCAGGTTCCATGCTAGAAAAAAATGGCCATTCTGTCACATCATATAGTTAGGGAAGCACTAGTATAAATGGTACTCTATAGATGTAATTACAAAAATTATATCCAGTATTTCTGACACGTGTTAAAGAGATGAAAGAGGGAGAGATAAATAGTTGTCCACATGTTGTGGGATTGTATCCAAGTGAACAAAATATCAGTTACATGTCTCACAGGATGTTAAAAATAGTGAGACAGAATGAAATAAAACTAAACCAGATATTGCTAAAGTGAGAAATTAGAAAGGATACAAGGGATATACCTAGTTGTGCATGGGTACATGTTGATTAGAAATGTAGATATTTATTGGATTGCAGTGTATGTGGCAGTTTGGTGTGGTGAACAAGTTGCGAATACTTAGTTTTATCTCACGCAAACAGTTTACATCCATAATGTGATGTCCACTGTTTATCTCTGCCTCCCCTACCCCATTTCTAGAAAAGACACACACCCAGCAGATGTACCTGAATTTATGTATTGTATTATAATTATAGAGATGATACTTTGTACTTTCTGCATCTTTGTATGTCTGAACTGTGAATAATACATTTGTGATTTCTTGAGCTTGTTGAACTTACTTCCAGGGAACTGAATGGCTATAGATACACTTCCAGCTTTGTTGTTTATTGCCTGGTTTTCCACTTCCCACTGTTACAGGCAATACACTAGTTTATTCTGATAGATATGAAAAATAATTTTTCTAGTTATAATCTTCTAGGAAAAAATGATTGATTTTATTTGATTTCCTGTTATTGCATAGTAACATGAATTGCTGGCAGTTTTCTCATTTACTTGTGCATGTAAAGTGTTAGCATAACATTGCACCCATATATATGTAATTTAAAAATATTCAAGACAATATATTATACTATACCAACATGATTGCAAATGGAGCTGTTTCTTAATATTGTACCTACAGGTGTAAAAAAAAAATAGGATATGAATTTAGTTCCATGGGGTAATTGCAGAAATTGATGAATAGTGTGTGAATTAATCTTCATTTTCACAATGTAAACTCTGAAAACTTTGAAAAATTTTGCTTGTTGGCTTGCAGTAAAATTGAGTTGGACTCTTTGAAATGCTACTTCTGAAGCCATAAGAACTTTAAATGCTTGTTATTGTCATTTTCAGGTACAGTCCTATATGGAGTTACTCATATGCACAGGATTGCATGCCAATTCTATAAAGAAAATCAGTTTGGTGCCAATCCAAGGACTTTCATTGGCGCTTGTGAAAACATTTCCCACATGCATGACTGGAGTGTCTCCTTGCCCTGGTGTGCACTGTTGAAAGTCACTCTTGAAGTACTCTGAATTTAAGATTGCCTGCAAATGTGTAGGGTGGGTGAGAGTAACTCCAGAACCACTGTGATTGTATTTTTTTCCATATAGCCATTCTGGCTGTAGCTAATGTATGGATTTTGTAATACATTACAGATGACTTTGTGGTTCTGAGGAAATGCATTATGAGAACACTCTCAGAAATGTATTTTTCAGTAGTATAATTGTAATTGTGAAATGTTTATTTGTTTATTCTAAGCATTTTTACCTTGATTCAGCTGGAAAGGATCCCAGATCCCAGAGTGGTTTACAGATAATTACAAACAAACAAACAAGGCATGCCCTGCCTGCAGTCCTTCAGTCTAGCTGTAAAGATGTGCCTGAAAGTGCAAAGGCAATGCCTTCTAAAATATCAAAGTCTATATGAGATTATCACAATGCTAATAAAACCAGTTTACCTGAGCCGGCTTAAAATTTAAAATGGGTGGCATCCTGATCTTATCACAAGGATTTAGCCACTGAAATTGCTGCCCGGCCCAGCCTGGGTCCATCCCCGCTCGCAGGGGTGCTCAGTGTGCCTCTTTTTGAAGCTAGGAGCGGGTATGGACCGGGACTGGACCCAGGCGGTGATTTCAGTGGCTAAATCCTTGTGATAAGATCAGGATGCCACCCATTTTAAATTTTCAGCTGGCTCAAGTAAGCTGGTTTTATCAGCGCTGTGATAATCTCCTATAAAGGAACCTATGTAGTCAAGCAATGGATTTAATGTAATAAATAGAATGAATGGTGAGACAATGTATGCATAGCATTGCTGGTTGTGCCACAGCTTATACTCTATTTTGCTGCCTTGCCTTTAGACTCTACTTGGGAAGGGGGGGGGGAGTTAAATCTTCAAGTGCATCCATATATAAAGTGGCAGTGTATAGGGTAAAAGCTTCTTTTCCATGTTATGTTCAGTCTATCCACTGATCCAACTCTAGCTGTAAATGAGACTGCACAATAGCCAGTGCATCTTTTTTGAGAGAAAACTATAGTTCCAACAAACTTCTGGTCTTTAAGAGACAGAAATTTTTAAGTAACATTTTAGAGAAAGGTGCTTTGTCAGTCTGATAAGATGGCAAGAGACTTTGAATCTGAAGTCAGGGACTCTGTTCAGGCTGACATCTTGAGAATGTGGTACATGGAGACAGGTCCTTTGGAACACTGGTCAGGTTTCAAAGAACAAAAAAACTATTCATGTGAAGATTAATTGATATTAGTTAACATTCCCCAGGTCTACACTTTCTCTCTCTCTCCCTCTCAGTGGTGAACAGAACACTTGCTTGGAGCTTGCTAGGCAGCCTGCCTTAAGTGCTGAAATCCCAGCAGCTCAGGAACTCTGATTAAAGGATCTCTAGCTCGGGAGCTACCTCTTTGCTCGACTGAGTGGTCCAGCCCTTTTGTAGTCTTGCTACTGGCTTTCCTGACTCAGTGTCCACATTATTGTCGATAGTCTAGATGATATGCAATATTAAGGTGGCATTAGCTACCTTGAGTCCACATATTGGGAGAAATGCGAAATGTGGGCCGCCCCGGGAAGTGGAGGATCAGGACCTCCCTTTTGTCGGCCTGTGCGGCTGCCCCTCCCCATCCCTGCCTCCAGGCCGGCCCTTTGGGTCTGTAGAGGCCCTAAGTTACTAATGATGGTAGTTTCCAGATCATCAGATAAAATAAATGTAATGATCATATGATAATGTAATTAATGTAAATTAATTCATGATGGTAGTTTCCAGATTACTATATGGAAATAGATGTAATTATAACATGATAACAGTCTAAAACTGCTCCAAGACCACTTGTTACAGTGAGGTTGTGGAGCAGTCCTCAGCGATGTTCTAGTGAAATGGAGATACATATATGATCTGAAGAAATAGCTGAAATGTAATTTTATTTGAAATAGAAGAGATAATAGGTTCTATTGAACAGTTTGGAAATCAAGTTACAGCAAATAGGAGTGGAAAACTGATATGGGCAGCTTAAATTGACTGCTAGTTAATTTTAAAATCATCGGAATGTGTTTTCTTGGTTAATAAGGAGCCATGTTCCTGGTCTATAAACATCTCATTCTCTTTTAGAAATGGCTGGATCTTGCACTTATTTTATATTATAGAATATATAATTCTATTAGGAAAAATACTAATTTCCACATTTTTAGGTATATATCTCCTGCTTATCTTTGGCAGAGTTGGGGTCATTACAATCAAGAGTCATAGCTGCTGGATGGTTCATGGACTTTAAAGTCTTTGAAAGTAGGATGTCTACCCAAAGTCACTTTTGGAGAAATGGACATCTTTTAGGATGTCAGTTGTAGACTTTGTGCACTCCACTTTCCAGCTTGAGGCATATGAGTGTGGCAAGTGAAAACCAATTAAAGGGACATCCAAATACTGAAATACTGTTCAGAAATATACTCTCCTCATAGTGCTGTGTGCATATGTACACAAGAGAAAGAGAAATGAGAATAAGCTTTCTGTTTTGCCTATAATTGAGAGGATGGGGGAAAACATTCCATCCAATGTTCATTTTTTGCAGGGTAAATGTTTATATTGTCAAATGTCAAAACTGGTCTTTAAAACTCTAATTTAAAAGTAAGCAAAACCAAAAATTAAAGTCAGCAAAACCATGTCGTGTCAGTGCCATTTGGGATTTGCAGTATCCTTGCATAATATTGCAAAACATACTATGGTATTACTTAATGGTCGGAAAAGTGGTAGTATGCTGTTCAATGATTGACATTTTAAGACTATTTTGATGAATTGTAATTGAGACAAAAACAAGAAGTATAAGGGCAAAAAACGGCTTTAAGCAGTACTTTTCATAGGCTTTCTGTACTTAGCTCAAAACATGTCCTTTTTGAATTTGCTGTTTCTCATGAAATACTGATCAATCGATGTCTTATTATAGGTACTAGCCCATAAAAGCTCCTGCTCATTTTTCTAGGTATAGAATTACATCTGAAAACTAATTTTCTGTCCTGAAATGAATGTACAATGATCAATTTTATTTTACAGTATCATTGTAAAACCCTTCAAAATATCAAATTCTTGATGCTTTATGAAAAAAGTGAAGAATCAGACAGAACGTAAAGAAAAATGTCTAGAAACTAATTAGTAATAGATATTTATCTTGCTTACAGTGATATGGTGTAAGTAACCTGCCACTTTATCTTTCCTTAATGCATTTCAAAAATGTGGATGGAGATATAACAGTACAACCTTCTAAATTAAATCCTATCAAGAATTCACAGAACATTAACTTGTTATTTAGAAAATAAAGGACCATAAACAGAACAGGAACAAGTAACTCTCCCTGCTATGTAGTTGCTTCCCCCCCCCCCCACCAAAATATGGACAAGATATTCTGATAAGCAGCTGTGTGCAGCCTTCAAGGCAAAGTAGCAGTCATCCGCCTCCTTGACAAGATCTATACGCAATCAATTCAATTCATGAAAGGAACAAAGCTGTCCATAGGGGCTCCAGCTATACCCTTTTTTGTTGGGAGTTTTCTGTACTTTGAACATTTGAACATGCTTTTCAGACTGTTGGCTAATCTAATTCACTACCCTGATTTGCTTGCCTAGGACTGGGGAAGACTACTGCTAACTTGACATCTCTTTACTAGATATGCCAAGCACGGCATCGGCAGACTTCTCAGAGTGAGGGAAAGAATATTATCTGTACTTTGTGTTCTGGTAGAAAAATGGGTTTCCCAACAGTCAGGGAGCCCCATCAAGAAAAATAATAGAGACTTTAGCACAGTTTTTCCCAGTATTGAAATGTTCTAAAGTATTCTGAAGAAAGGCACAGAAAAATCTTCCATAACACTTTGGGATGGTAAAACGATGTTACCAGTTTGAGTACCAATATTTCTATGTTAACTCAGGGCCTCGGCAGACGACTAATAGAGTCGTCTTCCAGGCAGGGAAGAGGAGGGGCAGCCGCACGAGCGGCGCCCCTTCCTCTTCCTGAGGTCGCCCTTGGAGTCACCGGCCCTCCGCACGGCCGGCGCTTCGAGGATGACCTCACGCCACGGCGACCGCACGCAGCGTGGCGTTTGAGTCAGGGAAAGTGCGCCCGCCGCTTTTAGGGCGCACTTTCCCTGAAATCTAAAAGGAGCGCCAATTTGGTGCTCCTTTTAGAATCGCCGACGGTGCGCCGCGGTGCGGCTGCCGCGCTCCAGCGGCGCTCTGTCCCGCGGCGCACGGGAAGCTCCCGTCTGCTTCCCCCCTCAGTTTCTTGTATCGTTAATTCATTTGGGTTTGTTTGTTTGTTTGTTTGCAGGGGGTCATCTTTCAGCCATTTTTAGTGATTTAATTTAATTTAATTTTTTTAATTAAAAAAAGTATTTCAGTGATTAAGATAAGAAATGAACTGGTTGTTACTCAAGCAATAATTTAATTTTTGAGTTAAAATAGCATTAATTTATTAGCCTTAATATCAGTGTTTCCAGTCTCTGAACTCTCTTCATAGAGAACATGTGTGCCACCTCCCATTGTTAAATATATATTTTTAGGTATATTTTATTCCCCACCCACCCCCCATACACACATTATTTCCTCCTTATAGTATTATTTTCTCAAATGTGTACAGTGGTCTCCCAAGTGCATCTACTTAGTGATACCATCAAGTGATCTTCTCTACTGTAGTAACATTGTTACACCTAATTTGAACAATGCAGTGTTTTATACTAGAAATAATGAAACCTCTCGTCACGTTTTTCAGCTAGAAAAGAGGCTGTTGCAAAGAAAATGAATCAGCTCCTAGCTAAAAGAGAAGGGGAATTAATGAATGACTCAACATAGCTCAGCAGTACTCTAGTTGTCAATATCTTTAACAGAGGCATCAAAAAGAAAGAAAAGAGCAAAAACTGGTAATAAGGAGGCTAAACAAAATTGACACATGGGTTAGAAAGTGGGAGAGGAGAAATGTGAAGCAGAGCGAAATGTCAGCAAGAGAGACAAGGACAAAAAGACAAACTTCAATTAAAGTGAACTAATTAACGAAAAGTTTCACATGCTTATAATTCAGCCTCAGCGCATTACAGTTTTCTCAATAAAAGGGAGGAAGAACTTTTTGAAAGCCTGATTGAAGAAACAAAATTGTCTTAAAATGGCAGGATATGCATTGTTTGAATGTTTCTAGTTTAATTTTGAGGCATCTCCTAAAGGATACCAGTCCTATCACTGTTTCTTTATGCACAGTGTTTAACACTTCTTAATAAATGTTGTATTCTAAATGAAGAATTTGTCAACATTTTCTCTTTGCTTCCTTCCACATTTCCGCCCTCCTGCCTTTACAAAATAGACACTTGAAATTAGGTTCAGTTTAATGGTTATGCTTTTTAATATTGAAAAATACTTTGAATATTTTTAAACAGGATGTAAAAAAAATTCTCCTGTAACCTTAAAGGATAATTTGGGTTGCCAGCCTGTGAAAGTACAGTGGGCTGCTGTACTGCTGCATTTTTGAATGGACCTTGTGTGAATCTGCTCCAAGGATCTGCATCAGAGAGACTGTCACAGAGTGCCATGCTACTTTATATTAGGTGACTTAGTTTGTGAACATCTGTAGGGACAGTCATGGGAGAACCATTCAGAAACCACAGGAGTGACAAAGCTACACAAAAGAACAAAATTTGCTTCTATATGAAGTGATATTCTTCTCTTTGTGGAAGCAAAAATATTTATTATTTATTATTTATTTTAAGTATTTCTGTTTCGCCGCCCAGCCAACAAGGGCTCCTGAGGTGATGAACAAATAAAAACCAATGAAAACAATACAAAGATAAAAGCATTTTTACAATGTATTAAAATATTGTTCAAAAACCCTTAAAACAATCTAAAAGGAAGCCTAGAATCCAGTTTTCAAACAGTTAAAACAGCAAATTTAGACATTCAATGCTATGGAGAATAACAATGTTTTAGCTGCCCACCAGAAGCTTAAAAGGGATTGGCCTAACATCCTTGGGTAGGGAGTTCAAGAGTTGAGACACTGCTACAGAGAAGACCCTGTTATGTGTACCCACCAAATTAACTTCACAAAGTGTTAGAACACACAACTGGCTATCTCTAAAGAGCTTAAATTTCTGGCAGGCTACTGTGGGAGGAGATGATCTTTCCGATATTTCGGCTCCAAGTTGTTTAAAGCTTTGTAAGTCAGAACCAGTACCTTGAATTACCGTATTTTTCGCCATATAAGGCGCTCCGGCATATTAGGCGCACCCAATTTTAAAGGAAGAAAATCCAAGAAAAAAGGATTCCTCCCTTTAGCCGGAGGCCGGTTGTTCAATGGGCTGGTGCTGGGATCGGAGAACTTCTCCGATCCCAGCACCAGCCCAATGAACTGAGGTCGCGGGGGGAAGCGATCCCGGCGCCAGCCCATTGAAAGACTGAGGTTGCGGGGAGAAGGAGCCCTCCTTCCCCCCCGGCCTCAGTCTTGGAATGGGCTGGTGCCGGGATCGAAGCGATCCCGGCACCAGCCCATTGAAAGACTGAGGCCGGGGGGAGAAGGATCGAAGCGGCCCCAGTCTTTCAATGGGCTGGTGCCGGGATCGCTTCGATCCCGGCACCAGCCGATTCCAAGACTGAGGCCGGGGGGGGGGAAGGAGGGCTCCTTCTCCCCCCGGCCTCAGTCTTTCAATGGGCTGGTGCCGGGATCGCTTCGATCCCGGCACCAGCCGATTCCAAGACTGAGGCCGGGGGGGGGAAGGAGGGCTCCTTCTCCCCCCGGCCTCAGTCTTTCAATGGGCTGGTGCCAGGATCGCTTCGATCCCGGCACCAGTCCATTCCAAGACTGAGGTCGCGGGGGGAAGGAGGGCTCCTTCTCCCCCCGGCCTCAGTCTTTCAATGGGCTGGTGCCAGGATCGCTTCGATCCCGGCACCAGTCCATTCAAAGACTGAGGTCGCGGGGGGAAGGAGGGCTCCTTTTCCCCGCGGCCTCAGTCTTTCAATGGGCTGGTGCCGGGATCGCTTCGATCCCAGCACCAGTCCATTCAAAGACTGAGGTCGCGGGGGGAAGGAGGGCTCCTTCTCCCCGCGGCCTCAGTCTTTCAATGGGCTGGTGCCGGGATCGCTTCGATCCCAGCACCAGTCCATTCAAAGACTGAGGTCGCGGGGGGAAGGTGGGCTCCTTCTCCCCGCGGCCTTGGCCCTTCACCCTATAGGGCGCACTCACTTCCCCACACACATTTAGGGGAAGAAAAAGTGCGTGTTATAGGGCGAAAAATACGGTAAGTTCAGGAGCAAATTGGAAGCCATTGCCGCTCTTGCAGGGCCAATGTTGCATGGTCTCTGAAATGAACACACGACACCAGTCTGGCTGCTGCATTTTGCACTAGCTTGCAGCTTCTAAACACTTTTAAAAAACAACACCATGTAGAGTGCATTACAGTAGTCTAATCAAGAGGTAACTAATAAAGCATGAAGCACTGTGACCAGATCTGGCTTTACCAAGAAAGGGCACAGCTGGCACACCAGCCAAAGCCAGCCAAAACTGGTGTGCCAATTATACTTTTTTATACAATTATACAGTTATAGGCAGGCACCAATTATACTTTGCTACTCCCTTTTGAAATTGAAAATATTGTTTTGTGGATGTAATGAGAAAATGACTTAATGTGTACTGGACTGAAGATGAAAGTTCTTAACTTTTTCCATGAATACAAAGTTAGTGTGTTTTTTAAAAAATGGGAAATGTATTATCTAAATGTTATTTGTTATACAAATTTGTATTTTTACAAGCATTTTTCATTTCAGGAATACACAGATTTCATGGTCAGTGTTTAGAAGTAACTTCTTATTATAAGTTGTAATTGGTTTCCTTTTCTAGTAACAGATACATCCTCCCATTCCAATTGTAACTGAACAAGTAATCTCATTTGTGATATAAAATCACAGGCCACTGACTTCTAGTATCAGAATTTTTAAGTAACTAAAAGATAACAACAGTAATTGCTTCTAAAGACTATATAGGTCTTGGCACCATAGCTGCACTTAATTATTTTCAAAAGTAACTTTTCAAGAACTTTCATGACATTGTTCAGGATCAGATTTGCAGTATCATCTGGATCATATGAAAAAGGGCAATGGAGACTTAGGGATGGAACAGACTGGCAAGAAGGAACGGCTTGAAGCTGCCCCTGCCAAAGACAGATTGGGGCTGTGGCAAACACATGCTGCAGCCCCAATCCAACTTGAGCCCAGACCAAATAGGAAAAGAAAATATCTGCTCCTATTTGGGCTGGAAAAGAGCTGGTTTTCCTGGCCCCACCACAGCCCCAGGGTGGCTTGAAGCCACCCAAATTTGGGCAGCTGCCTGACTTCCAAGTACCATTGGAGTGTGCAGCGTATAAACGATGTGCTTTCAAGATGCCCAGAAAGCATCTTTAACGGGCCATCTGTTCCAGCCCTAAGTGTTCTATTAGCATTTAAATTAGACAATATTGGATGTAGCAGGTAAGAGTTTAAAGAGAATATACCTGGAAGCCATGGCTTGCCTAACAGATCTTTCTATAGCTTTGCTGTAATGAAACTGTTCTACAGTTCTTACAAGAATTGTGAATGTGAACAATATCTTGCATAATGGTTTGGTAGACACAACATTTCTGTGCCGCACTGATAGACCTGTCTGAAGGACAAGGGTGGCAAGCTTCTAGTAAAACCCTCTTTATATCTTGCCTCTGTTGAGCCATTGAGAAAAGATTTACTGTGGCTTTTAGCAACAGGAGATGCATTTATAATTGTGGACACCAGCCAACCTGCTTTAGCCAAGGTTAAAACTACATTTACGTCTTGTAACCATTACAATAATCTATTGATGTTGGCTTTAATGAAGGACATGTGTGGTGTGTCATAATATTATGTGGAAAGAATGATTAGGAGGGCTTATTGAAAGCCACTGCACTGTATACTGCTCTCACTGATTTGTATGCTTGAGGGTCACATTCTTGTACCAATAGGAACTGCATAATTGTCTGTGTCATGACTTTAACTCCTTCTTGTTATAAAAAATAAGCAAAGCATTTCTGTCATCCTTAGTTACTTTTATTCTCAGGGTACGGTTTTACAGTATATTGTATACAACATTGATTTAAAAAATAAGAGTTAAGACACTTGGAGGACTGACTGTCCATACTCTTTGTGGCAGTTTATTTTGATTTGGACTTGCTGCTAGCTCCAGTTTGTGATTACAGAGATTAGATTCAGAAATATCTAATGTTCAAATCAGATACAATAGTAGAGTATTCTAGTGAAGTTATTATGTGGTACGTCCAGCAAGGGAGGGGGGAAAGCGAGATATGTGAGTCCCAAAATGCCTCCCTTAGAGCCAAAACAGACTGACTTGAAGCGTCAGCTTTCTGGTGGCTTGTGGGCATGGCATATACATAATGCACACCCCAACGCTGTCCTGAAGCCAGCGTCATGCCACCCCACTGCCCACATGGGGGAAGCTTTGTGGCGCTCTGGCGGCATGGCATTGAGATGCTGTACACCTCAGCATTAGTGGAAAAGTCAGCTTTTTGCCAATGCAAAAAGGACCTGCAATTTGCCACTTCTTCTTGTGCCAGCAAAAAGCCGGATTGAGGCTGCAGAGTGCAGCGGCGTCAAGCTGCTCTTTCAGGGTGGTCTGTTGCACCCCTTAGTCTCTCCATGTACACACATGGGTGAGATAGGACACATGCCTAAAGCTGCATAATAAATATATGATAGGGTTTAAATGTATGAATTATTTAACCATTGCACCACCAGGGCTCCCTGTTTATTGTGAGCTCTCTGACAGAGGGCCTTTACAGAC
This sequence comes from Phrynosoma blainvillii, assembly GCA_026167975.1. Taxonomy (NCBI): domain Eukaryota; kingdom Metazoa; phylum Chordata; class Lepidosauria; order Squamata; family Phrynosomatidae; genus Phrynosoma; species Phrynosoma blainvillii. The sequence goes on along the minus strand of JANUYF010000001.1, from coordinate 246,237,137 downwards.
TGCCAGAAATAATGCAGCTTGAGTCCACTTTAACTGCCCTGGCTCAGTGCTAGGGAATCATGGGAACTGTACTTTATTGTGGCACCAGAGCTCTCTGACAGAGAAGGCTCAATGTCTCAGAAAAAAATTACAATTCCCATGATTCCCTAGCACTGAGCCAGGGCAATTAAAGTGGACTCAAGCTGTATTATTTCTGGCAGTCTGTAAAGGCCCATAGAAGACTAAATGTCTCAAAAATATAATTCCTAAAATTTTATAGCATTTTAAACATGGCAGTTAAAATGATATCACACTGGATTATTTCTGCAGCATGGATGCAACCTCAGTCTAGTCAGAGATGAGTTGACAAAATTCAAGATTCAACATGGATGAAGATTCATTTGAAAGAATTCATTTGAAAGAATGGATGTCACACCAAAACTTTTCTCATCTGGCCCAAACAAGTCACAGTCTCATGCCTATCATACTGCTTATAGCAAGCATGATCTTATTGCCTCACTCTCTTCTATCTCCACCCACATGACCAAAATACAACTCAAGTGAGCTCAACCCAACTGATAATATTAGAAACAAAGATAAAAATACATTTAAAATGCAAGGCCAACACTGACAGAGCTGGATGCCGCATCATTAAAATGCAATAATATGATTAAATTTTAAATTTGTCACAGACCATCCAATCAATCATTCAATAAAGTGTCAAATGATATTAAATAGCCGGATAAATATTAAAGTACATAGTGATGACAGATGAAAAAGTCCTCAAAAATAGATAGCATTGAACTGGCACAATCTAAGAACAATCTTGTTAGAAATGATTAGTCAGGTTTCTGTTATGGGGAATGCATGAAGTACTGCATCCCACTTCAGTACCAAAGATACTTTAAAAGTCTCTTGAAGGTATAATTTAATTTCATCACAAAACACCAATCTAGATGTTCTGTTGTGCAGGGCATGCAGCTATTGTCCCCTTCTTTAAACCTCCCTCCATCCATCCCTCCCTCCCTCCCTCTCTCTCTCTCTCTCTCTCTGTATGTGTGTGTATATATATATATATATGCATGCAAAATACATTGTGAGTGTTAAGGGAAATAATTTATAAACCTATTGTTATTGCTACCAATTTTAAAAATTTTAAAATGTCATGGAGCACCATGGGAACACAAGGGCTAAATCAGGGGTAGGCAACCTTTCCCCTTTAAGGGCCGAGGGACTCCCAGAATCCCAGGAGCTATTGGCCAACATGGGACTATTGGCCAACATGGCTGAGGCTTCTGGGAGCTGAAGTCCCTCGGCCCTTAAAGGGGAAAGGTTGCCTACCCCTGGGCTAAATAATATCATTGCCTGGATTCAGCACAGAAATCTCAAGGGGAAATAATTATTGTTTTAATAAGTTCCAGAAGTCTCTGAATAAATTAATTAGAATATGTAAACACATATTGGTCATAGAAGTGAAGATGACATACTATTGTGTTAGTAAGGTTACTAGCATTTAACCTACCTCAAAACAAAGGCTGAACACTGAACAAGGGAGAAAAGCTACAATTATACACTTAACTCTTGTCGCTACAATAGTCCCAATTGATTAATTAGAGGGCCTAAAGCCCAGAACCTTCTAGCTCAGTTATTCTCAAGCTTTCTGCTCTTGTGAACCCCTTTACACCTACATGTGGATGTTGTGTCCACCTCGTTCAGTGTAATAAATGAATAAATATATTTTCTTGTTTAGTGTGCATATTTTTGTTTGTACATGTATGTATATTCATGAATATACAGGAAGATATTCATGCAATAGCATCTCATCCTGAGAAATGGAGAAGTGATGGGACAGGTGGGGGAAAAAGAAGAGGCAGCTCAGGATGGGCCCCACCAGAGGCCATGGAGCTTCCTTACTGCCCTCTTCCTCTTCCTCTTCCTCCTTCTCCCTCAGGCAGAGGCAGCTGTTCCAAGTGCCCTCCTTGTCTTTCTCTTCCCCTTCAGGAGAGTATGGGAAGCAGAGGAGGAGGGATCAGGGCCTCCAAGTCTCATGCTTCCCTTGACCATGAGCCCTGGTGGCACAGTGGTTAAATGCTGGGACTGCAGCCACAAGGTTGTGAGTTTGACCCTAGGGCTCCAAGGTTGACTCAGCCTTCCATCCTTTCATAAGTCAGTAAAATGAATATCCAGCTTGTTGGGGGCAATTGGTTTACACATTGTAAATTGCCTAGAGAGTGTTGAGTTCACAATTAAGCGGTATAGAAATGTAAATGCTATTACTAAATGCTATTGCTTGAGCAACCTTGCATCCTCCTGGGGATTTTGCTCCGCAGTTTGAGAACCATTGTTCTAGCTTATTATCCTACATATTAGTTCTCACAGGTAGCATTTTTACCCAGCTTGAGCGTCAACTCCCAACTTGTGGATAGGATTATGATATTGACTAAGCCAAAACAAGGCCTTGCAAGTGCATAAGATAACTAGACCTGAATACTTCAGCTGTATGAATACTAGAAACTGCTGGCAATTCACAGAAACCAAGTTTTCATGAAATCCTGCTCCACAGACTTTTTACAGCCTTGAAAATTAGAAAATTAACTTTGGAAACATGAAATGAATAAAATGATTTAAATAGAAATTAGAATCAAAGTTTCATTTCAATTTAGTTTATGTTTTACAGAAAACACTGAATTATTTCAATCTACTTGTAACAAAGCAAATGCCATGTATTTCTGTAAATGTGGGATCTTTGGACCTGGAATATCTTAATCATATTTGAAAACAGAATGTAAATTTGCTTGAGCACATGTCTTGAAGTATGATTAGATTCTTGTTAAATTCCAGAATACTACAAGGGCATTCAGGCAGATAAAAATGAATCAAGCAAGATGCCTAGGGAATGATGTTTAATCTTGCTTTTTAAAACAACAAAGAAAGTATCATTTTTTTAAAATTATAACAAACGACATCTTTATTGTGTCATCATTCTGTATGACTGAAAAACTGATTGAAAGACACTACAAAATGCTCCAGCTCAGAGCTTTATGTCTCCATTCTGTCACCCACCTCTCTTCCTAGGAAATAAGATTTGGATTGTTAAGGAAAATGCAACATGGGACATACAGTGATAGAAATAAAATATGTATGTGAAAGTCACAATGACTAAGCAAGAGCAATTATGAAGCTACACAGCTGCAAAAGCTAATGTAATTTAGAAGTCTTGAGAGCCAAGGACAGAGTTATAGAATGCATATTGGAAACACCTGAGATTCATTAAGTGTACAAGGTAAAATGATGAAATACTTGGGTTGGTCTTAAGTATGGGTTGAACTATGTGAACCAATCAAAATAAATATACACACCCACTGGGTGGAAACTAACTAGTGGGTGGTGATTAACAATGGCTATAATAATTGCAATGTTTGCCAATGTATTTTTGTGGAGTAGTTTTGGAGATATTGTGGAGTAGTTTTGGAGATATTGTGGGTAGTTGAGGAGATTTGTAGAGATTGTGATTTGTTGGGCATATAGTACTTGTATATAGTAGAATAAAGTAGATCTTTTATATAAGACTACTGAGTTGTCTGGTGTCTTGAGTGAAGATACAAGAGCCAGCAGAATCCTGGAAAAGTTTGGAGACATCTGGGGAAGAAGAGTGAGAAGGCTTGGAGAGTTTGTCAGGGTCTTCAGCCTATTCTCTGAAACTCTGCTGCTTGGGAAAGAAGCATCAACCACTGATCAAAGCTGGTCAGCTCTGCTGCATAACAAGGTGGTGAGTTAGAGCCAGAGGTGAAGAGCTACAACTCTCATCATCCATGACCTAAGGAATACCCTGCAGTTTGGGACTTGTTGCTGTTAACTGCCCTTGAGTTGACTTTGGCTCATGGTGCCCCTGTAGATGGGACATCTTCAAGCTCCCTTGTCTTCAGCTGCCCTGCTCAGGTGCTGCAGGCTCAGGCCTTTGGCCTCCCTGATCAAGTCTAACCATCTGGTGTGTGATTTTCTTCTCTTTCTATTGCCCCCATCTTTCCCAACATCATTGTCTTTTGTAATGAGCCATGCCTTCTTTTGATGTGGCCAAAGTGCAACAGTCTCAGTTTAGTCATCCTGGCTTCCAGGGTGAGTTCAGGCTTGATCTGTTCTAGAACCCATGTATTTGTCTTCTTGGCTGTCTACAATCCTCTGCACTTTCCTCTAGCACCACATTACAAATGAGTTTATTTTCTTTCTGGCAGCTTTCTTCACTGTCCAGTTCTCACACCTGTACATTATGATGGGGAATGCAGTGGCTTGGACTATCCTCACTTTAGGGTTCAGCTGTATATCTTTGCACTTTAGGATCTTTTCCAGTTCTTTCATAGTGCACTTCCCAGTCTTAGGGCCTCTGCAGACCAGCCCAAAGGGCTGGCCTGGAGGCAGAGATGGGTTGGGCAGACGCACGCCAGCCACCCCAACCGCATGCCAATGCTGTCCTGATGTCATGCACCATTACGCATTACATGTGGCATCAGGATGCCCTCCTGGCACAGCATTCTGACGTGCTGTGCTGGAAAGGGTGAAGAAGAGCCCTGCGCCGGCTCTTAGGGCTCCCTTTTGCTGCCCCTAAAAGGAGCGGCATTTTGCCATTCTCTTCGGGGCGGCAAAAGGGAGTATCAGGGCCGCAGCATGGGGTAGCTGTGGCCCCGATCCACCACTTCCCGGGGCAGCCAAGAGCCACCCGTCTGCACCCCAACTTAGTCTTCTGCTTTCTTGACTGCAGTCTCCATTCTGGTCAGTATTTGATCCAAGATATGGGAACTCCTTGACTATTTCCATTTTCTCATTATCTAGGATGAATTCTTGTAGATCTTTTTTGCTCATTATTTTTGTTTTCTTTGGCTGAATCTGCACTGCATAAATAATCCTGTTTGACTCAGCTTTAACTGCCATGGCTCAGTGCTGTGGAATTCTGGGAATTGTAGTTTTGTGAGAAATTGTCATAGTCCTGGTGCCACAACAAACTGCAAGCACTAGAATTCTATAACATTGAGCCATGGCAATTAAAACAGTGTCAACCTGAATTATTTCTTCAATGTGGCTGTAACCTTAATGTTCAACATTAAGCCTACCTTGGCACTTTCCTCCTTAACCTTCTTCAATAGTTGCTCCAGGTCCTTGTTGTTTTCTGCAATTTGTACTTGGTTCTTTTTGTACAGAAAACAGCATTCTGTGCAGAAAAGTTCCAGACTATGAATAGGAAGAAGAAAATGGTAAAATTAATTGCATACTTCAAGAATAAAATTAATACAATCACATCACTATAGTTAATAATATTCCACACTGCCATTCCCTTTTCCTTTTGTGTCATATCTTTTTTTAGATTTTAAGTCTGAGAGCAGGGAACTGTTTAATTCACAATCTGTAAGCTGCTCGGGGAGCCTTTGTGGCAGAAGAGCAGGGTATAAATATTCTAAATAAATAAATAAATAAAATCTTTGATTTGTTCTAACCTTGGCTATTTACAAAGTGCTTGATGTCAGTCCTGTGTGAACATATTCATTTCTTTCTTTCAGGATTGTCCCTATCATTTTCCTAGAGCAATGAGTTCACGGTTATTCAACAGCCATCTTGAAAACCTATAGCTTTTAATTTAATTTTTTTTTTTTTGGTAATCTTACATTTCACACAAAGAAAGTCAAGCAATTTTCTAAGCATTATGCTTGCTTGAAAGTATATTGGAAATGCATGTTAAAAATGATAGGAACCAGCAGAATTGTTGAAAGGAATTTGCATTAGATCTTCAGAATTGTTAGGGTGGAGTTTCTGTTTTGCTTTGCACTTTCTTGGTTAATTGCAATGTGTCTCTAATATTCCTCATTTTTCCAATCTGAATCAGTACCTGTGGTGTTGACAATCTGTAAAATAACCTGATACTATCTATATACTTTTGATGTTCCAATCAGCAACCGAGCTACTGTACTTGCTGCAGGTTGCAAGTCAGCTTCAAGGAGAGCCCCCATGTACAGCCCATTGCAGTAGTCTGATTTGGAAGTTAGTAATGTAAGGACTACTGTAGCTAAGTTATCCCTACCCAGGAAAGGTCATGGAGGGGGGAAGACCAGTTGAAATTGGCCCCAAGCACTCTTAGCCAAGTAACTTCTTAAGAGTAACAACCAACCCTGGGCCACCATTCCGCAAACTTTTCTGTGAAAGTGTGATTGTGATGTAAAATACTATTCTTCCCACTTTTAACTCCTACCGATGGTGTTATACTAGCAATGGCAATAATAGCAGTAGCATTTACATTTCTATACTGCTTCATACTGAACTAAGCATTCTCTAAGCAGTTTACAATCTGTAAGCTAATAGCCCCCAACAAGCTGGGTACTCATTTTCTATTACTATTTTGAGTTAAGGTACAGCACTTGCGTTGACCCATGGATAGGTCGACCCAGGTTTTGAGGTCAATTTTTTTACTCAAATTTCGAGACTTATACTTGAGTATATACAGTAGGACTTTTGACTTACATTAGACCAGCAGTGTTTTAATTTCATGTCATAATCTCCCCCTCGTCTCAATATCTCAATCTTTATCTGTATGTAATTAGAGCTTTTTAAAAACCTATTTTAAAGTGTGTGTTTTCTTCTCCTTTGGGATAAAACATTTCTCTGATATGGTCTAGGACTAGCTACATTTTTTAAAAGTTTAACTTTGACAAAATCTTTAATAATCCCTTTTTATTGCATAGCAGTAATGTAGGCGAGAATGATGATTTTGCTGTATGAAATACACTCCCTATTTTCTACCAGTTTCAACCACTATCTTTTTCAGTCCATTTTTACTTGCCCATCTTTTTAAAGAAGAGAAGGATATTCAAGGCTCTATGTTATGTATAATTGTCTCTTAAGAAAATTGTAGCAGGAATGGAACACATACAGGTAGTGTAGGAAATTGCTCTGTTAATGTTTGGGGAGATATTAGAGGAGGAAGGCTTCAGGCTGGAGGAATCTCAAAGAGTAAATGTGTTGCAAGCTGTATCATCTAGCTTTTCAGTGTGTTAGAGCAGCAATTCTCAAATATTTTACCCTTGTGACGCCTTTTACATCTACATAAGGCTGTCACACGCACCCAAATGACATACTATATGAATAAAAATAATTTATTGATTAGTGTGCATATTTTTATTCAAATATTTGTGGATATTTATTTATATTTTAACATTTTATAAGGAAACAGCTCTTCTTCTCTTTCTCCTTCAGGCAGGTGTCAAGCCCTCTTTGCTTTCTCTTCTCCTCCTGGACAGAAAAGGTTTGCAGGGAGGAGGAGGAATGGGGATGGGGCCTCCAAATCTCATGCCCTCCCTAGGGGTCCCACTCCACAGTTTGAGAATCACTATTCTATGGTATTCTCAGTGGTTGAGAGTTGGACAGTGATCCCTACTCAGAGGATCATTACTCAGCCATGCTAACCCACTGAGTGATCTCAGTGGCATCACTAGGGTTGAGGACACCCAGTGCAATAACTCATGGTGTCACCCCCCCTTGACTTCCGCCCATCCCACACCATACAGAATCCTTAGTAATGTTTTTAGTACTAATGTCACTCATAAATCATAATTCCCATATATCACTGAATATAATGGTAATAGCTGTGATATAAACCATTAGCAAAATTAAAATTATACCTTTAAATTACCATATCATATACATAACCTAAATGCATTTATATGTACATCATTTATCAGCAGGCAGGGATGTAACATCCTGAAACTAGGGTACCTCCTCCCATTTGCTCCTATAGGTAGGAAAAACAAAAGCAGGTAACCCGACCCCCCTATATAAGGAGGAGCTAGCCCCCTTTGGAAGCCAGTCTTTTTCCTGCCTACACTCCTAGCAGGATGTGTTTTTCAAGCCAGCAAACTTTTCCTTGGATTTTGCTTACCTGCACACCTGAAAGATTTTCCTACTGGACCGCCCTGCTTCATTATCCCTCTCCCTCTGTCCTCCCCTTTGGTGGCAGTGATGTCAAAGGAAGAGTCTAGGAACCTGGGTGAGGAGCTGCCCTCAGCTCAGGGGATGTGCAGTCACAGAGCCGGTGGCACAGCAAACCAAGCAGCTGCTGTCAGAGAGAGGCTCAGGGCCCCAGCCAGGGGAGGGGTTCAGCCCTCTGAGTTGCTGAGGAGGTCCCTTTCCTCTGCCTAGCTTCCATCCTTTTGTCCTTGACCAAAGAAGGAACTGGAGAAGATCTGGCACACTCTGGACATGTGCAGAGTGGTGAAGATATATATCAAGAAGACTTTTTCCTTTAGGGCCTGAGACCTCATTTGTATCTTACTGCCAGGGTTCTCTGTAGTGAAAGATCTCGCCTTCTACCCTGAGTAGATGGATCAAGGGATGCACAGGGGAGTGTTACCAAGTGCTAGGCCTGGTTCCCCCTCAGGGTGTGATGGTACACTCCACCAGGAGTGCTGCGACTTCAGCAGCTCTGGCCACAAGCGCCTCCCTGGAGGAGATCTGCAGGGCAGCCACATGGAAGTCTCCTTCCACATTTGTAAGACACTACAAACTGGACATTTTTCAGTCTGCAGGAACGGCCTTTGGTAGGAGAGTCCTACAGCAGGTGGTGCCGGATACCCCTGTCACTCTATCAGCACATCCCTCCCCATCATAGAGGGAGCTTTGGTAAATCCCGAGTTTCAGACTCTTACGATCCTGCCTGCTGGGAAAAGGAACGTTGGTACTTACCCATTATATATTAATTTCCAGCAGGTAGGGTCTTAATATCCCACCCACCCTTGTGTGCTGATGGGGGGATCTGGCCCCACCGGGGATTTTGTTCATGTCTCCATCCAGGCTAAAGGCTTCTTTTCTTCAGTGGTTAGGTTGTTATTGTATAATACATGGTGATTCTTTTATATGAATGGTCTATTGGCCTTTCTTTCACATTGGCTGGCTAATGACTGGCTTCCAAGGACTCCTCCCTATATAGGAGGGCCAGGTTATTTGCTTTTGTTTTTCCTGCCTATAGGAGCAAATGGGAGGAGCTACCCAGCTTTAGAATGTTAGGACCATACCTGCTGGAAATAAATGTATCACAGTTAAGTACCAACATTCCTTTTCATGTGGTTAAAGTAAAAAAAATTGGTAAGTTGTGATTTTAAAAGAAAATTTTAAAACAATATTATAATAATATAATAATAAATTTTTATTTATAGCCCGCCCCTCTGCGCAGCAATCGGGGCGGGGTACAACGATATTAAAATAGAACAAAGTTAAAAACATTCCATCATCCCATAGTCCCACCTTCCCATCCCCTTAAAAAAGAATTAAACAGATGACCAATTAAAATACAATATTAAAAACATTGACGACAATAATATAAGGAGTCAGATTTACAAGTCAGGGACCCATCCCTAGGCTGACAGTTATTCCGGGAAGGCCTGCCGGAAGAGATTTTATTTTATTTTATTTTATTTAAAAAAAACAGGGGCCTCTCCTTTCTCCTCCCACTGAGCCTCACCCCATTTACACCATCTCTTCAGCATTTTAAAGGGATACAGGTGAATGCCACAGCCTGTTTCTGCCAAAAGGAAGATGTTTGGGGAGCACCCCCCCCTTAGGATGTTATCTGGTGCCCCTGAGTGACCTTGTGCTAGTCATACTCTCTCAGCCTCAGAGGATGGCAATGACAAACCCCCTTCTGAACAAATCTTGCTGAGAAATACCCATGATAAATCTGAAATAACTTGAAGGCACACAATAATATGAGTTTTCTCATTTTTCTGATTTCTAATAATAATGGCTAGGTTCTTTACTCTGAAAAGAAGATTGAGAAGAAGAGCAAAACATGGCTATATTGCTTTGATGCCAGCCTAGCTTTTGGAGCTGACTTTTCCTATTTGTTTCTTTCAGCACATCCAACATTATTTGAAAAACAGAAAGCAATGGCATGCAGTCAGACATGTTGAGGAGCAAGTGATTTGTTTCCCATGAGAGCAAGCTGCTATTCTGACCCTCGGTGGTAATTTGGTCTCATTGCGGTAAGCATTTTATGTCAACTATTTATGAACATAAACAGAGCAGCTGTTACAATATGAGGGGGTATCGTAAAGTAATAATTATCACTGGAAGTTATTATGGTATATTGATGAAATTTTGTCAGTGTCATCATTGGTCCCTAAGTCCATGACGTTGAGGAAACCAGCTCTTTATTTTTGTTACAGGTTGTGCCAGAAGTGACTAAAGTGTAAGATGGAGAAGATTGAGGCTCACAGCGTGATAAAGTTCCTGCATTTGAAGGGCAATAGTGCCTGACAAATTCATGCTGAGATCATGATAGTTTATGGAAATGATTGCTCATCTTATGACACTATTGTGAGGTGGAAAATATATTTTCCAAACTGGTCACATGTCTCATACAGACGAGCCAAGACCTGGAAGACCATAACTGATGGATGATGTGGCCACAGTGAGGAAAATAGTGTTTAATCCTGGAAGAAAGATGAGCAACCGACCAAATGATCATGAATGAAACTGGTCTCAGTTATGGTAGTGTGTGGAAAATTATTCATGACAAAGTGCACATGTCTAAGGTGTCTGCACACTGAGTTTCATATTTGCTAACCCCTTTCTTGAAACAAACATGGCATGACCTTTCAAGACAGATGTTGATGCTGTTGGAACAGGATGAAGAGTATTTTTTTGGTGATCTGGTAACCATGGATGAATTTTGGATCTATTGGTATGATCCAGAGACCAAAACCATGAGCATGGACTGGAAGCATGCCAATTCCCCTCCCTCCAAAAAGGCAAAGGTGTAAAAGTCATTAAGGAAGGTAATGCACTCAGTTTTTTAGGACTGTTGTGGAGTCATTCTCACAGATTACCTTGCAAAGTGACAAACCATCAGTGGCACATACTACAGCAATCTTCTGGACAAGTTGCAAGATGCTCTGAAAAAGAAACATTGTAGTATGCTCTCCAGAGTCATTTGTCTCCTAGCTGACAATGCACCAGCTCATTCATATCAAGTTGGAGTTAACAAAGCAAGGGCATGTGGCTTTGAGATCTTGCAGCATCCATCTTATTCTCCTGACGTTGCACCAAGTGACGTTTTCTTGTTCCCAGAAATGAAAAACCCATTGTGTGGTCACTGAATTGACAACACAAATGATGTAATTTATGAAGTGGAAGAGTGGGTTAAGGTGCAATCTGCAGACTTCTACAATAATAGTATTCAGAGGGTCAAGAAACGCTGGGAAAAATGTGTAAATCTGGATAGTGACTACATAGAGAAAAGTTAACTACAAATCAAAACAAACTTTCTGTCCATTTTTTAAAAGGTGATAATTAAAACTTTATGATACCCCCTTGTACAGTCATCATACAGAGATAATATTTACATTGGGTACTGTAGCCCATGTACTAACTGATTTTGCCTTAGTGCTAATTCACATGTGTACAGACATCACTTGAAATCTCATCCTTCAGTTACTTACAGATGAATGTGTAAAATGTGTCCTTTTGAAGAGTTATGTATTTGGAAAGGGAGTGTGATGTCAGGAAAGTATAGATCTGTTAGAGTGACTGTATGGTGGTAGTTTCTTATGTGCGCACCATCATTTCATGATGCAATCTTTGAGTGATGAGCTTGCAGACATAATTTGTCGTTGATCAAATACAGAATACTTATATTTTTGTCTATATTGGAGAGTTCAGATCACTGCCCATAGCTATGAGATGCAAAATTTGAAAAGATCCTTTGGAAAATTTTTGCTAGAACTAAACCAATGTCTGATGTTTTCACACAATGGTGCTGGAAGATGCATGTACCCCCAAGATTTAACTATTTGATTCCAAATATTCAAACCTCATTACATAATGCTCAGGGAAAGTTGACCTACTGTTCTCATATCGCTATTCTTTACTGTCACTTTAGTGCATTGACAGTTAAATAAAATCAGCAGATGCAAGTTGTTGATCCATTGTTGAATGGAAGATACCTGTCTGGAACACAGTCCACTTCGAGTGTATGTACCTGAGCCTGAGGACCAAGGATAGTTTGGGGATTCTGCTAGTATACTGACCACCCTGTTGTCCAGCAGACTCCCTAACTGAGCTGACACAGCTGGTCTCAGACTGGCTGTTGGAGTCCCCCAGACTTTTAGTTTTGGGTGACTTCAACATTCCACACGAGTCCAGTTTGACAAATCTGACAGGTGCAACTCAGGAGTTCATGGATACCATGACAAACATGGGCCTATCCTAATTGGTCACTGGGCCCACACATTGTGCAGGTCATACCTTTAATGTGGTCTTTAGTATGGAACAGTAATATCCATGGGCAGAGTTTATTAAAACCACTGCATTGTCATGGATGGATCATTTCCTGGTCAAGACTGAACTAAGAGCCTCTATCCACCCCTCTGGGGGTGGTGGACACATTAGAATGGTCCACCCTTGAAGGCTGATGGAACTAATAGGATTCCAGAAGGCCTTGGAGGGTTTAATGGTTGGCAGTGCCGGTGACCCTGTCAAAGCTTTGATTAACACCTGGAACACCGACCTTACCAAGGCTATCAACATGATCGCTCCCAAGCGTCCTTTCCAACCCGCTCCAAACCATAAGCTATGATATACATCAGAGCTTAGGAAAATGAAGCGGGTTGGACAACGACTAGAGTGCACCTGGCAGAAAACTCAACTCTTATCTGACAAGACTCATCATAGGAACTTTCTTTGGTCTTATTGAGAGGCAATACGTGCAGCACAGAGATCTTTCTGTTCTGCATGTATTGTGTCTGCAGAGTTCCGTCCAACAGAGCTGTTTAGGGTAGTGGGGGAACTGGCGCAGGTACTTCCTGCGCAGAACCCGTTACTTAACCCAACAACAGTCTGCTGTGACATGTTTAACAACTTTTTCGCAGATAAAATCTCTCAGATAAGACTCGACTTAGACGCCAGTGTTTTGACAGAAACAACTGATGAGGTATCCAGCAACTCTGTTAATGAAATTATCCTGGATCAGTCCCAATCTGTGAGTACTGATGATGTGGACAAGCTCCTTGGTAGACTGAGGAAAACGACCTGCCCTCTCAACCCTTGCCCATCATGGCTGGCCGTCCGGGAGGGTGGGATGTGTTGAGGATGTTCCTTATGGACATCATCAATGCATCCCTCAGGGAAGGTCATATTCCATCTTGTCTGAAGGAAGTGGCTGTTAGGCCACTTCTGAAAAAAACCTTCCCTGGACCCCCTGGATATGAACAACTATAGTCCGGTCTCTCTGTTACCATTTTTGAGCAAGGTAATTGAGAGGGCGGTTGCTCTCCAACTCCAAGCTGTCTTGGATGAAACTGATTATCTAGACCCATTTCAAACTAGCTTTAGGACAGGATTTGGAGTTGAGACTGCCATGGTTGCCTTGGCCGATGATGTGTGTCTGACCATCGACAGGGGTGGTGTGACCCTGTTGGTGCTTTTAGAGCTCTCAGCGTCTTTTGATACAATAGATCAAGGCATCCTTTTGGATTGCCTGAGTGGGTTAGGAATCAGAGGCATCACATTCCAGAAATGCAATGGTCAGGAGTGCTTGTTATCAGCTTGGGCTGAGACACCAGCTGCACCCTTTTCTGGAAGTAAGGGATCTCGAGTCTGTGGTGCACATGCTAGTAACCTCCCATCTGGATTTCTGTAATGCGTTCTACATGGGGCTACCCTCGTGCTTGGTCCAGAAACTTCAGTTAGTACAAAACATGGCAGCTAGAGTGGTCTCTGGAACATTTAGGAGGGATCATATTACTCCGGTATTAAAGTCCCTCCACTGGCAGCCTATTCGTTTCTGGGCCCAGTATAACGTGCTGGTTATTACCTTTAAAGCCCTAAATGGCTTGGGTCCAACCTATCTTTGGGACCACCTCCTCCCATATAATCCTCCCCGCACACTCTGGTCCTCTGGAAGGAACTTGCTTCAGCCATTAAAATCTAAGCTGTCTGCAGCCTCCCACAGGGCATTCTTGGTAATCGCCCCCAGATCATGGAACGGCCTGCCGGACGAGATCTGTCAGGTTACAATGCTAAACAGTTTTAAAAAGGCTGTTAAGATGGCAGGCCTTTCCATAATAGACTTCCCGGCCTCAGGAACTCCCCTATTCTATCCTTTCCCTTCTTGGATCCTGCCGCTACTCTGTTTGCTCTATTTCATTATTGATGTATTGTAGTGCAGTGTATGTTATTTGTATTTTATGTCATTTTAATCTATATGTTTTAACTAGTGTTTGGTTTAATACTTTTTTAAGGGGGGTGATTATTCGGGTTTTCTGGTTTTACATTGTAAGTAATTTTAATTGTTGTTAACCACCTTGATTGTTCACAGAGGGGGGAGGGTATTATTATTATTATTATTATTATTATGAATCCATAACTTGTTGGAAAACCATGTTGAAAAACCATAATCAATGGCTGTAGTTCAACCTGGAAGGAGGCCTCAATTGGAATGCCTCAGGATTCTGTCCTAGAGCCATTACTCTTCAACATTCTTATCAATGACTTAGATGATGGGGTGGAGGGAATCCTTATCAATTTGCAGATAACATGATCTGCCATGTGGGAGGGTTGGCTAACATATTGGAAGATAAGAACATAATTCAAAAGGACCTAAATAAACTATAAAATTGGGCAGAAATTAATACAATGAAGTTTACTAGAGACAAATACAAAATTCCAGATTTAGGCCACAGAAACCAAATGGACAGGTATAGTATGGGGAGGATACATGGCTCAGCACTACCCCATGTGAAAATGACCTTCGGATAAATGTTGATCATATGAATATGAGCTATAAATGTGATGCTGCAACAAATGCTATTTTAGCCTGCATAAATAAAACCTTAATTTCCAAGTTGAAGGAAGTAACTTCTGTGCTAGTTAGGCCTCATCTGTAGTACTGTGCTCGGTTCTGGGTGCCTCATTTTAAGAAGGATATAGAAAAGTTGGAGCAGATTCGGAGAAGGGCCTCAAGGATGGTAAGAAATATGGAGAACAAAAGACATGAGAAAAGGTTAAAGGAGTTGGACATATTCAGCTTGGTGAAGAAAAGACTGAGGGGTGACATGACTGTACTCTTTATATGTCTCAAGGGCTGTCACAGAGGGGCCTGGTCTTTGCTTCCCCAAAGGGTAGGACCAGGTCTAATAATTTTAAGTTACAGGACAGCAGATTTCAATTGAACATTAGAAGGAATGTCTTGATATTAAGATGGTATGTACACCTCAGGCACGCACACCATGCCACACTCACAAGCATACTCCCATTGGAATCAATGGGGCTCCATATTTGGTGATTTTCCCAATTTGCTGGGCAGGGGGCTGAACGGATTCCCCATTAATTGGGAGGGATGACTGTAATTACCATTATTATTAGAAATATGTCTTTAAAAGTGTTCAGTTCTACTGTTTGGTTATAGTGCTTGACTTCCTATCTTCTGTGGAAAGCAAACACATCCTAAGTTCTGTTTGAGCTGTGCAGTAGACAGAGTCACATTGCCTGTCTCCTCCTCCTCACCACCACAACCCATCTATGATCCTGGCAGCTAGACATGCTATTTTGTTTTTGGATGTCGTGTAGCTTGGAACAAAACTCCAAAATATTTAGCCTGAGCCATAATGATTTTTAATAACTTTGCAGGGTGATCTTACATTTCCTATTCTTAGTTCCAAGAGTAGTTTTACAAATTCTATTAACAAAGCACCTAAGAATTTATATCACTCAGGAAGACACAGGAAGTCCAATGACTGAGAAATAAGAAATTATCTTAAGTGGAAATGATTTAGGGATCCTCTAGAGACAAAAGCTCCTGGCCTACTTGGTTTTACCCCTCCTTTCTTCTTCGATTTGACCAGTAATAAGCTGGGAGCCAAATGCCACTTGTGTACTGCTCAATATTGTGATTACGTTTTGTAAATAAAGTTCTTCAAAAAAATAATTTGGAAACATGATTTTTCCCCCTCTAGTAATTATTGCATGATTATACTTCAGGACAAGTTCCTGCCAGCTAGAACAATGCTAATAAATCAAATGAGCACAAAGATGGTTAGACAGCAGTAGTCAATTTGTCAACTGAGGTCTATCTTATTATATCTCGGCAGAAACAAAAGCAAGATGATCTATAAAATCTGGAACCTACAGAGCTGAGTTAAAATGTCTGTGGAGCATATTTTTTAAAAATACATTGAAAACATAACTGTAAATGAATGAAATTCAGGAAAGCCTTCCAATCTGGAGATTTCTCAAGCACTCAGTGACTGTGCTGAGAGCTGTAAATTCAAATATGAGTCAGTCATTACAATCTGTAGATTCTTCTCCAGCTTAGATTTTAATCTTGACTTCTAAAGGATCTCTACCAACCAATCCATTCTTTCTTATCCAACTGCTCACGCGGGCAATAGCAAACAGGAAGAATTTTCCTCCTCTGGAATGTGACATGTTACATGACAGATATATTAGGTATGAGAACTAGTTTCTCCAATTCTCTGAGAAACACAGCATTACTCAGGTATACTTCTGCCTAGCACGCTGCATGAGAGTAGTCCCATTCTTAGGAGAGGAGAGGAGACCACCATCCAGCTGTCAGAAAGGCAACCTCACCAGTGCCAGCAAGCAAGCAAAGGGGTGGGAGGGTTTACAGGCTGAACAATAGAGAAAGAGGAAACAAAGCTATTTTATCTCCAGTCATGGCTTTTAAGTTTAAATTTATTTGCGTGGTGTTAGATTAAACCAAACCACTTCTTCAGTTGAGAGAAACTCTAACTCAGTTCAACTGTAGTCTGAGAAATTGTGTCCAGCAGCAATAAGTGTACTTCTAAAATAATAATAATAATAATAATAATAAATAAAAGTTTTATTTATACCCCGCCTTTCTAGAAAACTGATCAAAGCGGCTTACAACATTGAATAAGACAATCCAAAAATACAATACAAGTTAAAAAACAAGTTAGAAAAATCAACGGGGAGCAAAGGTAAATCACGACAGTTAGGGGTAGGACAAGGAAGATCAATATCAAGTCCAGGGTCATACACAGGGGCAACAGACAAGAGTTTTTACATCTAGGGTGGGAACGCTTGCTGAAATAAATATGTTTTTAGGTTCTTTTTAAAAGAGACCAATGACGCGGTGGAGCGAAGTTCGGCCGGAAGCCTATTCCAAATTGTGGGGGCTACGATGGTGAAAGCCCTCTGAGAGGTCCTGACTAGATGTGATTTTGGGACCTCTAACAATTTAGTCCCTGATGTTCTGAGTGTACGGGGCGGATTGTACGGAGAGAGGCGGTCCTCCAAGTACCCTGGGCCCAAGCCATTTAGGGCTTTATAGGTCAAAACCAACACCTTGTATTGAGCCCGGAAGCGGATGGGCAGCCAATGAAGGTCTTTCAAAATGGGTGTTATGTGGTCAAACCTGGACTTACCGGTGACCACCCTGGCTGCCATATTCTATACCAATTGTAGCTTCCGGGATTGGTACAAGGGTTGCCCCATGTAGAGCGCATTGCAGAAGTCCAATCGAGAGGTTACCAGTGCATGTACAACAGTTTCAAGGTCCTTACGGTCCAGATAGGGATGCAGCTGGCGTATCAGCCGAAGCTGATAACAAGCGCTCCTGACCGTCGCGTCCACCTGAGAAGTCAGCTGGAGCGACGAGTCAAGGAGCACTCCCAAGCTGCGCACCGAGTCCTTCAAGGGGAGCGTGACCCCGTTCAGGACCGGATGACAGATCTCACTACCCGGAGCCGGGGAACCTACCACCAGTACTTCCGTTTTCCCTGGATTCACACTGAGTTTGTTTTCCCTCATCCAGCCCATTACCGACTCCAAGCAGGCATCAAGAGGAGAGATGCCATCCTTAGTTACTACATCAGTCGGAGATACGGAGAAAATTATTTGGGTGTCATCAGCGTACTGATAACACCGCGCCCTGCATCTCCGGATGATCTCTCCCAGCGGTTTCATGTAAATATTAAGTAGCATAGGGGACAGAATCGCTCCCTGAGGGACACCAGATGTAAGGGCCCTCTTATCAGAGCGACAGTCCCCCAGCTCCACCATCTGGAACCTGTCCGAGAGGTAGGACCGGAACCACTGCAGAGCAGTGCCTCCGATGCCCAACTCCCTCAGGCGGTCCAGAAGGATACCATGGTCGATGGTATCGAAAGCAGCCGAGATGTCCAAGAGCACTAACAGGGACACGCTTCCCCTGTCCGTGCTCAGACGGAGATCATCAACTAAGGCGACCATGGCAGTCTCAACTCCATAGCCCGCCCGGAAGCCGGTTTGAAATGGGTCCAGAAAATCGGTGTCATCCAGGATCGATTGAAGCTGGAAGGCGACTGCTCTCTCGATCACCTTCCCCAAAAAAGGTAGCAGCGAGATGGGCTGATAATTATTATGGATCAGGGGGTCTAAGGAGGGCTTTTTTAGCAGGGGTTTAACCACTGCTACTTTCAATTGAGATGGAAATTGGCCCTCACTTAGGGATGTATTAATGATCCGGTGCAGCATAGCTAGCACCGCATCTCCCCCCTGAGCTGCCAACCATGAGGGACAGGGATCAAGGGAGCAAGTCGTCCTCCTAACACTTCGAAGGATCCTGTCCACTTCCTCAGTACTAACAAACTCAAAGTGATCCAGTAAAACAGGGGCCACGGACGCTCTGGACACCTCTCTTATGGGAACTGTAGAAATACTGGCATCAAGATCAGCGCTTATCCGAGAGATTTTATCCGCAAAGAAGTTGTTAAATGTGTCACAGCAGGCTTTAGATGGTTCTAGAATAGAGCTCAGGGAGGGGGGCAGTTGTGTCAGCTCCTTCACTACCCTGAACAGCTCTGCTGGACGCGATTCTGTGGACGCAATACGTGTAGCAAAGAAAGAGTTCTTTGCTACATCTATTGCCACCCCGTAGGCTCTTAAATGAGAGCGTAGGAGTGTCCTGTCGGCTAAGTGCTGATGTTTCCGCCAGTTGCGCTCTAGTCGTTGCACGACCCGCTTCCGTTCCCTGAGGTCTTCCGTATACCAGGGATGTTTATTGGAAGCAGGCTGGAAAGGATGCTTGGGAGCGATACTGTGTATAGCTCTAGAGAGATTAATATCCCAGATGTTAGTTAGGGCATCAACAGAATCGCCGTCAGTGCCAGTCATATGCCCCTCTAGGGCTTCTTGGAACCTTTTGGGTTCCATCAGCCTTCGAGGGTGGACCATCCTAATAGGTCCGCCACCCCCGGGGGGGCTTAAGGTAGAAGCCTTGATCCGAGCCTCAACCAGGAAATGGTCCGTCCATGACAGGGGAGAGATGTTTAAAATCTCTACCCACGGAACCTCCATATCCGTACTAAAAATCACATCGAGGGTATTACCAGCACAATGTGTAGGCCCTGAGACTAATTGAGACAGGCCCATGACTGTCATGTTAGTCATGAACTCCCAGGCTGCACCTGTTGGAACATCACTGGCCTCGAAAGGGATGTTGAGGTCCCCCAGGACAAGAAGCCTAGGGGACTCCAACAGTAGTTCCGAGACCAGTTGTGTCAGCTCGGCCAGGGAGTCTGTTAGCGCACGGGGTGGCCTGTACACCAACAGAATCCCCAGACTGTCTCTGGCCTTCAGGGTCAGGTAATAATAATAATAATAATAATAATAATAATAAGTTTTATTTTTACCCCGCCCCTCTGCATCGCAATCGGGGCGGCTTACAACGGTTAAGACAGTACAATTAAAACAATCCAATATCCCAATCCCACCTCCCATTCCCTCCCATCCCCTTAAGACAAAATTAAACTTCGTAGTATTAAAACACAGAATATAACAATAAAATACAATAAAATCCAATAAAATACAACCACAACAAATGCAGGGAATGGCAAAACAGCAAAAAGCTTTAAGGGGGGGAGGAATCGATATTCGTCCTCTAGGAGGGTTATTCCGGGAAGGCCTGCCGGAAGAGATCCGTCTTAACTGCTTTCTTGAAAGCGGTAATTGTTGTAATAAGACGGATCTCATCCGACAGGCCATTCCATAATTTGGGGGCAATAACAGAAAATGCACTCCGCGAGGTGTATACAGACCTCGACTTCGGTTGATGCAGTAAATTCCTACCCGCTGACCGAAGGGCACGAGGGGGCTCATATGGGGAGAGGCGGTCCCTAAGATAAGCTGGACCCAAGCCATGTAGGGCTTTAAAGGTTAAAACCAACACCTTGTACTGCGCCCGGAAACTAATTGGCAGCCAGTGGAGGGATTTAAGCACTGGTGTTATATGCTCCCTCTTAGATGTACCGGTGATTAATCTGGCTGCCATATTTTGCACCAGTTGAAGTTTCCGAGTTAGGCACAAGGGTAGTCCCATGTAGAGTGCATTGCAGTAATCCAGACGTGAGGTTACCAGCGCGTGCACAACAGTTTCCAGGTCTTTCTTATCCAGGAATGGGCGCAGCTGGCGTATCAGCCGAAGCTGATAACAGGCACTCCTGACTGTCGCATTCACTTGGTTAGTCATGTGAAGCGACGAGTCGAGGAGTACCCCCAAACTGCGCACACAGTCCTTGGAGGAGAGTGTGACCCCATCCAGGACAGGGGGCTGTAATCCCGGACCCGGCTTCGGACCGGTAACTGTGAGCACCTTCGTTTTGTCTGGATTCAGCTTCAGTTTGTTTTTCCTCATCCAATCCATTACCGCTCCAAGGCAGTCATTGAGAGGAGAGATGCCATCAGCAGTCTGAGACGATGATCTGGTCATGGAGAAATAAATCTGGGTGTCATCAGCGTACTGAAGACACCGCCCTCCATGCCTCCGTATGATCTCTCCCAGCGGTTTCATATAAATGTTAAATAACATCGGAGACAGGATGGCGCCCTGGGGGACGCCACAATTAAGCTCTATTTTAGAAGAGCAACTGTCTCCGAGCCTCACTCTCTGGGATCTGCCCGAGAGGAAGGAACGGAACCACCGCAAGGCGGTGCCCCCGATTCCCAACTCTCTCAGCCGATCCAAGAGAATGGCATGATCAATGGTGTCAAAAGCCGCTGAGAGGTCCAAGAGCACCAGCAGGGTCACACTCCCCCTGTCGATGCTCAAGCGGAGGTCATCGGTCAGAGCAACCAAGGCAGTCTCAACCCCAAATCCTGTCCTGAAGCCAGTTTGAAATGGATCGAGATAATCGGTTTCATCCAAGATTGCCTGGAGCTGGGAGGCAACTGCCCTCTCGATCACCTTGCTTAAAAATGGCAGCAAGGAGACTGGTCTGTAGTTGTTTCTGTCCAGGGGATCGAGGGAGGGCTTTTTTAAGAGTGGCCTAACTGCCGCCTCTTTTAAACACGATGGTAAACTGCCCTCCCTGAGGGACGCGTTGATTGTGTCCCGAAGGAACACCCTCAACGCGCCCCCGCCCTGGACGACCAGCCATGATGGACAAGGATCGAGAGGGCAAGTTGTCTTCCTCATCCTTCCAAGCAACTTGTCCACGTCCTCGGTACTCACAAATTGAAATTGATCCAGTAAAGTGCCATCAACGGAGTTACTGGACGCCTCGTCCATAGATCCTGCCAAAACATTGGTGTCCAAGTCGGCTCTTATCCGAGAGATTTTATCTGCAAAGTAGATGTTAAATGCCTCACAGCAGGCTATCGTCGGGTTAAGTAGAGGGCTCGGCGCGGAAGGTATCCGCGTCAAATCCCCCACCACCCTAAACAGCTCTGCCGGGCGAGACTCTGCAGACGCAATACGTGCAGAACAGAAAGATTTCTGCGCTGCACGTAAAGCCTCCCTATAGGAGTCAAGATGCTTCCTAAGGCGAGTTCTGTCGGATAAGAGACGAGTCTTTCGCCATTCGCACTCTAGTCGTTGTCCAACCCGCTTCATCCTTCTAAGATCTTCCGTATACCATGGTTTGCGATTCGAAGCGGGCTGGAAAGGACGCTTGGGAGCGATTGTGTCGATAGCCTTGGTAAGATCGATGTTCCACGTATTAACCAAAGCTTCGGCAGAATCGCCGGCATTACTCACCATTAAACCCTCTAAGGCTTTCTGGAAACCAATTGGATCCATTAGCCTTCGAGGGCGGACCATTCTAATAGGTCCACCACCCCCGGGAGGGCAAGCAATAGTCTTTAATTCCACCTTGATCAGAAAGTGATCCGTCCATGACAATGCGGAGGTTTTTGTAACCTCCGCCCACGGATATTCCTGCTCCGTACTGAAGACCGCATTGAGGGTATGACCAGCACAATGCGTGGGCCCGTTGACCAATTGGGATAGGCCCATGTTTGTCATGGAATCCATGAACTCCCGAGCTGCGCCTGATAAGTCCTGTAAACTGGTTTCGAGCGGGATGTTGAAGTCGCCCAGCACTAAAAGTCTGGGCGACTCCAACAGCAACTCGGAAACCAGGGTCGTCAGCTCGGTCAGGGATTCTGTTAAGCAACGGGGTGGCCGGTATACCAACAGAATCCCCAAACTATCCCTGGTCTTCAGGCTGAGGTACATACACTCGATGTGGGCTGTTTTCCGGATAGGCTTTCTGATCAAGGTCAAGGTGTTTTTATGGATCAAGGCTATGCCGCCCCCCCGCCCACTTTCTCTCACCTGCTCACAAACTGAGTACCCAGCCGGGAGAGCCTGCGCCCAAATTACGGAGCTGGCATCTCCCAGCCAGGTCTCAGTGAAGCAAGCCAGTTCAGCCATCTCGTCTGCTAACAAATCATGGATTATATAGGTCTTATTTTTGACCGACCTGGCATTGCAGAGGAGCAGGTTGAGAGTCAGTGGAATGGTGAGCTTGCTCTCCAACTCGTCATGGGAAACAGAAACAACTGAAGAAGGGATAGATATGAGACATCGATCCCTTCTTCTTTTGCAACATTTGTTGAGACTGTTGCCGCCATATCTTCCCCGCCCCCATACAACTTGTATATCTGTCCCCAGTTTCAGTCGGCGTAAAATACAACCAACAGCTTAATAATATACAGCCCCCAGTTATGGAGCAGCCCTCTCGGCTCCTACAGATAACTTAGCCTCCCTGATTCACTGAGGCTAAAAGACGGAGCGCGAACAACCCCCCCGCCGCGGCTTCTAACTCCTCCTAAGGGCTTATAGTCCTGCCCTGGGCCGTGGACCACGCCCCCACGCCGCCAGTGCACCCAGTTGATGGAAAAAGGGAGCTGGGCGTTCCGCGGGATGGCGCCCGAGAAGAAGCCACTCCTGCCACCTCTGCCTCCTCCAAAACTGCCGCCGTTCCGTGCCAGTTTTAAAGGCTGACAGAGGCTCCCAGTTGATGGTAAATGTTAGAGAGGCTGGAGAGTGGAGCTAAAAGGGGCAACGCCGCCCCTGCCTCCTCCCAAACCGCTTCTGGGCCCCAGAGTCCGTCCGCGGGAGCCGGTGTTGTGGGCTCCTGGGGGAGGTGGAACCGGGGCCGGCTTTTTAACGATGCCGCCCCAAGCCTCCAGGGAGGCTTGCCGCGTCGCCGCAGCTGATGGCAAGTCCACGGGAGAGAAGATGTTGGGCGGGGTCCTGGCCTCCGCCTTTCGTCCCGGGCTGCGCTACTGCTCCGCCGCCGCTTGCCTCTTCCTGGGGGAGATGGAACTGGGGCTGGCTTTTTAACGATGCCGCCCCAAGCCTCCAGGGAGGCTTGCCGCGTCGCCGCAGCTGATGGCAAGTCCACGGGAGAGAAGATGTTGGGCGGGGTCCTGGCCTCCGCCTTTCGTCCCGGGCTGCGCTACTGCTCCGCCGCCGCTTGCCTCTTCCTGGGGGAGATGGAACCGGGGCCGGCTTTTTAACGATGCCGCCCGAAGCCTCCAGGGAGGCTTGCCGCGTCGCCGCAGCTGATGGTAAGTCCACGGGAGAGAAGATGTTGGGCGGGGTCCTGGCCTCCGCCTTTCGTCCCGGGCTGCGCTACTGCTCCGCCGCCGCTTGCCTCTTCCTGGGGGAGATGGAACCGGGGCCGGCTTTTTAACGATGCCGCCCCAAGCCTCCAGGGAGGCTTGCCGCGTCGCCGCAGCTGATGGCAAGTCCACGGGAGAGAAGATGTTGGGCGGGGTCCTGGCCTCCGCCTTTCGTCCCGGGCTGCGCTACTGCTCTGCCGCCGCTTGCCTCTTCCTGGGGGAGATGGAACCGGGGCCAGCTTTTTAACGATGCCGCCCCAAGCCTCCAGGGAGGCTTGCCGCGTCGCCGCAGCTGATGGCAAGTCCACGGGAGAGAAGATGTTGGGCGGGGTCCTGGCCTCCGCCTTTCGTCCCGGGCTGCGCTACTGCTCCGCCGCCGCTTGCCTCTTCCTCAGTGTGGACTGTTTTCCGGATTGGGATCCTGGTTAAGGAAAGGGTGTTTTTATGAACCAAGGCAACACCGCCCCCCCCCCCACCTAACCTGATCTGGTCCTTGACTGAGAACCCGGCTGGGAGGGCCTGGACCCATACTGCCTCGCTCTCAGGCCCAAGCCAGGTCTCAGTAATGCACGCCAGGTCGCAGTTCTTATCATGTAATAGATCATATATAATATGGGTTTTATTTTTTACAGACCTGGCGTTGCACAGGAGCAGGGACAGGGTTTGTGGTATGACTGGGCTGACCCTCAGATCTCTTTGGTTAGGAGAGTGGAAAGAAGGAGAGATAGGTATTACGCATCGATTTCGCCTTCCCTCAGAACGATAATCCACTCTCCTACCGCCATACCTCCCCATGCCCCGCACAACCTCAATAGGAGCACCCATAACATTCGCTTTAACATCCACCACGTCCGCGAGCAAAACGTCCCAATCCCCATCCACCCCTAGACCCAAAAAACCAACATTACCCCATAACAAAACCAACCAAAGAGCACACAGCATTCCCCGGTAAACAGACAGCATCAAAAGAGGACCCAGCTGCAACGGCCCCCCCCTCCTCCGCGCCGAGCCGGAGCAGCTGGAGATGGCAGACAGCTGAGGCTGCAGGAGTCTCTCTCTCCCGGCAAGCGGCGGCGGCGTTGGGGAAGCCGGAGGCCGGCTTTAGTAGTTGCCGCTCCCACCGGCAACTCCCCCCTCCTCCACGCCGAGCCAGGGGCAGCGGATGACACTCAGCTGGGCTCAGCTGGGCTGCAGGAGTCTCTCTCTCCCGGCAAGCGGCGGCGGCCTCTTGTATTTGCTTGATGAAAATCTAAGATCAAGCCCAAAATAGTAATTTTTTTATTAAAATGTCATGGTCTTGGGTACCTGTGCTTCTAAAATAGTGTGGCTATAGAGATATGTTTTTCCCTTGTGAAAGAAAAACAGCAATTTTTAGAGCTACCTGCTAAAAATTCTCACCCTGTATTTTCCAGGCAGTTAATCCTACCACTAAGTACACAAAATATTTGTTTATTGAAACACTAAACAGCTGGATGGAGTTAAGAGTACATACCTGTACGGTAAAATTATTTTAGCCTACAGTTCACTTCTAAACATAGGCATCTGGAACTACAGACCACCGAGTTCAATAAATTACTTCATTTAAAATATCAGCTTTCAACCGGAAAAAAAACCTTATTGAAATCTAACTGAACATGGGTGCATCTGCAAGGAGTTTTTGAAACTGGCACTCTCATGAACAACATATTTTAACAGAGCTGCATCAAATTATGAACAAAAGAATGAGATGGGAGGATGTGGAGAAATAATTACAGGAACAACAAAAATAGCACTTAGCACTACTCTTTTTAAAAGTTGGCAATCATCAGGGTTCCTATAGCCATGTACATATGGTATTTTTTGTTCCTGAAAGCACTTCCAAAGTCAAACTAGCATCCTTCTCCCCATCTCAGCTTTAAAGCTCTCTCTCGCTCTCGCTCTCGCTCAACTGTTAAAGTTCAGCTGAAGTCATCTATTTCTTTAAATTGGTTTTTGCCTCTTATCTGAAATACTTTGCAATAACCTTAACACTGGGTCTACAACAAAGAGTCATCATTATTTCCCTTTTGTGTATCAACTCAATCTTTTTCACTTTTGTATATGTCCCCAACTCAACTTTGCCTAATGTAGAACACATGAAAACCACATTAGCAGAGCAAGCAGAGAAAGTTGGTTACTCAGTTATTGCCACTATTTTTAAAATGAGCTAGAACATACATGGATTGAAAGACTGTTCAAAGCTTCATGCAAGTCAAAAAAAAAATTAGGCTTTCTTAGACTAAAAAAATAAAATAAATCTGTGCTTCCCTGAAAAATCAGTGCTTTTGGGCCTCCTCTGGATGCAGAAGGGGAATTTGGAGATTGCAAAATAATGTTCACCTGTCATGCTCAAACCACAATACTTTGAGTTACAGCAAATACAAAGTGATACTACTAAAGGAACAAAAAATTTCACCTTTCAACAGATGAGATAATGGAGAATGATGTTATATGAAGATATTGTTTGAGCTCACTGTTTACCATATATACTACCTTGAAGAATTAGAAGTCTTGTAGCTATGCTGTGAAATGTACTTAATAGTTACATAAACCAGTTATGCACTACACTATAGTGTACATTAAAATTTTACAATTTATCATTATCCTAAAATAAAATTTGAAGGTTATGATTCTGGCTGTCTACATGAGCTAGACACAATTGTTCTTTTGTATTACCATAAAACATATGGAAGAAGTAAATGCAGTTTGCGAATACTTCCAAACTTCCTTTGGTAAAAGCAAACACTAATTAATTCAAAACACACATTCACATGAAGTAGAACATTTGGTCTGAGTAACTGTCAGCCTCCTTTATTTGCAAAAAAAAAAAAGTAACCAATCCAAATGCTTTAGACTTATTTGGCATTTCCCCCCTAATCATTTTTTACTCCAAAAAACAAAAGCAAAACAAAAAGTTAATGGCATATACTGAAATTTGACCTTTTTAAAAACAACTCTTCAAGTAAAAATGTCATTAAAAACTTACCTTGTAGGTCTAGTTTTGTGCAGAACATGGAAATAACTAGTTAATTAATTCTTAAGTTATAATCACACTAGATTTTTTTAGTCATGTGGCTTCATTACTTGGGCTGCTGCCACAATGCAGAATTACTGTATATACTCATGTATAAGTCTAGAAATTTTAGTCAAAAAATTGACCCCCAAAACCTGAGTCAACTTATCCATGGGTCAATGTAAATACTGTACTTTAACTCTTATAAACAGAGGAACCATCCCCTGGTAAAAGACAAGAATGTAATTTTTTTTCATGAATGCATTAATTAATGGCAGCTCAATTAATTAGCAGGGTTAAATTATTTGTATCAGAGGTAATGAAGTAATTTCCCAGTTTCTATCTCTCAATAAAACAAATTTCTATTAATTAAATCCAATTAACTAGCCAAGTATGGTAGACAAATAGAATCAATTGAATTTGTATAAATTTGATTCCATGGGTCTATTCTAATGAATTTAAGCTATGGTACTTCAGTACTGAATTTAATAATAATAATAATAATAATAATAATAATAATAATAATTTGTACCCTGCCCCTCTGTGAACAATTGGGGCAGCTAACAACAATTAAAATTACATACAATATAAATCCCAAGGCCCACCCCTTAAAAAAGTATTAAACTAGAACTATTAAAACATCTAAGTTAAAATGATATATAATAAAATCAAGACCTAGACAACAAAAATAGAATAAAGCAAACAGAATAAAATATGCCCATAAAGTCATATTTACCTTCTTGTACTTGTACTTCAAGCCCAAGTTTGTTTCCAAAACTCTCTGTGTCGGTGTATAAACATTTGAAGCTTTGTTTGTTCCCATGTATTAATTTACTGTCAGTATTTCTGTAGATCATGTTCTTTCCCTCAGCTTGTGTTTAGACCTTGCCCTTGGACTGATGTTTGAGCTATCATCTCTGATATATAGTTTAAAGCCCTTTTGATCAGACTTTCCATGCTCCTACCAAAGACTTTCTTCCCAGTCTTTGTGAGGTGCAGCCCATCTGTAGCCCAATAGTCCTTTGTCTAAGAAATGAAGATGATGGTCCCAGGAGCCAACCCTCTTCTGTCCACACCATCTACATAGCCTGTCATTCACTTTCTAGTATCTTCCTGTCACTGTGTGATCCTCTATCCCTCACCACAAAAATTCCCTGTCAAAGAGTACTGGTGTCTCACAAAACTACAAATCCCAGGATTCTGTAGGATGGAGCCATAGCAGTTAAAGTGGTGTCAAACTACATTATTTCTATGGTGTAGAAGCACTCTAGAAGATCCTCCTGAGATTCACACATGCACAGATACAAATTTCAGCAATAATTATATATCTAGTAAAGGCAGCCCTGTGTGTCATAGAAAGTGGTAGTGGATTGCTGGAATCTATAGCAACACAAACACAAAGAGCAGTTTTGTACAGCTGGTACTATTATAATGAGCCAAGTGCTGCTCCAGACTTGATTGTGGAAAGTGGGAGCTTGACTGGAGCAAGAAACCGGTTTAAATTAGCAGAACTACAAATTACCTAGACTAGAAAAGGCAATAATTTGAATTTGGAATTTAAACTGTAGGAAAGGGGATTTTGGAGTGGAATGAGCATTGACGGACAGATTGCTGGTCAGACACACAAACAGATGTCTTGCCTCAGCAGTAAAGGATGTTTATAGCGATAGTAAGAGTTTTTTAAAGCCACAGGTTTCTTAATTTCAATGCTGCTTTGCTCTGTACCGGGTTCATAGAGATTAAATAAGATTTTGCCCTTTACTGATCCTCATCACAAAGAGTATAAAGAGCAATGGTAAAATTGAGAGGCTTGAGCTGGGAGAAGCATGAAATTTTCACTGCAGAGGTGAAACTGACAAACAGCCTGAAATCCTTTATGGGGGGGGGGGGAAATGCTGGTCCCTCAGATCAAATAGAATTGGAAATAGAATTTTGGAATTTATTTTAATAGCTACGACAACTACCTTTGCTCATTTATATTTATTTACTTATCTCATATCCCACCATTTCCCAATATTGGTACCTAGAACAACTTGCAACATTATTAAAAACATGATACCATTAAAAGCACAGCTCCAATCTTGAAACACAGTTAAAAGAATTGTCATATTTAAAAAAATAGAACAAAAAACAGTTCAGAAGCACATGGGGGGGGGGAGGTACCACCTCCCCCAAATTAAAAATGCTTAGCATCCTGCCAGTTGCCAGAACCCTGCATGAATAAAACATATTTGCCTCCCAGCAAAGGAGAGCAGGGAGGTTGCTAGTCTAATTGTTGAAAGGGAGCCTGGGAGCAGACATTGAGAAGGCACTCCTGTCTCTTCTCACCAGATGTGCCTGTGAGAGTGTTGGGCCAGAGAGAAAGAGTTGGGGAAGGCTCATATGGGAGGTCTCTTTTCTACTGCCTTTTATTGTTTTTCACCAATGGAATCAGTGGTTTGACTTAGGTTTCTTTTAAGTGTGGTCCTCCAGCAGCTTCACATAGATACTGAACAGCATAGGAAACATCCCCACATCTTAATGGCTATAGGCTAAGCGGGAATCCCCCAATGCTATTCTCTGGGACCAGATAGGGATTGACCACTGTAATAGATTGCCTTCTACTCCACATTGTTCTGGTAGGATGCCATGATTAATGGAAGAGATTATCAGTCAGAACAGCTAAAGCCCTTTCATTACCATGCTGTGACCTGAAAGCAGACTGAAATGAGTCTAGATAACCTGTTTCTTCCAGGAACACCTGAAATTGTCCAGCCATGTCACACTCAAACATCTTGCCCCAAAGGGGACATTAGCAACAAGATAGTGGTTCTCACAGGGTAGTAGTTCTCACAGGGAGATCCTGTGCAGAAGCAAGTGCACCACCACCTCCTTCAGGGCAGGAGATGCCTCCCTGTAATGAGGCATTTACCACTCATCCCAATCAATCCAGTTCTGACATATGTTACCAGCCAAAGTGGGCAAGAGTCAAACCTACATATGGTGGACTGAACTAATTCAAGTGACTTGTCCACATCATCAAACATCAGCAGGTGGAACTGATACCAAGAAAATTAAGCAGATGGGACACTGAGCACTTCCCAAGTCTGTGAGTTAAGAAGGATGTCAAGTTCTAAGTGAATACAAGTGATGTTCTCATCAAAGTGACTAGAGAATTTGCCACAGTAGGCCACCAAGGGTTCAATCCCTTCCCTGTCTGAACCAGATTCCAATAAACTCTTCCCCATGTGGAATAACTCTTCTGGGTAGCATGTCAGGGATACAATAATTGAAGCATAGCAAGACTTTTTTCTTTTTTTCTTTTTCTTCTTTTGCTGACCTCACTGCTACATGATAGCACTGTGAATAATCTTCACCAATTGTGGGTTATATGTGCTGCACGACCTATGCCACCTATACTCTAGCCATTGTCCAGCCTGTTTCACTGCCTGTAAATCTTCTGTAAACCAAGATGAATTACAGGTTCCACAGCACTGGACTGTGTGCTTGTGAGTGATTATATCAATTGTCACCATTCCATAGCAAGATTATGTTCTTGACTGAATTGCCAACCTTATTAGTTGGACATTCCTCCAGAGTATTCAGGAATCCTTCTGAATCTGTAAGTGTCTTGGGGCAGACCATCATAATTGGTCACCCATTCCTTCAAAGAGGGTCCCCTGCTACCAAGCCACACCATGAGGAAGTAATCTCATCATGACAGTGAGGTTGTTGAAACCCCTCCCTTTTAAAATCAGATCATTCTCCATCCATCAAACAGCAAAAAACAGGCCCAAGTATGTTTTGCCACATGCATCAAGTTAGTGATTTGCAGAGAAAACCTCATAGTTGTTATGATAGCCATGAAGTCCTGAGCTGGACCTGTCAGGACAGCCTTGCCATGGATAATCTCTCAGAACCACTGTCTTAGGACGTGCTAGCACCACATCTGAGACTTCCTAGGGGGTTTCAAGGCATCTTGTATCAGAGTTTAATCCTTCTTTGTATGTAATGGGACAGTCTATAAAATGTTTTGTTTATCCCCCCCCCCTGCTATTCAGAAAAAATGAGTTTCTTTAAAAAAAAAAAAAAAAAGGAAAGGAAAGGAAAAAAGCTAGTATTTATGCTTTGGAAACACAAGTCCAAAAAGACACTGCAGAAATAATCCAGTTTGTGACTGTTTTAACTACCCTGGCTTAGTGCTAGGGAATTCTGGGGACTAGTTTTGTGAGACATTAGCCTTCTTTGTCATAGAGCTCTGGTGCCACAATAAACTACCATTCCCAGGATTCTGTAGCACTGAGCTGAGGCAGTTAAAGTGGTCTCAAACAGGATTATTTCTGCAGTGTGTTTTAGACCTCTGTTCATCAGAAGTAAACCAAGTTTTGTGCTTTAACATCTTCTAGACATTTTCCTCACAAGGGAAAGGCATACTCTCTTCTCTTCAAACATTTTTTTTCTGATTTATATGTTGTCTTTTCCCAGTGTTGATTTGTATATATGCTCCTGCCACATAAAAAGAATGAGCTTTAGTTATAATTGGTCAAATATGGTTTGCATTATAACCGAATGGTATGCAAAAGAAGCAGAGGGAAGAATGGTTCCAGCTGAATACATTTTTAAGTAGCATTTTGATGAATCTCTTCAAGTAGACTATTTAAATATTTACAAATGGCTGTTTGTTAAAAAAAAATGATTCTAGTGATATTATCCAGTGGACATTTGTGTTCCTATGTAATATGCTACTGTATTGCTGTAAATGCAAACTATGAGTAAATATACAGTCGTCCCTCCCCATTTGTGGACTTAGAGTCCATGATCTTGCTTTTCATGAGACAGCAAGAGGGAAGGGACAAAATGGCAGGGGGTGCCTGCGTACAGCCCCGCATGTGCACCATGGGTGAGTGCACCATTATTTTCAATGGGGCTTGAATATTGCTGATTTTCCATTTTCACGGGGCCGGGATCCGGAACAGATTCCCCCATGAATTTGGAGGGGCTACTGTATTCCTCAAAGTAGCATGCAGCAATTTGAAATAGATTGCCCTGCCAGCAAGGCTTACAAAAGTATTAGGGCCTTTAGAGACTGTCAGAAATAATGCAGCTTGAGGCCACTTTAACTGTCCTGACTCAGTGCTAAGGAATCATGGGAACTATAGTTATTGTGGCACCAGAGCTCTCTGACAGAGAAGGCTCAATGGCCCAGAAAAAAATACAGTTCCCATGATTCCTTAGGACTGAGCCAGGGCAGTTAAAGTGGCCTCAAGTTGCATTATTTCTGGCAATCTGTAAAGGCCCTTAGTGATCTAATAAGTTTCATTATCCTTCTGTAATTGTCTATATAACATGCTGGATTTGATGCAAAAGAGAAAATTATTTTCTTCTCTGCATAGTGCCATTATATTTCCTAAATACCTTTTGAAAAATAAACTGCCAAGAAACATGCAAAACTGAACACTTTTCAAAGTTTTGATCCTTGCACTGTGTTGTAAACTTCAAGAGGCTTACTGAATACACACGTCCCACAAACATATGGTGTATAAGTAATTCATTCACCTAGTTTAGATATGACATTTCAGCAAACAGATGTTAAAACATATTTTATCATCAGAAGATCTTACTGTACAACACCATTTTCTTCAAACAGTGCATAAAACTAAATTCCAAGGGAAACATCTTGTAGGTTTTTCGGGGCAACATTTAAGTGAACTAAGGGCCTTTGCAGACTGCTAGAAATAGTGCAAATTGAATCCACTTTAACTGTCCTGGCTCAGTGCTAGGGAATCATGGGAATTGTAGTTTTTTCTGAGACATTGAGCCTTCTCTGTTAGAGAGCTCTGGTGCCACAATAAACTACAGTTCCCATGATTCCCTAGCACTGAGCCACAGCAATTAAAGTGGACTCAATTTGCACTATTTCTGCCAGTCTGCAAAGGCCCTAAGTTTACATCCAAATGCTAGATCCAGTTAAGTGGGTACCTTGAATCAGTACAGTTTACAGAAGTGTTGACTTACCTCTCATCATTTGATTTAATAGATGTACTCTTATTTGGAACTAGTATTTGGATCTGAGCCCATATTTTCAGTGAGCTCCCATATGAGTTTCTTTCATGTGGTGGCTCCCTTTCTAGAAATAGTTTGGCCACTTCTAAATTATATCTTTCAAATCATCATCATGATCATCATCATGATCATCATCCCACAATCTAACGCTAGGAAAATTTAGAAAAACTCAATATTCTTCCCATGTTGTCATTACTTCTATCTACCTTTTTTCCTTAGCTTGTATCTTGTTATGATGAACATTAGATTGTGAGCTTCTTGAGATAAAAATCACAATGTCAAATATGTTATGAAATGTTATGCATAAGGTAAGTAAACAACAAGAACAATAACTGTAGCATTCATATTAATGGTGTTTATCAAATCACGTATTTGCACAACTATGAAGATGATTTTTTTTAAGAAAAAGGAAACAGAAGTGGTTTTAATTGTGAACTTATTACATACATTTTCAATTGCAACACCTTTTATAAGCTTGGAAAATTCTGAGGAGCCAGCCTCAAGGGTTTTTGTATGCTTTGTTTATGCAACTCTAAATAAAGAAATAACTATCAACATCAGAAACCAACACTCTTGTTAGGATGTGAAATGTGGCAGGATAGCCGGAATGTAGTGTCTTAAGTGTTGGACTAGGACTCTGGAAGACCAAGGCCCTCTCAGTCACTGACACCCACTGGGTGCCCTTGAGCAAATCCCATGCTCTCAGCCTCCCACCACTGCACAACACTGGAAAAAGTGCAATTGCTAGTGTAGTGTATCAAAAGGGTTCTGGCCAAAGCATTTACAAACATAAAGGATACTGAATCAAAGAGATATGACTTGTATAGCAGTCCTTGCTCTTTATTATTTGGTCCTTTAGACTAATATTAATCTAAAATACTTGTATAAGTATTTCCAATGTCTTGTATTTATAGATGAAGCTTGTTTCCCATATCCAATTATCTAGGGAGACAACTTGTAAAAGTCCATGGCAGTGAGTTTAGCAGTAGACACTGGGATTGCCATTCATAACATCCTAGGTATTGATTAATTCCTTCATCAGTCTACTGTCTGGAAAATTAAGTATACTTGGGAAGATCTATTGCTTCAGGATAGCATGAAAAATGGAATTTCAAAGTGTCTTGGCAACCTGAAATCACAGGGAATCCAGTGGCTCCCAACTGGCATTTCTACCATGCATTGAAGAAACGAAGCACCTAGGTCAGTGATGGCAAATCTTTTAGGGGCTCAGTGCCCAAACTAAAAGGCCTTCTGGCACTGGATGCTACCCAGTGCTGGGGATGGGACTTCCACCTTCTGGGGCAAGACTTCTTCCCCCACCCTCCTGGGCCTTCATCTGCCTCTCCAGAGACAGCTGAAAGGCCTGGGGGGAAGAAGAGGAACAGGTGTGCACCTCTTCCTCCTTCTCCCTCTGCACCATCCCCAGCAGCTGGAGGCAGCTGAAGGCTGGGGAGGGTCAGGAAGGTGGAGGAACAGGTGTGTGCATCTTCCTCCTCCTTCACCTGTGCCATCCCTGGCCTTCAGCTGTCTCCTGAGAGGCAGCTGAAGGCCAGGGAAGGTCGGGAAGGAGGAGGAACAGGTACATGCCTCTTTCTCCTCCTCCCCACCCTCCACGTGCCAGGGAAAATGGCTTTATGTGCCATCACTGGCACACATGCCATAGGTTCGCCATCATGGACGTAGGTGTTGAGGTCTGGATGCTGCTGCATGTCCTTCCAATAAACTCTTTCTGCTGCCCCCTTTCTGCTTCCCTGGATAACTTGTGGCAATGAGCACTAGTGCCATAATTTTCAAACAGACCTGGAATTTAGGAACATTTGAGCCTATCGTTCCC